>OV656851.1:8320000-10720000 GCA_927399475.2 Acleris emargana
ATCATTTAGATAAGAACGATCCCGATTAAACTATTCGATCATCAGTTTGGGAGAAACGACGACGCCACAGACAGACACACAAACACACACGTTGGACCAAAGAAAATGCAACATCGCCTTTATAAATAAGAAGTCATATGAATAACAATAGGTGTATATCATAGTACCTATCATAATTTCATTATAGGTCACTGAATGTTAGAAGTCGGGCGGTGCTTTTATGGGCTTCATACAAGCTGCAGTAGTTTTCTTTCAGCCATCATAATTCATAATATATTCACATATTACATTTCTAT
This sequence comes from Acleris emargana, assembly GCA_927399475.2. Lineage (NCBI taxonomy): Eukaryota > Metazoa > Arthropoda > Insecta > Lepidoptera > Tortricidae > Acleris > Acleris emargana. Next base: position 8,320,297 of record OV656851.1, read on the forward strand.
ACATATGCATTAGACATGGTAGGTACAAATACCTACTCGAACTACACCTTTCTTATTGGTCTCAATCAACTAAATGTTCGCTTCGAGAAGATTATGTTACGCTTTGTGTCTTGTACTATTAAGTATAGTATATATACATACATGGGTCAATCAACTTTTCTTTGTAGCTCGTTGCCATGGTGACGTCTCCTGGGTCACTCTTTAAAACTATGATTTCAAAGGATATAAGTCCACTAAAAAACTGTTTTATTGGCAATTACACACCCATTATTTTATGGCCTTTCTCCTGAGTGTGCTGGAAGTATATATTATAACATTTTTTCTAAGAATCTCTATCACTGTTGTCTCCTGGCTTACGGGACAGAATAACAACAAGAAAAAGTTGATCCACCCACATATTGTATACAATGCCAAGCCACATTACTCAAGTTCCGTCAAGGCGGTAAAGACTTTTGTATAACAAAAAAACCATCCTTCGATTTCAAGACAAGACTTTAGTTTATTAGAAAACAAAATAACAGTAATGAGGGCGGCACCCCAAGTAACACAAAACAGCATTATAAAAAACATACAACAGCACTAATTGACGCGCAAAGCATTATATGCAAGTCCTATATTAGCTGTATATACTTCTATACAGCTTTTTTAAGAGCAATTTGGGCCCCAAATTATACAGCATTGAGCTTTATAAAGGCTGCTTAGTAGCATTACAATGATTGCATAAAGTTATTATTGAAGTCGGTAAAGAACAAATCACTAGACTTAAAGCATTTATTGCGACCATAGTACAGCCAATATACACCTTATTAATATACAATCTCTAAATGGGAACATATTCAAATGCTAATTGTTTTATTTCCTTTGTAGAAAAGAATTTCTCAATAGATTTAAAAAAAGTTATGTTAAATTTAGTATTTATTGTGAGTTTGGTGCAAGCGAGCATGAAGATTCGCGAGTAAATAATTGTGAAAATTAATATTGAATGGTAAGTAAACTTTATTTTCTGTTATTTGGTGAAATTCAGCTGCGGATGTCAGTTTACTGTGAAAACATGTTACGTTTTGTGGTAATATTTCCACGCGCCCTCGTGATAGTGCTTTTTATTATAAAAAATATAGAAAATTATAATCGACTCTTCATATGTTTTGTAAAATTATAAGCTCTTAGCTTAGTTTAATGAATAAAGTGGGTTCTATAGGCACCGCGCATAAAGTAAAATTATAGAAAGTGCTCTTTTAATCAGATTTTAGACACTTTTAATCACTTTAATTGTTTCCGTAAGAAGGGGAAACAGAAAGCAAATGGCGTCAGATAATATAAATGCTTTACGCATTCAACGAATGTATAATAATGCTGTTAATCTTACTATAGCTAAACAAAATACTTTGAGCCTGTTTACCAAAGTATAAGACACTCAATAATAGTGTTCAGGTATATTGCAACACTTCATACGCACATTATAATGTTTGCTGCCATTATACACCATAGTGGTTAGTTATACTATCGTGTTTATTAGGGTATCGCAAATCATTTGGTAAAACTAACCAAAGTTTTCTTTTGATTCCGCCTGTTCTTTTAGTTTTTTCCAATCGTTTTTATCCATGGCGACAAATATAACACGCATGCACACAAATTCACGATGTTACTAAAATAACCACTTGCAAAATTGAATTACGATGTAAGTATTCCTTGAAATAATAAAAATACATTTATTTATATCAAAATACGACTAAAAGCTTTATTGAAGAAACCGATTATGGAGAAAACGGAGTTAAGATTTTATTAATTGTTTAGTTAATGTTACTATAGGACTAGCATTAAATGAACACAAGCACAGATCATTACAAAGTTTTTAATCTTAAAAATTAGCCACTACAGCCCAGTGCTGGATAAAATATTACGTAAATGCTTATTTAATGTATTGGGCTTTTCAAATTACTATTATAAGACTTTAACCTTTGTGTAAGTGTAAAAGCTATTTAAGTAGCTGTATATTATAAATACCCGATGCTTTAGTAGGAGTTTAATCTTTATTTAAGAGTATAGTATAGCTTTAAGCATTTCGAAACGAACCAAATGCTATTAAAAACTATTTTATCTTTGCCAATGCCAATTAAAAGTGTTATTCGGACTTTAGGACATAAATCTATATCCACTTTGGTTAATATACAGGTTACGTGTTACTTGGGACTGGACGCTCGACGCAGTCTGAATAAGTCACCTCTTTTCGAGAAGGTTGTAACTACCTTTGGTACAGAAATGATTTTGCTGAACAGAACCTACAGTTGCCCAAATACGGTCTTTCAATTTTCACACTACTTCATATCAAATTAGTTTAATTTGTTCACGAGGCCCCTTTATCGACCCATAGTTCTGACGGACGTACGAACGAAATACCTATAACCTTAGCGTGGCAGACCACTTATCTGGCCAACTGTACATGTTGAATAACAATACTGTTGTGATTACATTCGCCATGTTTGTTGATTACGCTAATCACTTCAGCATAAATGCCGATCAGAGACACGTGAGTTCGTTATGGCAACCGAACCGTAAACAGTTGACGGTCAGTTTTAGCGGCGACAATCAATAGTGGTATGTCGCCCACGTAAATCCTAACACCATGTAAAACGACGTGTTTTATATTAGTAAACTAGGCTAGCTGAGAGTTATATGCGTTTTTGGAACACCGGTCAGCAGCGGAAAATGTTATTTAAGTCATGTTTGATACCGTTTATAATTATTACAAAAACTCGATTTATTATATTTAATTCTAGAATGTCTCTAAATGTTATTTTCCATTTTCTTTTTAAGCTCGTTAAATCAATACACCTCTTGATTTATTTGAACTATTTAGCCTCTATAGAACTCGGTCCTACGAGTTTCTTAACTGGATTGAATGTCTCAGATTACATATAAGCCGTACGAGGAAATACGAAACACGGTTAGGGGTGGAATAAACACTACCGTATTTGAGAGCATACATTAATTAACCGATGTATGTTAAGTACCTACACATAAATATTTTACAATATTTTGGCACCTAAGTATGTTTATATATTTTCGTCCTTTCTTGTCTACATTGAATTTTTTTTCTGTCTGTTTGTCCTTAAACTTCTTATATTTTAACTACTGGTGATAAACTAATCAAGCTATAAGATATAGTTATTATGTTTTATCACCAGTAGGTATGTTATAATGGGGACAATCTCACATCAAATTGACCTAGTCTCAAACCAAGCTCAAGGTTGGTTTGTACTATGGCTGGTAGACAACGATAAACGACCTACTTAGGTACAAAGAGAAATAAATACTTTAATACATAGAAAACATCCAAGACTCATGAACAAATCCTCGCGCTCATCACACAAATATTATCCCCCATACCGGGGAATCGAACCCCGGACCGTTACCTTCATAGGCAGGGTCACTATCAACTAGATTAAACACTTTATCACGTATATTATTTGTATTTATGTGTACCATCGATAAATTTGAACGTTTAACAGGTCGATGCAATAATTAATCTACCGCGTATCTACAAATGTACCTAGTGAATAATAAACATACGACATACGACGTCATATTTGGTCGAAAAAGCTCGTATTATACATATAACTTTCTCAGGCGACTTCAGTATCCATTGATAAGCTCAAGATGAACTGATCCGACAAAATACGATGTCCTATGTTTTTTTACAACATGTAGCTATCTGTTAAACGCCTAGCATAACTTTAACACTTCAACGGAAATTAAATTACCAGTTATTTATAGAATGCGTGCTAAAATGGTCCTATGGCCTTATACGATCACAATATTCACAATAGGATGCCTTCAGCGGCATTCATTGGCGAGATAGGCATCTATCGAACAAATAAGGAAAATAACAAACAAACATATCGTACCAAGCCGTCCCTAGTTCCATTCAGGAAATAAACGTTTACAATAAAAAAAAATAGTTTTCAAAATTAAGTAAATTTCCGAATAATGAGTAAGTATCCAAAACATTTGTAGAGTAAGTATTAAAATAAAATAAAATTAGTGTAAATTATTTACTAAATGACAAAAATACTACCGTCATATTTATACTACGAAAAGTATCATGTTGAAAAACTATGCTCCATTAAACGCCACTTCCATGAGGACGAAACTAAATAATGACATAGACATGAAATAAGCGAGATTATTACCATACTGGCTGCATGGAATTGTGAATGATGGCCTGTAAATGAAAAAGAACGACACACGTATCTATTCGAAAATCAAAAGTTTACAAACCGACAGGCATATGTTAGCAGATAGAAGAAAACATGTAAGTAGACTACTTATAGGTAATATTATGCTTAACCACTGACCGTTAGGAGTAACGCCATATACTGAAATTTACGCCCTTTGTACACAACAACAAAAAACTAGACAATTCAGCCCATGCCCAGGCAACGCATCACTAACTCGCCCGCATTTTCAAAAGTGGAAAGTGGAACACAGTAGGTATAGGTATTATGAACGACGACGCTTGGCCGGTAAAAGGTTATCAGAGCCAGAAATTTCAGTTGATCCGCTGTTACAAACAAGTAAACAAAGTCAAGTTACACATCTTGTTTTTGGGTAACGATAATGACCACTATCTAAGACACGATGGGAATTGGGGGAACAAGTCATATTGGTTCCTGCGTCACAACAGAAGTTAAAACTTATGAACATGATCTACATGTACTTGTTCTTCAAAATCGGAAAAGATACTAGGTATGATTAACTAATTAACAAATCAAAATCCATCTAAAGTTCGAGCTTCCGACGCGCCCCGTGCATAATTCGAACCTACGAACAGTGTAGATATGCATAACCACTGCACCAATAAGTGAGTTTTCACTACGTTCAAACTTTAAAAACACAATAGACGACCAACAGAGTTTTTAGGGTACCGAAGTCAAAAGTTTCGTCAAGTCCTTAATTTGGCATAGTTATCATTGGATGGATAGCTCTTAGAAAACATATTATTTGAATACTGAAGTCGATAAGTGTCATTATCGCTAGAATTGCGTATGGTCCGACATGCTTCTGCCTGGTTTCTAAACTATACTGAGATGAATGCCTTATGCGATGATGTTCCAGTATATAAGGAGTGGTCCGGAAAAAAAGTAGCAGCACATAATATGGAATTTATTTTTATTTTGTGCTAATTTCTAAGCAGTGCATTTGTAATAGTAATCTGTAGATACTATTAAATAAAATAAACAATAAGAATGGTAAAAATTAAAGAAGGATTTCAAGTTTTCGCCTTTTACATTTAATCTCACCTAAAACTTTTTGAACAGTGTCTTTTGAGAGAATTTATGAGGTGTTTGTCATAAACATAGTTTTTTTCTTTTAGTTTGATGGGCTAGTTAATACCTTATTAAATTGTCTTTTGATCATTCATTAGTTAATATTTTTGATTTCACTTTAGTTTGAGGTAGTTACATGGATTTTCAAAAATTGTGTATTTGCCCTTTTTACAGAAATTTATCTCCCATAGAAAAACCCCTGTCAGAGGTTAGATTGGAGAAACTTCCTTACGAGTGCGTCCCACGAGATATAACTACATAATAACTATTTTCATGTTACTAACGTTTACGAGATATAATGAACGTTAGCTATAATAACAAAATCAATATTTTTATAAGGAATAACGGTCAAGTCATATAATATTCATTTTATATAATATTTTTTAATATAACACTCACAATGTCTAATTTCAGTTCGTATAACATACATGACATATAGCGATCATAATACATATTATCTTTTAGTATAAGTGTTACAAGATATAATATCGTATGATATAAATGTGAGCGAGCGAAGCGAGCGAGCAAGACTTCTCTGGGCAGAACCGACTCGGTTAGGTTAGGTTAGAAGGCCTAGGCGGGAGCAAAGCTCCCGCCTAGGCCTTCGAGGTTATTTTTTTTTTGCCCAGAAAATTCAGACTGCTGCCAGTAAAGTTAGTAAGGTAAGGTTGATTGTTAATAAAGAAGGCCACTTAATACTGAAAATAGAATTTAATTTCAAATAACATATGCATGTATTTATATTATACGTGCATTATGTTGTTTGATGTTAGATAATTTGATTAATATATCTTTTAAATCTTAGGTGTTATGAACGTTATACGTTTTATAATAGTTATATAAATTGATATTATATATTAATAACGTTATACTGTATGGAAATAGATATTTTGAAATTATATCTTCCGTTCATTATATCCAGTGAACGTTATACTAAACGTGTTTATACCTGTCAGAGGTTAGATTGGAGAAACTTCCTTACGAGTGCGTCCCACGAGATATAACTACATAATAACTATTTTCATGTTACTAACGTTTACGAGATATAATGAACGTTAGCTATAATAACAAAATCAATATTTTTATAAGGAATAACGGTCAAGTCATATAATATTCATTTTATATAAATTTTTTTAATATAACACTTACAATGTCTAATTTCAGTTCGTATAACATACATGACATATAGCGATCATAATACATATTATCTTTTAGTATAAGTGTTACAAGATATAATATCGTATGATATAAATGTGAGCGAGCGAAGCGAGCGAGCAAGACTTCTCTGGGCAGAACCGACTCGGTTAGGTTAGGTTAGAAGGCCTAGGCGGGAGCAAAGCTCCCGCCTAGGCCTTCGAGGTTATTTTTTTTTGCCCAGAAAATTCAGACTGCTGCCAGTAAAGTTAGTAAGGTAAGGTTGATTGTTAATAAAGAAGGCCACTTAATACTGAAAATAGAATTTAATTTCAAATAACATATGCATGTATTTATATTATACGTGCATTATGTTGTTTGATGTTAGATAATTTGATTAATATATCTTTTAAATCTTAGGTGTTATGAACGTTATACGTTTTATAATAGTTATATAAATTGATATTATATATTAATAACGTTATACTGTATGGAAATAGATATTTTGAAATTATATCTTCCGTTCATTATATCCAGTGAACGTTATACTAAACGTGTTTATACAAAGTGAGCGTATATATTATGAGTGTTATATTATCAGTTCTTATATCTCGTATTACTTACCCCTTCCTTACTACCCAACGTGAAATCCAGTTTATTGGTATAACTTATTCGTATAATAATATTCTTAAAAGCATAAAACAAGTTCTGAAAATGGAAATTCAATTGTGGTATTGTAGAAAACGGCAAGCGAAGATTGTCAAATTGTGTTGTACAAAAAGTTATAAAGTACATTGCAATAAATATTGAGAAAACTTTTGAATGTCTTATATTTCAATATGATTGTATTTTTATATAATAGTATGATATCTACAGATTACTAAAAAAGAAACTGCTTCATAATTAGCAACAAATAAAATATAAATACCAGATAATTCATATTTTAATAGAAAAGGGAGGATTTTGAGGTTATAAAAGTGTTTACTAAATAAGAAAAGTGAGTTGGTATAGACTTTACATTCAAACAGTTGGCGTACAAAAGTTGCCAATCTTTGCACATTGTTTAAAAATTACGCGACGTTTGGCTTAAGATGTTGAATAACTGTTGGACCAACACGAAACATGTAATATTGTAGTTAGGGTTACACGTGTCGGCGCCAACTCCAAACTGAAAAGTTGCAAAATTACTGTTTTTATTCTCAAATAATTTGTAAATGAAGGCATCCACGATCGATGTTTTTGTTCCAAAGTTATACTTGGTCTTGTGACACTGTAATCATGGCGGTTAGAATATATGACGAGTTCCTGATATTTTTAACCGCGATAAGAACCCGTTTTATTAACTTTTGTATCATGAATAAATAACACGATCATTTAACGAAGGGTGTGGTGTAATCAGAATGCATAGTTTCAAAAAATCTGTGCCGAGTTATGGGCACTAGATACCGACCTCATACATGTATGTATAAATATACAGGGTGTTACAAAAATACAAGTAAAGCCGAAAGGGGGTTAAATGGTGCCTTATAACAAGTCCATTTACAATATTTGAGAACCGTACTATCACACTGTATGACCTGCCGCCAGAAAAAAAAAACATTATTTTTTTCATTGATGTGCAAACCCTATTTCAGTAAAATTAAAGAGTAAACTACGCAGAATGTCTATGTACATTTTTACCTAATTCGCGAAACGGTAAAGAGATATAAACAAAATGAACAGAATTCGATAGATACATATTACGGTTTTGTGGGACATATGTTCCTATATATAATGTAATTTCATCTTTTTAATAAATAAATAAATAAAAATAAAAGTCTAGTTTTGGAAGATTTTAAACGAAGAAACCTAAACTAACACTTACTTTTTCGTAATGAACGTCATCTTCATGGCCTACGCATAACATCATATCGTAATATTCTGAGTTAGAAAACATCGTCGTTTTGGAAAAAAATATGGAAAAACACGGAACAATCGTAGAATATCGATTGGAAGATTTGAAATTGAAAACATTATTTTTTTCCGTCTTGACCTTTTTTGAAGCCAGTACTTTAAGCATAATATCATAGTATTGAACCTTGGTGGATGAAAAACAGAAAAGTTGACAATTATTAAAATTGGTAGGTGGCCTCTCTGTTAAATAATCTATGCTAACTCCGGTTCCCTGACATGACAGCTTACTAGGGTTGACAATATTTTTGGCTTTGATAATTTATTATATTTTTTACGGGGTATTTTGTAACACGTTGTATAATTAATTAGGCATGAGACAAATCTCCGGTATCATTAGTTTGTTCCAGCCTAGTATAGCATTCGAAATCACGAAGGTCACATCCCAACACAGCATATACCTACGAATTCGCTATAGATAAAGAAATAGAACATTGTTTCCCCTTCGAAAATTGAACTATCAAAATATCCAAGTAATTTAAGCAACTAATTTTAAAGTACCAGTAGGCATACCAACGAGGCTTAGCACTTAACCCATTTATTGAAAATCACAAATATCCATACAAATGGCCCAGTATGGAGTTCTTGGCACGGGACGCGCATAAACCCCGACGTCATGAAACTTGCTCTTTCAGTTTTCAGAGACTTTAGACTGCGTAACCTTGAGATAAGAACCGCGAACGTTAGTTTCTATTTTGTAGAATTCTTCGCGTACCTACGTAGTATTTTTCTATAATAATGTTTTTACATTTTTTTTAGTAAGTATGGGTTATGATTATGATCATAGTAATTCTACTAGTAACTTTTTTTTTTTTTTTTTTTTTTATATCATAGGAAGGCAAACGAGCACACAGGCCACCTGATGGTAAGTGGAAACTGTGACCCATAGACATTCGCATTCACAAGACCGCAATCCTAAGACTGCAAATGCGTTGCCAACCCCGAGGCCGAAGATGGAATGCCTCTATGCTAGTCATTTCACCGGCTGTCTTATCCCCAAACCGGAACACAACAATGCGAACACTGCTGCTTGGCGGTAGGTTAATGGATAAGATGGTGGTACCAACCCGGACGGACCCTGCACAAGGTCCTCCCACCTCGAAAACGGCTACTTTTACTACGGCTTTTTTTAAAATAAATATTTAAACTAAGGATTTTCCAAGTCTACTAAATGATAATTGTTAATTTCGGACTTAATATAATTCGGTCAATGTACGATTGACTTATATTTCACTATACATGGGTCAATCAACTTTTCTTTGTAGCTCGTTGCCATGGTGACGTCTCCTGGGTCACTCTTTAAAACTATGATTTCAAAGGATATAAGTCCACTAAAAAACTGTTTCATTGGCAATTACACACCCATTCTTTTATGGCCTTTCTCCTGAGTGTGCTGGAAGTATATATTATGACATTTTTTATAAGAAACTCTATTACTGTTGTCTCCTGGCTTACGGGACAGAATAACAACAACAAAAAGTTGATCCACCCACATAGTTAGATCTAAGGTTTTATCTAAGAGACACTGTTAGTCAATAATGATACGTATAAAGCCAGCACGTATAAAGTTTCTGTTTATCCCATTGGTTAACTGGTAATGACATGCCATTAAGTCCGCCACTTGTACAAACTTAGTGTATCGTGGAATAAAGTTTAAATAAATAAATAAACCATTTAAAATTATTATTGCCAAACCTATACTTGGCTCTTTTTCAAAATCATTCCATGACTATACATCGACGATATCCTACCTACCATTATGTTAGACGCGACCAGATAGCAATTACGGGAGAAATAATCTCCTACCTAATTGAAAACGTAGAATGTGCAGTTTATGATGCTGTTCCTATTTGAGAAGATCAATATCGGGTCTGATTTGTATGGATAATGGTGATGCTGGCACTGAACAGTTTAAGTGGATGTGGACAGGAATGGCCATTTAAGTTGGCAAAGTATGGAGAGCTAAGCAGTTATTACCTCGGCGATACGAGTTAGACTTGCCCAACACCGTCTATTAAATAGTTTATTCCCACAAACGCTGCGGTTTTATTCTCTTAAGCATTACAGGGGATCGATCAAGACCAACCTAACTTGATCCGAGCTCTCTAGGCTGAGCTGTGCCCAAGTTGAATACTTGTTCTAAGCGCACGGGTCCATCGAGGCTAGCTCGACCTAGCGAGCTGCTTTGAGTTTAGAATACCACTATAGGTAGGCAAATAGTTGATCCTAAAGCGTTGCCTTTCTAGAGTAACGATAATGGTCGTAATTTCACCCGTTTCTAGTGTTTCTGCCTTTTACGGGCTTGTCGTTTATATGTATATGAGTTTTTAGACTAAATGCAACTTATTCAGAGGAATTCCACGTTGATTTCACAAGGATCTGTAGATATTATGGACTTCTCTTACTATTCCACAGATCGCATTCATTCAGCGTCGGTCGGCTCAGTTTTTCGGAGTAATTAGTAACCTATATCAATCACGATTATACATATAGTCTATTTTTCCTTACTTGAGTTAAGTAGTAAACAAATATGGCGTCTCCATAAAGTTTGACAATTCATAGTGTTGGGAATCGTAGAGTGAATGTGTGAATTTATTTAGTGAATGAATGAAATGAGCGTAATACATATATAGGTTGGGTTCTTCAGTGCGATTGTTATAGTGAATTTCACAGACTACAATTGCATGTGAATACCTACTTAAGTTTATGGTGAATGACGCACGCGCACGCAGGTAAGTGTTGCGTTGTGTCAAATAGTTTGTGCTTGTGTTGTCATAACAAAATTTAAATAGACTACCTTATACACATATTAACACTTACTAACTACCTATATAGTTTCAAAAAGATAATTATATTAATTTATGTTCGGAATATTGTATACTAAAACTGCCAAACAATTGAACCGTTACAAATCATTAATTCATTCACTTCATCCCATCCCTACAATGAAATGCCAAACTGACATTCAGTTTTGATAATCTGTGACCGGGAGTTTTATGGAAATTATTATTTGGCTAAAATATGTTACTTGCAAGGATAATTTAAAGCTATTATTAGTGCAAATTAATGCGTTTGTGTTTAAAATAATGTCTATCACTTATTGTGGTAACTTTTATTGAGTGATTCTTACGGAATTTCGTGATATGCGATCGAGTGATGTTTGTTTACTACTTAGCTCAAGTAAGGAAAAATAGACTATACCTATCTGTGCTTAAAATCACGTCATCTATATAGCATGGCAAAAAGTTTTGTAGTAACGTGGGCGCAGCTTTTCGGAGGGTATTACATTAATTTTCTATTAGGTATTCACCCGGTCGCTGCAGCTTAGTGTGGAAGTTGTCATTTTAATAGTATTTTGTATACTTATGTATTATTGTCTAAGAGGTCTTTGCTAACCGAGACAAAAAACCATATCCATTCCTATTATAAATTAAAACTATTAAAAGCCACTCAGGAGAACATAAAGCCCACAAATAATTCCCGTACAAATGTGGACAGATGCTTAACAGGACCGATCGTTCAATGAAGCAGCAGTAATTACAGCAGTCTACGATACAGCTGCTTGCGTGGACGAAGCTATATAAAGTCAGCGTAAACAACATATTTTGTATTGTATCATGTACGAGTATTCGCATAATATTTCTTTGCTTTATAAAACAGATTGTTTTAAATTAAGTTAAGGGTATCTGCCTGTTGGCTTCGGCTTTATATACATCTTCCAAAATCCCAGGACCCCATAGTACCGTGATTGGAAATACAAAGTGTAACAATAATATTAGATGCTGAACAAACTTATATGTTTTAGTACATAGTAAATATTTTCGCATAATAATCCCACCATCCGCGATAGGCAAATTGTACTACCACCGAATAAACGAGCCACCCAAAGAATCAGTAATAACCAAGTTAAGTCATAACTCATCATAATATGCGTGTGAGCAAAAATTATATTCGTTTCTTGATTAATTAGCGCGAATTGCAATGTTACGTGCAACTTGTTGATTTCAAGGATTATACGTTACACGAGTACACTACAGAGTAATAACATTATTTTATAACTTTCAAACTTTGAAAATATACGTTTCGCCAGTAACCAGCAGATTAACGAAGAAATAAAATTAAGAATATTAAAGGTTCTTCATGTTAAACAGGGGAGTTACCAATAATTGGCTTCGGACAGGAAGCGAGCGAGCTTCTGGTTTTACAGAGTAACCAGTCAGAAATACCTATTTCGCCAACGAGACAAAGTTGACTCAACAATATAAGCCGACTTCTTAAATTATTAAGTAGCTAACAAACATATTTAAGTACCTACATAATGATAGAGGGATTATGTTGATGCCTGTGCATTGTGGTACCGTTTCTGAACAGACGCCGTTTTTATTTTAAATAATTAATCATGTAGTTGCAAACTTACGGCCATGTGCCTGATCTTCGCCTTCTGATTGCCCTAGGCTGCTCAGCGTGGGAGTGCAACAAACCCTGCGGGATCAGGCTCTTGGAGGACTTGCGCCGGAGTCGGTAGTCCATCTTCTCCGTACCCTTATACAGCCTCAGGGAGGACAACTCGCTCTCCGACCCACACCACAATGAATCCATCGCTAACATGATTACCGTTCTATAATTTCAGTTTAACACATCACTAAAAAAGCTTCATCAAAATTCGTATCGCACGATCTTTCACGTGATCTGTACTATATGAAACGGAGCTCGTTCAAATGCCAAAATTCAAGCGCGAAATTTCACAACCGGCACTTTCAAGCAGCTCCTCGACCTGTGTTTTTAACAGTCGTTCGGTAAATCACGGGAGGGATGCGGTATTTAGGTGTAGTGGTAGCCAAATAATAGTTTAGGAGGAAATTAACGCACACACGTCAAAGTGCTTGTCGCCTGTTTGTATATGGTTACACGCGTATGGAAACACAAGGCCGTTGCGATTTGGATGTAAACCTGCGGTTCGCGAGTGGGCTTCTCGGCGTGTACGCGAGAGAGCGCGTCCGAGCCCCGACTGGCTTCACCGAGGACTGCTAGACTAGCCGCAGCCCGCTGCGCCGCACAAAGTTGACTGACTCGCTCCAAAATTGCAACAAGCCGTTATCACGGCGATTTAGGGCAGTGATTAACGCGATCGTGAATCATGATTCGGGTCGCGCCAAATCGTGTTTCATGACACTAATGCTTGAAATAGTGCCGTACGACATTATCCAGCCGGTCGGTGGCGGATAACGACCCAATAATGTGGTCATTATTGTGTTCATTGTTCACTAGGACTAGACCAGTTGCATTCCACTGATCTTAACAAATCCTACTCTTACTCATATAAATGTGAAATGTGTTTTTAAATCATGCTTAAACGACTGAAAGGAATTGGATAAAATTTTGTCCAAAGAACCTATTTTAAGTTTGATACTTTTCGTCAAAACAACATTAAACGTCGTAGTCAAACACTGGTTTAGAATAAGAACAACGCCTAGGGAAAATTACGTTTTCAAAACTTTTCTACTAATTTCTTCAAGAAGCTGATAAAATAGAGTGTCAACACACATAACTAGCTTGTAATCAGAATCGTGTTTACGAGAGCAAGTGACCGGCGCATGGGCATCGCGTGCGGCGCATCGCGTGTTATCAACGCGCGCGCATGAAACTTAAATTATTAACACCTTTACTGTCACTAACTACACAGCTAACTAACAATTTGTATGTTATTTAAAAACGTTTGGTGTGTCGCCGGCACGGAATACTTTGTGTACTTTAAGGTTGTAGTACTGTACTCTGTTGAACAGTGAGCAGTAGACAGAAGTGGTTAAAAAATGCTAGCACCCTAGCAATGCTAGAATTCAACGGACGGAGTTTGAAATAAAAAATGATGCCAGGAAAAGCATTCACTTTATAATATTATAAATGAGGAGTCGCAGGCAAAAACTAGTACCTAAGGCAATGTCAGATGTTTCATTACTACATCGATCGAAATGGTCCGTCATGTTTGAGTTATATATGCCTATATTATGTATACTGTATAACACTATGCCATTACTATCTATCGGATCCCCCAATTATTCATTTTAGTATTCATTGTATCTAGATGACCCTATATTATTATACCCTGGACGATAACGGTAAATGTACCCAAATAATGTTACGTGAAAAAATATTAGCTTTTTTCCATATCGGGCGGGTCACGTTCAATATAGGGCTCCGTAGCCGTAATTCTTTTGTTTTTGCGGGTTTTACATCTTATATCTAGTAGATGTTCGAGTACAAATAAGTTCGACTTTTTCGGCTTTACCGCGTAAACTTGCCATTATATTATAACAGTCTGCTTAATGACTGTGACTGTACTATCATATAAACGTAAATATATAATCATATGACTAACCTTAATTAAAGCAAATTGCGGTAACCTGCTGGCCATACTCGTAGGGATATAGCGTTAAGTAATTATAGAGTAATTAAATAAACACTTCAATAAGTTAATTAAAAATAATTCCGCTTACATTACGACAGCCGCCACGATCGAAAGTAAACCCAGCTGGAGCGTGAATCACTGCACATGTGCAAGCGCATCCATTCTATGCTAATCGGTGCGAAATATAAACGCCGGGTCAATGATCTTAAGCCGTGTATCCACTAGCTAGAGGCAGGCTCGGGTCGAGCGGCTACCTCTCTCCGAGGCCGCGTAAGTGGAGACGCTGCCTCAACCTGAGGCAAGCCGCGACACGAGGCAAATTCGTCGCCGCTAGCCGAGCCATATTCTGTCGATTTTTTTGCCGTGCTCAAAGGAGCCTCAGTCCGAGCCTTGAATTTGATGGAGGAGGGCATGTCAACGCGCACATTGCGGATCAAGCTGAGGGGACTCGCTTCGAGCTGATCCGCAGTGTCGAGGCACGGGGGCTGTTTGCCTCAAGCCGAGGCTGCTCGGCCAGAGTCGGCTCAAATGGATGGACACGGCTTTAGACACGTCCGTGAGGCCCATTTAGCCATTTTATAGCTTTTGTTTTGTTTATAATAGTAGACTAAAGGACGCCCTCGACTCGGATCGCATATAATAATTGGTCGCACGTTATTCGTTATATACTTTCCGCTAGGAATAATTTTTTTGCTACCTTTAGTCCATCTGCCTATAGTGAACTCGTAATCATAAATAGTAAAGTAGTCACTGAAGCATTTTATATTATAATTATGTAGATGATATACAGGGTGGAAAGTTGAGATGGGGCATTATGGGCAGCTACCAGAACCCTTACTGCCACGCGAAAATGATCTTAGGAGACCTCACCCAACTTTTTGAGTGATGACAATCGACATTCACAGATTTTTGATAAAAGGTACAGTCAGCGAGAAAATCGTCAGAAATGAGTAATTTTTTTTTAAGGCCAATCGATCCCATTTCTCATAAGGATTAAAAGATTCTTTGAGACCAACTGAGGTTAGAGTACTAGAACACTCACAAATCAAAGAAAACGTTTTCCATATTTTCTTTAGCTTAAATACTATTAATTTGTATGGACCTACTTCAATTACATACATACATACCTCTCACGCCTGTATTCCCTCAAGGAGTAGGCAGAGCACATGAAATTTCATTGCCACTTCTAGCAATTACGGAGTGAAAGAAGCTTAAAATGTGCAAAAAAGGGTTAACTTGTGTATTCGACAATGTGGCTACCATTTCGAACATTTATTGTCGTAAAAGTGTACGCTATGTTATCTTTCTTCACTTTTCATTATTGTAAATACATTTAAAAGTTAATGTTGTGTTTTATTGCTTAATCTAATTTTGCCACTGTTTCATATGCTATAATTATTCGTCATAAAGGTATAGTATTTTATCGAGAATTGTAGATTTATCACATTTGTAATAAAATAAATCTAACCTAAGCCTCTGTGATAATCTTTACAGTTTACGATGAAATTAACACATTATGGCCTATGAAATTCAGGCATAGGTACACGTACCTATGTATGTTTCTTCATTATTAGTAATGTGGTTCTCAAGACTCTGTTCGATTTGTAGTTGTCTCCATACTTAACATTCTTTAAGTAAAAAGGACCGATATGCGTAAAAAAACAAATGCGAAAAGTGTTCTCAGTTATTACCCTACTAAATGTATGGAAAACGTTTTCTTTGATTTGTGAGTGTTCTAGTACTCTAACCTCAGTTGGTCTCAAAGAATGTTTTAATCCTTATGAGAAATGGGATCGATTGGCATTTAAAAAAAAAATTGCATTTAATTATTCATTTCTGACGATTTTCTCGCTGACTGTACCTTTTATCAAAAATCTGTGAATGTCGATTGTCATCACTCAAAAAGTTGGGTGAGGTGTCCTTAGATCATTTTCGCGTGGCAGCAAGGGTTCTGGTAGCTGCCCTTAATGCCCCATCTCAACTTTCCACCCTGTATACACCGTGGTTTTTTTGATTTACGATACCTTCGGCATCTTACTAGGTACATCCATAGAAACTATCAGTGCTAGATTTGATTTTTAAATATAGCAAAAAAAAAAAACTGTTTAGTACAAAGTAATTAAATATTGTATCTTTGGTCATTCTAAAAGGGCCTTTAGAGTTAACTAATAGTCAGTGTCAAATACGTCAATGTTGGCGTGACATACACACACAATTAAGAGGCTTTTACACCAGTTCAACGTGATTAAATTTAAAAATTAAATACTTATCTTTAAAACAGTAAGAGTTATCATTTGTCTGTCTTCGGGAAATTAACTTTATTTGACCTAAAGAACGGTCCCTTAAAGTTATCGTAAATAAAAAAAACACGGTGTATATGTAGATGAAGTGCTGAAGGACATGGTATAGTATCAGGAATCCGAAGAGGATGTGATATAGAATAATAAATCTATCTAATCTCATCACCATATGAGATTCACAATAACTATGAAGAGAGAGGGTCAGAGTTTCGGCTTATCTATTTATACTCGTAGATAAGTTATAGCATTTTATAACATATATCGATGGGTCATTTGCAAAAAGGACAAAGAGTCACGTATATCGGTTTATTTATGTCCCATCGATAAAACAAGTGTCACACATGACTTAAATTTCTAAGCCACCTCAGGTCCAAAGTCATTTTGACATACAGCAATAAGGTAGTGTTTCCTATCAGTTACAAATGACTTGGCATCTCTAATAACATTGACGACTTCAAGTTTTTTTTTTTAAAAGGGGACAAATTAACGTCTTTGACCGTAGTAGGGTCGTCGTAAGACTCGTAATTAACGTAAACGCATGCAGTTATTGAGATCCGATCCCAGTCCAGTGGAACACTAAATCATTCAATTGTACTTGCAATATCAACATACTCTTAAATTATGTTTTTTTCCGTAACTTGTAGCGCTAATGTAATACGGTATGGAAGCAAATGACCTTTTGCGTATGTAGTAAAAGATGTACCTACGTATTTCAAAGAGATTGACGTCACTGAAGACCGAAGAGCTGGCAGTTTCCTCTCTCAAAGAACTAGTTTAGTCATTCAACGAGGAAATGACGCCAGCATCTTTGGTACAAATGCCGCATTGGCCATTCTTAGATTTTTTAGGGTTCCGTACCCAAAGGGTAAATACGGTACCATTACTAAGACTCCACTGTCCGTCTGTCCTTCACCAGGCTGTATCTCACGAACTGAGATAGCTAGACAGTTGAAATTTGCACAGATGATGTATTTCTATTGCGGCTATAACAACAAATACTAAAAACAGAATAAAATAAATATTTAGGGGGGGCTCCCATACAACAAACGTGATTTTTTCAGTTACATACACACATACATAAACTCACGCCTTCATTTCCAGAGTGGGGTAGGCAGAGCTAAAGAATTACCAACAAGTCTTAAAACTTCTTGATAATTCTGTAACCACATTTTGCACAAGTAGGTTAAGATGTTATGTATGTTTTTCAGTTATTCTTTTAAATATACATCATTATTGTTTTAATTCCGTGTGTCGTTTGTCCTATGCTCTTACCTAAATATGGACTATCCAATATACTCAAAATTATAAAAATAAAAATATCCTGAATGTACGCAAAATTATCTGCAATGCAGTTTCTAGAAAATGTGCCAACACGAATGAAAGATAACACTTGGCTCCTTGACATGGTTTATGAAACACGCATAACATTCATGAATATTTGCTTGTATTTTTAAGCAGATAAACCCGTCGTTGGTTATGTTTTGCGTAAAATAAAAAAGTGGTTTCCTTCAATTGTTATGAAGTTTTAATATTTTTTTAATTTAAATTTTATACATGTCATGTTTTATAAATTGAATTAATTCAGATTCCCTTCCTGGTCTCTGTTCCCTATTGTAAACGTTTATTTCCTGTAAGTCGAGATTGTAATAATTCTAAAAGTACGTAAATAAATAATTTGGATTTGAATTTTATTTAGCTGTAAATACATACATACACCTTCACGCCTGTAATCCCAAAGTGGGGTAGGCAGAGCTACAGAAGTACCTACAACTTAGCTGTAAAACTATTGCTATTTAAACTTTACCTTGAGTTGTTTGAATTTGACATACATGTCATACCTTAAGAGACCGAGGAACACCATTTTTATAAGAAATATTAATAAAATCTAGCTATGGTTCATCTACAGCGAGACTAAACCTTAAAAATGTGCTATGTGGCTATTTAGTTTTTCGTTTCCCTTCCCCCTTGTCTAAACGAACCCAAACCTTTCTCCTCTCCCTACCCACCCCTTCGACACTAAAAATAATGAAACGCAAAGATACAGCTGCAGTATACTAATGGCGGGCGCAGGAAACTGGGACAAGCGCCATTGACACAGAATTTAAAAGAAACCTCTGCACTACGGGTAAGAGTTAATGATCGGAGTGTCTGACTGTCTGCACCCAGTATAATTGTTGGGAAAGTCTAGTCTAGTCTGCTAGTTAAATATACTGTTTGAGCGAGTATTACGAATCGCTAATCAACGCTGATATGAAGTCGGTCTACACTCCGAACAATTAAAGTTGGCCGTAACATTAACCCTACCCCAACCCAAGCATACAGTGTTGATAGATGGAAATAGAGTATTCGAAATTTCGAATGGAACACCAGGTTTTTAAAACTCATGAGCTCAAAAGAAAATTTCCTACTTAGTCAGGATTTTACTTTTCAAAAGTTTTTACGTGTTCGTTGTTGTTGTTTGTAAAAGTAATATTATAAACGAAATATGAAGCTACGTAGGTAAATAGCTAATGACTTTAACGAATGGTAATTCTAAGAAGTGAAATGAAATCGTCATACAAAACATAATGGCTGAAAGATGTGAAAGACTCCAAGCCGAGAAACGGAATGAAAAGCGATAGCAATGTCTGTTACGTCATTCGTCAGTCCGCAAAGCAATTTATTAATGAAAGTCACTAATTTGGACGTTCGCGTTCCGTGAATCCTACTTGTAATTAGTCTTCATTGTCCTGAATTGAGTCAGTGAAAGCGACGGCCATCTTTGATTTAATCGTAACGACTTGTGCAACTACACGTGCCTCAATCAACATGGCTAAGTCCAAGTGGCATAAAACAAATGTGCAGTAAGTATAAAACCTTGTGGAACTAATGTCACTAGACGTTAAAGGAAAATATCACTCGCCCCTTAGTCCTCATGATACCTATGATAATCCAAAACTATGATATAAATCACTAACTATAGTTCATTTATTTTAGGATGAGAAACCACAATAACATTATATTGCGTTTGGTCAACTATTTATTACCTAGCAAATAGAACAGTACAATAGTCTGGGAGCCGCAAAATAAAATTGTTTTAATGTCACTTTATTTGCGTGTCGCCAATTGTTACTCTAGTACAAATTGTAAAGAGATTACAGTTCACGAGCCGCAATATAATGTTGTTGTGGTTTCTCATTCTAAATTAAATGAAGTATAGTATAAAACAAAGAAGCTTCCCGTCGTCGTCTGTCCGTCCGTTCGACCTTTCTAAATACACAACGGATGTTAATGCCGTTTTCATCAATAGATAGAGTCATTCAAGAGGAAGATTCTGGTCTATGCACATTCAGAAAATTCTCATAAACCGAAGCGAAACAAGGTCGTAGGACTCGTAGGTCGCTAGTAAGTACTGAATAAGGGCGTGTGGCAGATTACTTATGTGCTTCAGCTATGATCCGCTATTAACCGGCGAATTCAAGTTGTACCGTCAGAGCGTAAAGTGAAACTCATAAGTTTAAGTAGCCGTACATTTTAGTACCTTTTCGTGCTAATGATGGAGTGATTTGTTTTTTTAGGGTTTCATGATGCCGATTGTACCTATTAAGTACCTGCCGCTAAACTATTTAGATATATATATCGTCATCCACGTAATGGTAAAGGACGACGGATTGTTTTCAATACACAAAGACGCGCCTGCACCTATGGTTAATCAATCACAAATCGGTGAGTATATAGACAGCACATGTCTTGGATTTTTAACAGATCAGTAATTTTAAAAATTTAAAGGTTTCATAGTAAATAAAATTAAATTGTTAAAAAAACGTACAATGTCCTACATTGGGGGCTGTAAACAATATTATATTGAAATAAAAAAATATCAGGGTACAATGTCACACCAATTGACTTAGTCCCAAACTAAGCTCTAGGGCACTCTAGGCTTGTTTTATGGGTACTACACAATGATATAAATACTTCTATAGAGAAAAATATACTTATATACATACATAGAAAGAAAACATCCATGACTCAGAAACAAATAATCGCGCTCATCACGCAAATATCTGCCCTTACCGGGATTTGAACCCAGGACCGCTAGCTTCGTAGGCAGGGTAAACAGACACTGAACGCACAGACACAGATAATGACAGAAACTTCATTGACGTTTGATAACTTAATTCTATATCCGTCTGCTTATCAGAACTTTGACATTTTAATCTATACCTATTGATATCTGTCGTGTTATAATACTGACATAAGGCCTTGGAGAGAAGTTGCTTGATCACTGTACATTTTTTTTATAATACGTAGCTAAGACCACCTCTGAAAAACCGCAAAATCGGTCACGCCGGTTCACGTTTGACCTTAAGCGATGCCAGTCAGACGGGTAGACGGACAAAAGTTTCAAACACTTTTTCTTAACGCCTTTTACGTAGGAGGTCAGAAAGTGTCTAAACTAAACCATACATTTTGAAAATAAATAGATTTTTTCAAAATGTATGTATATACATTTACGGTTACGGTTTTAAAGATATTTAATTTTTTAATTTAATCAGTTTATCACGTTGAACTGGTGAAAAAGGCTCTTACTTGTGTGTGTATGTCACGCCCACATTGACGTAATTGACACTGACTATTAGTTAACTCTAAAGGCCCTTTTAGAATGACCAGAGGTACAACATTTAATTACTTTGTTCTAAACAGAAAAAAAATATTTTTTTGCAATATTTAAAAATCTAATCTACCACTTAGTTTCTATGGATGTACCTAGTAATAAGCCGACGTTATCGTAAATCAAAAAAAACACGGTGTATTAAGCTAAAATCTGGATAGCCAATTACACACTTTTAATAGTAAATTAGGTACCGTTTAACTGGTGATGATGACGATGACATGATGACGTTGTTGTGGTTGTCATTGATTTCGGCCATAGCGATTGCGTGTGCTGGGCACTAGTGCCCATATTAATATACGTGGAGTAACCGTGGAGTATCTAAGCCATTTGTCCTTATCTGACATTTGAATTCGACAGATAAGCATGGCTTACGGCCGAATTCTATATTCAAAACGCGGATAGATAAGGCTAACTTAAAATTTGACATTTGCCCATATAAAATGTGTCAAATTTCAATCCGAAATAAGCCTATCTAGTTCTGTCAATGAGTGCTTAAAAAGGGGGTGTGGCAGGAAAAGTTGAAAGCAGAATTTTTGACTTCGGAACTTTGTTTGGACTAGTTAGGAGATAAACATACTAAAAGTCCCCACCCCTAGGAGGTGAGCCCTAGGGGGGGGGGGGCACAAAGAAGGTCCCATTTTTTTGTTTTTTGTTTACATCTTGAAAACGATGCGTCATAGGAAATTTTGTTGTATAACATCATTAAAGCTGATAAAATTCTCTACAACTTTGTTCTTTATGTTTTTTACCTATTTTCAATAGTTGTCTAGATATGAACTCCGAAAAACGGTCGATTTTCAAAAATGTGTTTTTGCCTCACGTTTTTTGTCATACATTGCTCTCTAACTTGCAAATACATCATCTGAGAAAAACAACCTCCTACATACCTTGTAAAAAGTTGAATTCTCTTTAAGAATATATATATATATATATATTTTTTTTTATATCAACTACCGTTGAAAAGCTATACCACATTTTAAAATTTCTGCAAATTGAAACATTTCGCATAAATACCCATAGTATAGCTCATTACTTTCGCTACAGATGCAGCCGTAGATTTCAGGTTACATATTAATCTAAAAATTTTTTTTTTAAAATTACGATTTGAATTCAATTCTGTAAACAGCACAAAGCTGTTGCTGCAGCTGAACATGAGCGGAGGTATCGACTTAAGCAGTCTGCCGATATAAGTCTCAATTTAGAAACAACGATCGATGTCAAGCAGGAACATTTTCTCTCAAACAGCCACAATAAAGCAACCTGATTGCCGTTCTCCGATGTCAACTTAATAGCAACGGGATTGAGACTCAACAAGCTCCAGACGACGCTGACTTGATGATAGTCTCTACTGCCATTGAAAAATCAAAGGATTCTCTAGTTGCAGTCATTGGAGAAGATATTGACTTGGCAGTTCTGCTCATGGCAAAGACTCCGTCTGACCAGTATATTATATTCGTCAAACCTAGCAGAGGTAAAGTCCCCACAACCTATTATTCAAGTCAGAAATTGCAGCAGCTGGGCCTGAACGACATATTATTTCTTCACGCCTTCACTGGATGCGACACCACGTCTGCAGCAGTTCGGAGAAGCAAAGTTGGTTTCTGTAAACTTTACTTAAAAATCCAGATATCCGTCAAGCTGCTGAGTTATTCTCGAATCCCTCCTTATCGCATGCTGACATAAAAGCAAATGGAAACATATGTTTTTTGAGGTGGTAGGGAGCAAAACAGAAGGAGACCTCTCTGAATAACTATCGGTACCAGTGTTTCCTCCAGTCAGTCTCGAAAGTCAAGCCGGACATTTCGTCCCTTCCACCAACTGAGGGAGCAGCGATGGGGCACTCCTTCCACCAGGTCCAGACTTGGCTAGGACATGATCTTTCCCCTGAACTATGGGGATGGACACGGAATGAAAGCCATCTCTTGGTTCCTGTCCAAACCAAAGATCCAGCTGCACCAGAAGAAATATTAAAGCTAATATTTTGCCGGTGCACCACTGATTGTAGTAGTGCTAGATGTGGGTGTAGGAAGGCCTCTATGCTGTGCTCTACCATTTGCCACAATTGCCACGGTAGTTGCAATAATGGCATCCCCATTTTGGACGCTAACGACGATGACGACGACGATGGTGGGGATGATGTAGCAGAAGTAATAGCTGTCTTACCATCGTCTGATGACTATTCGACTGATGAGAATGAAGAAGACGAGACAAACGCCGAGGGAAAACAAAGAGGGCCCGTCTTGCTCAAAAAGGCGGCGAGTGATTGATTGAATAATGTGTTTGTTGTATATAAATAGTTAAATAGTGTGTTTACTGTATATAAATTGTTACTTATTCTATTGTATATAAATTGTAAAATAATGTCTGTTGTATATAAATTGTCACTTATAGTGTTAATGTAAATTCCTTTTTTTAAATTGTTATGTAACGTTGAAATCTACGGTTACGTCTGATACTCGTAATAGCGAAAGAAATGAGCTTTGCGCTATGTTTATGTGAAATAAATTTGCCGAAATTTTAAAATGTGGTATAACTTTTCAACGGTTGATGACATATTAATATATGTATATATATTCTTAAAGAGAATTCGACTCTTTACAAGGTATGTAGAAGGTTGTTTTTCTCAAATGATGTATTTGCAAGTTAGAGAGCAATGTATGACCAAAAACGTGAGGTCAAAAACACATTTTTGAAAATCGACCGTTTTTCGGAGTTCATATCTAGACAACTATTGAAAATAGGTAAAAAACATAAAGAACAAAGTTGTAGAGAATTTTATCAGCTTTAATGATGTAATACAACAAAATTTCCTATGACGCATCGTTTTCAAGATGTAAACAAAAAACAAAAAAATGGGACCTTCTTTGTGCCCCCCCCCCTAGGGCTCACCTCCTAGGGGTGGGGACTTTTAGTATGTTTATCTCCTAACTAGTCCAAACAAAGTTCCGAAGTCAAAAATTCTGCTTTCAACTTTTCCATCCAAAATCTTTCATTGCCTGGACTAATCTGTCCGCGGTTTGAATATACAGGGTGTTTGGTAGCTAGGTGCAAAGCTTTAAGAGGGTGGTAGAGCAGCTCATAAGCTATCGATTTAACCCCCATGTACCTATGTTCAGCAATTGTTATTAGTTTCCGAGATATGGATCATTTTAATCGGAATTTTTGTCATTTTTCCTTATGTTCTGTTACGAAAAACCCCTAAATTCATGTTAAATCGATAGCTTATGAGCTGCTCTGTCACCCCCTTAAAGCTCTGCACCTAGCTACCAAACACCCTGTAGGATTCGGTCATTACTCACTCCACGTATAAATAAGGGCATAGCAGTTTCATCTAACTAATCTAAGTATCCTAAATCATTTAAACAATATTGCACTGTGTAAGATATGTTGCTTTAACTTTTTACCAGGCGTTTGTCATTGCATTAGCCATAGCGAGATAAGAAGTTACCTCGACCAGGGGCGTTTACATGGTTGCGTTTATCGCGTGACAAAGTTTGGATAACGCATCCGTCACCTTTTGACACGTAAATAAGTACGACAGTGACGGATGCTATATCCAAATTTGACACGCGATATAGTCGCAGCAGCCATACTAGGCCCGCAGGGGCCGCATTATGGACACCATTATCACGTTAGATAAAGCGTCCGTCACTTTCGCACTTCAATACTGGTCAGAAAGTGACCGATGTTTTATTTCATTTATCCACATCGGTAAACACGACCATATACACCGTGTTTTTTTTTATTTACGATAACTTCGGCATATTACTAGGTACATCCATAGAATTTAAGCGGTAGATTAGATTTTTAAATATGGCAAAAAAAAAACTGTTTAGAACAAAGTAATTAAATTTTGTATCTTTGGTCATTCTAAATGGGCCTTTAGAGTTAACTCATAGTAAGTGTCAAATACGTCAATGTTGACGTGACATACACAGACAGTTAAGAGCCTTTTAGACCAGTTCAACGTGATTAACTGATTAAATTTAAAAATTAAATATCTTTAAAACCGTTATAGTTATCATTTGTCTGTCTTCGGGAAATTTACTTTATTTGACCTAAAGAAAGTTCCCTTAAAGTTATCGTAAATCAAAAAAAACACGGTGTATAAATAGGCCCGCTGTGTTTTATGATAACAAAACCAATTGATTGTTAAATTAAACGTCATAAGAGCAAAGCCTTCCAGATAAGTAAAAAAGTTTTGTTTATATGTAGCATAAACCGACTCGATTTTCTCTTCTCAATCATAGGAAAGTAAAATTTAACCATGTGTATAGATGAAAAACTTAAGTAAATGACCTCAATTTTTTTTAATAGAATGTCATGCCAAACACCTGCCGTTCTCGAATCGGTTTATCCAACCATAGAAAAGACTCAAACCCTTAAGAATTACGCATTTATTTCAAAATTGCATTGTTCGCAAAATTGCTATAATATTTTTATCAGGCGTTTTTACTTGTATGTGCGTATATAGGCATTTAATAAACTTTTTATTGAACTGCTCCCCCCGGCCGACTGCGGAGTCGGCCCGGCACCGAGAGGCAGCAGTAATGGGATGATGGACGTCAGCGCCATCATATCATTACTGGTGAGCCTGCTGACTGCGCTGAACTCGGGGCAAGACCCGGTAACAGCCATCGGCGCGCAAATTTCGAAGTTGTGCAGCGCCACGACTTAGTATGCGCGGCCACGCCGCCGAGGACTACTTTCCCTTCCCCAACGCCGCCGGCGTACACTCGCCGTTGGGCTCGCCCGACCGGCTGACATCGCCGCGGCAACGCGCGAAGGACGACACCGATCGAAACCACCAGTCGCCAACGACACGCCTGTATTAACAGGCGGCGAACAATGACGCCACAGAATGGAGCCAAGCTCTGATTCTGTCTCCCCGGTCCCCTGACGGGGACCGAGAAGACCACTCAGCTTATTGGACAAACGGAAAATAACGGAAAGAAACAGAAACACAATACGAGTACACAGGCGAACTTATTCCTTGAAGGGTTTCTTTTCCAATTAACCTTTAAGCAATTGAGAGGTAAATAAAGACAATGGATGGCTAAAAATACACCAATACACATACACAAAATAATATACAGGAGACAAAATTCAAAATAGCAATTAAATATGTAGCAATAAAATCTGTCATGATAAACTAATGAAATTAAATTTACAGGTTGTTACTGAATGAAACATTTAAATAAGAAATGTAATTTTAAAAGATTAGAACATTGATAGCAATTTATTAAAACTAATATTTTTGCATCAGCAAGGACAAAATAATATAAAATTCAGTCACATTTCTTAATAATAAAGATGGAGAGTGCGCAAGCAACCAGGTTTATAACCCTCTAAAAACTGCACTAAAATTACTACAATTGTGCCATGTATAACATAAATATATATCTATAACTTGCCCAGAGTGTAAAAGGTTTAGTCACAAACATCATTGTTAAAAGGTCTTAGGGTTATTAGTTATATATTAATTACTCAAAAGTAAAAAAAAAAGTTAAATAAATAATTAAATATATTACTAAATAAACAGACAGTCTGTCCATCAAATTTAAACAGCTGAATAGAGTTAGATTAAACAGTACACATCAGTTTATGTACTGAATTGAAACATGTTATAGTTTTTAGCCGACAATATTTGATAGTTCCTGAGGGGAACGTAATAAAATAGTTCTATGTGGATAAATTTGGGGGCAGGAGATGCTAGTCTACACAATATAAAAATTAATCCCTGTTTCTCTTGGTCACGTCATAACTCCAGGATGGCTCTACCTATTTGAATAAAATTTATTTGTTGTGTTCGTAATTATCAGGACAAAGTTTGTATGAAAAAAAAACCATGCAGCATCAGGTTAGTGTTTGATAAAGAAAGAGAACTCTTTTAAGGGGTTGACGAAGTATGAAATAAATATGTAGTAACTTAATCAGAATGGTAATATAAAATACCCTCAAAATGAGAGGTGAAAAAAATACTAAGGTTAAATCTTTTCACACAATTAGAAATCACAATTTTGAGCATGGATATGTGTCTAGGCATATGAAGGGATTAAAGAAGCTTTAAGAAAAATAATTGCTCATTAGGTGAGGCTCGTCAATAGTTAAAATTAGCACTGTAAGCAGAGAATAGAGAACAGACTGTAAAACGTTATTGTATAAATTCAATTACCTGCTTTAATATATGTCATTTGGTACTATTAACCCTAAATGAGAGTTCGGTTATAGACTACTAACAAACTCGAGTCAAGAATAATGAGTCATAGGCAAAGCGTAATCCAGTATCTTTGAGCAGAATCAGTCAAAAAACTACTTAAGTTTGCGGTTCAATTGAGACCATTATAGTTATATTTACAATTAAATACAGCATATATGGTGTAAGGAATCTATTGACGTACCTCTCTTCCTCATCGTCGGCCTCCTTGCTTGTTGTTGCGCGTTTTTGTTTGCTTTTATTTTCCACTTTCAAAACACCCTTAATTGAAGACATGTCTACCTCGATACCACACTTTTAATTTAATTCAAAGCGAACATAACATACAATCCCGCGTAAATTACATCGTTAATTTTATTTTGTAATTCATAAACTACTATAATACGCGATTTTCCTTCATTTTAATAGGTTATCACACACATAAATAAAGAAGGGGCGAATGACAGTTTGACAGATGACCAGTGTTGCCTTAAGTATCAAACATAATTTATTCACTTGCAACTTTGCAGTAGATTGAACCGCTTACGTTGCGACTCTTGCGACCACATCTCTACTGACACAAAATTTTCAGTATTTTGTACCCAGTCAAGGGTTACGTAAGGGTACCGGCTGCGCAATCGCGTGGGCGTTAATCGAACGTGTCGGATAAATGACGAAAGTTGAAAGATTTGAAACATACATTAATTTAAAAAATTACGATTTAACCATTTATACCACCAGACAAATTTATGCACAACAAATAACCGTCGAGATGCCATTCACGAAAATCACCATGCTCCTTTTCCGACGGTTCCAAATGGCCGCCTCTCTTCTTGGTAAATGAGGACAGGCGCAGACCAGGGGCCCATTTCTCAAAAAGTATTAGTCTAATAATATTAGTGTTTTGTCTCATTTTTTAGTTGTATTTATGAGACAAAACACTAATATTATTAGACTAATACTATTCGAGAAACGGGCCCCAGCGGTGTTGAGCACTGAAGATCGCAACGACATATGGAAGAGCAAGGAGCCACACAGACGCTTCTACCGGGCCCCTTACAAGGCCCGACGTAGACTTTTTAGCGTCTGTGAACTGGCACCTGTTTGGTGACGTCTTTGGGGAAACCGAAGGTTTTGTCTGTGCAATTGGTCGACATTTGTCGAGCTTGCCGTTGCCCCGGGGCGAATCCCTCAGACATGTAATTTCCGGTTGTTCGCATTTGGCCAACGGCGAGTAGGTACTTGCACAGACATAACCTCGTAGCCAGGATCACCCATCAGCAGCTTACTCTTCAATATGGTCTTGTTGAGTCCCCGATTGTTGTTTCGGCAAACGGTCTTATAACGAAGAGTCTCGACACCTCATGAGACTCGCTAGATGGCGGGATCAAGGGCCAGATACAGAAGGCAGTACTCCTCGACACGGCACGCATTGTGAGGAGGTTCATCTCTCTGCAGCCCTAACCACTGACTAGTAGCTTGAGCCCTGCCCCGCTGCCGGCGGCACCCGTACCGCCGACTTATAAAAATAATAATTTTGTATTAGTATTGTTATTTTACTTTTATATTTAAAAAACCTTATTTTCAGAAAAATATAAGTATATAATATATATAATAATATTAATATTATTATATATATTATAGTTATATTATCAACATCACAAACTTTACCTCTTCATAATATATTATTTTATATTATGAAGAGGTAAAGTTTGTGATGTTGTACCTACGGGGTAATTTCTGGATCTACAGAACCGATTTATTTTACCAATAGAAAGCCACGTTATTTACGAGTGTCATACGTATAAATAAATAAGTATAGGTATTAACCAAGTGGGCACGGGAACAGCTAGTTTTCACATAAAGAAAGAAACGACTATTATCAAGTCCCGTGTAGATGTGACCTTTAAAGGTACAATACAATACAATACAATACAAAACACTTTATTGTACACCAAACAAAAACATAACAGAGATGGAACACAATCACTACATAGTATAAAACAAAGTCGCTTGCGCTGTCTGTCCCTATGTATGCTTAAATCTTTAAAACTACGCAACGGATTTTGATGCGGTTTTTTTTAATAGATAGAGTGATTCTTAAGGAAAGTTTATATGTATAATACATTCCACGCGAGCGAAGCCGCGGGCGGGTCGCTAGTTAAAAATAATACAGGTAAACAACAGGCGGTAAGGTGGTAATTTATTCGTGTAAACATGGGAGAACGCTTACCATCTGTTTTTAGGGTACCAACGGGACCCTGTTACTGACCTTCCTCTGTCCGTCTGTCTGTCAGCGGGCTCTACTGTTGATTTCATAAATATGTATACACTTTAGTACCTTGTCACTTTAATCGCTGTGAGAATTCGTATATAGTAGTTTGAACATGACATTAAATATACAAGGTTCTAAAGTGTTGACATATTTATGAACTCGACTGAACCTCAAGAAACGTAATAGGTAGACATCGCCAGATGAAATTTTCACAGAGAGTGTATTTCTCTTACCGCTATAACAACAAATAATAAAAATAAATTGCCCCCATCATGGTAGGGTACGCTTCGTGTGTAAGTCCGACTCTCACTTGGTTAGTTTTTCATTTTTTCTACTTGCGTACTATACAAGTTAATGATATCAGAATACCACCTATGGCATAACCGACGCGTGAAAACGATTGTATAATGAGCGCTGCCATGGTAATAACAGTTCTATAATAGTTATTATAGCACTATTATTACCATGGTTACGTTCATTCTGGATGTCAGAAAAGGCAATAAATAGCAGTTTCAGCCTGAGCTGCAATACATTTATTATGATTTACCTGAACGTTTTGAGTTTCTCAGTAACTGTTGGGAGTGGGTTCTTTCTCAGAGGCGCCGGTGAGCCACCCGGCGAGTTTTCCCGCGACTCAGCCGCAAGGGCGCGCGCCACCATCAGATCTTGCTCGTTCAACATTCTGTCAATAAATAAATAATTAAGTAAGTAAAGTAAATGTTTATATTCTTACCTATAGGTAGTATATGTACTGGTGACTTGAATGTTGCCTGTTATCCATTCCTTGTACATACTTCCTCATGGTTACTAAACTTTACTAATCACTACATAGTATAAAACAAAGTCGCTTGCGCTGTCTGTCCCTATGTATGCTTAAATCTTTAAAACTACGCAACGGATCTTGATGCGGTTTTTTTTAATAGATAGAGTGATTCTTAAGGAAGGTTTATATGTATAATACATTCCATGCGGGCGAAGCCGCGGGCGGGTCGCTAGTATTATATAAATGAAAGCGTCTTTGTTTATTACGCCTCAACGGTCCAACGCTCTGTAACCAATCGTTGTAAATTTGGTACAGAAGTAGCACATAGGCTAGGTACTTTTAGACTGTTCCCACCCGACAAAACAGCCATAAACGACTTCTACGCGGACGGAGTCGGGGGCAGAAGCTAGATAGTCTTTAATTTTAGTAAATAAACGTTGGTCCTTCATAAAATGATCACGATTTCATAATAATGTACTTAAACAATGTTTGAAGAATCACGGAAGCAATGATTTATTATTACGTCATATTACTCGAAACGAGAAGCTGTTTGCATAAAGCTTTGACAAGTCGAGAACGAGTAAAGAAGTTAACTTAGTATTAGTCACTATAGTTAGTTCCTTGTCAAACGTACCATTTATGAATGAAATCGTTTATTTTGTGGCTGGACACTATAAAACGATTATAATTTGTTTATTCATACATTTGTATAGGTACACTTAATCACGTTCTTTAGAACTTGTTTAACGTGTTTTACAAAGTAATTATCAAATTTTCCAGTTTGAAAAATATTCTAAGGACAGTTTGTACGCGTCATTAAAAGAGATATAAAAGAGATAAAAGATGTTTATTCAGTAAGTAGGCCGCACGGGCACTTTTACACGTCAAAAATCTACCAGCGCATCAAAGACGAACATCTAAATCGTCTCACAAATGTACCTATTAGTAGGATGATGATAAGTGGGGACGCCCAGCCGAAGCAGGCGGGCAGTCGATTCGGTCAGCCGTTCATTCATTAGTAGGATAGGGAACACATTTACGAAAAGGGTTAAAGTCGCGTTTATAAAATCGGTAAAATCACAAAGTCGCATTTTATTTACTTAAGTTTATTAGTTAGGCAAGTTTTTAGATAATGTAAAATCTAAACCTATAGGGTACTCTGACTTAACGACCTCTGTCGACCTCTCCAAATGCCGTTCCATTTTGAGCCTTACGTCTAGGCACCCGTGGCATTGTCAATCGGCAATATGTCGGTCGAGGTGTAAATAAAATTTTATCTGGATCCTGTTTCCAAGGCGAACTCCTTGGTGGGTTTAATTGGCCACACCACACGAGGCAAGCAGACCGCGCGCGCCGACAAACGTTTGCCCATTATCACTACATAGTATAAAACAAAGTCGCTTGCGCTGTCTGTCCCTATGTATGCTTAAATCTTTAAAACTACGCAACGGATTTTGATGCGGTTTTTTTTAATAGATAGAGTGATTCTTAAGGAAGGTTTATATGTATAATACATTCCACGCGGGCGAAGCCGCGGGCGGGTCGCTAGTTTATTATATTCGATTAAGCGTGGGTGATTGAGTCTGTATTTCTTTTACTCCGGGTACACTACCTACATAATCTCGAAATATTTTATTCCAAATTTGATAAACACGAATTTCAGAATTCCGATTTTGAAATCTCCGAATCATCGGCATTCCGAATTTTAGTTTCACCAATCATCATAACAATCAAGTCTTTTTGTAATTCCGAATCCCGAATATTCATTGTTCCGATATTTTAGCAGCCCGAATTCTCTAAGATTTTTCATTTCAAATGAGCGCCTAATAAAATATTTTATATTCATATTCATATTCATATTCAATTTATTGCATCCATGGTATTTAGGTACCCAATTAGGGTATAGCAATCTTAAAACGAAATAAAAAATAACCTAAATATAACAAAGTAAGTTAGTACTTACTTAAACATTAAAAAGTTACAAAATATAAAATCAAGCTCACTTTCTATATACAACTGTAATTTTAATTACATTAACAAAAAAAATTAAAAAAGGAGTAAGTAGTTGAATATTTTCTTACACATCTATTTAATTGTGGTTACAGAGTTATCAACAAGTTTTTAGAGTTGTTGGTAATTCTGTAGCTCTGCCTACCCCACTCTGGGAATGAAGGCGTGAAGGTATGTATGTATTTATGTATCTATTTAATGAATGAATTTTCTAGGTATTCTAACAAGGTGTAGTAACTATACTTAATTAAAAATATTTTTAGTTTATTTATGAAGGTTGTATAAGTTGTTTCTGCTTGTAGGTCTTTAGGTAGGCTATTATAAATTTTTATACACATTGCATGTGGACCTCTACTGTACATTTTTATTTTTACCTTGTATAATGTTTAACGAATTTAATTTAATTTTTTTTGCGAATGTCTATGAGTCACAGTTTTCACTTACCATCAGGTGGCCTGTGTGCTCGTTTGTCTCACGTATGCCATAAAAAAAAAAAAAACATACATAATGCTCAAAAACTGTAAGAAATGTCCGACAAAGTCGACGGAGCTCCGCTTGGCGAAGCTCCTGGTTCCGCTGGCTAAAGCTCTTCGCGCCTTGATGCAACTCTAGCCTAACCTAACCTAACTTATTAAGGTTGACTTCATTTAGTAATGTGCTCGTCATCTCACTTAATTTTTATTTCACGTAGAATACTTCAATTCAATCCGAGTGATTCGTTACAAAATTCGGAATGGTATTTCGGTAATGTAAAATTCGGAATTATGGAACTGGCCTGCCCTGGAAATTTGGAATTATTCACCCTGTGTTGTGGCATAATTTTGTAAGTAATAATTATTTTTGCACAACTGCTATCACAGAATCTACATTCGCATAGTCCAATTACGCAGAGTTACGTAAGTCGGAATATTATTCGGTCGTATTTTTCATGCTGCGAATCATGTCTATTAAAAACTATCGTTGCCGAAATAAGTATATTTTTTCATAACATTATTTGACTGAATTATCGACGAACGTAGTAGTTAGTTTTTTATCCGGTCACAATTCTAACCTAACCTAATCTACTTTTCTGATAGCAGGTCGAATTGTTATGGTCGCAGTTCTAACCTAACCTACTTTTCTGGTAGCAGTAGGTAAGTATGTCAAGTAAAATTCGGTCAATCGATAAACCTACCCTTCTTTTCTGGTATTAGATCGTTTTGATTATGGTCACAGTTATAACCTAACCTACCTACCCTACTTTTCTGGTATCAGGTCGTAGCAGTTAAGTTTGTAATTATGCTAAGTTAGTTCCAGACAATCGATAATATGCCTAATAAAACTATGCTAAACAGAATGATGCGTAAAAATAATCGGTCATAACTAGTCATAAGTCATAACAATAGTATGCGAACTTAATTTCGGACTAACTCATTTTCGGGATGTTACAACATACGAGGGGCGTTCAATAAATTCTCGGTATTGGTATCTTGCAAACCTTTTTAGTAAACTTCTTAATACTGGCCGCGAAGAGTCATTCATTGACAGTAAAAAAAAGTTAATTTAAAGCCTACACGTTCTTTTGTTTTTCTGCTACTGCTGAACAAACGTGATCACCATGAGCGATTTTACAATGATAATTACTTAAATTGGAGCATCGAGCCGTGATAAAATTCTTGACTAAACAGGGAAAAAATCAAAAGTGTATTAAAGAAGAAATGGATTTAGTTTACCGTAAGTCCGCTCCTTCATTATCTACTGTCCAAAAGTGGTCAAATGAATTTAAGCGTTGGAGGGAGAGCATAGAAGATGACCCTAGACCTGGTCGGCCTGTTGAAGCTACTTCACCAGAAAACATTCAAAAAGTGGAGAAAATTATACTGGAAGATGGTCGAGTGAAGGTTAGGTCTATAGCACAAAAAACCAATATTTCTATTGGTACAATACATGATATTATCCACGATCATCTTAACATGTCCAAAGTTAGTGCGAGATGGGTACCACGAATTTTGACACCGTTTCAGAAGCACACGCGTGTTACTTGTTGTTCCGACTTCATTGAGCTGTGTGGTGAAAATTCTGATGGTTTGCTCCAAAAAATTGTTACCGGAGATGAAACTTGGGTTCATCATTATGACCCTGAGAGCAAACAAGAGTCGATGCAGTGGCACGTTAAAGGAACACCTCATCCCAAGAAATTCAAAGTCGTCTCCTCAGCTGGCAAGATCATGGCGACAATATTCTGGGATTGTGAAGGGATATTATTAATAGATTATAAAGAAAAGGGTTTAAATATTACAGGAGAGTATACTACGCTAACATTTTACGCCAATTACGGGAAGCAATCAAAGAGAAGAAGAGGGGAAAATTGACCAGAGGAGTGCTGCTTCTTCATGACAACGCCCCTGTGCATACTGCTCATGTTGCCAAGGCTGCTGTTCTTAAATCTGGGTTCGAAACACTTACTCACCCGCCGTACAGTCCAGACTTGGCCCCCAGCGACTACTTTTTGTTTCCCAGCCTTAAAAAG
Organism: Acleris emargana; assembly: GCA_927399475.2. Taxonomy (NCBI): domain Eukaryota; kingdom Metazoa; phylum Arthropoda; class Insecta; order Lepidoptera; family Tortricidae; genus Acleris; species Acleris emargana. Next base: position 8,355,821 of record OV656851.1, read on the forward strand.
GATCTTTGTGGACATCGATTTTCTAATGATGGAGCGTTGAAGGCAGCGGTGCTGGAGCATTTTGATACCAAAGACAAAAAATATTTTTATGAGGGGTTAAAAAAACGAATTGACAGATCTTATAAGTGTATAAACATAGGGGGGGAATATATAGAAAAATAAAAATAAAACACTAATCGTATGCTTTTGTTTTCCTTCTCATACCGAGAATTTATTGAACGCCCCTCGTACATACCTTCACGCCTGTAATCCCAGAGTGGGGTAGGCAGAGTTACAGAATTACCTACAACTTCGGATGGGATTCGGGATGTTACAAATTATGCAAAATAAGGTTTCTGCCACATTACAATTCGGTGCAAACTAATTATGCCAAGTAGGTTATGCTAACAGTTTCGGACAATAAATGTTATGCCACATAGAGGGAACCCCACTCCCTCTGTGGTAAAGCCGCTGTGAGGATGATTCTTAGCTCTTGTCCAGCTGTAGTCGTCTTTCGATTGATATGATTCATATAACCAATTAAGTGCACTCGTGGCGCGTTATAAGAGGACCAACAGGCAAACATCGCATAAAAAATTGGACACCCGCAATACTCGAAGAATTGCAAGCGCGTTAAGGGATGATTGGATTATACTATGTATCATCAATATCATCATCATCATCATCATGTCAGCCGAAAGACGTCCACTGCTGGACATAGGCCTCCCCGCGGTCTTGTGCTTTTCGCATCCACCGCTTTCCCGCGATCCTTACAAGGTCGTCACTCCATCTTGTTGGAGGCCTACCCACAGCTCGTGTCCCGGTCCGCGGACGCCACTCAAGAACCTTCTGACCCCATCGGCCATCAGTCCTGCGTACGATGTGCCCCGCCCACTGCCACTTCAGTTTAGCTATTCTTCGGGCTATCATCATTTCTGATTCTATCACGCAGAGAAACCCCGAGCATAGCCCTCTCCATAGCCCTCTGAGTGACCTTGAGCTTTCTTATGAGGCCCATCGTTAGCGCCCACGTCTCAGATCCGTAAGTCATCACTGGCAACACACACTGGTCAAAGACTTTTGACTTCAAACACTGCGGTAATTTGGACGAAAAGGTGCTGCGAAGCTTCCCGAACGCTGCCCAGCCGAGTCGGATTCGACGAGTGACCTCTTTCTCAAAGTTGGACCTACCTAACTGGACCGTTTGTCCCAGGTAAATATAGTCGTCAACAACTTCGAGCGCAGAGCCTCCGACTATCACGGGAGTTGGCGCGACATGGACGTTGGACATGACTTTCGTCTTGTCCATGTTCATTCTCAAGCCAACTCGGTCGGAAACTCTACTGAGGTCAGCGAGCATTGCACTGAGGTCCTTCATGGTCTCAGCCATGACTACGATATCGTCAGCGAATCGAAGGTGAGTGATGTACTCACCAATTATGTTGATGCCTCGTCCTTTCCAGTCCAGAACCTTAAAAGCATCCTCCAATGCAGCGGTGAACAGCTTCGGAGAGATCACATCTCCTTGTCTGACTCCCCGCTGCAGAGGAATAGGCTTCGTGCTCCGGTCCTGTAGTCGGACGGACATAGTTGCGTTTTCGTACAGACACTTCAACACTTCGATATATCGGTAGTCAACTTGGCACCGCTGGAGAGACTGCAGCACAGCCCATGTCTCGATCGAATCAAAGGCTTTCTCGTAGTCCACAAATGCAAGGCAAAGGGGGAGGTTATACTCTTCGGTTTTCTGTATAACCTGCCGCAACGCATGTATGTGGTCTACGGTACTATAGCCTTTTCGGAAACCGGCTTGTTCCGGAGGCTGGAAATCGTCAAACCTGCGCGCGAGACGATTTGTGATGACCCTCGAAAACAGCTTGTAAACATGGCTCAGAAGTGAGATGGGTATATAGTTCTTCAACAAAGATTTTTCACCTTTCTTGAAGAAGAGAACCACCACACCTCTGTTCCATGCTCCGTTCTCCCTTCGTGGAGGACGGAGCTGAACAGCGTCTGAAGGCCCCTAAGGATGGGTTTGCCACCCGCCTTCAGGAGTTCGGCTGTAATTTCATCCTCACCTGGGGCTTTGCCATTCTTAAGCTGTTTGAGGGCCATACTAATCTCGTACAGGCTGACGTCGGGGAGATCTTCGGTATAGTGTCGGGTTAATCTAGCCCTCGGATCTTTAGCTAGATTTTCGACGGGTGTTCGGGTTGTCGTGTACAGCTGTCCATAAAACTTCTCAACTTCCGCCAATAGCTCAGGTTTGGATGAAATGACTCTGCCGTCGTCGGTCTTCAGCTTCATCAATTGGCTTTGGCCAACAGACAGATCCCTGGCAAACACCTTAGAGCCTCTGTTGCGCTCAATAGCCTCTTCAATACTTTTAGTATTGAATCGGCGTATATCACGCTTCAGAGACTTCGAGATCTGTCTTGAGCTGCCGATAGCGACTAACGTCATCAGAGGACTGCAGAATCATTTCGCGCCTCACCTCCATGAGCCTAAGGGTGGAGTCCGAGAGCTTCCTGGTTTTTGTACGGCGGATCTTGAAGAACTTAGACCCGACCGTTTGGACAGCTTCCACAAACCCGTCGTTATAATCGTCCACGTCGCTACTAAGGCACTCGAAACGGTTTTGAAGTTCGAGCTGAAAGCTCTCGGGGTTTTGGAGCTGAGCGGGTGCCGGGCGTAGACTTCATCAGTCGAGACATTTCAAGCTTGAACTGGATATTCAATGAGCCTCGTACCATACGGTGATCACTCCCGGTTTTAACCGCACTGATCACGGAGACATCATTGAATATATGCTTTTTGTCGACATGATAAAGTCTATCTCATTCCTCGTTACACCATCAGGGCTCATCCAGGTCCACTTCCTATGCTCACGTTTTCTGAAGAAGGAGTTCATCATATAGAGTCCCTCCTTCTCCATAAAACTGGCCAGTAGGTGGCCCCGGTGATTCCTATGCCCCACTCCAAACTTCCCCACTCTCTGCTCTTCACCGTCTCGTTTGCCCAGCTTTGCGTTGAAGTCCCCCATAACAACCGTGAAGTGAGTTTTGGAGCTATGCATGGCTCTGGAAATATCCTCATACATAGCCTCCACCTCATCGTCGGAGTGTGTCGAGGTCAGAGCATATACCTGTATGACCTTCAACGAATATCGTTGGGTCATTCTGAGTACAAGGCACGCTACCCTGCTCGACACGCTCTCTATCTTCACCACGTTGTTCACGAAGGACTTGTGGACGATAAACCCGACACCTCCCTGGGACTGGTGGTCGCCCTCCCGGAAATAGAGCAAGTTACCGGACTTCAGGGTTATCATGTCCTCTCCCTCTCTACGGACTTCTGACAACCCTAGACGCAACCAACGGTTCTAGATCAAACCATTATACTATGTATATTTTCACAAAATTCTCTAAAATATATAATTTTTTTTCAATATTTCCTGAACTGGAAATATTCTTTGCTTGGCTCTAGTTGACAACTTGAAGTAGAATAGAGTCAATTGCATATTTTAGCTTAGGATTTGTCTCTCCTATATGAAGAATCCTAAACTTACCAGTTTTTGCAGTTTTAGTTGACAGCACGATTTGAAAGGTTTTGCATAGTGGTTAGAGTTACTAGAGTTCCCAACAATTAAGATAATAGCGAATGTCTTTTTTTGATTGGCCCTAGCATTGAACCTTGCGGCATGCCTCAGTGAAAATGGACAGCATTCGATAAATTAAACCTACCTGCCTGTCCGTCTATTTTCTATTTATTTTATGAATGGTAGAGGTATCAAGCAGAAATAATATTTAATATTAAAATTTAATGACAGCCTACTCAGCCTAGTCCCTTGGAGATGTTAAACTTTTAAGCTTCTAAGTCAACCCGATCATATTCAAAGACAAATTAGTTATTACTAGACCCCGGATTGTTGTGGCACTGACGTCACAATAGGGTGATTTGGGGAGTAAATGGAACAGTATTAATTAATACGGATTTATTAAGATAAGATAATATAAAAATTATCATATAGTGTTAATGAATACGAAATTGTACTTATTATTTTTTGGTACTTATACATATTATTGCGAAACTTCCTATAAATAAATTGTCAGTTGATTAAAATCATAAATTTTGTAAGATCTAAGAAAAACTCACTTTGGATTTTTTTTCCGCTCGCTTTTTCTCCGTGTATTTTTGAACGTAGATGTTTTCGAATGTTGTAAGTTTTTGAAGCTACCCTTATGATACACCATTTACAAAATAATTTGTTATCGATTACTTTTAAAAAGTCAAATTTAGCAAGATATTTATTTAGAGACATTATTTTATTTCAATTCAACAAATAAAACATACGCCTTATGAGATATGATATGAGACAGTGTCTTGACACATTAATACATCCAAGTGATGCAGTTGCCAATAAAGCAAACAGTTTATATCTAAGGTCAAACTTTATATAGGTTTGCATAGGTTGCATACATTGATAAAGTTAATTCTAATATAATGTATGTTCCATTTCCCGAATGGAACAGTGGAACGAAATAATTATTCGCCCGCTCAGTTTTTCGTCGAAAATTAGTAAACGTAGAAATTTAAGTCTTGCAGTTATATACCAAAAATTTAATATCGATCGATTCACTGGGATTTTTTTATTGTGACTTTATTAAAATTTATTCGGTTACATATCGTAAATGAAATTATTTTTTTCTACCATTCCATTTACTCCCCAAATCACCCTATTGTGACGTCAGTGCCACAACAATCCGGGGTCTAGTTATTACAACCGAGAACAATGTCATTTTATGATGTCTCACTCAGCTCAGAGCTTATGTAATGATGGAGTCAGAAGGTGGAAACAAAATCTCCGTAAACCCACCTAGTTGGAACTCCAAGAGCAGATGAAAAGCGCAAAACATCGGACTGCCAATTACTGACGAGAAACAAAGTGTAGCGCAGGCCTCTAAATTGCATAACGAGCATATTTGTTTGTCAAAGGAGGATGTTCGGGAGGTTATTCAGGTGGAACTGCGTAAGGCCTTGAAGGAGGAAATAGTCAATATTATTACTCAAAAGTTAACTCCCAGCTTACAAGCTATAAAAGCAGAAGTGGCTCAACTGAGTATCGAAATAAATTCAATTAAAGACTCTATGCAATTTATGAACCAGCAATTTGAGGACGTAAAGTCCTTGTCTGAGAAAAAAAACAAATTATGCGATCAGCTTTGCACTGAGGTGGAAAGCTTAAAACGCGAAAATAGGGATTTGGTCTCCCGCTTGAACGAATCCGATCAGCAGTCCCGTTCTTGTAATATAGAAATACAATGTGTACCTGAGCATACTTCAGAAAACCTTGTCACAACGGTACTGCAGTTGGCCAGAACAGTGACCTGTGAGCTGAAGGACGATGATATACATCTCTACACGAGAACTGCCAAGCTGGACTCCCACAACCCAGGCCACATTCTGTGATAGTGAAGCTGAGGAGCCCTATGGTGCGTGATAAATTGCTTGCAGCGGTTATAAAGTTAAACAAAGCAAATCATAAAGACAAACTCAATACCAGTCATCTAGGCATCGGAGGCGACAAAAAACCTATTTATGTCGCGGGTCGCGGAGCACCTAACCCCATACTTCAAATTAATACATAAAGCAGCTAGAGCCGCGGCACATGAGAAGCAGTACAAGTACGTGTGGGTAAGAAGCGGCAGAATATTTCGCACCTTTGCGACAAAACTGTGACATCTCCAAAGCTGTGATTTGCCCAGATGTCACAGTTTTGTCGCAAAGGTGCGATTTGTTCGCAAAGATGATACATCCCAATCGCTGGTGATGAAGAGTTTGGACTCCGTTAACAGATTACTGAAATAATACTTTTTCACTATTATATTTAACTATTCTCACTTGTAAGACTTTACATGTACTTTGTTGTTACTTATGGCTTCATTAACGTGTTATTACCAAAACGTTCGGGGTTTAAACACTAAAACTATTGATTTCTTATGTAATGTCTCTATTATTGATTACGATATATTTTGTATTACCGAAACTTGGCTACAGAGCAATGTTAGTGATTCAGAACTTTTCGACGACAGATACATAGTCTATAGGCGTGCGCGTAATCTTTCTCTCCTCACCTCGAAGAAAACAGGTGGAGGAGTGATGGTCGCAGTAAAGAAAAATCTGTTGTCTTATAGATTGTATGAGTGTGAGACTAATTTGGAAGATTTGTGGATTGTCATAGAACTTAAAATTAACAAGGTTATTACTAAATATTGCATTTGCTGTGTATATCTACCTCCGCCAAGTAAGTTTGTTGACCTGGAACAGTTTGTGGATAGGGCATCGGCTAATTTGACTAATTATTCTAACGCTTTGATATTGGGCGATTTCAATTTACCTACAATCGACTGGACTGTCATCGATAATGAATTAGTTTTGACCCCGTCGTCTTCCTGCTCTTGTTCTCTGACCCACCTAATTGGGGAGTTTATGGCCTTAAGCGATATGAAACAGTATAATTTTCTTAAGAATTGTAATTCCAAGACTCTTGACTTAGTTTTCTCCAATCATACCATCCTACTTGAGTCTACGGACACTGCGTTAAGTATCCAGGACCCGTACCATCCTCCTTTAGTTCTGGATTTGAAGTTTGAATCGGGTGCAAATCTTGAATCAAATAACCACCCCAGACTAAATTTCTACAAGGCGAACTTTGAACAAATAAACAGTTATCTGGGCGGCTTGGACTGTTCCCACTGCAACTGAGCCCGAGCTGCCCGAGGTAGTATCAGTATTTCCTAATTATTTAAACAAAATTACAATAGGCGAAAAAACGGTGTTAAGAAAGCTGAAATCACTGGATTTACGGAAAGGTAGTGGCCCTAATGGTGTGCACCCCTTATTTGTGTACAACTGTGCAAGCCAGCTTTCGTACCCTTTGACAACCATATTTAATAGATCCCTTGAATCCGGTACATTCCCAACAAAAATTGTTCCCGTGTACAAGGATGGTCCAAAATCTGAGATACGAAACTATCGCGCTATTGCTATTTTGTCTGTGATCCCGAAAGTATTCGAATCGTTGGTTTGCCCATTTTTGTATAGACTAATTTTGCCCCAACTAACGGACAAGCAGCACGGATTTATTAAGTGCAGATCAACTAACTCAAATTTGGTGGCTTTTGTTGAGTCGGTAACCGACCAAGTCGATCATGGGGTACAAGTTGATGTGATATATACCGATTTCAGTAAGGCTTTCGACAAGGTCAACCATGTGTTGATTCTCAAAAAGTTGTCAGGGTGCGGTATTAGAGATTCCTTGCTTGGGTGGCTCGGATCCTACCTTGAGGATCGTAGGCTCTGTGTTGCTATCAACGGAGGGCTATCTAATTCCTTTATGGCGTCATCAGGTGTCCCACAAGGCTCACATTTGGGTCCCTTATTGTTTTTGGCATTCATAAATGACATAGTTGACAGCTGTCTACATTCGGAACCTTACCTGTTCGCCGATGACCTAAAGATCATGAGACCAATCAGAAGTTGTGAAGATAGCAAGCTTCTTCAGGATGACATTGATAGACTGTCTGTTTGGTGCGAGAAAAATGCAATGATCCTGAACCCGGATAAATGCTATCATGTTACTTTCACCCGCAATAAGATAATTATCCCTTCTACGTATCGAATAGGCAATGACACGCTTAAAAGTGTAAAAACTATTAAGGATTTGGGAGTAACATTGGATGGGCAGCTTTCCTTTAATCCACATGTGGACAACATTGTAAATAGGGCATCCAGAATGATGGGTTTTGTAATTAGGAACACTAAGCACTTCAAACGCGTACAAATCAGGTTACTCTTATATAACTCGTTGGTGAGAAGTGGCCTTGAGTACTGTTCTCAAGCTTGGTCTTCTCTATTTGTATTCCACAAAAGCCGAATTGAAAGAGTCCAAAGACGTTTCCTATTTATTTTGAGCTATAACTCTCGTAAAAAGAAATCTCTTAATTCGGACAATGAGCGCCTGAAATTCTTTCGTTTAACCTCACTTACTTGCAGAAGAAAGGTATTGGACCTTCTATTCCTTTATAAACTCGTCAACTGTAGGGTTCTAGATTGCTCGGATTTGCTAAGTAGGGTGAATTTTACTATTCCAAATAGATTACCTCGTAAAGGCGTCTACAAGCTGTTCAAGGAGCGTATCCGGAAAACTAGGATGGGTAGTACTCCCCAATCGTAAGGATGTTACGGATGTACAATCACATCCCTGCCTCTGCCGGGATCGACATATTTTGTGATTCGAAAAACACGTTTAAAAAAATAATTTGCGAGCATTTCGTATCCCTGGGTTCAGAGATGTGAGATTCGAGTTATCCGTCGTGTTATTGTTTCATTCTTCTCGTTGTTGTTTCGTCATAATGCTCATTGAATTTATTATCTGTAATTTAATTTAGATTTGTAAAAATAGTTTAGCGTGTACGTTTATCTAAGAAGTTGTTAATAATATTAGTAATTAACTGTAATCTTCAATACACTTGGAAGTAGCTGTGGTTACCTATAATTAGATAAGCATCCTATGTAACACTAGCCTAAGAGCCTATTTATAGTAATGATGTATTATCTGTTGGTAATCCTTAAATAAATAAAATAAAATGTAAACAAACTACATACTTACAAAGAACATTAAAAAAAAATGATGTCGAGAACACCCGTTGTTTTATACATATGTGTATGTATTTTGGGAGAAAGCAGCACACAGTGTGAGATTATGCCTTAGTTGCGGACATGTGTTTTTATGATTTCATTTGATGAATATAATTAAATAATACAACTTTGGGGAAGAAACTATATTTCTATTTCGCTTGATTATGAAGTTAATAAGAATGTTTGAAAATCTCTATGGAAACCATAGAACCTCGATATCTCATTTCCAATTGCCTTGTTAGCTATGAGCTTAATAAATTATGTTAACATTTAAAATTGATTATGACCTGTTTTTTAAATAAATAAAAAATATAGATAACAGGCCCCAAAAAATGCAAATTAGTAAAATTCTGCATTAATTTTTTTATAGCCAACTGTACCATATTGGAGCAATATTTTGAAAGTCTAATAATATCATTGCAATGTCAAGTCTTCTCAAAAAAAATCGTGCAAAAATAGTGCAGGACTTTCGAGTTACAGATTGGTCAAACAAATTCCCTTGGCTAGGGTTATCACATAAATACCTAGTTTATATTTTTCGAACTTAAATTTTTTATAGCTAAATAGTATGAGATCTTTAAATGTTGGCAGTCATAAATAAATCACAATAAGCTGATTTGATATTAAAATAAAGCTATTTTTTACCGACTTCAAAAAAAAGAAGCGTGCTTTGTCCATACATTTTTTTTAACGCTGAAGCCGCTGAATTGATTTAAATGAAATTTAGTGTGGAGAATCCATCCAATAGATCCCTGGGAAGGACATCTCAGAAGGAGGTCAAGTCTCCTTAATGTTAAGTCTCCTTAATAATACTTACTAAATGTATAGAAGGTCGAGCGCCATTCAACATTTTTATGTTGTATCTTCGATGAAGGAAATCACGGGATATTGGGAAGGGGTCCGCCCTCGTCAAGCTAAAGCTAAAACCCAATATCTATACGTGATTTCTGGAGAAGCGGGGGTGAGGCGTCATGGAGCCGGCAAAGACTCATGGCGCTACTTTGCCTCAGCAGGAACTGATCCAACCTGCTGGGGGAGGTCCTTCCGGGCCTCGACCGGGGGATTTAATGCTAGGGGGGCATGAGGGCGCCAACCCTCATGCTGGTCAGCGAGTGGCAAATGTTGGTACGCTTCAACCTCCGGGCGTATATAATATACTAGGAGATGAAGGATTGACGGTACTAAAAAATCTGATACGTCTGGAACTTTTAGAAATATTAGAAAAAACGGCTCAGACCAGAGGAAAAAAATGTCGACCCTTAGATCTGAATATCACTGAGCGAACCAATTAAAAGACACTAATAGCACAGGAAAAAATATCGAAAATCTGGCTATAATGTTTAACTCTGATGTGACAACCCTATTCCCATAGAAATTTAGTAAATCCTTAGAAATGAAATATCTCCGAAGTCCTGCTATTTGAGCATGTGATTTTTTTTTTGTATTGTTAATCACCGTAGTGTGCATTGCTTAAAAACATTGCTCCAACATAAAGACAAAGTAGAAAAAATGATTTTCTAAAAAACATAAATAACTAAATTACTTCATAGGTATAGCACCTACACGTTCTTTCTTTTGCATATAGTTAGATGGTACTATGGCACATTTTGTTGTAAATACGAGTATATCACATAGACTTAATGTTTGTTTAGGAGCGAAAGTTAAAAATCAGATTTCCACTAAAATCACAAAAACTTAAATTACTCAAAAACTAAGCGAAATAAAAATATAGTTTCTTCCCCAAAGTTGTATTATTTAATTATATTCATCAAATGAAATCATAAAAACACAATATGTCCGCAACTAACAAGGAAGGGTACCCAACTGTCCGACTCCGATTTGATTCATTTTGATATATGTTATAGAGTAGTCTAAAATAACGGACACGTATTTTTTTTTAGCTGCCCAAACTCAACCTGTTAGGAGAAAATGGCCTTCAAAGTACTGAAAATTGACCAAACCTTCTAATTTCTGAGAAGAGATTTGTTCAAAAAAATTGATAAGTAATTACTGGTTTCGTTATATGTTGGAGAACATGAATAAAGAATGGGGACGTGTTTTGTCATTTCACCACAAACTCATTTTTTATATAAAAAAACATGTCAAAGTTTCATAAATTTCGTCGCTACACTCACTTCCTTATGGTTACTTCGTCACTTCCTTACTCGATATAACAATTTTCAATACAGTTTTTGCAAAAGACATCGCTTATCAATAACTGTTTGGGGTGCTTGTAACCTAAACAAAACAATATATTTTTTATTTTCTTCAGAAAGCATTAATTCACAATCGGGAATCAGGTCAAAAAATATTTGACATAAAATTGTAGTTCTTGATAAGTTTAGTAAGGATAACTTCTTTTTCACAATATTAACCTGAAATAAAATACAAAAAAAATCAACCCCGTCATAACCAATTTGATTTGAATAACAATAAAGCATATGTATGAGTATACTTACATCATAAAGTGAAAATAATGACTCATCAGATACATATGGGTTTACGTTTCATGTCAGAATGTTCATCACTGTACTATAAACAGTATAGTATAGTGTGTTTGGAGTATTTAAAGTCATCTTTTATTTAGGTACTTACTTTAAATAGGTTTTTGTTGGTTGTAGGTTGAAATTGAAGATACGACAACGAAAATAATAAAAAGTACAGAGTTATTTTTTTATAATAGTTTAAAACAGCCAATTGTTTTTTTTTAGAAGCGTAAACCATGAGATCATGGACCAAGAAGTTTTTAAGCAAAAAAATAACCATAAGGAAGTGAGTGTAGCGACGAAATTTATGAAACTTTGACATGTGTTTTTTTATATAAAAAATGAGTTTGTGGTGAAATGACAAAACACGTCCCCATTCTTTATTCATGTTCTCCAACATATAACGAAACCAGTAATTACTTATCAATTTTTTTGAACAAATCTCTTCTCAGAAATTAGAAGGTTTGGTCAATTTTCAGTACTTTGAAGGCCATTTTCTCCTAACAGGTTGAGTTTGGGCAGCTAAAAAAAAATACGTGTCCGTTATTTTAGACTACTCTATAACATATATCAAAATGAATCAAATCGGAGTCGGACAGTTGGGTACCCTTCCTTGTAAGGCATAATCTCACACTGTGCAGCATTACACGAGTGTAATATAAATATCCTCATTCCTACTACGATTTAAATGCACCAGACCTTTTCAGGTTTATTTGATTGATTATAAATAGAAACAAAAGAACGTCTTTTTTACGGAAACCATAATTGATACTCTTATATTTATCCTCGTGACGACTCGTGTACTTTGCAAAGTACATAAAAATCAATCAATATGACGCCTTAATCAGATTTAAATAGTGTTCAAATTATAACTTAACTTCTTTGACGTCTGGTAATCAGCACCTCTTCTTTCTTTGCCCCCGCGGCGACTTGAACAGCTACTACCGCGGGGATATGGCGTTTCCACGTGAAGTGATTTCGCCAGTGTCAAGTATATATATAAGTATAAATCAATATAGCAATAAAACACAATCCACTCTTCTCTAGGAAGATTGGGGGCAACGTTGTACGGTGATTTGTAGGTCAGAGGTCAAGATAGTTTTAACCTATGCACCACTGCGAGTCCACTTGAAACGAGAAGAAAGATGCCAGATACAAGAAATAAGTCCAAGTCTTCAATCACTGTGCGACACAAAGGCATAAAAAGTACAAATCACTATCAGAAAAGAACTTTGAACACCTAATTACCCAAAAATTAAAGTCTAAAACAAATTACACGTCCGCCATCTTTTAACGTTGCAAATGGCCATCAGCGCCTCTATTCTAGGCGGTAAATTCCGAATAGTAGTCGACCTATTACGGTATTGTTTTTAACTTGGTCGCCAACATTACTGTCAAGTAAATAAGAAATATCAAAACGTAGTCAGTACGATAACTTCAAAAACGATAATGTTTTGAATAGAGGCCCTGAGGCTAAACCAAATTGTTGTAAATACGAATTAGTTAGGTACTTAATACCTTGAATCCAAATCATCTCAAATTGTTAGTTTTATTAGAGAAAAAAAGTTAGAGTTGTTGGTAATTCTGTAGCTCTGCCTACCCCACTCTGCGCTCTGGGATGAAGGCGTGATGGTATGTATGTAGGTATGTATTAGAGAAAAAAAGCTACGAGTATACGAGTACACAATATATATTTTTTGTTTTCGGTTTATACTTTTGTTCCGATTCTACATTGCAGTTACGGATTATCTACTTAGTAAGTTAAGTTTTACATTTCCGTAATTTGAATACTTTATTGTATTAAACATTAACTTGTTTTTAATAGCCAACCTGCCTCGTAAAAGTCAACTAAGTATCTAAGTATTAATTGAGACTACATTTATTAACTCGGTAGCTATATAAAGTCGACAAAAAGTCGGTTTTACTTAAATACGTAGCTTCTATGATTGAACAGTATTTCGTGTGATGCCTGTGTGCATGAATAAAATTACTTAGCAAAATTTCAAGACCCTAGAATATTTCTGACTTTTTCCTGTTGACTTATTTTTAGTGATCGACGATCGTTATCAACGTGTACTTTTCGTATCAAAGGGTATGGTGGGCAGAAAAATCAAATACATTTGAATATTCACTTGTATTCTTAACCATAAATAAAATAAATATTTACCTTTTTAGAATTACACCTCTAGATATAACTCTTTACGGTATAAAACCTTTTCGCCTTAATATACTTTTAAAACCATCAAAGTCAAAATGACATTAATTTATGTCATAAAAATACAACGTATTTGAAAATCTAATTATATTAAGCGAAGTGTTTATTTTAATTTAAATTATTCAATGCACATCGTATGTACCTAGGTACAGTTTATATTAGAGTATTTCAAGTGGAGTTCTAATAAAGTGCACGTATGCTCACAGTATTTACATTCACAGTATGGATTTGACCCAATACCCGAATTTTATAACGACGAACGAAGGCACGCGATGTACTATTTGCAATGTCAATATTAAGGTAACGGCGCCTATTACCGTGGTACTTAAGGAAGTTTTCAAATCATTCCAAAAAAATAAGGTTATCAAAGCTCCTTAGCGACCCAAAATATTTTTTTTTATTTAAGAGTGTTTATTGAACTTTTAGCGTCGTAACTTTTTGGACTCATTTTACTTTATTATATATTGTAAAATAATTATTAAAACCATAATACCCAAGTCTTCTATTACCGTGGTAATACACAGGTTGTGATTCTATTACCGCGAATTCAGCTTCCATTACCGAGGGTATAAAAAGCAGCAATTTTCTACCATCGGTAATAGGCGCCCGACTCACGATTTGGAACTGAATACCGTGGGTTATAAAATAAATAATGGCTTGGTTCTGTATATTATTTTTTAAATCACGTTTTTAAGGAAGTATAATTATAATTACTAATAAATAAATATAATATAAGTATGAAAGGTAGAAATAACTTATGATCACTACATATGCAATACATAAACACGGAAATTTCCTTCTGATGAGTAAAAGTCTCAACTTTATCAAAGAAATCTGTACTTACGGTACCCTAAATGTGATTAATTTTATAGAATACTAAAATGTCACTCGGTAATAGACACTTCTTTAGGAACCTATTACCGACCCAAACAAATATTGAATGGGTCGGTAATAGACTCCCATACATTCTATTACCGAGGGTTATCTGATCGTACCATCGGTAATAGGCTCAATATGGAGGGTTTGAAAAACCTAATTCCGACCCATAAAAACAAACGGATACAGTTTTATTTTCATTACAAATCAAAAGTATATATTACAACCTAGGTATAAAACCAAAATTACATAACTGGTAAGTAAATACACGATTTTATCTCAATATTTAAACAACTTGACAATTTAAGGTTCCTATACAAACTACAAATTCAGTACTGAAGTTTTTGTTAAAAAATAAGGGTTTGTTGAATACTTTCCATACCACGGAAATAGTTCTTTAATAGCGTGAATAGATCAAGATTGGAATAACCGTAAGAAAGTATGTATAACCGATCGCATATACCAAAAATAAAGTATAAATAACCCAAATCAAAAAAATCTATTACCGGGGTACACCACGGTATTAGTATCCACCGCAAAAAATGGCGTCTATCACCGCTGTATTTGATTTTCCATTTTAAACGTATTTCCAGGCCAAAAAATGTATAAAAAGCACTCATAAGTCGTGCAGAAAACAACAAACAAACATTTAAATACCATAACATTAGTTCAATTGCCATAAATATTACGTAAAACACTAAATAAGATTCGAGTTCACTTGCATGCGGCGTCACGCGTTAGTATGGCACGTCCTCTTTCTGCGCTGCCTTCGCGGAAACTGACGAATTGCGAGCACTTTGTTTCATTCCCACACACTAGCTCTAACAGGTCCGTAAGTCAACTAAATAAGCTTCGTTCGTGTAAAATTTGTTTTTTAGAATATCGATCGGTTTGTTTATAAAAAGCGTATTTGAAAATACCGCGGTGATGGGCGCCGATTTTGATACCCCCGGTAATAGGCGCCGTTACCTTAAAAGGAAAAAACAGAATTAAATTTAGCACCTAAAGTCAATATCTCATCTAAATAAAATAAGCGATTCATTGGAAACTACCTACATCAAAGCTTAAAAGACAACCCTGATTTTGAAGTCAAAGACAGTAAGTTATTTTGTAAATTGTGTGATTCGATATTTCATTCCTCTTTATTTAGTCGTTTATTCAGTATAATTTTGATAAGTGATTATAAATATGTACATAAATCTCATAATTTAAAAAATATATAATGTTTTTAAATACTTGTGTATTTGTTTTTTTGGCAACCATGCTTTGATACCAATACAGCACGTTGATAACGATCACTACTTATTTTACGAGTTTTACTCGTTCATACAAGGCTTAAAAGTTAAACTATGAATACAATGAATGCCTACATAATTTTATAATTATAAAAACATAAAACCAGATTACAAAAAAAAACATTAGATTTTTTTTTAATACATAAATAAATGCACCGAATGAATTTATTCGTTTTTAACATACGTACCTATTTATAACCAAACACATTATGTGTAAACTAAACTTCTACTGCTTACCTGTTATTTAAACGATCACTGGCCGCAAACCACTACAAACATCTCACTTAACCATGCCTATTAAAAAATAAACAAATTTAAAAATAGAACGCTGTTTTCGTTGCGCGGTATTTTTTCCTTCGTTCGGAAACCGTCCGCGTTCGCGGGGTATTTGTATGACAATGCGTAGGGTCGGCGGGTCGGGCATCCATTCCATGAAGTAAGCCACGGTCGCAGCCTCTCACTCGGCTCAAAACTGAGCCTAAGCTAGTCCCGTGACACTCCGCACTGACAGAGCTTTAATGCCTATACATGCCCATTGCCCCTATATAGCAACTTTGAGCAGGAAACATGTTATAAGGCCGATTTACCTACCAACCGCATTACAATCTTTCGAAACGCTCCGTTACATTTTTCCAAAAATATATGGGCAACCGGAGGAAAAGGGTTTATAAGTAATTCCCTCTTATTGACCGTCTTCAAAAAAGGAGGAGGTTATACGTTCCAATGTATGTATTTTTAGGGTTCCGTAGTCAAACTAGGAACTGTTATAATAGTTGCACCATGTCCGTCCGTCCGTCCGTCCGTCCGTCCGCAGCCTAGCTCGGAGACTCTTGGTACACACAGCAACACACCTAACTGACCATTGAAGGCAAAGCAGAGAGAAAATATCAATGCTTGACAGGGATGTACATATATTTTTCATATCAAATATATTTACATCCCTTTCAAGCATTGATACTTTCTCTCAGCTCCGTCTTTAATGGTTAGTTAAGTGTGTGGGCGATTGCACAGACATTATATAAACTAGCAGACATAACATTATTTCACGCCAACATAGACAAGTGTAAAAAATGCCACTACCCCTTTCCATCTAATACTAAATCGTATAAACCTATTTCTTTTTTGCATTTATTGCAATACCAAGGCACACATAGACAATTTTGAACCCGTGGCAGTCGCCATCTGTGCTAAGAGACATTTAAGCGACATATGGCGTTAATTTTTTGTTGTGGTGAATGAGCCTCGGATATCTTGTGGGAAATAATATTATTTTGAGATCAAGTGTGAATTTAAAGTTATAAAATCATGGTGAAATGCTGTGTTCCCTTTTGTTACAACGCATCATACAGGAAAACCCCTGAAATTGCGTTCCATCGGTAAGTTAATCTTTTGCCCTAGATTTATTTTTGTCATAGATTTATTTTGGTTTACCGCTAAGATTGACCTTCAAATATTTAGAAATAATTACAAAGGCAATATTCATGAAGCTGATAAAACTTTCAATATAAGGTCTTCTAAAGAAATACGAGAAATATTTTAGTTTTACTAAATTATATAACCTCATTTGACACTTAATGTACTGTGCAATTTATACAGGGCCGAACTAGGCCTAAGAAGGCGTGACATTATTTGTTTGATAATGCTTCTAAGCAGTATTGGATTTAACAAAATTGTGATCGCTACTCGCCTCGCCATTTAACGAAATATTCTCTAGACAAGTGCTATGGCAACGTAACTACCGATCGACCCTATTTAAGTACGCTAGTGTACAGCAGCATTTCTATTATGACCTCCGCGTTTGGATTTCAGGTTTCCGAAGGATGAATATCTAAGGAACGCCTGGATCAAGAACATTAATAGGAAAGACTGGCAGCCTAATTCATCGAGTGTGATTTGCTCTGAGCATTTTGAAAAAAATTTATCATCCAGTGGTGCTTTTCGCACAGTTCTAGCTCCTGGTGCCATCCAACCTTTTTTTCATACCACAATGAAGCCTACATATATTAATAAAACATTTTAAAATTCTTACCAGATTATTTCAATTTTTTTCGCTAAGTAGATACAGTCACGAACCGGGATTGTTGAGCCACTTGCCATTGTTCGTATTTTAGCCGTGTATTCAATAACCGATGTCACCTACTGGCTGACAGCTATTCGATTTGCAGTACACGGCCAAATTAGAAACATGGGTAAGTGGCTCAACAATCCCGGTTCGCGACTGTATCTTTCAATCCAAAGAATACTCTAGCTGCAGCTGCCCGCTTGTGTATGGTAAGTATGTAGAGCTGTCAAACACCACTGCCGTGTCCCTAAACTGGTCAGTCAGCTTTCCTCAAGCACCATAGTCCATAAGAAAATTAATTTTCGAACAAAGTACATTTTTTTTTGTACGGAAAGATTAATCTCTGTATAAATTTCGACCTGTTTACCTTGGGTATATCGACTAATTCCAAGGCCTTAAGTATTCCCACTCCCTCTTATATCAATTGGTTTGCACTTGACCTCATTTATTATTGCATTGTTTTGTAATAGGTACTTACCCTGTGTAGCGTTACCGCTACAAAATCGCTTCAAATTCGCGCGTTTATTTTGTTTATTTTTTTAGGTGTCGAACTCCTTTGTGTGTTAGAGTTGCTGGCCTGCGTTGTTGATGGTTTCGATTATTATTTAAAAATTTTGAATGTGTTGTCAGATTGTTCGGCATGGATGTAAGATGTTTCTTTTTGACATTGGTGCTTCAGTCTCGTAACCGAAGGGATATATTTTTTTGTTCTCGACTTCGTACATTTGCAATTACAAGTACAATTGCAGTTTTAACAGTGACCTAGTTCGCATAGTTGGGTGCACGGTCACTCTATCTGCTGAGCGAAAGGAAGGAACTTCCTAGTGGTATTCGCACCAAATAATACCGGCTTGATCCGGGTAAGTTGATATTTATTAAGATCTTTCCCCGCTACGCCCCGTTCTGTTTGTCTTGTCGTTCGTTACTCATTAGATCTTTTTATTCTAGTCCACCTACCCCCTGAAGAGTAGTCCACTAAACGCGAACTGCGGACGATTATTGTGCAATCACACGCGTATAGCGAGACACATATACTTACACGCGTTGTGTACAACGCACGCGTGTGACTCCGGAGACTTCGGCTACGAGACCTTTTTTTTTCAAGATAAGCTTAGCATAAGAAACTGTTTTCTATATTTTTTTATATTTGCGTACATGTTAAATTTATTTTTGATTTAAGCATTTAAAATTCCCATCTCCGAACTTCAATACAAAAGATATGCGCATATTTTTTTTAGGGCCCCTTTGATTATTATTGCTATCGTGCATTGTTTCTCCAAATTCTAAAAGAGTCCGCGCGCTCCATGAACGTTTGTTCTTTTTCGGCCAATATTCGGATACGTAACTTAAATCTTTCTTGGAATACCTTTTTATCTCTAAATTTTTGTGTTAATCCTTAATTTTTCGTCTTTACTAACCTCTAAATTTTTTGTTATTATATTATCGTCACCTCACCTAAACTAGTTACTATTTATTTTTTATACCAATCTTTGTCGCAATCGTCTATTATTCGACACCTTTAATTAATCTTAATAAACTATCTTTAGGTTACAATTTTTTTTTTTATTTGTAATAAATTTCTACGTTTATCCTAGGCACAGTCCTAGGATCAGTTAGTGCTCCCTTTTCCCAATGGAGCGTAACACCTGAAAACAATTCAAAACATAACATAACTTACGCACTGTGTACCTACTGTTTTGTCTTGTTCTGGTATTGTTTATGTTTATGAGTTAGCTATCTTATCTACCTAAGTAAATTTCGGGAAAGTTCATTTCATGGGACTTAATGACACAGCTTTTGCAAAAAAGAAATTAATAAATAAATTAATTTATACTGTTAATATTTTCAGGTTTCAGTTTCCTTAATACGTCCCTGTTTTTGTATTAGTGTGAGTTAATCTTTTATGTGTGTAAAGCTGCCACGCATTCTGAGCAGTAATGTTATGTCTGCTAGTTTATATAATGTCTGTGGGGCGATTGTACTAGAAAACTGTAATTTGGCATGAATATACATATTAGTTACGCCAACAAACTGGTAAAATAACATCTTGTTTTTTTTTAATGTACCTCCCTTACTCTTAACGTGAGGATGTATTTTTTTTCTCGTCTACTCATTAGAGTGGGGTGTCGTTGGACAGTCTTTCAAAACAATGCGGGTTTGTGGAAACATTTTTTTGATTAAGGGCTCCGTTTATGAAATATTAAGCTTTAGAGCGCTCATTTTGGTTCGAGTCAAAAAATCTGAAAAAAATCTTTCACGAAAGCGCATATAACGAATTTTATAGGAAAACTATCACAGCTAAATAGACATGATTGGTTCCTGAGATACCTACGCCCGTATCTCAGGAACCAATCATGTCTACTGCGATTAAGTAAATGTTCTCTGTTGTAGTCACTCAACTATCTTAAACGAGATATCTTATCGCCACCCTTGAAATAGGTACCGTTGAGGAGTTCCTGTGGCCATCTGAGGTCTTCATCAGATGTGGTCATCAGTTTCACCCTACCAAATTATACTTCCTGAATGCAAATGCTAGACTTGTTATTAAAAATATTAACATCGTTAATATTTTATTATGTTTGCCTACAATATTTGAGGAGTTCCCCAATTCCTCACCGATCCCCTCATCAGATTCAGATTCAGATTAGGTGACAATGGAACCACCTCGGAAGTATACTCTATCAAACTTAAAATCGGTCTCCAATTGACAGATAATTCGTTGAACATACATAATAAAATGGAAAAAATACGCGTTCGGTTGATGGCCTGATGATTTTTTAGTTACATAGTGATCCTTTCTGATTCTGAATGCACTGAGATAGCGAGCTGCATTGGATCTTTGACTCACTCGATTAAACTGTCCTAACTATATCTCCGGGGCATGGCAGCGGGACATACCACATTTCAATTAATTTTGTAAGTATATTCTTGACCGTAGATCTAGCTCTTAAATCGCTTGGACATGCCAATGTTGTTCAGTGCTGCCCTTATCAAGCAGATATTATTATTACGAAGCAAAAAAAACTTCATTTTTTAGGGTTCCGTACAAAGAATTAAAAAAACGGAACCGTTATATATACGATCACTCATGCGTCTGTCTGTCTGTCAATTACAGCCAATTTTCTCCGAATCTACTAGACTAAATCAGGTGAAATTTGGTAGGATGGTGTAATCGTATGACCCAAATACACATGTGCAATTTTTTTTTTAATAATGTCTGTTTGGGGGACGATTTATTCATGAAAGAAGACAAAAATTGAGCCCCCCCCCCCCCCCCACGGATCTCCGAAACTACAGAGCCTAAACTTTTGAAAAAATACAAAATATTGTCCATTGCTTATAGATTACAGGAAAACCAACAAAATTTCTATCAAAAAACAAATTAAAAAAATAAAAACTCGCGAGATCAACTCGAACTTGGCCGGTTTTTTTCAAATGCTGAATTTACGAGATCTACGACCGGTTTACTAATAATTCGTGATTTAACACGGTCAGGTGCAATTACTACGAATATTTACATAATTTGTTTAAAACTTGTTTGTTTTTTATCACCTTGAAGTCATTGTGTAACTTAATTGAAAACACATATTGATTCATCCTACAGCGCGCGCCCGAAATTAACTTTATTTTTAATCAACTTCAAAGAGGAGGAGTTTCTCAATTCGACTGTTTGTTGTTTTATTTGTAAGATTGTTACGCGATTACTCCGTCAATTGGTATTGTTCATATTTTTTAAATTACTCTAATTTGAAAACCGTTTCGAGGAATAGGGTTTTAAAGCCGTTCTGCATGATTAAGCTTTTGAAATATTTATTTATTTCAGACATTTCGACAAAAGTATATTTGACCTTTGTTTGACTTTCATTCTTGGCTTGAAGCCCTCGTAGGTGTATCTTAGGGGTTAGGCGAAACCCGCTTGAAATAGTATGATTTATTACAATAACTTTCTTGAAATAGTATGATTTATTACAATAACTTTTTATCAATAGATATAATTTAATTGTTGTAATTTATAAAGAAATGGCAGCCCAAATTTAAAATAATTATATCATCCATAAAATGTCTGCTATATAAATAAAGATATTAAAACAATACTATTGGGTCAAATACAAAATTAATGAAAAATGGTCTCTTTTTGTTGATATTGTATACTTCCTAGGATGAGACCATCATTACTAAGTCAGTATCTGATGAGGGAATCCGTGAGGAATTGAGGTACCTCCTCTCCTCCTCTATTATAGCGATTTTCACTAACCAATCCAAATGCATTCAGCAAGGATCATTTGGTGAAATGGAAAGCCTACTGATGTAGACCACGGATCGGTACCGGAACTTCTCAATGATAATATTCGAACGGTGGCGATAAGATATCATGATTAAGATAGTTGAGCGACTATGACGAAGCACTTTTTGTTGGTTTAATTACATGTAGTTGGTTTTATAATACATAATGAATTACCGTTGGCTTGAAATATCCTATAGTTTCTTATTAATATGATCACTAGAAAGGGTTTTTAAGGGAAATTAGGGGCCCTCAGAATACCAGCGTCACGGCTTGCCGCGGCACAATGCTAAGAGAGGGGCCCTTTTTAGCATAATGTGCATATATTTAGTTCTATATCTTTATATTGAATTTGTTTTCACTTTTAATGTTTTGTATGTGCTTATGGTAAATAAATCTATCTTATCTTATCTTATCTTAAAGTATAAAATTAAAATTAAATGTTTTAAAACACAAAAAACCGCCTCACTATCTTATTTTCAAATGGTAGGTCAGTCAAACTGAAGTAGGCATCCCGCAATATTTTTAAACAAACCGAATTCAGTTTGACTGTTCGGTCATAGACCATTCGAAAACAAGATTTTTTTTGCGTGTTAACAGGCGGTTTTTGGTTCTTTAAATATTTTTTTGTACTCGTCGATTAAAATGTTTGTATTACGATTTCATAGAGAATACTGTAACGTCACTCTTTTCATCGTTGAATAGTCTATGTTACTTCCGAAACAACCGAAATAACTATTTCGATACGCTCTAGACAACCGAA
Source organism: Acleris emargana (assembly GCA_927399475.2). Lineage (NCBI taxonomy): Eukaryota > Metazoa > Arthropoda > Insecta > Lepidoptera > Tortricidae > Acleris > Acleris emargana. The sequence goes on from OV656851.1 coordinate 8,378,479, forward strand.
AAAAAATTGAAAATAGAACTTCGTATTTAAATAATATGTGCCCTTGTTTAAGGAGACTCGATGCGGTACAAAATTTGCCAATATTGTATGGCGTTTTGGAACGTAGCAGCATCGCGTCATCTGTCAAAAATCTACTTAAACTTGCTGCTGTATCCAGGACATTAAAAAAAACCGGTGGTGTGATAACTTTTCTTTTAAAAGCCAAGAAGTTTACGTTTTCTCTGTGGAAATAAAAATCATCATTCATAAAGATTTCATAGAGAATACTGCAACGTCACTCTTTTCATCGTTGTTACTTCAGAAACAACCGAAATAACTATTTCGATACGCTCTAGACAACCGAAATTTTTTTGAAAATAGATCTTCGGATTTCCATAATTATGTGTCCTTGTTTAAGGAGCCTCGATCCGATACAAAATTGCCAATCTGTGGCGTTTCGGAACGTAGCAGCGTCGCATCATCTGTCAAAAATCTACTTTTAGTTTTCTTATATACTCGTATTAATGACTTACATTATTAATTTTAATGAACTCGTACAAAAAGTATTGTTCACAATAGTGTCATAATTAAGCTTTTTAATCTCGTACCTTACTTAGGCCACTCAGCAAGCTTCGTGGCCTAAACACGGTACTCGACTAAAAAGCTCTCTATTATAACACGATTACGAAAAATACTATTTTGTTATACTCGTAGCACAAGCTTAATTTTATCCGTTTTATTTGAAAAAAACCTTATTTAATCATTTTCGTATTTAAAAAATCTATGATTTTACATGTCTATGACATTATTTATATTTCTGACCTATTTATTAGAATTTAAATACCGACGTGCGTGCATGACTCGATGTATGAATGTGGAAGAAGCGAAATAAATTTGTCAAGATCGTAGCAAGTGGAAAGAAGTTGTCTCTGCCTACCCCCTGGGAAACAGGCGTGATTTAATGTATGTATGTATGTAAATAATTCACTAAGTTCCGAGCCTAATGATCGGACACGTTGATGTCTTTTGTTCAAAAATACCTGTCGAAGACGAAAAAAAAACGAAAACGTAACTTAAAATCTGCTGGCTTGTATTTCAACCTCTAGAAAATAAAAATTCTTTATGGTTTTAGTGCCTGGCCTTGCAGGTAAGTATATAACTGTAACGTATGGTCACATATGCGATGTGTGTATCGATAGTACTGTTCCGAACTATTGCTTAACCGTTCCAGCGAGAATTCAATCACGTTTCTAATCTCGATAACCCTTTGACATGATTGATGATGATTTGGCTCTAGGTTGGCCAACTGGAACTTTGTACAGTCACCAGCAATATGTTAAACAACGTTTGAGCGCAATGTTGAATAATTTATCATTAGTGTGACCGTACAGTCGAGAGCATAATTTCGCTATAGGTAATTCAACAGTGAGATACCAGGGATCCTAGCTAAGAAGCAAACGATTAACGTTTTTCTTTTGTATCGCTTGAAGTCATTGACATTTCCTTGCGTTACGATAAACCACGTACGTACGTATCTCATACATTTTGAGCGAGAAGAAAAATGTTAGAGTCGTTTTCATCTTTGGCTAGAATAGGGCCCCAAGGCGGTAAAACAATATAGCCTGACATGTTATCGTATGTTTTTAACTCGGCCACCAATACTGCTAAGTAAATTATCATGATCATCATCATCATGTCAGCCGAAAGACGTCCACTGCTGGACATAGGCCTCCCCCAAGGCTCTCCACTCAGACTGGTATTGTGCTTTTCGCATCCACCGCGTTCCTGCGATCCTTACAAGGTCGTCACTCCATCTTGTTGGAAGCCTACCTACAGCTCGTCTCCCGGTCCGCGGACGCCACCCAAAAACCTTCTGGCCCCATCGGCCAACAGTCCTGCGAGCGATGTGCCCCGCCCACTTCCACTTCAGTTTAGCTATTCTTCGGGCTATTTCGGTTCCCTTAGTTCTACTGCGGATATCATCATTTCTGATTCTATCACGCAGAGAAACCCCTAGCATAGCCCTCTCCATAGCCCTCTGAGTGACTTTGAGCTTCCTTATGAGGCCCATCGTTAGCGCCCACGTCTCAGATCCGTAAGTCATCACTGGCAACACACACTGGTCAAAGACTTTTGACTTCAAACACTGCGGTAATTTGGACGAAAAGATGCTGCGAAGCTTTCCGAACGCTGCCCAGCCGAGTGGAATTCGACGAGTGACCTCTTTCTCAAAGTTGGACCTACCTAACTGGACCGTTGGTCCCAGGTAAATACAGTCGTCAACAACTTCGAGCGCAGAGCCTCCGACTCTTACGGGAGTTGGCGCGACATGGACATTGGACATAAGTAACTTTCGTCTTGTCCATGTTCATTCTCAAGCCAACTCGGTCGGAAACTCTACTGAGGTCAGCGAGCATTGCACTGAGGTCCTCCATGGTCTCAGCCATGACTACGATATCGTCAGCGAATCGAAGGTGAGTGATGTACTGCCAAGTAAATGGGTGAATATTTGAAGATGTACATATTACGCGGCGATTGGTAAAGACCTATTTAAAATTGTATTAATCAATACAATTTCGGGTTTTATACAAAATATGACATTTGTTTTACATAATATTTTACATAATATACTTACATTTCAAATAGAAATATTATTAATTTACACAAATATATGTCAAATCTCATTACCAGCCGTGTCCCAAATCCCAAATTTGAACAGTCTACGTTAAAAATAATACGTTTTTATGCTGAAGATCGTATTTTTATGCAGTAATTTCTATAATATATTAGTGGTTTTAGTGAACTTCATAATTACACAGCTTAAAGAACACTTTCAAATAATTTGTTATCGCTTAGAAAAATGTCCCAGACCCTTACACTCATTACCGTTTGTTACAATGAACGCAGCTAAAAAAAATATTTCGCGCCACTTAGTTGGTCGTACGATCAAAGTGCCGATCGATAGCAGTCCGATGGCAGTCCGCGTTGTCGAATGAACTGAGTTGCACGCGTTTCGAGTGATTTGGCGCCGAGTTAGGTACATCGATATTTCACCGGGCAGCACTCGTTTGGTACGATTTTTTTCTCAACACCATTCGAGATTTCCAAGATACATTTTTAAGATTTTATTATTAAATTTATATGCTAAGATAAGTGCGATTGGGTCGTATTTGCCTTGATATGCGCCTAATGTTGTTAATTTTATTTGATTATCCTCAACGGCGACAAATCAACTAATATCTCATTACCATTTTCATAATTACCGTTTTTTACCATTTAGTTTTGACAAACGGTAATGAGAATGTTGAAATGGTAATGAGAATCAGCATGATATTATTTTATTTAACTATTTGTGAAAAAACCCAAAAAGTACTTAATTTATAAAGTCATACTGGATCTAAATATTAAAATGTATTATTTGCTTATTTTCGATAGGTACGACGGCACGTAATATGATCGAGTATTAATTTATAGGTTTCAGTTTCAGTTTATTTATTTCTCAATATAATGTCATGTATAAATTGCATAGTATGTCAAATTATAATTAGTTACATTGAGATCATCGAAAAAAAAGAAAATAGAAATAAGTTATGGATGTCATCTATACATTTGAAATTAATTTTACAAAAATACATCTCCACACGGGATCGTCATATACATCATAACAATAATAAATAAAATAAAATATATTGTCAACACTGACATAAATAAATTAAAAGTCAACACAAAAGATACATTATAGGTCAATATTATTTAAATGACAATAAATATATCTCCACACAGGATCGTCATACATATAACAATAATAAATGAAAATGAAATAGGAGGTAGTTACAAAATTTTAATTAAATTTCTACTACTTAACTGAACTTCTTTTAGATGCCGCAGAAAATAAAAGAAAAGAAGAAATAATTATGGATTATTAAATTATAAATTGTTATACTATTTTTTTTAAAGTAAATCATGGAACCCTGTATTCTTTTTAAAGACGATTCAAGAAAATATTATTGATTTTTTTGGAATATTACTTCGCCGTTGTTCTAATTACCATTTTTGATATTCCCTTGGAAATATTGTTATTTCTCACTACCATCCACCATTTTTTCCATAATTATCCTTACCATTCATACGTACTAATTACCATTCACAAAATTCTCATTACCGTACGTATTATTTCTCAATACCGTTCGCAGAAAAATTTAAAACTGAAAAATATAGATATATATTGGTGTAAGTACTGTCCATTTTGCTTTTTTTTCATATTAATATGTTAACTGACAAGTTAAACCAATAAATATTCACATCTGAGTCGATATTTCGTTTTTTTTCTTACACCCCCAATATGTTCATCTTCAAATATTCACCCAAATAGGAGTTATCATAACACTACGATAACATGTCAAAAGCAATACTGTTTTACCGAGTAGAATAAAGCCCCAGCTATGTATTTTAATATACGTTATTAGAATTTGAATGCGGTTATTTAAAATCCGGTCGGAGCAATGAACGTTAATAGCCATTTGCACTAACTTATCTTATCATTACAGTTAATTATTAATGTTTTGATTTATTTACTCCTAACTTCTGCCAGTAATTCATCATCCCACAGGAACAGTTATTTTGTTTCAGTATACAAGATAGCCTACGGGTTATTACAGGGTAAAAGCTGAGCTATCTCAATTCCAAATTTCATCTAAATCCGTCCGTCCGTTTCAGTGTGAAGGAGCAATAATCATACTAACTTACACACACACTCACATACACACACAAACATTCGCATTTACTATAATATTATTGGCCAATTAAAATCTTAGCGATGCGGTAATTCTTTCTGGATGTAGAATGAAAAGTAGTGTCTTTAGGACATCCTATTCAAGAATTCTATTATTATATACGAAAGAAATACAGTTTGACATACCTACACAGAGAAAACATTCCAAACATTCATATCATTCGTCATAACGCAATGCGATTGTTATCTGTTTTAAATACAGATGTGCTCGTTATAGAAATACATAGTTTGTAAGAAATACATACGTACATACGTAGGAGTTATGTTTTCCTTTTCTCTCTTTCTATCTTAAGATTTTGGTGTGTTTTCCTGCGGAAACTACGCAGGATATTTGAAATATTTTATAATTTGCTATTTATAGATTTATATAATGCTACTTAAGTACCATTGTAATATTAAATATATTTAAAAAAATGACTGACTGCTGAGTTTCTTGCGGCGCTTCTTCTCAGCAGTGGTCTCCTCTTGTGAAGCGCTGGTAGATTCTTGACGTGTAAAAGTGCCCGTGCGGCCTACTTACTGAATAAATGTCTTTATCTTTATCTTTATCTTTACAATGACATCATATTTCTGTAGCCTTTGTAACACATAAAACAACCTTGTCCTGTCTACCTAGTCTTTACCCTTTAAGAGCATTTACACTGTACTCGTTTTCGCGTACCACGTATTTTGGGTTGATTATCAAAACATGATTTCATTTTTTAAATGTGGACAATGTTAACACAAATTGACCTAATCCCTAACTAAGCTCTAGTATACTATGGGTACTAGTCAACCATAAACATACTTATTTAGAGAAATACATAGAAAACTTTCAAGACTCAGGACCAATAATACCCGAGCTCATCACAAATATTTGCGCATCGGTACCTATGCGGAATCGAACTTAGGAAGGGCCAGTACCAAACCAACTAGACTTAACACGTCGTCACTTTTATCTGCCAGTATTATGTGAAATATTAGTTCGAGTATAGATACACCTAGTATTTACATATTATTATGTATGTACATAGACGACGAGTCTTAAACAAAGTTGACGATCCGGAAATACGCATGAGGCTAATATTTTAATAATATAGTTGTCGATCGAGACACGTGGTAGGCATATAGTTGCAATATAATCTATGTGGTACCAACGCTGCAAACTAGTAAGATTAGATTATTAGATCATATTTTTGTACACTACTCAAGCCCAAAGTAATCTATTAATAGCTAAAATAACCTATGTAAAGGCAGACTAAAGTGATACTTGTTGGTTCTAGAAGAAGTGGCAACCAGCCGGCGTGTACCCTAGCCTGGGGCTCTTTTTAATTGGTAAAACCATATCGCTTTTGATATGTTATACTAGTGGTAAAGTTTTGGTAACGATAGACCTATTTATTAGACAGTAATGGCTGCCGAGTTAAAAACAATACGACAACATGTAAAAAACAATATCGTTTTATCGAGTAGAAGCCGATGATGAAACCTAATCACATCACAGCTGCTCATAGTCTCCCGCAACAGAGGAAGAGGAATCACGTGCTAAGGCAAGGCATTGTAAAGCGTACGCATATAGATAAGTACGAACCTTAACACTCGAATGACTATAAACGAACAATATTTGTGTATTTATATTTGCAATGATTTTCTAGAATGGCTAAACCGATCTGTCAAGTGGACATCTTCGGGAACATTTGCTTTCAACCGTAGCGACGCTCGGTCTTCCGGTTACTTTTTATTAAATGAGTGACAAGTCTCAATCAAGTGACTACTTACACTCGTATCAATCATTGCTGGTGTACAATATGACATAATCTTAGGCGATAACGCAAAATAGATTTACCGGATTATACGTAATACATCCATCTAGCATTTTCTTGTAGCCAATAGGGAATATGCATGGATTTTAAAAATCGCATTTCTCATCAAAATATAAAAATACCGTAAAAGAGATCACCAAAACGGAAATTAAAATTAAAATCGGTCAAGAAATACGGAAGTTATAAGCATTTCAAACTTCTAATTAGACAGAGAGATCCGATGTGCACCGTGACGTCATTGTGCACTGCGGCCATATAAACTCCATGTAAAATTCCGTTTTTCTAGAAAGAGATAGGAACAAATCTTTGTTGGCTTATATCTTGGTTATTTTTATAGTTATTCAAAAAATGATTTTTGTGATCTGTTTGTTACATGAATCAGCTTCAATTGAAGCTGTAAAAAAAAACATGCATATTCCCTATTCTTTCTCGGCAGATTTGCTAGCGATCAGTAAAACCACTGACAGTTCGAGATGTTTATGACATTTTGTAGACCTATAACGATACTTGTACAAATACTGGACCCGATTCTACGTGCACATCGCTTAAATAGCCTAAAAGTAAATTGTCTAATTTTAAGACAGTTTAGACGGCAGATTTAACCAGTGCTATTCCAGAATGTCAAGCTGACAATGTATAAGACCGCCTAAAATAAGAAGCGTCAGATTCAAATCAGCGCTGTCATGGCGCTGTCATCTGATTATCACAGCTGCTCATAGAAAAGCATAATATAAGCATAATAAGATAGCATAGATTAATAATATGAGACTAGAGAATGCCTGCGATTTAGTATGCGAGGTTTTTTTTCGGGATTGACCAGCGATTGACCGATATCTCATCTGATGGTAAATGATCTTTACTGCTACTTACCGAAATTGTGACATATAGGGCGGTTGTGTATTCATACATAAGAGATGTGTGTGTGTGTGTGTGTGTGTGATGAGAAGCTTCTCAATCATAAATAAATAATAAGCCAACCATCTCAATGAATTATTAAAACAATCAGAATTAATGATATCAATCAATGAGTTAATTGAAGTCGACCGATCGAACCGGACCCCGTCTAGTCTGGTAGACGTGCTGTCTCCACTACTCAGCCGACCGGTTAGACAACCGAACTTTAACCAGTCTGCGGCCTCGATAGTTTGAGGCATGGTCGATGGTCGTTGGAGGTCAGCGCTAGTTAGACCTAAAGTATTTCGTTACCGTGCCAGCATCGATACCAATTTTAACAAAGGCTTAGTGACTGACTCATCAATGGAGAGCCGAAACTGCTGAAGTTAGGAACACGACATTTGGACGAGTTTATTTAAACAAACTTTACTTTTCCGAAACTCAACACCTCAAGGAGATAAAGGGGGGGGGGGGGGGGGGGGTATGGTATTGTATTTAAGGCGTAGCTGATATTATTTCCAAAACAGGGTATCGCAGAGTGAAATAAGGGGTGTATTTAAGTTTTATACGGAAATATGGTCAAGTAAAGATTTTAAGTTAGTTTGGCACTTACATGACATGTGGTATGTATCTCTTATATTAAGAGATACGGTATTAGAAATATATACCCTCATCTCATTTGAAGTATTGTCTAGTACCCATAGTACAAGCCTAGAACTTAGTTTGGGGCTATGTCAATTGGTGTGACATTTTCCTGATATTTATTTATTTTTCATGATACATTGCCACTTTAGTTGCAAAGTTTGTGGGGCCAGCCTATATAACGCGCAATGGAAATATAACGATTGATGTTAGCTTGTGTCGCTCGGCTTCTTTGTAGGGGTACAATAGTACCCCTATTAATTTAATATTTAACATCGTCACTGATGAGGGTATATATTTCTAATACCATATCTTAGACTAATAGATACTCTATTTATCTATCGATGTGGTGATGGGTGGAACAACAATATTTTCAAGTGGGAACCACTATAGGTAGGTAAGCTAGCTGAATCGATGGGATGTTAATTTCGTACGTTTCCGATAGAGCGAACACCGCTCTAATTTTTCCACAATGGAAATGATGAAATAAACTGAATCGTAAATAGATAGCCCATGATGCCACTTTTATTTTTACCAGCCTGGAACTTTTCGCCTTGACAATAAACTGCACGCCATCCCATACGATGGCGGTACTAGGGTATTTGGAATTACTATTCCTTCCTAAACCTATTTTATGGGATGCTGAAAATTCACGAAAACTGAAACGAGAAACTACGCGTTTATTCGAACCCTATATTAAGATTTAGCAAGCCGTTCACATTCTAAAATGACGTTAGGGACGTTATAAAATGTCAATATTTAGATATTTGGTAAATTCGGCGTACCCGTGCTTTGCTGTGGCGTAGAAGAGGTTCTAACGTTGCAGCACTTGCAGCGTTAAGATGCCAGTCACACCGAACTAATGTTTCATCAAGATATATCACCGTATATTTCTTGCCGATGACCTCAATTTGCAAACAGAATGATTAAAAATGAAGGACTAGTATTGAAAGGTTGAAATTTGGTTCGAGTATCGCTGAACAAGTTCTGCATAAATCTCCTATAGGGAGTTTAATAAGGCCTACAATATTGTATTTTACACAAAAATGGCATGTAATTTAAATTACCAACAAAGATATGAATTTGTATTAGGTGACCAATACTGAATCTAATGCTAATTAGATTACTAAATTTATTTATATTTTATTTTAAGTGCAACGACTTAACTACTTGCGCCCCAGACAACGACTGATGTGCACATATACCTAATGCGATATGAGTTGACGCAGCATTCTGTGTCCATACAAACCCTTATTCAACTTTCTGAGTTTAACGATATTGACATTGAGAAGGAGAGTGACAAAAATTATCGAGTAACATTATCATTTTAAAAGAACCTGTTTTTATGTTATACTTGTAGGTAATAAAAAAATCATCAATTAATCAGTCATAAATAAAATTATGGCATCGATATTCATAAAACTAAATTGTATCAATTAGCCATTTTTTGTAATGAGTGGTGAAATAAAATATGATGCTGCCGTGATCTGTATTTTGATTACGATTAAGCTGTATTAACTCTAATCATTATTACCACTTCTTATTTTTTTATTATTATTATAATGTTTAGGTAGGTACCTGCCAAATGAAAGCAGAGCATCCTGTGTAAAATTTCGTCATTTTGACGTCATCGGCATCAAAAGTACGCCCCCTGTATATCACCATTGACCATGAAATGAAAGCTGTTTACCTATGGAGACCGCTTAGGTACTTAAAAAAACATGTTCTGGACGTCTTTGGAAAAAGAAAGAAATATATATCAGAGAACAATGTCACACAACCCGTGTCCCATTTAGGCTTGAACTAATGAATGATACCTAAACTAGCCAACGATATAAATAAATAGAGAAATAAATTCTTCAATACAAAGAAAACCTCCCAGACCTATTGTCAGAAACTAATGCCCGTGCTTATCACACACATATTTGCCCATACCTGGAACCGGGAATAAAAAATACTCTTCTGTACTTTCAACGTAAGTTCTGACTCTCCCAGAAAAAGTTGAGGGCGGAAAGCCAGTGCAACACATAAGTCTTCCTTGACAGACAGTCAGACATAGTGCAATCTAAACCGCTACAAGATTTTGTAATTTAAAAAAAGATGCAGTTAAGATGCTGTTCTTCTCAAAACCTACCTACAGGTTTTCCCAAAATTTATTCATCATCATCATCGCGCCGGCGCGCGGGTAGAGAAACGGATACTTATCAAAAATATATAATTAAACTAGTTGACCCGGCAAACGTTGTTTTGCCTTATAGAGACAAATAATTTGCAATAAAATAATATTGCGACTATAAATTGAAATGTAAGCTATCCTATCTTTCAAGTTGGGTCGAATTGCACACGGTGTCCAAATCAAATTTAAAATCGGTTCAGTAGTTTAGGAGTTCATCGCGGACAAACAACGTGACACGTACTTTTTATATATATAGATAGATTAATCTTAAGTACCCGAAACCGACGTGCGTGCATGACTCGATGTATGAATGTTGAAGAAGCGAAAGAACTTTATGTCAAGATCGTAGCAAGTGGAAAAAAGTGGTCTCTGCCTACACCTCTGAGAAACAGGCGTGATTTAATGTATGTATGATTACCATATGAGTAAAATGTCGTGGAGTATTCAGCATTCAGGACCAAACATTCAGAAGGTTTGAAAGCTAGCACATTTATCATAGATTTTCGTTTCTGCTTCTCAGTTTGGACTTGTTGTTCACTACTTGTATTCTATTTTCTAAAACAACGAGGGCACAAAATGAAACAATCATATTTTTGATATACTTTTTATTAAAAAAAGGTTCCATTTTATTAGATGATATTTAAACCTACGTCGTCCTATGCAACCATTACGCTAAATAAACTATTCCAATCCACGTGTATTAAACGCCTTGAACAATACGAAAATAAAGTAAAATAGACTTAGAAATAACAGAAAGGTGTATTTTACGTTATGTAGGTATATTATTTAACGTATTGCGCTATGCTTCCATACGTTTCCTTTTTCCTTACATCTGTACTACTTAAGCTGTTTGTTTCCTTTGATATTCATCTGTCATTTTAAGCGTAACATTATATGTATGAATAACTAAATTATTTAACTAACGACAATGCGTTTTACCCAACTATATCTTAAATTGACCTTTATTAATTAATTTGTTATAACTAAATCACTTCAGCCTGGCATGGCGTTGCATACGTGTATGTATAGGAATGTACAAATGCTCGTAGTGACTGACATTTGAATTTGTGTGCTTAAATTTTCATTGTTATGTTAGCTATACCACTACATTCAAACACCGCAAGCCTCAAGTGATTTACTTACAATCACACCTTTATTTAACAAGCAGTTCAACGATGACATAATGTAAAATTGCGTTATAACCCCGGCTTATTAAAGGAAATAAACAATTACGGTGCACTTTAAGGCAATCAAATCGATGTTATATTAACAACATGAATTTCCTAAAACGTAAATTAATTGATAACTAATCGAAGGCTACTTTAATCAAACTTAATCTTAGTGATAAGGAAGAGCGGAATACTCATTGTCAGATAATAAACGAATTAGTATATTTTTTAATTTGAAGCGTAATTTCAACTCTGAATCATCAACAATCAACAACCACTTCGATAAAGAACTGTCATCAATAAGAATATGATCTGAGTCAGAGTTGTAAAAATGCGTGGGAGTTCTTTATTAATAGACATTTTAATCGCTAACTTAAACAAGAAACTTTACATTCGTTAACATGCAACTAAGACTCTGTAAGCAAACAGAAATCATTAAAATCAATCCAACTTAATAATAACGAACACAAAAATATGTTGTACCTAAATATTGAATTGACCTCATAATTCTTAAACGGATTGGATTCAATTCATTCAGTCTTATCAATGCACATTGGAGGATTACATTACATATCGACGGGTTCGCCATAACCATAGCATTTCAAAGGTACATTTTGTACGAATTGAGTTACTTAAACCTATGTTTATTAGTGGAGCAATTCAATATGAAACCAAGGAATAATTTCTATTTAAAATCGTTACACGAACGTCGACACAAACGAAACGACACCAAAGTATTGCACTGAGGCCGCTAACAGCTCCGGTCTTGGCGCGGTATCGTTATTACAGTCCAAGGTTTTTCAATGCCGTGGACTCCATACTGGTTGCCGGGTCCCTAGGGGCCGGGTAATGCTGGTATGGTAGGGGTCAGCGCGGGGGCCGCGGGGCCCGGCCCCGGCGCCTAAAGCTGCGCCTCCGAGGGGTTTTGCCAAAGGTTCGATGGCAGCGTGTCGTAGTGCGATGGAACCGTCACCAGAGCGTCGATGGAGCTGCGAGTGATCGAGCAGTTCTGAAATGAAATGAAATGAAATGAAATAGTTTATTTGAAAAAACATGAGTCTGAATAAGTTCTTATGGTACAGAAGTTTGTTGCATACATGTTTTGCCATAATTACTGCATTCAAATATTCAGTATTATTAAGAATTTAATATTATCATAGCATGCCACAGTAATCCTATAAACATCTATTAAGAGCAAAAAAATAATAATAATTATAATTTAATCGAATGTCACAGTAATTAAAAACAATATTATAAATGTCACAGCAATAATAATAATAAACTTAAGAGCTAAACGGCGTTTATTTTACAATATCTTGTGAAGTCATTTATGTCATAAAAGCATTCTTGCAACAATATCCATAGCAACTTTTTACGAAAGAAACGAAAGAATTCTGGAAGAAACGAAATAATAAGCCATAAAAATCACTTCTCATGCACGGTCTAGTAGTTAAAGAATTATCTATTTTGGTGTTCTTCACGTACTTATTCGATTTGATCTGGACTTTCAGGAACACCCTGTACCTACACATGATGCATGGGCCATCGATAGTTGGTTATTTGATGCTTAATGTACAGTATATCTTGCAAATAGCAAATATCAATTTAAATCCTAAGCATTGTATGATAAGCCTTGTGTGACTTATTCGGCACGATTAAAGTGTTTAGTGTTCTATAGGGTAATCTGTTTCAACATTTGCCAATATTATCTCGCTTAGCTCACCTTGGGCTGTTGGCGTTGTGTGTCCACGCATTCTATCGGCAACTTGATCGTCTCCACCTTGTATTTGTACCCGCATGACGACAGTTTCACTATCGTGTGCAGAGGCACGTTCATGTACGGGAGTTCATCTAAAAACCAATTAAAATTTACTTAAAGACCTTATTCAATAAAACATATTTAATATTTTCGGATATCAACTCAATCAACAAGCGAATATCGAAGTGTTAAAAAGCGTTAGGGATATACCCCTATTTCCCCAAAAGGGTGATGCTTTTTTACATCATCAAGTGGAATAATAATTGATGATCTCAAGCTTCTTCAGCTCAAGTGTTCCAGCCAGTGTTACAAGCAAGTACTTACCAAGCTTGGCATCGAGGAAGTACCCCAGCATGCACCGCAGCACGGCCTGGTGCCCGACCACCACCACGTTGTGCTCGTCTTCGAGCGCCGACAGCACCGGGCGCAGCCGCGTCATGATGTCTATGTACGACTCGCCCCAGGGGTACCGGTACCGCAGCTTGTCCTGGTCCCGCCATGCGAACTCTTGAGGGAACCGCTCCTGCATTTCTTCGTACGTCAGTCCTTCGCAGATACCCTGGAGAAAGAAGAAAATGAAGAGTTAGTGTTAGTGCAACTATAACTCTAGTGAAAAGGACACTAGAAATTTAATATTTCACTGTTTCTGAGAGAGATCGAAATGGCAGGTTCTACTTAGAGACAGCAATGCACATCCTTTGGTCATGCGGACCACGACTACTAAAAGTAGTATAGATAGATCTATTAATATATTAATATCTATTAATATCTATCTATCTAATCTATTCTATCTACATATTGTGCACCCAGGAAAATGCCACCGTTTACTGTCCGAAACATCTAGAATTTCCTAGACGCAACCCTAGTGTGTTGTGTTTTCCTAGTGCACTTTGATTCTTGATCACCGTCAATACGAGTAGAGACTTAAGTCACTTATAGTCAAGGAGGAAAAGGTAAGGCGCCACAAAACACAACAGTGTATTTTTTATAGTTATTGTGAATTAAAATGGGGAGATAACGCACTTTCAACATAAAAAGACTGCAAGATATCTTATCTTGTGTTGATTTGGTTTTACATACTTTATTTGTTATGTGACAGGAAGATAAAGACTGAAATTGTATGCGTGATCGAGCGAGACTCGATACTCATAATCATCCTAGAGTAATCCATCACCTTGTTTTACACTCGCGGTCAAATAATACGGGTCAGAATGCGTTTTTCATACTAAAGAGGCTATTTGGAAGCCTTAGTTCCTCGCCAGGAGATGCTTTTAGTGAAATCTGATGATGGACACCCCGAGCATCAATACAGGACTTCCAGATTGCCTAAGATACCCAACGGATTGAATCTGCGGTTAACGCCGGAATTGTGCATGTTCAGAAAAACATATAAAATGGCAATAAAATGTAAGGACATCCAAATGCTGACCCATGCTCTCTCGCTGTGGTGTTAACTGATTGTGCGATCTGTTAGGTATCTTAAGCACTTTTGACCTCCACTGTTTAACCTCGGAGTATACACCATTAAACCTCACTCATAACATGCCTGTGTCCAGGAACCAAGGCTTCGAAATAGCCTCGTTTGTATGAAAAACGCACTCTGACCCGTATTATTTGACCGAGAGTGTATATGATTTTATTTAAAGCCGTGATTATTAAAAAAATATATAGTAAGAATAGGTACAAACACTCAGCTAGTTCCAAAATCAAGTACCAAAACCGGTACAAGCACTCTTTCAGTATTGGTACTTACTACATATTTAGTTATCTAGAATTATCGTCGACTTGTTTGCCGTCATTGACTGTAGTTGTTTATTAACTTAGGTCGGTACGGACAATCGTAAATCCATCAGCCGTCACACAGCCGCGCCAAGCCAAACGAATATATAAAGTTAGTATAAGGTATACGTGAACACTAGAAATAGAACGAAACGCAACGCCGGGTGCTATTTTAGACTTGCATACTTATAAATGCTTGCATACTTACAAAAAGAAAAGAATCAACACCTATATATATACATAAACTAAAAAATATTTTATATGAAAAAGCTTACTATAATATAACAGAGTATCTAAGCGATAAATTATAATATAATAAATAACTGAGTAATTATTAAGAAAATAAACAGATAGATAGGTATATAGATATATAGAAAAATGGAAATATTTGATATTGATTAATTATTAATTGGATAGTCCTCCTCTCTCTTATATTGCTGCGCCCAACAGGGTCCATAGAGTACGAATATCACCTATATAAGTGTATTATGTATTATTATGAGTGCAATAAATATATGAATATGAATATGAATAAATGTTCCGTCTCATTTTCCACGTATTTTATACGCTGCCAGTATTTTCCCAGATCTAATTGAATGGCTACCTACATTTATAATAATGCGTTGTTATAGGACTATCAGGGCAAATTTATTTTACTTTAAAATAACCTACATACATACATACATTAAATCACGCCTAAGGACCGTATCGTTAATTATGGAAACAAATAAAATGGTGTAATCTGAATAAATACTTTTTATTACAAAAAAAAACAACTTAAAATACGCGAATCTTAGATCTTCTAAGTGAATCATAAAAGCTTCTTTTAGTTATTTATTGACCCCCTTTGCCAGTTTTCTCACTTTGCTTTTGATGCTCTTCATTAGCCCTTGGACATCGACTGTTTTGAAAGTTTTTTGGGTACGGATCCAGTCTTTTTTGAATTGGTCGATGTTATCTGTTGGTTTAGCTTGTTTTCGTAGCCTTGCCTTCATCAGAGCCCAAAATTTCTCGATGGGCCTGATCTCAGGGCAATTCGGAGGATTTAATGATTTCGCGACAAATTCGACATTATTCTCTCGATACCAGTTCAACACATGGCGAGAAAAATAAATCGGGCCAGAATAATGTACGACCCCTGTGCTTTCGAATCAGTGGTAGTACCCGCTTTTGAAGGCATTCCTTCTTGTACACATCCGAATTTAAGTTTCCCGTTACAAAAAACGGAGATGTTTTCATGCCGCATTGACAAATAGCTTGCCAAACCATCACTTTTTTCCCAAATTTTTCGCAAAATATGGATTTGTCCTCTTGAGACCTTCGTTCCTTTTATTACGGTGTAATACTGCGGTCCGGGTAGGGTTTTATAGTCAAGTTTGACATAGGTTTCATCGTCCATTATAATACATTGTTCATTTTTAGTTAAGACTTGGTCGTACAACTTCCGAGCCCGAGTTTTGACAGAAGACTCCTGGGTTTTGCTGCGTTTAGGCTGTTTTTGCTTTTTGTACGTTACAAGCAAGTTACGCTCCTTGGCACGCTGAACCATTGCAATAGAAGTACGACATTTTTTCGCACAATCCCGAATCGATACCTCTTTTTTTTGGGAAAAATGTTATTGTCTATCTTTTTGTCTAAATTAGGACATGAAGGGCCTCGTTTTCTACATCGACCAGGTAAATCTTTTAAAGTATTATTCATACCAAACCTTTTTATCGTATTGTAAACAGCATTCAGACTAACCCCTTCCTCTGAAGCAATCTTTCTCATAGTCATACCTGATTCTTTACAATATTTGGTCACAATTGAAAGTCGTTTTTTCTCTGAGAGACCCTTCATCTTGCAGTGTGTAGGAATTATACTATTTTTTATAATCAGTTTTAATATTTGACTATATGCTTAACAGATTGACATATGACAGACAAGATAAAATATTGTAACTTTTTTTTTAGAGCTATTCAAACTTGTTTCCATAATTAACGATACGGTCTTTATTTCCCAGAGGGGTAGGCCGAGACCACTTCTTTAGAATAACCTAAGTGTCACATAATATAACACACAACGCACCTTTTCGTGCATATTATGACTATTGTTTTTTTTTGTCCAAATTGAACCGTAATATGTATAAAACTACCAATCTTGTACCTGAAACAAGCTTGAAGATACAGGGAAAGCGAAAGTAGAATTAAATTTGTAAACAGGAAAATGTTTTAGTTATAACGGGCAAATATCGTTGGTACAAAACCAGTTGACTGTGTTTTTGTATACAAATTAACACTTTTTTATAACCCCACTTCAGTAAAACATTAAAAATAACTACGATTACCTACTACCAATACGTTTCTAGTGTGACAAGAAAACCCGAATTATTCTTAAGTCTTACAATAGAAATGCTTTAATAAGTAATACGTATTTGTTCAGTAGATCCCTGATAAGAAAAAACTGGCGCGATGATAAAAGCGATAGCTTTTATTGTCATTCTAATCTTGGTCTAATCTGGATGATTAATGGCCAGTGGCCCTAGACAAGATGCATTCGGCCAACGTTATAGTTATCGAAAAGGTACAGGATTGACGTAAGCTTTCGGACGGTCGCGTCGAGCGCTTTTGTCTGTTCCATACATATTGACAGTTTTCGAAAATCGTTTGCGTTATCGTTAAGCATCTTGTCTACGGCTTCTGTACCGAAATGGTTTTCGTCACGCTCGTTTGCTGGCTTGTTTACGTATACATTCTGTTTACAAAAGTTAATAGGAAAAATACGTATCACAAAAAAATACGTTTTACGAGTAGGTACAATCAATTTGCCACGTTTTCGCTCCACGTGTTTGGCCAAAATATTTTTGGTTTAATGTATTATTATTTTCCAAATTTTCATTTCCAAAAAAGTTGTTTCACGTCGCAATTGATTATTTTTTTATGTAGTCACAAATGTAACCTAACCCAATAGACGTATTTAGCAAGCGGTTTTCGATAACTCGGATATAAAACCAAAAAAATACAAGATGCTTTTTGGGAAATGATACATTTAACCAATAATATTTTGGCTGAACGGCAGGCTCCCATTTTGTTTAGCACTTAAGTACACTACTTTTTTCCAGCTCTTTTATTCTGGCTAATCAAAGGCAACTAAATATAGTTTCTAGCATGTAAACTTGTCTAACATTCTCAACTTTTTACACATATATATATACCTTCACGCTTGTAATCCCAGAGTGGGGTAGGCAGAGCTGCAGAATTACCTACAACTTTAATAACTTGTTGATAATTCTGTAACCACATATTGCACAGAAAGGCTAAGATGTTTACCAGCGTATTAGTGACAGGTTGCAACTGTTGCAAGCCCATCGCCTAATAGTACTACAAGCCTTTATTCCCTTAGTCGCCTCTTACGACATCCACGGGATGACATGGAGTGGCACTATTCTAACCCGGCAACCACACGGGCTAAACTTTTTACATCTTTACCAATAATAGTGATTACTTGCTACAAACAGCTCTTAGTAATTAATATATATATACTTGATGATAAGCGGCTCCTTTCGTATTAATGACCTTACGTCACGAACAACAAGCCTCTATCAGTATTAACATGTATCAGTTTTATCGACTCTGCTTACGGTGTTTACTTCGCTGAGTGTCCAACTCGGTGAGCCGCGACCGTACACACCAAAAGCGGCTTGACATCGGCCACTACTTTAATTGGGAATCGCCAAACTTTTCAACCACGATCAAGGTTTGATTTAAAAGGAGCTTAGTAAGTTTCTAGGCACATTGACCGATGTTATCAAGGGCGGATATTTTTGTATTTAAAATCAAATTACATTGTGTGGTAACTATTATCTAAAGTATGTGTGTAGGTACTTACAGCATCCAACTCGTTGAGTGCGCGGATGGGCCGCTTGGGCGCGCGGATCTCGGCAGCGGTCTGCTTGGTGCGCCGCAGCGCGGATGTCCACACCGAGAGCGGTTCGACGTCGGCCACTGCGTTCATGTGCTGCGCCAGACCGCGCGCGTACGTCTGCCCGCGGGGCGACAGCGAGGCGTCACCGCCGATACGTCCGATTACGTTGTATTCGCTCTCGCCATGCTAAAAGGAAAAATAACTATTAATATGTCACCAGTTTATATTTCCTAGACCATCTAGACAAGAAATATATCAACTTATTTGCAAGATCGCTTATGGGCTTGACAGGTTACGTGAATTCTATACATATTTACTATTTAATTTCTGATCTCCTTAAAACATATGCAATCTAAAACATTACTTTATCTAAAAAACCTGTAAGATTATTAATGTCGGTGGACGTTTAAAAAGATGCCGTAGCGTAATTGAAGCAAGAGTTCAGGAATGTGGTATTTTCAGACTGAACTTTACCTTAGCTACCTATGACGCTTTTCTTTGTTTTTTTCTCTGCATAATATAATATGGAGTGTTCGTGAATCAGCAACATACCTCCATTTATTGCCTTTCGAAAGGTTATAATAGCCTGACTGATGTTTCGAACAATGGCCACGTCGTAATAATGACTTAACTATTTCACCCAACAGTGAAATAAAGCGATTGAAGCTTTAAACCATAAACTCCATTAAAAATATAATTTGAGTTTTCCTTCTGAAGACCAAACAAATACTAACATCGACATACTATTGATACAGTTGCTGCCGTTTGCCTCATCTTATATTTGTGTAGCGGCGTTTACGGCGGCGTATCGACTCTCAGCCAGATAGAACATTTCCATTTAACGCGATTGATAACTCCGATATCTATTCGCTACGTGGATAAATACGTAATTACCTAATAAAAGCGCAAAACATGTTTATCGATGTTAATATCTATTGGTAGAAGTGTCGAGGTTGCTGCAATATCATGCATCGTTCATTGAAGAGCCGATAAGTAAAATTAAAAAGTAATATAATTACTACTCGGAGTCAATCAGAATGCTTACGTAACTATTAGTATTTAGACAATAAATAAAGGTGTTTCTTAGTAAGTAGGAACATACTCTAGTGAAATAAAGTGTTTGCGGCAATGGGCGTAATCCGGAAAGGTAGCCAAGGATGCCGGATTCTTTCTGGCCAGCCACTTTGTGGGCAGTGACTGTCTCGCCCATATTTTCTACTCGTACGAAGCTGATGTTCTCAAGGTTGGCATCAATAGGCTCATACTGCCTCATGTAATGATCTAACTTCTTCTTTAAGTCGTCGACCGCCTCCTCCTCGCTCATATCCTTGTAGTCCTCCGAGTATCGAAGAATCTCGATAATGTTCCTCTCAAGCAGCTCCTGGTCTTCGCAGACACACTCGATGAACAAGACCCTGAAGCCCATATCCGACAGACAGTAGTCGTTGAGCTCCCTACGCTGTTCCCGAGTAATGTTAGTGCCGTCGAAAATCTAGAAAGAGATAAATGATTCTGCTGTATCATTCATAAGGTTGATATGAGTTTGTATGATAAATTGTTTACTTCTTGAGAGGTCAAATGTGATGTGGCGTGCCTCGATTTACTTACTAATGGCTAATTATGAGATATCTAGGTATTTGTTTTCGTACCTATCTAGATATCAATGACACGTGTTTCGGACGTAAGTCAATATTTGTAATTAAGAAATTTTCCTTTCATGACAAATTATGAATTACCCGTCGTAATGTAATTCCCTGGCATATAACATGTTCTTGTTATGCCAGCGATATGAAACGAATTTATTTCTTGGAATTGATCAGAGTAACATTTTAATCAGTAGCAGTTTTATCACAATAACAAAATAATGATGTAATTTTTAATAACTTGGATGGAACCTTATCATTCTTATCATCACCCTGCTAAGATTGCTAGAAGTAGTGGAGTTAACGAAACGGTACGTAAAAGTACCCGTGCGGCCTACTTATTGAATGAATATTTTTTTATAATATGAATACTGCCCTCGTTAGAAAAAAGGGTGCATGTCCCATAGAACCGCATGGGCATAAGTGACCTTATTTCTTAAGACAGGGACTTAAATTTGCTTTGACTATCAAATTGAGCATAAGGTCTTTTTATTTGGAATAGGCATAATAGTGGAGCTACAAGGTGAAAGGACTTACGGCGACACCGTTCCCGTCCTTCAGCCAGAGCACGGCATCCTGCACGGCCTCGTGGGCGCTCTGCCGGCGCACGGCGGAGCCCTGCAGGTTGTCTGCGCGGAAGATGTCGTGCGTGCCGTACAGCGCCATGTGGCGCCTCCGGTACTCGCTGCAGTTGAATACTGCAACAACAGATTCACTTTTAGGTGCTGATAGCTGCATCCTTATGCATAATTATATTTTAAGTGTCTTATAAATAAATATATATATACATGAAGGGACAATGTCACCGCAATTTTCCTTGCCCCAAACGAAGCTCTAGGCTTGTACTATGGGTACTAGACAACGATATAAATACTTATACACCGTGCCCGGGACGCACCCAAAGGATTTTAACAGCGTGTTCTTGAGTTAATATTGAGTTAAAATGTCGTATAAAGTAGGCTCGATTCGGTCTAGTGTTCGAGATATATCCATTTTTGTAAAACAAACTTGTTACGAAAACTTTAATTAAGTATGTAGAGAAATATAGTTATACTTAGGTAAATACATAGAAAACATCCATGACTTAGAAACAAATATTCGCGCTCATCACACAAATATCTGCCCTTACCGGGATTTGAACCCAGGACCACTTGCTTCGTAGGCAGGGTCACTACCAACTAGGCCAGCGCGTCGTCAGGTCTTATATCGTAACGAATATCATCAAAATCAGTTCAACGGTTAGCCATTTATTTACATTTATGGTAAGTATATATATATATATCGAATATCGATAAAGTGCAACATATGAGTTAGAAAACCACTGCTGGCTTCCCGTAGGATTGCGTCAGGGATTCACAGATTCTCGTAATCTTCGCTAGGATACTAGGATGTCAATCTTCCTAGGGCCTAAATGGCGGTCGCAATTTAGGCCACAAGTCACACAACTGACTAAACACATCTTTAGGTACAATATGAAGAAAATAGGTTGGATTATAATATATATTAGTCGGTATGTATTTGCCTCCTCAAGCGAAGAGTAAAATGCGTCGCCTGTATGTTTGGACTCTCTCTTGCTCTCTGGATGGCCTGGCGCCTGCTAGTGTTTGTTATCATAGCGCGTTAGAGAATATAACGGCTTAGTCAATGGTCTTGTATATAATCACTTTCTTTAACGCTTTGTTTTGTCCCTTTCTACCTGCCAATGAAATAACAGAAAACATGCAGCGGTAAAGAATTCAATCGGTGATAATATTGTTTGGAACGAATATAGAGGTATGCCTATGACCAATAGACGAAGGAGAGCACAATGGATATAACTTCATAAAATAATATTTACTAATGACTACAAATACCACAGGGTTAATTCGCTTTTATAAAGCAAAAACCTTAACGTAGAGTTACCATCTTATGCCTTTTGGTTCAACAACATTGATCGAACGCTTAGTTTAGTAAACAAAAATGTCAATATCCAAATTCACCTTGAAACACTTGTCTAGAGGCATCTATAGGTATATATAACTATCTAATCTAGGGCACACATAACGTGAGCTATATATGTATGTGTGAGGCCTCGTGAGCAGAGCCGGCTCAATATCAACAGAGATCCATCTAGGTCACGGCGGCGGCAACGCCGTTGTGTTAAATAATACTGATTTGATTACTCAGGCAATGTTTGTGTACATTGTTTACTGGTCTAGCTATTTTGTCAAATTTTCCACGAAGCCCTCTGAATCCTAACTTAGATCTTAAACAACGTTTACGTCCTGTTGTCAGTTTAAAGTCCCATGATATATTAGTGTAACTCGGGATGATTTTGAAAATATTACAATTTCTAAATTAAGACAAGATACTGCCCAAATGTCGTGTACATTTAGTATACAGGGTAGCAATTGGTGCTCCAGCTGACCCTGATTCGTCTCTGGCAGCTCTTCCAGCGAAGCCACTGGTCGCAAAACCAGTGGAGAGTACAGACCTGTTGAAATTTAGAGCCTACCTTTAGTGCTTTCTCCGTTCCAATTAAGATGGCGCGAGAGATGGTGCGCCAGCTGGCTCTTGCCTCTGGCTGGGAGCCCCACCAGCGCGATCAGCAGTGGCGCGAACTGGCTGATGCGGCGCGTGCGCAGGGACACTGTAACAAACAAACGTCATGTTTAGAATTCTTTCAAAATTTAAAATACTGCAATTATTCTTTCTTGTGACCTGCCGCTTGATGCTGAACTTAACACTTGTTTATTTTCCAGGAGGATAAGAAGGCTGTCATAGGAATAAATTACCATCAGACCCTTCGATCCTCAGAGAAATATTCATACACAATCTTAAATCACTCTTGTCTATTATTGAATAATTATTGCTACTAGGAGAGCTTGTCGTTTCAAAACTTCAAAAGAACCCATACGTGCAGGTATGTAGGTATATCTAACTGCGATCGAGCTACTCGTATCTACTTTTATCTGTATCGATTAGGTAAACAATTTATCGCGTAATCGAGAGCCTCTCAACTGGTACGTACCGATGTAAATGTGTAGAGAAAGGGATTAACATGATACGGTCAACAGTGTTTTAAAATACAGTGTACTTAGGTATTCGGCAAAGCTTCTTAAGGATTTTCAGAAGCTTTGAAGAAAGACAATGACAAATTTTGGTGTAATTTCGTTATCGGGACTAGACATTGTGAATTTGCTAGCGTTATATGGTTTCTCAACAATTCATTGAAGTTTTTTACTGTAAAAACAGCTGCCACATGGAGAGAAAGTAAAGATAACAGATGACGTTAAGTCAGAATCGAAAAATCGTTTGCAACTTATCTAGTTGTATGTGATTATGGGCCGCATTATTGTACCGATATTAGGTGAAATTAGTGTCTCAAAACACGTCAATCGCAACGGCAAGTAAGGGTTCATTAGGGTTCCTAAATTTTGTATGGCCTCAGCGGCGTTTCCGAATTCCAACGACACCTAGACAGACCTTACAGACCTAGGAGGTAGACAGTCGTCACCGCAATATATGAAGTTATTTTCCGTATTACGGGCTAAGGCTGCCTCGCATCTACTTTTAATTGCATAACAGGGACCACACAATGATTCTGAATAAGGGTCTCCCCAGACCTATCGACTCCGAATCGGCTTGAGCCGGTAAGAAAAAGTTTTATATCCATGCAATAAGAGCGAAAACGACGTCGCTCGGCTCGGCTCGGCTCGAGTCGGCGGCGTTGCGAACAACGGAACGACGTCGTTTTCTCCATACGTTCGTAATATTATATTCGTTCGTTTTTTCCATATTATCTCTCAGGTCAAGTAGCACTCGCATCTTGCCCTCTGATATGTTTGTCGCTTGGTATTACTAAACCGCGATTAGAATACACTTCGGAAGTAACGTCAGCACGCTGTGATTGCATATAAATGACAATTACTAATGGCGGATATAATATGCAATGACAGCGTGCTGACGTTACTTCCGAAGTGTATTCTAATCGCGGTTTAGTAATAATCCCCGTCTACCCAGAAAACCAGTCAAAACGACAGAGACGCACTGCCCAACAAGCGTAAAAAAACAAGTTGCGATTGTACCTAATACAGTTGCCGTCTTTCAATATTAACCAAATACTACTTGGTATATACATAGGCAATAACGTACCCTTGGCATATTGCAAACTTTGCAGACTAGAGAAGATACTGTTAAAATGGCATTAGAACATTAGTCACCAGCAAACATATTGATATATACAGGGTGTAGGTATAAGGGACGGCTCACCGAAAACTGAAACCATACCTTCAGACCATTGTACTGAACTGAAATCCAGTGGAAATTTTCCCGGGAAAACGAAAATTTTCTCGTTTTTTCCCCCATGTTTTTGCATATAAACCGATCTAGGACAACATATTATGACATACTGAAGCTCATTATGTAAAACAAAACTGAGAAAACGGCATTTTCACGTAAAAAACGAGAAAATTTTCGTTTTCCCGGGAAAATTTCCACTGGATTTCAGTACAATGGTCTGAGAAGCTATGGTTTCACTTTTCGGTGAGCCGTCCCTTACACCCCGTATGTTGGGCGCAATATTGTATAGTACAATATTGCGCCCAACGTTGGCTACAATATGATTGAATAGTACAAGTAAGCAAGTTAACTGCTTCTTTGTTTTTCTTATCGTATGTGTAATTTATTCACACTATCTGCGAGATTGCCGAGGTTTAAGGTTAATATTTAAAAGTGGGCGAGATACAAATGGACCACCGTATGCGAGATGTGTTATAAGAACAAATTAAATAGCGTACCTACTCATACAACCTAAATTTAAAGGACCTATTAATTATTAACAACTGTGATTCAACTTAGATTGCCTTTATATTGTTATCGCGCAGCCTGATATTTTTTCGGGGCCTCATATGGGTACGGTACAGTCTATATTAGACGCTCTTGTACCTAGAAATATGGATCAATATAAGCTGAGCTGACTCCAACTTGTATACCTACTTTTGTTTTACTGACAGAATTACCTAATCAAATATTTTCTATTGTGTTGTTATTATTATTACTTTTATACCATTAGATACAATAGATGCAAATCATGCAATAACTCTCAATCATTCACATAGATGACTGTCAGGCTGTAATGATAAGGACTTATCTACAATAACAAACTTATCAATGTACAAAGAACTTGTTATTTTTAAGTAGGTATATGCATATCAACATGATAATTGAACTTTTTTTTAATTGCCTCTCTTATGCATTCCATACTTACCGCCGTACGCCATTGTATCTACTCGTAGTCACAATTAAACAAGTTGTTTTTTCATACACAGAAAAATCGCCACTAAAGAACGTCATCAATCGTGTTAACTGACTTGTGAGTGCGGCAGTTAGAATATTTATGTAAATAAAAAATAGAATGTTTTCGAAG
Organism: Acleris emargana; assembly: GCA_927399475.2. Classification (NCBI taxonomy): domain Eukaryota; kingdom Metazoa; phylum Arthropoda; class Insecta; order Lepidoptera; family Tortricidae; genus Acleris; species Acleris emargana. The sequence continues at coordinate 8,404,424 of OV656851.1, forward strand.
ATTACTTCAGATTTTAAAAAAAATGGAAATGTTTTGCAATTTGCACATTGCTAAAGCACAAATACATTATCCTATGTCTTTTATAGCTTTTTATTGTTTAATATCCCTCAGAACTATATAGATATAGTTATTTAATTATGAATTATTATGGAAATTCACGTCACTTCAGATATTACATCTTTGACATAAATAAATAATACATCATGAAAAAACTCATATTTGTAACTTTGTGGGGTAGGTTTCGTTCGACTCCTAACCTCGGCTTGCCTAGAAAATAAAACGAATGGCCATTACGTAACGCGAGTTCACACACTGCGGGTGTACGAGGTAAATCGTCAGTGATACTGCTAAATACTTTAAAATATATATTTATAATAGAGCAAAATAAACCTTACTGTCTTATTGAAAGGTGCATTTTGCTCCTTATTTTAGTACATTGTGTATTAAGGTCGGTAAGTAAGGAATTACGATCGAGACTCTAGTAGAAGCCCGAAGTCGAAGACTGAGGGCTTTCTGAGTCGAAGTTCGTAATTCCCGTACCGCCCGTGAAACATACGATGTTTTACATCACATTTGCGAGTAAATAAATACACAAGTCAGCACAACTATTATTACGAATTAAATTACTTGAAGTTTTTTTAAGCGGATGGCGGGCGGACTCCACAGATTATACAAATGTTTCGTTCAGAAACGTTAAGGGCAAAATATACTTACGTAGGTATACATACAGCACTGAAGGAGTGTAAAAAAAAAACGACGTTTTGTTACAGAACACTATTAAAATCGATTATTAAGAATATTAATTGAGTATTTAAGTAACATGTAGCGAGATTGCAATAAAATTCCTGTTTAAATAACATTTTAAGACAATTTTACAATTGCGTGTAAACTCTTTGCTTGAACTTGCATGACCTGTGTGCTGTGCTATAAATTAAAAAAAAATTACTTACCGACCTTGGGTTTCATGGTAAGAAGAAAGGTCGAGGGTTTTATATGGGGCATTGCGGCCAAGTTAACCTGTATGTTTAGATACTGTTTACATGCAAGTGTGATGAAAAAATATTACTTACGCGGTTTTGCAGTTTCACCGACGAAATACTGAATTGAACTTGCGGTTCCTTCTTGTTGACAAACTCGCATAATTATTACGTAGCTTCCTATCCTCCTTGGTGTTGACTATTAAAAGGCAGTCGTTAACGGCAGTCGTCAACATATATTACTTAATCAACAATCGATTTCATGCTCACTTGAGACATTTAATTACGGAAATACCTACATTTTCATTGACGTGGTGTAACAAAGCGCGGGCATTAATAGATTAACTAACGACGTCCATTCTTCAATGATAGGACGGTCTAGAATGAGAATGATGACACTGACGATAATCAATGATGACATACATGTCTACGAGTTGTCAATGGACCATTATTGTCTGGAGAACATTATCTGATAAAGTGAAATATTAATAGGCATTAGGCATTATTATTAATAATAATAACATTATTTCCGGCTATGGCATGTCATCTTTCTATGCAGCTTTAAATACACATTTTAGAGCCTAAAACTAATTTATTTGTCTAAACTAACCAATAAAATATCAATTGTTCAAAGCCCAATATAAGAGTTTGTAGTCGTTGAAAGAGTAACTATAAGTCTCATGCGGAACCAAAATCCCTCATTTTCACGTCTAAAGTACCTACATCTTATATCTATAACGAGATGTTAGTGAAAGAAAATGTTCATCGACGATATCTCTTTACCGTGCTCCTAGTTAGGGAAGTAGTAGGTAGTCTCGTTACAAACGGATGCTGCAAACTAAGAATTGACCGCACACTAGCCCCAAGCTCATTCAAGATAACATAAATCGATATAACTACGTCGCACTCTACTCCCACAGTTGGGCTCTGAGATAAATCCAGATAAAAACAGCAGCGCAAGAGGCGCGGCGATACGCGTGTCGGGGCAAGGCAAGGCGCGGACTTTGCACCGCATGGCTCAAGCAACATATACATATTATGTGGTGTATACAAGTGGTTATGCAGACTTTCATTACACTACCACCGTTGTGAAATGCTTATTGGAACTCGATAATGTTTGGCTTCGGATCATGACCACAAAGCAAATCGTTTGACAAATTTTAACATTTTGTTATGATACGTTTTGATGATTTGTTATGATATGATGATGACGAGTCTTTATGTTTATTTTTATTTTTCGTCTCTTTCTCGTATCGTACAACCAGTAGGTTAGGTTAAGGACCCGGGTCTAAACGACAATTCTGATCCGGATCAATGGATCATCTGGATAAACATCATTGACGAGGACTAAGAAATGAGAATAACAAACTTGAATATGATTCACTTGTGTTGTGAACTGGGCAATGCATGTTAACGAGCTGTTAACAACTCGCACAATGAAATGTTTTATATACTGAACTAATTAAAGCATTTGCCATTTAATATACGGTTTATTTTGGTCTGGAGGAGCGGTAACTCTTTTTAAACATAGGCGTGATCTCACTCGTTGACCGATCGTCCACACCACCAACCGCAGCAGCAAAATCTTACTAATATGTAATAAAAATGAGAAAGTTTGGATGTTTGGATGTTTGTTACTTAATCAATCTCGCTTCAACCACTGAACGGATTGGGATGAAACTTAATTGGGACACATATAGGTTAGGTCCTGGAATAGGACATAGGATAGTTGTTATCCCGGAAAATTGCGCAGTTCCCGAGGGAGCAGCGACAAATGACTTACATTCCAGAATAATTTATTAATAATTTATAGATATTGTTCGAAATAAAATGAGGTAGACGTAAGGAAAATTGGGACGTGTGTTTATTCATAATGTCCTATAGTAAATTCATAGGTACTCAAATGAACTTTTCTGACGTCGACTGTACAATGGACGAAAACCGCAAATTACAACTGACACACCCATAAGGTATTTGTATTGTAAATATAATTTGTATTCTTTGGAGGACGTTCTTCTCATTCACGACTTCACGCCATGATCGCATCTATTGAAATATAATCTAATCTTAACTGGGGTCAAAACGTTTCCTAAGATCATAATCTTTATCAATCGTAACTGTATCCGGAATGATAAATGTACTATGACGTCAATTGTTTGTAAAGGGACGAAGAAAACATTAGCTGGTTTGATTTACTGTAGCAGTACTTAGTATTAGCACTCATTTCCGCTAAATAATTGATTTTGCTCCATCGTTGAGTCAATTATTACATTAACTATTATGTAAGAAAAGTCTCCAGTATCAACTATTTCCGATTAGAGCTATTCAGAAATAAATATCCACGAGAATTGTACATTCAATTTCATTAATTGTTAGATCCTTTTATACTCATACAGCTGTTGTTTTTATCCGAGGTAAAAGGCCTTGAATGAAAATTATAACAATAACATAATTATTCTGTTACCTCATGAGAGTAATAATAATGAGGATGAATAAACTGAAACAAAACTTTTATAAATAAACGCCAACGCTTACTCGCTTCTCCCGTCCCTAGTCGAATTAACGTGATCTATTTTTAGACACCACAAATATAACAATTAGTGGACGACACACCCTCTTCGATAACATTGCTTTGACAATGCGCTAGTATAACTTTAATTTAATAAATCTTTTCAAACCATTTGAAATAAGGTGTTACGTAAAGTCATCTAGAATTTGAACTAGATTTCATAACTTGAATGTTATGCTACTCGCATCTCATCAACAACTTGTTAGGCGTTAGCTAGCAACGGCAAATAAAATCTAATAAATTCCACCGAGAATTTTGTCATGTCGGTATAACGGCCATTTCACGTTTTATTATCGTCCCTCAATAAAAGGATAACAATTACGTGTGGTGTAGGCTTGTCTTTTGTTAAACATTCGATAATTGGCGTGCCAACAACCGCAGATAAGTATATAGGGAGGGTAAGATAACAGCCAAAAACACTTTCTGAAAACAAGCGTTATCAAGTTGATAGGCTTGTGTGAACTTTTACCGTCATTTTAAAAGATATCATCATCGCTCTGTCAACAGGACATTAGGTATATTTAAGACGATGTCAAGTTTGGCGATAAGGTTAATGTAGTGGTTAATAACAAGTTTGGTCGGTTGGCCGGGGGCGTGGCCCGACGTCACTATATGGCGCGATGCTCCCGCGCTGTTTGTTATACGTTAATTTGTATTCTGAACCTCGTAATGTAGCTTTCAACACTCGTAAGAGTTGTCACTTTACTTTCTACAAGTTAAGAAACCAAATTGGTATTAACTTGTTTTTAAATTGCGCCGTTAAACGTACGCACGCAGATTTACCACCGCACTCAGAGACATCAATTCAATTTAATGCTTGTTTAGTGACGTGTTGTCTTATTCTATTGCTATAGCAAAGAAAGTTGCAGCAGCAACTTTAGACAAGCATTAAATTTAATTGACGTCTCTGAGTGCGGCAATTAAAAAGTTATCAAAACGGAGGAAGATGGAATTTGCTAATGTTTCACTAAATCCGATTTTAATTTGCAGGAGTATATTTATTGTACAAGTAAGATAATATATCGAAACTATTCTAAACATTACTAGAATAGTACAACTCACCAAAAAATATATATGTACCTACCTACTAAAGGTAGATTTATTTTGAGACACATGCATGACATATGTGTATTAAAAATTGTCACTAAGAAAAGATTCGTCTTTACTAAGGGCCACTTGCAGCAAAAATTTTAATCGAGATTAAGCTTAAATCTATATTTATGACTGACAGTTCCATACATTTTGACATAGCTAAACTGAACTTTAGCATTAATCTCGATTTAAATTTTTGCTGCAAGTGGCCCTAAGTCTAAGTGCGGCCGTTAGAAGATAGGTTAGAGATTAAGTTTCACGTTTTGTGAAAGATGCTATGGGATGGGACTTGAGATGAAATTATAGGTACCTTTATCATGAAGGCTAGGAAACAGAAACATATTGATATTATGAATTAAAGATAAATATGAGGTCAAGATTGATAAACGTAACAATGTTTTGTTATTTCGTCACGCTTCACAGTGTTTCGATTAGTACAAGCTAGCGGGACAAAACTATTTCTTGTATTATTTTGATTGTTTTTGTATTTTGCAGGTATATTATGATATTTTAACAGAAAAACAAATAGAATCAGATACTTTACTACCATTTGGTCAACATTTATGGGAAGACTGTGGGTGATTACTCTATAATTAGTCATATCTACTCGTACTATACATACCTGTAAGGCAGGCATAGGTTTAATACTTAGTACCAATAAAACATACAGTCAAATAAAACAAATATTTCCAGGTTCTATATTATATTTACACAATTTTTACACATTAATAATATAATAACTAAATGTAGGTACAATAATTAACAAAAACACTCAAAATTCAAATTATAGTTATTAAAACTAATAATAATAAGCCTATCATTTAGTTAAATACAATAATAAAAAATAAAAAAAAACATTAACGGTCATTATCAGACAATGCTTAGTCTTGGATATTCCAAAGTACCCGCTAGCGAATAACAATTTTAAATCTACAATAATTAACTTAATCACTCACAATACCAATTATATCTATAACTTATAATTAAATAAGTACAATATTTAAAAGTAGCTTAACTCTAATTGTCACTATCCGATAATCCTTCGTCATTACTTTCGTATTCGGAACTATCTGATATTAACCCTTAATAAGGCCTCGTTAACTAAAAATACTAGACCAACATAAAATACAGTAATGGAATCGCAAGTCTCTAAAGAGTAAAAATACATGAAGTTATTTTTCGGGAAAATACAATTAAAATTGTATCATAAAATGTAGGTAGTAAAGTCAAATTTCAGTTTATTGATATGTGGTAAATATATTGCCTCTGCCTTATTAAGGGTTAAGTAATCCTCCTTATTCAATTCGCGAATTGGTAATGATTTAGATGGTAATGAAGGTGGGACAATCAACTGCAGAACCTCTGCCGGCAAAGTACTAAGCTTTTTTCGCGGTAACTCTCTAAATGTGTTAATAACAGGATCCGACGTAATCAGAAGCATTCTCAAAAGATCTGTATTCGTGGCAATATGGCTCCGCTTCCTTGTGTGTCGCTCACGGAATCTACGGCAATCCTTATTTCTTGCCTCCTGAGCTTCTTCGGAGAGCTGCCCAATGGGAAGGAGACAAGATTTTATTACTTCAGTACCGTGCATAAGAATCTTATGCACAGTAACGGGCATGGAGTACCATGAATACAATTCTAGGTATAACTTTCTTGTTTCAAAACAAAACTTTTCAAATTCTAAACAATTTATGTCATATCCCGATGACAAAGTTCTTAAAATTACATGAAATCTTTGAATAAGAGTTAGGTCCAATCCTGTTATTTCACTGCTCAATTCAGCAACCAATTCTTATGTTTGTTTAAAAACATTTCTTTATTACACTTAGATGAAGTCCACTTTTCATTCAATTTCGTAGAAAAACTTGAAATTTTCATTTTCAATTTTCTCAAAGATTCATCAGAGACATCGGTTATATTATGTTTTTCGCATAAATAATTAAAAATCGCACTAGTCCTCTCACTTTTCTCATGTTTTTGCCATTCTTCGAAAAAAAATATTTTCGTCATAGTTATGACTCGTTCTGAAACAAAGATAATAATTTTAGTTGCGGGGCTTTTCGGGATCTAAAATATGCACCAGTCTATGCCTGAATGTTGTAACTATGACATACAGAAGAATCTACGTGGATACATTTGGATAAAAAAAGTTGCAACCCTTTAAAGTTTACACTTAATGAGAAATATATGGAATTTATTTATAGATTTTCAAACAAACATAACAGCGAAAATAAAAATATTTTTGTACAACAAAAAAATGGAAAGATGATGTACATACCTTCAACAGAATATTCCATCACAAAATTTTGTTCCACTTTACTAGCAATTTTAAGAGGTCTTATCACAAGTGTGCAACGAATGCAACTGATTTTCAAATGCAAATCGATCTTGATTTATCAGTCAACTTTTGCACCCGATGAAGTACCTTAATGAGGTGATTAACATAATTAGTTTTTTAAATTCGGTACCTGGGAAGGGTTGTTTACAAGTTGTTATCTATAGTTTCTGGAAATGACGTCATGAGTTTTGTCCCGCTAGCTTGTACTAATCGAGACACTGTGCGCTTTGATCACGTGGACAAGACTCAGCTTACCTACACACGTAAGAAAAAAATATAAAAAACTCAAATCCACATTCAACTAGAGAATAGAATATATACAAGTTGATATTTTAAAATGTTAAAATGCTTTTATATTTTTGCTGGTTTTTGAGGATTTCCAATTTTCAGCAATTTTTAAAGAAATGACAGACTTGATGTCTATATAAAACCAATTAAAATAACGTAATACCTACAAAATTAAGTCAGCAATCAAATACAACGGTTATTAAGTAGTTTGGGACGCACATCGTTATAGATTAATTAAGAGTACTGAAGACCAAGGCAATCGACCGAGCAAGAGCCAAGATCATTGATGTCACGTCATGACGTCAAGCGTTCTAGAGAAACAACAGTTTCCAATAAGCTAATGCTGGTTATCAACATTCCAAAATTAGTCTCGGTTTGATATCAGTTATATTCGTACAGGTTTTCATGACACGCATTACGAAGCACAACCTCATTATTACTTTCCCTCGCCACTTTTGGATAACTAATCAAATAGGTATTTAAAACGTGACAAACAAAAACAGGACCATCCATTATGTTGTCAGTACACTGATCGAGCTTTATATTGCAATCTTATCCATACATCTACTAATGACTATGAATGATATGATAGGGATATTGCAAGCACTATGGCCATTAGTAAAGTGTATTGTCACGACGTCAATGCGTGGCGGAGGCTAAATACCTGGCGTAAATTTGAAACTTGCAAAGTTTTGAGGAACGCCCAGAGACATTGCGTTTCATTTGGCCTGCTGCCACTGGGATGAAATCTAGGTAACTGGCAAAACCCACCGATGATACACTTGGACAGTCTTGAAGCGATCCGTCAATGAAACGCGAGTTAGCCTCAACAACGGTGCCAAAACAACCGATCGGTATCAAGGTGATTGGTCAAAAGTTGATTCCGGTCTAACGCGGATATTATTTATTTCTCCATTGCATTGATTTTAATTTTGGCGCGTAAATATAATATGGAGCAAATAAGCAAGGGAAAATTCATTTGGTGTGCTGCCAAGGGCTTGATTGCAATAAACGCGATTCTATTTACGGTTGGACTTTGATCGGTCCGAATCGGAAGCACCGCAATTGGACGGTCATAGAAATGAAGAGTCCATGAGTTCATCGTTCAACGTCAATCAGAAAGAAAACTAAAGGAAGTTCCAATCGAAGATCGTTATTTAAAATTAAAACGAACGTTATATAAGTATGTAGTAGCTTGGGTTGTCATGCGTCAGGTTTTTCAAGTTCTGGTCAGGGTTTAGGAGGAAGTTCGCAAAATATAGGAGATTTCAACATGTTTTCGATATAAGAATTAACAACAGATGCGCGTCGTGGTTGGATGGGGTGTAGGGTTAGATTCGTGATATACTTAATCTTTAATTTTCTTTACTTTTCAGTAAGTTTTATTTCGTGTCTTAGTTACTCCAATTTTAGTATGTATTATATACTTTTTTAAATGATTATTAGCCATTTTCCTTTGCCGAGGACACGCGAACGAGGAAGTATCTTTTAAAAAGAGAACGGCCGCGAGCTACATAGTTTAAAAAGTTTTCGAGTTTCGTCTCGTTACTAGTGTTTATTTACTACATTATATATGCTATTGGAATAACATAGCAAATTAAACAGAATTTCAGAATAATACATCCTTAATGAACAATTATGGGCAAAGGCAGGTCACTAACCGAACAGTTTTTTATCGTCATCAGGACATAACTTCAAAAACAGCTGGTCAAATGAACTAAAAAAGCAAGAGAGATATTAAACATGACATTTGCTGAAATAGGTACCCAATTCTTTGCTAAAAGGAAAAACATTGCCGATATAGTAAAAATTATACCGAACTTGCCATGAACCCATAAGCTTTTAATAATCAAACTTAGTAGGTTCCAATAACACCACTATTATTTTTTTCATTTTCCAACTACAGACCAGACCTAACTGTAAACTAACTTGGTTTCACAACCAATGTCTACACTATTGTTATGACTGAAAGGTCATCCTTGAACGCGTTCACTTTTAAACCAACATCCGCGCCGAAATCTCAACATCTGATTCATTTTGTTTGGCAATTTGATTCAATTGTTAAGCCACCATAGAACCCTGTCATAATATAGTAACTTAACTGACCGGAAACCGATATATCAATATTTTCTCATTGAAATACTATGACAAAGTTCTAACGATAAACAAGTCTGTAACAGTTAAGTACTAACCGGTAGCCAAGGCGCCGAGGGTCTTCTCCTTGTCTTCCATCATTGCGTGGGCGGTGCTCGCTCCTGGTGCCATCACGATTCTCCTCAAAGACGGTCTCCTGGTTAAGGCGATGTGTTTGACTCGTAGCTGCTTCTTGCGGCGCGTGCGAACTCTCTGAATGGCCCCGGGCGACTGACTGCCGACGCCGGCGCTTATCACGGACCGACCCTTATCAGTTCCTCGGCAATGATTGCCGGCCAACCAAATAATAGCTGAATAGATTTTGTAGTATATTAGAAACAAATACGTATACCAATCGCCTCGGATGCGGAGCGCCATCGAATGCGATCTGAAACAACAGTTTTGGGTGTCAGTGGGCGATGGTTTGTTTTGTAAATAAAAGGGGTAGGGGTAGGGCGGAGCCTGCCTTGTCTGGTCCTTATCTTGGAGATATCGTTCGATATATACCTACGACCGATGATGATTGCTTACAACTTGCAATACATTTGTTTGTATCAGATGTTAGGTAAGCATATTATTAGTGAATTAGCAACATTTGATGAAGGGGAAATTATAATAATGATCAGAGACGGATTGAGAAAAAAATCCTAATCAAAATGCATGTGGTGAACTGGAACTGATGGTGCAGTACCGACAATGGTGAGACTCTTTAACGCTTAAAGTCTCTAAATCCTAAATAACAATATTTAGTAAAAGGTGATGCTGAAGACTGAGATGAGCACATTGGCAAGGGTTTGAGACTAGAGTCAGTTAAGTAGGTAATGACGATGAAGTCGATTCGTAGAGTCGATCATACAAAAGTATAAAAAGGAACCAGTAAACTACCTATCTCTAAAATGTCTCTGAGGACGGCGGTTAATGTAGTCAATGTGTCATGTACGAGTGGCTGCATTCAATCCCTTTAATAGTAGGTAGTTGAAAAAAAAAACTAATAACTACGCCATCGATAAACTAAGAAAAATAATACAAAAAAATCTTCTAAATGTTTAGTTTCTGCATCTAATACTTCGTGACCAAATTAATAAATGATATAGGTACCTACTATCATCCTAATGAAACCCTGACCCACTATAGAACTGTGTCAAGTTGTAAGAAGTGTCAAAAAAATGGTATTATAATGTCACTGTGACACCGTTTCCATCGGGCTGATAGTACATACCTAGGTATTACGCTTATGTCTAAGACTAAATTGATAAACGTATTTTTTTTTATTAAATATGCGTATGCGTATGCGCGGGGGCGAACTTTTCGCAGGATACAATTTAATTCACTCTCACTCAACACAATGTATGAAAAAAATGCTGTTTTTAATTCGTGCAAGGTTGGCCTATTTTTTGGTTAGAGTTAGAGGGGACTAACGCCCAAACCACCAAACCCTATATTCAATCCGCGGACAGATAGGGTAAGTTCGCCTGATCGCGTCCGCGGACCAGTTCGCGTCCAAAAAACGGACAACTCTTTAAAAACAGTGGGAAATAACCATACCGACACAGTAACAAAATCAAAAGCCATTTCTATGACTACCTGGATGTATGGCGGGTACACACATATAAAAAAAAGCTCCTTGCGCGCCACCCTTATCGCGTTAAAAATAAACTAGTGTCGTGTGTGAAACAAAAGAGTGCGGATGTGCGAAATGTAAGGAAAAAAATAGTCTTATTGGTGTTTCTAGGCGTTAACTATCAGCTATACAATAAGGATAATGATGTTTGTGCTTGTATTTAATTACATGAGGGTTAAAATAACGTGGACGCGAATTGCTACACTCAATTTATAAAACATCCACTTTGCGTCCGCAGTGGACGCGGTCTGGTCTAATGATCTCTATGTTGGACGTTTATTATAATACGATAAAATATGAAAAACTATATATGTGTTATATTCATTTTAACATTATTCACATGCATATTCTAATGGCCAATTTGCGTCCACATTATCACGATTATAGAAAAAGTTACAGATGTCGAAAATCATCCTTGGACGCAAACTGTACCTATAGTAGAGACCATAGAACAGATTGCGCCCATCCTATAGTAAGAATTAACCTTATTTCTTTAACCAATGATGTATTTGAAGTTTTGAAAGATTTCATTGTTATTCCTTGACCTTAATTATGAATCATATATTAATAATGATGTGTGAGGTTGAATTTTATTACTAATAGCTAAAATAAAGTGGACGCGGACTGGTCCAGCTATCTCTAAATTCGTTGTTGAATAAAATGATGATTTTTTACGTTTAATATTAAATTGATCATTTTTACATGCATATTGTAATGAATACTAATGAATGACCAATTTGCGTTCTCATTATTACGATTATAAAAAAAATACAGATGTCGAAAATCACACGTGGACGCAAACTGTGCCTATAGGAGAGACCATGTAGTAACAAATTGCGTCCATATTTTAATCACGAGAAAATATTATGAAAAAACAATGGTTTGTACCAAAAACATCATTATTCGAATTTTATATTACAATAATTATTTGAATCGAAAAGTACATAACCGTATTTCGTTTTTATTTTAGATGAGTTCTGCACAGAGTACAAATAAAAAGAAAAACCAAAAATATACAGAAACGGATTTAAAGAAAGCGTTGGATGACATTCGTGAGAACAAGAAGTCATTAAAAATAAGTGGACGCAGACCAGATGGAAAAAAGAAACCGGGACCGGAACCAGTGTTAGGAGCTGATGGTGAAAAAAAGATTATACTCGCAGAATGGCTTGTTAAGATTTCAACATGCGGGTTCCCAGTAAAAAAGAATGAATTGTTAGATACTGTTGAAAAGATAATTCGAGATGGACAGTTGAAGAATAAATTCAAAGATGATCGTCCAGGCCAAAAGTGGTTTGATTTTTTTAGCAAGAAATAAGGAGGTTTCGCTCAAAAATGCTGAGGGTATTAATAAAGCAAGAGCTCAAGTTACAGAGGAATCCATAAGACTGTGGTTTAAAGAGCTTGAGTAATATTTGGGCACTATACAGCAAAAATATATTTTAAGCGATCCGGAAAGAATTTTTAATTTTAGAACTTACTTTAAAGTTTGATCAATATTTAGAAGTATAATTCATGTTAACTTTTAAATATCTGCAATTATTTAATAAAGGATTTGATTATAATAACAAGCTTTCCTTTACAATCATGGCACTTATCTCTCCTATTTCCTTCTTCTAAATTGGTGGACGCTAACTGGTCCACAGGCGGACGCAATCTCGAAATTATGGACGCGAACTGGGTAAATCGCCTGTTTGAGCTATATGTCGATTTATAAAAAAATATATGAGATATTTTGTCCTAAAATGTGCAGTAAACTTAAATAGACTATATAAGGAATACATGACATCCATTTTTCGTTCAAAAATATTACTCAGGCTATTTTATTTTTTGTCTCAAACTTACCAACTCCACTAAGTGGACGCAAACAGGCGAAATGACCCTAGGCTTACTTCGGATTAAAATTTGACACATTTTGTATCGGCAAATGTCAAATTTTAACCCGAAGTAAGCCTTATCTATCCTCGGTTTGAATATAGGGTTCGGCCGTAAGAGGAGACCACTGCTGAGAAGAAACACCGCAAGAAAATCATCAGTCAGTTATTATTTAAACATAGGTATATAATTAGCATCAATAAGCACTGCGACATTGTTATGTAAGTATCAGTTGTCATTAGGTGTCCAAACCAATACATAATACCTACCTACCATTGTAAAATTTTCCATTAAAATTATTTATTGTTGGCATAATTTCAGTAATACTTACATATAATTTGATATTGATACGATTTGATTGTGCAAGGCTTCAAATTACCTACGATACGAGTATACTATATCCACTTAACTACCCAAATCAATAAAAAACATAGTTACGTACATACGATTATGCCCAAGTAAAACCTCTCCGTAGATTCACCTGATGGTTCCAACGAAAGACTAGCACTGACTTCATTGCCAGCATTACGCTGAGTTGAGATCATTTCGTGATTACATTAACTTTGTGCATATTTCTCTATCCTTTGTTGTTGTCACGATTATTATTTATTATTTTCTGCCCCACTTCGGAACACAACAATGGGAACACTACTGCTTGAAGGTAGGTTAAAGGATAAGGTGGTGGTAGCGATCCGTCGGACCCTAATCAAGGCCCTACCACCACTGAAAACGAATGGTTGTTCGAAACAAGCAATGTACACAAGTAATTACTTACTTATATGTACAGTCAACAGCATAAATAAGTGATCATTTAATGTACCTTGTCACTTTACCGTTGTGTTTGAAATGTTATACAAAACTGTGAAACGATTGAAAGCGACAAGGTACAGAAACGATCACTTATTTATGCTGTTGACTGTACTGTACCTAGTATTAGGTCATTAAACGAAGTGCCAACAAATCTTAGTAGGTACTCATTATTCTTCGTACATTACCTGTTCTCATTTTCGTTTATGTTTCCTGGAATGGAAACTGAAATAAAATCGTCGCACGCGTTGCAAAAAGTCTACGCTGGATCTATTGTTAGTCCGCGACAAAATAGTATTTTTCGTAATCGTGTTATAATAGAGAGCTTTTTAGTCGAGTACCGTGTTTAGGCCACGAAGCTTGCTGAGTGGCCTAAGTAAGGTACGAGATTAAAAAGCTTAATTATGACACTATTGTGAACAATACTTTTTGTACGAGTTCATTAAAATTAATAATGTAAGTCATTAATACGAGTATATAAGAAAACTAAAAGTAGATTTTTGACAGATGATGCGACGCTGCTACGTTCCGAAACGCCACAGATTGGCAATTTTGTATCGGATCGAGGCTCCTTAAACAAGGACACATATGGAAATCCGAAGATCTATTTTCAAAATTTTTTCGGTTGTCTAGAGCGTATCGAAATAGTTATTTCGGTTGTTTCTGAAGTAACAACGATGAAAACAGTGACGTTGCAGTATTCTCTATGAAATCTTTATGAATGATGATTTTTATTTCCACAGAGAAAACGTAAACTTCTTGGCTTTTAAAAGAAAAGTTATCACACCACCGTTTTTTTTTAATGTCCTGGATACAGCAGCAAGTTTAAGTAGATTTTTGACAGATGACACGATGCTGCTACGTTCCAAAACGCCATACAATATTGGCAAATTTTGTACCGCATCGAGTCTCCTTAAACAAGGGCACATATTATTTAAATACGAAGTTCTATTTTCAATTTTTTTTCGGTTGTCTAGAGCGTATCGAAATAGTTATTTCGGTTGTTTCGGAAGTAACATAGACTATTCAACGATGAAAAGAGTGACGTTACAGTATTCTCTATGAAATCGTAATACAAACATTTTAATCGACGAGTACAAAAAATATATTTAACACACAAGCTGGAGGACGAAAAGATGTTTGATAAAATATTCAATCTTTTTAACAAACGAACAAGCAAACTGTATACTTAGAATCTCGCGCCTAAGTAAGTTGTTTTCTACTTCCAAAGGAAAGTTGAGTAGTGAAGTGCCAAAATTTGAACGTCCAAGTTCTAAAATTATTTCTGAACACTTTTTACCTTATAGGTACTTACATTATAGTATAATTGTGACGACCTTGTAAGGATCGCGGGAACGCGGTGGATGCGAAAAGCACAGGACCGGTCTGAGTGGAGAGCCTTGGGGGAGGCCTATGTCCAGCAGTGGACGTCTTTCGGCTGACATGAATGAATGAATGAATATAATTAAAATGATTATATCTTCAAATTGTATAGGCTGCTTGATGATGTTTAGTTTGTCATGCATGACATGTAGGCTCGGCGAAAAGTGATAAAAAGTACGGTTTATACGTATTCGCTTTTGAATGTGTTATCTACAAGAATTAATTGAGTTTTGGTGCTTCAAAGTTGATCCTAACCAATTAACCTTCCCTTATCAATTTTACACTTAAAAATTGTCAATTTCTGGAGCTTTCTATCAGTTCTCCGATCTAAAAACGTGTCAGTGGCCATGCCATGTATCAAACTGTACGTAACCGGATAAAACTGGTTTGAAGGCTGATTTTAATGTTGGTTTCAGTTTTGCAACTTTAAAACTTGATGCGGAGTTAGATAAGCGAGATATTGGATATATTTGCTTTTGGATGGTTCTAAGAGGTACAAATATCGTTACGTGTAAATCATAAATGTTAAAATGAACCTAGTAAGATTCTTTTATTATAGGTACGTTAAACGCCTGCTTAAATAAAAAGAAAACTTCATGTCCTTATTTTATTACATTCTTGTGATGAACTGTTATTACCATATTGTTCGAACGCATATTCTCGTTAGGTAAGTAAGCCATTTCTAACCTAAAAGAATAACGGTATTCCTTTCACGTTCTTGCCCTAAATATATACCTAGATGGTGGCTTTCTTCAGGATCCTCTTGAATGGCCAACACTCATTTAAACAAATGTATACTTCATCGAATTTCAGTTCATCAAAAACTAATTTCTGCTGAAAATTTATTGTTTTTGATTATCTTAAGCATGGGTTACATAGGTAAGGTGAGATAAGACCCATGCCCGGGATCCTATCATTTTATCCACAGTCAATTGGCAACCAATGATCCTAAAACTGAGCCCAATTTTTTTTAGATTTTGTGGTTAAAATAGGTTAAGATAGTTTTTTATACGCCTGATGGGCAAACCGCCTAAAAATAGGGGCTCCGCGTAGCGGGGACCCGTCGATTCAAATGCAAAATGTAGGTAGATGTAATGTATGTTACTTTGTGTAACAATAATAACAGTATGTAAAGTAAAACGTTTGCTTAACGATGAGGTTTTAAAAGTCATGTTTTTAAACCAAACCAAAACGTTTTTAAAGTGTAGGTACTACGATTCGTTGTTAAACGGGGCGTATTTTAATCTGATACATTTCTGAAACAATATATTTTTGAAATTACTCACAACTACCGTTTCATATACAATTATGTACAACTACCGTTTCATATACAACGGTAGTTGTGAAATTAACTTTTGTGAAACACCAAAAAAATATAACTCCTGCCCTGCACGTGTGTCAATGATATGAAAATTCGGCGAAGTATAAAACCTTCTCTGAAATGAGTATCCGTGATTAAAGGGTACTTAAACCGTTTTCTTCAATTGAGTGAGTAAACATGAAGATGGAATTTCCCAAGGGTTTTCTTTGGGTTTTCATGAGATGAGGTCTCACCATTATGTTGACGTCAGCATAGGTATATAAGACGCATTGGCAACAACCATAGAATTGAAATAACAAGGCAGCCGCGCATACTTTAGCGCTTTATCTGCCATGAGACTACGTTAGCAAACACGTGTTATGGAAAATTCAATATATGTACTTACATAAGATTTTAAACATTAACTTTGCCACTTTATGAACAAAGTGTAACTTTGCACCGTGTTGTACGAAGGCACGAGTGAAGCAGAGCATGAAGTAGCAAGGACGACGGGTTAAGAATATGAAAATTTCCTTTGTTTGTACTTATTGCAGTCCCACAGAGCATGCCAAGAATGATGTATAATTAATCGGCCATTCTCTTTGTTGGCTAACTAAAGATGAATGACGAGTGTAATTTCCCAGAATTTGATATCGAGTCTATTTCGAATTGTTATCAGAATGCAGCGCTACTTAAGTGCGCTAAAATATTTTGGTTCCTAGCTAAAGTCAAAAAGCGTTCTTACGTTATTTAACGGAAATAAAATATACAGAGATAACATAATTTTCTCTTATTTTAGACCCTCCGACATATCCAATACCAGATAGGTACCCGGTTATATCTACAAACCAAATTTAAGCGATAAGAAGTTTTGACACAATTGTGCGTGCCACCAAGATAGGAACTTTTGTGTAGAATACAATGCAGCGGCACCTTATTTACTTTCTGAGTCCGCTTTTACCGGTGTCAATGTCTCCATTCTTACTCTGGTGGGATCAGGGTCACGTGATCCTGCATTTTTTGTTTTGAACAGGCTTTAGGAATACAATTATACTATGAGATTAAGAAGCATTATTTCGTTATTAACAAAACAATAAATAGGTATAGTAATAATAGGTGCAAAAAGCCGTTGCAAACAAATGCATAGGTCCTTCAGATAACTAATTGCTTGGGCGTGTAGTGAGTAACCAGTATTGTAGGAACCTCATTGACAAACATTATTTAATGACTGGCTAATTACTCAGTAACATTTTCAGCGGGAGGAAGGATAACTTATAAATAAATGTTAGTGTTTAACATATATTATGTAAGTAGTTGCATAAATAGTAAGATCTTGTTAAAAGCGAGCTCACCTCGTTAACCGCTTAAAAGTTACCAAAGCAATGTTTATAAATAAAGCCAGAGCATGCAGCGTGCAAGCGGAGTTAAGCAGCGGGTTCTCAGAAATCTATTCTTACCTGGCCTCAAAAACTAAATCCTTCCTTCGCAATAATGGTCGGAAGATGTATGCCGTATGAAATGCACTAGGTCGTGGCGCATAGCAGTGCGCCCGTGGATTGCAATAAACGATTCAATACACATTCGAGACACGTCCCAGTAAACGACCAAAGTCAACTTTTTAACCAAAACTCTCCCCCAACATCTCACGAGGGATATTACACAGAAATTATACAGCTTAGTGCAGTCTCTGCCGCTGCGGGTTTATCAATATCACACAACAAATAACACGGGTATTATTTGACACCGGAGCGTAATTTACACATTTTAATAACTCAAAAGCTACTATTATTTAACGGTTTTTTGTCAACGTGTTATTGTTTACGCGGTGCGCGCGTTTCGACAGAGCAGCTGTACTATTATACCCGTGTAGGCGTGTAGTGAGCTCGGCCGCACGAAAGCGAGATATCGAAATGGGCCGGCGGCGGCGTGGCGCGGACTCCTTGCGTTGACATCGATTCCCCTTCGGCTACATTCGGCTTCGAGAGGTGGTAGCTCGGTTTTAGAACTTGGCGCGTTATTTTGAACAAGTGGTTTTGTCTACTTGATAAATTTCACGAACAACTGATGAACCTACGGGTAAAAGTTTAATGGTTGTCAACCCATATTTACTGTCAAGTGAATACCGTGTATTTAATTAGTGAAAACCAAATAAGGGAAGATACAAAGAGTCAAATTAATTCGCCCTTCTAGTATCGCAGTTAGGGCATGCAGTATCGGACGATTTCCAGTATCGGAATTGAAAGTCGGTATTGAACCTCAATATCGGAATCTCGGAATTACGCAGGGCATACAATATTGACTTTTTCCAATAACGGAATTGAAATTCGGTATTGTGTCTCGATCTCGGAATTCCGATACTAGTATCGTAATTGGGGATCTTTTAAAAAACACACTTTTTAAGGTAAAAGAAAAAGTATTTATTGAAATAAGAGTAAAGCCTCTAAATTATCAGCATAACTGAATAAACAAAATAATTATTTTAAGTAAGGTTTTTTTTATACACTTACTATTTACTTCTACATTTTGTGTATTAACAAAAGACAAAACAAAAAATATTTACCATTAGGTATTTTAAGTTAATAATATTAATAAACACAAATGTTGAATTATAGAATCGTCTTCTATTATTCATAAAATGAGATCACGAATTTGGCTTAACAGAATAAATCTCAATTAAAGATCTAATATTTCGACGTAAGAAATAAAATCTAAATTATTTAATAGTATGTAAATATTTTGTTATTCTTGTTTAATAATAACGACTAAAATTAAAAATAATTGCAATCTTTGTATGTTACTAAATGTATTGCTCTTTATTTATCATCAAAAAATCTTTTTTCTTGGAAGCGAGTTCTTAAAAATGTTTAATAATCTAGCATTATATCTGACAGTATGCAATAATCTTAAATATCTTAATCTTCGAAATTATCGAAATACTACGTTTTGTTTCGGTATTACAATACCGGAATTAAAAGGTAATGAATACCGGAATTACGGTATTGGTAGGCCCAATATCGGAATTCAGTTTGGATATTAAAAGTGTTCCGGTATTGCTCCGTCTAATTTCGGAATTGTAATAGCTGAAAAAATGGTCCGAGATTCCGAGATCTCGGAATTCATGCCCTAATCGCAGTGTGTTAATCGTGTGGCTCTCTTTCAGGGGCGTCTATTCAACACGGTAAAAATCATATCGTATCGTATTGTTAAAGTTTTGATAGTTCTTATTTACTTGACGAAAAACGAACTAATATAATACTATATACCAGTTGAACGAATTTCTCCATTTTTTTCAACTTTAAATATTAGGTTTAGGTTATGTTAGTTTTGCAGCAGGCCCGGAGGGCCAATCCACCTAGAAATAGGAGCTCCGCGTCAGCGGAGCTCCGTCGACACGGTCTTATTGAAATAAGAGTGTGTGGGAGTGAACTTATTATAATTTTCAGTCCAATGATTTCAACTACATTTTGAAGTTGAAAAAATTGGAGAAAAGTCATCCAATTAGTTCAACTGGTTGAACTTCTAGTTGAACTTAATGGAATAGAGGAAAACGATTCCGTAACAGGTCAAATACGATATTGTTTTTACGTATTTTAGTGAGGCGCTGTTTCTATGTATTAAAGTGTACGAACTCGACTCGACACAAATGGATGACAGTCGCAATTTGACATAAAAATCTGACACAAACGCCGTGAGTGCGTTAATTTTAATAACATCTAGTACGACAAAGTTCTACAATAATGGGCTAACAAACATTGCTGTATCTATCTTTGCTAATCATTACGTAGTAGTAGATACGTCAGTAGGTATTTTTTTAACAAAGGAAACAAAGTATATGGGAACTTGAGCCCAGACAGAGAAAATTCCGCATAAAAATTCTATAATGGTGAGTCAATAATAACCTTAGTGAGGCTAAAACGTCGTTTTTGAATAGCGACTACGTTTACAATTATCTTAATTTGTATATTAAGTATAAAAGGAAACGCCAAGCCTATAAGTACGGTCACGGAGTATAATTGATGAACCACCATCGAACCTTGTCGCACGAAATCAACCATTAATTCCTATGTAATTTCTGTCTCGTCACTTGACGCTTTCATATATGACAAGGTTATAAGGTGGATCAACATTACAAGTCCTTGATGGTACCTTAAAAAATAACTATTAAATAGAAAATTGCTAATTAGGTAAGTATTCAAAAGTTAAAAATCCCCATATAAAGGCCATCTATTCTTTGAGTTGAGAGCTGATAATATAAACGGGTCAAAAGAGTTTCATGAAACCTACCTAACCTTCCCGATTGAACTAGGGTGACCGACCATCAAAATGGTAAAAAAAAAACCCTTACAATGAGACTTCGTCGTCTGTTTCCGTCTGTCTGTCTGTATGTCACAGCAGGTTTTCTCGGCAACTACAAAATGCTATTAACTTGAAATTTGGCACCTAGTTGTACAACTTGCTCGCCGGCATCCGTTTTTAGTAAAAAAATATGAAAATAATTTTATAAATAATTGGAAAGGGGTCTAGAGTGGGGGGTTGAAAAATAAAAGTGGGGTGTCACATGAATAGGCACATTTCAAAACTATATTTTTTTGTTTTTTTTGTAATTAACTTTTTGATTTATATCCAAAAATGTACAAAACTGACCTTCCCCCACCCTTATCTCCGAAACAAACAATCAAAACCTTTGAAAATCTGGTTTAAATTCTAGGGTAAGTACTCAAAATGGACCTTATTTTTACCTTATTGCCGTTTTTTATGTATATTATTCTTACATACATACATACATTAAATCACGCCTGTTTCCCAGAGGGGTAGGCAGAGACCACTTTTTTCGCGCTGGTCTAGTTGGTAGTGACCCTGCCTACGAAGCTAGCGGTCCTGGGTTCAAATCCCGGTAAGGGCAGATATTTGTGTGATGAGCGCGAATATTTGTTCCTGAGTCATGGATGTTTACTATGTATTTAAGTATATATTTCTCTATATAAGTATTTATATCGTTGTCTAGTACCCATAATACAAGCCTAGAGCTTAAATTGGGACTAGGTCAATTGGTGTGACATTGTCCCCTGATATTTATTTATTTATTTTCCACTTACTACGATCTTGACAAAGGACCATGCGTCAAAATGGGCCTGAAACCAACAGCAATGAGAGTTATGTCAATAAATAGGTCTTAAAATCTACTTTATTTCATTATATGGGCACAAAGTCAAATTCCATTGCAGAACTAAGATATTTGTATTTTAGTCACGGTGAGTACGAGCTACGATAAATGCATTCGGAGAATATTCATATTCTGGAGGATAGGTATTGAGCACCTTTGTTGCCCATGGTCCCTGTGATAGTCCCTGGAAGGTACCACGGGAATTATTTTACCCGTGGTCCCTTAATTTTGTATAAGCCAACTTATTTAAAAAGGTATAATAACTTAACTGTATATTATTAAAGAAAACAATAAAATAAAACATAAGTACCTACATATACCATGGTCCCTGTGATAGGCCCTGGAAAAAGGATATTCTCTCATATGTAAATATGTAATGCTAGAGATCCTGACTCATAATATAAACCCAATTTAAAAAATGAAGGTAGGGATATCGACCGTTCCATTAATGATGTTCGTTCGGTGTCATTTCTTGTTGAATACCGGTATTTACTCTAAATTAAATATGAATATCTCAGTTTTGCAATGGAATTCGGCTTTGTGCCCATATAATGAAATAAAGTAGAATTAAAGACCTATTTAATGACATAAGTTTCAGCTCTGTTGGTTTCAGAACCAGGCTCCATACAAAGTTGCCCATGGTCCTTTATTTCGCTTCTTCCACATTCATTCATCGAGTCATGCACGTAACGTATGTTATTCTTATTATTATTATTTGTATGTCTTTCCAATCACGGGACGGGCGGTCACTCGCCAACTCAATGGAATGGGCCTCCCAAAATAGCCGCATTTACATAGCAGCAGGGAGGTAACAGCTCCAAAGGGGCTAAGGGTGCAGAGGTGCTTCTGGACTTTAAACGACCATAAGGTGCCCACTCGCCACTTATGCAACACATCCCCCGATTAAGGGCTCCGTTTATGAAATATTAAGCTTTAAATAACTAATTTTTGTTAGAGTAAATTTCTAGAATTACCCAACAAATGTTAATTAGGTAGGTACTGGTTAAAATGCTTTCTTCTTGTTTATTTGTATCTATCTACCGCGCCCTCTTGCGTCCTCTTCACGATAAGTTATAAGAGGTCGTCTGTTGATCTTGTATCGAGTATTTAACCTTTATGTACTAATAAATAACGTTCATAAAATCAATTAACCTCATTTGGTTCACACGCTAAATTCTATATGAAATAGTCATCATAATGAGCCGTGGGCACCGAACGTGAAAAAGCAAGGACGAGTTAACATGAACAAAACGCACAAAAGAATTTGTAAATAAATTTGCGTTTAGGATACAGATTCGTTTGCAATAAAACCTCTTTCAGTTCTTACTCAAGCGCCAGTTGAGATCAAAGTCGAAACTAAGTTACCTACTAAATTTAAAATAATTAAATCTCTGTGGTAACTTAAATTAAAGTCTTAAACATGTGAAAGGTGTTTTTTGGATGTGCACAACGGGATCTTTGCGGACAATGCTCTGATTTCGGAACCAGACCAAATTGAAGTGTTTTGAGGCTGTTATGCTCATCCAGAGTAACGTTATATTTGTGCTCAGTTTAGTGATCAGTACCACAGTTTTGACTTGTACTTTAATTTACTTTTTTGAAGCAAACTTCTCACCAGAATGTACGTATCTACCATCGTAAGCTTTTAATGTTGTGCCATTATAGAACCCTGTCACAATGCCTTAGCATTATAATTGTCTAATATATTTCGTGTATTGAATATTGCGGCAAAGTCCTTCTTGAGCTTTTAAGTGTATTTCCGCATCCACTCAGACAATAGGAGTTTAAAACTGTGTAAGATGTCTTTATTAATAGTCTTTATTCCGGAAAAATACAATTTTAGAGAACCAGTAAAGCGAACAGAACCGTGGGTAACGTTGTTTAATATAAATATAACTATTTATTTACTGGTAATGCGTCGCCAATCCTGATTACTTAGATGGAATGCCTCTATGCTAATTATTATAAATATAGTGTAATTAATTACGCCACACTTTGCGCTTGAATAAATAATCTGTCGAAGACCCTTTACTTTTGAGAGGGGCGTTAATGAGAAAATATTTACATTAACACGATGAACACGATATACCTATGTTTTATATTAAGTAGAACCATAATACTCATAGTACTAGGTAATTGTTTCCTTAAATGTTACATCCGGTACAAAAGAACTAGACTCATCATCGGCTATCACTGCTTCTAACAAGAGGGCAGTTAACATTGCGCTCGTGATCTCTGAACCCTGCTAATCAGGCCAGCCTACATACTACATAGGAACAGCCATTTGAAAGTTTAACCACGCAGGTAGGTGCTAAATCTGCTCGCCGTAGGGCACAGAGAGAAAGACAATGCCTATGGGCACTCAAAGTCAAGGTTAAAGACATAATTAGAATTAACCAGAAAAAAACCGCGCAAAAAAACACGTCAAAACGCTTAAATCCGTGAGGAGTAGATAAAGGCACTAGCACCTCCATTGCAGTCCGAGTTCAGAAACAAAGCAACAATCGATTAAAAAGAGGACTTGAAGTTAATATTTCCATAATCAGTTTATTCGCATTTTGCCGTGTGTTATTCTCATTTTGAGCCGCGTCTCGGGCCGGGTGTGCACGTTGGCGCGGAGTACGAAAGTGGAATACTAAATACATACAAATAACGGTCCTGTGAAGCGGGTATTCGTGAAACTTTCATGTGAGTTCACGCGTTTGAAGATGAAGCTGGAATCTTTTTTATTCGTCGCAGGTATGGCCGAAAATATTATTATTTTTCATTTATAGCCCTTTTATGCACAACGCTAATATAATAATTTATTTCCTACTCAACATTAATTTAAAAGAAAGGTAAAATATCTTTTGTTTGACATTAAAATGTCTTTGTATGACTTTACTTAAGCCCCGGCTACGCTACGTAATCAAGTTCTCTAACGTCCGACTGCATTCTAATCATTCTAAACAAGGATAACATGAGTGATCAAAACAAGAAATAAGCCCTTAACTCTAGCTACGCGCAGCGCATTCGTTAATCTAGTTAATCATCTATAAAATGCCTGTACGATGCTCCGATTTGGGGTTTGAAAAATGAGTTCTACTCAGTAAGGATAATGAAAGATTCACTCTTACAATTAAAATTAGTGACCACCAATATAGTGGTTACCAATATCGTCCAAAATGAAATACAATAGGTACTAAAGCAGTTACACCGACTTCATAGAGTGGTTTGATGAAAAAAATTACATAACTACGAGTAGTTAACTGAAATGTTACAGTTAGTTAAATTTTAATTTCAAGTTTAATCGAGGCTAAGTCCTAACGCTAACCACGAATAATGTCAAAAAGCGTTCCCTCTACAATGTTCTAAATCCCTTAACGGGATAAGTTCGCCTTTGAAGATTATTTTCTTAACTTTATTGTATTTTGTTTTTCTTTTGTACAATAAAGTGTTCACATACATACATAATTTGCTCGATTTTGTGTTTTTTATATCGGTAGCCTACAATTATTTATCAATTTGATCATGCTATTCTATGTAGCAGATAATAATTGACCCTATTTTAGGTACTTTTTATTTTCCTTACTTCTAATGGTTAGGAACCAAATGCCAGTTATTACGCGTTTCTAAAATAGAGCACTAACTAAACGCTATCTGACGTTGTCATTGTCCCTTTGACGTGAGATTATCTTGCCGTGTTTAATAGGTTTCAAAATACCAAAGCTATTGGAATTGCTATTGGACATTGCAAAATCACTGGTTATTCAATATTTAGACAGACATGCCTTCAAAAACTTTGCAGCGATATCAAAAAACTTAAAAACATCACAGAAAATGTGTATAATGTATTTTGAATTACTGTTTATGGGTCAACGACTTAGAGACGGCCAAGACTGACCAATGGTAGAGTCGAACGGCCTCAGCATTCCATAATTAGGGTGACGTGATCGTAACATTCGTAACCAACAAGTACTTACCTTTAACCACGGCTCGCAAGATCTTATCAAGGTACGCTAAAGCTTTGTGACGCCGAACAGTGTGTCTGTGTGAATAGAAATTAACTAACAAAGAAGAGCATGACGTAGTTCAACTTTATATATTTTTTTTGTTTTAGTGTAGTGTTGTTTTTGCAGTTATTATAATGGGTGAAGCACAAGAAATTAATCTAGAATGCTGGATGAGAGACCTGCCGGAACACTTGAAAGATATGCCTTTTATTTACCTTGCCATACCAGGTATTGTCCTCTTTCATCCCCTTTATTTTTTTCTTTCAAAGCCCTGTAGTTATTTTAGTATGATTGTGAAACATGTTCAGAACTGGTTGGTGACCCAGATTCACATTGATCTGTGTTGTATAAAATGTATTATTTTGACTTCTTAAACTTTATTTAATTTCCCACTAAATGTTTAACAATAGTTTTATTGCACATTTTGAGTTGGTACTGAATGAAATCCTGAAGTGTTTTAGCTATAGGTATTGTTCTTCTTTAAATTTAATTTCTCTGCACTGTCGTCAGTGGGTTCAGGCTGTTTTATTACGCAGTTATAGAAGTTCAAGATGTCACATTGTCATGGTAAAGAGGTGATGTGTTAAGAGAACATAACTACTTCCTACAAACCTACCTCAGAACTTTCTAATTTCTTTAAATACAAGTGAAACTGTCTAACTTTTTATGCAATATAGACCTAGTTATCAGGATATTTAAAACAGATTTCTTTGCTTTTCAGGAAGTCATGATTCTATGACCTACGGCATCAATCGCGGAAGCGGGCTTGCCCCTGATGCGGACCCAATCATGCACAGACTGTATCCTCTCTTCCGAGGTACGATCATACGATGGACTGTTACTCAGGGTCTAGACGCCTCTCAACAACTTCTCATGGGCATTAGGTACAGGTCTTATTAAACAAGGAATGCTTGAACCATGCTTTATGCTGACTAAATACTGAATAATTTAACTTTCAAAATACTATGTATAAAAGAAGTCGATATTTCACGCCCAAGTCAGAGTAGACATTGGTCATGTCCATAGGGTAAAAATAATTGTGTTGCCACCTTTTAAACCCGTGAAGTGTCACGTCATATACATAATAAAATATCAATCTTAGGTCAGAAGTAATAAATTCCAAATTCAAATAATCCTTAAATACTAACATTGTATTTAGGACACACTCAACGGGTTAAGCCCAAAATCAAATCAGCTCTTAGATGTTATAATATCGCAGTGTCATTGGGTTTAAAAAGGTTTAAATGATGTATTTGACTGGTTCAAATTTGCTGCAAGATTTGACATAAAAGCTAAAAGCTTGTAAAATAGAATTTTATGGACAATGCAGACCAGAGAAGACAGGATGTTAACACCATAGTAGCTACCTTTAATAGGT
This sequence comes from Acleris emargana, assembly GCA_927399475.2. Taxonomy (NCBI): domain Eukaryota; kingdom Metazoa; phylum Arthropoda; class Insecta; order Lepidoptera; family Tortricidae; genus Acleris; species Acleris emargana. The sequence continues at coordinate 8,431,344 of OV656851.1, forward strand.
TAACCTTGGATTATTTTTCATATACTCCCGTAAATATATGTCCTGTTGTTACCAGAGACATTTTTATGTCATTATTGCACTCGTTCCCAAAAAAACAATTTAATAATATCACATTTTCAATATCTTTATCTTTACATAGTATAAAACTGTCATATCTAAATATATAAAAGGAGAAACTGACTGACTGACTGACTGACTGACTGACTGTCTGACTGACTGACTGACTGACTGACTGACTGACATATCAACGCACAGCCTAAACGGCTAAACGTAGGCACTTGAAATTTGGAAGGGACGTAGCTTAGGTACAGTAGAGGTGCACTAAGAAAGGATTTTGATAAATTCTACCCCCAAGGGGATAAAATAGGGGATGAAAGTTTGTATGAAACTTTGTCAATTTTAAACCGATCGGGCTGAGACTTTGCATGCATATAGCTACTATGATATAGGCATCCTCTAAGAAAGGATTTTGATAAATTCCACCCCTAAGGGGATAAAAAGGGGATGAAAGTTTGTATAAATCTTCTTAGATTTTCGACTGATTGAACTGAAATTAAAGATTGGAGCTACTATGGTGAAGACGTCCGCTTAAATAGGATTTTGATAAATTCCACCCCTAAGGGGATAAAAAGGGGATGAAAGTTTGTATAAATCTTCTTAGATTTTCGACTGATTGAACTGAAATTAAAGATTGGAGCTACTATGGTGAAGACGTCCGCTTAGATAGGATTTTGATAAATTCTACCCCCAAGGGGATAAAATAGGGGATGAAAGTTTGTATGAAACTTTGTCAATTTTAAACCGATCGGGCTGAGGCTTTGCATGCATATAGCTACTATGATATAGGCATCCTCTAAGAAAGGATTTTGATAAATTCCACCCCTAAGGGGATAAAAAGGGGATGAAAGTTTGTATAAATCTTCTTAGATTTTCGACTGATTGAACTGAAATTAAAGATTGGAGCGACTTTGGTGAAGACGTCCGCTTAAATAGGATTTTGATAAATTCAACACCCATGGGGATAAAATAAGGGATGATGGAGGATGTAAATGTATCAGTACCTAATGGAACGAAAAGGAAGGGAGGAGTGAATGTTGAAGGATGGTCAGGGGTCAAAAAAGAACACGTTCTACGTAGGGTTTATACTGTTCATACAAACAATACAGAATGCTACCACCTTCGAATGCTTCTACATGAGATCAGAGGCCCAATTTCATTTGAAGCGTTGAAAGCTGTAGATGGTCACTTACATCCCACTTTCCAATCCGCGTGCAAGGCTCTAGGTCTACTCGAAGATGATCGTCATTTGGAGTCAGCTCTTGAAGAGGCAGCACTTTGTCAAACACCGCATATGATTCGAGAGCTTTTTGCTATAATTTTATTGTTCTGCCAGGTTTCCGACCCCTTATGTCTTTGGGAAAAATACAAAGAATACCTTTCTGAGGACTTTAAAAAACAACTGGAAAGCCAAGGTGACGTGGATGTAGAGCACTCATCGGACCTGATATTTAACAAATGCCTGTCGGTATTAGAGGATGCCGTATTATCATTAGGCGGCCGTCCTCTTAAAGAGTATGGATTACCTCAGCCAATTCCATCAATACAATTTGGAAATAGTTACGATACAGTGGCCTTAGAAGACGCAGTAAGACAAAATGAAGCATCCTTGAATGACGAGCAACAGGAAGTTTACAGTAAAATTATCACAAGTGTAGACGCAAATGACGGTCGAATATTCTTCTTAGACGCACCAGGTGGAACTGGTAAAACCTTCCTTATTAATTTACTTTGGCGAAAGTAAGAAGTACTCACGGCATTGCTCTGGCTGTGGCGTCGTCGGGCATAGCTGCTACATTACTCGAAGGTGATCGAACTGCTCATGCTGCTTTTAAGTTACCACTCAATTTAATCACTGCCGAGACTCCCATTTGCAACATCTCCAAACAAAGTAATTTTGCTGAAGTAAGAGTACAAAAATAATCGTGTGGGACGAAATAACGATGGCTCATAAAGGTGGTATTGAAGCCTTAAACAGATTACTAAGAGATATAAGGGGTGATACAAAATTAATGGGTGGAGTAACAGTTTTGCTGGCCGGAAACTTTCGGCAGACTCTACCAGTGGTGCCAAAAGGAACCAGAGCTGACGAAGTAAAGTCGTGCATTAACTAATTTGTGGCCCCAGGTTAATATTCTTAAGCTCTCTAAAAATATGAGAGCACATTTGGGCGGGGATGAGTCTGCTGGTAGATTTTCAGATCTCCTTTTTAACATCGGTAATGGTGATTTTCCATCGTTTGATGGAATGATAACCATCCCGGAAGAATTGTGCACAGTTGTTACTACGATTCAAGAATTACTGTCTAAAGTTTATCCAGACATTATTCATATACATGACAAGCCTATTGAATGGTTATGTGAGCGTGCCATTCTTACTCCAAAGAACGATCAAGCAGCAGCTATCAACGATATACTGCTCATGTCGTTTGAGGGCGAAGAAAAGGTCTATACTTCGATTGATACTGTGGTTAATACAGATGACGCTACTAATTACCCTGTAGAATTTTTAAATTCATTGAAACCGCCAGGTTTGCCTTATCATAAGCTTATTCTGCGTGTGGGCACTCCAATTATGTTGTTTAGAAATTTAAAACCACCAAAACTTTGTAACGGTACGAGACTGCAAGTGAAAGCGTTACATCGCAATATAGTTGAAGATAATAAGTGTATAGTGATATTAACTGGGTGAATTTAAACGATTACAGTTTCCCCTAAAAGTCTGCTTTGCCATGACAATAAACAAGTCTCAGGGGCAAACTCTCAAATTTGCGGGTATTAACTTTAGAGAACATTGCTTCTCTCAGGGACAGTTTTATGTTGCTTGCTCTCGAGTAAGTTCACCCAGTAGCTTGATTGTTTTAGCGCCGAATGACGGATTAGTTAAGAATATTGTGTACAAAGAAGATTTGAAGGCCCTATTTTTTTACACACGCTAAAAAAAGTAAAGCCGCAAAAACTATACATAATTAATAATAATACTTCTTAACGCGAGCGAAGCCGCGGGCAAAAGCTATGTCGATATAATTCTGGCCAGGGAGGACGTCTAACTATTAAATTACTTTAAACTATGGATGTACTTAACTGCGATAAACGAGTTCTACGCGGACGAAGTCGCGGGCAAAAGCTAGTATACAATAATTATGTGGGTAGGCTCCTTTGCTTTTTGTAATAAAAAGTGATTGAGTAGGGTACACACTTATATTCTTATATTACATCATGTGTTGCTCCTTAGCTCAATAAAGTTAATAACGATTTAACGGTGTTTTAATAGACATAATAGTGGCGACGTAAGTAACAGTGGACTTAGTGCTATCGCGATGTCAAAAAAGTCAGTGAAATTCGACCAATTTCACCCCCAAACGGACATTTGAGACAGTTATTTGGACAGGTTAAAATATTGTTTTGAAGCCAATGGCATTGAGGAAGACAGTGCTAGAAAAGCGAATTTCTTCAGTGTGTGGTGCTCAGGTGTTTGAAACATGCTTAGCATTGATTACACCTAGAAAAACAAGTGAAGTTACATTTCAAGAGATAGAAACTATTTTGACGAAACATTACAGTCCGAAACCCAATGAGATATCGATGTCTTATAAATTCTATAAACGCGATCAACAACGAGATGAAAGAGCCTCTGAATACATCGCTGAAGTGCGGAAAATAAGTTCAAATTGTAACTTCAAGGACTTGGAACGAATGTTACGCGACCGACTCGTGTGTGGGATGAATGACCACAGATAATATGAACTTTTGAAAAAAGACAATCTCAGCTACCGGAAAGTGCGGGAAAATGCGTGCGTATGATCCTGACGAGCGGTACCAGCGGGCTTGGCGCGAGCAGTGCCGCATTAGCCACACCGGGACCCGAGCCTATGGACGTCAACGACGTACACTCGAAAGCGAGCGTTCGCCTGTGCTATAGGTGTGGGGATCACCACGGAGGCGAGTGTCGTTTCGTCAACGCTACTTGCCGTTACTGTAAGAAAAAGGGGCATCTGGAAAAGATTTGCTTAGCAAAAAATAAAGGCGGTACCAAGTCTGTCAACTACACGCACACGGAGGAGGACAAAGACGAGTATATAAGTGGCATCTACAGCGTGTGCGCGGCCAGCCGCAGGTCCTACGAGGTGCAGGTGGCGCTGAACGGCGCGCTCCATGCTATGCAGGTGGACACGGGCGCCAGCTTCTCGCTGGTGAACGAGCGCACGTGGCGCGTGCTCAAGTGCCCGCCACTGCAGCCGGCGCCTCTCACTCTGCGCACCTGGACCGACGCGCCCGTTGACCTGCTTGGTCAAACGACTCTACGAGTGCAGTTTAAAGAAATTACGCGCGATTTAAGTGTGTTTGTCGCGAAAGGAAAAGGGCCTAATCTTTTAGGCCGTGATTGGTTTGCGCTGCTCAATTTCACCCTTAACATTAATTGTATATCGAATGTGGACGACACTATTCTGTTGAAACATAGTGAGGTATTTAGAGAGGGGTTAGGAACTTACCGAGGGCGACCTGTTACTATTCATGTAAAGCCGGGATCGATACCTAAATACATTAAGGCCCGCCCGGTGCCGTACGCTATTAAAGAGCGCGTCGAGAAAGAAATTGACAGATTGGTTCAGGAAGGGGTACTTCGTCCAGTATCTTTCTCCGAGTGGGCGACTCCAGTCGTACCCATAGTTAAAAAGTCAGGCGACATACGACTATGCGGGGATTATCGCAGCACAGTAAACCAATCCACCGAGTCGGATACCTTTCCGATGCCTACAGCCAATGAAGTTTTTGCAACTATAGCCGGGGGCAAGTTCTTCTCAACCCTCGACTTAGACAGAGCGTACACGCAGGTTACAGTGGACGACGCGACGGCAAATTTGCTTACACTGAACACCTGCAAAGGATTATATTCAGTTCATCGTCTAGCATTCGGAGTTAAGGCAAGTCCCGGTATCTTTCAGCGAATGATGACGGCCTTGTTAGCTGGAATTAAAGGAGTGGCGGTACTGATTGACGATAATATCATAGCTGGCCGTACTATGGATGAAATGTGTCAACGTCTGGACATTGTACTTTCACGTATACAAAATGCAGGTCTCCGGCTTAACAGCAACAAGTGTAAATTAGGTAGACAAAGAGTTGAATTTCTCGGATACATCATTGACTCGAAGGGCATTCACCCGGCTCCTAGCAAGGTGGAAGCAATTACGAATACACCCGCCCCGCAAAATGTTCAGGAATTGCAGGCATTTCTGGGTCTTTACAACTTTTATGAAAGGTTTATACCACATAAAGCTACAATATTAGAACCTCTACATCGGCTGCTTGACAAGACACAATCGTGGCACTGGACGGAGACCGAACAAACTGCGTTCGAAAAAGCCAAATATTTGCTATCGTTTGATATGACGTTAGTTCATTACGACCTAAACAAACCGCTAGTACTTACTTGCGACAGTTCGGAATATGGCGTCGGTGCAGTGCTCTCACACGTCATGGAGGATGGCCACGAGCGTCCCATCGCTATGAGCTCCCGGACGCTGCACTCTCACGAACGGCGATATTCGCAACTTGAATTGATACGAAATTGATCGAAATTCACAACAGAAACGAAGAGAGAGTGATGTTGGCCAGCAGGTCATGTTTAGGAATTATGGCAGTGGTGCTAAGTGGTTGCCAGGTACAGTACTTAACAAAGGGGGTCCATCTAGTTACCAAGTGAAAACTGCTGATGGATCAGTGGTCAACAGACACATTGACCAATTAATTAGAACTGCAACACAGACCGTTAAGCCAAATGAAGAAGAAGAGACACACAAAGAAATACGGGAGGAAATGGTGACACCTGAATCAAACAATGATGATATTGTGGAGATGGAGAGTGTCAGCCAGGCCAGCGATCAGGAAGAGTGTATTATCCAAATACCTAGTTCAGATCAGTGGGCTGATTTAAAGAGTAAAGCGCTAAGTCTCGTTAAAATGTGTCTGGACATGAAATCAAAAGACTCGTTCAAAGATGCTGCATTCCTCGGGGAAAAGATATTCATAAATCTATTCATTAAATACAATACTGCTATACCACCCTCAAGCGCTGCAGTTGAACGTCTGTTTTCCACGGGTAAAGACATTTTAACTCCAAAAGCCTCGCTTTCAGACGAGAACTTCAACATGTTAATGTTCATGACATGAAGGGGAATATGCACCTTATGCCCTTTTGTATTTTTGTTTTGTTCCTATCCTGTTAACTTCCAGAACCTAAACCAACAGGTTTTATAAGTTCACTAACGCAACGATATAAAAATGCATTTTTTTTACACATATTAACGGATTAACGATTAACGTTAACTTGCGTTAATTCTTCCGAAATCTAACGCTTTAACGTTTAACGAAGCTAACTTTTTTTGTAGCGGATTAACGATTAACGAAGTTAACTATTTGATTAACGGTGCCTAGCTATGTTTTTAACCATATTGCGTTTTGTATTGTGCATTTAGCCCATTTAACTGGCTGGATCTACTGACCGAATAAAACCACCATTTTAGATTGAAACCATATTTTGACGAAAAACTGAACGTGATTCTAGACATGTGGTATACCGTAAGAATTGTCAGGAACTGGAGAAGTTTTTATGATGTTGGAAGATCTGAGGAGCTTCTACTTTTGTTTTAATTGTGCCGTAAAGTTGACCGTGAAGATTTTATTTTTCTGTCCTTCACACTTTGTTGGCTAATATTTTTTTATTTGTTTACTATATGAATAAAAATAACATTTCATTCGAATGCGCAAACATTAAAGATAAAAAAAACTATAAGTACTTTTGTGCTGTCACATTTAAAAAAAAAGATAGGTGAACAAAATGGTTAACTTTTGGAAGATACCGAGATTTTTTCAAAAAAAAATTAAAAAAAACACCGTGGGTAGGATGAGTGTTAATTGGCCCAAAACGTGTTGCAAGTGACCTTAGCTACCCACGATATTCATTTGGCACACGACTTGCAATACACCCTGTATAACTTACATCATGTGTTGCTCCTTAGCTCAATAAAGTTAATAACGATTTAACGGTGTTTTAATAGACATAATAAAAACATATCGCTTCCGCCGTCTGTTCGCTTAGATCTTCTAAACTGCGCATTGGATTGTAATACCTTTTTCATCAATAAGTGAAGTGATTCAAGGAAAGGTTTTTACGTATAATAAATTCTGGTTTATGTACAGAAACTCACATAAACCGAAGCGAAGCGAGGGCGAGTCGCTAGTACTTCAATATAACCAACCCAACCCAACATACCCAATATATTCAATGTTGTGTTTCAGTTAGGGAATGCATATAACCGGTTATAACCGGTTTTAACCGGTTATTTTCATACAAAAACGGTTAATAACCGGTTAAATTGCATTCCCTAGTTTCAGTGTTGTGGTCTGGTTATTTGGTATTTTGAAATTTTGATATTTTTGGATACATACCTACACATTTTTTTTTATTATGCCCTTTCTTATTATGTTTTAATATTCTATGCCAATCACCTTGCTTAACATTACAACAATGTGTACAGCCAAGTCATTCTATCTTGAACGTAATATACTAACAATATTATAATTAGTGATGTTGTGTTGTATGAATACTGAAATTTGCTATTTACATTGAACATTTACGTCGTACCATCATGCGTTTTAATTGCGCTGTATCTGACTTATTTACGTCGATTGTAACCATGTCACTTATCTAAGGCTACAAATAATTATTATGTAGAACACATGTTTATTATACACTGTTAATAACACACAGTCAACAAGATACCAAATGACTGTATGACTAATAAAATCAACCTATACACTAGTGTATAGTTGCACCTATATTTAAAAAAACGGGCGAGGGCATGTCTGACCATGCTCAGTGCAGGGTTCCGAAGCCGTTAGTTACTTTACAAAAACTACCTTAAAATACAACAAGTATGTACTAATTCTGGTTATTTGGTGATGTCTTAGGCGATTCTTGTAGGTACACTCTCGGTCAAATAATACGGGTCAGAGTGCGTTTTTCATACAAACGAGGCTACTTTGAAGCCTTGGTTCTAGGGCATTGGTTGTTTTGAGTGAGGTTTAATAGTGGATACTCTGAGGTTCAATAGAGGAGGTCAAAAGTGCTTAAGATACCTAACTGATCGCACAATCAGGTAACACCACAGCGAGAGAGTTTGGCTCAGCATTCGGATTTCTTTACATTATATTGCCATTTTAGATGTTTTTCTGAACATACACAATTCCGGCGTTAACCGCAGATTCAATCAGTTGGGTATCCTAGCTACTCTGAAAGTCTTGTATCGATGCTCGGGGTGTCCATCATCAGATTTCATTAAAAGCATCCCCTGGCGAGGAACCAACGCTTCGAAATAGCCTCTTTAGTATGAAAAACGCACTCTGACCCGTATTATTTGACCGCGAGTGTATAAACAATTTAGTAGCACGGACGCACCGACGGACATGGCGAAACTATAAGGGTTCCTAGTTTGACTATGGAACCCTAAAAAACGTCCATAAGGTTGCTTTTAAATGTGTTAATTCAGTCAATTAGAAAATAGTGGTCAAAAGAGTTTAAAAATCAGACAATTGGTACAGCAATCCAAAGCTAAGCCTTTATCCTGGAGTCCTGTCAATGTACTTTATAAATTACTAGCGACCCGCCCGCGGCTTCGCCCGCGTGGAATGTATTATACATAGGAACCTTCCTTAAGAATCACTCTATCTATTAAAAAAAACCGCATCAAAATCCGTTGCGTAGTTTTAAAGATTTAAGCATACATAGGGACAGACAGCGCCAGCGACTTTGTTTTATACTATGTAGTGACTATAAGTAATTAATAAACTGGCTGATTGAATATTAATAATGCCAATGCCACCATATGTAAAAGTACTAAAGGTATTTCAATAAGTGATTTAATTTTATTGGTGGTAGGTACATTTATTAGATTTTGATAACTTGGATGACCAATAATTATTCATTTTAAATCTTTTTTCAGGTACCTGGACTTGAGAGTGGCCACCAAGGCGAATACGGATAACTTCTTCTTCACGCACGGCCTGTATGCTGACGAGATATCAAAGGCCTTGAATCAAGTCAAAGAGTTCGTGAGCTCGCACCCAGAAGAGGTTAGTTTCCCTCCATTTTTAGTGTTTTAAACACAAAAATTTAAAGTTAAGAACTTTCGTGGTTATGTGATGGCTGATATAAAAAAAAACCAGTACAATCGTAATAACGACCGGAATAAATTGGCTGAACATTACATCTTTATTAATATGTATTATTAGAAAGTAACTTTGTCTATCTGTTTGTTACGCTTCCACGGCTAAACCGCTGAACTGATTTCAATTAAAATTGGTATGCAGATACCTAGTACCCTGAAGGACACAGGGTACTTTTTACCGGCGTGTGCAAGCGAGTAGGTATTAGTTCTGTTTTAACGTTTGGATGTATGTGAAAGTTCAAGTCTTTGGAATTAATTAAACGAAAAATACCTTACGTACGGTCGAACTCATAAGTACTTAGGTGTACATTTTAGTACCATGTCGCATCTATTAATAAGCTAAATCAAATCGCTCGACCTTGAATACGCCACTTCAACAAGGCACTAAAATGCATAGCTGCTTTTGATTTCGACCATGACTCTTTTAAATTTTCATGCCTTCAACACAAGTGAGAGGGTTCAGTTATAGATGAGTGGGGACGCGCGGCCGGAGTAGGCGGGTGGTCGATCGATCTTCGGTCATTCCGCCCTATTCCCCTTGGTTGAGCCGTAGGTTACTGGTCCAGCGACGTTCACATCAAAATTCAAATTCAAAATTCAAAATATTGATTCAGTAAATTGGCCACATGAGGGCTCTTTTACACGTCGGTAATATGGAGGGAATCTACTAGCGCTTCGGACAAGACCATCATTGCGGAGAAGAAGTGCCGCAAGAAACTCCAAGCCTCCATCCAGCATGGATCCCGTCTTCTTGTTTTCCTACAGAACAAAAGTGCGTTAATGCTTTTAAGTGGTTCTACCAATAATTCGTCCTCCCCAATGCGGTGTCTCAGTGATGAGTAAATTATACATTTGGTTAGTACGTGTTGGCTAGTTTCCTCTTTGCCACGGTGTGGGCATTGGGGGTCCTGTTTAATGCCTATAACCTTTAGGTGAGCGGACTGTCCAGGGCCCTATTTCACGAAAGGTACTAGTCTAGTAATACCCGTCCATGGACTAATATTTTGTACAAGCTACAATTGTAAGTTACTAGTTACTTCTTTGTAAAATTGTAAATACTAGGATTACTAGTGTACGTTTCTCGAATCTACAAATATACGGCTTTACTAGTTAGTAGTAACTAGTTAATATGTACAAGTCTTGGTAAATCACGTTTCATTACTTTTTTTACAAGACTTGTAGCTAGTAGCGGTGCACAGACTAAAAATACTAGTTACCGAATGGCTGTTTACGCTATTATCAAGGCTGAATTAGGTACCTAAATTTTTTATTCAAAGAATCAGTCAAGTGAGAGTCGAGCACACATTATTTTGAGGTGCCGGATCTAATTTGGTTAATTAATTATTGTTTAGTATCGTTTTAATTATTAAGCGTGTAAAAACTTGTTGCGATTTTAATGGTAAACTAAACTGATTTCTTGGAAGAAATACTCGACGCCGACGGATAATAACGATATCTTCATCGCTGCTGTCGGAATCAGTCCACATTGCTTTTAAAACTTCACAATACAACCACATACCTTCACATACCAAGACTTGTACATATTAACTAGTTACTACTAACTAGTAAAGCCGTATATTTGTAGATTCGAGAAACGTACACTAGTAATCCTAGTATTTACAATTTTACAAAGAAGTAACTAGTAACTTACAATTGTAGCTTGTTGAAACCCACAATTGTAAACTTGTACAAAATATTAGTCCATGGACGGGTATTACTAGACTAGTACCTTTCGTGAAATAGGGCCCTGATAGCTTTTGAGAAACAGGATTCCACAAGTCTAATAAGAGGTAATAGTGAAACAGGATTTACTAGAACTTGTAATTGTAACACTGGTGACTTGTAACAAGTAAATCCGTAGACTTGTAGATTCGTGAAATAGGGCCCAGTCAACACTCCTGTTAGTTAACTGAGATTGTACTAACCAAGCTTTAGAAGGTACCTCGTCCTGTTTTTGTTTAATATTCCTATCATGAGTTTGGATTGTCTACACCCTTATCGTCGGTGAAACTGCAAAACCGCGTAAGTAACATTTTAAATAAGAAGCAAAATGCACCTTTTGAATAAGACAGTAAGGTTTATTTTGCTCTATCATAAATTTGTTAGTTCCGCGGTTTTGCAGTTTCACCGACGTTATTTTATATTCCATTCCTCATTCGTCTTTGTTTCTATTCTTAGAGCGATGATTCCCCTCGTTACCGTTGTGGATATTGGGAGTACTGGCTCCGGGCCTAGGTATTGATGGTCCTCTCCTGCCCTACCCAGTTCTGCATTCTCGTATGTGTAATTGGCTTGTACACTACACATAATACCCGAACCTGTTATTATGATGTAAATGCTTTCTGTACTTGGTGTAAGTGTACCTTTCAATAAGTAAATAAAAAACCAAAGAGCGAAAGTGAGTGGAATTGACGGAAGGGGCCGCCCTAGGCGTACTTTTTCTGAGATCTGTCAGGAACGTAGCAGGTGAAAAGAAGTGGTATCTGCCTACCCCTCTGGGAAACAGGCGTGATTTAATGTATGCAAGTATGTATGTATGAATTTCGAACCGATTTTTTTCAGGTAGTGATTCTGGACTTCCAGCACTTCTACGGCTTCGAGCCGGAGGACCACCAGCGCCTGATGCGCTTCCTGCTGAACCTTTTCGGCGCCCGGCTGGTGCCGCGGCAGCCCGACATGCGCAGCGTCACCCTGCGCTCGCTGGCCCGGCTCGGCCAACAGGTCAGCCATATTAAACAGCTAATCAACCAGAGATCATTCTTTCTACTAATATTATGAATCAATAAGCAACTTTAAAAACAAATAATAAAAGATAAAATATAAAAGATGTTTATTTAGTAATTAGGCCGCTCGGGCACTTTTACACGTCAAAAATCTACCAGAGCTTCCCAAGAGGAGACCACTGCTGCGTAGAAACGCCGCACGAAACTCAACAATCACTCGTTTTTAAATATTGCTTATGACAATGAAAATACTTAACCTAGAATTATTTAAAACAATGAATATAACATAAAAATCTGTTTTAAAGTGGACAACATTTGTACCGTTTTGGAAAGCTTATGAATTGAGGAAGGTACTTTCGTGGTTTTTACGCCGTGACTTAATTTTTTTTGAGTAAGAAAAAAAGGATTTAAAAAAAATTAGCTGCCTTGTGGTTTAAGAACCTTATATTTCAGAGGTAAGCATTTTTGTTTAAAGCATTGACTCATTCATCAGCCTTGCATTTTTAGTTCCCAGAGTGAGGCATTTTTTTCACAATTGTCAGTTTTAGACTAAAAGAAGTTTTATTTTTTAAATATCTAAAATATCAAATAATTCCAAAACCAGTGACAGTAGTTAGGTTAGGTTAGTTAGGTAGTAAAACAGTAGTTAGGTAGGAAAACATATTGCAAATAAGCTCGAAATAGTATGGCCCTTTTCAAATAGGTCTACCTGTCACCCTGAATATAGTCTATATGTCGGCTGCTTTTTCCCAAACCAGAAAACAAACAAACTAAGCGAGCTGTCTCAATATTGGTAAGTTAACAGCTTAACTTAATTTACCTGCTAGTTATCCCTAAGAAAAGCGCCTTATCTAACATTTCATAGATCCACCGACTCTTTTTGTGCTGATAATCGTAACTGTGCAAAAAGTATAGTCGGCTTGTAAGTCTCAAATATATTTTTAGTCAAAACTACACTGGTCGACCGAGCGTCGCTCGGGTTTTGACCTAGTTTTGTCGAAGATCTTTATTTGAAAGATTATAGAAAACCTCTATTCCCTATTGTACATTTCTACAACATCGTTAGCCGATATCGAAAGCGTGATTACAAACAAAAAAAATATACTTATTAATATTTCTCACATAGGATTATACAAGAGGTTATGAAAATGGTAAACGAGAGAAGACTTTAGATACTATAGAACGTAAAAGGGGAAAGATGATGGGACACCTGATGCGGCATAACAGTTTCTTTTTGAATATTTAGGAGGGCAAAGTCGAGGGAATAAGAGAAAGAGGAAGACCTAGGCTTACTTACTTCAGCCAAATAAGCCTCTGTGTCAGTGTAGACTGTAGTCAACATATCGTCTCACCGAATATGATATTGTTTATGCACTGCATGATGCCCTACAGACCCAGATTTTCTATAATACTTTTTGATCTCATAAATAACTCAGTGTTGCCTCGAGGCATTTTCACAAAGTATGAAAAAAATAGCACCCACGTATTTTATTTATTTGTTACTAACTCGAATCTAAAATATTAAAGAAACCGAGTGCATTAGTGACGGAGCGAGGGTAAGACGTCGTGTCGTATTAATACGTTAAAAAGCCCACAAAAGCCTAGCTCTTACGTAACTTGATGAATGCTTATGCAAATATTGCCTCTTATTTACAGATAATAGTAGTGTACCGCAACCAGTGCGTATACGCCACGAGCGAGTTCTGGCAGCCGCAGATGCTGCCGTCACCGTGGCCGCAGCAGGACCGGCCCGCGGGGCTCGTGCACTTCCTGGAGACTATCAAGCGGCATCCCGGCACCGGGTTCGTGCACCAGGCCGTGCTCACGCCAACCGCGACGTTTATCGTGCTCAGGTAATCTTTAACCCCCGGGATGGGACCTTGCCATCGACCAGTAGCAGATTCAAGACATTGCCTTGGAAGGCTTTACCCCGATGAGGGAAGGTCACCGAGGATATTGGGTTGCCGATTCGAAATTCAAGATAGCTTGCATTTCTTGCAGTAGGTACAGTCAACAGCATAAATAAGTGATCATTTATGTACCTTGTCACTTTAACGTTATGTTTGAAATGCTATACAAAATAGTGAAACGATTGAAAGCGACAAGGTACATAAATGATCATTTATTTATGCTGTTGGCTGTACTTGCACAAGCAGTCAAGCAAGCACACGCCACGCAGCCAAACGTCTGTATGGAATAGAAGCTTTCCATTCACATCTCCATATGACTAGGTAGCTAATATGACCTGGGGCCTATTGCATAATAAACAGCGATCGGATTTCACGGTGCAACACGGCGGGATATGAGTAGAAATCTTAATATGGATATGACCAAAATCCCGGGATCTGGTTCGAAAAGAAAATGCAATTGTTGGGTAAAAATAGGCATTAGGACAGGATTTTAGACGTGTAAAGAAATCGATTGAACATATAAAATGTTGAGAAAATAATTGTATGCTATTTAAATTTCATACAAACTAATAAATATAATCACTGATAATCTGATTATGCGTACCGTATTATATCTTTTATTTATATTCACTAAATACTAATTAGCAGATCACTTTCAAATAGAGTAATTAAAAAAAAATACATTACGTACAGCTTAAATATTTATTCCAAACCCAAACGTTAAAATGTTAAGGAAATTATCATATGATTAAATTTGAAACATTACCCTCTTTCAACAACATAAGCCTCGGAATCCCGGGACATATCCATATTAGCACAATGTTTCAGGTCATTCACCCCGTGTTGCACCGTGAAATCCGATCACTGATAATAAAGTACAAGGCCATGCTATTAGTAAAAATCCATGCAAAAGCACTAATATTATTAGCTTGTATTTATTGTGCAATCGGCCCCAGATCGCTTTGTGACTTAATCTCGATCTGAATACATCGCTTTGTGCCTAGATCGCAATACGACCAGGGCCGGTATTCCAGGCGGTAAAAACGATATCGTAGTTAACCTGTTATGGTATTGTTATGACGTCAGCCGCCATTACTGTCAAGTAAATAAGAGCTATCAAAACGGTGACAATACGATAACCTCTCAAACACGATATGGTTTTTACCATGTTTAATAGAGGCCCAGGGGCCTATTGCACAATAAAGAATAAGCCCAATAGTAGTATTAAAAATTCATACAAAACCATTAATACTATAAGCTTGTACTTTATTATCAGAGGTCGGAATAGGCAGTGCCTATTTGCCTAAACTTCGCGGGAGGACGTAACTAAGAGTGGTTACAACCACCAAAAATAATGTTTTATTTTTATTGAATGCGGGATTTCCAGGTATTTTTTAATAATAAGTACATAAATGTGGAAATTTATACTAAAACTCAATATCACATGTTAATAACATTTATTGTATACAATTTTACATGATCATCAATAACAAAAACCACTTTCAATCTGAATCATCAATGTGATAATTACAATCATTATTACTACTATTAATATTATTTAATACGAAATACTTTGTTAGTTTATTTACATTAAAAATAAATCAGAATATGTCATTTGATAATGTAAAATTTTAACATGTGATATTGAGTTTTAGTATGAATTTCCAAATTTATGTATTCTTAAACACCCGGAAATCCCGCATTCAATAATAAAAAAACATTATTTTCGGTGGTTGTAACCACTCTTAGTTACGTCCTCCCGCGAAGTTTAGGCAAATAGGCAGTGCCTATTCCGACCTCTGTTTATTATGCAATCGGCCCAGATCTCTTTACGACTACATCGCAAAAAGTCCGAGCCGCTAAATTACCTAATTACTAAATGCACCAAATAAATTTAAATAGCGAATTAGTTGATACCTACTTCTTGTTTTTTGACATAGCTTTTGTGTAGTAACGGCTCCGGAACCCTGCACTGAGCAAGGTCAGACATGCTCTTGCCCTGTTTTTTAAACGCTTCCGATGTATACACAGGTAAGTTAAATAGGGCGACTGCAGTAATATATACTTTTTTGTTTAATATATCCATGTATAGATAAATATCATTGTTTTGGGTACGTATCATAAAGTTAAAAAATACATAATGGGTCATAATTCATCATACACAATGCTCATAATTATGTACAATGGATTTTTTAGGCACATAAAAATGACTGACCAGAAATCAGAGACAATTTAATAATTTCAAATGCCACCATTTTGTTTTTATTACAACAAAGACCCTTAAAACTTGTTTAATGTGGTCCAATTAATAATACTATCTGAAATAAATGATTTTGTTTACAAGGTAACGCTTATTGGGGCGTTATAAACACGTAACTATCAAATTTCGTCTAAGACTTATACAGCTAAAAATATTCAAAAATAGCTCGTCTATCACCCCCTTAAAGCTCTGCACCTAGCGTAGCGACCTAACACCCTGTATATTATGACCATTATGTATGTAATCATTAACACTAGGAACACAAATTATTCCAGGTGGGCATCAAGTCTTCGGGCGAAGTGCGCTGCCCCGGTAGTAAAGGATGTCCTACCAAAGCTGGCCGAGTTCTCCCCTGGGCCGCCCTCGCAAGACGGGCGGACCCCCGTCAACGTGGTCATCGCGGACTTCGTCGACATGGCCGACGCCATCTTCCCCAGAACCATCATCCGGCTCAACCACAAACTCATACGCAACAGAGTATACCACAACTCGGGGTGAGCACCGAGTACTCTGAAGAATCATGTACCTGGTCGTATTAAGATTTATTTTGATATTTTTTATACTCGACAGTTTCTGTGATATTCTTTAAGTGTAAAAATAATAATAAAAACAATCTGAATTCTATATTTGTAACTGTTGTACGTAAAACTAAAACATTTACGCCATCACATATTAAGATTTCACAACTATTCACTGCATTAAAAGTTTACAATAAATTTACTTTAAAACACGTGCACTTTTCAATGTTCTTCACAAACTCGGGCTGTAGACTTACCAAAAACATTGTTACAAAATTCATCCAGTTTGATTCTTTCACACAAGTCTTTGAATGACCATTTCTTTCCGTCCGCTTTTCCCCCGTGTAGGTAGTCTAGCGGTGCAAACAATTTATCCGAGAGTTCATCGGAAATTTCGATTATTCGGCAAATTTTATCCAAGCGCGCCAAGTCCTCTTGTGAATAAGCCAAGTCCGCAATATTGATGATCTGAGATTTCTTTCCCTGCAGTAGGAATGAGTCGTCCGAGCCCGACACGCTGGCACTGTCTAATTTGTCATAAATGTCTTGGTTACTCCTGTAAGCATCGAAGTTGCTTGCCGTGGTAACTGTAGTTACTGTATTCACCGGGCTGACACTACTTGATCCTTGCTCAGACATAATAAATATTGGGTCAATGTTAAGTCCTCGAGGGTTTTTATCATTAGTCGGACCAAATCCCTCTTTACAGTACTTGTTTACAATTTGTTTTTTATTGTCTTTTAAGTTGGCTTCAACTTTAAGATTGCCATCCACCAGCTCAATATTTCTTTTTTTCAGTTTCTCATCAATGATTTCTATATGATTTAGAACCCTACTCTTTTTTTCAGCAACTTTATTAATCACGGCGTTTTCACTTCCTTCAGCTTCATTTGTTTTAGGTAAAACACTGTTGCTTATTTTTTTAGCTTTGATACCTAATTCTTTCCCATTGAGAGTATCTCTCGACTCGTTTTGTGCGACTTTATCTTTTGGCATAAAACCGCTTTCCGCATCTTCACTTATAATATGTATTACTTCATCGGCAGTATCAACGCTTTCTTTTTCATTTGCGCTCGCATCAATCAAAACGTGCTCAAAATGCTTACTCAATGTGTCCATCGCATTATCTTTTTCAGTTTCCTTTGTTTTATGAGTTTCATTTGGACTCGGTTGTTTACTTTTGTTCCACAAAATATTTCTATCAATTAAATATTTATTTTTTGGAACAGGAATAGGGTTATCAAAGGTTTTCTGTAAAGGATTTATTTCAAGTTTAGTGTGATCGTCGTCGTTTGTCGGTGTTTCTGGTTTTGGCAATTTTATTTCAGAACCATTATTTTTTATCGGTTCTTTTATACCTCTAATATAACGTATATCAGAAAACTTGAAAGTTTTAAAATCTCCACAAATTTCAATAGTAGGACTAGTTGCGCTGTGTCGTTTACTTTTTTCAATCGTTTCTGAAATATTAATTTGCTCTGCGATGACCGGCGAATGAACAATTGAATTACCAATAACAGATATTTCTTTTGCAGAAGTTAATGTTGGTAAAATAGGTTCTAGTCTCCTAACATTCGTCTTTTTCAGCAAATTCTGGGCCATGTTCGTCATTTTGGAAATTTCACTTTTTACCGCTTCCAAACGTTCTCGTGTCTTCTTATGTTCCGCTTGAATCTTTTGCGACTCGGGGCTGTTTCTTATGTATTCAATGCTATTTTTCACCGAGCAAAGTTTCGATAAGTCGAATGAAGTTTTCTCTCGTCCTGGGGACTGATGGCGGATTTGTGCAGATTCTGAAAGGTACCCTGAAGCCGTGACGGGGCGCTTAAAGGCCCGCGAGCCCGGCCTAGGACGTGCCGGCAACATCGTAGGAAACGAAACGCACTCGATCCCTACATGCTTCTTGCACTTTGGTAGTGACGTGCCATCTGTATTCGGCTTCCAAGATCGAGGTCTCACAAATGACAATTTAGGGGCGGGCAGAACGGAGATTGTATAATGCTGTCTCTCTGACATAAGAATCGTGTCGATAACGCGGCAAGCATACGAATACTCATTCTCGTACCAGCAAATTAGTTTAAAGAAATTAGGTTTAAGTTGCAAGCACGAGTGTGCGTCAAGAATGCAAGAATGTTTGTCTCCGATAAAGTCCGAGGATACCGCTTGTTCTTTGGACACTAGTATTATGTTATGTAACGGTGAATTATTATTTTTCTCTATACATTGTATGATCTCTTTTATCGAAGTATCTTTATTTAACCTGCGGAGAAAAAAATACGGTTAATAAAACAATTAAGTACGTAATTAGCCATTTACAGCGGTGTTTTCCTAAAAAAATATCCTTCTGACGCTGCAATCAAGAAAGCAATTTTTATTTCATACATAATAATACAGACACATATATTTGTCCCTTCTCTATAAGCTATCTGAGAGCCGGTGTCCCATGGTACATGTTCATCTGTAATGACGCCGTGATGGGGCCCATAACCTATTCAATTACTTCCTGAACGTAATGACACCAGTGACCAATTCACAATACACAATATATGTATAATAGTGATAATAGATACCTGATAGAGATGTCCAGTACAGACACGTTGGCGATGGGCACTCGGAAGGCGAGCCCGCTGAGTCGGTCGCGCACGTCAGGGATGATCCGGCCCAGAGCCTTACACGCACCGGTCGCGGCAGGGATTATGTTCTGATGGATGCTGCGGTGGTCGCGCCAGTGCTGACAACATAGAATAAAATAAAATATAACAAAAGCGGTGCCATATTAGAGAACATTGAACGCAGCTATAAACAAGAATAAAGTGAAAGTTCGTCGTGGTCGCTCTGTAATTGCTTACGTCCTTTGTATTCCTTAGACTTGGCAATGCATTTGTATTGCGCACGTGTCAATGGGCGTCAGAGTCTACTTACCATCAGGTGGCTTGAAAGTTCGGCCCTACTAAAATTGGTCCCTACTCACCTTCCCGCGGATGCAGAGCCCATCGAGCGGCTTGAGCGAGGGCGTCATGGCATGGATGCTGGTGACGAAGCCCTCGTCCACGCCGAACGCGTCCTGCAGCAGCTTCACAATCGGCGCCAGGCAGTACAGCGTGCTCGACGCGCAAGATATTACTTTCATATCTAAGGGCCAGATTCATAGAGTGATCTTAAGTGAGATGCGCGGTTCGACTCAAGACAGGTCAAACTAAATCTTACATTGAATCAAATGACTGTTTCATGCCCATTCAAAGTAAACGCCAAGCCAGAGAACTCATCTTTTACGCTTAGAACGGGCATTCAACTCAAGATTAGTTTATTAATACGGCCCTAAAGGCTCGTACAGTCAAAGAGTCAGGCTGAAACGCCGTGAGGGACGTAGCTATTTGTTATAATGAGAACGTTATGCAGGGCTCTGTTTCTAACAGATAGTCTGTAGGGGCTTTGTTAGTTTACCTAACCTTACCTAAACAGTTTTTAAATCGCATCAACATACGATCCGCTATCCAATTGGCTACTTATGGTACGCCCAACATTTCCATTACTCTCACCTAGTCAGGATAATATTTATAAAATACGGGATTATAGACCGACAACTTCGCGCGTGACCATCCCTGCAGGACCATATATATTACCGGGGACAAGGTCACTATAGAGAAAGAAAGAAAATTTGGGTGCCTAGTCCCTCGCACTCATCATTCGAGCTAAATGGTGAGAAAGGGATGGAACTTCGATTTTCAAATTGGGGCCTTTGTCTTCGCAGTACAATTTATGAGCATTTCTAAAAAAGTTTGTACATTTCATTCACGACTTCAATTTGCAAAAAAAATTGCAGGTTGGTAGAGTGAATGAAGCTGAGCCTAAATAACATAGTCTCCCAAAATGTCCTCATACATTTGTATGAAACTTTCCTTTTTTGTTACCATGAACCAAAGAAAGTTAGTAACAAAAAAGGAAAGTTTCATACAAATGTATGAGGACATTTTGGGAGACTATGTTATTTAGGCTCAGCTTCATTCACCCTACCAACCTGCATTTTTTTTTGCAAATCGAAGTCGTAAATGAAATGTACAAACTTTTTTAGAAATGCTCTTATAACCTATTCATGGTTTGTAGTAATAATTTGTACATCAATGACAGGTATCAGGATTGACTTCTTATGTTCTTTATTTACCTAAGTATAGGTAAGTGTTAAAGGAAAGCGCCACATACTAGAAATCGTTGCCTCCTTCGACGTCTCTCACCCTGCACGATAATCGCATACGAAATTGAAGGTAAGCATTTACCTGAGCGGATATTGTCGTCGTTGACACCGAGGATGAGCATGGGCACGTCGGCGCTCGGAGCCGTCACCAGCACCCGCCGCGTGCCGCCGCTAGCTAGATGCCCCTGGGGAAATTCACCACGTTAACACCAGCTGGCTAAACAAGGCTAGCCTAGCAGAACTGAAACTTTATTTGCTGTCTAGCTTCTGCCCGCGACTTCATAGATTTCGATATCGTTATTTCCTCGGCAACTTTTTTTTCTGGGATGAAAAGTAGGTACTCCAGGGTATAAGCGTTTTTTATGGCATAGAGACGGCAAACGAGCACACAGGCCATCTGATGGTAATTGGAAACTGTGACCCATATACATACGCATTCACAAGACCGCAATCCTAAGCTATCTTCATTCCAAATATCATCAAATTCCGTCCAGCCGTTGCAGCATGAAGGAGTAACTAACTAACACATACACGCACACACACGCACACACACACACAGACACACACACACACACACACACACACACACACACACACACACACACACACACACACACACACACACACAACTTCCGCATGTTTGTTGGGTACTCAATCACGGTTCAACCACTGAACGGATCGGGATGAAACTTGACACACATATAGGCGAGGTCCTGGAATAGGACATGGGATAGTTATAATTTCGGGAAAAAATAACAGTTCCTGAGGGTGTAGCGATAACAGACTGAATATGAGTATGTCTCCGTGCCTCTCAAGTGTGTAAACACAACACTATGAGCATTAAATGCTTTCTGGAATCCATGCTAATTAATTATACAATAGTCTAGTTTATGCCACTGATGCACAATGAGATGCTTTATAGTTATTATTAGTGTTTCAAGGTCCAATTTATCTACACACATCATAAGTACCTACTCTCAGGTGGGCTCAGAGAGTTGACATCTCTAAAATTTGGCAACTAGGATAACACAAACTTGTGCTGTGTCAGTGTCACGAAAATAAATGTTTTTTTTAGACAAACGAATGAAGTTCCTATTCTCATGTAACTTGAGATCAAAGTCGTACGGTTTATATTAAAAAACAAACTAAATTTACGTTTCGTATCGATAACGAGACCCTCTCGAGTATTGACAGCTGTTCCAATTTTAAACTCATAACCTACTAAATACCTACCACAGACAGAAATTTCTCAGTAAAATTGGTTGTAATAATGCTGGTCATTTACTACGGTTTCTAAACGCATTTTAGAGCACTAATGATATGTGCGTAGATAAATAAGATTAGAAGATTACATACATACCTACATACATTCACGCCTGTCTCCTAATGGGGTAGAAAGAGACTAGGAACGCACGCAGTTGGTTAATAAGATCACAAATGTGAAATAACTGTTCGTTTGTTTGTTACGGATTCACAGCTAAACCGCTGAACCGATTTTAATAAAATTAGGTGTGGATTATTTGAACCCCGGCCGGAGAAGGACACAGGTTACCTAATTTTTATTCCGTAAAACTTTACAGTTCCTGAGGGAATAGCGGTAAACGACTTCTACGCAGATGAAGCCAACAGTGTTTTAAATATTTCGTCCCTTTACTGTCTCAACCTCTTATCTGATGGAATATTTTGATAGGAAAAGAAAGAAGAAAAGTCTTTATAATCGTTGTAACACGAGTGTTTTTTCTATCTAACTACGGTTCAGAAAGTAAAGGGATGAATATATATATCACTTTCTCGCTTACTCTACGATCGAGTTTTTTTTTTTTTATGGCATGGGAAGGCAAACGAGCACACAGGCCACCTGATGGTAAGTGGAAACTGTGACCCATAGACATTCGCATATAAATGATTAAATTCTGATTTAAATCTACTGATCCGAAAGTCTTTTAGATACATAATGGAGTGTACTTAGTTTGAATATTAGTTAACGTAGATACGATACCGTTGCTTTCGCTAAACTGGTGAACATCCCCGAAGCCTCCACTACATATCGTACGCCCGCGTCCCGCCAGGGAATATCAGAAGGTGCTTTCTGGTGAAATACATCAATCAATTTACCTGCCAAAGAATTACCACAGATATTTATTTATCTTAAAGATAAGTATTATAGATTTGGTTAGGCACTCCAGAGGCCCTACTAACTTCGAACTACGCGAAGTTACGTTAGCTCCATTCATTTCTCTCGATTTAGTCTCTAATGATGAGTGACACAGATGGAGCTAACGTAATTTCGATTTTCAGAGTAGCCCTGCTCGGGCTCGGGCAGAAAGAACGCGCAATCCGAATGGAACTATCGTGAATGTCGACATTCAAGCAACGTTGAAACACGCCACGTCTCCGCGCCAAACCAAATGGCGTCGTCGTGAATGCGTTCTCTGGCTGCCATTTTCTAATCAGTCTGCTCCGTGATGTCGCACCGTTCAGGCGTGGCGTGGCTCGCCAGTGAATGTTTTCAAAATATTACGCCCATCCAGTTGTATGATATACCTATTCTACACTCCATTTATACCCGAGACAAACGGTGCGTCCGTGCATGCCCGCTTATACAAAGATAACGTTGACATGAGTGTGTCACAAACCGTTTATTTTAATTTTGTTGCCTTCAACTGAAACGTCTCCTTTGAATTTCCCATGGGTGGAATCAAATTTTATTAAATAGCAAATGTATTCCAGTTCTATGGCTGGGTCGTTGATTGCTGCCACCTGCAAGGTAAACATAAACAGCTTACTATAAATTTAAGTTTACGTTCAACTTTTACAACATGGGTAGATTTAATAAAAGCTATAACATCGTTTTACTTTGTGTAAAGTTACCAACTTCTATTTCAGGTGTTTCACAACAGGTTCTGAATATCACTCTTCCGATACGGCCGAAGCCGTTTATTCCAACTTGGATAGACATTCCCAACAGATTTGATCGAAATTGAATTTTGAAATATTTTACTCGATTAGTCGAGAATTTAATTCAATTCAATTTATTTATTTTGACCATCGGGACATTTCTTCGGTGTCAAGTTTATTGTATGCAAATAAAATAAATAACTACAAAGCCTCCATTTCTACCAATAGACTACATCAGAATCTGCCTCCTTCAGATCGTCTGAAACTTCAGCCGAATCAAGGAAAAGAGTATTTATTAAAATTTAATAATCAGTTTATGAATGAAGAGCCCTGAATTCTATGTCAATCGATATTTCGAAAATGCAGCTTTCCGAGCACTATGATTTTAATTTTTGGCTACTTATTGCAACCATACGTACATTGGCCTTTACCCCACAGTGGAACACAAACTCGGCCAAAAAAAAATGCGAGCGCACGCACAGTGCATGCAAAAAAAAGCAATAGTGACCAACTTCTTATCCAAAAAAGCTACTATACGATAGAGGAATTCCTGTTAGATAAAAAAATGTGAACTTGAAGCTTAGTCAAAAAGTGTTTGAAAGAAATAAGGGCACTGTTCGGAACGATATCCATATGCCAATCTAAATCTGGAGCTTAATTCGGCGGTGGCTGAACCTGGTGAGAATATTGCAGTTCCAGTCCACCCGTCACTACGTCAAACTCTTTTGACGAGTTCTATATTAACTTGAAGAAAGTGGCATCGGAGCTGAAAACGTTACAAGAACCGTTCAAAGGGTTTTAAAACGGTTCAGGGAGACAGGTGATACGGCGATGGCCTGGAAGTTGACGTAAACCAGGGTTTGTAAACCAGAATATCGAGAAGAAGATTATAACAGCTTTACAGAAAAAACTACCCTCTCTGTACGAGACTTGGCCAAGAAGTTTAAAACCTCGAAATCTACAGTGCAACGAGTGAAGAAAAATTGTTTTATAACAACGTTTAAACAAACTAAAGTGCCCAACAGAAATGCAAAACAGTCAAAAGAGTCTAAAACGAGATCTAGAAAACTTTATTCAAAAATGACTAAGAAAAAATATTGTACAGTTATGGATGACGAAACTTACTGCAAACTTGAATTCAAATGACTTCCAGGACACCACTATTATTCTGGGACCGACAGAAAAGTAGTAAGTGAAGAGTATAAGGTTATCAAAATGGATAAATTTGCAAATAAAGTTCTCGTGTGGCAGGCGATCTGTTCATGTGGCAAACGCAGTAGGTATACCATATTTTGCTAATGGAACCATAAATGGTGATATATACCCGAATGAGTGCCTCAAAAAACGATTGTTGCCATTCATTAAGAGGCATACTTCACCTGCCCTGTTTTAGCCTGATTTGGCCACGTGTCACTACACGAAGGAAGCAATAGAGTGGTACAAAGCAAATAATGACGATTTTGTTGAAAAATCTCTCAATCCTCCCAACTGCCCGGAGTTACGACCCATTGAAAAATATTGGGCTCGTGTGAAACTGAAGCTTTTAAAACATAAAAGTAATGCCACTTCAGTTCAAGACTTCAAGCGGAAGTGGAATGAAGCTTCCAAACTGATCACCGATGACGATGTACAAACTTTGATGGCAGGGGTCAAGGGAAAATTAAGAAGTTTCTGGATGAACTAATCCTAAACTGGTATTTATGCGTAAATAATAATATTTTAAGGAATATCAAATAAAACGGTATCAGAAAATTTGGTGAATTTTAATATTTAATAAGGATTTTTTTAAAGTTTATAAGCGACATTTTTTTACTGGGACAAGCTTTAGTTAGTTACAATTTACAATATGAAAAGCCTAAAGGAACTAGAACATTTCCATTTTTTAAGTGAAACATCTGATACATATAATAATATATATCTCACTCTAATACTAGGGCTACATTTACCGGACTTATCAAAGGTATCGGTGGCCGACTCTTACTCTATCATAAAGAAAGACAGAGACGCCAACCTGAATATTCTCTAATTGGTCTGTGATATTCGCCCCGTCGGTCGATGTAACCCTAGCATAAAGGTGGATTCACAATGTTCATTGCGCGCGATAATTATTACTGTTTCTGATTGTTCGAGGCAGTTAGTACCTAACTATTTTATCGCGTGCACGCACACACATAAGGATGGTGCTCTACAAATATAAATTACATAGCCCTAGATAATGTACTTGACCGGTGTTTTCCGACAAATTTAATAAATAAATTTATGTTTTTCGCTAAGTTGAGCTTATAAAATATAACGCGAAAATTTTAAATATTATATATCTTGAACCTAACTCAAAATAGGCCATTTTTTTAAATACAAAGTATATAAATTCAACATAATTAATAATGTTCAATAGAACATGTGTATCAATCCTAATCCAACAAAGACTAATTCTACATAGACTGGCAAATATGCAATACTAAGGTCAAGCGGGGCTATTACATCATCGGGGCAATTACATCAAGTAGCTTTAAACTCCAGTTCAAAAGTTTGTATCGAAGGGTAAAGCGAGTGAAGTAGACAAAAAAAACTACTTGTCAATATATGTAATTTTTCGATACGAACTTTTAATCGGGAGATAAAGCCACTCGACGTAATCGCCTTACTTGATCTTAATTATTATTACTTATGGCCGATAAAAGTCCAGTAGGTATTTCACTAATGCCAGCTTATTTACAACACAAATAAAGTAAAGGTTAGCTGGAAGAGATCCCTTAAAGGGATAAGTTCGCATTTGTACATTTCTATTATGTAAATATTGTATTTTAATTCCTGTGTTTTGTACAATAATACATACATATATATGTACAAATAATCAATACGGTTTTTTCCCCTCTCGATCATATGAATTGTGTTCGTAGGTACCTATTGCACGTTCTGTAATATCACGAGTCTGTGAATCATTGATCTTCTAGAATCCGCCCCGCCCACCACTTCGTTTAGACGTCCTTCGTCTGACATTTCTGAACTCCATCTTGTGAGCGGCGTACGTGTTCAGTGTCATTCGATCGCTTTATTCAACTTGTTCCGGTAAGTGTTAGTACTAAGTAGTGATCTCATATAATGTTTGTTTTAATTCAAACTATTCTGGTATCAATATTAATACTCATCTAATCTGAAATATACGAAATTATTAGTTAACATTTACCCGTTTACATCATCATTGTACAACGTTGCTCTGCATTTTAAATACGTTTTGTACAACATCTGTTGCTAACCATTAACCTTACTGGTTGTCTTCAATTACTAAATAATGATTTAGTTTAAAATACAAGTGTATTGTTTGCTAATTTGAGGCCTAGTGAGTTTGACCTCTATTCGTCCTCCATTCACCGGTCGCTAGTGATTCACTGACACCGGCATAAACCCCTTAACAGTCTTAGACTATTTTTCAATTAATAGACCATCTTGATGTAAATTTAAGGATCAAGGTCACGGTCGGTCAACGTAAAAATATTTCAACACATTTGTTATTGTTAGGTCGCTAATTTAACCTCTACTATATCTAGTTGTTTTAAAACTTGTTGAAGTATATTTCTTTGTAATTAAATAAGATCAGGTTTCATCACCTTTTTATCAGATGGTTTGTTTAATGTTCTCTTATCTACTTTGATTAAATTGATTGGGGGAGTTATACAGTGGTGGCCACATAATTAAGAATGCTCATGTTTTTTTACATACAATTGCAACCAATTTTATTTTTAGTTACACAGCAATAAATTGTACATACATTTAAACCTTAGTTTATTAGTTAACAATAAGAGTAACTAAAAATAAAATAGGTTCAGAACAATTTCACTGTTTGTCAAAATAGAAAAGTTATATTTGTAGTGAATTGTATGGAAAAAATGCAAGCATTCCTAAGTATGTGGCCACCACTGCGTGTTCAGTCAACTAGTCAAAAAGTTCTAATAGTTTTAAGTAAATGTTTATAAGTAATTAAATGGTTTAACCTTTTGCTTGGAGTTATAAAAAGAAAGATTTTTGTTTTATTTAATTTGATTCTAATGTAACAATCTAATTAAAAATTACAAAAGTCACACCATAAGGAAAATAAACTATTAGTGTTGGTGTTCCTTTTAGAGATATATCTAGAATCATTGACAAAGTGAATTATATTATTTTAAAAAGAGGAGCATGTCAGGTCATGTGTGTCGGGTTCCGTCCAAGTTGCTATAAACACAATAAAATATCTCCAAATAACAAGAGCTAATTCTCAATTTAAAGTTATTTGGTGCCATCTTAGAAATTTTTGTATGTATAAATATTTGAGCTTCCTGTACTTCAAGAACCAATAATGTGTAATTGTGATAGTTTCCCTTTTAAAATCGTGATAATGTGTCTTTATTTGAAATTTAACTGGGGATGAGGCTCTAGCGTAGCTGACATTGTTACAGTTTATGTTTTCTAGGCCATCACACAAATCTAAAAAATTATAATACCATTCACATAATAGCCTTTTAAGACCTATTAAACCATATGTCACATGATATTGTATAATTAATCATCTCTCTAATTAATAGTCTTTGTGTCTTATTATGTATTATGTGTACAAAATTTCAGCTTTGTAACTTCATTCAGACAGACAGATATAAAAAAAAGTTTCTTAGTTTGACCTAAAAATCCTAGAAATATGTTAGAACCTTTAAATTAAATTGTAAAATGTGTTTTCTCTTTTGCAGCAAACATGTCTAAGATTGGAATCAACGGATTCGGCCGCATCGGTCGCCTGGTCCTCCGCGCCGCCATTGAAAAGGGCGCGACGGTGGTCGCCATCAACGACCCTTTCATCGGCCTGGACTACATGGTATACATGTTCAAATATGACTCCACCCACGGTCGCTTCAAGGGCACCATTGACGCTCAGGATGGCAACCTCATCGTTAACGGCAACAAAATCGCTGTCTTCTCCGAACGCGACCCTAAGGCCATCCCGTGGGGCAAGGCTGGCGCTGAATACGTCGTAGAGTCCACCGGTGTCTTTACCACCACTGCCGCCGCCTCCGCTCACTTGGAGGGTGGTGCCAAGAAGGTCATCATCTCAGCTCCCAGCGCAGACGCACCCATGTTCGTCGTCGGTGTCAACCTTGACGCGTACGACCCCTCAGCCAAGGTCATCTCCAACGCCTCGTGCACTACCAACTGCCTCGCTCCCCTTGCTAAGGTCATCCACGACAACTTCGAGATTGTTGAGGGTCTCATGACCACCGTCCATGCCACCACTGCCACCCAGAAGACCGTTGACGGTCCCTCCGGCAAGCTGTGGCGTGACGGCCGTGGCGCGCAGCAGAACATCATTCCCGCTTCCACTGGAGCCGCTAAGGCTGTCGGCAAAGTCATTCCTGCTCTTAACGGCAAGCTGACCGGTATGGCTTTCCGCGTGCCTGTCGCCAACGTGTCGGTCGTCGACCTGACCGTGCGCCTGGCCAAGCCTGCCAGCTATGACGCTATTAAGCAGAAGGTGAAGGAGGCGGCCGAAGGTCCTCTGAAGGGCATCTTGGGCTACACCGAAGACCAGGTGGTGTCCTCTGACTTCATCGGAGACACCCACTCTTCGATCTTCGACGCCGCTGCCGGAATCTCCCTCAACGACAACTTCGTCAAGCTGATCAGCTGGTACGACAACGAGTACGGCTACTCCAGCCGAGTCATCGATCTCATCAAGTACATCCAGACCAAGGATTAAATTTGTAGATGTATAATGTATGTTACATGTCGAGATTATCGGCGCTTTAAAGTTAAGTTTTAAATGAATGCAGTGTTATAACTCTAAATTATTATGCTACTTTAATAGTAGCATTTAAGCATAATTATGTAATCTATTTTTTGTTGTGCAGTGCATAAATCATGATTATTTGATGTATGTAATATCAGTACTATGAAATTAAAACATTGATATAGATAACATTTATTTTCCCTTTTATTTTCTGATATCTTATTTCTGGCTAGCCTACGCGCGTGTAATGGTATCCTATCCCTCAACATTGAGTGCGAACTACTGGAACGTTGGTCTCCATGTACTAAAAGTAATGAATGAGCCCTACTCCCAGTTGTTTGCATTCTTTTGTTTGACATAACTGTATAACCTTTTTTAGGTACAGTCAAGTTCATAAATATGTGTACACTTCATTACCTTGTCTTTTAAATGCCATGTTTAAACTGCCATATCTGCTGATAAAATTAACAAGGTATTAAAGTGGACACATATTTATGAACTCGACTACTCTTTAATTAATTTAATATTCCTGAACCTAAATAAAATATGTAAGCGAATGTCTACATTGATGAAAAAATAATACAGTTCTGATCAAATAAGAGTGCGAAAAATTGAAAAAAGTTGCCAGTCAGCACTGCCAAGTGCGAACTACTGCGAATAGCAGAGACTAGCCATCCTTTTCTTTTATGATATTATTAACATTAAATAATATAACTGAGCTAAGTTGATTAATTATAAAGCATACATAATAACCCTGACCTTATCATCATCATCATCATCATGTCAGCCGAAAGACGTCCACTGCTGGACATAGGCCTCCCCCAGAGCTCTCTACTCAGACCGGTTTTGTGTGTATCGGATCCTAAGATAATGAAAAGCAAGCTTTAATATAAACCCGAACTGCAGTTTTTATATGGTCGTCGATATACCTACTTATGTTAATAATAATAATTGTGGTCAGAGTGGAGTCGCAAGAGCTATATGCTCGAAGGGTGGATGTGTTGCATAAGTGGTGAGTGGGCACCTTATGGTCGTTTAAAGTCCAGAAGCACCTCTCCACCCTTAGCCCCTCTGGAACTGTTACCTCCCTGCTGCTATATATATGCGGCTATTTCGGGAGGCCCATTCCATTGAGTTGGCGAGTCACCGCCTGCCATTTCAACCAAAGTAATTAGCATTGGCCACGCAGGCGCCGTAGTTTCATCAATAGCCTAGTTCACCAATCCATATCTGTTCATTCATAGAGCCTATTTTAATACTTCCATCCTTCTTAAATAGTCCTAAACTAACCATTGGTTTTTATTTATATTTCCATACAAAACACTACTCATGAGCGGTCAGGTCACGTACTCATTCATGCACCATTTAATTGTTAAGCCACCATAACCTGTCATAATAATAATAAAGAGGTTCCTCTCTCTGCAGCCTTAACCACCGGTAGCTTGAGCCCTGCCCCGCTGCCGGCGGCACCCGTAGGTTAGGTTTTTTATAATTTTTATTTTTTTGTATGGGTATTGTTATTTTACTTTTATATATACTTATTATAAAAAACTTAATTTGCACAAAATTAAATAAATATCTAACTAATAATAATAATCGTTTAATTCAGAATTAAATTCCCTAATAAGTAAGTTACAAAAGTTCATTGTTCTAAGTTAGTAGGCACTTAAATTAAATTAAATACAAGAAAATAAAAATTAGGTACCTACATTATATTAAAATAAAATTACATTCATGTCATCATAAAATCAAACAGTAATAGTAGTAGTAAATAAATTAGTAAAATTACAACAACAACAAAAATGTACCTACATGTAATTTTTTCACAGCTTAAATAAAAGCTGATGTGTAACAAACAGTTGAGAAACATTTTTTGTATACCTATAAAAATAACCAAGATATTAAACCATCAAAGATTTATTTCTATCTCTTTCTAGCAAAACAGAATTTTACTTGGGGTATTATGGCCGACCTTTATACATGACGTCACAGTACATATCGGATGTCTCCTGTCTAATCGCGCTGTCGAACTGGCAGTTTAAAATGGCTGTATCTTCATAGTTGTATAGTACGTTGTTGTGTTTTCATAGTTTGTTAAAATTGCGATTTAAAAAATCCATGCTTATTCCCTGCCTATTTTGGAAAGCACCGTCATGATCCTACGTTAAATCGATCAGCCTATCTGTGACAGAGTTCTATAATGGCTTTTATTCATGTTGATGAATTGGAGTTGCTGACCGTACTTTCCATGTAATCTCCACTTGAAGCCGACCGTTCTGGGGCTCGTTTCTCAAAAAGTTTACCTGACCTGATCTGAACCCCCTTACTTATAAACGTGGAATAAGCTTGGAATAGTTTATGACATGCTTTGTCGCTTTCTGTCAGATGCAAATGTCACAATAACAGATAAAGACAAAGCATGGCATAAACTATTCCAAGCTTATTCCATGTTTATAAGTAAGGGGGGAAATCTATAATATCTGTGTCGAGTTTAAATCAATTTTCGATTTCTTGCTTTAGATAGGTACTCATGATATGTGCTTATATAAAACATCGTAAAAAGGATAGGTCATAAACAATGTAACAATACATCATTTTATGAGGTTTATATTATTCAGTTTTCGTTTATAATGAAACAAAACATAAATATGAAACTTATAAAACTATCAATAAAATTTGCTAAATAAAATATTTTTCGTTATCTCCACTTAGCTTAGGTATGTTCAATCGAGGTTCCGTCTCATTCATTACAATTAGTTAATTTCCGATTGTGGCTTAGACCATACAGTAGCTGGACTGGCCTTATAGGTCATTTCCCCTCTGCCGAAAAACGTGCACAATGTGCAAAAAGTTATACAAAACCTATTTCATAATCGATTAATGGTCATTCACAAAATCGCCTCGCAAGAGAACACACTCATTGGAAAAATGCTCGCATGTGCTATAAGTTCGTGTAAAAAACGATCAACTACTTCAAGCTTAGAAAAAGATGGCACAACATTTCATTTGTTAGTAATTTTATATATTTAATACATGTAAAATATTTTTTTATACTCGTCGATTAAAATCTGTGTATTAAGATTTCATAGAGAATACTGCAACGTCACTCTTTTCATCGTTGTTACTTCCGAAACAATCGAAATAACTATTTCGATACGCTCTAGACAACCGAAAAAAATTTGAAAATAGAACTTTGGATTTCCATATATGTGTCCTTGTTTAAGGAGACTCGATCCGATACAAAATTGCCAATCTGTGGCGTTTCGGAACGTAGCAGCGTCGCGGCATCTGTCAAAAATCTACTTTTCAATTATCTTGTGTCAAAGAAGTCGGATAGTAACACTTACGATATTTAGTTTTCTTGTATACTCGTATTAATGACTTAAATTATTAATTTTAATGAACTCGTACAAAAAGTATTGTTCACAATAGTGTCATAATTAAGCTTTTTAATCTCGTACCTTACTTAGGCCACTCAGCAAGCTTCGTGGCCTAAACACGGTACTCGACTAAAAAGCTCTCTATTATAACACGATTGTGAAAAATACTATTTTTTTTTAAATTTCATAGCACGTCAAATTTAACGATTATAATCAATCGATTCAAATTCTTACTTGG
The DNA here is from genome assembly GCA_927399475.2 of Acleris emargana. Taxonomy (NCBI): domain Eukaryota; kingdom Metazoa; phylum Arthropoda; class Insecta; order Lepidoptera; family Tortricidae; genus Acleris; species Acleris emargana. The sequence goes on from OV656851.1 coordinate 8,464,504, forward strand.
ATGAATGCGTACTCGGGTAGCGAGACTCGGTTTTAATGCTTTGTAAGAATAAACTTAACAGTTTTTGAAATAAAGTATAATTGTTTTCATCAAAATTATGTCGTCAGCATAATCCTTAGCGAGACTCTGTTTAGTGATGAGGGTAGTCTCGATGAAATCAACATTTATCGCCAGTAAGGAATATTTACTAAGGACCTGGAAATTGCCTAGTGAACACTATTTATTTTAAGTGTATATTTTACACGTTTCCAAAAGACCCAGAATTGAAAAAATATGGACCGCCTCATGCAGCAGACAAGCAAATTGGGTGCCTACGCGTACTAGTTCCATATTATGTTCGAAACATTTTGATGCAAGTCAGTATCGAACGCTGCAAGAGGCGAAAGTTAATAGATTTTGCTGTTCCTACTTTATGTTTATATGAAAAAGTTAGTATATTTAGTATTTTAGTAAGTAATTCACGTTTCACTCCTAAATATTTACTTATACTAAGAAATACCAATTACCATGATATTTTAAAACTTTCATAACTTTGTCAAATAATATCTAATACAAATACGGTCAATAAGGTTTCTTCTCATAAAACAATAATAAGAAACATTGTGCTAAACATTGTGCATTGTTAAACATTGTGCATTGTGTGTGTAAACTATGTAAAAATATATAAAAAAACATCCTACTTTTCCGTTAGTGTTAATTATAATTAACATGACTTAACAACTATTTCATTGACCAATAATATCCTATTACGATGCTCGATAGATACTGTTTTTTTTATGGCAGAGAAGATGGCACATTAGCACTCGGGCCACCTGATGGTAAGTGAGAACTTAGACAATATGCAATCCTAAGGGCCGTATTAATAAACTCATCTTGACTGAGAGATGTCCGTCACAAGATACGTCACAGTAAACGACAAGCCATAGAAAACTGTCATTTTGACGCATCTTGAGACTGGCATTAAAGTCGAGATAAGTTTATTAATACGGGCCTAAGACTTCAAAGGCGTTGCGAACTCTGAGTTCTACGATGGAATCTCTATGCTCGTAATTTCACCGGTTGTCTTATTCCGACACCGGAACACAATAATGCGAACACTGCTGCTAGGCGGCGGGTCAAAAATTGTATGCTTCTGCAAATGTCAGTAAAAATATCGATACGAGCTATCGACCTAATCCTCGCACCGTAGGTTATGCCGACCACATTGACATTTACGTATTCTTATACCGCGTCTGTACAAAGTCTTTACATGTGTGATATGTTTGTGTGCGTCAAAATATACCTATTATGTGTTAGATTTCTGTCAAAATGTGCGTGTGTAATGACACAGATAGATTTGACATTAAATTTGTAAGTAATCTTTTTGCATGTGTTATTTCTTCACCCCCCGCAAATCTCGGCAGACATGATTGTACTCGAATACAACCTGTAAGGCCAGTCCAGGTATTGTATGGTCTAAGGCTTGTGGTTTCTTTCGTTTGAACAGTACCCTATAACAACTTGACTATCCAAATCCTTACCTTTACAAGTATCATTATTTATTATAAATCCGCCTAGGTGTGAACTTGTTTTCCCATTTATGCTTCTGCGCGAATGAAGTCACTGGCAAAAGCTACTAGGTATCCCATAAAATGAAATTAAATACGGAATAAAAACAATCCATGTGCGAGTCAGACGAGGAGTTCCGTACCACCGTACAAAAACGCGTTTACGTTTACCATTAGGTAGGTACGTGTGTTTAACTTTATTTTATCCTTATATTTTTTTGTTATAGCGGCTATAATAATAATAATACACGCTCTGTTGTAAATTCCAAGTGATTATTACTAGCTATACGGTTCAAAAGATACAGCCCTGTGACAGACGAACGGACAACGAAGCCTTAGTATCTACCTAATGGAGTCCCGTTGGCATGGCACCCTTTGGGTACGAACACCTTTAAGACCAACCGAAACTAAGGATGCCAATATTTATTTTGGTATTTTGGTACAAAACCCTCAAAATAAAAATGTTATTCGGAGTAAAATTGTCAACGTGATCCAATTACCAAATAAGGACCGTATCTAAAAGAAAGTAGACAACTTTAAGGTCGTATAAATACTTATACTCAACTCCGATTTACGAAAAGTTTTTAGTAGATTGTAAACCTTATTCTTGGGTACGATATGTCAAAAGCAATACGTCTTTTCTTACCAAATTGTCAAAATGGGACGGATTCAGTTAGAAACTAGAAAAAAGATTTTGGACGACTGGTGCAAAATTCAGTGTATAATAATAAGAAAACTTGCTAAAAAGTATGTTTTCAGGCCTGCAGGAAAACAAAAGTTGATAACTAAGTTCGGCAACACCAACTTTGGAAGACCTGCCTAAGAGCGGCAGAAAACGAGGACCTTGGGACCCTGCATTGCAAAAAAGAGTTGTACGCATTTTTTTACAAAATCCACCTGTTTCTGTCCGAGATGCTGCTAAAAAAGCTAAAACTTCTCCATCAATGGTTCGGCGAATTAAAACAAGATGTAACCTAAAGACTTATAAAAAACAGAAACAACCTAAAAGAGACGAAAAGCAAGTGGCAACCGTTAGAAAACGAACAAGAAAACTATATGATCGTGTATTAACCAAGAAAACGCAATGTATTATTATGGACGACGAAACATACTGCAAATTAGATTTTAAAACATTGCCCGACCTTAGCTTTGTACCCGCTGGTAAAAAGGTTTCTCAAAAAGATAAAGCCTTCAGTGTTGAGAAATTCGGTAAAAATATACTAATTTGGCAAGCAATTTGTCAATGTGGCATGCGTTCGAAATCCTTTTTCACCACAGGTAACTTAAACGCTGAAGTATATCGTGAGGAGTGCTTGAAAAAAAGACTACTGCCTGTCATTAAAATACACAAGAAGCCTATTTTATTTTGGCCAGACTTGGCATCATGCCATTACTCATGAAGCGGCAGCTCCAAAAGAATGTCAAAGCTGCAACATCAGTCGAGGACTTTAAAAAAAAGTGGAACAGAGTGTCAGGAAAAATAGCAAATACTGTCGTCCAAAACTTAATGAAGGACATCAAAAAGAAAGTAAGATTGCATGCTAAATAGGAGGTCTACGACAGTTTTCTTAAAGTTAGTTCTTGAAAAGATGTTATATTTTAGTTAATTTTATGTTTTATATCCAAATATCACATAGAATAAAATTTGTCATTTTTAACTTGTCTACTTTCTTTTCGATACGGTCCTTAACCCAATCCCGTAACGCAATGTCCAACGTAACGATAAGCGCGCGAACGCGATGCACCGCGATAATAACTTTAACAAAATGCAAGCTATAAAAAGCCGACCGTTGCTAATCAACTTTAAATCGTTATAAATCCTAAATGATCATTAAAAATGAAAAATGGTGAAAGAAACCTGATGATTTTTAATTACTCATTCAACACTAAGATTCAACACATACCTACCCCACATGTCTTTTATTTTCTTTTTTACAATATGGCGTTTCGTGGTCGCCATATTGAATGTTGATTGATTACCTACTGTATTATCTTTAGTGACACTCACAAGATTAACACGTTCGGCCTAGCAACGTCTTATAACGTTATTTTCATAAAATTATAATGAACACAACGTCTAATAACGTCTTAAGAAAATTTGGTTTTATTTGCACTACGTCGTATAACGCCACGAGCCCATATTATATTCCTAATATAATATGGGCTCGTGCGCCGCGCCTGCGCCGCAACACTTTAAAATGTTAAATGTCTAGAGCCGCATCGTATCAAATTTTGGCGGTATTTTGTGAACGTCCTTTACTCACGCACACTTACGTACACATGCACAAACACAACGTTTGTATTTCATGCAAAAATGCTAACCGCATATGGCACAACGTTAAATATTGTGACATATTATAGTGAGCACCCTGTTTAGAGCGGTGGTGGGCCGAACGTGTTAAGACAAATGGATTGAATAAGAATCATCAAGATCTGTATACACGTTTAGTTTCTAGAGCGCTACAGAGGAACAAACATACATACATGGATAGGCCTTCGGCAGTCGGGTAAAAACAAATAGCTGCACGTCACAAAGTGTTTTATGTGATCGATCGCATATGTGTTTGATGCGACGCGAACGGCGCTAAGATTTTTTAAAGTTAATACATTTGAGGAACGTTTATTGTGGATAAAATTAATATTATTATCAGACATAATAAATGAAAGGAACAAAGTAGCTTAAATAATGTTTTCATTTTTCAAACTAGGAGCCCTTATGTCTTTCTAATGCTGCGTTGAACTGTCGAAAAATCGCGTCATTTCTCGTTCGAATATTGTAGTTCCTCCTGTTACCAAGTTAAACCCTTTATTGCTCACCTGTAATTTTATTTAAGTTATCGTTGTTGGTTAACTTGTATTTATTAGCTGAATATTATACTACCGTAATAATCGGAAACCAGTACCTATATGCGCTGTGTACCAAGGGTAAATCGCATCCCTAATTTATGATGGCCGTACGTCGTCCGTCGGTAAGCAGCTGTCACTACACTGACAAATTCGTCTGCTTCGTGTAAATTTGTGTGATGAACGAGTTTCGAATCCTCTTATTTTCAGAATAAATATGGTGTACATTAATAGATAATGGATATTTTAGTTGCCCATTTTACTGTTAACTTAATATATTGTGTATAAGCTAGCTAAACTGTGTTTATTTTGATATAATGGAGGATCTCAATTTGACAGAAACCGAAATGAGATATTTCGGTGATTTGTTTTTATGTTGTGACGAGGAATCCAATGGGAAAATACCGATTTTAAAAGCAACAGAACTATTTCGATCATCAAACGTACCTAACGACATCCTCAAACAGGTAATATACTCAATAGTTCACATGTTTCGTATGATAATAGAGTAATTTAAAAGGAGATACTATAGTTACTAATTTTATGTTACAGATTATGGATATAAGCGTGGCTCCAAGTATTGCGGCATCGTTGAATCATATGAATAGGAAACAGTTTTATTCTGCGCTAAAATTAATAGCAGCACATCAAACAAATGTAGCATTGAGGCCAGATTTATTGGCTTCTCCTCTGGACCTTCCGCTGCCGCGTTTCACGTGGGCGCTCAACTCCGAGGCCAGCGCAGACCTAATACAACTCTCCAACTCACCTAAAGAACAACATATCCCTAAGAGAGAAAGGAATTTTGGTAGTAACATTGGAGCTTATGAGCCTATACGGGTGTCATCAAATTTGTCTGACAGTGATGTGCCACAGACACTGTCTCATGATAACACAGAGGCACTTAGCACAGATTCTGAAATGGAGTCTGAAACAATGTCGCAGAGGTCGGACTCTCATGGGGTAAGTTCTTGATACTTCATTATTTTATTTTATTGAAACAATAAACCCACAGCACAAATCGCAATAAAGGCTTATTTCAGACATAATTCATTTAGTTAACATCCCGTTACTTGCAGAGATTATTTGACTATTCTACATGTTTGGTTTTATATTAGGCAGTAATTAGACAATCAGTTCAATATCCTTAGTTCTTTTTTTGCAAAGCAGTCTAAAGGATATTTAGGAAATGGCCATGAAAGTGTGCATCGGCTTAGAGGAGTGAAAATCCAGTGACATTCTAGGATATACCTAATGTAGGAAGTTTGTTACTTTGCCTCATGTCTATTCTGGTACAAATAAATAACATGTTCATCTGTTGCTTCTTTGCAAAGTGTAAGATGCATAAATGATGATGCTTTTGTATTTATATTATTACTATTGGTTTCTTTCACTATTTGAATAGCTGGAAGGTTGAGCAACCTTGTATTGGGTAGCTTTTAGGTGCCATGTTACTTATATGCTTATGTACACTTGCTTATCCAATTTGCAGCCAATGTAAACAATGTACTTAAGTGATGTAAGCCGATGTTTTCATTCTTTATTTCGGTTTAACTTCCCAAATTGGATTGAAACATAGGTAATGCCATGCTTCCCCGTCATAAAATTATTTAACATTTTATGTTAATTCGTTTATGTCCTTTATGGTAGGGTGTATTGTAAAGGTTGGTGAAGAGTCAAATGTTTTTTTAGATACACTTAAATATAATGACACTTGTAACAAAATCATAAATTATGCTAGTGGTTACTAATTTCATGGCCCTCGAGTTGAGTTTTAGTGGTGTAATTGGTCAAAATTCAAAATTCAAAATTCAAAATATTTATTCAGTAAATTGGCCACATGCGGGCACTTTTACACGTCGCTAATGTACAGTGAATCTACCAGCGCTTCGGACAAGACCATCATTGCGGAGAAGAAGCGCCGCAAGAAACTCCAGCAGGTCATTTTTTCAATCATAAAAAACATAACTTAAAAGTAAGTTACATTAAGTAATAATAAGGTAATAAGGTAATAAACAATAAATTCTTAAAACTAGCAAAAATAAAATTATTACAAAATGTAAGGTCAATAAACATTAACATAAAATAAAATAATGACTATGAGAATAACACGACGAGGTCTCTACGTCAAAAGCTATATAACTAGGATAATAAATTGAACAAAAAGTCCTTGCAAGCGTGAACAGACCGGACCCCACAAACAGCACCCATTCACGAGTATGACGCGTATCTCAGCCATCGCCTCTCTCAACCATGTGATCGGGAAAGTGGCGACCCGATCAACGACGCCGCCGTAAGCAAAGACCTTTGAGCGAGCATGACATGCTCAAGCTGCCGGACAATAAGTAAGAGTAATATTGTGGAAAACAGCTGTCCGGCGAGAAACATCACAGTGTGTTCTCATTTAAAAACTTCTTGTACATACAAGACTAAAAAAGATACAAAATACAAATAGTAAATCACAGTCGACTGACTGAGTCAGTGCTTGAATGCACAATTGGCTTGAAGGCTATGTCACATTGAAACTACTAAAATACATCTTGGTCACCAATGAAGTCATTTACAGTGTAATATGCCCTACTCAACAAGCAGCGCTTGATGTGAGACTTAAATTTATTGAACGGCATATTGACGATATCAGATGGTATCTTGTTGTAAAAACGTATACAGTTCCCCGCAAACGAAGTGCTCACGGAGACGGTGACCTGGAAGTGCGAGCTTATCCCTATTTCTAGTATTTAAATTAATTTCTTTACATTTATCCCTCAGCGAAACACGAGACCCCAGTTGGTAAATAGCACGTACAGCCCGCTTCTGTAATACAAAGATGGTTTGGATGTCAGCCGCTCTTCCCCACAGTAAAATTCCGTAACTCATAACACTATGGAAATAACTATAGTAGACAAGTCTCGCTGTCTCGACGTCAGTAAGTTGTCGGATTCGCTTTACCGCATAAGCCGCTGAACTTAGTTTACTTGCAAGTGTGGATATATGCGCACTCCATTGCAGTTTCGAGTCTAGAGTTACACCTAAAAATACTGTTCTATCTTCAAATTCCAGTGTCTCATCCTTCAGTCTTATTCTATCCGCATTCATACTCCTAACGTTGGACAAAGAAAATTTAATGCACTTGGTTTTTTTGGCATTTAAAAGTAAGTTGTTGGCTGTAAACCAGTCAACAATTGCAGACAACGCAACATTGATGCCATTAAAATTATCCTGTTTCCTATCCGCTTTGAATATTAGTGAGGTATCGTCAGCAAACAAGACTATTTCATGCGAGTATTTCAAGAATATATCGCGCACTACATACGGGAGATCGTTAATATAGATCAAAAATAAAAACGGACCTAGAATAGATCCTCGAGGCACTCCCATAGCTACAGATGACCCAGAGGATTGTGTTCTGTTAATGTCTACCCGCTGAGTTCTGTGCGCGAGGTAGGAAGCAATAAGATCAAGTGCACTGTTTTTGATGCCATAGTGGCTTAACTTCCGCACTAACGTAACATGATCAACACAATCAAATGCCTTGGACAGATCACAAAAAACTCCAATTACATCTAGTGATTTTTCCCAGGCATCAAAGATATGTTTTATTAAAGTGGAACCGGCATCAGTAGTGTAATGTAATGTGCTTCATCAGCAATATCCAGAAAATATGTGGGAAAACTCCTACCTACTATTGACATTTTTGAGGGATCCTTGCCTCAAAAGGAAAAAACTGAAAACTTATAGGATCACTTTGTTGTCTGTCTGTCTGTCTGTCTGTCTGTCTGTCTGTCTGACTGTCTGTCTATCTGTCTGTCTGTCTGTCTGTGTCTGACTGACTGACTGACTGACTGACTGACTGACTGACTGACTGTCTGTCTGTCTGTCTGTCTGTCTGTCTGTCTGTCTGACTGTCTGTCTGCCCATCTGCCCGTTTGTCTGTCAAGACCCTTTATATCGGAAACCCGTGGAGGTATTGAGTTGAAATTAAAACCATATGCTCAAGTCTACAGTCCTTTAAAGCTGTGAAAAAATCAAACTTCCAAGTCGATGTAATGAAAAGATACCGCTGTTTATGCCGCAAAAAACGTATATTTCGACACTCTCAAGAAAATCAACATTTATAGGGTATTTTCCGTTGACCTAGAACTAAAGTTGACAAGTAATAACATCTTACACTACAAGTATAGGGATAAGTCTGAAAACTATAAATTTTTAATTAAACAAAAAAAAACAGGGTCTTAACCTCCTAAGGCCCAATGAATAATTCAGCGTGTAGTCACTACGTCTCGTAGTCCTACCAGTAGTACTATTGTTTTATACTCATTCAGACCCAAGTACTTAAAAGACAAAATGGCGGGTTTTCTAGTTAGTCCTACTGGTAGGACCGTGGTACGCTATTGGCGGGTTTTCTATTAAGTCCTACTGTTAGGACCGTGGTACGCTGTGACTACACAACTGTCAAAGTAGCTGGGTCTGAATGACAAAGTTAATAAGTACTATGGGTAGGACCTTGGGCCTTAAGAGGTTAATGTACGGAACACTTGGTGGGCGAATCCGACTCGCACTTGTCTGGTTTTTGGTTTTTTAACAGTATTTTTGGTGTAAGATTTCAGCAGATTTAAATAGTCAATATTCAGAAACTCCCGCTTACACTTTGCTTTTTGGCAATCTGTTCAGACAATAATATGCCAATTTCTTGTTAAGTACCATAACCATACCGTCTAAATTTAAACAAAGACAACACATTTATCTAAGATGGTAATGACCCTGTCTAAGAAGTTAGCGGTTCTGGGTACGACCCGGTATGGGCAAATATTTGTGTGATGAGGGCCGATTTTGTTTTCTATGTATTTAAGTATGTATTTCTCTATATAAGTTAGTTTACTGTTAAGAGCTAAAGCATTAAGCTCTAAGGTTTAGGTCAGGGAGCTCAAATTACGCGAGGTTGACCCTTGATATACATCTCATGATGAGAAAACCAACTGTCAAACAGCATAGTTGTGATTTTGTCAGTGTCTAAGTATAAATTAAAAAATAGTGTTAATACACCACGAAAACTTTAAAAACTAGTCAACAAACTTGAAGGAACTCTGAGGCTGCGAACTCATACTGAGTTATCATGATAGCAGTGTGGTCTTGAAGATAAAAGGACAAAAACAGTAAGGGAAACTACATATGCATAACAACAACTACATATAACAAAAGTGAAGCATACCCTCAAACTACTATAATTAATTGACGGGTTTGGCAGTGTTGCCACTGAAGAAAAACAATTAAGTCACACAAAGGGCTACCATCCTTAATACAGTGTGCCTAGTGGTAAGAAAAACTACCAATATAGTAGATTCCTTAAGAAGACAGAAATGGACCCACAAATATCAATGATATTAGAAAAAATGGAGGAAATGAAGATGGAGTTTCAGAAACAAACTTATATTCTTATAGAGAGCTTTAATAAAAACTTAAGTACAACCATAGAGGAGAAAATAAAACCACTTGTAGATGAGAATCTTAAGTTAAAAGAAGAAGTAAAAACACTTAAAAATAAAGTTCAAAATTTAGAGAAGGGGACAAGGAAAAACAACATCATAATGCACGGATTAAATGAGACGGAAGGAAATTTTGAAGACTTGAGAAATAATGTTTTGGAAATTTTAAACAATGTCAGCTCTAAAACAGGGATACGAGAATGGGATCAATGGGAAGTCAGTAATATGTATAGAATCGGGAAAAAGAATAATATAAAACCAAGGCCCATTTTAATAACTGTAACACTAACTTGGCGAAAATTTGAAATACTGAAAAACAAGAGACAACTACCTGAAAACATAAGCGTCACCGAGGACTTCCCAAGAGAAATACTAAACATAAGGAAGGATCTTATGATTCGCAAAGAAGAGATGGAGAAAAATGGCAAAGTTGCCTTTATCCGCTACGACAAGCTTGTAGTGAAAGATAGAAGGGCACCCGGTGAGGACAACAAAAGAAAGAGATCCACAACGAAATCACCATCAGAAGAGCAGAAAATGAAAATAACGGCCCCAAAAAAGATAACAAAAATGAATGCATTTGATGTACTTCAACAACGCGCCCAGCCAAGCACCTCTTCGACAGAAAGTAACAAGTAGCAACCAAGACAAAGGCCTCTTCAAAAGACACACAACTATCCTACAACAATACATCGAAACAACACAACGGATCAGAAACAATTAGAAACGAATACTACAACTTTATCAAACAACAACTTATTACAAAATATCCCCAAGCCGGATGGTCCCCGTGGGGAATTAGACCACAACCCTCCCATTCCTTATACGACTGGGCCGAAGGAAAACAAGATAAAGAAAAATAAACCAAACACAGAAGCCAAGGAAAACATCGAAAATTGGGAAAAGAAGACAATCATACATGTAGCAACTCTTAACACTCTAACACTGAAATCTGAGGACAGTCTGTTGGAACTAAGAATGGCACTGAAGAAAATAAAATGGGACATTTTAGGACTAAGTGAGGTGAGGAGAATGGGTGATAGCATAGAGGAACTAGATGACTGTATATTCTACTACAAAGGAGAGACACCTGGGAGACATGGAGTGGGATTTTTAATCCAAAAGAACATGAAGGACAGTATAAAGGAATTTAAAGGTGTTTCGGAGAGAATTGCAACTCTAAAGATATCAGTTCCCGGCCACAAAGACGACTGGTCAATCATACAGGTCTACGCTCCCACCGAACAAGCAAACAGAGAGGATGTTGATACATTTTACACACAATTAAGTGAGGTCCTAAATAATCTAACAACTAAACATCACATAGTAATGGGCGACTTCAATGCACAAACTGGTAATCGATGTGAAGGTGAAGAGCGAATATTAGGTCCCTATTGCTTCGGCAGAAGAAGTAAAAATGGTGAAAAATTGGTGAGTCTAGCACTGGAACACAACCTAACAATACTGAATAGTAAATTTAAGAAACGGAAGAATCGCCAATGGACATGGATATCCCCCGATGGGAAGTACAAAAACACAATAGATTTCATTCTGACGACCAACCCAAAAATCGTAGAAAATATAAATGTCATCAACCAACTTAACTTCAATACAAACCACAGAATGGTACGGGCAGACTTCAAGTCTAAACAACCAAGAAACTCAAGAACTTCATTTACAAAATCCCAACAAAAGTTTAATACTCATACCCTTCAAAGCATAAAAAAAGATATGATTGAATCATTTATGAACTTCGATAATGAGAATAAAACTAAATCACTACAAGAGACATACAATACCTTCGAAAGTAAACTAAAGCTAGCAGTATCAAAACAGTACCAACAACCCAAAAGTTTACAACATCTCTCCGAAATTACCGTTAACCTAATTGAAGATAGAGAACAACTGAAAAACAATCCCCCTGAAGACAAAGCAACACTTAGGAAACAACTATCAAACCTAAATAAACAAATAAGGCAGAATATGAGGAAGGATAGAATACACCACAGAATGAAGATAATAGAAGAAAACATTATTAAAACGGGAGGTACAAAAAAAGCATTCAAACAACTGAGGGATAGAACAACATGGATACCAAAATTAAAAACTATTGCAGGCCAAGATAAATCTGAAAGGCAGGATATTTTAAAATTGGCAACAGACTTTTACAAAGAATTATACGCAAAGAGGACAACAACAGTTGAATATTACAAGACTAATGAGTACCTAATCAAAGAAAATGAAATACCAGAAATATTGATAGGTGAAGTACACAAAGCAGTAACATCTCAGAAAAAAGACAAATCACCGGGACCAGACAACATAACAAACGAACTGCTAATCAGTACTTGTGACATCATCAGCCCAATACTTACCAAAATCTTCAACACAGTCTTAGACACAGAACAGATTCCAGCTCAGTGGGCAACATCTAAAATAATACTACTGTTCAAGAAAGGAGACAAAGAAGATATAAGAAACTACAGACCGATAAGCCTTATGTCTAATATTTATAAGATCTTCTCAAAAATCATCTTGGACAGAATATCAGTAGCACTGGATGAGAATCAACCAATCGAGCAGGCAGGTTTCAGAAAAGGTTATTCAGTGATAGACCATATTCACACAGTCAGACAAGTATTTGAAAAGACAAGAGAATACAACATTAATCTATACTGTGCATTCATCGACTACAACAAGGCGTTTGATTCGTTAGATCACAACAAAATATGGGAAGCACTGAATAGCCAAGGAGTGGACAGTAAATACACGAGAATAATAATGAACATCTACAAAGAGAGCACTGCAAAAGTTAAACTGGAGAAGGAAGGAGAGCTACTTCAAATACAACGAGGAGTACGCCAAGGAGACCCGCTGTCACCAAAACTGTTCTCTGCAGTGTTGGAGCAGGTGTTCAGACAACTCAACTGGAATACGCAGGGTATCAGCATTGATGGAACCAGTCTGACCCACTTAAGATTTGCAGATGACATAATAGTATTCGCCAAAACTTCAGAAGAGCTAGAGGCTATGATGTCAGACCTAGCAATGGAAAGTGAAAAGATGGGATTGGAAATGAATGTTACAAAAACAAAAGTCATGTCTAATACATACAAGAAACAGGTCAGAGTAAACCAGAATGACATTGAATATGTAGACCAATACATTTACTTGGGCCAGACAATATCATTTGAGGACCAGATGCCTAAGGAAATAAACAGAAGAGTAACAAATGCATGGAACAGATACTGGTCACTTAAAGAGATTATGAAAAACAAAACCATCAGTATAAAACTCAAGAAGAAGGTGTTTGATTCATGCATTTTACCAGTAATGACCTACGGATGCCAAACATGGGCACCAACAAAGGCACTGGAAAGGAAACTTCAAGTATGTCAACGATCTATGGAACGAAGTATACTAGGTGTAAAGAGACAAGATAAAATAAGAAACAGCAAGCTCAGAGAAGAAACAGAACTGCAAGATGTGAGAAAAACTATTAAAAGGCTTAAATGGAGATGGGCAGGGCACATGATTAGGGACAACGACAAATGGAGCAAAAGAACAACACTATGGTATCCAAGAGATAAAATAAGGAAAAGAGGAAGGCAATACCGAAGATGGATAGATGAGCTCAAACAATTTGCTGGTAAAACATGGACGAGACTTGCAAGAGAAAGAACGGAGTGGAAGGAAAGGGAGGAGGCCTTTGCTATAGAGCAATCGGACAAAGATTAATATTAATTGTAGTACTAATATATTTGTAAAATTCCGAAATAAAGAGGCTTTATTATTTATTATTATTATTATATTATATACATCTCATACGATTACCTACAAATAATACTTACCAAAATTGACAACCAATCAAGAACTAGTTGACCAATTGTATTTCTATTATTCAATTCGTTAGCTGATTCAGTAAGGTGTGTGATGTCCTGCCGGTACTGCAATTTATTTGATATTTAAAGTTACAGTGACTTAGATCTGGTGTTACTCATGTTGTCATGGTATACATGTCTTATTACCTTTTTCTTCCAGGTGTTGTATACTGTATGTCAGACTAAATTAGATCCCGAGTGTAGGAACAACAAGTTAAATATGTCATCACTTTTTTCCTGAACAATTACTTATTCATAGCAATAAGTTTTAATAACACACCTTGGTTGCTGACTCTACTTCTAACACTCATGATTCATTATATATTCGCCATTCAAAAATTAGTTCAATAAATTCAAACTCGATCCCCATCATCATACCACCTCATTATTTGCATAAGCAGGCAAAATTTCAAGTAAATATGATGACTAAAATTTGTTTAAAATTGACTTCCTAGATTTGTTTACATTGATAAGTTAGTCAGTCCTTTAGTTACAAGCGAAGCTTAAATCAGAATTTTAAAATAGGTTGCTTTTATACCCACCTGTATCCTTATCAGTTCTGTTTATTAGGTACTCAATGATGTTTGTACAAACAATGATTATTTGTCCTTTTTACCTCTTTGGTCATTCATTTAGTGCAGTATTTAGTATCACCGGCGTCACTCAGGGCAATAACTTAGTACAAGGTTTTTTCTAGTTTATTGTACGATACAAAACAACCAATCGTCATTTTCATATTACTTGTTGAGTATTCTTTTATTAAATTGTCAATATAAGAAAATATTGTTGCTTACTTTCAATACATAATTATATTTTATACTATATTAAACTCCCCTTGACTCTTATTGGCTCCCCTTTATTTAATTTGTATTATTTTTCGTTGTAGCCACAATAGTAATACTCACTCTGAGAAATTTTTACACTGTCTACGTATCACGGTTTATGAGATAAAGCCTGCTGGCAGATAAACGGGCGGAAGGACGGATATAGCGGAGGCTTAGTACTAGGGTGTATGTAGGGTACTTGGCACCCTTTGGCTACGAAGTAAATTAATTTAGTATTTAATTAAGCCTAAGCGGGTTCGAAGCTTTGAAAATATGCGATGCGGTCGGTGGAAATCATAGTGGGAATCGTACATAAAGCCGGAACCACATGCTTAGTGTGTGCCGCAAACACTGCAAGACGCAACCATACGTTGGAGTGAGTTGGACATACATGGTGCTCATTCTAACACATAGTTGCGTCCTGCAGTGTTTGCGGCAAACACCAAGTATGTGGAGTCGACATAAGGTTGCAAGAAACCGATGGATGCAAGTAGCGCAAGACCGGTCCTTGTTGCAAACAGTGGACGTGTTTTGGCTGAAATGATGACTATGATTTGATATAAGGTTTGTAAAGATAATGTTTTGCTTATAGAGAAGAGGGAAAAACGGATCTCCGTGGAGCACGGCCAGCGAGAGCCCTACCCCTACGAACAGCGTAGCGGAGCGCGTGCATCCCGTGTGGGAGCACTCCGCCACCGGGCGCGGCGTGTGGCCCGCGAGCACCGGCGAGGAGCACACCCGGCTGCTAGGTGCGTGGCCACAGTTGATTTTTCAAAAACTATAGGTCATTTACAAAAGTGCCTATACTATGGTTAAATTTAGACTTGCGGGCTGAACGAAATGTGGATAAAGCATCTGTCACTCTCGTACATACTTACGTGTCAGAAAGTGAAGGGTGTTTCATCCACATTTTGTCACGCGATAAACGCAGCCATATAAGCCCCCTGATGGCCTATTGCCTAACGCACTCGCAATCGCAATCGACTTCAAAGTGGAACGATGTTGTATGCAGACTCGCCTTCGGACTGTCAATATGAAAACGATTGCGATTGCGAGTGAGGCAATAAGTCTACCGCTCTCTCTTTCACCATCTCCATTTCGGTGTACATGGCGCAGCTGTATCAGTGTGTTAACTTTGCAATGTATACCGACAACTGTCACGTGTCATTGCCCAGATAATGTGTTTAACTGATTGAAAATGGGAATTCAGGGACTTAGAAATAACTAACTTATTTATCGTAAAGTAATCTTTCAAGGCAATTTGTGAAAAATAAAATAGGTAAATTTTATGTCGTGACTGACTGAAGATGGAAATGAAACAGTTGCCTGAGACTACATGCTTAATCTTTGATTAAATATTGGCCTTGGATAAGACAGTCTAAAACTGTACAAAGAGGGATGCGCTATGTATGTAAGATAGTATTTTTTTCAATATAAATAATAACGTCAAAGGGATAAGTTCGCCTTTGTACTACCTTTTGTGTGTCTGTTTCTTTGTTTTGTTATTTTGTTATTTTCTGTTTGTAAAATAAAGAGTTTCCATACATACATACGTCAGGCGACGGAGATCGATTAAATAAATAGGTACATTTAATCATGCCTGTTTCCCAAAGGGGTAGGCAGAGACACTTCCACTTCTTTCCACCTGCTACGATCCTGACAAATCGGATATAGGTTACGGAAGATCGATTATGGAAGTATAAAACTAGCTTATACCTTTACCCTCGGATAAGCAAAAAAATAACTAAAAAATGCACCTATATGCGCTTATAGAAAACCGTCTTATAAACTCTTACCCTCTTATTCGTAAACGCACATTAGCTGAAGTGTGATTGTAATAATGATTTGTCCTGTCCTTGACACCTTCCTTAACGCCTAGGTACTGATGTAGTGATTATCGTATTTTGTCGAAAAAGTTTGTGTTTATCTTGCTTTCTTATTCAGCTTTATACCCTCTCAAAAACGAATTGGGAGACCAAGATGTATATAACGATTACCTTAGCATAAAGCTGTTCTTTCTCCTTCCTGCCAGATAAAACAGAGACGGAATTTAGAGTTTTTTGTTTCATGTTTGGTTTTATCATCGACCCTATGAGCTATTACTATACTCTGTTTTTTGTTGCTATAAAGTACTACACCATAGAAGTTCTATGCAAGAAACAAATGAGCACCACGTAGTCATTTATAAGGGCAGTATACATAACAGTTAAAAATACAAAATCATGTCATAATGGTTTAATAATACTTCAGTAACCACCGAAGAAAAGTGCCATGATGTAACGTACGTAATTGCTGATAGCATTATCTAATTGTGGACACAGCTCAACTACATCATTGATAAAACACAATGGCAAATACCTTTAACTTACACCATTAATTCATTAAACGTAATGTCGATAATTTCATTTGTATTATTTAAAATGTGTTTATTTGTAACTGGTCCCACGAAAAGCTTACCGCATATTTGGATTCATCCTCTTGAAATAACTTGTACCCTTTTAGAAATATGTTAGTGTCTTATTTATATTACCCCATACAAAAATAGGCGAAAAAAGGCCAACTGCAAATTTTAACAGGGTTTTCTAACTAATCGGCGTTTCTTCTCAGCAGTGGTCTCTTGTGAAGCGCTGGTAGATTTTTGACGTGTAAAAGTGCCCATGCGGCCTACTTACTGAATAATCATCTTTTATCTTTTTTTTTTTAATCGCTCTCTAATTACCAGTTTAAAATGCTTTATCGTATCATCCGTATTTCTAGGCCTATTTTAATTTTACTTTTGGTGTTCTCTTTTACGGCATTTTCATATTTCGTTGAGAAATGCGATATAAAAAGATCCATGCATATTCTCTATTAGCTCACCAATTACTGAGATTTTCCCCATTAGATAAAAATTTGCTTTGTTTCGACAAAGTTTTACTGCCGTACCGTTCGAGCATACCCTATTATATGGTTAATTAAACTGTGTGAATGAGAACTGACCTCAGTCGGTTGTAATCGAGCTAGTTCTACGTTGATAATTGCTGCTATTTTTAACTCTCGTTATGTTGTGACCTCTAATTTGATTAGGGGAGTAGAGTTACTAGAGTTATATGTGACAGGCTTTGAATTATTTGAGTACTGACTAACTAGACTTTGTCGGACTAAATTACTCTGGTAACTTTTACATTTTCTGAAATAAATAATATCTTTGTTATACGTTGCATTTCGACAGGTTAGCTAAAATTATATAACGGGTGATAACAAAAAAATGAGAATTATTTGCAAGGGTGTAAAAAAATAATTGTGTAACATTTTATATTTTTTTTATAGTAAGGGTTATAAAGTTATAATACACATTTAACTATTTACAAAATTATTAATGCACGTTACGATAGGGCCCGTAATCAGCTGTTCGACGCAGTTTTGACATAATGCCCGAACAAGACCGTTGGACGGCATATTTGTCCATTTTGCGCACACAGGTTTTGATTCTTTTTATCAGTTGGGCACAATTTTCTGCTTCCCAATTAATTTTGTAAACCAAACTGCTCAAAAAACCAGAAAAATCTTCGATCGGCCGACATTGTGGAAGGTTTTTGGGATTTCGGATTTTCGGTACAAATGGCACATTATGGGAGTCTAGGAATTGCAATGTTTTTTTGGCGTAATGCGACGATGCCTTATCTGGCCAAAACACATATTCTCCATCAGGGCGATGTTGGCGATTAAATGGTATAAGTATTTTTTCAAGCATTCACTCTATGAGAGTTTAGGATTAACTGCTAAACCACTAGGTTTGAACCACAGTTTTGACACACCTTTATTATAGGAAAAAGCCACATAAAGCATATCTTTCTGCTCAAACTTGTGCTTATACTTGTGTTTTATATTGCCTGGTGATGTTGAAATGTTGCTGGTATAGTACCGATCATTTCCAGGTATATGGGTTTTGCTCAAAGGGAAATAACTTTCATCATCCAAAATAAACGACTTTTCTTTGTAATTTGTAACCATCCAGCGGCATTGTGACATAATGTTACATTTTTGCTGATCGGTGTATTACGGTGCCCTTATCTTCTTGCGGCACTCCAAACCCACCTTTTTTAAAGACCGGCAAATGTACGGTTGAAAACATTTAAATATTTTCGCGGCATCTCGTTGGCTCATGGAATCACTATCATTGAAAGTGATATGGAGTGTCTTCAGTCTTCCCTTGGTCATTATTTTAGCTGGTCAGCCGCTACCACGTTTGCGAGTTGTCGTCAAGGATGCAAGAATTCTATATATTGTAGAAGCTGTTACATTTTCTTTGGTAAAATGATCTACTGTGTACTTTTTTCCCATGTTTATATTTTTATTATAAAAATGTACAACGCGTTTTCGCAGAGCTTCTTGTTTCGGCGTCATTTTGACAATTATAAATGATTGAAAAAATGAAACAAATAAAAATCAAGAATATCAAAAGAGGTACAAATAACATCTTGAACAATTTTTTGTCTATGGCAATAGATATTTTTTTTAAGACTACTGAAAATGATTCTCATTTTTTTGTTATCACCCGTTAGGTAGATTGGTTTTGACTTGAAATAAAATACAAGATAGACAATATGTTCGAAGTTATAATATTGAAGTGAAAGTATCAAATTAATAATGCCTATCGATAACAAAGCATAGTTTTGGTCGTACAAGTTCAATATTTTGAATTGTGCCACTTATTGTAAAGGTTTAATTAAATTGGAGCCCTGCATACAACTCAGACGCGCCTGATCCGCGCTCGCCTATTGTCTTTAGGTAGAATCATGAAGGCGCAAAACTTAGATGTGTTGAAACCCCCTAAAAACTACCAAACCATCTAGATCCTAGATAGATAGTGATCTTTATCAAGTTAAATTGCACGTTAACCATAAAACTAGAGGCGTCTTCCATTAGGTAACAAGCTTCCTTTAAGCAATCAATCTTCTTACGGTTGCAGGTACGGAGGAGGAATCATCCGACAGGCACTCGTCGGAGGATGAGGGCGAGGAGGGGTCGGAGGGCGAGCGGTGGGTCGTCAGCGACGCGCAGGCGCAGCACTACGCGGCGCAGTTCGCGCAGCTGCGGCCCGAACGGGGGCTGCTCTCTGGACACACTGCCAGGTATACTATTAAGTTTGGCCGCATTCACATAACGAAAACTATATAAAATTTGAACAGAGCCACGCAATTGCAGAACACGACACAAAAAAACTTTGTAAGAATAAACTGTAACTACTTACTTTGAAAATTTTAATCGATTATTAACTCTATCTGTTTAGTTAACAGCTTATTAAAGTTTTCTTTTTATTTAAATGTATTCAGATTGTTCTTCGAAAAATCGCGACTGTCAGTCGCAGACCTGCGCAAAATATGGCAGCTCTCCGACCTTAACAAGGACGGCATGCTGTCCCTCGAGGAGTTCAGCATCGCGATGCACCTGATCGTGGTGCGGCGGAGCGGCGGCGCCGTGCCCGCGGCCCTGCCGCCCGCGCTGGCGCCGCCGCCCACCGACCTGGTCGACCTCGCCGCGGACATGTTCGGCTCGGGCACCTCCGCCGACTTCAACTTCCCCCCGAAGGCCGAGGAGCCGAAGAAGACCGAGGAGCGGCAGCCCTCGCTCTCCCCCAAACCGGAAGCCCAGCTGAACAACAAGGAGTGGACTAAATTCGTCGACTCGCCGACCTCGAGCGTGTCGAGCCCGGGGCCGAAACCGGTCAACTTCGACTTCCACAAGTCGGTTCTCGAGAGGGATCCGAAGATATTCCACCCGGTGGCGCTCCGCGTGACGCCCGAGGCGTCGCTGGAGGGCGAGCGGCGCGCGAGCTCGTCGCCCCGGCGGGACGACTTCGCGCACGCGTTCGAGCCGCCGAGCCCGAAGCGGGCGGCGGAGCCGGGCCCGCCGGGGCTGCCGGCCGTGAAGGCGATCCAGCGGCCGCAGGGCAAGAAGCCCCCGGTGGGCGCGGGCGCGCTGCCGCCGCCGCCGGCGCGCGAGCACGAGGAGCCGCCCGCGCCGCGCAAGGAGCCGCCGCCGCCGCCGCCGCCGCGCCCGCTGCGGAACCACGCGCGCTCCAGCTCGCTCGACCTCAACAGGTCCGGCCGCGATTATATCGCCTTCTTTTTCTACTCCTGAGGGGTTATTACGACATAGCTATGCAGTTCAGTTTACGCTCGGAGAAAAGGACAGTGCTATACAACTGCTATAGCTCTGTCCTTTACAATCGCCGTAAAATGAACTGCATAGCTATGTCGTAATAACATCCCTGTACTTTTATCGGTCATTTATGATGCGAGGTCAAACCCGATAAATCAACTAATTGTTTATTCAAATTTGAATTGTGTTGATGTATTCATTAATGTTCTTCTTGACACACCAAGTTATATCGACTTATCGGGTTTGACCACGCAACCCTCGATATAGTCACGAACACTAATACAGTGTCCCTGGATAAAGTTCACAAACGAATAAAGGTGTCATTATTTTATTTTTAAAGATTAAAATAAAACATTGATTGCTGTGAAACCTATCGGAACAAAATGAAATATCTCGCCTCATAAGAGGTCTATTGAGATGAAATAATTGGTTATTTTATCCCAGAGCATTTCCTGTGGTAAATAAAGAAACAAAAAAATACGCCATTTACAAAAAAATACAGGTTTATTAGCAACACATAGCAATCAACGTTTTTGTTAATATAAAAAAAGTCACCAAAAAAAAAACTTCATTATTAGTTTCATCTCTATTCGTTTGTGCACTTTAAGCAGGAACACAATGTATAAGCACATAGATAATATGTCCGCAGAATAATCCGTATAAAAGCCTCTAGTCCACTCCCCATAACAGTACTTGTGCTTTTTTGAGCCAAAACGACACGCCTAGCTGCCAAAGCTTACTAAACCTAGGTTAAAGTATTACGCGATAAACACAATCTTGTCACGTGCAAGTGCACGTCAATTTAAAAACTAAGTTAACCATAGACACATTTTCTCATTTTCATGTTTCTCGCTCGTTTGGTGTGCTGTTCTGTGCTTCGTTCGTATTAGTTTCCTATATTTATTGTCGAGATAATATCGCGTATTTTGTTACTATAATTTTTCAATTTATTTGAAACCAAGTCGTAGAGAAAGTATTGTATGCAACGGGCTTTATTTGAAACCAAGTCGTAAAAAAGGTATTGTTTGCAACGGTGTATAACTAAGTCAAAAAACACTCGTGGCGTCTTCCTTTACGATGTTCGCCTTCGGCTCACATCGTAACACACGCACTCAGTCTTTTTTTAACCTCTCTTACGCCCGGTTCCTATATTCAAGAAACGAATCGTTTTTCTTACGGGCAGTAGCGTTATGACAGTTATGACATTAGCTACGTACTAAAGGTGTCAAATTTTAACCAGAAGTCACAATCCTACCAACGGTTTTGAATATAGGAACGCACCATAATACAACTGTTGCATAAACTAATACCAGGGAGTTTATTGTGACATGGCAGTTAATTTAACAGCGAGCGTAAAGGACGGAGCTATATCAGCTATATAGCTGTTTCCTTTTCTCAGCGTAAACTAAACTGCATAGTTATGACATAATATTAACGCCTTTGTATATTCTTAACCATGCGTGTCTACAAAATATAATGTATTTTAATAATCACAGAATTTCCAGAACGGATCGTATCTCAATTCAGCTTTTGATGCTTAAAATATCGTCCACCGTTTCTAACACGCCTTCGCATTTCTGATGTCGCCCTTCGAAGTTGAATTTTATTTTCCCTATGAAACATCCTACTTAGATTTTGTGTGTTTATTTATATGATTTGTTTCGGTAATTTTCTCTTCGCTAACTTACCGCCTGATTCACAATCGACAAGTTAAGCATATTTGACACATTTTAGCCCTTTTTAAACTTACACTTGAAAATAGACAAGGAGAGAGCTAACTAAATGGCAGATAAATTTACTCGTCGATTGACAAACAGGCCCTTAATGTTTTACGGCCAAACCCTATATTCAATCCGCGGACAGATAGGCTTACTTCGGATTAAAATTTGACACATTTTTTATGGGCAAATGTCAAATTTTAACCCGAAGTAAGCCTTATCTATCCTCGGTTTGAATATAGGGTTCGGCCGTTAGTCTACTCCAGACAAGCAAACGGTGTTAAGTCTGGTGATCAAGTTGGCCACAATTTAGATCCATTTCAACCAATCCATCTCCTTGAGAAGTTACTATCAAAATGTATCGCCCGGATCTTAAGAATGTGCTAGTACACGCATCGTTTTGAAAGGTCAGATCAAATCTATTCAAAACATGTATTTATTTCGTGAACACAGACGTGGAAAAGTTGTAAAAAAAAAAAACTCCGCTGTAACGGTAGACTAAATAAACAAGGAAGAGATGATTAGTTTTGATGATTGAGTATTAACAAAACCTTGGCTCAACTTTTGTTGGCTGCAAACTACTCACAATTCAAGGTCAGGAAAGAGGGTTTCGGCACACAACGAGCTCGGCGCCGAGTACCTATAATGTACTGTTACAGGTTCAAGAGCGCCCCCGCGCCGCCGCCCGCGCCGCCGCCGCGCATGTCGCCCGCGTCGCCGCCGCGCCGCCCCGCCGCGCCGCGCTGCGAGGGCGAGCCGGCCTTCGCGCGCGACCTGGACGACAGCCTCGGGTACACCCGCGACGACGCGCCCAAGATGCACGGCGCCTTCGAGGTCTACAGGAAGCCGTCGCGGGAAGGTAAAGCTAGAGACGGACCGCGAGCTGGCCACGGTCGGCGGCCGGCGGGATGCGAGCCGAAGTATGAAGTAAACATTAGAGATGTTCCCACTCGTACATATTAATAATTACACACTATCCAGGATATAAAAGTCCTTCATACATACTAAAGTAAAAAGACTGCCCTATTTTCTCCAAACTTTAATTTAAAATTTACATGTTTGTTTATCAGTATTTTAAGGTAAAATCTAGCAAGTCGACTTTAAACTTATTTTCGGTATTAGATTGGAATATATTATATATTTATATTTTATGACAATTATTGTGTTTAAGACCTGATCTGATGATGGAGTCAAAAGGTCGCAATAGTATTTCCGCTGTTGTTAAAGCAAACCCACTTGTTTGAACTTTTTAGGTTCTGATAAGCAAATTATGACTCGGAAGACTGCTTAAAAGGGAGCAACGAAATTCCGTCTTAATAATAATAAAAAGTACCTATTGAATTACGGTTTTTTATTTTTAAGGTCCAGGGGGAGAGGAACCGTGTGTTCGAGCGTTGCAGGAGCAGAATGCAGTTCTGCACCGCGTGTGTCGCGCGCTCGTAGCGGAGTTGGCGGACGTGGCGCGCGAGCGCGAACAGCTGCGCGCCGCGCTGGCGCCGCCCAGAGACTCGTCCGTGTAGCAAGCGAGATTGAACGATCACTTAACCAAGTGGGATTAAAAAAAATACCAGTGTCTGCAATATGTTTTAATCCAAGAATCAAATACATGATCCGAATGTTTAGTCCTAAGAGTGCGCGTGGCCGTCCCGTAGGGTGATAAAGGTCGTCGGAGACGCAGGTGCAAGTTGTGTAGCGTTCTAGTAGTGGCCTCCCCTCCCCCACGGGTCTCCCCGCGAACGGTCGCGCATGAACTTGTTGGATGATATGCACATGAGAGATTACTCATTTTGCCTTTTCAAAAAAAGTGCACGTTTACTAACTCAAAAAGCAAAGCCTATGTACTTTCATGTATCTATTAACAAATTTAACTTTACAAACTTCTTTTTTCGCAGAATAGCCCTTTACGAGTAGTTATCGATCCTATCGACCTCCAAGTCGCTACGAGCAACACCACACAGGCTGGCGTAACCTGTGTTCTTTAGCGTTTTCTCTTTCTATGTATTGGATGTTCCAAGGGAGAGAGGTCGCAGGCAATTTTTTGTTATCCCCACTACATTAAGAGTCAATCATTTTAATTTGCAGATAGTTAAAATATATATTGACCTTTTTCCGGTGGCTTATTCGTGATCAAGTAAATTAAACAATTCGAATTAGCATTCATTTAACATGTTTCAGCCCAGTGAAATCGACCTTAGAATAAGGTGCTTACGTACCATTTTCAAATGGGTTTGCTTTTGACCCTAGTCAAGACCAAAGAGTCTGGATAACATCGTATACCTAGCACTAAATGTTTAATTTTCTGAAACGGAATGTTAGAATATTTATGAGAAAAGCAAAATCATACCTTATTCAATATTGTGCTTAAATTAACTTACTCGCCGGCTGTATGAATAGGGTGTGATACATCGAACACTTTATTCTGACATACGACTGTCAACAGAACTGTGAGGATAAATCTAAAATAGGTTTCAAAATTATTTAATTGACCATCACTGAATTCCCGTGCTAAACTTCTTTAATTGACTTAAATTACTGACTACTCGGATATTTAAAGATAGTTAAATCTGTTGATCGGGACGCTTCCATGTCAGTTAGAGGATTGCTACAACTTTAGCACACTCTTTTCTTACAAAATAGTTAATGCTGTTTACATCGATTATAATACGCTCGTCATATTTAATATATGTTTTTTTACAATACGATCATTAGATTGATTTTAATCGCTAAATTAGTATGAGTCGATCGTATAGTATAATAACAGAATAGGTGGACGGATGAGTGGGTTGCGGAGTTCGATTGTGTTATGTATTCCCCATGTATTTTCCTATTGTATCTGTTGTAATATACTATTTGACGTATGTAATCTCATGAAGAGATATGAATATTTTTGCATATTTTATACTGTATCCAAGTCATCTTGTGTGTATCGATAGAATTAAGTTCATTCCCAACTCAATGATAAAGGTGCATATAATGTATTTCATTCCCATGTTGGTTTTTAAATTTAAAAAAAAAGGAAACCACTAAAAACGTTTAAAAGTTGACTGAAATAATTAAGATATTAAATCCAGATATTTTCTTGTCAATCTTAAGCATAGTAACCGTAACCACTTTGAACGTGAAGGCAATTTAAAGTAAGTAAACAGAAAATTCTTACGGTTTAATTACACGTCGTGCGGGTCTTGTCCTTTGGGGTGTTTCGTGGTCAATCATAATCAGTGAGCGAGCATGGTCGCCCTACAGGGCTAGGAGGGCGCTCTCACTTGGCCTGATTCATACTGACTTATGGGCTGATATGTTCACTTATGAGAGCGCTTTAAAACTACTGTAAGTTTGGTAATATACAAAACTTAGCCAAATTTAATGATTTCTATATTGTAACTCAGAGTTTAAACTAAAATAATTCGGAGGATTGAGCAATGGTACTCATTAGCTTCGGCATGTAAGTATCTATAAGAGGCTTTTGTATAATAGTGTCATTCAGCATTTGCATCGTCGTTCCACTTATTGATAAGAATCATTATTTACTCACAAAGTTACATTAGTAATCATTCAGTTATATTGTGTGCGTTTTGACCTTTATTTATATACTTTTAGGTCTTAAGAGGCCTACATGGTGTTCTTGTTGTAATGTGTAAAGTATTGTACAGAAACAAACGGTTGTACAAGCCATGACCTTTTTCATTAACTGAAATTGTTCTTTTTCCAAACTACACCTTTCGTAGCTGTGTCAATTCTCCGCTTTGGCTTAATGCCGTTGCATAGTCATATTTATATTTCGCGGTACAGTCAGTGTAACAAGTAACAATATTAGATGTCCTTTTTTATTTGAAGTGGCGTCTGAGAGAGTTGTTAATAATTCCAGAATCTTCTGATGGAGCACACTAACGTTCATTCCGCTCATATGATATGTCTTTTATATACAAACATACTTGTAGGAAAGAAGAAGATGCATTTTAAACGAGATTTTAAATAATTAATGTGCAAAGGCTAGGTTCGACCGTAAAAATACAAGTGTAGGTTCATGTCAATAAGGAGCGAGAAACTCTTAAACTCTAAGCTCGAATATTTAGGTGCCTTCCTCTTCCACTTTCTCATGAAAGTATTGCGAGAAAGAGACAGCGAGAAAGTGATTTGAGTTCGATGTTTGAAGTATCTCGGTTTGGTCGAATCCTGCCTGGTCTGTAGCTTTTTGTCGATGTTTGTAATGTACCTTACTTTCTGATGTCATTAGTACATTCGTAGTACACAAGCAGTGAAACTGTTTATACGTAGTTATAAGTAATTTAGCTGGCTCTGCTCAGACTGAGTGTTAGACATTTTAATGTGATTAAAAAGTTATGGCAGTCACCGGAAGTTTAGGTATCTTTTATCATACGAAATTACGAATTGTATGATATATTAATCATTTAATTAAAGAGACGCGTAAATTAAATAAGTATCACCGAATTCCAATCACAGACAAACCTTAAAATATTGTTTTATATAGACGGTTGTGCAGCAATGATTATTATAATTCGCTCCCTCCGAGCATAGCTTTATATCGCATTAATGTTTATTAAGATGCCAGCCACTGATACTTGTGAATGTAAATGTTCAATAATGTTAGCATTTATGTTAGTTCCGCTACGTTCTATAAGTAAGTTGCTTATTAAATGTTAGTGACATGATAGTCGCCTGAAATATTTTATCAAACTTAAGCGCTGTCAAGTCATCCAGAAGCCTATGCTTGTATGTATTGCATTCCTTTTGTATCGTACTATAATTTGCTTATGCTATTGTATAAATTAACAACAAGCGTTGTTTTATGTGAATGTTGTATCATATGCGTTAGTATAGGGTATGTAAAAATGAAGCTATTGTATGTGGTAAGGAGTTGAGACGGTAAGGGCCGACTGACGGTAGGAGTAAGTAGGACCGATGCGTAGCGGGGCCGCGGAGCCTGGCCGAGGCGCCATCTGCCGAGCGGGCCGCGTCAACATGTTGTTATAAACACACTATATTACAGTTTTAGCTTAGTGTACAATTTTATTGAATTTGTGTGAAAAAATGTATAATAAGATTACTCTGAAGGTATCTTTTTTTTAGTCATACGAAGTATATCCTCCCGCCGGAACGCCGAGCGGTGGCCGCGGTGTAAATAATATTTTTCTCCGCGCTTACCTCCTAAGCTATCTAAAGCTTAATCACCCCACTGAACTACATTTCGGTCCAATTTTGAAGTATTGTTCACCATTATATTTACCTATTTATATGTTTCTTAAAGTTTATACAGTAATGCTTAAATATTATTGTAGTAAAATATGTACAATAAATTTATTTCAAAATTTTGTTTTAGTTTCTGTCCTATAAATAGTTCGAGTGCAAGAGACGATATCACCGTTATCAGGGAAATCGATATATCTATATCAAAGGTAAATGCGACCACGCGCCGCGTGTGCTCGCGCCGCGCGGCGGTGATAACAGAGATAGCGCCGCGGGCCGGCGCTCCTCGAGATCTCAAGGAGCCCTCGCTCCGCTCCCAGTCTCCCCTGTTCCTTTCCCGCTGCGATGCCGCATACCTGCGGCCGCGGCCGAGGTCCTCCCGCAGCGCGCCCCGCGCCGCACTCCGCCTCGAGCCGCGGCCCGCGACGCACGCGTCCGCGCTTCGCCGTACTCGCTGCGCTCGCTCGTAAACATTCCCGATTACAATGAGATTCTTTTAATCTCCCAACATGAAGCGGCTTCTCCTGCTAGTGACTCTCGTGACCGGAGCCGCCTCCGAGGTGTCCGTGCGCGTATGTGAACCTATCAGAGTGGCGATGTGCAAGAACATCGGGTACAACCAGACGGGCATGCCGAACCTGGCGCGGCACACGCTGCAGGCGGACGCCGACGTGACCCTGCAGACGTTCAGCCCGCTCGTGCAGTACGGCTGCTCCTCGCAGCTGCATCTGCTGCTGTGCGCCGTGTACGTGCCCATGTGCACGGACAAGGTGGCGCTGCCGATCGGGCCGTGCCGGTCGCTCTGCGAGAGCGTCTACGCCCGCTGCTACCCGGTGCTGCGCGGATTCGGCTTCCCGTGGCCCGCCGAGCTGGACTGCAGCCTGTTCCCCGAGGAGAACAACCACGAGCACATGTGCATGGAGGGCCCCGGGGAGCGCGCGCCGCCCGCGGGCGCGCTGCCGCCGGACGGGGGGGGCGCCGCCCGGGGCGCCTGCCGCCGGCTGCTGAGGCCGGCCAGCTGGGTGTGGGTGCGCGGCTCGGGCCGCTGCGCGCAGTTCTGCGACGCCGAGGTGCTGTGGGAGAGCGGCGAGCGCCGCGCGGCCGAGGTGTGGCTGGCGACGTGGGCGGCGCTGAGCTTCGCGTGCTCGCTGGCCGCCGTGGGCGCGGCGCTGGCGTGCGGCGAGCGCGGCGGGCCCGGCGAGCGCGCGCTCGTGCTGGTCGCGCTGTGCCGCTGCGCCGCGGCCGCGGGCTGGGGCGTGCGCGCCGCCGCGGGCCGCGCCGCCGCCGGCTGCGCCCGGGACTCCACCTCGCCCGCGCGCATGCTGCTCGCGCACGACGGGCTCGCCAACCCCAACTGCGCGGTCGTCTTCCTGCTGCTCTACTACTTCGGGCTCGCCGCTTCCGTTTGGTGAGTGCTAGCGTTCAGTATCCGTTGCCCTGACTGAGTATCGAGGCGCCTTTCGAACCGCATCGGCCGGTTCAGGGATACCGTGTCACCTCGCATAAATAATATCTCGACGTTATCGGACGCTCTGGCCAGGGAGATTTTTTTTTCGAAACTTACATCGTCGTTCGGCTCGTCGATAGGTAGGTACCTGATTGACGGCCCAGGAGACTTGAAACACCGATTTGCCGGACAAAATTGTCCGTTAACAAAAAAATTGCAGTCGGTATCGAGTGATTCCTGCGAGCGGCGAGCGGGCCGATCGCGAACAATGGGTCCTTCGACAATGAGCTCGCACCTCACCCTACCTGCCATTGTCGCGGGATTGCGGCCGGAGCCCCGACTTTATCACCAATCAATTATGTTTTGTCACTTGTCGTCTCAGCTATTGATGCTAAGCTGTACACACAATGGCTCGTGCTTAGATTTGAGCGACGAAATACATCTTTTGTTTGACATCAACAAAAAGTTTAAGTAGGTAGGTATGAAAGCGTGAATTTCTCTTGTAGGTAAATCTTGTAGGTAATCTACCGGAAAGAGTATTTTGCTAGCCTTAGTATTGTACAGTAAAAATAATAGTTGTGTAGTAAAAGTGCAGGAAGTTTCTTAAAAGCTTACGGTGTAAGAATTCCATTTCGTGTCGAGCGTATTGTTATTGTAATCCGAAGCTCATAATTACATAACGCAGCGTAACGAGAATACCTACTAATCATTATCCAGAGTTAAGAGTCTAACACAATGTTATTTAAAAGTGAATAGTCGAGCAGAGCCGTCGGCTACCGGCCAGTCGACGCCCGCCGTCCATTGTTTGCTCGGCAATAAGTCATGCTTTCAAACGGTTAAGAACAAATGCACTGGCGTTTGTCTGGTCCTGCGGCCCGTTTGTAAGCATACATTATTTATATAAGAACCGTTTTACAGTTTGTTCATGATAATTTTGTAGCACGATGTAACGACCTCATTTGTCAGCCGAAACTAACAATAGACTTTACGACGTATAGTTTCTATGTTTGCCTGCTCATCAATGTAACTGGTAAGATTCAAGAGAACTGCTCAGAAACATTCTACGACGCTTATAACTCAATTCTTTAAAATTCAAATTCCGTATAAAGTTCCCCGGTATGTTGATCTGTGAATAAATCAAACATGTTCGACGAAAAGCACTTTTTCTGTTTCCT
Source organism: Acleris emargana (assembly GCA_927399475.2). Classification (NCBI taxonomy): domain Eukaryota; kingdom Metazoa; phylum Arthropoda; class Insecta; order Lepidoptera; family Tortricidae; genus Acleris; species Acleris emargana. The sequence continues at coordinate 8,494,772 of OV656851.1, forward strand.
AAAAACAAGATCAGGCCGTAAAGTAAAACGAATTGGGAAATAAAATAAACGAGGTTCAATAAATCACGCGCTAGGCGACGCCGGCGCAGCCGTGGGATGTATCATTCGTTTTACCACATAGCGTACACTTAATCTCGTGCTATATGCATTTATAGAGTATACGAGTAACGTTTGATGTGTAGACATTTTTGAAAATAATACATTGATGATAACCGTCGTACATCCTATTGTGAAGTTAAGTTAAATTACGCAAATTGTAAATACGATGAATATTCCTAATATTCGCTAGGTACCATTCATTATGTTTAGTGAGGATATATTTGTTCTATCATCTATCGTTGCAACTTCAAACTTGAGAAAGTTTGCCCACAAATAGTAGACTAAGTGGTAGGGAAGCATACATTGACTAATATAATATTAAGACCAATTCTACTGTAATTATATCACATACCACACAAACAACAAATCATGGTGCGTTTGGTCCTTGGAGCGTCATTTCACGGATGGCCCATGTTATGAGGAATGCATCAAATCAGCTTTGAACCCGTACCCATATTTTATTAGCACTTTGTTACAAACATAAAGTTTGGTCTTGTGTAGGTGAATACGAGAATAGACCGTCGTTAACACGTTCGCTGCCACCAACTAGCTCTTGCAGACAATTCGAATACGCCACGCAAGTCCCCGGCACTAAACGTGGAACATACAGAATAATCCTCCGTTTTTACTCCAAATAATAGAATATGTGTCTTCATTTCAGTTACATAAAACACAAAACTGTAAGGTAGAGTTAAAAGAGGGCTTTGTAAATCTGATACCCAAGTGGTTAGCCGTAAAAACGTACTATTCAACATTTCTACATAAATTGTTATTGGATATTATCGTTTTAGTGTTTAAAGAACTTGTATCGTTTAAGCGGGCTTTACGATTGCTAATAGCTTTTATTAAATAACTTATAGGAGATACTGTTTTTGATACAGTTTATTTTTTGTTAAGTTATATTATAAATTACCCTTGTTACAAGCCTAGAGCTTATTTTGGGACTAGGACAATTTATGTAGGGTACAATGTATTCATATTTATTTTTTAAATTACAAACGAGTAATTTAATAATAAGGCGAAACTTATTGACGAAGACATGATGACGGGAAGTTTTCCTTTTTAGTTATTAAATTGGTTAATTAAGAGTATAAAGAAATAACTAACGCGGGATGGAAATATTAACCCGAAAATACTTTTATTTCAATCTAACTTCTTAATCTCTTGTAAATTCTTAATAATTTTAACGATCAAAGCTTCAGTTACCATTTTCATAATCTTTACTCCTGCATGTTTTATTTAGTTTAGTGTTCATTTCTTAGACAGTGATAAAAGTATGTTTTCACCTCAGCAGCTCAAACAAGCAGGTTTTGCTGCTTAAAAACAGTGAGCAAAATTCAATTTTGCTGCGAGCGAGAGGCAAAGTAGCTTTTTAATTATTTTTTTTAAATGCCGTGAGCAGTGCTGGGGCTACTCACAACTTCGAAAAAATTGAACTTCACTTTGTTCTGTCACTTTCACTTCGATAGGAAAAAAGCGAGAGATAGAAACAACTTGATTCGAAGTTCGATTTTCAAATTCCACACATAGTAGGCCCAAAAAGAAACGCACGTTCGGATGCACACATAACCGTAAAATTGCAAATAAAACTATCTGTTAAAGTTTGAAATGTGTTTATTATAACTATTTTATACAGTAGGTACAATATTTTTTTTTATTTAATGTTTTGAAGACAAAATTAATGAAAAATAAGAAGTTTATCATGTATCTACATAATTTTGTTATCGTTTTAACAATCTTTAATTTCGTGACATAAACCGCGGGGGCAGTTTCAGAACGCATTTCAAAAATAGCGGGATTATTGTAGCCAATAGCCATAGACAAGGCCTAGTTAGGTTTTTTTTAAAGCCATAGACTACATAAAGTTGTATAAAGTTGTGTTTGCACTACGGCATTATCAAGTTGAGTGACAGGTTTTATCTGTTTCATGTTTATTTTTTCCACTTTTTATTTTATTAGTATTTTGCAAAAATGCTTGTGATTGATGCATATGCGATCGTGTCGTTATTTAGTCGTGTATTCACTAAATGGTCACAACGGAAGACCTGCGTTGGCCCTACCAGCTTCACGCTGTGTTGTTCTCGCTGCTGAGGTGAAAAGTTGTATGTCTCACACGAGACCAAAGTTTTTTACGTCTCGTATCTTTGAATCCCTCGCTACGCTCAGGATTCTAACCTAGAATCACTCGCTACGCTCGTGATTCAATAATAGAATCCTTCGCTTACTCGGGATTCAAAATCATCACTCGCAGCAAAAACCAACTTTGCTCTCTTGTTGAACAAATAACTATTATCGTTGCCTGCCGTATAGTACAAGCTTAAGAGTTTAATTCGAGTAAGATTGTCCTCCTGATATTTTTATTAGGTAGGTATATGATCTTAGAGTATAAACTTGACTTGTTGGCCACTTAGCGAGTGAGAGAGTTGAGATTCTTCGTAAAAAAACGTATCTTTGACCGGACGACTGCTCGAGCCATTCCAGAAATTCGCAGCGATCCCTCCGGGGAGCGAGCGTGCTAAATGAGACATTTTCTGAAATCATATCGTGTTTCAACTTCCACAGTTTGCCGCTTTTTGAATTGTTTACTAATTAATATCTCTATTAGCAGCGCGCCGTACAAGGCTAAAGAAGATAAAATTTGTCATTTGATAATGGCAAAAAAACTTATTCAATATTCTTATTTAAGTATAAACGCTTAAGAGTTACTTGTAAAATAAAACTACCTATATATACCATGTTTTGACTTACACACTTGTAGACACTAGTAGGTTTAAGTTATGGTTCATGAACTTTCAAATTTTATCTTTGCACAATCGGTTATTGACCCTAGAAACGGCCATTACTTAAAAAAAAACAATTATTATTCCGATAATAATTATCAACTGCCAGCAAATCGATTGGGTAAAAATTGCCTTACTCTTAGGTAGGTACCCTAATAGAAATTAATAAAAAAGTCAAGTGACACATTATCAAGAGCTAAAGAGCCGTAAGAGTCCTTGAGCTAGTAGTTGTGGGCACTTCACCCTTCAACTCGCTGCCCTCGCTGGTGAGGGCACAAACGCCTGACATTTTGGACAAATGACTCCATTACCGTGCCACTCGATTGATTGACATATATTTACCAACAAAATTACAAGTGTACTTAAGAGCCGATATCCACATTATCAACTGAGCGGAGGGTGGAGAGAAATTGGGATTATTATTAGGCACAAAATCTATAGAAATAAAACTGACTGACCGAAGACTGTATGTATATTTTGTCTACGTCCACTTCGGTAGACCTTCTTGCATTTGGTCCTACTAAAAACGATTTATGACGAATGTTGCTTCTTTTCAATCCAATCAAATATAACCTAGAGTATTTACATAAATTACGTACAAGATTACATCTTAATTAGTGATCGTATCAGCGGAGTTCGGTAGCGTTGTAATTAAAAAGATGCTGATTAACTACTTTTAAACTATAAGAAGCCTTATTTGATTTTTGAACCAGCGCTGAGTTATAAAGGTTATTAAACTTTTAATGTCTGTCGCACCTACATTAATGAGTTGCTCCGTAGCGTTGAATTTAAAACTTTCTCATCCTTTTCACTCTTTATTCGTGATGTATAGGAAGAAAAAGACAAAACTTATGTGACTTCGAACTGTGACTTAAGGTAGGTTAGGTTAAGGCTCCATGCTGCCTAGTGCCAAGTTTGTTATTTTTTGTACGAAACAGACTTCATATAGAGTTTTGGTTTTCAAACGTTAAATTCATCAACGGCTCGTAGCGAGCGCCCAATTAAAAGAGCGTCGCATCCGCGGCCAGCACCGCGGAACATTGTAAACGGATTTTATGGCAGACATTATTAATTTCTTAGAAAGACAGAATTTTGTTTCAAAACCGACTCGTTATGATAATTTTACGTTTATTTATGTGATGGCGGTGTTCTTTCACAGCCTGATATATCGCATCGATGGCGATGATGGGACATTTAACTGTTTGTGTTTTCAACATGTGGGTTGGAAAATTAACCTTTTGACGCCTAACGTTTGATAAGCTCTTAATACATGTACAATAAAAATAAATGTATGGTACTATAGTTAACATTTAGTGATGCGGAAAGAAGGGACGACCGACGGGTAAATTTTAGCACGTTTCGATCGTGAATTCCTTGCGATTGATGTTGATCGGTAAACAATGCTGGTAACTGGTGACGGCCGGTTATAGCGTCAATTACAAGCAGTTATCGCGTTTTATTGGGACATGAAAGACGCCGACAACGGAACGTGCGTGGTGAACTGTTGTGTTATTCTTTACATATTCAGAGGTTAGTAGACTTGATTATATTCTACTTGGTTCTGAATGTGTTTGCTTAAGCAACACCTTCGAATTATACGTTTACCACCAGGTTATATCTAAGTATTAAGTAGTAACTGTTCAAAAATAGAGACCAATAATTCTGGTACATTCCAAAATTCTTGGATCTGTGACTTTTGATTATGATGTACTACAGGGGTTAAACACAGATTAGACTAGTATCTCTGAGCATCCAAGAAATAACAAGTTAGAGTAATGTTAACCATGAGCCCATACTTCTGAGGTCTACTGAGCCCCCTGCAGGGTTAAAATGGGAGTCTTGATGGTAAAATCGATTTTGAGCTAAACTTACTTCGTTAAAGAATAAGACCACAGGTCCGCCCGGGCCGGGAAGCCTCTAAACTAGCTCGATTAACATAATAACAGATCGCTGCGCACGGAACTAGTTAGCCGGCGCACATTGTGGTCGCTGAGTAATGAGAAACGTCAAATTGGTTTGCCGCGCCGGCCGACGCCGACGCCGCATGACGCTCGGCCTGTGCGGTGTACACGCATCCTAATGACAAAAATAAATGAGCTGTTTTATTTATTAAATACTTACTTACATGTGGACTTTAAAATACGATCAAATATAAAATTATTTATGGTATGACGCTTTTTACAAGCTTTTTATAAACGAAATCTTGTAAAGTCCAAGTCATTAATATCGCCATTCCCAAGATGTCAAAAATATTTAAACTCATCTATGCCACTGACAATATGGTTTGTGTATACATAGGTATATATGACGCCATTAGTGTATAGATATAAGTGCTTTTGAGTAAACGTGGCTTTACAATGTTGTTCAAGAATTTGGTTGTCTTTGTTCCATAACGTAATTTAATTTTCATTTAGACGAAATGCAAGCATCTGTGATGCTGCAACAAAGTATCTTTTATAAGTTTTAAGATTGAAACGGCTCGTGGACTATAATTTTTGATGATGCAATAAAATACTGTACGTTGTTATTACGGAAAGCTATTTGTCATTTACAAAATGATTGTTTCTATAAATTGTACCTTTCGAAACCCAAGATTCCGATATCTATAAACACGACACGACGTTGGTAGAGAGATACATACCGTTATGTTGATCGGGTGTTGAAGCCGATGGATGCTACGAGTAGTAGCACAAAACTGAACGTGTCGTGGAGATCCGTCAGGAAGGTCTATTTGTTTAGCAGGAGAAAGAAAGAAAGAAAGAAAATAATTTATTCGTGACATGCATAACAAAGAACAGATTAACAAATACAAGAAGAAAGTAGCCACGAAATGGTCCCAACTCAGCGTAATGCTGGCATTAAAGTCAGCGCTGGTCTTCCGTTGGAACCATAGACATAGACGTTCTTCTGCTGTCATGATCACCTGATGATGGATAATTATGTCAATAGCACTTTATCAAGTCGATTTTTAAAAACCGTTAAAAAATGTAGGAATCTTACACCATTTGGTTTGGTTTCCAGATATGCTTGTACACGAAGGGTAACACAGACTAACAGTCCGACGTTCGATAATGGTCTGTCGTTCATCGTAATAGAACACAGAATAATACTTTGATACATTTCTTCACAGATTTTGACCTGGAGGTAAACTTCCCCTTATTCATAGACGCGCAATTGGGCGTTTTTCAAAAAAAGTGTACATTAACTTTTTTTTCCAGAATTAGTTTTTTTTTGGTTTTCCTTACTCAGTATCGTTGATACTATCGATCCTCATGCAAGAAAAAAAGTGTCCCAGATTTTACTATGTAAGTTTTTTCTTCCAGTGCGTCACGTCCATATAAATAAAAAAAGACTGCATTCAAAAATGTGACGATTTGGAACGGAATATTTAGGACACTTTTTTTCTTGTATGAGGATCGATAGTATCAACGATTCTGAGTAAGAAAAACAATAAAAAAACGAATTCTGAAAAAAAAAGAAAATGTACACTTTTTTTGAAAAACACCCATTTACTAAGTACTTATCTGTCATTATGACTTCAATTTAACAGAAAGGGACAAAGAAAACTGAACTAAAATAGGTTTAGTTTTCGTTAATTAATAAGGGGGTTAGCTGTGGCGTCTTTAATGTGAAAAGAGTATTAAAATAATGTACTCGTATTATAATTCGACGACTAAGTTACGGGGCGGAAGCTTGTTTATAAACGTAATTATTTCAGCAAAATTATAACTTAACGAGTATTCCACTAGCCGCGAACCAGTCGATACGGAGGTGTATAATCATGGTCGTTTCATAATTTGTTGTTTATTTTAAATTTCCTTGCTGCCGATGCAATCTCACCACGAGCGCTCGGCTCGACCGGCAGGCATTCTTGTTATTAGGGCTGCCACACAAAAGTCGATATCGATCCTAAATACTTTTCATTCGAAGGTAAATCGGTGTTTAGAGGACTTTAGAAGAGTTATAAATGTACTGGTTTGTTGGATGACTACTAATTAACGAAGATCTTTATTACTTTCTGAATTAAGTTATATCTAATACCCTATTGTGATGTCCGTAGGTCCGTTCTGGTACACTTATAGGAACCCCTTAAGTGTCCATAGTTTAGAATTGTAGATCCGTTTATAGTCTGTCTAGTTAGCAAATAATACACGACAAAGTATTAAAAACATTTTAGAAATTACATAAATAGCTTGACTGACTGTGGGTTGCAAAGTTGACTATTCGTTAGTGTAGTCTGTAGTCATTATTTGTAAGCACACGGTAGTTTGAATTTCTCAAGCGTAGTTTATTTTACTAGTGCCTTGAAAATACACGAAGTTATTTACCTCTACAGCTACTAATTAGGATTTAATTAACGTTTAGCTGGGGCGTGGAACACTATGTTGGAATTAACGAGGTGTGTTGATTATAAAATATACTGTCCGGCTCCATTGCTATATAAGTAAAATACCTAGTTTATTTATTCAGTGGCAGGCTCTTGATTTCCTTACATGGAAAATACGACCACTAAATGTTATTGTGTTATTTTATCGATAACGTTGGTGTCATCCTTACATCACTACACAACCGAAGATTCGATCCCACTGCGCTCGCGACGTAATTGGGATGCTAATCAGATGCTGAGCTGTTTCCCTCCCGCTCTAGCAAACAGGGAGGTGGTGCTCCGTCCCTTTCGCGGTCAGGATCGGCCATGAAGGCGGCGGTCTTCAATCATCTGGCAATAAGCGCAGGAGACGCGCCCCGCGGGCCCTCGCGGCTCGCACCGATATGTAATCACTGTGGTTTGCGCCAGGATCATTTCTTTTCCCAACCCGGCGGATCAAGACTCGTTTTAAAAATAACAATTTGCAACTCGACGCCGTCGTTTTTGCAACAAAGTTTGTGTTATAAAATTAATTGTAAAGCGTCCCTTGCTAGGATATTGCCTTTTTAAGACGGGCTAATAAAGTGACCATTAAATTTTGCATATTTTTTCCCTTTTTTGCGTGGCAGGGAGTTAGAGAAACAATAAGGCCGGTCGGGCGGCGACAATGCGGTGTTGCCGGAGCACAAAGGAGCCGAGGATGCCGTATCGTGCGCGGCATCGACGCGGGCGCACCGCGATCGTATCGGACTCATTATTGGAACATGGTTAGTTGGATGTTGGATACAAATAGACAAATTGTGAGAGAAATTACGTAACTTTAGAACTGCTAGGGTCATTAGAAAAAGCTGGTTTAGACTTTAACAAAAATATCGAAAACTGCATGGAATAAAACAATACAATCAACAATCTGCTGAAAAAAAGAAAAAAATATACCTACAAACCCTGACAACACGCAAGCAAAAATATTTTTGAACTGAGAATAAATCCAAAGAGAACTCTTGAAGGCAATAAGAAAGGGTCTTGTCTTGGTAGCATCCCAGAATCGCCAAGCAGTGATAATGGCATGGCATCCACGTTTCCCTGCCAACCGCGATGCACGCCGCGATACGATACGCTGCAGCACGACGCCTCACAGCGCCCGCCGTATCTGATCCGGACCCGACGTTATCCGACCTTGCCGGGTATTGTTTACTGCTCCAGATCACAGCCATAATGATAATGCTGCTCAAAGCCAGGACCAGAGGAATTTGTATTGCAGTCCGAAATAGAGGAAATGTTAAATGTTACTTCTGGTTATTGAACTCGCAAGTTGAGAAATAAAGATACATAGATTTGTTGGGATTGCATGGATTTTGTGGGAAGTCATGGAGTTGAGCGCTGCTGTGTGATTGATAACTGGAAATATGCCAATACGACCCGTATTACGTAAATATGCCTCGGTAACTCTGGTAATTTAATCCAATATCTTGTTCATTGATTAAAAAAACATCATCAATGCAGACATAGAATAAAAACAGACCCTTGTCTGTTGCGCCGGGCGGCGCGGCGAGGTCGAGCGCGGTCCGGTGGGTGGGCTTGTTTCCCGAACCTTGTTTGTTGGTTTTCGATGATGGATAGCCGTATAATTACAGCCAATTACCTCTAGACGGTGAAACGTGTTATTCTTACGCAGAAAAAGCAAGCTCCTAAGTTGACCCGTGCGTACGCTTAGATCAGGCGAAGATTTGTAAAGTTACAGAAACAGCTAACCAAATGCATAAATACGCATTTCTATGCAATTCTAGAGTGCGCACAGATCAAGATAGAATTGTCGAGTGATCGGCTTTGGTGCGTAAAGAAACCACTGGACTTGACGGGAATTTCTAAATTGACGCTAATGTCTAGGTAGTTGGCTATGGTTAGCATATGCTTATTATCGAGGCAATTTGACTCGAGGGAGAGTTACAGCATTAATAACGGGTTATTATTTCAGTTGTTTGATATGCTCGTGGACATTACCATTTTAAATTCCCTCATGACAGGTTTATACGATGGTATGAATAGCATTAACATCTTATATTATGATACGTTAGAAAATGCTACTATGCGTAATCAATTAAACCGGGCATGACCATGTTGGACCAAGCTCAATGTAAGTAACTAAGTACAAACACGAAAAAAAACTATCTCAAAAAAGAAATAGAACGAACTAATTTTCCGTTTAAAGTAAAGACATACTATCTAATGTATCTATATCTCTTTCTATTATTTAGATAGTAGGCCCGTGCAACCTTTCATTTTAAATATGAAACTCTTCCTGAGGTCACCGGTCACTGATACAATACTAGTTACAGTTCCTTGTAAATATTTTAAATTTTATTTTGACAAAGACGCAGTGCCTTATGTTGTCGTAGGCCTAATTGAACATATTGACAGTTCACGCGGTGGCACTCGGGCTCGGCATTAGACAAACAATGTGGTACGCAGCCGTAAGCAGGTGTTTGTAGAACATCTGTACAAAAACCATACAAGTGCTGTCGCTATGGTTTTACTCGTATCATAGAAGACTGCGGTATTCACCATTATAGGAGCTGTTGATCAATAACGACTTTTTGACACTGGAGATCAAATATGCTATTTGTATCAACTGGTTTGTATAGTTTATAAAGGTGCCCATAGGTGTAATTCTTTTGAATATGGCTAGTCGAATGATTAAGCATGCGAAGTCCACGCACATTTTTTTTGTACGCACTGACGGAACAACATAAACTCACCGGTTAGTGATTCGTCCGTCGAGTTGTGATGCGAGTTAGTAAGATAATCATCTACCAGCATTATGCTTTTCACTTTATCCTCAAACGTCAAATACAGTTTCGGTTTTTGTTTTGAATTACCAATAATATTTGTACCTATTAATGTCACCACCTAGTCTGTTCAAGATATTTTAAAATTACTTATTATTGATATCCTCGGGAAAGGCATAGGTCCAGGGCCTCTATTCAACACGGTAAAATCCAAATCATTTTTGACCTGATGTCGTACTGTCAACGTTTTGATAGCTCTTATTTACTTCACAGTAATGGCGGCCGAGTTAAAAACAATACCATAACAGAGGGCTTAAGCCTAACGCACTTGCAATCGCAATCGTTTTCATTTTGACAGTCCGAAGGCGAGTCTGCTTACAAAATGAAAACACTTGTTCCACTTTGTAGCCGATAGCGATTGCGAGTGCTTAACGGCCAAACCCTGTATTCAATCCGCGGACAGATAGGCTTACTTCGGATTAACATTTGACACATTTTGTATGGGCAAATGTCAAATTTTAACCCGAGGGAAGCCTTATCTATCCTCGGATTTAATATAGGGTTCAGCCGTTAGGCAATACCGACGCGGGTCAAATACGATTTTGATTTTACATGGACATCTTTCGGTTGGTAAAATAATTGACTATACTCCGCTTCCAAAGATCCTTTCCTCCTCGCACCTTAAAACCATTTAAAACTATGGAATGAGCTTCCCTCCACGGTGTTATGCTAGCACTTCGATATGTATTCACTGAAAGAATTCAATTCAATTCAAGTTTATTTCAGAAACAATATACATTGTGTTTGAAAACGACTCTTACAAGCTAGCACATATAAGACAACAACTTCGCTGTGCCCCTGGCATTGCTGATCTTTATGGGCGACGGTTACCATCAGGTGGTCCGTCTGCTCGTTTGCTTTATACAGCTATGTAAAAAAAAAATGATAATGATAAAAACTTCCTTTTAAAGTTTGAAACTGACGACGCTGAGGAAACACTCGTCCGTTTAACGCCGGCTTGTCTTTAACGCTTAAAAGCTTTCACGGCTCATTTAAACACGACCTCGGGAAGACAGACAAACTCATCCAACATGGACGTTGAACACTTGGTCTAGCAAAAATGTTTTTTTTTTCGTTTTGTGTCAGGATACTACATTGATATAAGTAGGTCGAACTGGGATCTTTGTAATATAGGTAGTAGGTATAGACTTACGTCCGGTTCCTATATTCAATCCGCGGACAGATAGGCTTACTTCGGATTAAAATTTGACACATTTTGTATGGGCAAATGTCAAATTTTAACCCGAGGTAAGCCTTATCTATCCTCGGATTGAATATAGGAACCCGACATATACCTACTACCTATAGTACAAAGATTATAGTATACTAAACCTTACAGTACAGCTATTTAAATCACATATTATGACTAATAATGTGAACATACCAATTTAATTATCATTAATGTTAATATTCTTTGATAATGTAATTTTGTGGTTTAAGCATGAATAAACATTAAGTATAAACAAATGCCCATTGCTATAGATACGTTTTTTTCGAAGATACCTAATTAATAGCTTAGGTGTATATGTATCTACAAGCATACGTCGATTCAGCCAATCTCCGGGATTCGAACCCAATTCCCAGGGTACAGGTTCAAACCTTCAAACAACTGGCCCAATAAGCCAATATGTTACATTTAAATGTAATGTGCGTCTCAAATACAACGTTTACGTCTCCAGCTGCACCGTGTCTGTTTAACAGCGGCCAGAAATATCGGAGACATTTACACAAGACTAAAACATGCGTCGTGTTGTGGTGTGGCCCACGGGGCCCACCACACCGTGTGGGTCGTACGTCTCATACGCAGGGCCACAGAATAAATAATAGTATTAGTAGGGGATACCTATCCTTACTAATTTTATAAACGCGAAAATTTGTATGTATGAATGTATGTTACTCTTTCACGCTACAACAGCAGGACGGATTTGGTGAAATTTTAAATGGAGATAGCTTATACACTGGATTAACACATATGCTACATTTCATCCCAGAAAATTTTAAAGTTCCCGAAGGAAAAACGATAATATAAGAAGCGAAGTTATTTTATAAACGACGGAAACACCTTTCAACGAACGTATCATTACATTACGCAGTATTTTCATCGTACTAAACACATTTTAGCGCGCGCATTCTCAATTAGGCAGCCATACGTTGGATGTTATCGACAAAAGCCCTGCTGCCAAATTAAAAATGCATTGCCAACCTTCGCTTTAGCGTTTACGGAGGAAGTTTGTATATCTAGTAAATTCAACGCATGTTTTCAAGATCAGAACTGAGGTTATGGTTAGGATAGGTACCTATATATTATTAGGTGCTCTCGCATCATTATTTAACGCCAAAAGGTTATCTCACAGAAATTGACGCAATGGACTTAGATTGTTTCTACAAAAAGTTAAAATTGTACCTATATCTGATAATGGTATCTTATTGACCTGACTCAGTTGATACATTTGCGGTTGAAGCAATAAAATAGTAGATTTGTCACACAAGGGAACAAAATTATATATTTCTAGCGTGGTATATAAAATCCATTGCTTAGCGTAGATTCTTTAGTACCATGAACCCAAGCACAGCGAGACACATACTATACTGGCCATACTGCTTTGAGAAAACCTCACCACCTCTGTGTCCGTCACTTACCATCTCAGACGTGGAGATTGGCTGCGCCGTCTTAATTTATCGAACGTAGATTTACTATATTTAATTACTCTTTTTAAGTGTATTTTTGTAAAACGACTTCTTTTTATGCAATGATGAGTGAGATTATACTTTGCAATAGGTAAAGTTTGAAAAATATTTGTTTATTTCAGTATTTGCATATACACAATGATATCAAAAGGATTACGCTAGTAATATATAACCAGGGCCCTGTCTAATAAAAGTTACAATTTACAATTTGTAATTACAATTCACTTTTTACAATTCTACATATTTCTGTTCAATATAAATTACAAATTACAAAATTGTTATTGTAAAAAAAATACAAAATTGTAGAATTGTAGCTACAATTTTACATAATCCTGTTCAATAAAGGTTTTTACTTGACAGGCATTAATTTACAAATTTGTCAGAAAAAGGGGTTTATTAAACGCAGTATTGTAGTTACAAGTTTACAATATTGTAGAATTGTAATATAATTCTTACAGGCGAGCGCACTCTGTGTAAAACCCGTTGGTGAGTTTTACTTGTTGTTAAAATAATACTTTTTGAGCAATGGTGTTAACGTCATCATCCAGTGAGAGCAGTGACGAACAATATTCGCCAATAATTGTGCGACGGAGGCGAATATAAAAAAAAACACGTTTAATTTGACTTACTACATTTAATGAGAAGTTTAGTTTAGGGTAAGGAAGAATACCATTGAATACTTGGTTAATAAAATAGGCAACGAGCTTGAACACAAAACCAACAGAAACGCATCTCTTACACCTACTGAACCAATTTTGTGCGCTTTAAATATTGGATGGGCTGTGGGTCACAACACCATATAATAGCAAGTATTATGTACAAGTAAATAAATACATGTATATATGACTATTTACTTATGTAAGTGTATATATATATATATATATATATATATATGCTGTACTATATAATTATATTTATATTTGTGTATGTGATGTTTATTTATTTATATGTATAGTTTATGGATATTTAGCTGTAGAAATATTAGTTTATTTATTTTTGGTGCACTTCCTTGTAATCTTGCCTATCCTCGTACAGTTTCCTCTATCATGGTCAGGTTAACTGGAAGAGATCCCTTAAAGGGATAAGTTCGCCATTGTACATGTTTATCTTAAGTTTATGTACGAATTTACTTGTAATTGTTTTTATTTTTTTGTGCAATAAAGAGTTTACATACATACATACATAGCAGATGCGCACGGTATATGTAAGGGGACCGTACATAAAGTAAGCATCGCATTTATTGAAATAATAATTTTACGAAACGGTTAGTCTAAAGTCTTACTTTTTATTCGGTGAAGTAAACTGATGAGTTGATGACAATAAGTTCATGGTGGTTCGATTGTGGTTCATTCCAATAATAGCGGTTTATAATGACTACATTTTCTGGTAACTTTTACCTAAAGAACGACTCATGAATTGTTAATTTATATCGCCTGATAAAAAAATACTGTTGTTGGTAGTGTCCCTGCCAACGAAACCAGCGGACCTGGGTCCGAATCCCGGTAATGTCCAAAGCTCTTAATTTTTCCGTTATTTCTTTCCTAAATTTACAAAATATGTTTATTTTCATATATGAGCATTAAAATTGTAATTTTGTTGTTCTAGACGTTCTAGTCCATTTTGTAAAGAACGTTGAATGATAGTAATAAAATAGATTACACAGCGACTAAATTATGTTCTACCGTAGTTTAATTATTCTTCAATCAAAAACATTACACTTATATGTGAATTGTATCTTACCATGACTTATTTGTAAAACAAAATTGTAATCGAAAACTACAGGCATTTTTTACAATTTTAAAGTTTTATTAAACAGAGTATGGACGCGTTACAATTTACAAATATTTAGCAGTGCTACTTTTACAATTTTGTAGTTTTATTAAACAGGCTTTTACCATACAATTCTACAAATATGTCACTATTTTACAAATTTGTCGGATTGTAACGTTTATTAGATAGGGTCTAATATAACTCAATGCATGGACATAAGAATTAGTCAAACCGAAAAATGGGAGTCTGGGACTGGGACTTGGTTTATCTACTTTGTTTTCTTTAATATGTTTCAAGGGTGTGGAACTTCAGCTACTTATGCCCGGTTCCTATATTCAAGAAACGAATCGTTTTCCTTACCCTTATGACATTTGCTACGTACAAAATGTGTCAAATTGTAACGAGACCTCACAATTCTACCAACGGTATATAGGAACGCACCATTAGTGACCATCCAAAATAAACAATGCAACATACTTTGTAATCAAATATACAGGCAGCTCCCATAAATATTGTCAGATCGCACAAGGTCAGTTTTGTTCTCAAATGCGGGAACTTGTATTTTCTTTTTCTTATGTGAAATGTTACGACGTTCACCCAAATAAATGGGGGAGCCATTGTGCCTCAGGTAGGTTTTTTTGCCGTGCCCCAGAGCTGGCAAAAAAACACAAACATGCACATAATTTATAGATGTTTTAAAATTTTGAACAGTAGTTTCGGCGCACATAACTCTTGAAGTTAACGCGGGTTATTGATTTATTTTTGAACGTATGAAGTCTGCGGCACAGTATATAAATAAACCAGTAAAGAAACTAGGCCTACTTTTCAAGATAAATACCTACGCTCCAATTGAGCGTAAGGGTTGTCCACTAACATTTAGTAAAATTGAAAAAAAAATCTTGTTTATTGTATCTCAGCTAGTTAGTGCATAATCGATACGTGTCCTGCGACAACAAATCCGTTGCAGATTGAAAAAAAGTAGCCGCCATCTTTAATTTTTTAGTTATTCAACCGATTGCTTCCAAAATCTATATCTAGGGATGTGCGTGGTTTCCGACAACGAATTTCTTGGCAGAATGAGAAAAAGTAGCCGCCATCTTGAACTTTTTTATTATTCGACAGGCTGCTTCCAAAATCGATATCTGGAGATCTGTGTGATGTCCGATAACGAATCCGTTAACATAATCAGTAAAAGTAGCCCCTGCAGATAAAATTGGGTAGGTAATAAACATACCTTTAGCATTTCAAGAAGTCTTTATTCTTCGTTAGTTATACATTTCAGATTAACTAGCGACTGCACTACCACAATATCAAATAAAACTGAAGAATAAACAAACCTAATTTATTTATTGGCTGCTTTTAACCTTTATTACAAATTACTCACTGAAAAATACTTTCGTCTGCTACGACATGTTCATAACGCTTTATTGTTTAATTTTATTGTGTAAAAAATCCCCAGATATCGATTATGGAAGCAATCGGTTGAATAACTAAAGAGTTCAAGATGGTGGCTACTTTTTCTCATTCTGCCAACAGATTAGTTGTCGGAGACCATACACATCCCCAGATATCGATTTTGGAAGCAATCGGTTAAATAACTAAAGAGTTCAAGATGGCGGCTACTTTTTCTCATTCTGCCAACAGATTAGTTGTCGGAGACCATACACATCCTCAGATATCGATTTTGGAAGCAATCGGTTGAATAACTAAAGAGTTCAAGATGGCGGCTACTTTTTCTCATTCTGCCAACAGATTAGTGGTCGAAGACCATACACATCCCCAGATATCGATTTTGCAAACAATTTTTAAATTTTTACTTTTGCAACACGTCATCGTATTATAAAAAGCTCTTTATTTAAAAATATTTTATTTATTCTTACCTTTCAACACCAGCAGGGAGTTTAAAAAATGATAGTTCCGGGTTTGAACTTTTGTGGCATCTTTCTCAAGAACAAGCGTAAAATGCTAAGGAGCCCATTCGTCTCGACGCGACACACGCGACTGACAGCACCGCCAAATCCTCTTAGCGGTCTCGTAGAGGCGTGCGTCTGTGTGAGTGCGTCGTTTCGAGTATTTGTTCGTAGCTTCTTTACTGGTTTATTTATATACTGTGTCTGCGGGTTGATTTTAGGCGGTGTCTTTCTGCCTTTACAATATTTTACAGTAAATACGAGCTCAAATCTAAATTTATCTAGAAAAAACTCCCACTTTTACCAAGGAAGGGACAAAATGAAGTCAAAGCTCCTAATACCTACCTTTAACTATTCAAACTACGAGTAGTCACTAGAGATTTTGAATAACTTGAGCACACTATTACCACATTATTCCTTAGGTACTTATTAAGAGTTTTGGTAGTAATATATAAATAGCGTACCTTAAAAATCTTCTTTTTAAAGCAATAGTTAACCAAACCAACAACAACACGGTTAGGCTAAGACATTCCGACCCGGACTTTATGTATTGTATTAAAAATTGACTCCATACGTAGCCTTGTGCTCTGAATGTATTAAAGACATGCACGTTGCGCTCATGAGTATGTAATTTTCACCCAAAACTAGAAAAATGACTCCCGTTTAATAACAAACCGGATCCTGCCTTGATCCTAAACAAACACCGGGCCCATTACTGCCGACTGGACGCTATTTATTGATTTATTGATCGTAACGAGAAATCCCGACGGCCTTAATTTAAACACGCATCCAAAGGAGCTGATGGAACAGAAAATGTTTAGACAGGGACAATATTATTTATTTAATACGGGTATAAATTTAAAAGTACAACATGAAATTATAGCAATGATATAAAGTTTGTTGGTGCGGAAAAAATATATAACGCTTGTTTTTTTTAGTAATATTGATTTAAATTCATAATTAACATGTTTTATTTCTATGCCACGGAGAAGTCATTCGAGCACACAAACACAAACTGATGCAGTTTCCGTTTGTTGGAATAATGGGCAGAATTTTAAAATAAATTATGAACTCAATAGCATTCGATGATGGTATCTAAAAGCTTATCTGATGATGGGGTTCTTTAGCTCTGCCTACCCCACTCTGGGAATGAAGGCGTGAGTTTATGTGTGTTTATGTGTGGGGTCAGAAAGTGGCAACATGACGCTGCACTTAACAAAGAAACACCTGGTTTGGACTCTTTAGATTTGCTTTCGGTCTATAACGATAGAGACGCTATATAAGTAACAAGCGACAAAAACAAAAAACTTCAACAGCATATTATTATGCAGCTCCGTAGACATCGCTGCTCTGCCGTCACTAAACAGGCGCACATGTCGGCTTTATACCTGCATCCTCCCACATCCTTTATCCCTTTCACACTTCACTGGTTTTAAATCAGAACAAACGAGATGTGAACACTTACGTATTATTTTACAACATGCAGGTTGTTGTAACACGTTTGGCTTTCACCCCCCGCGTTAGGACTTATCTCAGTGCCAGCTCTGTGATTTATAAGAAAATTGGAGCCCTGGAGGTTTTAGGACTAATTGCATCCAGACATATTTGACTCATGAGGTATTTGTCGATTTACCGTTATGATTACTAGTGTACCACACGAGATAATTGGTTTAGAACTACTATAACTTACTTTGTTTCTTATAAATTATAAATCTTGAAAAAAAGCAGTTGACCCATAGAGACATTTGCCCGGTTGATTATTTTCTGAAAAACTCCAAAAGGTGCAGATAGCTGTAAGGCCTAGACAAGATGCATAATGCTAACGTAAACTATTTTCGAAAACTGTCAAAATGTATGGATTTGCCCGAAGCGGGCGAGCGAAGTTGCGCAATAGCAACGGCCGTAGCCAAGATGCAAACTCTACTAAAGTAGCGGCACCGAGTGATGGCGCTTTTGACGTTTGCTCATGAAGTTCCCTAAATATTGACAGCAAGTATAAAGGAACAGATGGCAAACTTCAATGTTGCAGGGACCGGAATTGTGATGTACCGCTGGGGCTGTAATTTACCGAAACGCAGTTCGTAACTAGCTTAATCTTGAGATTATTTTTATTTGCTCGCACTTTCGTTTTCATCGTTATAATCATAACTAACAAAAACATCTCAAAAAAACATTTCGCGTGATGATGGTATCATATCACTCGGTGCCTCTACTCTAACTTTTTTATTTTCTATCACTCGAAATGTATGCGATGACAGTTGACCACGTGGTTTATGGCAACGTACGAGAATGTCATCTCATACATTTTGAGTGATAGAAACGAAAAAACGTAAGTATAGCATTTGCATCTTACGTCAACCCTACTCGTTCGATATGATTTTGAAAATTTTGATCTTGCCTTAGCCCGCTGCAGGCACAGTTGGAGTATGAGCAGAGGTTCCCTAAGGGCCAGTACACACGGACAGCATTTCAACTGCAACCCAGCTGCAAAATGGCAGTTCCAGTGCTGTTCTGATGCAGTTGGTGCAACTGCATCGAAACTGCAAACCCATTGCAAACCAACTGCACGACAACTGCAAGCGGACTGCACAATTGCAGTTTCAGTTGCAGTTGAAATGCTGTCCGTGTGTACTGGCCCTAAGTTAAACAGAAACCAGGCTTATTTTGTAAGCCTTAGTACATAATATTGGTTGAGGTATTCCGTTAATTTTAAACGTAGTGTGTTTTATAAGAAATAAGCCTGCAGTCATTATTAAATTAGTAGGTAATGTGATTGACCTAATTGGTTTGGAATGAAATTTGATTCTTGATTTTGCTTATCCAAGCCCCGCTCGACTGGGGGAAGGTTGCGTAGCAATGTTTCTTAGAAATAGTGTTATACTAAGGTCAGCTGTAAGCTGAAAACGCTGATCTAGAAAGAAACCGTTACTTTTAATGTTGAGCTAGGTAGGTATGCCTAATTTCATCTTAAGTAGGTAAAACATATGTTTGTGCAATTAAGAGTTTCCTTACTTATTAGGTATTTATTAAAATTTGCACAATTGGGATTGTTCATATTTTTACAATTACTCTAATTCGAAAACCATTTCGAGGAATAAGGTTTTAAAGCCGTTCTGCGTTATGAAGTTTTTAGAATATTTATTTATTTCGGATATTTTGACTAAAGTATATTTGACCTTTGTTCGACTTCCGTTTTCGGCTTGAGGTCCTCGTAGGTGTATCTTACGGATTAGGCGAAAACCGCTGGAAATAATATGTTATAATATAATATAATACACTATTACAATCACTTTTTATCATTACATATCATTTAATGGTTGTAATTTATTTGAAAATGCCATCCCGAATTTAAAATAATCATATAATATCATCCATAAAATGTCTGCTAAATAAATAAAGATATTAAAACGAAACTATTGGGTCAAATACAAAATTTATGAAATAGGTCTCTTAAAATTACCAATTCTTTCGAATTAGAATGTAAAGACCGTGAGTTATATTTTTTGGTCTATCCCAATTCACAAATAAGGTATGTTTAAATTGGGGATTTTATACTCGTACTAATTTATTCGTTATATCAAATACTTGCGGTTGCACGCGACTCCATGTGCGCAGAAAATTAAAACATAGCCTATGTTACTCAGGGATAACATAGCATTCTAATATTTCTAATAGTGAAATATTTTTTGAAATCGGTCCTTTACTTAATGAGTTTTTTCGTTACAAACGTTGTAATATTAGTGTAGATTACATCTCAAGTCACTACCTTGTCTATATTTATCTTGTGTGTGTTGTATTGTAAAAAAAATATAATATTATTACAGTGTGTGGTGTAAAGTCACTTCTTTCCTGCCACATTAATTATGCTGATTATCCTGAAAATTGACCTGCTTACTGTGAACTATTTTCGTTACCAATTCGGTTCTCCGTCACACTGATATTCACTCTAAAACGGCTGCTTCAAATTTGAAATAGAGATAGCACCCTGAATTAACACACAGGCTATATCCTTTATACCGAAAAATAAACTAATAAACACACACACACACACACACACACACACACACACACACACATTTTGCGTATGAAGGCCATGTATGTACCGTTTCTCATTTGTCATTTAACCATAACAGTAGGTATTCTTTTATAACTGTTTATCATAACCACAAGCTTGTTATCCTTATCATACCAACATCACAATAAAATGCTTTTAACATGTAACTGACATAAAAAATAACAATGGACATTCCAACACACCCCACGATCAAAACGCACACTCGGACGGTCTTGTTACAACCACATAAGCCTCATCAAAGCGCGACACATCGATATTTATGTTGGTCTATAAAGAGAGCAACATCTTCGAGTCCCGTCGATCAGACGTCCAGTGTTTTTGTTAAGGACACAGAACCAGTTTATTTACATCGTATAAGAAAGGCGATTGTATGTAAAACAAGGCATAAGTTTCATATAACGAGATCGTTTACGCAGGCTGCTCGGGCGCCATTACCATATCATAAAGGATACGGACGCTGGAGCATTTATTCATAGGTTCCTCCGGCCATTGGTATTGTGCCTTGGGCCCCGTCGTACAACTTACAAACAAAGATCTACACAGCAATATTCCTTTATTTGGTACCTACTAGCGACCCGCCCTTTTCTTCACTTCGGTTATTATATAAGAATCTGTTACACACTCTCTATCAGCCCAATGGAGCCCTGACCCGCAATAGAACTGTTTCACAGTGACGTTATCATTCAAGTCTTAATAAGTGTCAAACAAATTATTTTATAATGACTCTGTGACACCGTTCCATGATGGGTCAGGATTCCATTGGACTGATAGTACATACTCGTACCTATACTTAATAAACTTTTGGATGATTTTTTCTAAACCATAAAGAAAATCGTATCATCATCCGGTGCGTAGTTTAGAAGAAGTAAGCTGTTATACAGACGGACAGACGCGGATAGCGACTTAGTTTTATACTATTTAGAGATACATAACACACCAATACCAATCTGCCTCTGGTCTGTAAATTGGTATTCCCTTGGTTGATATAACAACTTTTCTTCTATTTTCGGTTTGCCTAATATTGTTTGGAATATTTAACCATTTGTCAAACATCACTTTTCATATTTTTTATTTGGTATTGTGATTTGTTGATCGAACCACGTTAACTCTAATAGACGTTTTGCACCATTTTTGTATAGTCTAATATTCTTATACCTAATGATTAAGTTACCTAACTATCGTTTAGTATACTTAACTTATATTTAATCTAAATGATTATACTGATAATTTCAAATATTTTTTATTACATCGATTACGCCGATATTTTATGCAAGTTAAGTCGAATTCTATTTAAAAACCGACTTCAGGGCACCCTGTATCCACGTGGTCTTGTCTGCCCTACCCCTAGAGTGTTTTTGGAAAACGCGGAGCCAGAAGCTCGCGAGGAGGGGCCCGCGGAGCGAGCATGCGGAGGCTGGAGAGTTCTGGCGGGAGCCTACTAATTTCCAATATCTGCCCCGTTGATTCATTTTTATATAAAATAAAATATAAAAAATGATTATATAAAAAATATTATTTTACCAAGTGATTATTAGGCAATAAGAGTATTATACTAACTTATATTATGCACTAAAAAAATTATATAAACCGAAATTATATAGTTTAAGGGTTTTATGAAAAATAATATTATATTAAACGATTATAAGGCGAAGTGAATGTTTATGGCAAGTGATTTTAGACAAACTGAAATTAGGCCAATGGCAAATAGCTCAAAAGTTGTTATACCAATAATTAGACATCACTATAAATTGTATGAAAATTGAGGAACTTGTCAATAAATGCAAACTTCAAACATTAACACTTTGCGTAACTCTTCACCAAAGTGTCCCAATCATTTGTTTATTTAATAGCGTCAATTAATTCGGCGGGCAATTTAACGAAATTGGTATTTTATCTCGGCGATAAGCGCCGTGACCGTCCGCAAACATACAAATTCCCGACCATTTTGAATTAATTATAGATGAGCGCCCGCTGCGATTATTTCACGTCATTGCAACACCTAAAAATGTACGCATTTTGACGCATCGCCGTTTCGGCGCAGAGAGAATTCGTGTGCCCAGTTAAACGGATTGCTGTCGACGGGGATTGACGTCCACTGTCAGAGGTCGTGCGGTTTATTCTAGTGCAAACACACATGAGATGAGATTTTGGATGGCAGATTTGATAACGCTAAAGTTATAGTGACATTAGCGATACACGCAGCTTCGTGGAGAGCGTCATCTACACGATTCTTGATAACTCTTATGAGGAGAAGGCGGTGGTGTTGGCAGATTAACAACACCAAATACCGTATTAATTTATTTTCTGACTTAAGTTAAATAACATCCAAAACATCACAGCGCGCACTTAGCCTATAAGATTATAAAACGTATTAACATATTACGTGACCTTTTCAAAAGATTTAGGTTTTTATTTTTTATCAAGTCGACACCTCTTTCGTGAATCTTCATGGCATATAATTATGAGACATCCACATTTAATTTATTCTATACGTTTCAAAAAATATTTTCACATTTTGTTTGATCTACCACTTTGGATTCTTGTGACCTTATTTTTGTTACTATATTGTAACTGAGGTACCTCTATTAGTTTAATTGACAGAGAAGTCATGAGAACATTTCCCCTCACAAACCGAGCAGTGCTGTTAAAAATGCTGCCTATACCTACTGCTGTCGAAGGTTATTATCTTATCTTATAGAAGGCAATGGTCAAACACAGTGACTATTGCCTGTTCCTCCTTGAAAGAACCACTCCTCAACCAGTGACGATACACCCCTATATTTGCTAACAAAACAGAAACAGCCATATGTCTGACGAGACTTGCAGGCGATACTGAGCACTATAGGTAGTGTCGAAGAGGCACTTCTCAGTTCCTATTTTTGGACTTCTTCGCTAGGAGCAGATTCGCGGGGCGCTTTGGACGACGTACAAAGAAATAACAATATTCACTAGTTACTTCGTTGTGTGAATTATGGAAAATACCGCTGGAACAACGCGATCCGTCCCACAGATTATGAACAATTGGGTGTAAAACAGGAATGGTGTGCGGAGAACGCGTTAAATTGGATGCGCGGCTCGAGTGGAACCGGCCACTACCGCCTTAACCGTTTACGACCACGATTATCAATTACTCTTGGAACCGTGGTTGGTTAAGCTAGCTTTTCCCGTGATTTCGCCTGATTTGATCTTCTTTTTTAAGTATTTATATGCCCAACTGTTGCAGTAAATGTGCCAGAGACTTGTTGCGTATGACTTCAGATCGTTCGTCGCCAGGAGAAGGGGTGCAAATATAGGTTCTATGTAGCCCTTTTTTGACCTACGAAGTATTTGCTATTCTAAAATGTTAGGTAAATAAGTTAAAAAAAAATTACGTTGCTTCTGTGTATTTTTTCTGAACAGTAAAGTGGCCGAACATTCCTCTCGTATGTTTTTTTTTCATGGACAATTACTGTTGGTGCGATGAACTGCGATGCACTGTCACAGCTTCAACGGGCGGTGAACCCTCTTGCATGTTCTTGGACAGCAGTGATAACCACCATGTAACCCGCTTGATCGTTGTCCCTTTCTTGCATTTAAATAGCTTGTACCAAGACTTAATCACAAGGAAGTCCTAAAGCATAAACATTTAACACCTGACCCCACATTTTACATCTCATATTAGGCACTGCCATTAGCGAGCGGGGTGGTACTATGATATATCATAATTGCTATCGGGGGTTATAACGCTGCGCTATTAACGAGGCGGCGACTTTGACGTGATTCGCAGCGCGGGCGCTCGCGGCGCCTTCAAAGCGGCCGTACCTCATGTACTCGATCGATTTCACAATGATACCTGCGCTAAAATGCCGTTGTACTATAGGTAATACAGCCCTAATAAAATCTGCAGCGCAAACATGATTTTGCACAGATGATTAAATGCTGTATATCTTTCTCTGACGTAAGAACTTTGACTTCTAGACTCTTAGCACTGTTGGTGACTGGCAATGTTTGTAGGTACAGGAGATCATATGAAGGGTCCACGGAAAGAACATGTCTAGTCACATTAGTAACTTTTTGAGATATCGCGATTTGAAAGTTAGGAACCATGCCATTTTGTACGTAATTTTCGTGTAGAGGTTTTTTTAAGAGTGAAAACATACAAGTTATTTATATCTGAATCTGAGTGGTAGGTAATAGTTCATTTCCTCCTCTACATTTTGAGATTCAAACCTCATTTTCGAAAAAAAGTGACTAGACATACCCTTCATATTCATATTTAAAGTCACAAGGTTTACACCAATTTCACGATTGTTTAATAGATATATACGCAGGCACGAGGAAAGTACATCAGCACGTGCCCCACAACTCCCCATGTTTCTGCTAAGTTAAGTTAGTAGATCCAGCGTTCGGTGTGAAAGAATAAACCATATTACTGAAGCGAGCGGCATTTTATAGCCCTATAGAGCTCGTAATATTTTTTATTTCATCTGTAACGAGGCAAGCGACGTGACGCGACGTGACGCGATGTGATTGACGGCTGGCGTGACGACGTACACAATATTCTTGTTAGACAGCTTTAGAAACATCGAATGTAGGTACGAAACCAACAAAAAAATGACTATACTAAAAATACTTTTGATAATGCATCAACGGTGATGACGCAAGGAATGTCAGAAAATTTAACAAGACACTTGAAGCTACTGCGGTCTTCTGTATTTCTCTTCAAAGAGCGAGACCAGTCCATATCTAATTAATGCTGAAGAGAAGAGCCCCTAAACTTACGCAGTTTAGCAGCATCAACCAGCCACTATCTAATCCGAATGAAGTAGAGTACGTTAGGTTTATAAAGTTAGTTAGAATTTATTTTCTTCATCTTCTTCATATCGATTAAACTGCCCTTTATAAGATTCCTCTTACTTTTTTTTTTTAAAACGGGACCCTATTGCTAAGACGCTGTCCGCCTGTCTGTCTGTCTGTCACCGGGCTGTATGGCACGAACTGTGATAGCTAGACGTTTTAAATTTTCACAGAAGATGTATTTCTGTTGCTGCTATAACAACAAATACTAAAACAGAATATAATAAATGTTTTTTTATGTCATTTACAACAACAACGTAAGTATTAGTTGTACCTTATAACTCTTATAAGTTTGTATAGTCATAAATATTTATAATTCTTAAGGTTAAACACTATCAAAGCCCTTAACACCTTAAGCCCTTAACTTGGTCTCTAGTTTGAGTGACATGCGCAGGGATTAATCCAAGATGGCCGCTAATCACGTGATAAATAAACCTGATAAAGGGATGGCGTCGTAAAACAAACGCAGCGGGATTTGCCTTTATTTATATCATGGTTTACGACGCGCACGGACAGGTGGCACGTTATTATTTAATCATCCTTTAGGGTTCCGTGTATGATGAGAAAACGAGGTATCTACATATACCTGTCAGTGTATAAAATACTTGAAAATGTTAATCTTTGGACATCATTCGATAAAAAAAATAAGGAAGCAAAAGAAGGTTTGTTCGACGGCCCGCTCGCGCTCGTACCTTTAAGTTTTTGAAATTATTGTAGTGTTTTAATCTTAATCTTTGTCACGTGTTCGAAATTCAATTTTATATTTTTTACCATCTTTTTGATAAAGGGAAATATATTGAGGATACTTGCATTTTTGTAAAGTAACATAATTATGTCGCTGTAGTCCTTAATTTCAGTGCTTTTTAAGACCCTAAGTTTTATACAACACTTAACGATTGTTTAAAAAGACAACTAAAATGTTGTAAATGTATTAAATTTGAATGATGTTCATGATTCCGAACGGCGGAATTTACCCAGGTCTAAAAGTAGCCTAGCTTTTTCCAGCATTTCATGGACAACTGGAAAGCTTTTAAAACAAGCTGTGACGGAATTTATGCCGTTTATTACTAGATTATTTGTAAGCAGTATCCTCACCCCGAGTTACGATTAAAGTAGTCGCTGGCGAGTGGAATGCTCTGTCCCTCGCAGACCTCGCAGTATTCTTATAGAGTGCAAGGGATAGAGCATTCGACTCGCTAGCGATTACAGTAATTGTAACTCATGGTAAGGGTACGGTTCAAAGGTTCTATTCTACTCGGTAAAACCATGTTGTTTTTAAATTGACCGCCATTACTGTCAAGTAAACAAGAGCTATCATGACGTTAGTGATATCGTATCGCGACATGACATGTCAAAACCAATATTTTACCCCCTAACTAAAAAATCCAATTTAGAACACAACACAACCTACCCGCAGGTGAAACCGATCGTTACCAATTATCTTCGTATGGTCTCTGTATTTAAAATTTCAGTGCACAAAAACCGGATACTGTTTACATGGCTCCCTCATTTTATAGCTTCGGAGAATCGTTAACTTGTTCGCGTTAATTGGAATCGATTCAGAATAACTTTTATTATTTATTTTACGATCTTATATCATCCATTCATTAGGGCGGAGCTCGTTTATGAACTGAATTATGCAAAAATAACAACAACCATGACGGTAGAGACGGTAGAGTCGCTCGGGTCGCCCGTTGATGTCTTTTACTCGGAGCGCGCTCCGCGGACTCTCAAGGCGTGTTCTTACCCCCCGACAAAGAAAGTTAGTAAAGTTTCCCTAAGAGATGGACCGACACGGACACGTCTTTTTTAAAAGAAAGCTTGTTTATCGGGATGGTTTTATGAAAATCGGTTAGGCTATTTAAGACATATCAACAGGCCTATGTTTTCGGTTTCATACTTGTTATTATTATTGGCGGTCTGAATAGGACCCGACTGTAGAAAGAAGTTCATCACTAGACGAAGAAGAGAAAAAAGGTTTGCAAAAATACTATTTAATAGGTATATTTTTTTTAATAAACAGATGTGTACAAAACTTTAACTAAACTGCCTCGAACTATAATCATAACTGTTACAGTAAAAATATTATCTCATAAAAATACGCTGGTAACATTCGAAAGCTTTTATAACTCTCCACAATGAAAAACCAATTTAAATAAATTTAAAAGTGGCTTTTACAAGAAAACCCTTTAACGCCATGTTATCTTTTATCAAAACTAAGCTCTAATTATAGACGATAAGGCTTCAATCACAACAACCGGCCGCTATCTGCGCCTGAGTCATTCTCGTTAGACTTGACCCTCGTCAACAAGTGTCAAACAACACCCAATATTTATCTAGAAGAAATAAAATCTTATTCATATAAAAATAGGTTACATAATTCAATAAATAATTTAGGCGTTTACGGCAGTTTGCAATTGGAAGCTCCGTCTTGTTAGTAAGCTTATTGTTCGCGGCGCGGCGTTCTGTCTTTGTCTCGCGTGCAGGGATGCGTATTGTGGATAATGCTTTCTCGCTCTAGTCGTTAGGACAAGGTCGGCTCGTTAAAAGCTCTTAACGAGAAGCGAAGGAAAAGCTCATGCTCTGCTTTGGTTCTCAAACTTTAAACTTTGATAACTTTTATCTTTTTCGAATAATACATATTTGTTATGAACAAGCTGTAACGAAAACAGGTAAATTGATTTATTTAAATACTTAGTGCCTATTTTCTGTGGCAAATGCACTATACATATTATGTTTTTTGAGTTTTTAGAATCCAAAGAATCCAGCTGTAAAAAAATAGAACATGTTAAATATATTTATGAAAATTAGTGGACGTACCTAAGTTTATTATAACTTCACAAAGTCTGTGTTTTTAATTTTTACAAGTTTTTGGTTTGCCTTGATTCACTAATACTATACAAAATAGTGAGTCAAAATTTAAAAATAATATACCTACTTACTTACTCACTTTAGTTTATACATCAAACTTGCAAATTGTGTGTTACAAAACATCTTCGACATATACCCACGGCAAAGTATGAGAGTTCAACTACAGTGTGCGAATGAGAAGCGCGTAAGATACCCGCGTCCCACGTGTAGGTCCTTAAAGTTTGGGAACCTTTGCGGAGGCTTGTGAGGTATGTTCCGCGCGTGTCCCGTTCACACCTGCCGGCGCGCGCGCAGCGATATCTGCTCTCTCGCTCCAGTACTGACACCATTCCGACACGCCACTCAGGAAACGTTCACGCTTTTACATTAGAAAAGCTTTACGTTCACACTGAAAAAATATTTACAAAGATTACCATGCGCCATGGGTAATCGTATACATATATGTATGCAAAACGTAACGTAGTAAAAAGTGGAACTAGAGGTATTACAATTTAAACCATACCTTTGTATGTTATGCTTTTATTAGAACATACATTAATTCAAGGTATATTCTAATCAAAACTTAATTTAAGGCATTCGGGCACTTGCATTATTTTCCTTATGTAGTTTTGTCCAATAGATAAAATTTTAAATTTAAAAGAAAAAATATAATAACATCTTATTTTAAATAACACAGATTTCACTTTAACATGAATACGATTTATTTATTAGTTTACCTTCACAAACTTCAAACAGAAACCAAAAATCCTAAAATGCCCCCCGAAGCGTAGGCAACCGCTCTCGTTCAGTTACTTCGAGTCCGAGGCATTGCTCCCGCGCCGCCACAAAAATAAGAAACGAGAAAAAAGCGGTATTTCTGTGGAATAACGACCCGGCCGATCGCTGGCTGCGATCGATGCTGTCCCTGAATCGATAAACTTATTCTTTGATGTTGGCTATTGTTGCTTTAAGGATGCCTTGAAATCCCACAAGATATTTTTAAAACTTTTACGATTTTTTATGCCCATGGCAATACCGGCTATATAAGATATTATAGAACATAAATAATGTTAAGGGCTAGAGTTAAACATAATCATTTTCATTAAAAAAAATCACACACTGTTAACTGTATCTTTGTCTGAAAAATGTTTAACCCGCTGCATTTTTTTTATGGAATCTTTTTTGGAAAACATGTTATGTTTGAAATTAAACTATAAAATAAAGAAGCGTTATAGACTTAAGTTATAAACGGTTCACAATTCAGAACAAAAGTGGCAAATAAACTTTTTTATTCTACTTTTTGGTTCACGGCGGCGGCGGCGCGGCGGGAAGAGATATAAAACTATAATAAAAGATGTCTCCATGCGTCTAGAATGGCCCGTCAACCCGTGAGCGGTGGTCGTTCATCCGAGTGTCGTGGGGTCAAGATGATAGCCTTAATGTCAGTCAACTGTATCATAGGAATTTAAGTCACGTAATGATACCGTTATGAGGTAGTTATGGGGTGAGCAGACCTTACCCTTACCATGAGTTACAATTGCCGTAGTCGCGCAGCGAGTCAATTGCTCTATCCCTCGCAGTATTCTTAAAGAGTGCGAGGGACAGAACATTCGACTCGCTAGCGAATACGGTAATTCTAACTCATGGTAAGGCTACTGTGGCAAAAAGAAGACAACTATATCGACGACATAATTAAATGTCGAGTTAGAAAAACGATGGCACGCGATGCGCCGCCCGCGTCTTGGCTTAGAAACTAAAAGACTCGATAAGAATGGGGCACAAGTGTAACATACGTCAAGTTAAAAATGACGTCTACGTTAGGCTTACTTTTAGTCCCCCTCAAGTATTTCCGCAACTTTCTGGAAAAAACTTCAAGTGACACTTATGTAAGGGAATAATTATGAAGGAGTATTTAATTGTAGCCACATGCTGTCGTTTGTATTAAATGAATGTATGTTTGAGAGGGCAACATTGTGCCTACCTACCTCACTTGTGTTTAGAGCTCGACCGATCTAAAATGACGAACACCCCTCCATTGAAACTTCATAGGCTTATTTGTAAATTGAAATAGTGGGGCTCGTCATTTTAGTTTAGACGAACACTTAGTTCATACAGTTGGCCTCTGGCTGACGTTAGCCGCGTCTAAAAGATAACGAGAGAAATATGTATTTCTCAGGACTCGGTTGACGAACTATTTTTACCGTTGACTGTACCACAATCACGTTTAACGACGCGGCATGGCAGTCGAACCTCCGCGTCGGCTCAATCCGTCAAACGATAATCATCGCTCAAAACCAATTCGAAAACATAAACGATGTACCGATGCAACTCAAATTACAAACAACTCAGGGACTCCTACAATCAAAGTTTGAAGTTTCGGTTACCCTGGCTTTTTCTTTTGATTGCTTCTTAACTGCGGAGTAAAAGAGATAGAGATCGACGTTTCGTGTAAGGCTTTACTTTGCGCCCACGAACACAAACAACCTCTAGCCCTCGACGTTAACAAGTTTCGAGTTTATCGTATCAAACAAACGCATCTCCAACAAATAAAACCGTTTACCACCTTCCAACCCTTATAACTTCCCAATACGGTTGGTATTGCCTTATCATTATACCACTGACTTTCGAAAACCTCTTTAAAATAACTCCGAGGTCCACAATAGTGTTCAATTTGATCGAACAGTCGATTGTCATTCGGTCGGGACTTTTGAAGTAAGTCTAGTTATTACGACCAATTTTTGTAATGCGTTTTGAAAGGCATTTTTTAACCACGCTGGACTGAACGTGTTTGTTTTAAGAACACTTTCGGTGCCACTCTAGTTCAGGACTTGAGTGTATTGTTCAAATCTGGAAAGTATCAGGTTCCTTTTTTGTTAAGAAATCCATGCAGCACAATAAAATATTATGAAAGTTAAAAATTGGCTATATAGTTACTTTATTCAGTTTATCATAAAGGGCATGTTCCGTATCTTTTTAACAAAATGACATTTTCAATAAACCATTACAACATGATCAATATGATCATGCCGGTACTTATTGAGCATCTCGCACTTGTAAAGTACAATGAGCAACAAACTAAAGGCAGAATCACTACATAGTATAAAACAAAGTCGCTTGCGCTGTCTGTCCCTATGTATGCTTAAATCTTTAAAACTACGCAACGGATTTTGATGCGGTTTTTTTTAATAGATAGAGTGATTCTTAAGGAAGGTTTATATGTATAATACATTCCACGCGGGCGAAGCCGCGGGCGGGTCGCTAGTCAACTATAAGTAGTAGTATTTAGTATTCACGATGCACGCTTCGTTAACCAACCACATTATGTAAATACTGAGCGGTTACAAGCCTTACAAATGGGAGCAAAAAGTTGTACATGCTTTGGTATCGCTATCACGGGCAGCCTGTAATAGTTGCTTTGATACAGGAAAGATACGGGGTGGGAAAATTGCAGCAGTTCCACAAATAGCTAGGTACATGTAGAGTCTAGAAGCTCCGTCGAAGAAGTTGGTAAATTGAAAACAAATGCAAAGCGAGATTAGCGCGAGGTTAGATGTAGCCTAACCATGATATTGCGGGTCCTAGGACCGTGTGCAGGGTCCGTTCGGTTTGCTACCACCATCTTATCCATTAACCTACCGCCAAACAGCAGTGTTCGCGTTGTTGTGTTCCGGATTGGGAATAAGACAGCCGGTGAAATGACTAGCATAGAGGCATTCTATCTTGGCCAGGGTTGGCAATGCATTTGCAGTCTTAGGATTGCCTTGTGAATACGAACGTCTATGAGGGCTCATTTGCCTTCAGTATGCCAAAAAAAATACAATTGGGAGATACTCGTGGAATGATGTATGAATGTTGAAGGAGCGAAAGCAATTTGGCAAGATCGTAGCAAGTAGAAAGAAGTGGTCTCTGCCTACCCCTCTGGGAAACAGGCGTGATTTAATGTATGTATGTATGCTTAGCAAAAGGGACGATTTGCGAATGGGACTTTTACTTTTAATTACAAGTACATACTTATGTCATAACCATATGCCTTTGGCGATAGTATCTCCTCAGAGAGATTCTGCCTAGTCAGGGCCTGGCTGCCAGTTTTTTTTATTATTCATTTATTAATTGCAGCTATGTTTTACAAGATCTTTTTAATATCACTATACTCGTGCGTCCCCTTCTTAGGGCACAGCAACCACAAAAACTTATTCTACCTTACCTAACCTAAATCTTAATCCGTATCCTAACCTAACATTCTATTTTAAACCTAATATAGTGAGATTATTTTTTCATTTAGACTTTATTGATATTTTACCCCAAAGCTCTACTCTTAACCTAGGTTCTTAGTGTGCTCTCTCTATACCTTGTACATCAAGTTTAGTGTCTAGTACGGCGGTTTGTAACGAGAGATGATTGCTCTCACGGGGAGCGTCCGCAATTTGCTGGGATAAAATAAACCAAGCCAACCTCGCTGCCATAAAAGACCTGAGCCTAACGAGCCACAACTGGTTCTGCACCATGCCTTCCCGGTAACCATCGATCAATATTTATTAGTTCAAAGGAAACTACAGCCATCGGTAATTAATCCAGTTATATAACTGATCACAACGATACGGAACAAATGGTTCGTGTCGCTATTTATAATTGAAGCTGAAATAGAAAAGGGGGGATAACGAGATGGGTTAAAAATAAATACTTCCACCAATTAGAAGTAGTAAAAATATTAGTTCTTTAAATAGATGTATAAGAGGGTGACCATACAAGTTATTTATACTATATATAATATGTAACTTGTATGGTCACCCTCGTGAAGTGAATAAGTGATTAAAATATTACCATAATTTATAATTACTTGGTTAGAAATCACATTTTCATAATTTAAGAACCTTTAATACTAAGGTCAATTGCATAATAGCTTCAAGCTCACACCTGGCTCACACCTTTACATTAGATTTTGCAAATTGAAAACCTAGGAACTAAGGTACAATGCTATGTGATAGTCATTTCCCTTTTTTATCATTACCCGTGATCAAGATATCGCAGTTATTTAAGAAGCTTATTTAAGTATGTACGAGTAGGTGCCTCTACATTAACAAATTCCGGACCAGCCCTCCTGATTCTCATACAAAATGGACCCGATAAGGATTTCTTGGCTTTATATGTTAGGGTTCATTATTTTCTCAATCATCCATCATCGTCGACCCGACAGGTCGATCGAAACGATCCCAATATTACCAACACGTAGCAACTAATTTTAAACTTCGGCACAACATTAATCTTCCCTTTTAGGGGTCTTATATACCCAGAAGACCTTAAACGGTTCTGTTCTGACTATACATCCAAAAATAAGTATGATATATTAAATGCATACATTTTGTAAGAGCTACAGCTGCAGCTTTTGCGTGTGCAGCATACATAAATAATAGCATTTTTAAATCCTTAAAAGTTGAAATATCTATAAAGGACATTCATAAGGACAGGAGCAATTATAGAAAATGGTGACACCCTTTTATGAAAGCAACGTAAAAAGTCATGTCGTCATGTGCTATTGCTTATTGTCATGTAGTTATATTGACGAGGTATGTACGCTGTTCAGTCATATCATATCGTAATAAGATAAAATTAGAATGGCACATTAATAACACCGAAGATTTCTGTCGGAGCGCATAACAGAAATAGTGCATCCTGTTTCGGCCGCTGCGTCGCTGCGTTACATGCAATGAGTGCTTCTCACACATAGGGCGCTTAAAATTATTACTGGTGGGTTTAGACTAAAAAATATATTATATTTTCAATGCTTCAGATTGCTTAATTTGGCCTTCAGGCAGCATTTGAATCAATTTACTAGGTCATTTAATAATCGTAAGCCTGCTGCTGCCTGCCGCCAAACGTTAGTTAATCAAATTCAGTTTCCTGAAAGATCAAATCAATCGAGATTTATCGTGTGATCCCGCAGTTCGACTAATCGTCGGACACTTCGGAGAAACTAATGATTGACAATAGATCCGCGGGTTGCCAATGAATGATGGACAATAGAACATAGCCAAGTCGGCCTGGCAGCGATTGATACTACTGCAACGAATTGAATACCGGCCCTCACCGGTCTATGCAGGACTCTAGTCTTTAATCTCAACGTAATACATTCAATGCCAAGCTGTTTTATTTTCATACGAATTAGGCTCTACATTGAGTTCTCGGTTCTTTAATCCGTGACGTGAACAGCCTGTATGGCGACAAGCGGGCGTCGTACACGATTCAGACGGATAATCGATTTTACGAGCTCCCGAAATAACCTGCGTCCCTTCGGCATGCATCATCGGCGCACACGCAGCTTTAGGGCAACTCCGGAGTTGAACAAAAATGAAACGTATGACACCCTGTAGACGAACTTCTATGCAACTGAGGAGTATTTAAATCTCATATTACATTTGTGTGCACCCACAAAATGCTGAATCAGCAAATATAGAAAACATCAGGTATATTTGTATAATGTTGAAGCCAACAATTATTCGATGTTAGGCGTGCATAAAAACTAACAGACTTAAATTATACTCGTAATTAATTCATAATAAATTTAAATAAAGTCGTCAAAGGCACTCGTACGCATTGTTCAAGACATTCCATAAATACAGACTCGAAGAAGTCTTGAAGAAAGTGAAATATACATTATGACAACCTACATGTTTAAAGACCCACGAGTTTCAAAGTAGGTAGACGAGATTAATCTGTCCAACACATATATAACAGGCTATAAACGCCATGTTTATTTACACCGGAAAACATTAAAATATTATTAGTATCGTGTAATATTTATGACAGCAGGATGCATTATGTTGAAAAACAGCGCGGATCGCATAGCGGAAGCGTATTTGATAAATCAGTCTGAAACATCTAAAACGACCAACGTAACACTGCTTCTAGTTTCGGAGCAAATTCTGAAAAGGGGAACCCTTAATAGAATATGTTGTTTGTCATCGGTCGGTTTGCTAAATATAATAAAAATCATTTAAAAATTAAAGGTTTTATAAATAAACCTCGGAAAAATAGAATTGGACAGTTTTCTCATCACGTTTTACAACGTAGGTACAATCAGCTGCAGAGAAAAGAATACCCCCCCTCCTGGTAAGGATTGTTTTTTTTTCGAAAACCTGAGGTTAGATTTTGAGTTTATGTGTAGACAATAGTAAAATCTTCAATTCACCGAAAAAACATATAAATCTAACCACAGGTTTTTGAAAAAAGTCGATCCTTACCAGGAGGGGGGGTATCCTTTTCCCTGCAGCTGACTGTACCTACATTTTTATTTTGGTTGGTAATTTTAGTATAGTGCCCGGCCGATAAGGAGTCAATCCTGACTCCGTTATTCCGAACAAATTATAACCTCAAACTCAAAAATAAGTAGACATCTCAGAGTTAACTTCTTATCAGCCGGACACTATAATTCTATGGACACACAACGACAAACACCCAAAAGTGATCTGATGCGTCACATTTATAAGTGGATTTAATACATACTCAGTAAAAGGTCTTTGGTCTCAGGTCTGAAACTTGACAAATGACTTTCCTTTTCCACATTTTGGTGCAGGAAATCTAATTGTAACGAAAGCTACAAACTTCGAACGAGAATAGCCACGTCCATGTAAGTAAGGGGATAAATGGGTGCGTTCACCTAAATAGTGTGAGTTAGATTTTATTGTATTGTTACGATCGTTTACGATGTTCCAACGCATTCGCTGCCCCGTTACCCGATACCCTAACAAAATTGACTCAAAATCGATTGAGTTAAAGAGCCGAGCTCTGAAATCCTGGCTGCTCGTTTCCATGCATTGTATGGGACTGCTGAGTAAACTACTTCCTTATTGTTAGCTTTCTTTAGTATTAGAGCTATGTCGAAAATTCTCGGTGTAAGGATCAAATTGACAACATTTCAAAAAAAAAGCATTATTGGTTTTTCGCGTTTATAATAGCTGGTTAAAAATTAGACTACCCGTATTTCTTGGTTTTTCTTTATTTAACTTAAATTCGTCGTTAATAATTTATTAAAGAAATAGTCATTAAAAAGACCGTATATACAAAGTTAGGAATACTGATGTCGTGATCTTAGCCTGATATAAAATTTAAAAAAGTAACTTTAAACAGTAAACAAAACTGACTGTCATGTCATGTCAATCATTCGCTGCCGTTCGTTCACAAATTTGCTATTTTGCGTAATTTAATTAATTACGTAATTTGTAGACGCCATTAAAATAAACAAACTATTTTGCGTAGAATTGAAAGCGTGTCGTCAGAATCAAGTAATCCGTCAGACAGATAAACAATGAACATGACAGTTGTATATTTTTTTGAATTCCTTTGGTAATAAATGGACTAAGGGCACTATAAGTGTATTCCTAACATTCACAATCCAACTTTTTTAACTTTTACCCTAAATATAAAAAAAACTACTGCATAAAAAAATCCAAAGATATTTTTACTGTAATCAGCAGTGTAAAATCTAGAAACGGTATTTTATTTTACTACCTTAGCACAAAATGAATTGTTGTCAATTGTACGCAACCCTGCTTAGCTACAAGATAACTATGTAGATGTTAGCTAACAATCCTACTAATAATACGCTGCAACGGCTCGATGGATTTGGATGAAATTTGGAATGGAGATAGCTTAATACACTGGATTAACACAGGCTACTTTTTATCCCGGAACATATTCAAAGTTCCCGGGGGAATAATGATAATCGAAATCTACGTGGACGAAGTCGCGAGCAAATGCTAGTAATAAGCAATAAAATAATAACGGCAAAATTTTGCACAGACCTCATCACTTTTAAAATATGTAATAAAGTTTGTTTGTAAGTAAGATCGTAAGCCTACAGGGATACATTTTTTTGTGATAGACTGTGCATTCAATTAAGAAGTGACACGATTGCTGATTGCCGATGCGTATCTTTAGAAATGAACCTAAATAGAAACGCGTTAGGGCAGCTGTAAATTTTATTATATTACCTCGAATATTGCCCGCAGTAAATGAGGTGAATCCTCCGTGAATTATCCCCGTTGTAAAGGCTCGCAAAGGTTGAAGGTGCTCGAGGCGAGCGACCGCCGCCTGTCACTATGACGTTTACGAGCGCCTACATTTGAAATAAGAACAGTCGTAATTGCCATGTGTGTGGCATCGTCAACTCACATTTGGCGTAAAGAGGTTTATTTAATGCGACAACCACAAATAAATTTTATGAGACAATGGCAGCTTTTAAGATTTACCTTCGCACGTCATGGCACGGCAAGGGACGATGCAACGGACGCAGAACGTAACAATAAAATATGAGACCTCCATGTACGAAATTGTATTGATACGCTTTTTTATCATTTACGGTGTTTATTACATTTGCATCACATTTTTTGTAAAATTAAATCAGGATGTCCATTTTACTCCAAACCAACCTAGCGTCCTCATTATTGTCAACCTAGGCAACGCTCATACTTACCTACCTAACCTATGTAATATATAGCGCGAGTGTATATGTATATATTTCATACTGCAATGTAAGAATTCCTTATGCTGTTCTATTATGGCCGTTGGTGATCTGGACATTTAGCATTGCGAGATACCATAGACATAGATAGTCATATGCATAGATACTCGGTGCATATGGCGGACAGTAATTTAAATCCAGCACAAGGCAAAGCGTTGCTAGTTATATGAGGTCTTTGTTTATGGTAATACGTATAGGAACTCTAATTAAGAATCTAGGTGAAGTGATGTCAGCTAATGAATCACTAATTTCCTCTTAGTCCAGATTAAAGTGGATCTATTCACAGTTTATTTGTTCTGTGTTATTCCTGTTCTCGATTTGGAGCGCGAAACGGATCATTCCCCGATAACGTTATCGTTTAATGGCCACTTGAGGTTCGACATGTTGCCTCGTAAAAAGTAAAATATAAGTTTTAAAAGCGTCTGTCTGTTCACGCCTCGAAAGTAATAACATTTGCATTTACCGGTCTTATGATTAAACTAATTTGGTTTGTAATCGTATGGCGTTTAAGCTGTGCCCCGCGTATTAAATTTGTTATTGCTTTGGGAGCCACTTCAAACTCATGTACGGTCAGCCAACGAGTTTTGATACATAAAGTTGCACCGCCCAATACGAAATGCAAGTGAGTAAAATAATACAATCGTTTAAGAGGTGCATGCAGCACAGGTACTGTGCTCCACAAAGACTCGTGGGGTACACTGCACTAGGCCAGTAAGGGCCGCTTGCACCAAAAATGTTACCCGAGTTAGTACCTAAACTTCAGACTCATACGAAGACTGTCATTTTAACTCGAGTTAGTGACTTCAACCAGTGTAAAATTTTTGGTGCAAGTGGCCCTAATAATGAGCCTTGAATGAATCAAATTTAAAGAGACCTCTTACAAGTAGTTCCATATTGGTTTCATGTCAAATTGGAATAGATTTACCTACCTAAATACTACTTTAAATCTCAACGTTCCCAGACAAGAAAACCGTTGTCCAAAGAGAAACAAGGCATTTGCCTTTCAAATGATAACGAATCACACGCTCTCGCCTCTACTCAAGTACTCACTATACATAATTGCGCCTCCTTCAAAGAACCAGCACCTAATTATCACAATGCAAATCGTACAAACATTTAGTAAAATGTTGGCCAACATGTGTTAGTGGCGGAGGCCGGATCAAACAATTCGAGCGGGCGAGCAAACACGCGTGTTTGGACTATCGCCACTTTCGGCTCTGTTCAAATAGGGACCCTTGTTTGTTCAAGTGTACCTTCACGCCACTGCGGTGATCTTAAAACCAGTTGCGTCTGAACCCTCGCGTGCATTTCGAAAGCTCTTTACATCTGTACACGTTGAGAGCTTTTCTTATTCTGGTTGGAACCGAGGCGACACCTTTCTTGCTCGTGGGCTGGGTTTACCTGTCGGTGGTTTAACTTTTAACAAGCTAAGTAAGGGGTGACATGGGCTATAATTTACTTGCAGCTAAGTTCAACAAGCTTGTTCGTGGATCAATTTAAACCCTGCAGGTGCATATAAACCAGAGCAGCGTTGAAACTTCCGAGGTTATAAATCTATTTAATTTATTACTCTAAGCAGATTAAACTAGGTGTCAATTACACGTCTTGAGATTTTACGATACATAAACATGATTAATCTTGTCTTCCGCGAGTTTAATTACTGGAATTCTGCTGGTCTATTGCCTAACGCACCTCGTAATCCCAATCGACTTCAAAGTGGAAGAATTCGGCTTCGGACTATCAAAAGAAAAACGATTGCGAGTACGGTCGTCTCCCGCGACTCTTTGAATAACCCCTCGACTATCTCAGTGCATTTAAGAAACAACGTTCAGTATTAATATTATAATGAGTAGTGTAGCGTTACCGCTACAAAATCGCTTCAAATTCGCGCGTTTATTTTGTTTATTTTTTAGGTGTCGAACTCCTTTGTGTGTTAGAGTTGCTGGCCTGCGTTGTTAATGGTTTCGATTATTATTTTAAAATTTTGAATGTGTTGTCAGATTGTTCGGCATGGTTGTAAGATGTTTCTTTTTGACATTGGTGCTTGAGTCTCATAACCGAAGGGATATATTTTTTGTTCTCGACTTCGTACATTTGCAATTACAAGTACATTTGCAGTTTTAACAGTGACCTAGTTCGCATAGTTGGGTACACGGTCACTCTATCTGCTGAGCGTAAGGAAGGAACCTTTTTTGCACCAAATAATACCGGCTTGATCCGGGTAAGTTGATATTTATTGAGATCTTTCCCCGCTACGCCCCGTTCTGTTTGTCTTGTCGTTCGTTACTCATTAGATCCTTTTATTCTAGTCCACCTACCACCTGAAGAAGTTGTCCACTAAACGCGAACTGCGGACGATTATTGTGCAATCACACGCGTATAGCGAGACACATATACTTTCACGCGTTGTGTACAACGCACGCGTGTGACTCCGGAGACTTCGGCTACGAGACCTTTTTTTTTCAAGATAAGCGTAGTTTAAGAAACCTTTTTTTATATTTTTTATATATGCGTACATGTTAAATTTATTTTTGATTTAAAGGGAACGAGCGTTTAAAATTCCCATCTCCGAACTTCAATTTCAAAGATAATATGCGCATATTTTCTTAGGGCCCCTTTGACTATTATTGCTATCGTGCATTGTTTCTCCAAATTCTAAAAGAGTCCGCGCGCTCCATGAACGTTTGTTCTTTTTCGGCCAATATTCGGATACATAACTTTAATCATTCTTGGAATACCTTTTTTATCTCTAAATTTTTGTGTTAATCCTTAATTTTTCGTCTTTATTAACCTCTAAATTTTTTGTTATTATATTATCGTCACCTGACTAAAACTAGTTACTATTTATTTTTTATACCAATCTTTGTCGCAATTGTCTATTATTCGACACCTTTAATTAATCTTAATAAACTATCTTTAGGTTACAATTTATTTTTTATTTGTAATAAATTTCTACGTTTATCCTAGGCACAGTCCTAGGATCAGTTTGTGCTCTTTTTTCTTTATGGAGCCTAACAAATGGCGCCCGAAGTAAGTTTTTTCATTGTTTTTCTCGTTATATTTAATTGATTCCTTTTCTTTTTTGTGTCCTTTTTGGTGAGATTGGTCTAGAAGACCAATAGTAATTTACCCATTCAACTAATTCTTCACGTTGTGTTCTAGGCTTGCGTCCCCGTTGAACTTCCTGTTGTGTTGAGGTGTTTGTTTCACCTCGTTCGCTCGTTTACTTCGTCGGGTCGTTCCCGCTTCGACAGTGATTATTTTAATGTGGTGAATTGTAATTGTTACATGACTTTGAATTCTTTGAATAATCGTTTTTTTTAGAGATTGCTCTATCTAATTCTCGTATCAAAGCTTTACTAGATAGTGGTGCACAAGTATCCCTTGTCGATCTTTCATTATTAAATAAGTTAGAAATTCAATTTAACCTCCATTTGCGACCTACTGTTATTTCAGCTGATAGTTCACCTATCGAGATACTTAGCAGTGCTTAGTGATGTGATGACCTCGCCGACCCTTACTTTCTTTGGCTTCGTGTCACGTATCTCAACCTGGAGCTGACATGAGTTTTTCACTGAATTTAATTATTTACATAATGCTGATAATTATAATTTTTTACAAAAAATACCTGTAGATCGTCCGAAACTTAATGTCTTTTATTGCCACCAAAAAATTTGCCACTTGAGTTTTAATTTCTTGTCATGCTTTTTGTAAGTAGGACCCGTCAAGGTGAGTGCTTTTTTATTTTTTTTGCATGTAACCTTTTCGCTCTTATGTACTACCTCGTGTTATTAGAGTTCCCGGTGGTTTTGCATGGCTGTGGGGTATTTTTATTTTCGTCTCCAGCATGTTATTTCACCGTGAGCTAGGTAACATTCCGTAATCAGGTGTTTGGACACCAAATGCTTCTCGTCTGCGTGTGCGGCGTCTTTTTAAGCTTTGAATATATCCAGACCGTGGGCCCATGATGGAACTCAGTCGGGATGAGCTCGCCACCATACGTTATATAAGTTTTTCGTCTCTTGGGTGTTTAATGTTTTAAATATGTTCAGACTATGTGCCCAAGTTGGTACACAGTCGGGACGAACTCGCCTTTAGACGGAAATCTTCTGCGGGATTTGGGGAATGGTGTACCATATACCTCCCTATGGTCGTTGCGGTGGTAATACTTAGATCTTGTTTGTTTAGGCGCTACGGTGATTTTGGTAAATTTATTTTTTTGGCTTAAGTTCATTTAACATGTCACGTCAAGGATATTTAAAAAAGTTAGGCATTTACTTTTAATCTGTATTGCGTTTTCTGTCCGGTTATATTGTTTCGTATTTTTGGTACACAATTTTTCCTAAATTCTAAAGGACCCATATGTGTCAACGTTTCCTTTTTCGATTCATCTTCTGGTCTTAATTTTTTTTGTATATCATAGGTTTATTCCCAGTAGGCCATAGGTTGATCTGGTCTCGGTAGACATTTCTAATTTTTTTGGTCGCACTGTACTTCTTTCGTTAAAATATGGTTTTGGCGCTCAATCTCTTATCATTATCACATAACACCAGTCATTTGTTTTTTATTACATATTACGCTCGCCGCGTAGTTATGTATATTATAGCGTGTTGGATAGGTCGTGATTTTTGTGTCGAGACTCTGTTGAATTTTTCAGGTTGGCTTGGTATTTTGTTGGGCTATCTTACTGAATCAACGGATAGGTAGTTTGCGCAAACTGCTTAACCAGTGATTTTAGTATTGTAGTGGTTTGTTGGTCAGCGAACTTAGTGCACGTGGTGTACCTTTGTTTAAGTGTTAGTGCCTGAAAATTTCAAATAGAGTATCCCAATTGTTCTTCGTGTTTTCTTTAACTTTGTGCACTCTTGTGTGCCTAAGTTTATCTTTTTGCTGCATCGATGATAATAATGTTTCTTTTTTTGAGTGTCATGTAATTGTTAGATTTTAATGTTAGGAATTAGAATATAAACTTCCACCATGAGTATTGGCTATGGTTTACGTGGATAACCGGTCACGGTTACTGCTGTGATGGTGTACAGCTTATCCGTATTAGGTTGCTTAGGTTAGTTAATTTTGTTCATAGGT
The DNA here is from genome assembly GCA_927399475.2 of Acleris emargana. Lineage (NCBI taxonomy): Eukaryota > Metazoa > Arthropoda > Insecta > Lepidoptera > Tortricidae > Acleris > Acleris emargana. The sequence goes on from OV656851.1 coordinate 8,537,594, forward strand.
TAATTTAGTCTAGTCTCAAGATGTTTTGGGTTGGCGATACCTTGTGAACTTGACCTTGATGCTACAGGGTGTTAATTGTTGTCTTAGTGTTTAGTTATGAACTTGTGATTAATTATAGGGTTGTTACTTATGGTAATGGTTAGGGTTGCCTCTTGTAAAATATTTAGGGTTGTTACTTTTAATTAATTCTGGGGAAGTCAATTTTTTTTTTTAAACTTTAGTTGGAAGATAATTGTAGCGTTACCGCTACAAAATCGCTTCAAATTCGCGCGTTTATTTTGTTTATTTTTTAGGTGTCGAACTCCTTTGTGTGTTAGAGTGGCTGGCCTGCGTTGTTAATGGTTTCGATTATTATTTTAAAATTTTGAATGTGTTGTCAGATTGTTCGGCATGGTTGTAAGATGTTTCTTTTTGACATTGGTGCTTGAGTCTCATAACCGAAGGGATATATTTTTTGGTTCTCGACTTCGTACATTTGCAATTACAAGTACATTTGCAGTTTTAACAGTGACCTAGTTCGCATAGTTGGGTGCACGGTCACTCTATCTGCTGAGCGTAAGGAAGGAACCTTTTTTGCACCAAATAATACCGGCTTGATCCGGGTAAGTTGATATTTATTGAGATCTTTCCCCGCTACGCCCCGTTCTGTTTGTCTTGTCGTTCGTTACTCATTAGATCCTTTTATTCTAGTCCACCTACCACCTGAAGAAGTTGTCCACTAAACGCGAACTGCGGACGATTATTGTGCAATCACACGCGTATAGCGAGACACATATACTTTCACGCGTTGTGTACAACGCACGCGTGTGACTCCGGAGACTTCGGCTACGAGACCTTTTTTTTTCAAGATAAGCGTAGTTTAAGAAACCTTTTTTTATATTTTTTATATATGCGTACATGTTAAATTTATTTTTGATTTAAAGGGAACGAGCGTTTAAAATTCCCATCTCCGAACTTCAATGTCAAAGATAATATGCGCATATTTTCTTAGGGCCCCTTTGACTATTATTGCTATCGTGCATTGTTTCTCCAAATTCTAAAAGAGTCCGCGCGCTCCATGAACGTTTGTTCTTTTTCGGCCAATATTCGGATACATAACTTTAATCATTCTTGGAATACCTTTTTTATCTCTAAATTTTTGTGTTAATCCTTAATTTTTCGTCTTTATTAACCTCTAAATTTTTTGTTATTATATTATCGTCACCTGACTAAAACTAGTTACTATTTATTTTTTATACCAATCTTTGTCGCAATTGTCTATTATTCGACACCTTTAATTAATCTTAATAAACTATCTTTAGGTTTTAATTCATTTTTTATTTGTGTTAAATTTCTACGTTTATCCTAGGCTCAGTCCTAGGATCAGTTTGTGCTCCCTTTTTTTCTTTATGGAGCGTAACAGTAGGTATTAGGTTAGACTCAAATGCATTTATCTTTAGCAACACAATTTGTAAACGATCTTGTTCTACCTTTATAATCCTAGACTTTAAAAGTCAATAATTGCTTCATGATATTTAACCTAGCTTCGCAATTTTGTTGGATCACCTGCCTTTAACAGCTGATCGTTTGCTTCTATAATAACTGCTTCTTTAATAGATCTTTAAGTGAGGTAAGAAGAAGACTAGCGGTCGATTTATTTTATTGGTTAATTTCTAATTGCAAAAATCACTAATTTTATGGCTGAGTTAGTTTAAACGGCTGAACTTAAAATATCACACAGCGTCAGTTTTCCAATTGTCATATAAAATCGACCCGATTTAAAGAGCCGAGGATAAGTTAATTGAAAAATATATTTCTGTGACAGCTAATTTGAATACATTTTTCACAATATCGAATGTCTAAATGTCATATGGTTCTTAAGTTTTTTGCTTAAACTTGCCTTCCCCAGCGCACGTTGCACATGTGCTAACCACTTTTTGTTAAATAAAAACTCTTGAAACATCTTGTTCTAATAATTGGTATACTTAACTTGGTATCTGAATACAGGAGGCGGTCGATGTTGCGACTTTACTTTTTAATCAGGTGTCTTCTAATATCCAGCTTCCAGTTAATCAATTCTTTCTAGCCTGAAGGAATCCCGTCCCGACATATATTAGGTCTATATTCTGACTAAAATATAATTTATAAATGTTCAACAACAAAATAGTGTAAAGTGGATTTTGTATGCTGAATATGGCCGCCACGTGACAGGCAATAAGCCTAGTGCGGAGCTGTCAGATAAAGTATCATCTGTAAATTGTACCTACTGTTTTTATTAGCCGTTTTTCCTCTTCAGCAGCAATATAACTGAGCAATATTTTCCTTGTTCCAGGTGGGTAGTAGTGGCTGGAGCGTGGCGCGCCAGCGTGCTCCGGCCGGCCCCGCCGACGGGTGCGGGCGTGCGCGGCGACCGCCACTCCTCGCTTCTGCAGCTGGCAGCCTGGGGGGTACCCGCTGCATTAGCCGCAGCCGTGCTGGTCACTAGGGACGTCGATGCTGACGAACTTACTGGTAACATTTGTTTTCTACACTGATTGATAAGAGTAAGCAAACGACATGCCCCTAATTATCGTGTCAATCGAGAATAAATTTAATTCGAGATCGAATTGAATATTGTTTTTGCCAAAGGACAATTGTGGAACCGGTGGACATCGCGGGAACCAGTTGGATGCGGGTAGCTTAGGGCTAATTGCTAAAAAGCGATTCTCGCGTGCACTTACACGGGCAAACTTTAACGGCAATTTATAGCCGGCAACAATAGCTGTCTTACTCTAATTGGTGTAATAAGTAGAATGAGACCTTTGTAATATTGACGGGCAATTGCTAAAAAAATTAGTAAGCGCAACTTACGGCCAATAACAATATCCAATATCTTTCGGTAGTAAAAAATACGTCTTGCAATTAGCATCTGACATGCAAGCTCGTAGTAGGTCATCGTTGTTGTGCCATTTACAATCTTGTATAGATAAATATATTAACAAGTAGGGTCACTTTGCATTGCCCAATAAAAAACGACTTAAGTAAAGGAACATGAAGAAATGTTAGGTGTGAGTCCGTTGGCATCAAATTGGGTCCTTCTGTCGGCTCGTATCATTAATCCTTTTATCATGCTGACCAGCACTATGCTTGTTAATATCATTACCGACACAAGAAACGTTTCTTAGTTAACGTTTCAAAGGCGTTGTGGACACGCAATCTATCGTGGTATTTCCGTTTTTATGCTCCTACTTCTCGATTCCATTTCTCTGGCTGGTCGTTAACTTAACTCAAACGGGCGATTCGTCACAAGAACTGGCCTGCGCAAGCGCATTGATCATCTTTATCGGGTAACAGCAGCCTAACAGGTCCATTGCGTTAAAAGGACTTACCATTTACGGCTCGAAACCAATGTTACTTGTTCAAGCAATATTGCAGTGCGATGTTTTAAACAACCGGCCAAGTTAGAGTTAGATTTGCGTTCCGACGGTTCCGTACCATTACACAATATATGAACGTTAATAAAAGTAAATGGTATAAATTGGCGGTGTTTGATACCTATGAAATATAGTGTTTTTAATTTGAATTGATGATGTGCGGTTACGTTAATATACGTAAAATTTAAACTTCGTTGATTGAAAAGACTAACGCGACACGTTGAAAAAACGACCGACCGGGTGCATAGTAAAGCAACTGCTACAGGGGAGATTTGTTAGATGACTTTCCCAAACGCATTTTTTCTTTGAAGCTAATTTTCTTATTGCGTTTTTCCCCGAAAGTGATAATTAACAGTCACTTTTTTTCCGGCGGTTTATTTTTACATTCGTGTTTTTACCCTTGCGAGTTTTATCCATTCGCTTCTTTTCCTACCACCATATTTTCACGGTCGTGTTTTTCCCGTTCCAATTTGTCGAAGATACAGAGTCGACGGAGCTCCGCTACCGCGGAGCTCCTATTTCTGGGTGGTTTGGCCCTCCGGGCCTGATGCAAAACTAACATAACCTAAACCTACCTACAAATTACGATGTAAATACTTTTGGGAAAAGTGCGACTGAGATAGAAATCGAACCGGAAAAAAACCGACTGGGAAAAAAGTCGAACAACAAAAAAAGCGACTGTAATAAAATCGAATGGTGAAAAATAAAATTAGGTAATATCGCGTTCGGGGAAAAATGCGAACGGAAAATTTAATACAAAGAAATAATGAGTTCAGGAGAATGATTTAACAAACCATTTTGTTCATATACAGCTATTTTTAAACATAGAGCTCACACAATACACCGCTCGAGATTTCCGTCTGAATCGCCGCATTGTTTAGACTTCCGAATCAATATGCCCTAATACATATCCGTATCGAAACACCACAAAGGCGAATGGCAATTCTCAGTAATAGTCCTTTCTTATTCGTTTGATCGGCGGCGTGCACAAAGCGATTAAATCTGGTAGGAGAGCGCTGGAGCACGCATTCATGCGATAATGGCATTCAGTGTTTGTATGGCGGCCGCCTCATTGTCGTTGGGCTATACGAACTCATTAAGACGCATGTAAGGTTAGACAAACAGCAGATTACGATAGTACGCGGCAAATGTCGACTTTGCCGCTACTATAATCAAACAAATCAAACCTTAATCTCACAGGATTTCCCAAAAAGTCACCGCTAGCGATAAGTAATTCCATAAATAACAAAGCGGCATGCATCTAGGCGACAGTATTTATCATACAAAGCTACTTATCAAATAAACTAGGGTAGATTAAACAAAATAAGGACTGTTGAAGAAGACCGCTGATACGCTTGAAATTCTAATTAATAACAAGGAATTAGTGTCCAGATAAGTAAGTCTTCAGCGGCGTAGAACAGAGGATCGCGATAGGTAATGTTAGTTTTTCTGGATACGAACATGAACATGCCGACGAGTTTGCGCGTGCAAGTGTAGATAACAGAATGCGCTCCTGCGGTCTTAAAGGCTTAAGTAACGATTGATAATTACGGCGGTGTTGGTTGCTAACAATGAAGAAATAAAACACAGACCAAATAATGGACATCGTGATTTGAAACTGCATTTGGGGGACATTTGAATTTCAGAGCTGCATTCCCTAACATACCTATAAATTGGACTCTAGATATTTATGAGGTTAAAACCATATACTAATTATGGTCCTAGCCTAGTCTAGCTATGGTCAAATTTTCCTCATTACATTATTTTAAAATATGATAGATCACTGCTATAAGTATAAGTATTATTGCTGGGTGCATATACTGTTTGGCCTAAAATTATTTGCTCTAAATTCTACCTATAGCTATCTTATTTTTTAGAATAATGTAAAGAGGAAGCTGGGACTACTGTTGCAGGCAGGAACATCTTTTAATCGTAATAAGTTCATAATTTGAGTGTAACCATTTTACATTCGCAATTTAATAGCCGATCTCTTAGGATGCATTTAAAGGTATTTTAACAATAAAATAATGAATCCCCGGCTCTGGTTATCAATTTGAATTATGTCGTGTTTTCGATATATTGTTGCAAAAATATTTTAACGCTCCTGCCTGACCTGCCTCCGTGTACGTACACTGCAGGACATAAATCAGATATAGTGGGAGCCTCGTCCGTCTCGGTACCGGGAGCTATAAATTTCAGCAAAAACTGGCGGATTTACTGCATCATGCAAATAACACGTTGTCGCTCCGTTCTTCAATGGAAATGCATCGGAGTTTTATTTAAATAAGATCTTCTTTAAGTTACTTCGACTTTTTTCCGAAGAAGCGAGCACGATCTCCCACAGTCCGGTTTCCGATAATGATCTCCCAGTGCGTGGATCGGCTCGTTACCGGCCCGATATTTTGTTTTTGTTAACGAGAACCTGGGCGTTACCGGAATTTACATTTTAACAGCTATAATTATAAAAGCGCCCGGTGAAATTGTTAGGTATTTAGTCTTTAAAACAATCGAATAGAATATAAACCAAAACACGTCATCACAGCGAAGTGCGAGCTGAATTTACATCTATATTGCAGTTTCAATCATGCCCTGAGTGCTGCGTTTTTATTTTTATTACATCCACATCCATTATGGCAAACGAAAGAAATGCGCGACCATTATTCGACCCGTTAAATACGACACCTTTCCTCCTCACACGCTCGTATTTCAATTTAAATCGGCCCTTTTAACCGCAGCCTTATTAATGCAAGCCTTTTTTCTCGCCGTATATTTATGTAGGTGTTCGCTTTGAGAGCTGTTTTACTGTACGGAATGTTATTCAGTGGGATATAGGATGCTCAAAGGCTCTGTATCCGCCGAGATGCAGTCATTATTGTTTGCCTAACGTAGTGTTTTATTTTTCAGGCACTTGTTTCGTGGGGAACCAGTCGAGCAAGTCCCTGCTGGCACTGGTGATAGTGCCAGAGGCGATCTGTCTACTACTCGGCTGCGTGTTTCTGTCGTCTGGCCTGCGGGCGGTGCTCCGGAGGCCTGCTCCGGTGCCTGCGCCGGCTGCCCTCTTAAACGCGCCCCCTCAGCCGCACACGGACCAGAGCGTTCTGCGATTGGGAGCATTCGCAGCCCTGTACGCGGTTCCCTCCGCCTGCATACTCGCCACGTGGGTCTACGAGTACGCTTGGCGGGATGAGTGGCTCGCCGCTCCCATGCCATCAGCTGAACCTTCCACTCACGCGCGTCCCGCCTTCTGGGTGTTTTTGTTCCGGATCTTCGCTACGCAGATTCTTGGCGTGATGGTAGCGGTGTGGATCGCGACGCCGCGGCTGAAGGCGGTGTGGCGGCGGCTGGCCGGGCCCCGCAAGCCGGCACCGGCCAAGTGCCCGGCGGGGCCACCGCCAACGCCGATGACGCTGCACTGCTACGCGCCGCACGCGCATACCTTGCCACGGCACACACACAAGTATGCCACGTATAGGCCGCCGCAGCAACACTCCTATCGCAAACCACGTCACTATCATTATTCAGCGGGGGAAACGATTCTTTGACCAGTGTTCAAGACATTTTGACAATGTGTAAGGTGCCTTTAAAATGCATTTATTGAGAGTTAAGTTTATTGTAGATATTTGGTGTGGAGTAGTTTTGTAAAATTCATAAGTGCCATTGAAGCTTATAATATTATTTATAGTGTATATATTTAGTATAAGTAAATGACAATAAAGACAACAAACTATCGACGAAGCATATTTTAACTTATATATGTTCGCGCTCCAAGCGTTGGGAAAACATAGAGCCCTTAAACTTAATTTAAAAGTCTAATGGAACGTAAAATAAAATTATCCTGTATAGGTACCCTAAATCTATAAAACAATTTGGCTATTTTATTATGAAATAGCTCGCACCCTTTTATAATGCCTTGTACCTGGACTTTCCGACAAGTATATAGCTGTCAAAAAAAAGTTAAACAAATTGGGCACCATGAGAGGTGTAGGGCAACATTACATTACCTACACAATTTTGCCCCATCCTAGTACAAACTTACAGCTCCCGTTACGTTTAACTCTTTTTTGCCGAATAATTATTCGGAAATAACGTATAGGCAGGGTAGGTACTTTGTATTGCCGAAATTATAGTGCAACTGATTGGTTTATGCCGGTAGGTTACTATATGTTTTGAACTTTTGAACCAGTGAACTGTAAATACGAGGAGTTACAAATGTACAGAAATAAAGTAAGGACTATATAAATTAAAGTTTGTATAAATTTAAATGATAAAAATAGTAATAATAGTTAGTTAAATACCTGTACAAAACCTGTAAATAGTGATAGGTACTCAGTATGAGGTGAAAATGGATAAGATTTTTCTTAACAACCAGTTAAGTACCTACAGTCAGCAAAAAATATCTATACACGATCATATTGTCGAAAGAATAAGAGCGTGTGTAGAAAATTTTGAGCTCTTCGACTGTACCTACTTCTGCTGCTGACTGTACAATAATGTGATGAAATTATTTAACCAAATATTAAATTGATACCCACTACATAGGTAGTTCTCGACGTGTTTTTTCGCAAGTCCAGTATGAGCATGTTTTACGCATATTTGGACGGAATTTACGTGTGCAGTCAAGTGTAAAAAATATATACGAGAACGCAACATCTCAAAAATATGTCCCACTATATTCGTTAACTTCGTAAAATATTTATGAGAGGATTCTTTTGATACATATTTTTGCACTTGACTGTACCTACTGTGTTGTCAACTGATTTCATCGACTGTAGGCATCGTTGGACGGTCGCACTCAGAAATAGTTGTATAATTGAGTCCCTTGTCGCAGCTATACTATATTCAAACTACTCGTACGTTACTACGTTACCGCGAAAAGGTGCTGTAATGTAGAACCACTTATGAATTTGGCTGTACTGTAACTAAAAATATTTGGTTTATACTAATAATATGCACATATAACATTGTAAGTGGAGAAAAAATTGTAAATATAACAGATTAAGTATGACTTATTAAATCGAGTGAGCTTTTTTATGCACGAAAATTGCCATAAAGCAAAATTGAATTTATTAATGTTTCACTGGTTCAATATTATTTTTAAGGTATTAATTGAACATCAATTAAAATTATGGGTACTCTAAATTAAAAAGTAGAATGCGCGTTATTTCTGTATTTTTTTATTTTGTTAAAATGCAAATAAGTAATGCGTAAAGCATTGCACTGCCGGGTCGGTGTTTTGTACGTAAAGAAGCTCAGTGTCTCCAGTTGTAAAGTACTTAACTTTTGGTTTGTGCAAACTCTACCGAATAAAAATATTACATTTTTACTTGTTTTTTCAGTTTACATTGGGTTTGGGGTTACATTTGCGAGATTGAGCGAATAGCCGCATCTCTTTTATTCTTTATGTTAAAGATAGACACGAATCTTTGCCGAATCCCGTTTATGTGTTTTCCCGAGTGTCTCCGTACTCCGTAGGTAGGCACAGTGCAGTGTAAAGTCGAGTGCAAATATACATTTTGGACCTTATTTCAAAGTCATTTCTATTCTTTCATACAAGACAAGAAAGATAACTTCAGCCAGCTGTTCTTAGCTAATCACGGTATTCAAATTACCAAACTGATGATGTCTTTAAATTGACCGATGACCGAAGTCTCCTATGGAAATTGGGACGTCAGTAAACACGACACTCAAAAATTCAATTCACAGTTCCAGCAAGGCCCATTTTTGCACCTTACAACAAGGAAATGAGATACTCGCGGTTCTCTATCGTTTGACCGAATTTCATATGCAATAATTTAAGTATGCCATCCATATCATTTTCCCTATTATCAAGTGTTATAAAATTGTATGCTATACCTACATTTTAAACGCCATAAAACATTCAGAATCTTAATTGTATGATTTTTGACGTGTAGGGTTATTTTGTTATGAGCGTTGTGTCGTAAGCATAGTGATATAGGTATAAAAAAAACCGGGTCTGGCTCTGCAAGGTCGCAGTTTTACCGAACACTCCTCCTCGCTTGGCTCGTCGTCGTACCTAAAGCCACGTATTCATTGTAAACATTTGTTGAGCAACAGTTGATCAATTTTGTTGATGAAATGGCACAAAGTTGCGGGAAACTTTGTTTACGGCATGACCTCCTGTCCACACCGCAGACTGCGTGAAAATGTTGCCTGAAGAAGTCGTGTTGTTGTGCTCCCTTGGGTATCTAGCGTATAACCTAAAACCCCGGAAAAAGAAAAAAAGATGGTGGATACGGAAGTACCTCTTACAAAGGCAAAATTTATTAAGTGATCTTAAAATGGGAGATGGATCCTTTATTAACTTTATGAGAATGTCAAAAAGTGATTTTGAACATCTTCTAGGGTTAATTAGTCCGTCAATAATTAAAAAACCGACAAATTTTCGTTAACCAGTTTCATCTGAAACAAGACTGGCTATTACGCTACGGTATCTAGCATCTGGAGATCCATATAGTTCTCTTTTGTCGTTGTCCCAAACTACCGCCATGTTTATTTTAAAAGTTGCAAGAACTGTATGCACACATCAACATGAGTTGATCAACTGATGTTTTTGATCGACAAGCGAAAACACTGCAACACGCAGTCAGCAACTCTGCAACACGCAGTGTTGCCTGCAACATGTTGCCAGCAACTCAGCAACATGTTGATTAAACAAGGTTGCTCAACAAATGTTTACAATGAATACGGGGCTTTACGGTGACCTTCCTTACAGTAGGTAGGTTAGAATATGTAAGTTATTATAATAGCAGAACGTAATCCATACCAATCCATCCATAGGTAGTATAGTACCTGACCTCAGTGAACCCTCGCTTCACCCGTGCCGTGCTAAACTACAAAATACCGTTGAATCACCGCCTCCTGGCGGAAAAAAACAGATTTGTAATGAAATAGGCTATTTATATAAGTTTGTTTAATATAGTAAATAAATCATTTTGATATTCAAAATAGAGAACAAAATCCAAAAACATCTAAATTTAACGAGCCCCTTCTAGTTAATTTGAAATAAAATGGCAACATTTTAAGTAATGTTTTGGGTCCCAGAAATTTCTAAAATAAATAAATAAATAAATATCAGGGGACAATGACACACCAATTGACCTAGTCCCAATTTAAGCTCTAGGCTTGTAATATATGTATAGGTTGTATTGTATTGTATAGGTAGTTAAAACTTTAAATTAAAATATAAAAAGTAATTTTAGGGATTCTATTATATGTATTTCTGGAATACTTGCGTAACGACCTTGAACTGAACGACAAACTTTGTTTTGAGTTGGTTTGAAAACTATAAATCGTACACAACCCACCTTGAGGAAAAAGATAGGTAACTTTTTCAAGAAAAGGATATAAACGTTTCATAGCTGTTTTATTCATGCGTATGAGTGAAAAAGATATAAATTTAAGAGCTCCGACTACGCACACTGCAGTGGACACCATAGTGTTCAAGGTGAAGCAACGGCCAAATAGTGTTGGGTACTGTAATACCCAGGGTGAAGCGAGTGGCTAGAATACTGGGGTAGGACTAGGGTTGCCAACCGTACTATAATATATAGTATTGTACTATATTTTGACTGAGTGTACTATATACTGTTAAATAAATACATATATAGTACGCAAAAATACTATATTTCGGTCATTCCTTATAATATATATCGTGGGTTAATCAGCAAAACCTATTATTTTGCTCTATCACAAATTTATTAGTTGCACGGTTTTGCAGTATCACCGACGACATGCACTGCGGGTTGGCCGTTACAACTGTTACAACCAGATTTTAAGCACCAATGTACTTGGAATGGTTCTCCATTGATTTGGTTCATAGCATTTTTCAGCAGATAGTTGCCAATAGCAGGCAGAATGTTAGTAAGTAGTAAATATTTTGTACTGTATTTAATAAAGTACTAATTTACCTTCATAATATTTGATGAGAGAATGAATATAATTACTCGTAAACCTGAATCTTAGGTTTTATTACACAATAAATGTGACCTGGCATTTTAACAGAATTATGTCACGATAGTGACAAGTATAACTTTAGGGGAGACCTAGGAGAGTTGTGACAATTTTTAATTTTAGGGGAATATCTCGCTCCAGAAACATTCCACGAAACAGTTACGACCTGTGTGAATAAATGAAGCACCATTCCTTCCCTTTCCAAAACAATCATCAAAATTAAGTAAAGTATTACGGTTTCCGAGAAAATCAACATAAAGAAAGACAAGGTATTTTTTAATACTTAAACAGTCTAAATACATAGCTGTCACAACTCCCCTATCACCGAGGTAAGATGTGACAGGTCCCGAGGAAAGTTGTGACAGCTATGTATTTAGCCTGTTTAAGTATTAAAAAATACCATTACACATATTATAAATAAATGAAACATGATTTTTTTTCTTAAAAGTAGTTTATTCATTTTTTAGCACATGAAGTAATCTAACAAACACTACGTATAACCTTTGCATAACAAGTAATTATATCTTATAAGTAATTATGACATCGCTTTGAGATCAATCATAATATTATAATCAGTCAAAAATTTAAATCTAATCTGATAGGCAATTATGGCAAACGTATTGCAGCTCGCCTCCAGTACAATCTGCGTGTGACCAGCCTTTGCATTCTAGGCATTGCACCCACTCCTCATTCGGTCTGCTGTTTGAATAGGCTTCAAGGCAAACCAAGCAAAAACAATTATTTTCTGCCTCTTCTTCGTCATCTCTTGTTCTCTTCTTCTTATTAGCCTTCTTGGCTTTTGTAGGTTTCTTCTTATCTTCGCTTAAGACACGCTTTTTCACATTCTTCGCCTTCCTATTGGCTTCTATAGCAGCTATTTCGTCCTTAGTAGGTGTGTCAGTAAGCACAGCAGATTTGACTTTCCGTCTGTTCGGTTGACTGTTTTTTCTTGGCGGAGCTTTTGGCAACGGCCTAACTGATTCTGGCGAGAACACATTAGAAATAGTGGCAAGAGGACTATGGGCTAACAGAAAAATGAAGTCAAATAGGAGAGTTGTGACAGGCTGTCACAACTCTCCTAGGTGCTCAAAATTACGACTTGGTCCGAATAATAATTCAAATTTTCTAAACACGATGCAAACACAAAAAATCAATGCCACGTTTTGAGACTTCGATAACCACACAACTTAAGAAAAAATAAAACAACAACGCACATGTAATAAGATATGATATAAATTCAATCAAAATATTGACGAAAAACTTACTTTTCGCATTTTTTTGCACGTGGGCGTCGTAACTACGCAACAGCTTCGCGTGCGCCGCCGGCGAGTACTGAACTACTGACTGAGTCAACTAGCGCGTCTCTAAAACGTCAATTGAGCGTTGTTGCCAGCTCGCTCACCTTCATAGGTAGGGAGAAATCGCGTCTGTCACAACTCACCTCTGTCACAACTCTCCTAGGTCTCCCCTACGGGTAAGTAATACGAGATATAAGAACTGATAATATAACACTCATAATATATACGCTCACTTTGTATAAACACGTTTAGTATAACGTTCACTGGATTAATGAACGGAAGATATAATTTCAAAATATCTATTTTAATAAAGTATAACGTTATTAATATATAATATCAATTTATATAACTATTTAAACGTATAACGTTCATAACACCTAAGATTTAAAAGATATATTAATCAAATTATCTAACATCAAAAAACATAATACCTACACGTATAATATAAAAACGCCTAGAACGACTTTAGTAGCAATGACTTATGAAGGAATGGCAGCAGTCTGAATTTTCTGGGCAGAAAAAAAAATTACCTCGAAGGCCTAGGCGGGAGCTTAGCTCCCGCCTAGGCCTTCTAACCTAACCTAACCGAGTCGGTTCTGACCTGATTCGTCATGCTCGTGGCATTTTCTGGTTAATTAAAACAAATTACAAGCAAGACCGTTCTGGTAGACTCGAGTTCATAAATATGTGTACACTTTAGTACCTTGTCTATTTATTTTATGTCATGTTTAAACTGCCATAAGTATATGAATTGTCACAGCAATTTATATCATACGATATTATATCTTGTAACACTTATACTAAAAGATAATATGTATTATGATCGCTATATGTCATGTATGTTATACGAACTGAAATTAGTCATTGTGAGTGTTATATAAAAAAATATTATATAAAATGAATATTATATGACTTGACCGTTATTCCTTATAAAAATATTGATTTTGTTATTATAGCTAACGTTCATTATATCTCGTAAACGTTAGTAACATGAAAATAGTTATTATGTAGTTATATCTCGTGGGACGCACCCCTCCCCTACTTTTAAAATATATGACAATATTATTAAAATGGGAACTCCTTAAAATTCCGAATTAGGTACTTTTTTTCGAATATTCATTTGTCCGAATTTAATTTTTTCCGAAAGTTGTGTTACGCTGGAGCTATTTTAGATTAAATAGTGTTCTATCAAAAAATTGCGTTCGGAATTATGTACATACATACATAAACTCACGCCTTCATTCCCAGAGTGGGGTAGGCAGAGCTAAAGAATTACCAACAAGTCTTAAAAATTCTTGATAATTCTGTAACCACACTTTGCACAAGTAGGCTAAGATGTTTCCAAGTGTATTAGTGACAGGTGGCAAGCCCATCGCCTAACAGTAGTACAAGCCTTTATTCCCTTAGTCGCCTCTTACGACATCCACGGGAAGACATGGAGTGGCGCTATTCTAACCCGGCAACCACACGGTAAGGGAATTATGTAAAAACTGAATTTTGATCAATTCGGAATTATGTTGTGTACCCTAAACACGTGTTTGTTGTATGTAAGAACTACGAATAACGGTTAGATTAGCGTGTACGATTTTATCCGACATTTTCCTTTCGGGTTAAGATCGGACCAAATTTCAACTTGTATGGGAAAAAGCAGCGGTTCTCAAACAATTTTGACATGGGAAAGATCGGACGTGTTAAAAATTAAATTTGCTTTTACTGGCTTATTTTAGAAAGTATTTGAGAAAATTGTGGGTTTTTTTTTCGTAGCACGAACAAGAAAACAGCGGATAGAAATATTTATGTATGAACCATACCTACGCGTAAACTTTACACGGTTAATTTTAGAACATAGTCCGTACCTACATCGGACGTTCGGTACAGAGACCGAGAACGTCCGATGTTTCCCGGGAAAAAATAACACAAACACTGATTTCGGAGATAAATTAATCAAAAACGGCCGCTTATATGAAGAATAACAAAAATATTTATTGAAAATATATGTCATATTTATTTATAACAGAAAGAGCGTCGGTGCCCTAGTGTCTTAGAGGGTCAACTCGTGATCGTAAGTTACCGAGTTCGAACCCCCGCAGTCACCATGAGTTTTTCTAACTTAAGTGCATTTCGCTTTCGCTGAAGGAAAAACATCGAGAGGAAAGCTGCACATTCGAACATCTGAGTGTGTAAAGAGGGTAATTGCACAATTGCAGTGTCCAAAAGGGCCCATCTGTAAGATAGGATACGATAAATAGGATATTTATAGCAAAAAGTGTACAATTCAAGGAATTGTTAGCAATATTAAGAAAAAAACACTCTGAAGGCTTCCCTAAGTGTCGAAATTTAGTCCGCTCTTACGCCAACATACCTGACACTATGAATAAAGTTACCCTCTGAGCAATATTGCCATATTAAAATAGTTTTAAACGTTTAAAATGGACTTATGGTGAATATGGTCCCGCCCAACGCAGTGTTCTACGTACAGTCTGTGAGCACTTAGAAGATGCTTCGGTTTTGTACTTCTCTCTCACTCGCTCTTAATAAGATCGTATGAGAGCGATTGAGAGATAAGTACAAACCCGAAGCACTTTCTAAGAGCTATCGCACTGTAAGTGATTCGCGTCGCATCGCATCGCTTCACCTCCGCGAAGTGACGAAGTTGTCTAGTACCTACACTGGGTAAGGATCAGAAATTATTAACATGCATACAATATTTTTTGTAATAATTATCTTAAAAACTAGACACTAATTAACATTTATAATAACTAAATGACTAAAAATTAAAAAAAAAAACACGTCCCGGCCTTAAACTCAACTTCGTCAACTTGTAATTGTATTTGTTTAGCTTACTAACTGTATAATAAATAGGTAATCAGAAATTTAAAGAAGTTAAGGTATCATTTTTTTAATTGGGATCAAGCACTTTGCTAACAACCTTATACCAATGTGTGAATATGTGCATATTCACACATTCGCAACATTGCACCTTTCTACTCGCATACATACATACATACATTAAATCACGCCTGTTTCCCAGAGGGGTAGGCAGAGACGTAGTTAGTTATCTATCTATAATTTCTCTACTCTATGGTTTGTTTTGTTTGACGTTCCCCCCCGTTGGGCCAAAAGTTCAAGTAAAACAGCAAGGAAACAGTTAATTGTTCGTTTATATGAAACATCAGATACCGTTTTAATAACATGTCTTCTATTAGTCAACTTTGCCGTTTGAGCAATTTAGCAATAGGCGGTTACAAAACAATCCTACCAGGAAGGTAAGTTGAGGTTATGATGCTTTCAACACTTACTTAAATTTAAATCGTTTTGTTTAGTTATCAAACATGATATTCTATTTAGTAATTCCGTCTATTTAATAAAGCTGTGAATCTAATTTGCAGAACAAGTTGGTTGAATCCAGTTCAGATATGCAGTTACACAAAGAAATCGGCTGAAGAAAGACTTGGAATAGAAAGGCCGAAGCGTCCCCTTACACCATTTTTCAAGTTCATGTCACAGATGAGACCAGCGCTGCTCGCCAAGAACCCTGGTATCACGTCCAAGGAGGCCATTGCATGGAGCTCCAAACACTGGCAACAGTTAGATGTAGAGGTAGCTAGATTCGTTTCTTGCTTGATACTTAAAGTAAATTGAAATTAATAGTAAGATTGATTGAAACTGTACTGTTGAAGAGGGTAGATGTTGAAGCATTGGTGTATCTGGGGTATTTCCCAGGTGAGCCCTGGCTGCTGATATGTGGTGGCTGATGAAGTTGATTAAACTTATTTTTTAGACAAAGTCACAAATGACCAAGGAGTATGAGAAAGACCTAGAAGACTATAAGAAGATAAAGACGTTGTATGAGTCCTCATTAACAAATGAGCAGAAGGCTGACATTCTACGAGTGAAGGAGGAAATGGCTGAAGCCAAGGAAAAGAGAAAACTCAAAGCTGTAAGCCTTATTAAGTGTTAATTTATTTTTAATATCTTCAGCAATCACAAGAACTGTCAACTGTATAGCCGCCATCAAGAAATCATTGTGTAAATGTATTATTATTGAACTTGCCATGTCACCTAGAGCATAATCAATTTACCATTTCTCTCTCTTACATATTGTCATTCGGCGTTCAATACCGCGAATGTCAAATTGGGATACAGCATGACATTCGCGGGACTGAACGCCAAACGACGATATCTTGATATGGTTTATCAAGATGTGTGAAAGAAAATAGTTTAATTAATATTAAATTTAGGTATATCTGGCAATGAAACTTGTTTAAAAGCTACAATATTTTTATGTCATATTTTATCCTGAATAATCAGTGAAAGTCTTCAGTAAACTATTAAACAATTTGTGTTTATTTTTCCAGGAATACAAAGAACTAGGACGGCCGAAGAAACCTATGTCTTCATATTTTTTATATGTCCAGTCTAGAAAAGATAATTTCAAAGGTCAATCAATGAAAGAATATCAAGAGAAAGTAACATTAGAATGGAAGAAATTACCAGAAACTGAGAAAGCTAAATTTGACAAGCAGGCCATAGACCTGATGAATAAGTACAGGTATAACCTGAACTGGAACTAATTGAAATTTACACTCCCGTTTTACCTGGCTGTCCAAGGACATGATAGTCTATTCTTGAACAATGCCTTGATTGGAACACTTGCAAATTGACAGTGTCAAAAGATCCAAAAGAAAAAAAAACATCAAGTAACATTTTGAAACAATAATCAAAAATTATTTTCTTTACTTTCAGGTACGATTTACAAGCCTGGGAGTTAAAGATGGTATCAATAGGACGTTCTGATCTTGTGCGTACTAAGCCCGTACGAGAAAAGAAGCCAGCAAGCGCAAAGAAAGCACAATAGGAACTCGGGTGCTCCGATATCTCTACTGACTTTAATCAAATTAACATAGAAAGTACAAACAAAGATCAGTACCTCATAAATAATGCTAATGTACCTGGTACATCTGATGAAAATTATAAAAATCCATCAGCTGTAGAATCTATTGCTAAAACGAGTACTACTCATAGTACTAAGTCGGTCCACAGTATTAAAAAGTCAGTGTCAGAAGAGATGCGGAGCACGGGTGACCAATCGGCACAACCTAAGGCCTCATTAGAACAGGTTGTGTCAGAAAACACTAAAGAAAAAAGTAAGACTATCATTGGTAGCATAAAGAATTTTTTTAATTTTTAGTTGCCTAGGTTTTATGTATATTACATAATTCATTTCCTAATGTAGTTTCTAGTTTTGATTGTGTAAGCATTTATTTTGTATAATGATTTTCTCCATTTTGTACAACTAAGCAGTTTTTAAATACATGTGTACATAATTTAGTTAGTTTTACTATGCCATTTAGTTTTGTAGTTACTAATTTTGTTTCTCACCTGGTTACTACAATAATATCAGTTGACTAATTGATTCTAAATAATTTGTCTTTTTCAGTCTTCCGGATAATGTGTGGGATAAGTGCACTGCCATAATTAAAATACTGTGTTGTACAAACGATTTTATTTCAAAATATGCATTATAAAATATTTAAAATAAATATCTTTCTGTTTGACATTTGTAATACAATATAAAACAACTTGAATTAAGCTGATTGATGCACATATAGAACTTCTTAAGACTTACTGCCTGAAAGAAAAGCTCTAAAAAAGAAAAAAAAAGATATATAAGCCAAATCTATAGATTGGCAAGGCACTCATTCATTATACATTTTATTGCTTTGTGATACTCAAGTACATTCACAATCGTCATTTCGAAGCCTGCTGGCATTATATTTTATCATCTTATAATTTCTGTAGCCAGTGGTTGGTTGCAGAAAACTGAGTCTCTATAGCATTCAAAAAGCTGAGCTCTGAAAGGTTAATGCAACTCTTGTCTTTTTTACAGTAGGTTTACATGCTATGGACATACTATGAATAGTGGTCTTTAAGAGAAAAAAAACTGGTGAAAATAAAATTCTAATCATCCTGAGTACATCAGCTTAATTCCTTATCTTGAAAACCCAAAAAACCGTATCCCGCGGATCCGCGAATGTAGTTATTGCCGCTAGTTTAGGTAGTGGTCAGACAATTTGGGCCCTATTCTAATCGAAGAACCAATAACTTTTGACGTGTTATCATATTGTCAATATTATGATGGCATTTATTTACTTGACAGTAATGGCAGCTGAGAAAAACAATACAATAATATGTCAAAAGCAATTCTGTTTTACCAAATAAGACCCCTATACCCTGATAATTCTAAGATGATGGCTGTGACAGCTTATACAGGCACTTATTTACACATGTTTCTCTAATTTTACATAAATAATACCTACATCGGTACAAACCTAGTGATGCCATTGAGGAATTTAAATTAATTAATCGCCTATTTTTAAACACATTGCTTGTGAGTACAGTCAGCGATTGAAATTATGAAATACGGCTGTCACCGCATCATCTTAAAATAATCAGAGTATAGTGTTCCAAACATCATTGATTAGAATGAACACTTGTCACTGCTACCTGAAACATGAAAACACAACAAAATTTACTTTTTATACAAGTCACAAACTGCCATTACATAGAATTTTATATGAAAGAGTTATCATTAGTTATTTAATCTTAGTACATTATATTTTGTTATAGGTTAACCACATATTCAATTCAAGGTGAGAAAGTTAAGGCCAAATGGTTTTTAACTGATCTGAATGGCTCTACTTGAAAGCCCAGTTGGCAATACAATATCAGATTATAATGCTATTCAATTGTATTGCTTTCAAACTTGGGCTCTGTTATGTCTTTTGCATGTGACAAATCTTACAGCAATAATATTGTCAACCTTGAAATTTTACATTAATTAAATATGAAAATAGTTCAGGATCTTTGTTTTATACATTTACATTTTATTACATATCTATTTAACTTACTAATTTGGCATTACCATTATAAAACAGAGAATTCATACAATAATATATTTGTTGGAATTATAGGAAGATAAGATTGCAATTATCATTCAATACAGTTATAAAAAATAAATACATTATTTTAAATGCATAAGTGTAGAGAACATATATACATACATGGGTGAATCAACTTTTAAGGTACTCCCCATTTATCGACATGTTTTACCAATTATATGTTTTTAGAAAAACTATATTTTTGGTAATGACGTGGCTTACACGCTTATTAAATCAGACAAATAGGCTCACATTTGAAGTTATTTGATTTAAAATAGTACAGTTTTAAATAATAATATAGTTGGTAACGCAGGGGACAATGTTGTCCCTAGGTTTTGTATGGAAAATGTGCATTTTCCCCTGAGTTACCAGGTTTTTTCGCGGATCAAAAAATATTTGAGCTGTTTAACGTATAAGGTCTGTAAATTTGGTGATCTGATTTTAATATTCATAGATCATTTTTAACCATAAGTCACCAGGAAAGTTTTAAAACCGCAAAAGAAAAGGAGTTCCTTAAAAGTTGATTCACCTTACCTTCACACCTGTAATCTTAGAGTGGGGTAGGCAGAGAACAAAGGCAAATAATTGAGCTAAACAAAATTTTCATTTAAAATTAACTAAAATTCTGATCAGTTACTATGTACAAACTTGTCCTAATTAAACTAAAATGGCAATATGTGACTAAAACGCACACATGTCACAAATTCTCACTTATGTATAATGTAAAGGCACAAGCAATCAAACTATGGAACATTTCAATGATGGCTTCTGGCTAGTTTTGGAACTCAGTCAATACAATGCTCACAATTGAACAGTGAAATGATAACAATCAGCTATTACTATGTGGTCAAATAATCCTTAACTGTCATATAAAGTGCCTGCATACAAATAGTTGTGAAGAGATACACACACAGGTCTTGGGAGAACATGGTCACCCAACGTGTCACACTCATAATTCTTTCAACTTTTTCTATTGGTATTCCATTCATGAGAAGTAAAGTGTTGGCAAAGTTGGAGCTATTTGGTGGTGGGAACCAAATGCTCTTTGTGACAAAAAACACAACAAGAGGCAAGAAAAAGTAAGTATCATTGAATGACAACATTGAGAAACTGTAAAGTACTTGAACCATTATCGATAGCATAACCACGTCATACTTGTACAGAATCACCTTGTTCCAGATAGTAGGTAGTTGAGTGATCGTCGGCTCTGGCGTTGGTGGCGTAAGAGCAGCTAACTCATTGGTAATCTCGGATAAACCGTCGCCTGTCGCATCCATGCTGAGTTGGTGAATGGGCGAACACAACCCAAGGGATGGGTTTCCGGCGCCCACAACTCCATTATTGAGTGCACTAATACTTTGAATATAAATGCTACTTTCAGTTAGTACCGAAGCTTCGGAACTTTCCTCGGGAAGTAAGGTTCTAACAGGCGATCCTGTAAGAACACAATGACAGAGTGTATAATCTAAAAAGGACGAATTTGCGAAAGGTTTTCAAGATATTACAAAGCAAATACCTTTAGATACCTCTTCCTCACATTTTCCAGATATGCGTTGAAGCCGATTTTGAGAATTGTCTAATATTTTCCTTCTCCGAGCTTCTCTACGGGCTGCTGCTGCATCAGCCATATTCACGTTATGACAGACAGACAGACTATTAAAAATGTTGCAATGTTGAACTTTCAACTGTCAAAATATTTAACGAGACGATAAATATTTATTGAACTGTGTGAGATAATAGCGTTAATAGCACACTGTAGAATAAAATAGCAATAATGATGGTTAAAAAAATTAAAATTGTACTAAAATATTGTAATTTTATTTTCCCAACTGGTAACAAATTGGAAGATGCAATATCCGCTCAGATAGATGACTGAAACTTTGTAGATATTTTCCAGTATTAGGAATGTAATTAAATATTTTTTAAGTAAAGTATTCTATATTTTTTGTAAAGATTTCTCGATAATATAACTATTTTATATTTTAAAGAATTATATAGGTACTTTGGTTATAACTAATTCCGGAAGTTTGTGTGCTGTCTTTCGAACAGAACAACGCTAAGGATTGTTGTTTGGCGCCTTTGGGAGGCCGGTATTTTCTGAAAATTTCGATTAATCGTTTCTTCTAGTCACAAGTTAACAATAGAGGATCAAAGTAATACAATGGGAGATAAAGGCGATGGAGGTAATTGATTTACCTTGATTTATTCTGAGTAGACCCGTCCGTTTTGTCTGACAGCTTTCTTTCAATTTGTTGGTTATCGAGAGTGCATTTTGTGAGTGTAATCGGTGTTCCTTTGTTAGAAACCTTCGACGATGCGGTCGAAGAGCGGGTCATTAACGAGGAGTACAAGATTTGGAAGAAAAATACACCGTTCTTGTACGACCTGGTGATGACACACGCGTTGGAATGGCCCTCTTTGACTGCGCAGTGGCTACCCGACGTGACCCGACCCGATGGCAAGGACTATTCCGTGCACAGGTTAGTTATTCCTAATCGAGTAAAGCTTTGACTCTCAATTCCTTCTGGGGCGTTAATTTATTCATGTGTCAATTTTCTTTGTTCACGGTTTTCCCCTTAAATTAGATCTAATACGGTATACACACTCATTAGAATAGTTCTAACTTGTGTTGATTTTGCAGATTGATCCTTGGCACGCACACATCCGATGAACAGAACCACCTCCTCATAGCCAGTGTCCAGCTGCCCAATGAAGATGCACAGTTTGATGCCAGTCATTATGACAATGACAAAGGAGGTAACTTCTAGAGCACTAGAATACCTATGTATACACACACACACACACACACACACACAAACTCACGCCTTCATTCCCAGAATGGGGTAGGCAGAGCTAAAGAATTACCAACAAGTCTTGAAACTTTTTGATAATTCTGTAACCACATTTTGCACAAGTAGGCTAAGATGTTTCCCAGTGTATTAGTGACAGGTGGCAAGCCCATCGCCTAACAGTACTGCAAGCCTTTATTCCCTTAGTCGCCTCTTACGACATCCACGGGAGGACATGGAGTGGTACTATTCTAACCAGGCAACTACAGGGGTGTATACCAATGTATATTCGTGCAATAAAACCTGTTTCCATTCTATTGTAATTCAAAACCTAAAAACAAATTGACATACTACTTATACAACGTGTTACAAAATACCCTGTAAAAAATATAATACATTATCAAAGCCAAAAATATTGTCAACCCTAGTAAGCTGTCATGTCAGGGAACCGGAGTTAGCATAGATTATTTAACAGAGAGGCCACCTACCAATTTTAATAATTGTCAACTTTAATGGTTTTCTGTTTTTCATCCACAAAGATTCAATACTATGAGTCATTATGCTTAAAGTACTGGCTTCAAAAAACGTCATAACGGAAAAAAATAATATGTTGTCGATTTCAAATCTTCTTATCGATATTCTACAATTGTTCCGTGTTTTTCCATATTTTTTTCCAAACTGACAATGTTTTCTAACTCAGAATATTACGATATGATGTTATGCGTAGGCCATGAAGATAGCAATTTAAATCGTGCTCGCGAACTGTATCGTCAACGATTTATCGATGGTAGACCACCCGTTGAACAGTGAGGGCTATCTTCGTACCAGTGTTTTCTCAACATGTCGTGTTAGGTTTAGCTTCTAAATTTCTTATATTATGTAATAATAATTCTATACATGATCAAGAAATGTGTATTATTTGAAAAAAAAATACTTTATTTCAAATTTAAGTCCTCAGCATTATTTAGATCACCTTAGTTGTTAAGGTTCTATATAAATGTTAATTACTCTTTTCAGAATTTGGTGGATTTGGTTCTGTATCTGGTAAAATTGATATTGAGATCAAGATAAACCATGAGGGAGAAGTGAACAGAGCGCGCTACATGCCTCAAAATCCATGTGTGATTGCCACAAAGACTCCATCCTCTGACGTCCTTGTGTTTGACTACACAAAGCATCCTTCCAAGCCAGAGCCATCAGGGGAATGCCATCCTGACCTTAGGTACATATGAATTTAAGCAGCTTAATCTTTATGTTATAATATATTTTTTATTCTGTAGCTCTGCCTACATGTAATATATTATAACATTAAGATTTGGCTATTTTATTAGAAGTATAGACTTTTAAAATACTTATATTCCATCCACCCAATCAGCCTGTATCTACCCATTGTTAGTTATAGGCCTCTTCCATATCATGCCACTCCTCGGTCTTGCGCTAATTGCATTTGTATGTTTTTATTAGTTAAGTGAACATTTATTATTAAGAATTTTAATCATTGCTCTGTTTTGTTTACAGATTGAGAGGTCATCAAAAAGAAGGCTACGGCTTGTCATGGAACCCAAATCTCAATGGATATCTTTTATCGGCTAGGTATGTATCATAAGTAATAACTGTTTGTTGTTTGTTATCTTAGCCTGATTTTGCAAAATGTGGTTACAGAATTATCAACAAGTTTTTAGAGTTGTTGGTAATTCTGTAGCTCTGCCTACCCCACTCTGAGAATGAAGGCGTGAGTTTATGTATGTCTGTATGTATGTATGTTTAAAGATGGGATGATAGTGAGTGACAGTATAAATATTTAATTGTTCACAATTTAAATAGGTACATATTTTTAAATTAATTGTATTGTTAGTTGGCTTTCCTTTTGTACATTAAAGTGTTAACATACATACATATACCATCTTACTATACAATGTATTTATAAAGAAATTACAGACATTTTGTCACCGGTTCTTTTCACTAATGCAGATATTTACAACAATTTCATTAAATATTTAAAAAATCCTTTTTCCACAGTGATGACCACACAATTTGTTTGTGGGATATCAATGCCACGCCCAAAGAAGGACGTGTGATCGAGGCCAAGTCCGTATTCACGGGGCACACGGCTGTGGTGGAGGATGTGGCCTGGCACCTGCTGCACGAGTCCCTCTTCGGGTCCGTCGCCGACGACCAGAAGCTGATGATATGGGACACCAGGTTATTGTAATGAATGTTGTACACTACATTACTTTTTCAATCTGATGTAGCAAACTTGCCACATGCTTTTGAATATTAAATTATATTCTGCACCAAGGCCCTCTTCTCTTGACTGCAGGAGTATTCAGATTGTATTAAAAATTAGTCATTGAAGATTTCTGTTATTATAATTAGTAAAAAGCTTAATTTGATTGGCGGGTTTGCTGCATGTATCATTTCATTCATTTGTAATTAATTAATTTACTAACTTGCTATGAATTGACTTGTTTTACCTAACAATTTGCTTTTATAATAAATATAATTACTAGTAATTCAAAGTAAAGTCTTTATTAGTAGTCTTAAAATAAAATAATACAATATATTTTGCTTTTCAGTAACTGACTTGATTTAGATTACTCTTAGAGCAGGTGTTGCCAACCTTTTTATTTGAGGACCATATTCATATTTCACATAACCACCAGATACAATTACCAGATACTATTGTTTTAAGAAAGTATTTAAGCTTTTTTTACATTGGTTGGTTTGTCTGGATTTGTGATTCTCAAGGGCCCTAACCCCTGCCTACCCCTGCTCTGGAGTATCTAAATTTAATCAATAACATTAGATAAACTTCTATAATCTCTTTTAGTGCAGCCATAAATAAACCTGCTACTAAACCATAATTGCAAATTGTGAATAACAATGGTAATATTAGCTAACTGCTCAACAAGCTAATGCTATTGTTCCATGCAGATGCAATAACACATCGAAGCCGTCACACACGGTGGACGCGCACACGGCCGAAGTCAACTGCCTCAGCTTCAATCCTTACTCAGAGTTCATCCTGGCTACGGGCAGTGCAGACAAGACTGTAAGAGCCTTTTACATTCTAACTAACTATTCTAGTGGTATGGCTGTTTCGAAGAGTAGGAGGATATGAGTGGGAATGTTCAATGAGCAAGATGATTGATTGACTGATCAAATTAATGAGGTTTTGTCAAAGTGTTAAAATGATAGTATGGAGTTGTGTTAGAAATAGCAAGCAAAGTGTCACGCACCACTGTTGAATACCCTACTTTTTATAGTTTAGTTCATTTAAAACTGTAATGATTGCTACAACATTGTACTTGATCTTGAGGTTTTAGTCAATTTATGAGGATTTGTAACATTGCACGTGTCAAGCAAGAATAAATGGGTAATCAGTTCAAAGACCATTTTAGTTACAAAGATTATTGGCTAAGCAAATTCTAGTCGCGTTTGGCAAGTTGTATAAAGAACCCCCCTAAGCTTGAGATGACGGAATCTGTATAGCTATGTACTACAGGCTGTGCATAATATTAAACATTCCATCTAAATCAGTATTACCACTGACCTGATGGCACATATGATTATATTATAAGTATCTGTATGTCGGTTGGATTTTAAACACTTGTCTCGTATGTACAGGTGGCACTGTGGGACCTCCGCAATCTGAAGCTGAAGCTTCACTCGTTCGAGTCGCATAAGGACGAGATCTTCCAGGTGCAGTGGTCGCCGCACAACGAGACCATCCTCGCCAGCAGCGGCACTGACCGCAGGTACCTTATCATTACTATAGGGGTCCGTTCTCAAGGCAGACGTTATGGGGAAGTGGGTTGTGAATTTATTATAGTATAGAGTAAATTTATTAAAATCAAATCATTATTAACCTTTTGAACGCCTTCTCATAATATATGCCAAACATGTTTGCTATGCTATGCAAATTACAACTTAATTTATATGAAACAAAGTCCCTTTTTGAGGCAAGACCTCAACAAAAATTGATGCTACTGTTCAGAAAGCGTTATTCCATCATAACCGTCATCACTATCAGATAAAATGATATCTGTTTTCAGCCGAAATAGTTGCTAGAACGACCGAAATAGCGCTACTACTAACATTGAGTATTTGAAACGACACTGAATGCCAATAGCGCGACACGAGTTACAGCTTTGGCTTTAGACTATCTCCTTAAGGTTTCTCCTGGCCCTGTTTTGTCCTGGAATTAAAATGTTTGTTCCGGCAGACTGCACGTGTGGGACCTGTCCAAGATCGGCGAGGAGCAGACGGCGGACGACGCGGAGGACGGCCCGCCGGAGCTGCTGTTCATCCACGGCGGACACACAGCCAAGATCTCCGACTTCTCCTGGAACCCCAACGAGCCCTGGGTCATCTGCTCCGTCTCCGAAGACAACATCATGCAGGTAGGCTGTCGATCAGGACGACATAATATTACTGTTGATTATGAAGAAACACAATAAAGACTGAGGTCGCGATGTGGTGTCTATTCTTTGAGGAATGAGTATTTAAATAGGAAGGTAAGAGAAAAAGCCAATAGCCAGAGCGAATATAGGATCCCCAGCAATCAATGATCAGACAATATGCAAAAGAATATACTGATCTTTTCGGTTCGAGGGTGGAATTGCATCTGGTGAAACAGCTATTTGTAATGCGAACATGCAAAACTGAGCACAGCAGGTCTACAAATACTACACATAAGTTCACATAGAATTTTAATTCCACCGTTTATTATATTTTTGTCTCAATTCGAACCTCTCACTCTCAGGTGTGGCAGATGGCGGAGAATATCTACAACGACGAGGAGCCAGAAACGCCTGCTTCAGAACTGGAGTCCGGTGTGAACGTCAACCACGGCTAAAGGTGCGCGGCAATTATACCCGGCTACTATTTGTTCTAGTATAACAGGTCTGAGTGGAGCCTTCGGCACACTGGGACGTGAGCGTCTCGTGATATGGCGCGCCTTTCTATAGTGTAGTAGTGAGTGGGAGCGGTCCGACACGCCTCGCTCGCGTCGAGCCGGCGTCGCTCCTCGCGCTGGTCGCTATGTGCCGAAGGCTTAGCATTAAATAGTTGCCGGGCGTAGATTTTTGCCGTTTAGAAGACCCGTAAGAGGTCAGAAGGCCCTAAAGCTCTTGAAATACCCCCTACCGTCACATTGCATTACTGTTATTTTATCTGTCCAATAGGCAACACATATTTAAGGCACCTGTTGCAGTGGTAACTGCAACCAAACTGTAACTTAAGTTCTGATTATACAGAAAACAATACTAGTAGTGTTTTACCTCGGTTATGTTTGACTCTATAAATTGTTCAGTAAGACCAGACCTTGCTTGTTCTAAATATTATTTTATTATAAGTGTAGCACGCGCGCGCGCGGCGCCTCTTCCTCCACTCTGCCATGACGCACTCCATCATAACTGGCTACGATTGATCCACCCTCATGCTAAAAGCAGGTTGGTGTGAACGTATTTTTTTCTATTGAATATTGAAATGAAAAATATTTATATTTGATGTATTTTTTGTATTTTTTACTCAAATGATATAACGTAATGAAGTTTACCGAAAAGTAAACATGGTGTAATATTTTCTTAGTCACAATCCATGATTCTGTTTGTTTACATTTCCACAAAGCGTTTTAATTTATCCCTATAGTATTTTATTCTTGGTCTTGTAAAAGTCGAGATGTGAAAATTGGGTTTATTCCAGGCGTATGGTTGTGTTGTCACGTCGTCACTTATGTATCGGTTGTTGATAACACTAAAGGCTGTTAGTGTTGTAAATTATTTCATATTAAAAATTAAGCATGCTACATAATTAAAATATAAGTTTCTTAGTAATTGTATAGTTCACAAAGGACTTACAGGAGACGCATCCAGTCATCTTAAATTAAACTGTCAGGTTTTTATCTTTCAAGCAGTTTTTCCGCAAAATTTCCAACCACATTCAGTGCTTACGACTGGCGTGTTTAAATCACGTAAATTTTCTAGTTTAGAGAGAAAAAGTATACGTAGCGTCTTTCCTTCCGGTTGGCGCACATATAAACCCGGCTTCGCTTCTCGTCGAGCTTGTAAGCGCGCTACGGCAAAAACCCGCAAGATGCGGGCTCTCGGTCGGGGAAGATGTTAAAGTTTTAATTCAATGCTGCTGTGCAATATTGTACATGCGGGACCGCTCCGCGGGAAGGCAGCACCTGGCTTAGTGTCCTGGCTGCTTCGACGTTTCACTGCTCGAAATTGTGTAGTGTCATCCTTTTCGCAAATGAAGAATATATGACCGGCAACACCGTCTGCGACACGCCTGGCATGTTTAAATTACTAAACACAATACTTGATGGCAGTGAATGTGTTAAGATAATTCGCACCAACCTCATATACTCTGTAACCACTGTAACCAACTGCACAATCGTTTTGAGAAACACTTTTTATTATTCATGCATTTATTAGAATTTAATTGGATCTCATTCAAATATTGAATGCATAAGATCCAAGATGAAGGGTCCAATAATGGTTGGCATTCGTGAATCTCGCTTTGTTCAAATGTATACAGGAAATTATGGTCTTACCTTTTATTATTAACATTTTAATGTCGTAAAGTCTGTTTCTGGTTTGTTAGATCATTTTCAAAAAAGCATTTTTTCAGATTTTTCTTGTCTAATGTCTAATGCTCTTATGCATACAGGAATTTTATTATAAATTCAGGGTGCCATTCCCAGTATGCTTTGGCGCATTAACGCAGTTTTGCACTGTACGTTCCGCACCTTGTGCTGATACTGTGGACGAGTACCCAACCCAAACCCATTAAACCCATTAACAATGTCGGATTACATTTAACAAATATGGCAATTTCTAATATGTACAAACATAGACATGTAAGGGTAAGTATTCCGAGTGATTTAAAATAAGGGGAGCAGCTGTTAGTTATTTTCAGGCTACACATTGCTCTCAAACACCGTTTTTGGGCTTTAAAGGCTGTTCCTTTATCTGTAGTCTTTCTTCATGTAGCGATTTTTCAAAAAGCGTTATTAAATGTTCGGTAACTTTCCTAGTCGCATTTTTTCCTAATCGCTAATTTTCCTTAGTAATTACATCGTAACACGTAGGTAGGTTAGGTTAGGTTCGTTTTTATATCAGAGGTTCGTAGGGCCAAAATAACCCAGAAGCGCGGAGCTCCTATTTGTCTACAAGGACAAATTAGGTTGGGAAAAAATGCGACTAATAAAATAATGTACTGGTAAAATATGCGAAGACAATGAATGTAAAAATTATAAAACACTACATGAAGAAAGACAAATAATTAAATTTGAGATCATGAAAGAACGCGATGTGAAAATTCGTTACTATGAAAGAATGCTTTTGTGAAAATAACCTAACAAATCCTGTTTCTTCGTCTGTTGAAGCGCACATTTATTTATTAACTAATCCGTATGTCGCAAGGTTTGTTTGGTTTCCTCAACAGTTGTATTTTCTCTGGTGACGCGACTGATCGAGGGTGTTTCATAATCTTAATGCAGTAATGAATAATAATTTTAAGTTCGCTATTATTATAAATAAAATAAGTAATATGTATTTTGTCTTACTTTATTCGAAAGCCCCCAAATGTGTTCATTATTTTCATAATTAATGTATTCTAAGAGCTAAAGTACAAAATAATTCAACACATTAATGAAACGTAAATTTTGTTTGAAAACCGTTAAGGCAGCTCCTGTCAGAATTTAAGGCTGGCTGGCTTTTCCAGTTGTCTGCAGTGTATCCATACTACGGACAACTGGGGAAAACAATCCCAGTTGTCTGCAGTGTATCCATACTACGGACAACTGGGGAAAACAATCCCAGTTTTCCGCACCCTAGAACCGCTAACTCGCTAATTCATCTGTCCGCAGACAACTGGGAATTGCCCCGATTTTGTAGTACCTACTTTGCGTCTAGTTTCTGACACGTTTGTAAAAAAAGAAGTGCGACTTGCGATTATTATTAGGGCCATTCTACTTTTCGATGCCTAATAAAACGTCCCTTAACGTGATCGTAAATTCGGAGTCATAATTTTCAACAAAACTAGATAATCTTAAAAATGCACACAATATTCGGATTCTGATCGACATACTTGAATATTTTTTATTTCTAAATTGGGTTGGGCTGTGTAAAAAAAGGCAATAATAGTAACGCAGTGGTCGTTATTCGTAAAGGGACGCTGAGACTGGTAACGAAGTGGTAATTTGAGCAGCAAATTCGTGTTTTATATACAAAAACTAGCGACCCGCCCGCGGCTTCGCCCGCGTGGAATGTATTATACATATAAACCTTCCTTAAGAATCACTCTATCTATTAAAAAAAACCGCATCAAAATCCGTTGCGTAGTTTGAAAGATTTAAGCATACATAGGGACAGACAGCGCAAGCGACTTTGTTTTATACTATGTAGTGATGATGACAAAAATAGTGGGTAAATTTACAATATAACGTGAGATCTGGTTGAAAATTAATGTGGGACTGCTGTGAAATTATCTCAAGATATCTACGAATTTTTATAATGGATGTTAAATTATAATTTCTATTTTAGGTATCTAAAAGTAGAATGACCCATTAATAGCAATACATTCAGCCTAAGAAATTATTATGAGAAACCATCACTTAAAGATAAATAATAAAATAAAATGAATTTATTTCGCAGGAAGAAGTACACATTGCTCCCTACTTCAGTTATTATTTCTATGGTGAAAACCAAAAGTAAGCGTCAACTGACACGGTGGGTCAGGATTAACCGTCCTTATAAGCAGAGGCCCTACTTTGAAAATCGAAGTTTGAAGTTACGTTAGCTCCATCTCTGTCACTCGTTATTCGAGACTATATTGAGAGATAAGGATGGAGCTTAACGTAACTTCGATTTTCAAACTAGGGCCTCAGACGTCGTTACGCCAAATCAACGCAGATGTTAGGAAAATAAGTGCGTAAGACCGGCAGCCACACCATCTCCTGCCAGCGCGTAGCACCATAGAACCAGGAACGTGTTTGTTTCCATTTCCCATGCCCTGTCATCTTCAACATGCAATCACACAACATTCATTCAGTAAGTAGTATCGGTATATAAGTAAACTAATGTGGGTAGAGGAACAATCCCAACAATGCATGGCACCTCGTTTGCATCCATCGGGTTGTTCGGTCGAGTAAAGCGTTGACAAGTAGTATATGCAAAAAAATTACCACGTTATAAAAACCAAATTCTACCTACTATTTAAAATAGGGAATGCAAACCGGTTTTAACAGAAACCGGGAAACCAAATAGTTATGTATTTTGTCCAAAAATCATTATTTATCATTATTTCCTTAATTATTTGTCAATGATTATAGTTAAATGACCATTATTTAAAACCGAATCATTATTATTATTTGAATCCGTGTGGTAGCCGGGTTAGAATAGTAGCACTCCATGTCTTCCCGTGGATGTCGTAAGAGGCGACTAACGTCCGGTTCCTATATTCAATCCGCGGACAGATAGGCTTACTTCGGATTAAAATTTGACACATTTTGTATGGGCAAATGTCAAATTTTAACCCGAGGTAAGCCTTATCTATCCTCGGATTGAATATAGGAACCCGACATAAGGGAATAAAGGCTTGCAGTACTGTTAGGCGATGGGCTTGCAACCTGCACTGGTAAACATCTTAGCCTAAGGCCCTTCTCTCACGGAGCTACTCAAAAATAACTAGTTACAAACGTTAATTACTAACGAGTTACTTTAGCGTCACCGCCCGTACATTCTTATTGTGGTTGGCACACGACGCGACTAGTCACAAACCGGTTAGTAACGCGTCAGCAACTGATCGTGCATGACGCGGCGTGCCAGTCTCCGCGCTACTGGTTACCAACGTTTTCTGTAATTTTAAAAAATGAGCGAACAAACGTTAAATACTAAATTTGTGCAGGAAGTGGAAAAGTATCCTTGCTTATATAATTATACTTTGTCAGATTACTCACGAAAGGATGTAACGGAAAGAGCTTGGAGTGAGGTGGGAAAACCATTTAATTTGACACGTAAGTACCTATTTATTTTTACAAAGTATGATTCCATTGCCACGGTAATGCTGCATGCGGTGTAATAAAATAGTTAGCCAAATAATCTCTGAGATTATAAGCTGAAGATAGTGGAGTTACTTGTAAATTTAGTGGAGCTGGTATTGATTCGGGACAGAAGTCCGTTGTTTCAAATTGCTGTGGTTGGTACTGAATACCTTCTCTGCTTCGTACGTAATTGTGCAATATACATGCAGATTTCACGATATTTGTAACTTTTTGCGGGTCTCGACAACGTATAGGTCTGTCTAGAACGGCAAATTTCTCAGCCATCATTCCAAATGCACATTCTATAGTCTTTCTTCCTCGACTCAGCCTATAATTAAACACTCTTTTTGTATTATTCAAAGTTCGTTTTGGATATGGTCTCATCAGATAGCGTGATAATGGAAAGGCCTCATCACCCACGAAATAGTATGGAAATTCATTGTCGTCGTTTGGTAATCTTGAAGGTCGCGGTATATTAGCAGCGTTTTCTAACCACTGTTTGATGGCTGAAGCCCGAAATATTCCACCATCACTATTTCTCCCAGCGTAGCCACATTCAATTAATGTAAAAAGCCCGTCCGCGTCACAACATGCCATTAAAACTATAGAATGAAAGGATTTGTAGTTAAAATTACTTGATCCCGAGTTAGGGAATTTCTCTACTCGGCAATGTTTCCCATCTAATGCTCCGATGCAGTTAGGCAAATTCCACAACAATCTAAAGCGCTCTGATATTTTCTTCCATTGATCTGTATCTGGGGTTGGCATACAAATATCCTTTAGAACATTCCAAATAATAGTTGTCGTTTCAGCGACTATATGTCCAACTGTATTGTCTCCTCTAGCAAAATAGTATCCGATATTCACAAACGAATCGCCACTTGCCAGGTACCTGCAAAAAAAATAAATTTGTTAATCTTGTTTCAGATAGCCAAGCAAAAGAGAAATGGAAAAATTTGCGTGCGGTTTTCGTCCGGCACATAAAACCAGCTCCGAGTGGTTCTTCTTCAAAAAGAAAGAAGCCGTATTATTTGACCGAAGCGATGCAATTTACAATCCCATACGTAAAAGCACTAAACAATACCATATCGGGGAATCTTCCTCTGGCTGCAGATAGGGAAGTGACGGAGCAAGAAGATAACGAAGAAGCAAATGAGTCGCAAATGTCGCAATCCATATTACAACAGAACATTGCATTGCCACCACAAAACATGCCATCATCATTCGAAGACATCCCATCACCCATATCATGCCCTCTGCCTGAGTCTTCGCCTATATCTAATCAACCACTCTCTCCCATGTCATGCCCTCCATCCAGGTCATTTGTTCCCAGCTCTAACCGTCGTAAAAGAAAACCTGATACTGTCGACGATGGTCTTATGGAGTACTTCAAAGCCAGAAAAGCTAACCTTGAAAAAAAGTCTGAAGACGAGGATCCTAAACGAATGTTTTTACTAAGCTTACTACCAGACATGAAAGCAATGACCGAAAGTCAAACGAGAACCTTCAAGCGAAGAGTGCTGGCTTTAGTGGATGATATTTTAGAAGAATCTCCGAGAACTTTGGCACCACCACAGCGAGCCACACCAGCATACAATTTTGTAACTCCACCTGTCTTTCTTTCTACGCCTGATGAACCGCAAGCCACACCTGCTGTAACAAATGAACAGCAAGCCACACTAACATATGACAATCGCATTTTAACATATTATGAATCAGCACCGCATCTAATATAAATAATAACTAACAAATACTTAATAATTTGTGTTTAAAATGACTGTTTAGTTATAGTATTAATTATTTGAGAATAATAAATAAAAATCTTACCTACCTTAAAGTTATTAAAATCCTTTCTTCAACGCTCACGCACTCCCGCATGTTAGTATTGTGTTTGTTTATAGCAGGAGTTATTAATTGAACCAAATTTAAATAGCTATCTTTGGACATTCTATAGAATCCAACAAATTTATTATCTGTTTCACGCATCTCTCGTGCTGCAACTGATAATCTGCAATTCACATTATTTCTAATATACGGGTGAATCCAAAACCTGCGACGATTCCTTCGGCGTCTATTAAGATAATAGTATAACACAATATCGTCATCATCCTCGCTCGATCCACTCCACATTTTGCTTCTTTTCTAATATTTCCTCTTGGTAGCCGTGTCACACGGCCCGTGTGCTTTTGTGAGTAGAAATGACCTGAAACCTTGGAACTTGAGTAGCGTCGTGTGCGAGGTACGGTTTCTAATTGGTTTGTAATTGTAATTACTAATTAGTTCCGTCATTTTTGAGTAGCTCCGTGAGAGAAGGGCCTAATTGTGCAAAATGTGGTTACAGAATTATCAACAAATTTTTAGAGTGGTTGGTAATTCTGTAGCTCTGCCTACCCCACTCTGGGAATGAAGGCGTGAGTTTATGTATGTATGTATGTATTTAAAAAAAAACTTAAAATAACGAAATTTTGCGATTTTGGAAAAGAGATAGCTTTGGAGTTCTTTGTGCAATAAGAATTATTAAAGAAAGATTCTTATTGCTATACCGGTCGATACAATAATAATAAGTAGATTCAAAACATTCGGTTCAGCGACGATGAAATACTCTTATTAAAAGCATGATCTCAAATATACCTATATGTTTGAAAAACTAATATTATATGTCTGATAATAACGTATTGGCACCTCTTAAAAAATATAGGAGAGATATATTCTGATTCAAGGAGTCTTCGCCAAAATAATTGTTTGATTTCAATCACAGATATTTCAAAAGCCTACGCCAGATATTATAAATACAATAGTTGCCATCTTCCATAAAATTGATACAAATACACTTGATATTATTGATTGTATGTACCTACACCAGATTGTCCACACAACTTGTTTTTTTTTAAGATGTGCTGCTATATAAATTGGCAGCCGCATCTATACCTGCAACTTCAGCAGTATCTGCAGCGGCATCAACTTTTCTAACTGAAGATGACTGCACACCACAAAATAAATGATTTCGTTGGATGGCTTTACATGACAATGTTGGTCAGCGGGTTTTTTTTTGTCTAAAGCATACCAGTGGCCCGTTTTTTGACTTTCGAGCGCTCGATTTCAAAACCGAGCGCTAGAAAATATTCGAATGCGAAAATCTCACGATTTATTCACGAATGGTCCCAGATTCCATATTTTTGAGATTTTCACTCGAAAGTGAGGGATCGACTAAATAGTATTGTTAAGTTGGAACTTGTTTCATTATACGCCGAAAGTCGATGTTTTACCGGTTTTTTTATTCATATTTTACATACATACCTTCACGCCTGTAATTCATATTTTAATTGCGAATAAATGTGTAAAGCTAACAAAAGATGAAATCGCAACAAGCAATTTAATATTTCAAAGCCCATAAGATTTTTTTACGCTTATTTTACAAATTCTTGTCTGGTTATAAATATAGGAAAAATGAAACGCTTTCTCGTCTGTGGATGTCTATGGCATTGTGCTGGGTTTGTTTATGCTTCGTGTACTTCCCGGCATGCATACCCAAGTTGGAGGGAAGATGGGCGATTGAAAAATGCCCAGCTTTTACTTTTGTATGAAACAAGTACTACAACAATTCTATTTAGTCAATTTGGGACCATACGAAAATAAATCGTGAAAGATTTTCGCATTCGAATATTTTCTACCGCTCGGTTTTGAAATCGAGCGCTCGAAAGTCAAAAATCGGTCCCCTGTTGTGGCGACCTATACTTCATTTAATTTAGAATGAGAAACCACAACAACATTATATTGCGGCTCGTGAACTGTAATCTCTTTACAATTTGTACTAGAGTAACAATTGACGACACGCAAATAAAGTGACATTAAAACAATTTTATTTTGCGGCTCTCAGACTATTGTACTGTACTATTTGCTAGGTAATAAATAGTTGACCAAACGCAATATAATGTTATTGTGGTTTCTCATCCTAAAATAAATGAACTATAGCGACATCTAACTCGCTAGCGCCACCAACGCCAGACAGCGGAACTAAGTTTTTTTTTTTTTTTTTTGCCCCCGCGGCGACTTGAACAGCTACTACCGCAGGGATATTATGGCGTTTCCACGTGAAGTGATTTCGCCAGTGTCAAGGTTTATATGAGTATAAATCAATATAGCAATAAAACACAATCCAATCTTCTCTAGGAAGATTGGGGGCAACGTTGTACGGTGATTTGTAGGTCAAGATAGTTTTAACCTCTGCACCACTGCGCTGCACCACTGCGAGTCCACTTGAAACGAGAAGAAAGATGCCAGATACACGAAATAAGTCCAAGTCTTCAATCACTGTGCGACACAAAGGCATAAAAAGTACAAATCACTATCAGAAAAGAACTTTGAACACCTAATTACCCAAAAATTAAAGTCTAAAACAAATTACACGTCCGCCATCTTTTAACGTTGCAAATGGCCCCCCCGAACTAAGTGTTTCTATATCGCGCTAACGATGTTTCTACTGTCGCATCGGCTAGACAGTACCACACCACATCCAACTTCATCCCAACGGACTTCGGTCCCCAGGAATAACACCAATAGAGAGGACAATAGAGAGGGATCTCTCTATTGTCCTCTCTTCCTACACTGTGAACAATCGTGTGAATACTGCGAATGTAGAGCGACAACTAAAAACAATTGAACTCGCATTTTTTTGTTTTCATTTTTTTTATATTAAGCATCAATTATTCTAGAAGAGCTTATGAGACATGATATAATCTAAATCGAGGCAATTAAAAAAAAAATATTCATAAACTGGCAATTTTTTTCCCGGGGAATTTCCGTTTGCCGAAGTCGAAGCATTTTAAACTATATTGCTATGCAGTTAAAGCCTACTTTGGTATTACGGCAGCAAGTATCATTCCTCATTGAGTATTGACATTCATTAGTCATCAAATACCTAATCTAATCAACGGTTGAGGTGCAATGTTACATTTCTCTGAACACTCAAAGAAAATATTAAGTTCATAGCGGCCGGACTTAGAATAAAACGATATTGGGAATTATTGTTTTAGCGGACGAACAATGACGAGGCGTAAAAATAAAAATAAAAACAAAAACAGTCAAGTAAGTAGGTATTTATGCTTTGCACATGCGTACTTGCCTCTAGTAATATCGAGTTGCAGTATATATTTTTTTGCTACTTACATTATTTCATTGCAGGCCCTTCCCGAAGGCCAAGGTCTGACGCCATACCAGGGCAAGAGACGGTGCTTTGGGGAGTACAGGTGTCCCAACTGCAAGCGTAGGTGGATGTCCGCGAACTCGTGGGCCGACTCCGGCCAGGATTGTATAAAGTGCCGCATCAACGTGTACCCGTATAAGCAGGTGTGCTTTTTTTTATCTTTTATAGCTTTACCAAATAAGAAATACTTTATTTAAATTAAAAGGGGCGAGCCCAGCTCATACTTTTAGAAGAAGTAAGACACCCTCATGTGCTTGTTTTGTGACTACTCTCGGGTGGTCCATTCGATCTTTATAAAACTTGGTCAAGAAACACTTCAGTATTGAAATCAAATTGACCTGTTCAGACCCTAGAAAAACATAAGGATGAATATATATTGTGACAGGAGTATAAAGTATTTGTAAGTTATAAACTAAACACCACTCTCAACTAGTATGACGGATTCTTGTAATGTTTGTTCTAGCCTAGACACATTCTTGTCAATTATACCTTTGTATATTATTAGAACCGGTTCAATAGATCACTTACATACTTACACTGTCGTCTGTCAAACTCAAAACTCCTTGACCAAACGGTCACAGCGGCAGACCAGCGCTGGCTCTGCCGGTATCACACTGAGTTGTGACCATTACATGACAAATCATGCATTTGTGTTTAAAATTCTTTTCCGTGTCAATTAAGTATACGTGTCATTTCTGGACTGTTTGTGCAGTCAAGTAAATATTGATAAGTAATCGATCCATTTTAGTCTTCTATGGTTTTTATTTCCGTCCATTACTTTTGCCCGTTATTGACTTTTCGTTGTGCTGTGAAGAGATCTTTGAAATCAATTCAAACAGATCATGAGCAGCAGTGTTTGCATTGTGTTCCGGTTTGGGGATAAGAGAACCTGTGAAATGACTAGTACAGAGGCATTCCATCTTAGTCCTCAGGGTTGGCAGTGCATTTGCAGTCTTGTGAATGTGAATGTCTATGGGTCACAGTTTTCACTTACCATCAGGTGGCCTGTGTGCTCATTTGCCTTCCTATGCCATAAAAAAAAAAGATAAAGAAAGTTTGTTGCTTGACAAATAGTTAATTAATTATTAGGTCCTTACCTATGAAATTGGCGTTTTATATGGAGAATTTTATGAAAACCGTGGTTTTCATACATTTAATTTTGCGGATTATTTAGTAACGTCAAAATGTAAACCAAGCAAAATGCTGTCAAGAATATTGGACACTTCTAAGCTATATTATACATATCTTAGTTACTTAAAAATAGTTTGCTTCATAAAACTCTGCGTAATTGAAACACTTGAACTTGCAGCACTTAAAAAGAGTTAAGTTCACACTTTAATTTTAAACATTAAGTAAGAAATTGAACCATATTATTTGTATCTAAAACCTTTGTTGCATAGTGTATTAATGAAATTTAAAAATATTTTGGAAGTTAAAATTGAAATAAATAAATTCCGTACGAAATAAAACACGTAAAAAAAACGCCAATTTCATAGGTCACGCCAGTTTCTTATGATGATGATGATGATGATGATGATGATGATGATGATGGTGATGGTGATGATGACGATGATGACGATGATGATGATGATGATGATGATGATGATGATGATCTGATGATGATGATTATATGTCGTAAAACCTGTATGTTAAATCTATAAACAAGATTACCAACAAAATATTGTTTATCATTACAGAAGCCTTTGGACAAGCCCGATGGGCTGGACGTGGGCGACCCGTCCAAGAAACACCCACAGGAGATGTGCCAGAGGTGCCGCGAACTCGGCTACAACTGCCGTCACCGCAAGTTGGCTTAAGATCCCACTAAGCTCTGTGTGGTTGTTTTCCACGTGCCATAAATACAGTAGAAGAAAATCGTTTATTGGGTGCAAAACACAAAACAATAATAACAAAATTAAATACAGTTATTAAGAATAACAACTTAGAACTATTGGGTGCCACTCATTATAGTGTTAGACATAGGTGCCGTGTATTAGATAGATTAAAACCTAGCTAAGAACCACCGCTAGAAAACCTGCTTTCAAATGGGAAAACCGCATCCAGTTGACATGTTTAAGAGCTACGGTGGCACAGGGAGACACACACACACACACACATAGCAGCCAAACTTATATTATAACACCCCTCTTTTTGCATTGGGGGCTAAAAACAAAGGCCAAATGGGTCTTGGGGTTCCTAATGGGTCATGCAGGTCACTCGGGACAGTCGGGACCTAACCTTAATGGGTCAGGGTACAGTTCGATTTATAAACCAAATAAAATATAAAATCTAATTAAGTATTAGTATATGATGCTGTTGTAATTATATAAAATATGTGCCTTTATGTTGTTGGGAAAAAGACTGCCCAGCTAAAGTCGGGTTAGGCCAGGCATGTTTGTCGCATGCACCCACAAAGGTGGGCCAATGCAGCAACTTGGTGGATCCCCCAGGACGGCTACAGAGATGGCGGCATGACTTGGACGCTTTTCTGAAGGATTGGCCGAAGATTGCCACAGAGAGAGAGGTGTGGAATTCAAGGGAGGACGGCCTTTGCCCAGCAGTGGGACACTATATTGCTAATTATAAATATAATATGGCTAATTAATAATAATAATGTGCCTTTAATGTAAAAGTTTCTTCATTCGGAATAAAGATTATTACTTATTAGTATAGCAAGTTACTGATGTGATAATTTTAGCCAACCGAAGCAGATAAGCATACCTATCGACCTATAAAAAATAAAACCTGCCTGGACTCTGCGATAAAACAATGAAGACTACCTACTTCATATTTTATTATCGTCGGATTGATACAACGGATAAGCAAGACATGGAATCTAAAAAAAAAAAGTGATCATGTTAGTTATACACTCGGCGTCAAAAAAATCGCACCTTTTGGTATGTTGACTTCAAGCAGCTATAAACCCTATTTAATCTAAGATAAGGTATGAGTGTGGGGCCTCATTTTAAAGGTTATTGAATCCTTTAATTAATAAAAATGTTATAATGATTACTAAGCTTAAAAAAAAATAGTTTTTCATGAAAAGAGGAAAAACATTAAATTTATTCACGCCAAAATTACACAATCTAAAAACATAACAAAATTAAAAAATACAGTAAAACAAATTCTTAAAACTAAACTTAAAACCTAGTGTTACCTCCCCTAGCCCTAATTACAACCTCCATGCGATCCTTCATTGACCTCACCAACGTCACGATGCGTTCTTGAGGAATGTCACTCCACTCCTCGACGACGGCGTCCCGAAGCTGTTCAAGGGTGGCAGGGGCAGTATCACGAGACCGCACCCGGCGTTTCAGATCATCCCAAAGGTGATCTATGGGGTTCAGGTCAGGACTTCTCGCTGGCCACTGCATCACGGGGATCCCAACCTGATCCAGGTAGTCCCGAACAATCAACGCCGTATGAGAGCGGGCGTTGTCGTGCATGAATGTGAATTCAGGCCCGACAGAAGCAGCATACGGGACCACGTGGTCCTCCAGGATCTCTGTGATGTACCGATGAGCAGTCAGGGACCCCTGGCCACGTCCACCTCCAGTGCGGAGACGCACACAAGGTCGGTTTTGCCCTGGATTGAAATTCCGCCCCAGAACCAGTGGCGTAACTATACCATCCGGGGCCCGTGGCAAATTCTTTTGACACTCAAGTACGATGTTAAAAAAAATATTGCTGAGCTAGCGACCTCTTAAGCCGGGGGCCCTCTTGGGCCGGGGGCCCGTGGCATTTTGCCAGCCCTGCCACCCTATAGTTACGCCACTGCCCAGAACATGAAGGATCCTCCTCCGTAGCTGACGGTTTCTTCAAAGCAGGCTTGTGAGTACCGTTCTCCCTGCCTCCTGTACACTCTTCTACGCCTATCGTTTTTTTTGACGCCGAGTGTATTATGATAATTATGTGCATGTGTGTACTGAACAAATGTAGGTAACTACATTTCGAATATTTAGACTAATGTCAATTTGAATAGGGTCAGACTCAAAGAGATTAATATTATAGGTAAAGTATAGAGAGTTAATATTACTACCAAGTACATTTACCTAATGTCTTAGGCCGGACTAAAGCAAAGGGGATCCCGCCCGACTTGAAAAAAACATCTTAGTGGTGTCATTATGACACTTATTTAAAATTATTGTAACGTAGGTATACACTATTACTTTAATATAATTATCTTAAAATAGTATCATTTTGAAAAGCAGAAATAGGAAGTGGTATACATGAAAACCTTTGTATTTTGGAAAGTCTGAAAAGTTATCGTTTTCGGAAATAGACATTTTGAAAAAATTAACATTTTGGGAAGTGGTAATATAGGAAAGTAGCCATTTTGAAAAAGTTAACATTTTGGGAAGTGGTAATTTAGGAAAGTAGCCATTTTGAAAAAGTTAACATTTCGGGAAGTGGTCTAAATAGCCCGCAGACGTCGTGGGAACCAGACGTCAAACCCCTAAAGGAAAATAAGCATGTTTTACTTGAAAAACTTTTTTTTGTTTTTTTTTTTTTTTTATATCATAGGAAGGCAAACGAGCACACAGGCCACCTGATGGTAAGTGGAAACTGAGACCCATAGACATTGTAAGATCAAAATTGGCTGAGATAGGGCTCAAATATTGGTTAGCTATTTATAAAGCGTCAGGGACATATAAAATTGCTTCAAAATAACGTCAATAAGAAGAAAAGGTTAGGTTAGGTCAGTTTTTATATACGCCGCCGGAAGGGCAAACGGCCCAGTAACAGGGGACCCGAAGACTGTTTTTAACCCCGTAATGTTGCAGTCATACTTGGTTTTATTGAAAACATTATTGTTTTAGTATATTCTAAACAAATCATCATAAACAGACCTTAATAGACATAATTTTGAAGCAACATTTTTTTTCTATTTTCGTAACGCCTTGTAATTAACCAACATTTGAGCCCCAGTGTCTCAGCCAATTTTGAAGGGTAGATATCACTATTCCCATTTCCCATTGTAGTGGTAATATTGAGACTGCACTTTTTTTTCAAATCAGTCTCACTATTCCCATTGAATTACGAAAAGCCGAATGGTAATAGCGAGACTTATGTTCTCCTACAAAATGTCTCATTATTCCCATTTTGAGCGGTTTTTTTAAACGTCGGGTGTAAAATAATATATCTACCTACTATCCTACAGAAAAAAACAAATATATCTACGCAATATAAATTTTTTTTTGGGCGTTTTATTGGTCGCGAATAGTAGCGGTTATATAAACGCAATGGGGATAGTGATACAAGTAGTATCACTATTACCATCAATGGGAAAGCTCAATGGGAATAGTGAGATCTACCCATTTTGAATTGAGAGAAAAAAAATCAAGTAAAGCATACTTATTTTAACGTGTTCTATACGTACAAACATACCGTCAAGCCTTCACTCCCAGTGGGGTAGGCAGAGCTACAGAATTACCAAAACGCACTCACACACATGACACCACTGCACTTTGATGTTCTTCTTTCTAAGTGTCGTTGGCATCCCCTTTCCTTTACCCTACCTATCTCCGACCCAAAAGATAAAAGTATTAACGGGCAACACAATCTTGAAGATCAATTTTGTGCATTAACACTACAGTAGATAATAACTTTAGCGTGAATTCACCGAATTTAGGTACCTACCGTTTTTCTATTAGGCTACTTATTATTACGATTAAAAAAAGTAATATGCACTTTGTCTCGCACTTTATTCCCAAGCCCCCAACAGTTTTACTGTGTACATTATTTACATCATGTACTTACACTTTCAGTTCCAAGCTCTCTGATTTTCATACAAAATCGACCCGCCTAGCGCAGTGAAAGTGTAGGTTTTTAAACGGTCGGCGCATTTGATACTTCTAGTGTTGCAGGCATCCATGGATTACAGTAACCCCTTACCATCAGGCCAACGTCGTGGTATATATATTGTTTTTATCTAAGAACTAACGTACAATATGATTCTATAC
Source organism: Acleris emargana (assembly GCA_927399475.2). Taxonomy (NCBI): domain Eukaryota; kingdom Metazoa; phylum Arthropoda; class Insecta; order Lepidoptera; family Tortricidae; genus Acleris; species Acleris emargana. The sequence goes on from OV656851.1 coordinate 8,581,205, forward strand.
AACACATTAATCAAACGTTGATTTTGTCTGAAAACAATTTAGGCAGCTCTTGCCAGCATTCGTAGTACTTTGCGTCTAATTTCTGACACGTTTCGGCTCCCCATTTGGTTATAGCCATGCTGAGCGATGATTCGAACATGAAGGCCTGTAAAATAAAATAGAGACAATGGCTAAACAGAATTATTGGCATCCAAAATTCCAATTCCTTTGTTTGTTGAAGTAAAGTTGGTTCGTACTAAATATACGTTAGGGAGACTAGATTAAGGTAATTTCCCCCTATTTGCTCTATTAATTAGACCTACATTTGAGCGGGCGCGTGAACTGTTAAAACTTGGCAATTTCAAAGCAGTGCAACGGATAATTGCTAAGGGTACATACCTGAGTGCCGGTGGCGATCTTCTGCGGACGCAGCTCGGCGGCCGAGCCGGCGGTGAAGCAGGCTGCGTCGGGCCCGTGCGGCGTCATCAGCGAGTGCAGCGAGGCGCCGCCCGGACGGAACCCGCCCTCCTTCGCCTCGTAAGCGCCCAGGATCAGGCCCATGAACTCGCTCATGCAGTTTCCTGTAGGTACAAAAAAGGGATTCAGCCGGGCGGATTTAAGGGAGGACAAGCGAGACACCTGCCCGGCGCTTCCACAAGAGAGCGGCATACATAAGTTGAGTAGGTAACCTCCTTTATTGCTCCAGGGCTTCCACACCTCAAATCCGGCCCTAGGTGGAGTTTACCGCTGGAACGTCACGGTTGAAGGCATTTTTACGTGCTCTACGTGGGCTAGGTTCGTAAGGACTAGATTGCAAAATGACTATAGTCGTCTAGTCCTTACGAACATAACCCATTTTTCTAGCTGTTCATGGCGGTTGTCGGCCGGGGGGATAACTTTTTACAAGTTTTTATTTAACTTGCAAAGTATGTATGTACTCGTTAAATCTTGCAAGTTAAATATGACCCACTACCCACTTCCAGGTTACCGATGAAGCTGAAAACTTGCATAGATACATGTGTAAATTGGATGACAATGCAATAATAAACTTATTTCACCTGCTGATAATTACGAACACAACAAAAAAACCGGTCACGGGCCAATCAGACTGCACCGAGGCACAGTGGGCTGGATGGCTCGAAAAGAGGACATTCGCACTTTTTTCAGAAAATCATTTTTTTTTTTAATGCTATCCGATAGAGAATTATGTAAGGAACAATATATGTGGTATACATTTTTTCGAAATAAGGCATATTGACAGCAGAAAAAAATAAAGTCTGTTTTTTTTGTATGGGACCCATAAATAGGTATCTTGTTTCTCAGAAACTATTAGAGGTCCCGTCTTCTACCTCCCAAGACTTTGTTTTTCTACTTTTATAGAGTAAGAAACGATAAGCAGATTTTTTATACAGGTGCTGGTTTTTTTTTAGTCCAGTAAAAAGTCCACACATTTTCGATTTTTTCGTTTATGTCTTTTTAGGGATTTTACATTATATTTCGATAGTTAAAAGTAAAAATGATAATAACACATAATGGATAAAACGTTTATTAAGTTATGAAAAAAATCCTAAGTATATTTTTTACATTTTTGATACAACTAAAAAGCAAATATTCTAATGTTTAACAATAGACACATGTCACTTAAAATAAACAATAAACAACAAAAATTTATACAAAATATTTCTTAAAAAATGACATATACCTAAATACACAAAATTACTATAGCGGAAAAAAATATTCATTGGTATTTTCTAACATTTCAAAAAGATTACATTCATCGTCGTCGCTCGTATTTTTTTCTATAATTAGTAATTCTAAAGCTTCGGGTGAGAGATTTTTAGCTTTCTTAGTTAGTCGTGGCCTTAGTAGAGTTATTTGTGGATCGGAAGATATGAGAAAGTTGTGCAAAATATCTTCATTCGTCATGGTTCTGCTACATTTTCTAGCATGGTGTTCTCTAAAATTGCGAAAATCTTTGTTCCTCGCTTCTGATGCTTCTTCTGATAATGATCCAATTGGTAACATGCCGAAATGCTTAATTATGTCAGCCCCATGTATTAAAAGCTTGTGTACGCTTGATGGCATATAATACCACCTGTATAACTCTTCACTTGTACGCAAGACTGCAGTTTCACGACAATAGTCAGAAAATTTTGTTACATTTACATGTTCTCCAGAAGCAATCACTTGCAAAATTACATGAAATCGTTGAATCACATTGACATCAATTGCCGTAATACGGGCTGTAATTTCAGGATTGGAGAAGAAGCGTCTGGCAGTGTTACCATCGTTTGTTGTTCCAGCTCCTTGCTTAACGACATCAATTAGTAATCCCAGTTCAGATTTAAGTTCGTCTTGAATCCGTTTCTTTGCTTGTTCCTTCAAAATCTTGTTCTCTTTTGCTGCGCTCCATTTCTTGAACTGCAATCTGTAAGCTAAAATAGAATGTTATTAGCAAATGACTCAAAGTAAAGTGTGTAAAGCAATAAATACATTTGGAATAAAAAAGTTAAATTACCTATATGAAGTAAGTATTCCATACACCTAATCCAGGCATGTAATGACGACAACCCATATTGTAACATATCCTCTCTGTTAATTTTTTTACTTAAATCTTGAATTTTATTCATTTCCGTTGGTTTAGCACGGCAAATATCACATGAAGCTGTTGAAGTTTCTGACAGATATGAAGAAATTGTCCCATCAATCATTGTCAAGTGTAGCTCGAGTTCTACTTTCGTAGAAGATTCAGTAATTTCAGTATACACCAGGGCATCTATTTCCGCCTGTGTTTCGGATTTATATTTTTCAACCATGCTTTTTGTTTCCTTCGTAAACTGAAACATAACTGGACGACAAAACCCAGTTGATGACGGTCTATCATTCTCCCATACAGTTTCACCATCACATGTTAACTTAAGTGGTACTAAACTAGCCATAAAAACGCTTGACACATCAAATTCACTTTGCGTTTTCATTTTGTAGTTGCTTTGTGCAGAAGCTCCATCAAAACCCCATTTACTCTGCAGCTTCAAAACTTTGTTCTCGTATTCACCTCCAATCGCCTTCAAAAGCCTTTTGGCAGTTAAATCTAATAAAGCTTGTAATTTTATTCTGGCACCATCTTCAGTTATAAAAACATTTTCATTCGAAGGGTAGCACATTTGTTTTTCTTTCTGAACGGCAAAATATGATGGATATAAATTTACTCCTTGGTCACTCGCTACATCACGTAAATTAATATACTGCCACTTAGTAAGTTTCAATGAAGTCATTAAGGCTAAAGCTTTCTCTGGTGATAGTAACTTATTCATTTTTTTTTGTGTATGTAATCATCTACATTTTTTATGTCTTCTGGGTGATGCAGCAAATAATCAATAATCTTGTTTAAACTTGCGTGGCCACCCTTCTTTAATTGTTTACAGTTAGCTGCACTCACTTCTTCGGGCGATAAGGATTTGCTTATCCGCTCTAATCGTCTTCTCTTCTGTCTCGTCGAAAGGTCTTCAAAAGGTTTCCGTGAAATTGAAGGTGTTGCGGGACCAAATGAAGATTCCACAATGTTATCATTTGGTCGAACATTTTCAGCGTCATCAACCTCTTGAAAGTTTTCGGCCACCGACAAATTATCTTTTGGCCAACATATGGCCCTGCTTAGCCATTCACTGTTATTCTTCAAAAAATCGCCACGTATGCGATTAGACTCTCTCCATCTTCTTTGGATATTTGAGCAGTACCTTTGAGAAAACTTCACATATAACTGTTCTTGTTCTTCAGATAAATTTAATTTCACCTTCAAGTATCCATATAATTTTGTATTGTCCGATAAAGATCCAATATTATTCAACACGTTAAACAAATCAATATTGTTAACTAGGCTTTCCATTATTATTAGTATAGTCAATTCCGTACTAACTGAGAAACGATAACCGAGTATTGTTTTCGAGAAACTAATTTATGTGTTAAGTCACCCTTTTATTACAATTTTAGCTTATCCCCACTTAAGTGAAACGTAATCTGGGATTCACCCTTCATGAACTCATTAATGTTAGGAATCAATAAGTGCATCGATACATGGTGATAATCTCATCAATTAGCGATGAGTATTGAGGAGCATTAGCAATGACATCATTAGATAACTGAACCAGTCTTATGTAACCATATTGTTAAATATAATTAACGCTTTATGATTTATTTTGTTTTTGCGAATAATAATTGTTTCAAGATAAAAGAATACTTATTACTTCATCTTCCATAAAATGATAGTTGTACTTGTAAATAACTAAAAACAAATTTGAACCAAAATCAACTCTTTCCCAAAAAAAATTGTCAATAAAACGTAGCATGTGTCATTTTTTATTATTATTATTATAGAATTAAACTATCGAAAAGTAATGTGGGATCCCAAAAAAGACATAAACGAAAAAATCGAAAATGTGTGAACTTTTTACTAGACTAAAAAAAAACCAGCACCTGTATAAAAAATCTGCTTATCGTTTCTTACTCTATAAAAGTAGAAAAACAAAGTCTTGAAAGGTAGAAGACGGGACCTCTGATAGTTTCTGAGAAACAAGATACCTATTTTTGGGTCCCATAAAAAAAAACAGACTTTTTTTTTTTGTTGTCGATATGCCTTATTTCGAAAAAATGTATACCACATTTATTGTTCCTTATATAATTCTCTATAGGATAGCATTTTTCAAAAAATGATTTTCTGAAAAAAGTGCGAATGTCATCTTTTCGAGCCATCCAGCCCACTGTGCGAGGGTTCCATATTTATGATAGATTTTTTTACCAATATTACATGATCACGAATTTCCAAAGCTCATATCTTAATAAATCTGTTATGTATCTTAATAAAATGTTTTTTTAACATTATCTACCATTATTTACCATTATCGTACCAAATACTGAAAAACAGATCCCGGCTAAAAAGTTTCAGTAAGGTAAGGTGGGGGAAGATTGAATGGTTTTTTGATGAGATGGATAGTGTTGTGTTAAAACCCTCGTAAAATAAAAAACTATTTACTTCCTTTCAATTGCATAAATTGGTAGGTATGAGCAAGGGCTATATTTTTGTAATCTGTCGATAAAACTCGGTTACGCCTATTCTAATATATAAAAATAATAAAATCAAATCAAATTTTGTCTAAAAAATTGACGGGTTAAGATGGAATGGTCGAGGGGTAAGATTGACATAGTGTCTAAAGTCTTTTAAATGAATGCAAACGGTTACTGTTGCTCGTTATTGTATGGAATTCCTTACGCTTAACAGATACAGATGATTTTTGCGTAAATATTCCTGATAGGTAACAAGAAAAGTGCAGTTGAAGAAAAAAGTATTTTACTCTTACCCCGCTTCACAGGGAAAACGACAGTGATACTCAAACTTTTTATTGTATATTCTTCATATAAAAAAACGTAAACACATTTTTTTTTAATATTAAGAAGATCAGTTTGGAATTAAAATAACAGTTGCATGGAAACAATTATTTATTTTATAAAAGAAATGAATACAAAAAAGTAAGTATTTTCTTGCAGCATGACTAATTTTGTCACAAATTAAGCTACTTACATGTAAAATATTAGAAAATAAATATGAATCTGTGTAACAAATTAAGACACATTTAAAATACAAAAATATACCAAATACTTAGTAATATGTGTAGAAAATTTTGTCACAGACTTACTTACATTTATAATATTAGAAATCCAAATAAGTACTTCTAGTAAACTTTAAGAGGTTTTTTTTCTCTCCAAACAAAAAAATACAGATTTATTATTGATTTCACACAATAGTTTCCCAGCATGTGGAAGCATGCCCATGTTATTCCACTTCCTAAGTGCTCAAACCCTTCTTCTTTTGCTAATTATCGTCCTATTTCAATCCTACCAGTGTTGTCGAAGGTTATTGAGCATTACGTTAATCGCCGTCTCCTTTCGCATCTCAACAGGCATAATCTCCTGAACCCTCTTCAATCCGGTTTCCGCCCCGGGCACAGCACCGTCACTGCATTGGTGAAGGTCACCGATGACATTCGTCTTAATATTGAACACAAAAAGCTCACAGTTCTTGTTTTGTTGGATTTCAGTAGCGCTTTTAACACCGTGGATTTTGATATTCTTCTTGGGATTCTTAATACCCTCCATCTTTCTACAACTGCTCTTTCCTGGTTTCGCGCTTACCTCTCCGGGAGGCGCCAGCGTGTCAGGGTTGATGACTGCTACTCTGAATGGTGTCATCTGTCAGCTGGTGTCCCCCAGGGAGGAGTGCTTTCTCCCCTACTTTTCTCCATTTTCATAAACGGTATTTCTAGCTCACTTCGCTCCTCGTATCATCTATACGCGGACGATTTGCAAAACTACGCCTGTGCTGCTCTTGATGATTTCCCCGCCTTGATAAGTCAAATCAATTGTGATCTCGACTCTATACGTTGCTGGGCGGAGATGTTTGGGTTGATGGTTAATGCTGGGAAGTCACAGGCCATTGTCGTTGGTAGCCCTCATTTCGTCTCTAAACTATCTGGTGTAGTGATGCCCAAAGTTTTCTACGATGGGACTCCTATAGATAGATAGATAGATAGATAAAACGTTTATTTGCGTACTACAAAACACACACACAATTGACAAAATAAAGATAAAGAAAATAAGCAGTGATACTAACATTACACACAAATTGCCAAAAGAATGTGTGCGCTGCAGCAGGGAAAATGGGTAATGGCTCAGCGTATAACTTTGCTCAACGTGAGCAAAACACTGGTATTCTGCCACAACCCCGAGGATCGACAGAGCAACAATAAGCAAAACAGAAAAGATAACAGGAGGATAGTTAATTATGCTTTTACATACTGTCACGCGTTTGGGTGCTTGTGCGTGGATTTAGGTGTGATATGTGTATGTGTGCGTGCGTGCGTGCGTGTGTGTTACTTTGCAAAACTGTGTGAGTACATACCTACACAATTATGTCCGGCGAATGTGATGAGCCGTGAAAGAGCATTAAACAGCAAAATCCGATACCAAGTAACCGCTAGGTATACCAATAGTTTGTTTTTGTAGAAGTAAATCCCTATAATGTTTTTTAAACGAGTACTTTGATGTAAAAAGTCTTATTGGCGGGGGAATATTGTTCCAGCATTTGGTAGCTAAGTAACGGAAACAGCCGGTAAATGCTACAGTTCTGTGGCGCTGACTCTCCAAAGGGCAACGAGAGGATCTGGTTCCATATCTATTATGAAAAGAAGAGACTTAACTTGGAATAGAGATATTCGGGTTTTTTTTAAATTTACTACGTCGAATACAAGGCATGCAAGATGTAAATGTCTACGAGAGGACATATTTAACGTCAAATCTCTGTTGAGATACGGTGTTATATGACTCCTAGGCGGAACAACGTGACAAAAACGATAGCAAGCGTTTTGGACACGCTGTATCAAACGACGTGTCTTCGACTGTAACCTTGGACCGTACACCAAATCTCCGTAATTCAATTTTGAAAGTATAAAAGATTCGCACAGTGTGACGCGTACTTTTTCGCTAAGAAGGTTTCTAATCTTATATAAAACTTTAAGTCGGTAAAAACAAGAACGAACTAGATTTATAATGTGGTTCTCAAATCGCAACTTGCTATCAAACACGAGACCTAGATTTTTACACTCCTCGACTCGTTCAATATTTTGTCCCGAGACATTTACTAGGTAGTGGATTGCATGCTAAGATTTTTGAGATTTGGTTTTTTGATCCAAGAACCATGAAATTGCTTTTTTTTGGGTTTAGCAATAACCCGTTTCTATCAGCCCAAGCTGCTACACTATTTAGGTCTTCATTTATCTTGTGCACTGCGTCATTAAATTGATGAGGATAAGCCGATACATAAATTTGGACATCATCTGCATACATATGATAATTACAATGCCTGATGCACTTGGCCATATCAGCACTATAAATTATAAAAAGTAATGGGCCAAGTATTGAGCCCTGTGGCACCCCACGAGTCACAGGCCTATGATTAGATAAAACTGTCATGCCATCCTCCTTAACTACTCTGACTGATTGGCAACGTCCACTAAGATAGCTATCAAACCATGCTAACGACTTTGAGTCCACACCATAGTATGATAATTTGGAAAGCAATAATGCGACGTATATACTATCAAAAGCACGTGAAAAATCCAGCAATGCCAGGCCAGTACCTTTACCAGAGTCTTGCTCAGATAGTATCCTATCCCCTTCTCCTCCACTGTTAAAAACTTGGGTGTCACGATAGACCAGACGTTGTCCTGGACAGCCCATGTTAATGATGTTAGCCGTAAACTCTTTGCTTCCCTGCATTCCTTGAGACGTCTGCAAAACTTTCTGCCATTTAACACTAAGCTTACTCTTGCTCGTTCCTTATTACTTCCTCTTCTTGACTATGGAGACATAGCGTTTCTAGACCTCAGGGAGGAACTGCTTGACAAGCTTGAGCGTCTGTAAAACATTTGTATAAGGTATATTTTTGGTTTGCGGAAGTTTGATCATATATCCCAGTACCGTGTGCAACTCAAATGGTTGCCCATCCGCCGTCGCAGGGATGTGCATATTCTTTCACTCCTTTTCAATGTACTTTTCACTCCTTCTTCTCCTTTGTACCTTTCCGAAAGGTTTAGTTTTTTGGCCGATGGTAGTGGACACCGCCTTCGGTCTAGTGCTAACCTTTCCCTTGCCGTTCCATCCAACATGACTCGCACCTATGCTAAATCTTTCACGGTACACTCTGTCCAATTGTGGAATGAGCTTCCATCGTGCTTGAGGCAATCTAAATCTGTCGGTTCATTGAAGGAAAGATTAAAGAAGTTGTGGCTAAATAAACAGGATGAGCCTGAGTGTTGATCCTTCTGTTGTAGGTTTTAACTGTTGTTTACGTATGTGTGGTAGTATTATATTGTATATTATATTATTTCTATGTTTAGGTATGTATCTTATTAAGGAAGATATTTTATTTTCTTCCAATTTCTCTGTTGTATGTACTATTTGTTATTTCCTGAATTTTTGTTAATTTGTCTATCCTTCAGCATTGTCCTTGCTCTTTCTACTCCAAGGTTAACTGGAAGAGATCCCATATGGGATAAGTTCGCCTATGTACATTATTTATATTATGCAAACATGTCTTGTAATTGTTTATGTGCAATAAAGAGTTTACATACATACATACTTCTTAGTTACTATTTATCTTATCGTTATATTAGGTCAGAAATAAACCTCACGTTAATTATTTTTTTAAGTGCAAAGTTTGAGAATATGTGTCTTTTTCTATGACTTTCAAAAACGGGGGAAGATTGAAACATTACTATTTCAATGTTACCCCAGCGAAATTGGCTGGGTAAAGATGGAAACTTCTCGTAAATCTCAATATATGATTAATAGCTACACCTAGCAGAAGTAAATAAAAATAGAGTCTCAAATAACACATAAATAGTCAGTCAGAACTTTTATACTCCCCTTATTAATCAAGTTATGAAACACGGGGTAAGATTGAAAATCGACGAATTCACCACGAAATGCCGACCTTCACAAAATAGCACATAACACACGTCTACTTACTCCGAGCGGTCACTGGCGAATGTGCGGCGGATCGTAACAAAATGGCGGCTTAATGGATGATACCAGCACTAAAAAAATTAAACCAAATAGGGAGTTATGTGAGACTTTTAATCTTTCCCCTTTTTTCATCTTCCCCCACCTTACCTTATTACTTATTTCTAATTTCCTACCTTCAGTAGGATAAATAAGGTTCAGGTAATTAACGTGGAACGCGAAGACAAACATCCTGCACTTTTCATTTCAAGTAAGATAACCGGTAAAAATAACCAACAGAGTGAGATTGCAATCTTCAGATTGCAGTCTATGGGCTTTACAAGTCCACTTACCATTAGATGGTCCGTGTGCTTGTTTGTCTTCTTCATGTCATATAAAATACCCTCGTCAGGCCGCTTCGGAGGCCCTACTTTGAAAATCGAAGTTTGAAGTTACGTTTGCTCCTTCTCTGTCACTAGTCATTCGAGACTAGATCAAGAGAAAGGGATGGAGCTGTCGAAACTTCGAACTTCGATTTTCAGAATTTTCAGGGCCTGAAGCTGTTTATTTACAGTCAAAAACAAACGTTCGCTAACTTGCATTTATTTTTAAAAACCATTGTTTAGATAGATTGAAGTCACGAGTGGGCAAATATTTCGGCGTTGGACTAGTCAAATTATAGACAGACAGTGAATGTAATCTTTATTATTTTCCAGGAATTCCCTAACCACAACTCATTCAAAATAATCTATGGTTGGTGCCCATCGATTGTCATATTTGTCATTTGTTTTGCTGAGTACTGAAAGAAAATATTCAGGTCATTTCAGTTTTGGGCATACCTACCCTTATAAAGGTCGGCCGCAGAGTTAAGATATTTAGGTAGGTACTGAGAGTAGGACAAATAATGCCGGACCGTCGAAATAAAAAGAAAAACAACAGTGCAACGGTTGCAAATGTTAATAATGCGAAGAAAAACGTTCATGTAAGTTCAACTCTTGTACCCGTAGATTTGTATTGCTGTACACATGCGTACCGACCTGCCTCTACCTGCAACAAATTCGGTGCCTCATTTTTAGTACAAAATACAGCCAATATCGAGTCGGCAGTAAAGTTTTATCTCCAAATTTTAGGCTCGTCCGACAGGTGAGGGTCTGACGCCGTGCCATGACGAGGGGCGGCGGTTCTTCGGGGAGTTCAGGTGCCCAAAGTGCAAGCGCAGGTGGATGTCCGCGTACTCGTGGATCGACTACCGCCAGCAGTGTATCAAGTGCCGCATCTATGTGTTTCCGCGTAAACTGGTGTGTATAAAAAAATCGGGGGTTAGGGTAAAGGAAAGGGGACGCAGGACTTAAATTTTTTTCGCCAAAATGGTATCATTATGACACCTAATAGTAGGGTAAAATTGGGGGACCTGGATACGTACCGAGGTATCCAAGCCCCCCCAATCTTACCAGTGATCAAGTTTTCATCATTTCATCTATTAATTCTTCTTTTCATCAATTAATCTATTACCAGTGATCAAGTTTTTATCAATTCATCTATTAATTCTTCTTTTCATCAATTAATCTATTAATTCTACTTGTTCTTCTCTTTAAGATCAGGTATCCAAGTCCCCAATCTTACCCATGAATACTAAAATAGATCAAGTTTTCATCATTTCATCTACCTATTAATCGACGTATCCACGCCCCTATTAATTCTAATAATTAATTCACCAATCTATTAATTCTACTTTATCCCATATATTTAATAAATTCCTTTGGAGGTTTCAAGTTACCATAACTATCAAAGTATTCAATATAATCATATATTTTTGCATAGGCTACCCAATGACTACCACTAGATGATGAAGAATCTAAATTTATAATCCCACATTCGATTGGTAGTGGTGATTCTGGTAATTCATCTCTCATAAATACATTACGAAAATGAGGTATATTTTTCGCGTGATTTATAATGTCGATGTTAGTTAACGCTCTTTTAGGTAGCCGACTGATTAGTTTTTTGTGTTCGTAACATAAATCCCTACACCATTCTTGTACGGCTTAAGATGCAGTCCTCTTCCAATACACAGTCCTTTCATGTTCTCGTTTTGTTCCTTTACTTGTGCTAGTTGTTTTTTAGCCGATTTATATTCATTGACAGCTTTCGTGATTCCTGCAATGCCACCCGATAAAGTGCCGCTGGCAGACAATCCAGCAAATATAGGTATTAACGGGAGAAAGCCACCAGTTTTAGGTACAGGTATCACTCGCGGTATTTTAATAGGTAAATCTGACGCGAACTCTCTAGCTGCTTCGTATGCTAACTCTGTTAGCATTTTCTTACATTTAGGTTTTAGGTTACGAATGTGTTTTTTTGTATGTGAGACAATATTATTAAATGTTTTCTTTAAACCAGCACCAGTTTTGAACTTCAATAATGTTGGTGTTTTATTCTTCACTTTATGAATATCATGACATTGTCGTTTGCTCCTCATGATATAATAATTTAGTTTAATGTAAGGATTTCAATAAAATTTCGAGTGTAAAAGTCCGTATCGTTTAAAGATTAACTTTCAAATGAGCACAACGTGAGAAATATATCTTTAAATACATTCATTAGTGTCACTAAAATATCTACAAACAATTTGTCTTTTCTAGCCAAACAAAACAAATAACAAGTCAAACAACGATGTGTTAAATGAAACTGTATGATAATAATAACAATAATATATATTATAAGAAATAAAGACGCATCACATTATCACAGGAAACCATACATATTGGACATTTCGGTTTTTTTATTGATAACGCACATTTAGCGCATGCAACGACATGACCGCACGGTACAAACGCGACATCACATGCCTTGACGTAACATATTTTACACACTTGTACTACGTCACTATTCACCACCTCCTCCTTTGGCCGGGAGACAGGTTGCTCTAAGAAAGAAACAGTGTTCACTTTCTCCTTGACGTAGTCTCTACCCTTCACCAGTTTGACGTACGCACATCGTTCAAACCAGCGTGCGTGCTGCTCCCACGGCTCATCACCCTTCTCCCAATCCTTTAGACCACCATCACAATGATAACATTTGGTTTGATCTCCGCACCCAGTATAATAGAAACCGGCTTCTGCTAACTCTTCAGGTCTTTGTGTCATACTACAAGGCCAATCTTTAAATGTTTTCAACCGTGCCGCTTCCGTTGCATATTTAGGGTGTGCAGGACGCTGTAGACTCATGGTGGTGGAAGGAGACATGTTCGCACGATCGTTTTCTCCTTTCATTAAGTTACTATGTGTTTGCGGTGACACTGACCTTTCCTATACTCGTATCAATAAATAGTACGAATGTTATTAATCACCACAAAGTTAAATAAATCTTACCAAACAGCAGTACAAAGCTGTTTAAATCTCATTGAGAAATCAATATCGGTTGTAAAAGTCTGTACTGTTTTAATATTAACTTTCAAATGAGCACAACGTAAGAAATATATCTTTTAAATACTTTTGTGCCAGTAAGAATATCTATAAACGATTTGTCTTTTCTATCCAGCTGTTCTCGCTTGTAGGTAGTCCTAGCCACTTCACATATACTTTATTCCCCCTGCTTTTTATTACTTTTTCAACCAGATATACGTCAGGATGTAAAGTTTTTTGAATTTCTTGTCCATAAAATGCTCCTAATATCGGTCTCGACTTCATATCTTCTAATAAATAAGTAACAGGATTAGTGTGTTGAATCTTTGTTATCTTAAATATTTCTGTAGACCAATTAGGAGTGAAACCTTTTTCAAAATAACCTTTATACTTGCTAATTCTAACAAAGTCACCGACTAGAAATCTCTTGATTTTCAACTTTTTCTTAGACTGCAATTTAACATATTTTTGTAATACATCCGCTTTATTTTCATGGGTGATTGAAGCAGGAGGTCTACCTATAGTTCTATGAAAATCATGATTATATTCATAAATTTTATTATCTAGCATCCCATCAATCCATTTATAATTGCCTTTTAAACTGAACCCCTTATAAAGCTTATTTTTAAGCGTTCTTATAAATCTTTCCACAATTGATGCTTTTTTGGTGGAGTATGTTGAATAATGGTTAATATCATATTTTCTCATTACTTTGAGAAATGTTTTATTATAAAACTCTTTACCCTTATCTGTTTGTAAATTACTTGGGAATCGTCCTTTAGCTAAAAGTGTTTCAAATTGCTTACATACGATTTCTTTAGTCTTCTGTTTGAGGGGAATTGCCCAAGCGTACTTTGAAAAACAGTCAATAATTACTAATATATATTTATAGCCAGAATTTACGTCCGATAATGCCTGCATGTCAATCAAATCCGCCTGCCAGAGGTCATCTATATCTTTTAACATAACACTTCTCCGAGGAAAGTTCACTCTAGCATTTTTGTGAATTTCATTTACGACGTCGGCTTTGCTCATAATGCTTGTCCAATGCTCCTTGAAGATCTTTTAAGGCAATATCTTTTTTTATTGCTTTAATACTATCTTTTAAACTTTCAGTTAGTATTAAGAAATTATCTCCCTGAAGCTTATTTAAAGCGATATCTTTTTCAATGTTGTCTATACGATTCAACAAACTCGAAGTTAGCTTTTCCCAACTTAGCACTATATTACGATTGTCCACGACATGTTCTTTATTTGCAAAATTTGACGCACTAGGTTCATTTCTAGATTTTATTTTAATGACTTCTATATGACAACAATCAACTGAATGATATTCACTTTTCTCGATACTCATGTCTAATGCTCGTCAGAGCATTAAGTGCAATGATAGCAATAGACGATATTTTATTCTTTTATTATACCAGCTTCTTTTAATTCTTCAATAATAGATACGATTTCATTATCATGATTACTGTTACCAGCACTTTTAGATGCAATTAATAGTTTGAGCCTTTCAATCAATTCATTCGGGTCATCCCAATAAACATAATCAGTGTTTTTCTTGTACTTTTTTAATAAAGGCAAGAAACCACCGCTTTTTAATTTCGTTAATTGTTCTGGGAAATCCTGATTTGCATCATTAAGCTGTGAAAATAAAGGTTTTATAATGTGACGGTATTTCGAACCTTTGTCCCCCTTCAATGGTCCGCTAGGATTGAAGTCTCGTTTGTGTGCGTTAGTATTAATTAGCATTTCTTTATAATCAATTTTGTCTTGTTCTGTTACGACAGCAAGATTAGGCTTATTGCGTAATAAAAGTTCCTTTAAACCATCTGTTAGTTCATAGTTTTTGTTCTTAATTATAACCATATATTTTTTCCCCGCATCATTATTTGTTGATGACAAACGTACATCAATATTTCCCATCATGAGCTTCTTGTTCTCGCTCCGAATACCAAATGGAACGTTAATGTTATCATAAATATTAAGCATATCTTCTTTTTTAAGAGACAATAGTGTATCATTATTTTGATTTCGCAAACTACCATCTGCTAAATCATAATACTCTGAGCACTTACTAGAATCAGTCTTGATTATGTCTCTAAAATTTTCGTATTCTAAAGAAGAATCCAAGTCATTAAAAGTGTCTTTTACATTTAAACTTTTTGAAATATTTAATTCAGGACAATGCGAGCCATTCACTTTTATCAGAGTTTCTAGAGGATCTGTAATAGGTTTAAATACTTTCTTAAATTTAAGATTAGCTGCATCTTCTTCATTTTGAATCATCTTTATTTTATTTTTTATGTTTTCAACAGATTTAATTAGTTGTTCTTTTACATTTGTCTCCATTGCAATGACTGTTTAATACTAATACTCATCATCTAGTGACATATTTTAAGCTTTGAACAAGTATTTATGAGATGCTTAAAAATGGATAAATGTGTCAAATCCTTTTCTATACCTTCCTTTATCAATAGCACAATCTTTATTAATCAGCACGAAGTTGAACTGATCTTGCCAAACAGCGGCACAAAGCTGTTTAAATTTTATCCACTCTACATCTGTATTGACATGCTCATTGTATATATGTTTTAAATTTGTATCATCTTGTTTGTAGATAATTAAAAGATTAGCATTATCTCTAATAAGCTGTTTTGGTATCTTTGAGTATGTTTGAGATAAATAAAAACAGTCTATCCGTCTGTGTCTTCCCATGGCAAAGTAATTTCGTATGTTCACCTGATTTTCACACGCAACGTCATCGAAAATTATGATTGAATTGATCAAAGCATCATTAGGGTGAAGAACTTCTTTATTCTCATTGTATAAAAAGAATTCAGCTTCTGGAATTTTCTGCATGATTTGTCTTAAGAAAATATACTTCGCCTGAAAGGCTGTCTTTGAATACAAATATATATGCTTAAACTTCAAACCGTTTTCATGTAACAATAAATTCAGCATAACATTCGTTTTACCACAGTTAGAAGGTCCACATATTATGCATCGAATTGTGTTTGGTAACAGTGTGCTATGTTTGACTTTTTGTAACCGATTTTCTATATCAATAGTTTTCACTTCTAAAGTTTGAGTTTGCTTGACGAACTTCATTGTGTAGTGTGAGCTTAATCGAACTTTCCAAGTATTTATATACCTCATAAAATTATGTAATTTGAAGTAAAATGACATTATAAAATTGGAACAGATTGTAAATGTCGGCATTACATTAAGATGTAAGAAAACATAGTTGGATTCCTTTATTTAGATACATGTTCTAAGTACCTAAAAGATAAAATAAGATTTAACACTTCCTTTTCTATAGAAATGCAGTTTGAATGTGGTGTGGTAATTGAATGGGGGTTAGCTATAGCTAGAAAGAAACAGATCAATTCACTTCAACAGTTTATTATAAGTATTCGTATTATTAATTATACATGTTCTTGCTATATAAAACAAATAAGAAATACTATATTATTACATATAGGTACAAAAACTTAATTTTTTTTGCTACTCAATCATCTATTAAATTCGATGTTAATGTAATTAATACCTCATTAATAAATAACAAATATAAAAATTAAAACAACAATCTGCATTTGTCATTACCGATAGTATTATTCGTGGGGGTAAATATTTATTACACATATCCATAATTCATAATAACCAAAGACGACTTTTACACTTTATTTATGAACAATACTTAATCATTTAAAATATCGTCTCACAATGACCCCATGGTAATGTATGTATTTGATCTCTCAAAACTTGTCTCTTATCATCACTTCTATTCAATACTTGTTTGTCTACTTGTTGAGAGTATAAAACATGTTTTATAGACCGTATCATGTTCATCTTACAACGAAGTTGTTTATCAGCTATCAATGCCATATTATAGTCATTTAGTGTTAAACGCTTAGAAATGTATTTAGAGATACCTTTTGCTTTTTTAATGGCACTGTTCTCACTTTTGATGTAATATAGTTTAGCCCTCAAACCTACAAATTCTGTTATTACATCACCTCCCATCTCGTCTTTGAATATGCCCGGTATTTTCTCATTCACTTTCGGTATGTTATACGGATTATTGATTGCAAAGTTGCTAGTGTCAAATTTAGAAATATCACAATACATCTCTTGATAAAAATCTTCTGTATAAATCAAGTACAACAGGCTGTCAGTATCTGTGTAGCACAGGTGTACATCGTTTTTGAATTTATTTTTGATATAGTCGTAATGAAACTGATATAGGTGTTGTTTGGCAAGCTCTAAAACTGTGAATCCGATATAAATTGGCCTGTCTAAGACAATTTTTTCATGGTTTAACTGTATTCCTACAAAGTTTTCTGAAAATATAGTTACACTTTTAAAGTTAGGTTTGGAGATCAATTTTTCAGCTGTAAGATGTTTATTTGTTACATTTTCATTGTCTTTCCATTTAGTTACCAATTTTACATCGATTTGGTTACGATTATTTTGCAGAGTCTTTCCGAAAATTGCGTTATTGGATAATTTAAAATGGTTCTTTTCATATTCAGTTTTAGCTGCTTGACGAAGGGTTGTATTTAAGTCAATGTATTTTTTCAAATAATTTTCTTGCCTAAAACTAAGAATGCGGTGAATTTTATTTAAAACTAGACCATGTTTCAAACAATCTTTTAAGTGGGTGTAGTGAATAATGTAGTTAAATTTATCATAAAGATTTGCTATTAGCTTTGCACATTTACCACCGGGGGGGATGAACTTTTCTGCAGCGAACGGTAAGTCATTGTGTTTACTATGCAAATGATCAGGGTATGCCAGGTCTACCTCCAAAATATAGCCGTAGTCATTGTTAGCTGGAATACTCAACACATCAATTGTTTCAATTTCATTTTGACTCAAAAATTTGAACTCTGATATAGGAAAGCGTTGCATCATAGCGTAACCATACAAGTTATTACAGTCAAGATAAATCAAATAACTAGACGGTTCAGCATCATTGAAATCGGACATATATTTATTATTTGCTTTGGCGTGTCGAAGGGAGCACTGTGCTAACCCCCCGCGTATTCCTTTTTCTAACATTTGATATATCTCTAAGTCACTTATTAACTCTAATTCAACCTGCGTATACAGAAGCATTGCATCCCAACTTAAACTTGGGGAAGTGATGTAATACGCAGGATCTAGATTATAATAATGCAAACTAGTCATCCTAAACTTTTCGAAAATGTCACATAATAATAATACGTCACTTTTTAAATATAAGTCGGTATATTCACCAAGTGATTTTATATTAAAGACATTCCATATTGTTCGCGCACGTTCGTATTCAGCTTCAGTGATATGACTATCGTTCAAACTGTTGTAGAAACAAGATTTTAGAGGAAGTTCGGTTTCGGAAAATTTGAAACAGCTATTCATGTAATCATACGGGTAGACACCTTTTTTATACAATAATTCACGTTGATTTTTATCAGGAAACTCTCGTGATAAATTAACAAAATCGTTTTCCGATAAACTTTTGCTTAACGCATCCAGACTTGAACTCATAAACTGATACGAATCAATGAATTTAATTTGAATAGAACGAGAGTTGGTATCAGTTTTTATGTATTTTGTTATAGAAAGGTACTTTTCTTTAGTTTGAGGAATAATTTTAACGGAACCTTCTTGTTTTACTAATTCCTCAATAAATAAGTGAGAATCGTAACCTGATAAGTTATGAAAAACAACAGGTATGAATGGACATACTCTATGCATTAAGTTACAATGAGAGTGCGCCGGCCCTCTGTACAAGGATGTAACATGATCATGATCTCGCACCTTGTCACCGAACAGATGTTGTTTACATATATGGCAATATGTTGCGTTTTGATAAGATGATTCTTGTTCAGCAGTTAATGGAGTCATAGGTTTAACATTAGATAATATTTTATGTAATCGTTTTACATCCTTTATTATTCTCTTGACAAAAATTTCAACACAGTCTTCACCTCGATATGTCACAAATTTATTTAATTGATCATCATACGAGCAACATATATAATAAGCAAAACATGACGGGCGGTGTTTTTTCAAAATTTTAGTGTTTTCAGATATGTTTTCGGTGTGGTTACTCAGGAGGCATTCAAAATCTGCGTAAATAATGAAGTTGAGTTTCTGTTGTCTTTCATAATGCTCGAATTTTAAAACAGAATTTATTTTAGGCAAAGTAACTAACACGTCACTACAATCATGAGATCTATATTTTGTTTCATCATTATAAAATTGTAAACATGTCTCACATAAATATATCTTACCTTTGTGGTGCGAAACTTGCCGTCGAACTAACCTTACAAGATCTTTTATTAAACAGTAATGTGCTTTTCCCCCCCCTTTCAATATATAGTAAATTAATGTGATTAATTTCTCTTTTTTTTGTCTTGTATAGAGGTCCGGTAACTTTTGATTTATTATCTAACCCATATATATTAACGCTTATATTCGGGTTATTTTTTTCAAAAAGTTCAATTTGTTTAGGCGAAGGTGGGAATGACATTCCTTCTGTGTTGAGAACGGAAGAATAATGTGGATATGAACTGACTTTACATACATTCCTTGTAGAAGGAAACAAACCGGCCATAATACTCCACAAGAAACAATGATTATCGCTATTCTGTATACTTATACAACTTTTCGAACTTCTGACTGCCGGAGGTAACGGAATATAAGAACCGCCTCGCAAAGGAGAATACTTGTTCATGTTAATTTCAATATGACTTATAGATAGGTACGTCCATCCAGATTCACGAAGTTCGAATTCGGTTAGTTTTTTTTTCAGAGTGTTACTTGTATTCAATAATAATTCATTAAAATCAGTGCTCTTGTAAACAGTTTCATATTTAGTGTTGAATGACTTTAGCTCCTGTTTGTCTGAGTGAGGTTGTATAAAGTACGCAAAGAATTCAAAGTTAACTTTAATACAAGTAAGGCTCTCTACTGATATATTGATAAGTTTTAGAAGATCTTTCTGACACTCATTAAAGAATATCTCTGGCGTGAAATAATCTACTTTCTGAGATGGATTTATACGATATGAAACAATTCTGTTTTTAAAAGCAGTAGCAATCATATAAATATTATCGAATTCTGTGTTCAGTAAGCAGTTTGACTTATGTAAATTAGTTTTTAAGTGAGATGAGTATTCCTTTCGAGACATTTCAATTTTACAGTTTTCACAATTCATTAATTCATATTCAGGTATTAAGGCTGATACAGGATGAACTGTAAAGAAAAGAAAAAAATTAAAGGGTTACAATCTACTCATTTATTTTATAAATCCTAGTAATAGTTGCAAGCGGTAGTTTAATAAGCTTTACACTTTAGTATTAACTGTTCTATAGTTAAACATTTTTTGAATACATCTTAACTATGGGTACAATAGAGAGGGTACAATTAAGAGCGAGCTCTATTTTAATAATAACTTCCGATAAAAGTAGGCGGGCAAGGCTTGAACTCCTTTCGCGTAGCTTTTATATACTCGGTTAACGCACGCCAGCCTTCCGTACTATCATCTGTTCTGTTTTTTAAGCTTATTATTGCGTGGCGCCATCGATTCATGGGAGGTACGCGCTCTATTTCATCGCATTTATAAACTTTTAATTCTACGTAATGAGAACCGAGTTTACAGTCGTTAGACTGGCGAGCAACTCCGTTTGCGATTCGTCGGTTTAGAAAAGATACGAGAGGAGTCATTTTTTTACCAGGTCTGAGGGCTTGCTCATCTACTTCGTCATCCTCAGAGTCGGTCCCGAACACATCGCGCGCAGACTCCTTTCTGCTAACGTCAGCGGGAGTAGTATGGCTCGCTGTAGTTGGAGTAATAATGCTGACTTTACTTTTCTTTCGCTTCGGCTGCTCCAGTTCACTGTTATGCGGCTCTTTGCTTCCATGTTTTCCCACCTTTTGTATTTTCAGGCTTTCACACCGTACTCCATCTTGAACAAATGAATAAACATTATGACTAGTGTTAATGTTATAACTTTTTGGATATCTTTTAAACTCTTTTCTTATAATGCTTACAAACTGCTTTAGATATTGCCAGGCTTCTGAGTCGGTGTTAGTTTTATTTTTTAATTTTAGGTCAAATAATATTTCATCTTCCTTGCACAATTTCAAAACGATGTAGTATGTTCCTTTTTTATGTTTATCGATCTGACGCGAAAATCCTTTCGGAATTTTGTTAGTGATGTAGGAATAAAGATGATTGTATTGTTCCTTACCACTATCGTCACTGTTTCGATCCTCCCCCCTCGCTATCTGTCCCGAACAATTCATATGATAACGCTGGTTCGATGCGAGCGGGATTAATTCGCTTTTTCCCCTTTTCCGAAGTGCTGACCCGAGATGCTGAGTTCGAGCCGTGACCCCCCTCACGGATCACGGGTTTTTTACATTTTTTATGAGTATAATTCTTCTCATCCTCCTCCGTCCGAAGCGGTCTCTCTTGAACATGACTGGACCTGAAAAGGTAATTTTATTAAATTAATTTGATAATTGAACCCACAAGCAATCAGTAAAACAACTCAGATCGTAAGAACAAAACACAAATTTATTTTAAACTTTAACTATCTAAACATACGAGAGAATTGAATGGATGCATTCATTTCTCTACTATTGTCAAACTACACTAAGCTTGCGCTCAGAAAAAATAATCGTATTTTAATAGATGAAATATCTGATAGATGAATAGATGAATATTCGAATGGTACTTACATGATAGCAGATATGTTGACACTTATTGATGCACTTTAGTAACTTGAAGATCAGAAGACTTCGCTTGCCGATGACAATGTGTCTCAGTCTCACAATTCCCACTTTAAATATATGCGAGCGATAACCATTTTTGGAACGAAAAACACACATTCAAATAAAAATCAAGCAGACTTGCACTTTTGCTGCTCCATACTTATCATGCACAATAGCTGTTGTCAGCGTTCTGTATCCCGATATAAAAGTAAAAATCTAAATATTTAATTACAACCTTATGTACTATGCAACAAGCACTATAAATAAGTGCAACCAAGAAATTAATCACTATCATGTTTTTTTGTCTCAACACGATTGGAATTCAGTCGGAAGTATACGCGGGCCGAACATTGAAATTAAACTTTATTATTTGTAAATATAGTTCAATTTAAAATGGCAGAAAAATCAGACCTTATAAGTCTCACACCGAAAAGCTAGAATTTAAATAGATAGGGAATCATCTTGCATTCGACACGTGCATAAACTTTCCTCTTATGGCATATACCATAAAGGATTAGAATGTTAGATCAATATCCAATATTAAGCTACTTTGAATTCTATCGACACCATTTTATTTATATATAAAGCTAAAAATTTCTGAAGGGATACCTATTGTAATAAATATTTTGAACGTACGTGGTTCTCTTGCAAAATGTCGGTAAGTTAAATTTAATTATAAATATCGGTACATATGTTTTCTGTTTATATATTACATGCTAACCGGTGTGTAAATTTCAGGATACGTCTGAGCATCTATTCAACTTTGTACCCTGCAATGCATCGCGACCTACATATGAACCAAGGCTCGGGTTAGATCGTAAACGAAAGCCAGAAAACACAACAATTTATTCGTATATCAAGAAACCTCATCAGAATAGAGCTGCTAAAGTGATTAAAATAGAAATTTATGACGGAGACAAAATAGAAGATAGTGAGCGAATATGCAAGTGTAATGCAGAATTGTGCCTGCAGTATGCGGTCAAAAGCGTTCCTCTAGACGGAATATATGAGTCAACACTTAACGTAATAGATAAAATAACGGAGTCTATATCATCTAATATTTGTAATCGCTACACAGTGTTGTAAAAATATGCATTTTACAGAATAAATATTAATCGAGTAACAATGTGTTTATTTATTTATCACGCCACTAACCCACCATTTTAAATTCGACTTATCCGACTCGCGTTGTTTTGGAAAGGTGAGACCGCTAATTAATTACCGGCGTCGATAACACTGTACGTCTCATAATTATGTTCACGTCGATGTATGAATCACTATCTATTTAATAACGCTTAATATAAAATGGAGCACTCATAATTGATGTATTGAATACATGAATACTGATTTAGATCTATTATAAATTTTGCCTAGCTCATAGGTATTACACTAGATGAAAACTTGATCTATTCAGTATTCAGAACATGAAAGAAGAACAAGTAGAATTAATAGATTAATTGATGAAAAGAAGAATTAATAGATGAAATGATGAAAACTTGATCACTGGTAAGATTGGGGGGGCTTGGATACCTCGGTACGTATCCAGGTCCCCCAATTTTACCCTACTCCTAATTTAAATGATTTTATCGTATAGAACACGTTAAAATAAACATGTTTTACTTGAAAAATGAGGTGATGTAAGTGAGCGCATTTCGTTGAAATTTTACATAATTTCTTTGAATTTGGTGCGTTTAAGGGCCGGCGCTGACTGCCGGCATGGCACGGCGTGTCATGGCAAAGGATTTCGGTACTGATATAACCATTTTTAATCTTATTACCATGAGTATAGAATTCATGTTACTTTATTTTGACACAACGATGCCGAGGGAGGCCGCGGTAGGACAGAACGTGCCTAAGCATTCCACGGGATGCCGCGGCGTACTGCTGCATCTCGCGAGACGCACGCGCATGACACGGGCCGCCGCCGGTGGCTGGGTCGACAGCAGGATGCCACAGCATACCGCGGAATGCCGTAGCGGCCTTCGGGATGCCACAGCATAATTTGCCGTGTCATGCCAGCAGGATGCCACGGCATGCCGCGGAAGGCCGTGTTAGGGCCGGCGCTGACTGCCGGCACGGCACAGGATGGCACGGTAAGTTGTGCTGCAGCATTCCGAAGGATAACACGGCCTTCCGCGGCATGCCGTGGCATCCTGCTGGCATGACACGGCAAATTAGGGCCGGCGCTGACTGCCGGCATGGCACGGCGTGTCATGGCAAAGGATTTCGGTACTGATATAACCATTTTTAATCTTATTACCATGAGTATAGAATTCATGTTACTTTATTTTGACACAACGATGCCGAGGGAGGCCGCGGTAGGACAGAACGTGCCTAAGCATTCCACGGGATGCCTGGCGGCCCGTGTCATGCGCGTGCGTCTCGCGAGATGCACCAGTACGCCGCGGCATCCCGTGGAATGCTTAGGCACGTTCTGTCCTACCGCGGCCTCCCTATTCCTAGCGGCGGTTATATCAGTACCGAAATCCTTTGCCATGACACGCCGTGCCATGCCGGCAGTCAGCGCCGGCCCTTATCCTTCGGAATGCTGCAGCACAACTTACCGTGCCATCCTGTGCCGTGCCGGCAGTCAGCGCCGGCCCTAAGATTCGTAATATGTTACCTAAAGAGGTTATTTTGGCTCATAATTTTTCTATTTGGAATTACGCGGCCACTATTTCTAATGAAAATAGGGCAATAGCGGCTGCAACCGAATGGCTCCTGTTGCCAAAAAAACCTCTAACTGTAAGATAACGATGAGTCGGGAAGAAAGGGCTTCCTACAAGCTAGGATATCGCTGGAGATGTAGGAAACGGGCATGCTCTGGGACTGTTTTATATCCCACTAAGAATACTTTTTTTGATAAAAGTAAAGTTTCAATAATGAAAACTCTCCGTCTCATCATGCACTTTTTCCGAAAGGATAAAGTTTCGCAGGCGGAAAAATAATTCAAATTTACCATTACCTACGGGAGGTATGTGAGGTGACGGAGGCCCATGACCGTTCTATGATTGGAGGTCCGGGTGATATTGTAGAGGTAGACGAAAGTCACCTCTACACCCGAAAATATCACCGCGGGCGGATTTTAAAAAGCAAAATCTGGGCGTTCGGCTGTATAAGCCGCCTTACAAATAAATGCCACATAGAGCTTATCCCCGACAAATCTCGTGGCACTATTGATCCCATAGTTCAGGCAGCCAGCGGGGCGACAAGATTCCTATATCATGTCAGACATGCACCGCTCTTATAATGGCATTCATTTGCGGTTGGGAATGCGGGGTCACTCTGTGGTGAACCATAGTGTGGAATATTTAGCGGGAACATTAGAACTCGAAGTCGATCCGAGTTTAGGACAGTCCATCCCAGGGTCGAATTTTAAAAGTGTCAAAGTGCACACAAATAACATTGAAAGACAATGGCTTGAATTAAAACGCCATTGCCGTACGTGCCGAAGTGGAGACAAAATAAAATGGTACATGGGAGAATATATGTACCGGCAGAATATCCTCCGGCAGTGTCCAAGTGACGCTGCGAAATTCAGGCGCTTTCTGGCGGACATTTTTAGAATGTACCCTAAACGAAAACTGCCGTTGCAGACCTGGTTGCCCTCGAGGTCCAATTACTATGTAAATAATAAAAAAAGTAAAAAAAAATACAAAAAAAATAGGTTAGGTTAGTTTTTATATACGCCCTTAGGGCAAACCGCCCTGAAATAGGGGCCCCGCGTAGCGGAGACCCGTCGACTCGGTTTTAACTTCGTAAAATTGATTTAGTAAAAAGTTTATTTAAAAGAATACTACGCTTGTCTTAGTCTATTTCCCTTTCGCCTTGTTATATTAGCCAACATTCGATCTCTTATAACCAGTGATCGTAGATTTTCCAGCATTTTTGATGCAGTGCTAGGGTTGTCAGTAGTGCCCAATATTAAATTGTTGGAATCAAGAATCAAATAAAATCTAAAATAAAAATAAAATAGCGTATTAAACAAATCGGAAATACAGAAAAAAAAACAGAACATGTAAAGCCTAACCCAATATGCATAATGAAATGAAGGGTTAATTTACTACGAGTATAAGAGAAAATGTAACATAGTTGCAATAACTTCTTATCTCAGGTTATAGTTCATATTTATGATTAGGAATTTATATACTAACTATATATTAGCATAGACAGTAAAATGCGTAGGTAATGGCAGTGCATAAATCGTCGCTTAAATGCTAAACGGCCCCATCACAAAAAAAATAAAAAACTATTTTATGACAAAAACGAGTTTAAAAACGGTAAAATTTTAATATTACACGAAGACACCTATCAATTTTGATTTATATACAACGAAATCACGCAAATGCCCGTTTGGAATTTTAAACTTTCGCGCCTAACTTCAGAGCGAAGCAGCCATTTGGTTAGTTGCGCTCTGGCAGTAGAGGCCAATAGAGGAATAAAATACGCATCCGTTGATTATATACACAATAGATATAAAACAAAAAAACTTACACAAAAATTAAAAAAACATGTCGAAAACTTTGATTATCTCTCCTGTAAAAAAGTTCACTTTTGACATAAGGCCGTTTAGCATTTAAGCGACGAAATATAGAAGACAATTTGTTTCTTCACTGACGTCCCGTCAAGTGCTAAATTATAATAACTGATTAAGTAAAAATAAATAGTGTTTCATTTTCAATGACCACATAATATTACATAATTTTAAACGTCAATCATATTATATAGGTACACGTCTACAACCATAGGTCGCTGTCGTGTGTCATTTGACGTCATCGCACCAAGAATGCTGGAAAAAGTACGATCACTGCTTATAACTCGGCCAATTATGATTTTAGAGAAAAGTTTTTCAAATAAAACATGGTAATTTTAACGTGTTCTATAAGATAAAATCATTTTTGGTGTTATGATGATACTGACGCCTTGAAATTAACCAATCTTTGACCCCCTATAACTCGGCCATTTTTATTTTAGAGAAAAGTTTATTTGAAAAAATAGGCTTAAATTTGTATTTCTCTAAGATTCAATCATAATAAGTCCTATATTTGCGTCCCCTTTCCTTTACCCCGACCAATTTTCTTATTAAAGTTGGTGATAATTTTTATATCTCGAGTGGTTCAAGATCAAAACAAGTCTACTTAAGTCTCGGATAGACTTGACGCGAGTAAGTTACGCTGTACAGTCAGCGTCATAAAGTACGTAGCAGTCAAGACCACCAAATAGTTGGAAACATCCAGAATGCTCATTATTAACATTGACGCAGCCTAAGTGATCGAATTGTTCAGGTCATCGACAGTGCTCAAATATCCGGTATATTACCCACCCACAACGTCTAATACAGCAACGCTTGGTAGTTAGTAGTATGACTGTCGAGTCAAGTGTTCTGGGTTGTAATCCTCGTGTTATGTGCTTTTTGTATTTTTATTTTATATTTTTACAGTCTACCTCAGAGATACACTTTTTTAATTTAAGGAAAATGAGCATCAACCTCTTAAGTTTTAATGGGCATCTCACCCGCTTTGAAAAAGAGTAGTTGTATATTTTGTTTGATACATTCAAAATAAGATTCAGTTTTCTTATGTGTCCCGTATTTTTGGCTACTTTCGATGCTAAGAAGCCTTCGGCGTTCTGGACGTTGCTGTACTAACGGCGGCTTGAATGTTACCAAGTATTAGGCGTTGCGGGTGCTCCGGTATATTTGTATACAGTGGATGGCATGTATAATTTGATAACTTAGGCTGCGTCGATGTTAATGAGCATTCTGGATGTTTCCAACTATTTGGTGGTCTTGACTGCTACGTACTTTATGACGCTGACTGTACTTACTCGTATGGCTCGGTGACCTTACTCGCCCGTGTGTCACCCTAAGTCCCTAACCCTAAGTACGCGAACTTCTGAAGGTAAACACAGGCGAAAAAGGTCGTCGAGCTTTAAGTAAAGCTTGTCCCAGTAAAAAATGTCGCTTTAAAAAAATCCTTATTAAATATTAAAATTCACCAAATTTTCTGATACCGTTTTATTTGATATTCCTTAAAATATTATTATTTACGCATAAAGACCAGTTTAGGATTAGTTCATCCAGAAACTTCTTAATTTTCCCTTGACCCCTGCCATCGGTGATCAGCTTGGAAGCTTCATTCCACTTCCGCTTGAAGTCTTGAACTGAAGTGGCATTACTTTTATGTTTTAAAAGCTTCTGTTTCACACGAGCCCAATATTTTTCAATGGGTCGTAACTCCGGGCAGTTGGGAGGATTGAGAGTTTTTTCAACAAAATCGTCATTATTTTTGCTTTGTACCACTCTATTGCTTCCTTCGTGTAGTGACACGTGGCCAAATCAGGCTAAAACAGGGCAGGTGAAGTATGCCTCTTAATGAATGGCAACAGTCGGTTTTTGAGGCACTCATTCGGGTATATATCACCATTTATGGCGTTTGCCACATGAACAGATCGCCTGCCACACGAGAACTTTATTTGCATCCATTTTGAGACTTGTTAGATGAATTTCACATAATCATTATTTCTGTGAAGCGATATTTCTTTTCGCATTTTTTCCCTTTTTTAATTTTACCCAATTTTGTTTTTCCTCAGTGGATTTTACTACCGTCGCTTTTGTTCACGGTCGACTTATTTCCCAGTCGCATTTTTTGCCGATCGATTTCTATCCCAATCTCTCTCTTTCCCAAAAGTAATTACATCGTAATGTAGGTAGGTTTAGGTTATGTTAGTTTTGCAGCAGGCCCGGAGGGCCAAATAATCTAGAAATAGGAGCTTCGCGACAGCGGAGCTCCGTCGACTCTGTCTAATTTAATTTTTGGAGTGGGTAACACACTACTGTGAATATACAATGCTAGGAAATGACGCGACTGGATAAAACTCGCAAGGGTAAAAACACGAATGTGAAAATAAACCGCCGGAAAAAAAGCTACTATTAATTATCACTTTCGGGAAAAAACACGAAAAGAAAATTATCTTCAAAGAAAAAATGCGTTTGGGAAAGTCATCTAACAAATCCATTTTGATAACCTTATACTCTTCACTTACTACTTTTCTGTCGGTCCCAGAATAATAGTGGTGTCCTGGAAGTCATTTGAATTCAAGGTTGCAGTAAGATTCGTCATCCATAACTGTACAATATTTTTTCTTAGTCATTTTTGAATAAAGTTTTCTAGATCTCGTTTTAGACTCTTTTGACTGTTTTGCATTTCTGTTGGGCACTTTTAAAGTTTGTTTAAACGTTGTTATAAAACAATTTTCGTTGCACTGTAGATTTCGAGGTTTTAAACTTCTTGGCCAAGTCTCGTACAGAGAGGGTAGTTTTTTCTGTAAAGCTGTTATAATCTTCTTCTCGATATTCTGGTTTACAAACCCTGGTTTACGTCCACTTCCAGGCCATCGCCGTATACCACCTGTCTCCCTGAACCGTTTTAAAACCCTTTGAACGGTTCTTGTAACGTTTTCAGCTGCGATGCCACTTTCTTCGCAGAGATGCCTTTATATTGAACATATTTGTACAAAAAAAATCGTGTAACTTTTCTTGCACCGACGACATCGTTGAACATCTAGTACTGACAACTTTTTTTTCATTTCTTTTTTATACATTATAGAGCATCCTAACGGGAAACATAGTTTTCAAACCTCTTTAGATTTCATCCTGATACACAACTCCATCTAATAATGAGCGACATTTTTTTCTGGGACAAGCTTTACGCGTACTTACTCGACCGTCTATCTGGGCCTTTAGTCGAGATAGGTTTTCCTTTTAAATTCGTTATATTTTCCTGATTTTGAGTACCGAAATTGGCCTTATATGTAGGTATATCCTAAACGGTCCCCCAAATGTTAAAATTGATAATGACGTACACATAATGTTTTTTTAATAGCTATCCAAGCACAATATGTCACACGATGCTGTAAAGTATGAAAAAATACCCCTGCTTATATCTAAAAGGGACCAACCATAGCAAGCGCGCGCCACGGGCAACAAACGACAAACACAAGCATGTAAGCATGACAAAACGCAAGCCGCAAAAGCGCCCGTTTTGCGCCCGAGGCGCTCGTGAGAGTCGTGAGCAAGTTAGTCATTCTACTGATCGTAACCATGACCAAGGTCATGGTGATAGAGAAGGATGAGGAGATGACTGAGTGCGTGATAAATATAAATGGTGAATTAGTAGAACAAGTGAGCGAATTTGTGTACCTGGGAAGTATGTTTACACGAGATGGTAAGTGTGAGAAGGATATCGAGAGGAGGGTGAATGCGGGCAATCAAATTAATGGAGCCCTGTACTCCTTTGTGAGCAGACAGGGCGTTTCACAAAAAGCCCGGCTGGCTGTTCACAATGGAGTGCTGGCCCCTACCCTGATGTATGGTAGTGAATGTTGGGTGTGGCAGGACACAACATTATTAAAATCGCATGTCGTTAAACTTAAACCTAAATTGAATGAACAAGATTACTAACAAATAATGTTCTTCATTACAGAGGCCTTTGGAGAAGCCCGATGACCTGGACGTCAGCGACCCGTCTAAGGTGCACCTGGAGGACCTGTGTGAGAAGTGTCGCACCCTCGGCATCTCCTGCCGCTAAATACTAACGTCTAGTTTGTAATGTCTTATGCGTGTGGGTCTTGATGGTGCAGGTCACTCAGGATTTAAATTAAGTTTTAAGTTCTTAAGATTATTTTGATTTAGAATTGCGAAAGGTTACTTACTTTTTCTTATTAAGTTCGTCAAATATAACGGTGTTGTATTGTATCCTAAACATGTATGAAAAATAATATAACATAACGTGCCATTAAAGTAGATGTTTTTTCTTTCGCAATGAAGTTTTTACATACATAGTTACATTAGTTACTGATCGTCCGTGATACTGCAATGCCGCCTCACGTACCAATTAAATAGGCCGCAAAATAATTTTATAAAAATCAGATTAATAAACTTAAACATAAGAAATATAGTTATACTACTAAGATTCATCAAAACATTTACGGTGCTCCTTATGCAAGATAGACTAAAACAAAGCGAATTATAGGCCTGATGTATAATTCAGACGACAATTATCATCGACAGCACACTGTCCTACCATTTATAATTCATACATACGAGGGGAGGTCCAAAAGTTCGCAGAATGGAGGGGATGGGGGTGGGGATGACTATATTTTTTAGTATAGTACTAATGGCCAACTCATTAAGAGTATATATACCAACTTTCAGCCTGAAGAGCTCATTACTTTACAAAATATCGTCGAGCAAGCAAGTCAATCTGGAAAAATCCTGGAAGTATGGAGCAAATTGAGTATCGAGCCATCATCAAGTTCCTGACTAAGCAAGGAAAAACTCCTCAGACCATCATGAGTGAGATGTCAGTAGTTTACTGTGATCATTGCCCTGGAAAAACAATGATTTACAAATGGCACGGTCTTTTTAAAATTGGCAGAGAGTCCATTGAAGACGACCCTCACCCAGGACGGCCTGTCGAGGTCACCACATCAGATACCGACGGAAAAGTTGAAAAATTAGTATTAGAAGATGCTCGCCTGAAGAAGAAACAGATTTCTGCATTAGTTGGAGTATCTGAAACCACTATTTTGCGGATTCTACATGAACACCTCGGCATGATTAAAGTGAGTGCAAGATGGGTGCCGAGAATGCTTACGCCGCATCAGCGACAGCAGCGAATCGACGCGTGTAGCAGTTTTTTAGAACGGTGTGGAGAAGAAAGTACGTCGATTTTGAAGCGGATTGTTACTGGAGATGAAACTTGGGTTCATCATTTTGAACCTGACTCTAAACAGGAGTCGATGCAATGGCACAAGAAGGGTACCCCCCCACCTAAGAAATTTAAGGTGTCAGAATCGGCCGGAAAGTTGATGGCTACGATTTTCTGGGACTGCCAAGGAATTTTGATGATCGATTACAAAAGCAACGATGTCACAATTACTGGAGAGTACTACTCTAGGCTACTGGAGCAGTTGCGGGAAGCTATCAAAGAAAAAAGGCGAGGAAAGCTGGCTAAGGGTGTGCTGTTAGCTCCAGTTCACAAGAGTCGTATTGCGATGGCTGCCCTGAACAAATGTGGCTTCGAAGAATTGGTTCATCTACAGCCCGAACCTGGCCCCCAGTGATTATTATTTATTCCCAAATTTGAAGAAAGAGTTGCGGGGAAGAAAATTTCACACCGATGATGAAGTAAAGGACGCAATTTTGGCTCATTTTGACAGCAAAGAAGAAAATTATTTTTATGTGGGTTTAGAAAAATTAATATCACGATCTAACAAATGTATTAACCTTAAGGGAGATTATATTGAAAAGGAAAAATAGTAACGTCTTTTTATTTAATTATTTAGCCCTCCATTCCGCGAACTTTTGGACCTCCCCTCGTACATACCTTCACGCCTGTAATCGCAGAGTGGGCTAGGCAGAGCTACAGAATTACAACTTAAAAAGTTGTTGATAATTCAGTAACCACAATTTGCACAAATAGGCTAAGATGTTTACCAGCATTTAGTGACAGGTTGCAAGCCCTTCGCCTAACAGTACTAAGCCTATATTCCCGTACTCTCCTCTTACGGCATCCACGGGAAGACATGGAGTGGCACTATTTTAACCCGGCCACCACACGAGGAATCATTTATAATCATTTGGGTAAGGACCAAAAAGTTGTCCACGCTAACTCACTCAATTAAATTTTATATGAAACTTTTCCGTTGTGAAACGAAAGTTAGTCATACAATTGTAGGGATCATTTTCGTCGCACAACGGAACTTTTTTCGACTTCGTTGTTTGTATGGTTAACTGCGCTTAACTGTGGGCCAACTTTTTGGTCAGTACCCATTTATAATTCATATCATATTTATACAGGGCGTCCCAAACTTATGGGACATGAAGGGGAAGTACCTTAAATATCGTAGATAGTGTATTTTGCTGAAAAAAGACTATGTTATTTTTGAAAGTTAGTAATTCTGCATTCATAGATTTTCTAAAAATTACTTGCTTCGTCTGGGAATCGAACCAACTTAAATGTCAACAAAAAAAACACCCTACTTTTATGATGCCAATCGAAAGAATGGCTAAAAAAAAAAAAACTGCTTAAGTAACATAGTATTTTAAAAGAAAGGAACAACGTAAAATGATCGAGTCAAATTTATTGCCGGTTTGTAAAACTAGGAGTGAAAGCTATTAATTAGAGGAAAAAAACGGGCCATGGAGACTTACTGTGGTAGTAAGGCGGCCGGAAGGTGTCCTCCTGCACCGACCAGCGCGGCGGGAAGATGACGAAGTCCGCGACGGCGACGCCGGGCTTCGGCGACGGACACGTCAGCACCGTGAATATTGACGGGTCCTGCGGTAAGAGTAAGAGCCCGTTCAGACTAGAGCGATAATCACACGGTTTCGAAACCGCGCAGTTCTTATTTACTTGAAGATTGTAGGCTTTCAGACGTAACCGCGCAGTTTTAAACAACAATAAAATCACTATTCAATTAAGTACATACCTATCCCACAATGGTTGAGACAAAAATTATGTTCTCGACGCTACTTTGACGTTTTACACTATTGAATTTTTAGCAAATATATTTCTCCGCGGCTTATAGAAGATTGCCCTTATAACGGATTCCGACTAAACTTTTATAAGAATAAAGCCTAAATAATTAATGAGTGTAATACACTTATTAAATGTTAGAAAGTTGCGATTCTATAGGGACTGCTCTTATAAACAACTTTTACTTTGTAATGATAAGTTTAGTTTACTTGATACTAACAACAATAAAACGTGTCTAAGGGTTATTATATTAGCTATCAATAAAGCAATAATATGGAAAGTATTATAATTAAGCTCTTATAATTTGTGCCCAAATGAAGTCTCATAGACGATAATATGACTTTTATAAGAACACATTTTTTGGTAATATAGTATAGCCTCGTCCTGCCCAGTGTTCTTAATAAAGGACACATTCGATTTGGTAGTTTCTGCCCGGGAAATCAAATTTGATATGTAAAATTGTCCTTTATAGAGGACAATGGGCAGAAACCGGAAGTATTTAAAAAAAAATGCTTGGGCAGGACGAGGATATTAGCCGTTATAAGATATGTTTTTGCTAGTTGGAGAGGAATCTATTGAACCGACGTAATTGTAAGTTACTTTAGCTCTATCCCTTTCTCTTGATTTAGTCACGAGTGAAGTGAAGTTTCGATTTAGGTCGTGTTTGTGGTAACCATCCTGCACTGCAGCCTTTATCCTTTATTACTAACTAACCTAACCCGCCGACTAACCTAAACAAAATCTTAGGCGACGTAATGTAGTGATCTGAGAAGAGAGTGTCGGTCGGTACTCACACAATGATCAAACGAGACGGAGTTGATGACCATGAAGTTGGCCAGATCGTACTTGTAGGGGACGTAGTTGCCGTGCCACGCCACCACGTCGAACGGCGAGTGGCGCTGCTGAGCCGCGAACAGAGCGCCCTGGTACTTGCTGATTATTGTGAAATCTACACCAAAACGAAATCAAAATTGTAAATCAAAATGCATTCCAATAGTCCAAGAAATTGATAAGAAGGCTTGGAAGTGGTACGAAACCTTCAAAAAGACAAGCGAAGATTTTGTATAATTTAATAGCGGTAATTTTAAAATACGCAATACAAAAGTATATACGGCAACAAAAAAAAATTAAATCTTATTTTAAGAATCTTGATCGTATAACGATCATGACGCTCCATAGGATTTAACAGTTCTTAAATCTAAATCAAATATTACTTAACCGCTTGTATAACCCGCGTGGAGACTATTGGGATGAACTGGATGTTCCTTCTCGTCGCTCAATTTGCAATATAATCACACCGCGTGGTCGTGAAAACGTAAAAAATTGCTTAATTTGACCTCAGTCGAGTGGTGCATGAACAATGAACATGCCACGCGATGCGTTCAAATTGTTCTTTTTCGAATTTCGATATTAAATTCCAAATCTTTGTACTATTTTCATTCGGCTTCTGAACGGATATGTAGTCAGCAGTATTACCAATGTTATCCTGGTCGAGGTACTTGGCGACGGGCGTGAGGAAGTCGCGCGGGTTGGCGAGCCCGTTGGCGCCGATCGGGCCGAGGTCCGGCAGCCGGAAGTGCCCATCGAACACCTCCAGGATGTACCCCCTGAAATGAAGGGTGATCATCGATTCACTAGAGCCTGATCAGCGAGCCGTGAAACAAGCATTTTTTCTAATTCTTCACATGGCAACAAATTTTACCTATGAAACAAGCTGTCACGTTATGAGTATCTATCCAGTCGTAATCAATTTCATGTTACCAGCTACTAGTAATATTTTAAATTTGCCAGCTCAGACTCTAACAATGCGGAGACTGTAAACGTGTCTACATAGAGCGCTGCCGCCTTGTTTTGGTCTTGTTTTAAGGAATATGATATAATTGACAGTCGAGTTTCTTTGCTACGCTTTTTCCCACCATCTTCTCTTGGAAAGTGCTGGTAGGTAGACTCGGATTTGTAAAAGTGCCCGTGAGGACTACCTACATGAAATAAAAGTTAACCTTAACTTAATGCTTTGATGATTGGAAAAAATACCTTCTGCTGGAGTTTTTGCGGCGCTTCTTCTCCGCAATGATGGTCTTGTCCGAAGCGCTAGTAGATTCACTGTTAACTCGTAATACCGACGTGTGAAAGAGCCCCCATGTTGCCATTACTTACTGAATAAATATTTAGAATTTTGATTTTTTAATTTTGTGTGCTGCTTAAATTACATGTAATATTTTTTGAGTGGTTTGCTCTACGTGAGATGCTTCCTATATCATATCATGCATATAAGGGTTAAATATTATAATTCGTTGAAGTGACTATTCTAGCGATGATCAATATTTTTCAACAGAAGGACCAGCATTAGTAGGTACGCTCTCTACTGACAGTGTTTCTTGTTGTTTGTCAGACCTTTGAAAATGTTTAATCAACGATTATGTACAACTATTATGAATCTAGATAGCATCAGCACTGTTCGCTCATCAGCTTAAATTTAACGGGACCTTTCCGATTGTTCGACATAAAAAGCATCGGCATCCAGTATTGACCGTTAGACGGTTTACCTTGAAGGTCCATCAACAGCAACAGCGAATCTCATCCCGAGCTGGATGACGGCGATCTCGTTGGGAGTCACCTCCATGATGCCGAACTCCGTGGTGATCGTTAGGGTTCCTTGTTGGGGCACTGAACATAAAAAAGATAATATCTAAAAACGTGCTAAAATACTTTCAATGGGACTCGTATATACAATACAATACACGTTATTGTACACCAAACAAAAACATAACAGAGATGTCCATCTCCAGAGCACAATTAAAAATAATACAGGTAAACAACATGCGGTCTTATCGCTGATTAGCAATCTCTTCCAGACAACCTTAGTAGGGACAAGGTATAAGTGAATGTCGAATTCTTTTTCCTGTCACGTTCCTTTTCATTTATTAATTTTCTTCCATTCCTTTTTATCTTCACTATTTAATGTTACTACTCTTTCTTAATCCATTACCTAAACTCTTGCTCCCTTGCGCATCCAACACAGCGCATATTAATGTGTTTTATCTCTCGACACGACAGTGCAAATGTACTTGTATCGATGTTGATATGGGCAGCGGTGATCGCTAATCAATCACTAATCCCTACATTTTCGAAAAAGTTTACAACTACGATAACACGAGACAATAAAACCTACCTATAAGGAAGTCCCCATCGCTGTTGTAGAAAGCGCTGTTGTCCATGGACTTGTTGCAGAGATACACGTGTATGGCCAGACCGTGGCGCGCGCGCGCGTCGCCCGCGCCGCACACCGTGTGGAGGCCCGCCACGAAGTCCACGGGGGCCGAGGGGAGGTCGAACGGCAGCCAGCGGGACTTGGGAGAAGATGACAATAAGTTGGTATTTTTTCATAATAGGTACCGGTAGGTGGGAGTCAAATTAAAAGACCGCAGAGGAATACGTTACTACGCTTCAAAACTAAAACTGCTGAAGAAATAAGGCTACGTGGAAGGAAGGGAGGGGGGCCATTGCCCAGCAGATGGACATCACACATAGTGGGCCCCTCTCCCTTTCGTGTGCGTTAAGACAAGTGTTAGTTGAGAAAGAGACACCTCAAGTAAATGTACCTATGGTATTTTTAAGCGGTCTTACCTAACACTAATGATAAAATCCTAACTTATTTCTCATTTTCTTTGGTACCTACTGGAAATGCTCTTTAATACCTATTGAATAATATACCTCTATTTTCTACATAAAACACGGAAAAGAACACTTTTCCCAAAGCAGCCATCTTCATCGAAGCATCTCGTCATCTTATAAATCATTTATTTTAGCATGATACAGAGCGAAATAAAGGTGTTTTATTGGGCACGTTACACCCAACATAAGTTATACAAAAATATTGTTCCAAAACGTCTTTTTTGACTGCTATTATTTCACAGTAACTATTAAATGAACGTGATAATCTATTGCAGTAGTACTTTAAGTCATATTCGTTAATATTTACATTGCGTTTTATATTTGTGTTGATTAAAGTTACTTCAATTAGAAACGTGATCTATAAAAAACCTAAAGAATCAGGGGTTACAAACCTGTGTTAACCTTTTGAACGCCACAGACGGCTCTGGCCGTCAACTGAAAGTCGTGCCACTGACGCCACGACGGCTACAGCCGTCACAAGTTCAAGATTAAAAGAGACTTTGTTTCGTATCAATAAAGTGTGCATAGCAAACATGTTTGGCGTGTGAGTGACACATTTTGTATTCGAAGTGAGGCATTCAATAGGTTAACAAAATAACGAAACGTCTAAGCATATTATTAGACTTCATGTATAGACTTCATCCGGAACAGTCAGTCTTAAATTAGGTAAATCAATTAAGTATAGCAGTTAGAAACCAATATACATATACATATTCAAATATTTGTATACCTAGTTAATTTTTTACATAATATCGAGATTTTTCCAACACAAAAACATTAATGTAATGACACATGCACAGATACAATATATTGAGTGCATAGATTCTTATTAATTCTGCCAGCGAGTATTAGAGTTGACGACTACTGGCTCTTTTTCTTTTTTTTTCCTAATCCTAAAATAAATGAACTATAGGAGCAAACGAACAGCTGGGCGACGCCGTCTACACCACTACAGCCCAAGAGCAAAAAAATGGATTTTATTACCTGGTTAGGGTCCGGTTCCTGCTCATCCCAGTTGTGCGTCAGGTATTTGGCCACCTCCAGCCGTTTGAAGGGCTTGTGGACTACTGATGGACGGATCCTGCACGCAACATTCATTTAATGGTAAGTTAATATGGTTGGTTGGTATGGTTGGTAATGGTGGTGGATTGGTAGTGGTGGCAGTCCTCAGTTTGTTTTATAATTGATATCATAAAATGAAGTTTTCTATCAAAACATTGCATTCGAAATTATGAAAATTCGGAATTTTGATCGATTTGGAATTGACCACATCGAATGCATAAATAAATATCAGGGGAAAATTTGTGTGGTATCTACCTACCATAATTAGTTTGGAATCTTAGTATCGTCAGGTATAAATACCTGTAGAGCCAGGAGCGGCGGTTGTCGTGCCGCGGCGCTGTGAAGGCGGAGCCCGAAAGCTGCTCTGCGTACAGGCCGTAGGCGCAGCGCTGCGGCGTGTTGCGCCCGGCCGGCAGCGCGCCGCGCCGCCGCGGGTCCTCCGACGAGAACTCCGACCCGAACCCCGACAGGTACTAGCGAGAGAGCATTGGTTATAATTATTATTTATCGACACTCATATCATAAGTCCTCTATAATGCGTTCAGAATCCGTAGACAATGACCATCATTACAAGATACAATTTTACTATGATATTTTTTCTTATCTGTAGCTGTAATGAAAAGTTAAAATTACGATACAACTTTTGATAAAGTAATGTTGTTTAAATTTGGAACATCTTCCAAAACCAACACAATTCAAAGAGGGGGTCAATTCTAGTATCTATTAAACGTCGACTCGGTATATTTTAAGTAAAGTGTCGTACGTCGTTTTGATGTCTAATGACATTAGAATAGGGACTTTGTTAGTTTGTCTATGATTAAAAAAAAAAACATTCATATTCGTGACACAGGTTAGCTTTGCCGCCATTTGTTTGTTCTGCCGCCTGTTTTTAAAATCCGGAAAGAGTACTTATAATATGTGTGTAGATAAAGTAATGTATGCAACTGTACATAATT
Source organism: Acleris emargana (assembly GCA_927399475.2). NCBI lineage: Eukaryota > Metazoa > Arthropoda > Insecta > Lepidoptera > Tortricidae > Acleris > Acleris emargana. The sequence goes on from OV656851.1 coordinate 8,620,142, forward strand.
AGGCCTTAAAAAAATCGTGTGATGTTATTATGAAACTCACCTTCGGCTCGTTTCACAAAACCACACTCGTGTTTTAAGGGCCCTCTTTATGTACCAGTTACATAAAATACTATAATAGCATGTTGAACACAGGTATACGAGCGTAGTATAAATAGAACAGTACAGATGTATAAACAATTATGCACTACATCAGTTCATCTTCAAACAAAGGTACCTACATCGCGCGGCTTGCATGTGTGCTTGCCTCGAACCACCACATGCAAAACTAGTTTATACATACCTTGGGGTGTGTAATATAAACATTACAATGATAGTAAATCATGGATCAAAGTATGGCCAAGTACGAACAACCCAAGGGCCGTAGCAAAGATGCAAACGCTATTAACGTTTTTTCTTGTCTATCAGTATCACTCAAAATGTATGGGATGACAGTTGACCACGTTTATCGCTACGCACGAGAATGTCATCCCATGCCTTTTAAGTGATAGAAAAGAAAAATGTTAAAAGCGTGTGCATGTTGGCTAGGGCCCCTGAGTACCCGAGCGGGAAGAGGCAAGTAGAAAATCCTTCTAAACGGCCGGATAATATGACACGAGCTTTTTGCTTTAAGACATTCACATTCGCAAGGCGGCATGCGTTGTCAGATGTTTACGATATAATAATACTATACTAGTGTAATTTAATCCCGTGTGGTTGCCGGGTTAGAATAGTGCCTCTCCATGTCATCCCGTGGATGTCGTAAGAGACGACTATGGGAATAAAGGCTTGTAGTACTATTAGGCGATGGGCTTGCAACCTGTCACTAATACGCTGGTAAACATCTTAGCCTATTTGTGCAAAATGTGGTTACAGATTTATCAACAAGTTTTTAAAGTTGTAGGTAATTCTGTAGCTCTGCCTACCCCACTCTGGGATTACAGGCGTGAAGATATGTATGTATGTATGTAGTGTAATTTCATCGGTTATTTTCCAGACGAAAAGTAGAGACACGACCCAAAACCGATATTGCGAACACTGCAGCATGGCGGTTAAAGCGTAAAAGTATGGTAGAGATTCTGACAAACCCTGCATATCTAGGTAGAGTCACCAGCAATAATACATGATCCAACATTGGACTCAAACATACCTGACACGCTCTTAAGCTTCAAGTAATACGAGTAAGGACCTGTTAGATATTGTTGAGTCCAATTTGAAGCATATATTATTGCTGTTGATTGTACATTTAATGTTAAACTGATTAAGTAGGTAGGTACCTTTCTTTTGATTCTGAGCAATCGTGTAACAAAACGTTTCAAGTAACCTAATAATTATTTATTAAACCATTTAATCGCGCTTTGCTACAATTTCAATATCATTTCACCTCAATAACAGCATGATATTACTTGTTATGGTAAAATATCCAAATATGGTCGGCCGTGTTTTTCGTGCCCCTAATTTGACTTGCCACGCCACCACGCCACGTTGTGATTGATCACGCTATCGATTTTTGACTAAATAAATGAATTAGTAGGTAGAAGAATGGCGTGAGCTCGCGAATGGAAAATATTGCAAATACTTTGCTAGGAAATAGGATTAATGGGTCAAGAACTTTTTATCAAATTTGCGACCTTGCGACCTATTTGCGAATGCGAGAGAACATTGTAGTTTGCTGCGCAAGCACTACTTCCATAACCTTAAGGACTTATTAAGGTTCTGCATAATGTTCTATATCTAAGCAGGAACAATTATTTATGTATGTATGTGTATGTATGTTATGTTTATTTATTCTTTATGTATGTAGGCATATAATATTTTATTGTTGATTTGTATTTTTATATACCTTTCGGTGCGAGAGGGTTATAATCTCTCATTGTCTGGGCGTGTAGGTGACGTGCATTCCAGGCCCAATGTTTACATTAACAGCATTAGCCGTGTGATTTGTGGTTTGTCACAGAGGAAGTTTTTGTTCGGTGAAACGGGACAGTGTAGCATAGCATTGTAAGAAAGCACTGTCGAATGTGGCCGTGGGTCCTGGTATCTAATGATATTTGATATAGTTCTTTGTTCTAAGTTTTGGGTGGGATGCCGGGTGGGCATTATTCTTTGGCCGGTGGTTGAGACGGGACGCGCGCTCTCCCGAGGCTCGACTGTGCGAGTTGTTGTATACTTGTACCACTTGACCCACGGACTCGTTTCCGTTTCAAGATAAATTAATTTTAGAGAAAGGACTAAATTAGTTACTATTTTGTTGTATGGTGAAACTGGTGAACTTATTTTATATTGTGACTTTTATCGTGGTTTATTGACACTGTTTATTAGTGATTTATTGTTGTTTTATTTTATTATTCATTATACACTTTGTAACTTTACTCGCGTGCGTGATTACCCATTTCCGCCCACAAATATGGATACCATCCCTGGCGCTTGTGATGCCATTCAAGAGCTCCACGCTCCGACATCAGAAGTGGGATCCGCGCACCGAGAGCCTGACGCAGATCATGGAGAACATGTCGAACTAGATCGTCCCTTACCTTCAGTTCCTATGGAGGTGTACTATGAAAAGATGCTGAAACAACAAAATGATCAAATTGAAAAATTAATCCAGGCATTAAAACAGCCACCTGCAAACGACAACAAGAAGACTAATTTTCCGGAATATAATCCTGATAAGAGCGACATGGACGCAAACGCTTGGTGCGATACAGTGGCTTTGTGTATGGAAGAGAAACCATTATCAGGGAGTAATTTAATTATCTCCTTGAGCACTGCGCTGAAAGGTTCAGCTTCGTCATGGTTTTCACAAATTAGTTATTCTGGAATGGATTGGAGCCATTTTCGGGAAACATTTTTGGCCAGATTTGACGCTACTGAGACTTCTGCTGCTGCATTAGTGAGAGTGAACAGCAGTGTGCCTAACAAAAAAACAGTAACCTGTTACACCTGTGGACGGATAGGCCACAAGTCAAATGAGTGCCTAAGAAATCATAAGGCGAAAATGACCAAAACGGACTACAAGAAGGCGGATGCAAACTACAAAGATGGAGTCCAGAAGAGGTCTGCGGTGTGTTTCAAGTGTGGAAGAGTTGGCCACATCGCTCCTCAATGTTCTGAGCGTCGAGCATCATCGTCGTTGGCAGCCCGATCGAGTGGAACTGAGAAGTCATCGACGGCGGAGCACCGGCGAGTTGAAGCTTGCAGCGTAAAGCAAGTGTCGTCGCAGCTCACACACCATGGTCAGTCGTACGATTATTGTTTTGATTCCGGTTCCGAATGTTCTCTGATTAAGGAAACTTTAGCAAATAAATTTTGTGGCAAACGTTTTGGGTCTCTGGTCACGTTGTTGGGCATTGGTAATGCCGATGTTAACAGTACTTGTCAGATATTGTCTGAAGTATGTTTTGATGATAATGTTGTTGAATTACTGTTTCACGTTGTACCTGATGATGCAATTAATAATGGCATTATGGTTGGCCGGGATTTGATTACCCTAGGATTTACAGTTGAGATTTCGAATGATTCCCGGGTGAGACAAGCCACATTTAAAAAATCGTTAAATGGAGTTTCGTTTCTTTTTAAAAATAAAGGAATGTTTCCTTTCAGTAAAATAAGCTAACTAAAGGATTTAAGGTAGTTCCCCTCCAGGGCCCATAGATTTTTTCCACCTTGTATATTGGTTGTTCCTGTTCATCACCATTCGATATCTATTTTTACCCACGACGGAACGGAGAGGGTACTTATATGCGTTTGGGGTCAGAGGAGGTTTGTTTGTTTGTGCAAGCCAATGTTGCCATTTTTGTTAATAAATACATAAGTAAAGATACGCTTCGTAAATATAACTTATCGATAGTCTATTAAATTCAACGTTCCAACTCTAGCGATATTATGTTGAGCTCTTAGTTTTTATTTACGTCTTTTTAAAACTTTACTGTGGTCATGGCTTTTTTGAGTAATTATTTGCACCAGATATCACCACTCACAGAACATAGTAACAGTCAAAAAACAAATGCTTCTTTTTAATTATTTGATTTTAAATAATAAATTCTGGCATATCTTTTTATAATTTTTTTTTTTAGTTGAAGTCCTTGACCTCCTTATTAGGCCTTAATATGTGGTAGGTACATGGCACCACTTATTCGCCATTTTTTTTGTCCAACCATGCGCCCAACATCCTGTAGAATAATATTAGAAGCCTGTTTTTGTTCGTTATGTATTTTACCTTAAGAGGCCGTACACGATTTTTTGACCATTTTGCTTATTTTTGTGATTTAACAGTTAAAATACTGCTTTTCTATAAGTTTTAATGCTCAATATTAAATATCATTTAAGTTATGATCGAATAAATGAGCCACTTTTTTATTTTTGTCGAGTATCAAAATGCGAGATTTAGGTTAATAATAATAAATAAATAAATAAATATCAGGATACAATGTCACACCAATTGACCTAGTCCCAATTTAAGCTCTAGGCTTGTACACACAGCAACACATCTAGCTATACACTTCAGAAATCTGAAATATTGCATGAAAGAGAGTCGCACTAGAATCCATAGAAGTTGACATAATACACATATATACGTCATCTCTTTCTTTTTCTCTCTGCTCTGTCTTTAATGGTTAGTTAGGTGTGATGTTGTGTGTACTATGGGTACTAGACAACGATATAAATACTTATATAGAGAAATATATACTTAAATACATAGAAAACATCCATGACTCAGTAACAAATATTCGCGCTCAACACACAAATATCTGCCCTTACCGGGATTTGAACCCAGGACCGCTAGCTTCGTAGGCAGGGTCACTACCAACTAGGCCAGCGCGTCGTAAACATTATTTATTGCCAATTCTTTTGAACTTTTTGGATATTTTTTTTAGGTAATGGATTGATTACGAACTAAAGTTTATTTCTATTGTTTTAATTTTATAAACGAGAGTTCTGAGTAGCCGAAATAAAAAATATGTTTGGCCCGTTTTCTATAAAAAATTACCAAGTTTATTTATCTTTTTACTCGAAAAATTTATTTGAAAGTGGTAAAAAGTAATTCATACATTCTTTAGACGACTTTCACAGCAATACATTGTAAATTTTTCATACCGTTTAGACGTCAAAACGGTTCATGAATATTATGTGACATTCTAAACCTCTTCCAGCAAAATTCACTTAACAGTCGCCAGTGTCAGGTCGATTAATCAAAATAAAATAATGAAAACAGAAAAGTAGCTCATACATTCGATAAAATTAGAATTTATCTTTCGTGTTGTGTATTAAAACTTGTAGAAATACAGTATTTCAACTGTAAAATCACGTCTGGAAAATCACGTAAATCAGCGATATCGGAAAAATTTCGTGTACGACCTCTTAAATTGTTCAACATTCTTTGGCCCAGTTCCTTTTCACTTTAGGAACAAATCACAAGATCAAAGAAACTTATTACATTAATCATCACTTACCTTCAATCCGGACATGTTATCAATGGAGCCCGTGCTCGGTTTCCCGCGGTCGGAGGCGAACTATCGAGAGGTTTACTCGGAGGCTGGGGCTATATAAATCCTACAAGTATGGAAATTAAGCCGGTTCTTGTAGATAACTCGAATAATCTCAAAAACAAGTCAACTACTTATACCTACTCTTTTACGATAGCGCGTCGTCACAGTACACGCAATATAATTGTGTTTATGTTATCTCTTGTTTAATAACACAGTTCTCGTATCGTATCGTATCGTACTGCAGGCCTATTATGGTCGTGTTTATTGATGTGGATAAAAAGTCCGTCCCTTTCTGACTTGTATGTATGTGCGAGGGTGGCGGATGCTTTATCGACCACAATAAAGGCCCAGCGGGCCGATTATGCGTGACATCTTTTTATCGAGTGGATATGTTTAAATTTTTAACGAAGTCGTTTATTTTATCGAAATCCCTAATATGGTTGACAGCGTCGATAAAGTTATTGCGCCGATATAGCGACAACTAATATGTTTAAGCCCAGTGTGGCAAGAATTACGCGAGATTACTACCATTTTGCAAAAAAGTTGCCAGCGTCACGAAATCAATACATTTTTGCACATGTTGGATGTTGGGTGGCGGGCTTTATATAATGCTTCTTAAATGGGAAGTTATAAATTAGTCATTGAAAGAAGCGGACGACATGCTTTTTAAAACATATGGGTTATCTTGACAACTTGTTTCGGTAGTTCGATGATCTATGGTTATTAGTTTATGGTTAGTAGTTTCGTACTTAACTTACGAAAGTTCAGTTTTGTCCGGTCCAAAAATTGTTCTTGAAGAAACTAATATGAGCCATACATCAAAAGTGTAAGTTTAATATTGTGAACTAATATGAGTTTTTAAGTGCATTATAGATTTCTTTATTTATTGTTAATGATTAAATCAATCATGTTGTGTTGCAGTCGCTGTACAGCATTACAAAAAAAAAACATTGAATATATGGCCAGCCACTCTGTTCGCGAACGGGGAGTTCAGTGATCAGTGGGCCACTCGGGTCTCAATCAAAGACACGAGTCCGAGTGGCAAATCTAGCCACTATGTTGCAAGAGTTTGGCCCGGACAAATCCGTCGCAGCATGGAAAGTCGTAAGTCGTCGTAAATTTTATATATTTATGTGTATTAAGAGGTCCTCAGACCGATTTTAAGAAAATTATCCATGGCCGCTGAAGAAAAATATGACCGTATTGTCCATACAAACTTACCCAATACCCTTTGTTTCATGACTTTTTTTAAATAAAAGTAATGCAATTGTATTTTATGTTACAGAGTATAATAGAAGAACTTGGAAAACTCAACCAGCTCAAGCTGGAACATAATAATATTCTGAGGGAGCAGAATAGGATTTTAGCTAGAAACCAGTAAGTTTTAATGGTATCCATACTCAATATTATGTTATGGTAGATCATTTATAATCAATCTGTATAGAATCTGTCTGTATATAGAACTCAATCTGTCTTTTACGTTCTTGCTGCTAAACTGCTGAACCGAACCTTAATCTTAATTCAAGATTAATTTTGGTACAGGTAGCTTGAGCCTATTTTTTATACTGTTAAATAATAGTTTTCTACTTTAACTGGTAAAAAAAGCAATGTGTTTACTTCTAGTATGAAAATGGAATAAAACACAATAGTAAGCAAAATTATTATTTATTATGGCGGGCCTCTTTTCCTGGGCCGTTCTTAATAAAAAGCCCATTTGCTGGTAGCTGCTGGGTGGCAATGACTCCGTTGCTGTCTGTAGCAGTATCCTGATCCATATCAAGTGTTCTGAAAAATAATATGTAAATAAGAAATTAAATTCTGAACTATCACAGGTTATATATAATATATGTATATACATATATGTACTTAGGCAATTAATTGTATGGAAATATATAATAGTATCATTTTTCTTTTCAGGCTGGAGGACATGCAAATTATTACTGAGGAAGAGTCTTGAATCTTTTTTTGTTTTTTTTTATTATTACTATGTTAATTATCAACATTTAATTATATTAAAAACCCAATTACAATAAGATCTTTTAATTCCAATAATAACACCTTTATTAGTTCCCACACAAGTTATGTTACTGTGCTGTAGGTACTTAATGTATGGTAGAAAAAATATTTTTTAATAATTTAAAGACATGAGTTCTGAATGTTCTGATGGTATAGTCGAGTAAAATGATATTTATACACTTTTGCACCTTATTCCATTGAAATGGAGGTGCAAAAGTGTATACTTATCTTTGACCTCGACTACTTTGTTACAATAATTTTCCATTTTTTCAATCCATATTACTAGACTATATGGAGGCATCATCACACTTATACAAGTTTAATAGTGTACTCTGGTCGCTCTGACTTTGGAAATGTAATATAACAAAGTTAGTACTATTAGGTAGGTACACTAAAACAAATTAATTAAAAGCACTTTTCCCACGGGATGGTGTGTTAATAACACTGGTTAAATCAAATATTATAAATGTGTTATTGTGTTGGTTTCTTTCGTTGTTTGGTCTACTGTTCAAAGCCTTAACATATTGAAATTTGATAGGAACAGAGATAGTTTACCTACATCTCAGAGGAAGACTTAAAACTGATGGACTTTTTAACTGAGAAAATTAAAGCAAGTACCACATAAAAATGTTAGTAAGTAAATAAACTTCAAACTATTGGCCCATTGGGTCCGGGTTGGTACCACCATCTTATCCATTAACCTACCGCCAAGCAGCAGTTTTCATTGTTGTGTACCGGTTTGGGGATAAGACAGCCGGTGAAATGACTAGCATAGAGGCATTCCAACTTAGCCCTCAGGGTTGGCAACGCATTTGCAGTCTTAGGATTGCGTTCTTGTGAATGCCTATGGGTCACAGTTTCCACTCACCATCAGGAGGCCTGTGTGCTCGTTTGCCTTCCTATGCGATTAAAAAAAAAACTTGCCTACCTTCTGTTAACTGCGTCCGTAAACTGAGTCAAGTAGTTGCTCACGGTGCGTTGTGCAATGCACAAGCCGTGGTCCTGCCCTGTTCCGTGTTGGTAATTGCCATCGGCCAAAAAATGCAACGAAGTTAGAACCTGTGAAAGGGTCCAGTGTCTAAAGTAACATTATGTATTTCGGTAGGTATCTGTATGATAAATAATAAATATTACCTTAATATAGACGGGTAATCCGTCACTATTGTGCGGCTGGAGGTCGACTTCGAGCTCGGTACATAAATGGAGAGCCATCTCCTTACACACTCTATAGACGTGCCGGAACTCTTCCTCCGGAAGCTCGAAAGGGTTCGGTGCGTCTCTGATTGTCCTGCACTGTAATTTCCGTCTTTCTTTCTCCGTTTGTGACGTGAGACTAAAGTAGTAGTATCGAGACATTCTACAAAAAATGTTTACCAATTATAACAATTATAATGTAAAACGCCTTTGTTATAAGTAACTAAGACGTTTTTAATAAGTAAAAATATTATAAAACCGATACTTACGCTTCAATTTTAGATGAATTTGAGTAAATTTTCCAAATTAAATGTCTTGTCGTCACCAAGACGGCACTTGTATAAGATTATCTAAATAATATGTCAAAAGTGGATACAAAGTGGCGACCATGTTAAGCAAAATCGATAAAATGTGACGATTGTCATTTATCGTTGTCAAAAGTGGATAAGACAATGTAACCGATGCCACCATGTTAGCCTACGTCGACAATGATATTATGTCGATGAGCTTGTGATAAAAACGTTTTATCGCGTGGATAAGTGTCACCATAATCGGCCCGCTGGTGTGTTTGATTAGCAGTCCTTTAGTTATTCGATTGTAGATTCTGGTACTAAGTATACGTACGACCACTAAATTTAATAACTAACCACTACAGAGCCCGTTACAGAAAGGCAATGAACGTTTTTGAAGAGGTTCCCAATTTTTACTTATGTTAATATGGGGTTACCTTTGTTTCGGCGAAATATATTTGCCAAATGTATCGTTGCCCAACTTTGCATTTGCCAACCCGCTTTGTTTTCTGTAAGCGTAGATATTTCAGGATTTTACAAAAAGGATTTGTTAGATGACTTTCCCAAACGCATTTTTTCTTTGAAGATAATTTTCTTTTCGCGTTTTTCCCCGAAAGTGATAATTAACAGTCACTTTTTTTCCGGCGGTTTATTTTTACATTCGTGTTTTTACCCTTGCGAGTTTTATCCAGTCGCGTCATTTCCTACCACCATATTTTCACGGTCGTGTTTTTCCCGTTCCAATTTGTCGAAGATACAGAGTCGACGGAGCTCCGCTACCGCGGAGCTCCTATTTCTGGGTGGTTTGGCCCTCCGGGCCTGATGCAAAACTAACATATCCTAAACCTACCTACGAATTACGATGTAAATACTTTTGGGAAAAGTGCGACTGAGATAGAAATCGAACGGGAAAAAAACCGACTGGGAAAAAAGTCGAACATCAAAAAAAGCGACTGTAATAAAATCGAATGGTGAAAAATAAAATTAGGTAATATCGCGTTCGGGGAAAAATGCGAACGGAAAATTTAATACAAAGAAATAATGAGTTCGGGAGAATGATTTAACAAACCACAAAAAGTAACCTAACCTAACCTATAGGATTCTACACGATGGTAGGTACTGAAATAAATTTGGAAATATTTATATAACATTGGGTTGGCAAATGAAAAAGTTGGGAAATTATTCATTTGGCAAACATATTTTTGCCAAACGGCAGGTTCCCGTTAATATGACAGGGCTCAATAGCTTTCCAGTAATAATGTCCTTAAGCGTACCTCTTAGTAACCAGCAGTAACCATCTTTGTACTTGTTAGAGTATCCCATCGGTGATATAAACAGAAACCAATACATCATTATCTATTTATTTATATTCATATATGTTAGGACACATTGGAATATTTGGAATATGATTAGAATCACTGACAAACAAGTTTAGGTGCCGAACCGATCACGGTCGGAGTAAACAACAGTTCTAACCATTGCACCACGCGAGATATTATGAAAGAATCGAGCCTTTGATATGTCTGTACTTATATTATGTTATGTTGTATTACTACTTTACTACCGATACGAGTTTGAGGTGGAAATAAAATATGTGCATCTTTACCATTTCATTGAAATGAATGAAGCTCGCGACTGCCTCTGTTCTCAAGGGATTTTCAAATTATCAGGACTGTTATATTATGTCGTTTTCTCTTATGGATTAAACTTTTCAGCATGCTGATTTTATGGGTTTGGTAACTTAAGTTCTATTCATTGCAGCTGAATTTTATTTATATCACTTGTTTACAAACTGGTAGGTATATGCGTCAGTCGTGTAACTGGTTTCTTTACCTACGTATAAGACTCCGTAATGGATCCATTTCAAATGGAAATCAGGCTACTGGGCACTGAGTGTTATACGATACTGTGATATATGAAAAATTTACGAGGGAGGCGTGTTGTTATGTCACGTCCGATAACTCCGATGGTAATGTGGAAATAACATAAGAAGCGCACATAATCTACACCATATTAGAAATACAATCACAAAGTGTAGATATTTCACTTGGGTTTACGCTTTTTGTTATTAGTCCATGTGATTATTTATTACAATTGGTTCCCGATTCGCCAGATTCTTGTTTCGTCAGATTCTTTTTAACGATAAAGAGTTCTGACTGTCAAATAATTACGGCTAATCGTGACTTAATCTTTATTAATACTAACGTACCTTTTTTATAATTTGATGTCTCGGTTACCCTGCTTACGAAACTAGCGGTCATGGGTTCGATTCCCACCGGTAATGGTATAAGTATCTGAGTATTGCACGCTTTATACGTATGTACGTACCTATATGTCGTTGTCTTGTACTCATAGAACTGTATTAGTCAACGTCAAAAGTCGATACTAACTTGTGTACTACATACATACCTTCACGCCTTCATTCCCAGAGTGGGGTAGGCAGAGCTACAGAATTACCAACAACTCTAAAAAACTTGTTGATAACTCTGTAACCACAATTTGCACAATTAGGCTAAGATGTTTACCAGCGTATTAGTGACAGGTTGCAAGCCCATCGCCTAACAGTACTACAAGCCTCTATATTCTTATATATACTTGTGTACTTTATTACATTAACATAATATTTGACAATCTTGTTTGACATTGCTTAGCCGTAAGTATTAGCATAAGCTACAAGATACTAAAGTGTGTATCTACTTTTTGGACTGTACAAGCCTCGAGCTTGTCTAGGTTTATTCTAACAACACGAAATAAAAGAAGAAATACTTCCGCAAAAGATTTATTGATTTCGTTTATATGAACAATGGAAGCGATTCGAATCTTTTTATATTCGAGTACGATGTATGACGATGCAGGAGGCTATACTACAATGGGTAGGATGACTCTTCAACTTTAATTTACATTTTAGAGTGAATACAAATCAATTTATTACGAGTAAGGCAAGAATAAAGATCTACATAGTTGAAGAATCATTAGCAAGTGAATGAAAATGAGAATCCATACACGATTTTACAATCTTTCTTTGTGACAACACTTCATATACAGCATGACATTAATATTATTATTGTTCATATTAATACTTTATAGCTACCAATCTTACGCAACCGAAATATTTCATGCTAGCGCCAGACTCATAAACACACACTTCATGGTCAGTTGACAACATGATGTCGTCTCATTCGGACCAAAGACGGGGAAATAAGCTGAACGATCCAGCCTAGAGCTAGCATAAGTGGTCGCGAGAGCACCGCTCTACAGATGATATTGTCATATTTAATTTAATTTCAAAATAAGCGAAATTTAGATAAACACCGCATGCTAATATAGCAATAAATAACATCAAATTAAATGATCATACATTTCATTATAATAATATTGTAGCTAAAACATCGATGCTAATTAATATTATGCATTAACAATAAACTTAATATTAAACAACACAAATCACAGTTACGTAAGTTAAAAGCGCGTAAATACAAAAACATAAGCGCCTTACTTCGATTATAATTAATTTGATTGATTGAATCATAAAAAATGGCTAATATAAAACCAAAATATACACCCTGTATATAAACTGAACAAAAACTAAAAAACTATTACCCTAAATAAAATAAAATAGTAATCTAAAAATTCCATAAAAAAATATAATCTTCGATGTAAACATAATAGAAATGGTATTTGATTGGATAAATGATAATAATATCTGATTCTCTAAAGTCTACGCTAACATACATTAATATCACACGGCCATACAGCGGCCTTATACATACGTAATGATATCATACATTGATATATTTGGTAACAAATTAAATATCAAAAGACAACCACTGGGGGAAATTGTTCTAAGCGCAGGGGCCGAGCCCAATGTACATAAGATCATTTAATATCATTTGAAGCTGTTCCTTGCAAGCTATGTAGATGTCAAAATAAACAAATCCTATGCAAATAAAAAAATATTCGCACTACAGGATTTGATGAAAATTACAACATTCAATTTATATGGAGTTTAATCCATATCGGTCTACGATATATGGAAGACCATGATATACCAAAATCTTTCGAATATTAACTAATGACGCCTACATTTTGCACCATTTAGCCAATTTCGAATTGAGGTCCTAAGAAAAGCATATCATCAGATAGAAACGGTAGGTTCATGTACTGGATATAACGCAGTTTTAAGATTAATATCAAAGTATCTGTCATAATAAAAAAGAATCCAACAATCTTCTCAATCGAGTCAAAAATATAATTTAGACAAAACGAAACCATTAAAATAACTTTAAAAACAATAAAGCTACAAAAGGTTTGTTAAAAAACTTGACCACGTATAAAATCTACTTTAGCCAGCACACGCCAAGCTGCTGTATTCTGTAAAACTTGTTAGGGCTGTCGATGCGTCCCTCCCGCGGTCCCGCGGCTCAGTACAGTCAACAGCATAAATAAGTGATCATTTATGTACCGTAAAACTACACAACTATGGTCCTGGCCTACAACAATAATCCAATTTTACTTATCACATTATTCTAAAAATATGGTAGTTTTAGCTATAGCTAGAGTTTAGAGCAATTGATTTTAGGCCAAACAGTACATATACCCAGCAATAATGGCAGTAAGGTATCATAATTTAGAATAATTTTATGAGGAAAATTGGACTATTGTTGCAGGTTGTGTGCATAGTTGTGTAGTTTTACGGTAACTTGTCACTTTAACGTTGTGTTTGAAACGTTTTACCAAATTGTGAAACGATTGAAAGCGACAAGGTACATAAATGATCACTTATTTATGCTGTTGACTGTACATCGGGACACTTCATAAAATGCGTAGGTACTCTATACACTCGAGTGGTTTTGGAAGGGCCTCAGGGTTCCATAACGCTCGCTGCGGAGCGTACTAAGAGTAAGGCCTGTATTAATAAACTGATCTCGACTTTAATACCAGTCTCAAGATGCGCCAAAAATGACAGTTTTCTATGGGCCGTATTAATAAACTCTAATTCTAATTTTAATTAATGGCTTTCACTCCTGTTAAATTACACGTAAAGACAATTGTTCGGTAAAAGAGTTTTTTCTCTCATGGACTAAACAGAAGCACAAGATAGAAGACTGTCATTTTTGACGCATCTTGAGACTGGCATTAAAGTCGAGATCAGTTTATTAATACGGGCGTATGACTTGACGTTTACTCTGATGTATCTTGTGACGGGGATCTCGCTCAAGATTCGTTTATTAATACGGCAATAAGACCGCTGTACTCAGAAACATTTTAGAGTCAATTAACTCGTTCCTTTTTCAAACTTGTGCATGAGAAATGGTCACTAAGCAACAATTTAATTGTCATTCTGACTTTGAGTGCGGTCGCGAGAGAAGTACAAAACCTGAGGCCCTTAAAAGAACTCGGGGTATGACCAGACAAAAATATGATAACCGTCAAAGTTGTAAAAATACGTTTACGCGGCTCTAATGCAGTAGAGTCAAGAGGGTAGGTCAAATACTCACGTCATGTATGCGTTAAAATATGCGTTGTTTGAACGCTGCCTCTTGATAGCGACTTACTAGGCGTACAACACGCGAGGTCGGGTTGTGAGCACGTAAATATATTTTTGAAAACTTTACCCGTGTACAAATTATTTGTCATTGACTGTACGTTACATTAGCGTTTGTCTTGAGTATTGGGAATTGCATCGAAAACGACCAGTTCAAGTTTCAGAATAGCGCGTTCTCACAAAACTCTGCAGAAGCCAACTACGATGCGATGCGTTCCGCGTGACATCACCTTACCCTGCCATATTAATTGACCGATGACAGGGCTGACACGGGGAACGAACCCTATACACACCTTCGACTTACAAAAATAATACAATTCAATCACAATTTTAAGAATCGCACGTTTAAAAGTCCAAGAAGAAATACAATGAAAGTTGAACAGCATTATATATTTTTGACTCCTTTTAAACGTGCGAAATGTTTACGTAATTAACTTTGAAAAATAATATCATTATTCATTTGAGATACACTTGGAAGATATGCAGTTATTTTATTCAATACCATAAATAGAAGCCGCGATTTTTTTTCTTAAAATACTACTTTTTTTTTTAAAGGGAGTACATACCAATACTGAGAATATTTCCTTTTCTATAATATTTCAATATTTATTATAAAGACTGGACTAATCGATTATGGTTTATATCGACTGTAATTATCGAAAATCTATCGTGTCGATTATACTTTAAAGTTTACCAACAGCAGAATGCCTGCTAGAGTACATTTGAGTATATAGAGAACTCTAGAATTAATAATGTGGGAAGCATATTGGTTATAAAAGGTACGATTTCACCTAATTGTGCTTTACAAATGTTTCTGTCATACAGAATTAGACAAGAGTTTTATGGTATAGGTAGAATACATAATGAATTTGCGACAAGTTATTTATATGTTATAGTGGTTATATTGTTATTAAGAACCGATTTAAACTTTTCAACGCCTTCTTAAATACAAAATACAATAAATACATAATGTTAATGACTGTTGATAAATTGATGCAATTTTCAATCTTCTGCGGACCTATGATGGTCGTGTATTTATCGTTGTGGCTAAAACATTTTCCACTTTTTGGCCATTATGTAAAATGCGAGAGTGACGAATTTTTTATCAACCGCGATAAAGGCGACCAAAATAAGGACCCTGAGAGAAGCCCTCCCATTCATAAACGCACAATAGCATATGCTTAAAATATGCTCTGTCCTTAAAAGTCATTGTGACATTTGCATCTGACAGAATGTGACAATGCATACTTCAACTAAAATAGGATTACAGTGCGTTTATGAATAAGAGGGACGGTATTAACGAACGAGGAGTTGAAAAGAACAAAATATTAATGATATTAAATATTGACCCCATAAGACAGTCAACAGGTCAACTTACTGTCTGACAAGGCAAAGGCAAGGGATAAGGACAGTCAATGCAACGACGTCCTAGTATAATCATTACTATAGACTTCATATTTATGTAATATTTTATCCCTTACACTGCATTACTACGTAATTTTAATAAGTACTTTAGAACATTTCAATGCATTTTAGAACATTAAAATGTTAAAACAAACCTTGCCGCAAACAGCTTATCCCTATCTACTACCGTTGAATATAATTTAATTTTAATATTGAACATTTGAAAATATGTATTCGCCGTGAATAGTATCCAAGTTATTACATCTTTTACTTGAATAATCCGTAACTATATACAAATAGCTAACAAATGGAGGCTTGTGATGAAATATTATGTTCGTCAAATTATTACGCTTTACAAATCATTTATTTACTACAATCGATCATTGACCTACAACTAGATATATTAAGGCTAGTTTTCCATTCAGAGTAAGCTGTGTTCTTACGCCTTATCCCGTCGGTCAGATATCGAATGCGTCATATAAATCTACTAAGCAACTGCATAAATACGTCATTGCTATCGATTATTGCATTACATAATTCCAATTCTATCTACAACATGAAACATTATTGAATTCATTGATGCATTTCATTTTCATTATCTCAATATCAAAATGAAGTCATTAAAAACTATTTCCAGGGAAACATTCTATACGTACCTATAAATCGTAAACTAGAATGGATTTTTAGGATAGGGATTTATCTTTTGTGGCAGAAACGTAAACCACAGTTACTGACAGCTCGAGATTTCTTTAAAACAAAAAACTGCACTAAAATAAATTAGAATACATCCTGGAGCATTCTTACCACTTTACAGTCCAGTTCGCGAAGAAGTGTAATACGTTTTTTTACTTTGAACTTTATCGACACTGACAATAAAACTCTGTTGTTATTTAACCAACTACATTACTTTTGATACGAAGGTATTCAAGGACTGTCAAGTGGCTTTAAACATCTTCAGCCGCAGTTCCCGAACCTACCTTTATACTTTATCTTATTTCGTGTAGGCAATCGGTTTATTGCTGTGGCAGCATGTGTGTCCATGCGGCTTCGAACTTGGAGTGAGCCATACTGCAGGCGGACTTGGATGCTTCCACTATGCTTAACGGGAACGGCTCGCACTGTTGGATAAAAACGAATTATGTAATACTAGCGACCCGCCCGCGGCTTCGCCCGCGTGGAATGTATTATACATATAAACCTTCCTTAAGAATCACTCTATCTATTAAAAAAACCGCATCAAAATCCATTGCGTAGTTTTAAAGATTTAAGCATACATAGGGACAGACAGCGCAAGCGACTTTGTTTTATACTATGTAGTGATTTTGCCTACAGAATTTAACATAACTTACACCTATGAAAGTACTTTCACCAAGAAAGTTTTGATCGGTGACAGAATAAGGCTAACTTATACACCGTCTTTTTTTTATTTACGATAACTTTAAGGGATAGTTCTTTAGGTCAAATAAAGTTAATTTCCCGAAGACAGACAAATGATTAATCTTACGGTTTTAAAGATATTTAAATTTTAAATTTAATCAGTTAATCACGTTAACTGATGTAAAAGGCTCTTAATTGTGTGTGTATGTCACGCCCACGTTCACGTATTTGACATTGACTATTAGTTGGGTCAATCAACTTTTCTTTGTAGGTCGTTGCCATGGTGACGTCTCCTGGGTCACTCTTTAAAACAATGATTACAAAGGATATAAGTCCACTAAAAAACAGTTATATTGGCAATTACACACCCATTCTTTTATGGCCTTTCTCCTGAGTGTGCTGGAAGTATATATTATAACATTTTTTCTAAGAAACTCTATCACTGTTGTCTCCTGACTTACGGGACAGAATAACAACAACAAAAAGTTGATCCACCCAGTTAACTCTAAAGGCCCTTTTAAAATGACCAAAGATACAACATTTTTACTTTGTTTGAAACAGAACATCTTTTTTTGCAATATTTAAAAATCTAATCTACCACTTAGTTTCTATATCGTAATCGTTATCGTAAATAAAAAAAAACACGGTGTATAAGTAGTATGTTCAAGTATTGGCCTTGATTTCAAATGTATTTATTATTTGATAAATAAAGTGTTGTCGTGAGGAAATTTCAAGGTTTCTGCATTGACTCGACCTTCATGGTCTGTCATATCGAGTCTGAATCTGTAACCATACTGGCTGATTCGTCGGCGCACTAAAGCTGGTTCCTGAGCGAGGCTTAAAATAGAAGCAACGGATCTCAAGTTTTTTTTTATGTCGAGCAACATGGCCCCGTAATAACAATGGCTACAATGATGCTTGATTTGAGCACATTCATTCATGTTTGTTCGAAACGAACAACCAATCGGAATGCTCGAGTAAAATGCTTAAGTGTATCAGCACCCTAGAGACTCATTAATTGATCCATATCCTGCATGCTTGTAGCAATCCATTGCCGGTTGTTTTAACGTTTTTGAGCATTGCAGCGACGCAATGTGTCACGAAACGCTGGCTTAAGACCGCGGGCGCACGTACACTACTACGTGGCACTACTAGGACCGACCGTGAGGCTGCAGTAGGCGCGCTCGACGGCCGCGATGAGCCGCTCCAGCTCGGCGCCGCTCGCCAGCACCAGCGCCAGCCCCGAGCCCCGCTCGCGCGCCTCGCACACGCTCCATTCCTGCGAGATACCAAAACAAACATCATCTATATCTATAAACGAACAGATGGTTCAGAGGCCCTACTTTGAAAATCGAAGCTCGAAGTTACGTTAGCTCCACCCCTTTCTCTGGATTTAGTCTCGACTGACGAATGACAGGGATCGAGCTACAGTAACTCTGAACTTCCGATTGTAAAGGTAGGGCCTCTGATAAGACGTGAAAGAGTGAGACACCCGCAGCAACTATCACTCGTGTACTGGATGCAAATATGGCTACTAGAATACGTCAAGATGATACGGCACACGATTTACGCGCGATCTCGCTATCGCGAGTTTTAGCTGACGTGCGAGAAACAGTCCTTTCTGGATCAGCTCGAGAGCCTGGCGATGCACCTCTGTCCTGGCTGTGCGATCCCAAAACGTGGGGAGGTGAGTTTAGTACGGAAACGCGCTGCCTCGGGCCGAATTTTGACGTTCTGAGTCAACCCTTAAGGGGTAAAACGGAATAAAATGTAAAAGAGTTCTACGGGAACGAAGTCGCAGATAAAAATAACAAACAAAAGCAGAATGGCAAAGTCAAAAGCTACTTACTAGACAGCACCAGTTCTCGTCGGTGTCGGGTATCCTAAACGCGGTCAGATTTTTGATGGAGCCACAAGCTAGTATTTCCACCTCCGTCCTCATTTCTTCAATGTATTCTGCAAAGAAAAAATATTATTTCAGACTTAGAAGGATTAAAATAAAAAAATCTAATATTCGTATAGACGGCATAGACTATATTATAGGCTAAAATGACCGGTAGCAAAAACTGTTATACCTTTAAGGAGCGCGTCCGAGCCGCGTTCCTTGAGGTACGCCGCGGCGCCGGCCACGAACGTGAGGTCCAGGGAGTCTCGCACGCTGATCACCTCCGTCGGGGTCACCAGCACGGTACACGAGGCCGGCGCGCCTAGACGCTCGGTTTTCGCCGCGCCGTCTTTCTCTTCGAGGGCCTAGAGAGGCAAGAGAAGGCATATGAGAATACGTTAGAAAATTTACAAAGAACTGGGTTTCAGGCCTAATTGGCAAAAAGTAAAAAAGGTTGAAATATGAAACCGTCCGCTGCATACTGTACACATTCAGCAGATTCAAACAATCTTTCCAAAAAGTCGGTATATCTTTAGTATTCAGCAGTAGATGACATTTCTTTATTGACCGCATGATAATGTCAATACATTATGTAGGACTGGCAATGGGCATGGGCTTGAGCATCTATGCTCAAGAAAATTAGTCCTTACTCCTGCTGATGACGAGGTCTGATGGTAGACAAATAAATACATTAGTGTAAGCAGCAACTACTTACCTCGGGCCCATTTCTCGAAATTAACTAGACTAAAAATATTAGTCCATGCACTACATTTCACTGGTAGACTTGTAGAAATTGTTTTGAGTGAACTAATATCATTAGTTAAGTGAGTGAGGGCCCGTTTTATACTTGTAAGATTATTAAATGTGCTGTATTTTTCCTAATTTTCCGTTTGGTGTTCAGTAAAGTGGTTTGTATATTGTACCTGCGCCGCGTGAAGCAGCAGCGACTGCAGCCACGAGGAGGCCGCGGGCTCGTCGGCGGCGGCGAGCAGCAGGCGCGCGCCGCAGCCGAGAGCGATCTCGAAGCAGTGCGGCCGCCGCGAGCTGTCCACGTGGCGCCGCACGCCCACGGCCGCGCGCAGGGCCAGCGCGTGCGGCAGCGGCGAGCCGTCCGGCGAGTGCGGGCCCCACTGCAGCACGCCCGCTCTGGGAGAAGGCCGGATGTTAACACCTTTTTTTTTATTTTACGGGGCGGAGAACGCACACGATAGTAATTTAGTGGGTAGATAGGTGGGGCTCTTTTCTTACCTACTCTGCAATCCTACGATTTCATAAGCAATGAACCTTAAGGACCAAGATGTAACACCTCTTAACTAGTCGTTACACCGTATACACTACTTTTCATAATAAAATACAACAGTGCAGACAGCTGCTTAGCGGCATGACAGCAGCGACTCGAACGAACTCTTTACTTTACAAGGTCACCTACCTACGTTGTAATAATTAAATTCAATTGCCTGCAGGTTATCTGCCCAACCAATAAACTTAAATACTTTATTATTGTGGTCTATGCACTAAATTTAGTGCTAGACCCCAATATTTAAAAAAAACAGTTTAAAGCCCTCTCTAAACCCAATGATTAAAATATATTCGTTCTCTTGAACGCCGCGGTCAAATACAATTGAACGTGACCCAGTCACCAAGACGTCATAATCATAACTCATAATAATACGCCGATGTAAAATGTATGAAGCATAGAACACCTCATTGACCAGCATCACCGCCGTACGACAAACCCAAATTACTTGCCAACAATGGCGTCCGAAGGGTCCATCGACTTGAAGAGCCCGGTGTACCTGAGTAGAAAGTAGCAGGGTTCGAAGCGGCGGCTCTTGTCGGTGCGGCACATGAGGTAGCCCTCCAGGGGCGGCGCGAAGGCCCCCGGCGCGTCGATCAGCCGGTCTCCCGCGTCGCCCGAGCACGCGCGCCCGTAATAGAGGATCTCGGACATCTGAGGAACGAATTGGTGAAGTTACTGTAGATTGCGATTAGATCTTCCTTTGTAGTTGTGAAGCCAGCATACCAAATAATGATGGTGACTGTCAGCTTTACCCGACTGCCGAAGGAGGGTAATGTACCCCAGTACCTATAAATACCTGTATGTACGAGTAGTTTACGGTATATGCAATTCTGGTACGGGTAAGGGTGTTACAGAGAACTCGCATAAGCAGAAGCGCCGCGAATCGTTGCCACATCAAAAAACTCACTCATCGATGCTCTTCGCCTAAAACAGAGATCCCTCTTCCAGCTTTGTTTGTGGCAATGTATTTTATGTGAGTTTCTTCTGTTTAGTTTTCGATGTCGTCATTTGTAAAGTCGCTATCGCTATTTAATAATAATATATTTCATAACGTTTTAATACGTTTATCGCCCAAAAATATGGACATAATCTAATAGTTAATTATAATAGTAAATGAAACTGCTAATTCCAAAGACAAACAACACGATGATAAAACAAAAAAGCGTAATATAAAGTAGATGAGAAGATTTTTTAAATTGCGCTACCTCCTCACAATTTTCTTAGAAACAAAACTGGGAGTGATCACTTGTATAGGAAACAGGTGTCGATAAGTTTAACGATATACGAACGCCCTATCTGTCATTTGATTTCGCCCCAACAAATCCGATGTCCGATATGTTAGTTTGCACTATAAACTGCTTTTGCACAACGTCGGTGCAACGAACTATACGAATTTCGTGTCACTGAACGTTCCACGCGATATGAAACTCACCTAATTTCTTTGTGATATG
Source organism: Acleris emargana (assembly GCA_927399475.2). NCBI lineage: Eukaryota > Metazoa > Arthropoda > Insecta > Lepidoptera > Tortricidae > Acleris > Acleris emargana. Next base: position 8,642,069 of record OV656851.1, read on the forward strand.
ACCTACAAAGAGAATGGTGCATAACTTCGACCCTCAAACACGATTAACAGTTTTTATCTTTAGGTAATAGTCAGTGAAAAACATTTCGAAGGACAGAAGGACGTTTACCTTTAATTTATTAATAACCCTGTTACTGATATATTATTATGTAAACAACTCAATTGTTTGTGTATTATGCTGTAATATAGAAAATAAATTGAAAATGAATTAAAACGATACCATATTTTCATCTGGGCCGTACGTTGCGCCGAGAAGCAAATATTAGGTCCTTACCTATGAAATTGGCGTTTTATATGGAGAATTTTATGAAAACGGTGGTTTTCATACATTTAATTTTGCGGATTATTTAGTAACGTCAAATGCAAACCAAGAAAATTTTTGTCAGGAATATTGGACACTTCTAAGCTATATTATACATATCTTAGTTACTTTAAAATAGTTCGCTTCATAAAACTCTGCGTAATTGAAACACTTGAACTTGCAGCACTTAAAAAGAGTTAAGTTCACACTTTAATTTTAAACATTAAGTAAGAAATTGAACCATATTATTTGTATCTAAAACCTTTGTTGCATAGTGTATTAATGAAATTTAAAAATATTTTGGAAGTTAAAATTGAAATAAATAAATTCCGTACGAAATAAAACACGTAAAAAAAACGCCAATTTCATAGGTAAGGACCCAATATATGCTTAATTTTTCTTGAAATTAGTCTCAAATGTAAATTGATGAGACAGCAATACTGTAGAAGTACTAGTAGTACCAGTGACCTCTACTTCGAGAAGTAAAGTTCCATTCATTAATATACTTCGTTTATCCTCGTATCCCCGCGTACAAAACATTGTACATAATACAGCCATAGGAATAAAGGAAACAAAATGTATTTTCCATTGTTTTTATGACTGTCAATAAAATTCAAAAAATTACTATTATATTCACAATAGGCTTCTATTCCATTGACAAATTACGTTGTATGATGGGCCTGAAGAGATTAAACTTCATGTTATACATACATAAACTCACGCCTTCATTCCCAGAGTGGGGTAGGCAGAGCTAAAGAATTACCAACAAGTCTTAAAACTTCTTGATGATTCTGTAACAACATTTTGCACAAGTAGGCTAACAATATAACAATAATATAGTTTATTCATTTATTTAAGAGCCTATAATGTCCTACTGCAATAATATAAGGCAATAATAAATTAATAATGGTAGGTATTATTTTTGACACTTTTCCTAGATTTAACATAGATAATACTGGAAAATATTTGTCTATACAACGTGTTACAAAATACCCCGTAAAAAATATAATAAATTATCAAAGCCAAAAATATTGTCAACCCTAGTAAGCTGTCATGTCAGGGAACCGGAGTTAGCACAGATTATTTAACAGAGAGGCCACCTACCAATTTTAATAATTGACAACTTTAATGGTTTTTCTGTTTTTCTTCCGCAAAGGTTCAATAATATGATGTCATTATGCTTAAAGTACGGGCTTCAAAAAACGTCAAGACGGAAAAAAGATATGTTGTCAATTTCAAATCTTCTTATCGATATTCTACAATTGCTCCGTGTTTTTCATATTTTTTTCGAAAATGACGATGTTTTCTAACTCAGAATATTACGATATGATGTTATGCGTAGGCCATGAAGATAGCAATTTAAATCGTGCTCGCGAACTGTATCAGCAACGATTTATCGATGGAAGACCACCCGCTGAACAGTGACGGCTACCTTGGTACCAGTGTTTTCTCAACATGTCAAGACGCCTACATTCCATAGGCTCCTTTCATCGGCCTTCTGAAAGTGGACGTTCAAGCACAGGTGATGCCAGGCAGGCTGAATTAGTGTAAGAGCATTTTGAAGAAGAGCCAACCACGAGTACGAGACGAGCCGGAGCAAGATTCGATATGAACCATGTTGCAGTTTGGCGAATTATTCGTGACGACAACCTTCACCCTTATCACTATCGCCGTACACAGGGGCTGATGCCCTCTGATCTTGCACCCAGGAGGAACTTCTGCGAGTAGTACCTGAGGCAGTTAGAGAACGGACGGATGAGGCAACTTTCACGAGGTCAGGACTTTGCATAAAGATCACGATTGGGCTCGCGAGATTCCACACGCTTCACGGCAGGGCAGATTCCAACATCAGTGGCGGCTGAATGTATGGCCTGGCATTTATGACGGGCATGTCGTTGGTCCCGTTATTTTGCCATCACGTCTGAACGGTGGCAACTACCTAACGTTTTTACAAACGGAATTCGAAGAGGCGATTGAGGACTTTCCTGTGGCCGACAGGGATTACTTTGACAACCAAAGGAACATGATGTATCAACACGATGGAGCTCCGGCGAGAGTATCTCAACGTTCGCTTTCCACGAAGATGGATCGGCCGTGGAGGACCGGTGCTATGGCCCGCTCGTACTCCGGACACGCCCACACCCTTGGACTTCTTCTTATGGGGTTATGTGAAGGACAGAGTCTATTTCTCCGATTGCCCAACGGTTTTCGGGATGGAGCAGCGTGTAAGATCGGTGTTCGTGTCAATAACACCAATGATGGTGCGAAATGCCACACAAACCATATCCCGACGAGCGAGGTTGTGCATTGAGCAAGGCGGAGCTCACTGTAAATTTGACATTAAAATCATCCAAAACTCGACTTGTAATATGTATCTAATCGAATTCTGTTAATTTTGTTTATATCTCTTTACCGTTTCGCGAATTAGGTAAAAATGTACATAAACATTCTGCGTAGTTTACTCTTTAATTTTACTGAAATAGGGTTTGCACATCAATGAAAAAAAAATGGTTTTATTTTTTTGGGCGGTAAGTCATAGTGATTGTACGGTTCTCAAATATTGTAAATGAACTTGTAATAAGGCGCCATTTACCCCCTTTCGGCTTTACGGGTATTTTTGTAACACCCTGTATATTCCAATCCTCTAATCACCTTTATATAGATCATACAAGTATCCAATTCATAATTTTGACTTTGAATGAGAGGCGAACACGAGAGCAAAATAACGGTAATTTATTCCAATCTAAAAAAAACAACTAGTATGTATCAGTTATCTGTAGGTTATTGGTAATCGCATATTATTGCTGTTATTGCTTTTGAGTCAATTATGCTTCAGCCGTAGATATAATATGGACGATGTTCACCAACTACGATATTGTTAGGAGCGTTTTAAAGTTAATTCATTATAGATTTTTATGAAAATAAGCCATTAAAACCTCCGGGATACAAGGTGTTAAATAAAAAAACCGGATTGAACTATTTTTTTGGGGCCGAGGTTTGAAATACCGGGTGAAATCAGTTCAATAGAGATTCATGGGGTAATTAGAAACACAGCTTAACAAAAAGCATTTTCTACTAATTATAAGACAGATACCGTGTGGTTGCCGGGTTAGAATAGTGCCACTCCATGTCTTCCCGTGGATGTCGTAAGAGGCGACTAAGGGAATAAAGGCTTGTAGTACTGTTAGGCGATGGGCTTGCCACCTGTCACTAATACACTTGGAAACATCTTAGCCTACTTGTGCAAAGTGTGGTTACAGAATTATCAAGAAGTTTTAAGACTTGTTGCTAATTCTTTAGCTCTGCCTACCCCACTCTGGGAATGAAGGCGTGAGTTTATGTATGTATGTATAAGACAGATTTTAACGTAATTTTCCAATATATATTAATTCGTCGTTTGTCCACAATTATCTATTTGGATAAAAATAACAATAACAATTACTCATAAGGCTTGGCAACCAGTTGTAGCTGAGTTTTTACCTTATATGGTTGATCGTCCTCTGGTTTTACGTAATATGAACAAAATTACGTTAATGCATGCATAAAGGAAGGAAGGCCTAAAATTGAAATGTATCGCAAATAATGTGTAGGTATTGCTGATTTAATAATCGATCTAGCAAAATCTGTTACCGAAAGTTAATAAGTATACGCGCTCCAGAGAGGTCACCAGTCTGACGCCGAGGGAAGGCTCGTCGTCGTGGAATAGTCCATGCGACTGGAGAAGTCCATTATCTGCAGTTGTTGGGAGACTGACCTTGTCCTGGTGCCGTTGCCTAGCAACCGCGGCGGCCAGCTGGCGGCAGCTTAACGGGACCAGCGCGGGAGGCCGCTGTATCCGCAGCGGCGAGGTGCGCGCGCTCCATTCGAGAGAGGTCACCAGTCTCGCGCCGAGGGAAGCCTCGCCGGTCACGATGGAACAGGCTATGTTGCCGGACACATCGATGATCTGCACGTACTGAGCCTCTGGCCCGACCTTTCAATGAGAAATAAATACATATCAATGGACAATCGCACACAAATTGACCTAGTCCCAAAGGTAAACCGTAATTTTATCGATTGTATTATTACATTTCAACGAAATGAATTTCATCGAATGCTATTTTCTGCTCAAGCCTTGATTTTTCAGGATATATTAAATATTCATTACGTAGCTTAGGTAGGTATAGGTAATTAGGTATAAAAAAAAACTCGGCGAGAAATGCTTTTCGATGAAATGAAAATTTCATGTATGTATTGATACGTTTGTTGAAAGGGGATTTGATAAAATAATAGTCCCAAAGTAAGCTCTAAGCTTGTACTATGGATACGTACTAAAAAATAATAACCATACTCATATTTAAAAATATCTAGATAGAAAACATCAAAGACTTGGGATAAAATACTTGCTCTCATCACAAAAATATTTGCCCAAACCGGAAATCGCACCCGGGAGACGTACGCGTAAATGTATAGATTTGCAATCAGATGTTTTTGGCAGGGAATTGAATACGCTTTACGTCCGGTTCCTATATTCAATCCGCGGACAGATAGGCTTACTTCGGATTAAAATTTGACACATTTTGTATGGGCAAATGTCAAATTTTAACCCGAGGTAAGCCTTATCTATCCTCGGATTGAATATAGGAACCCGACATTAATCGGTTGCTGTCAATAGACTCCGTTATTAAATGCATCTTGAGAACATCTTAGAAAATTGTATATTGAACGAGTAACGATAAAACAATAGTAATAACTAAATATAAAGGTCTAGATGGAAAGTAATCAAAACGTAGAAATGTAACTCCTTATTGAACTAAAATCTTTCTGTTTCTGATGTAAAACCTTCCTCCTTATGCTTATGCAGATTAAACCAAGAATGCGAGCTGCGCGCGTCATACGTGCATCTCATAAACTGATTAGAATTAGTCACAGTTTCCGCCTCGGTTATTAGCATCCAGCTATTCCTATTAATAAGTATTTTAAATGCCAAGTGTCTTTGTTTGTTCTGTCCTCAAGATGTAAAGCCCCAACCTGTCGATGTGAATTTTGGGACAAACAAAGTCATAAATATATTGCACGTTCCCAAGATGCCAAAAATATCTATACACCTCGATGCACGCAGTCTATGTAAACATATATTTGACGCTATGGGTGTGTACATATAGATGCTGTTGACTGTAAAGAGATCTATTACAGCCAGGGGAGGGACATGGGGTGTTTAACATCTCGGAGAAACAAACAGTTCTCGAGGGTATAGTATAGGACAGTATACTATACATATATTACAGATGATTTTGTCGCGTTATCGCTAAGGTTTTTGCCTCATCTTTTTTTTTATTATTTGAAAAAGGGGTCAGACGAGCAAGCGAGCCACCTGATGGTAAGTGATCATAGCGACTCATAAACACCCGCAACACCAGAAGAGTCGCAGGTGCGCTGCCGGCCTTTGAGAAAAGAGTAGGCTCGTTTTTTAAAGGCTCCCAAGTCGTATTGGGTCGGAAATACAGACGCCGAAAGCTGATTCCACATAGATAAGGTGCGTGGCAAGAATGCCCTTAAAAACGCGCGGTAGTGGATTTCCAACTATCAAGATGGTGTTGATGAAATGATAATTATATGAATGATCTGGAGCGATAACGCGAATATTTACAGAATCCGGATAAGACGAGGCCAGGGTTAATACTCATGCGTAATCGAACTTGCATACGTACAAGTATAGGCTAGTAAATAGTAGGTGCAACTGATATAAGGTCAACCTGCTCTTAGTTAATTAGTAGATTAGATAATATACTCACTTTTTACTGCTACTATTTTGTACCAGTTTTATTATGTAAGTACAGAATTAACACAAAGTTTTAGTTATGTAAGTTTGTGTTCATGTTCGAATACTTTTTAGGTAGGAAGGTATTTTTTTCAGATATAATTTGTTAAAAAAACACACCAGGTACCTAATTCTACGCGGAAAAATCTCTGGTCCAAGGTAATGTCTAAAATTTAAGATTTTCCATTCAATTTGAATCAAACAAGGTTTTTTTGCATTGGCTTTTATTTGTTTTCAACCCCCACTGCTTTCACAAAGTAGGACAGAGGACCAGTAAAGACATTTTGAATTACAATCTTCCTTTATGGTATAGAAACGTTTGGATAGACCCCCAGAATAGACTAAAGGCTGATTATGTTTTATGTGTGTCATACTCTATCTATAAAACTTACAGCAATGGCGTCTAGTTCGTTATGCGGCAATCGGCACAGGATTTCATACTCGTTGCCGCCGGGGGTAAGACCGGCGACGTACAGGGCGTAGTCCGTGATGAATACCAGCAGTGGAGTCCAAGATCCATCTTCCATGTTGTAAGGAGACTGCACTTTCATCATCTGAAATGAGATTTCCATGCTAAGAAACTTACAGTACTCCTAGCTTCTTAATATATGTCGGCATAATACATCACGGCGTGTGGGCGTGCGGGAGTCCGTAAAATAGGGGTCGGTTGCGGCGGTTAAAGGGTTAATACTTATACAGCGTTGTCGTGTACCAGTACTCGTTATTCTCACGAACGGTATAAAAATGAATGAAATGTAATATTAATTGCTATCACTAAAATCAAGCGCGATTCTGTGACGAGCGATCTGGGGCATAATTTGGGCATAAAGCCGATTTCTTCCTTTCTCTTTTTTGGCAAAGCATAGGTAGAACCAAGCAGCGATGTAGATAGAAAATGATGGTAAACATTATTGCCATCACTATTATTCCCTCTTTTAAGCATGATGCGTCCCCGTAATACCTATTAGTCGAAATGCCTAATTGCTTTTTGGAATGGTTGTCTTCATGTACGTCAGTTAAGGCTACATACATACATACATACATAAACTCACGCCTGTCATCCCAGAGTGGGGTAGGCAGAGCTACAGAATTACTAACAACTCTAAAAACTTGTTGATAATTCAGTAACCACATTTTGCACAATAAGGCTATAACCAGTGTATTAGTGACAGGTGGCAAGCCCATCGCCTAACAGTACTACAAGCCTATATTCCCTAAGTCGCCTCATACGACATCCACGGGAAGACACGGAGTGGCACTATTCTAACCCGGCTACCATACGGGCCAAGGCCAGTTAAGGCTAAGCGTATATAAATTCAAGATATAGAAATAATTTAAAATGCAAGTACATTTAAGAAAGTAGGTCATATCTAGAAAGCATGATTAGCGTTTCTCTTAATGGTTTGTCGCAATCAACTCACCCTGTTCAAAGTTTCATTGGGATACGAAAATATCTGCAGCCTCAACTTCTCGTTACATTCAATGGCGACATTATCTTCGAAGCTGTCAAAGTACGATGGCTCCTCGGCTGTGAGCAGCCTCACTGACAGTCTTTTGTTCTCAATCACCTCTTTGTCAACGACCCGCGACATCCGGGCCGCGGAAATGTGAAATGTTTCCGACACCTCGTCGAACGGATATAAGATACTAGGAAAACCTTTTTCCATTCGCAACTTGTTCTGGAAGAACTTGTTATTGCGTATTTTAAGTTCCAAGTCTTTTCTTTGACATACATTTTTTAAGTAACGATTAAGTAAAGCCGATTTATCAGACTGAAGCTTCAGGTTAGAAGCACTGTCGAAAAAGTCGTCGGCGAAATCTTCCCCACCTTTGAGAGTAGAATTATCTGTATTGGAACAATTCTCACTATTAATTTGTGCCTGTTCTTCACTTACTTTTTGTATGGTAGACGCAGATTTACGGCTGTAGCGATTTACGTTTTGCCTTTTGGGGGAAGATAAATGCTTTGGAATTCCATTTTTTTGTTCAGTTTCATCCTGAACATTTTTGTTAAATTGTCTCTTTGGTGTGGATGCTCTGCTTGAAGAGTCTGTGTCTGTTTGCTTTTGAGTAAAATCAATTTTGCTTGTACTTGTAACTAGCTCTTGAACTGGGGTACTCTCTGGGATAGGGACAAAAGTTTCCTTGGGAGCATCAAATGCTGTTTGGAATGTATCATGTACATAACTATAGGATACACCTTTATGTTCATAAACTGTACTTTCATTGTTTACAACATATTTGTTCACTGCTGGAAATGCATCAGCTTTGTTAGAAGTTTTCTTATCAAATTGGGCTTTCATATTAAGAGTGAGTTTGTGACGCGGAGATCCTTCATTTGGTGTCCTGTCTCCTGTGAGACTACTCATAGCTGATGATACCATTTCCTTCGGAGGTTCTTCCAGATGTTGTCCATTTAGATTAATCTCTACAAAGTCATCTTCATCATCAATTTGGAAGCCCGAGTCTAAGCTCTTACAGAGTTGCTTATTTTGATTGACGTCACAGGACAAAGCTTCTACTACATTAGTCAACTCTAAACTGTTCTCAGGCAAACCTTTTTCAGGTGTAAAGTTGAAATTGAAATTTTTGTAGAAACTCTTTAATGAATCAATAATGTTGTTAGCATCCAATAAGTTTAAAACTTTGGAGTTCTGTTTCCGTTCTTCAACCACATTCGTGGTTATATAGCGATTTTTCTTCAAAACAGATTTTACTGTATTTGTGCTTTGTGACACTTCTAAAGGTTTCTTTATTCGGTTGTGGGGCTGGTCTATATCAGCCTCAGAGAAGTATGTTTTCCTCATAAAAGCCACATGGGCATTGTTCTCGAATCCATCACAGGAATATGACTTCTGTGCTTTATCACATTTCCTATGTAGTAGAGTAGCTTCAGTTTTGTTAGAATGTGAAGAGGATGAGTCACTGGAAGATGTCTCGGAGTCGCAGCTGAAATTAGAATCTGAACTGTTCGAGTCACATCCATACAATTTGCCCTTGGGTCTTGTTTCATTATTATGGTCTTTGTCCTTGTTTTCTTGGTTACCATGTTTATAACCTTGGCAATATTCGAATACCCCACTTCTATCACTTTGTGAGTCACCATAAACCAGGAGATCGGACATAGTTTGCTGTGCAACATCTGCAGCGTACTTCGGGGACCTATCTCCTGAAGCACACCACGAAAACCTATCAGTCATAATGTTATTCTTTTGCCTAAATCTATCACAGTAGGAGCTATCTGGTCCATAAGAAATGAAACCGCGTTCAATGTGAATATTGTCAGTTTTAGTATTGTTTAAAATGTCTTCATGGAACGAAACTCGCTTTTTCTGTGAGCTTCCTCCACTTTGAGACTTCTTTCTACATTTTCTTCTATAAACAATATCTTCAGACTGAGATTTCTTTGGTTCAGTTGGTCTAACAGCAGCCTTCTCTAAACTTTCAGCACAGACCATCTCACTTTCTAGTGCTTTTAACACTACATCCGGCAAGTTTTCATACACTGGCGATTTTTTGTTGGTCTCCACGAGTAGCTCCGGGACGTCATCGAGCGCCGCCGTGTTTTGGTTATCGATATCACTGCGAGTCATAACGCTACTGGTAGAGCTCTTCACCATGTCCTGAGCGCAGGAGGGTGCAGGATCATAAATACTATCGCACGCAAGTTCCTCAGCGCCCACCAAGCTATGTGACATTAACGCTTGGCTGGTCACTTCAGAGGCTTCACTGTCCAAACACAAAACACCAGAATCACCGGGCGTATCGGCCAAACTACTCGTAGTGCTCGACACTAAGTGAGAGCTACCTTGTAAACACAACTCCGTAGGCTTCCCTGCGCTGTCTCCTAAGTTCTCCATCTTCACGTAATTTTGGGTATCGCCCCCGCCACTCAATGCCGCTGTCGCAACAGTGTCGTCAGTTCTATGACGACGTTTGCTTTTATCGATCTCATTGCTTCTCAACTCCAAAGCCTTGTTGACCGACATTGCGGTTTTTCGTGTTTGGCTACAGATATAACAATTATTCAGTTAAAAATATAATTAAAACGTTGGTTTTCAGTTACAAATTACACACATTTCTAGTTTTATGTGTAAAATTCGCGCAAAATACGACACCAAACACATAGTGACGAACACAAAGCAGCCATTTTTATTTTTTGACGTTTGTTTTTTTTATTTTTATATGTCATTTCTTGCCTTAGTGATGTGTGTAAGTTAGGTTATCGGTTCTCCGATTGGTTGTCTATTTTTAATTACTTAGACAGTGTTCTTGTATTTTATTCTAGTTTCCTGGCTTTGATAAAACAGTCTTATTTCTTAGTAAAAGAAAGACTACATTCTTTTCATGACTTAATTGCGAATATAATATTATTTTGTATTATCTATTGCCAAACCCAATATATCCGTACATGGCGTGAAGAACTTGATAAGTCCAAAATGGCAATTTTACAGGGCAGCGATTTTAAAGTTTGTCATTTTCCCCAAAATCCGTTTTCATCTTGAACTCATCTTTGAAGCTTGAGTTATGGATAATTTTATGTGATCTTTCAAATTATTTGGCCTATTCTCGTAAAATCTGCTTAATTTGTAAGATATTAGACTTATCAACATACTGCCCAGAGACTTATCAACTTATTCCCCATACATTAGTGCTAAAACCAGTGAAAACATTGTTTACTTTAATTCCTAAAAATCAGATTTTCATTGTAATTGAAATGTCTAAATTGATTTAAGAGTAATTTTAGATGGTTTTTCAAATATGGTTATGTTTTTCTTTCTTATTATCTTATTACTCATAATAATTGACTTATCAACATGTTTACCGATGACTTATCAACTTATTCACCATAGAATTGACAACATTTCAAAAAAAAGCGTTATTTATTTTTCGCGTTTATAATAGCTGGTTAAAAATTAGACTACCCGTGTTTCTCAGTTTTTCTTTATTTAACTTAAATTCGTCGTTAATAATTTATTAAAGAAATAGTCATTAAAAAGACCGTATATCCAAAGTTAGGAATACTGATGTCGCGATCTTAGCATGACATAAAATAAAAAAAGTAACTTTAAACAGATACAGAACTGACTGTCATGTCATGTCACTCACTTGTCAATCATTCGCTGCCGTTCGTTCACAAATTTGTTATATTGCGTAATTTAATTAATTACATAATTTGTAGACGCCATTAAAATAAATAAACTATTTTGCGTTTACTGCTTTGTATCTACTTTGAGTTTCATTCGTCAGACAGATAAAAAATGAACATGACAGTTGTATATTTATTTTTTTAATAAATGGACTAAGGGCACTATAAGTGTATTCCTAACATTCACAAACCAACTTTTTTTACTGTTTTTCCTAAATATAAAAAAAAAAGACTGCATAAAAAAATCCAAAGATATTTTTACTGTAATCAGCAGTGTAAAATCTAGAAACGGTATTTTATTTTACTACCTTAGCACATAATGAATTGTTGTCAATTGGGTATCAATAATACACATGTATAGTTTGTAATAAAAAAAAAAAAATATAAATGTTCGTAATGAAATTTCAATCATTCGGGAATGCAAGCGCACTTTTTGTACTACCTAATTAGAAAACAAAAAGAAAAATTAGAACGACTTCTGTTCTCATGTAACTCGGGAAAAAATATTATGCGACATTATCACGTGAAAAATGTGTAGAATTAATGTAATTGGCTGTCCATTAAATCCAACATATCTGGATTATCCAGGTCGAGATCAGGATCCGTGGAAACACAGTTCATGGTCTTGATGTTCAAATAGAATTCACGAAATGGCTCATCAATTAACTGCATCAATTAAATCTTCTTTTTTTCTGCACTGATTGGCAATGGCTGAGTAGATATCTGAGTCAGTCTGAAATAATCTACAGTAATGTTCCCCCTTTTCTTAATATTAACTGATTTAAAAGGAGTTTCACGATCAAGGTTGTTTGAATAGTATTTCTCCGATACTCCCCCCCCTCTCCCTCCCTCCCTGTTAATTTGGTTTTTTCAGAGAATAGGGCCCTTTTTTAGTTCTTAACTCGGTAAAATCAAAGAAATCTTTTAGCGTCATAGCCACAACCTTAAATGGTTTCTGAACTTTACATGTTCTTACCAGCTGAATCCAATCATTTAAATGGTTTATTTTCATTTGGGTCCTTTTCTTTACCTTTTCTATAATGGCGTGGTCAGAATAACATTCCATATGAGTGTGTCCACTTAACAAAAATTTATGATGTACATACATATAAATACATAAACTCACGCCCTCATTCCCAGAGTGGGGTAGGCAGAGCTACAGAATTACCAACAAGTCTTAAAACTTCTTGATAATTCTGTAACCACATTGTGCACAAGTAGGCAGGCTAAGATGGTTCCCAGTGTATTAGTGACAGGCGGCAAGCCCATCGCCTAACAGTACTAGAAGCCTTTATTCCCTTAGTCGCCTCATACGACATCCACGGGAAGACATGGAGTGGCACTATGCTAACCCGAAAACCATCGATTGCGAAAGCTCTAACAAAAGAGTCGCTCTTTACTCTATCTTTGTCAACACGCTTTTCAAAATAATAAGCTTCTTCTGCCTGAGTTTGGTGCTCAGCTAGCTCTGCAATTAATTCTACCTTATTATTCTCATCTACAACCTTAATTTTAGTAACGCAAGCTTTGATTTTAGCCACGTAGATTCTGTTTTAATTGTTAAAGTATTCAAATCCATCAGTTTAAAAATAAATAAATAATCTAGACGAGGCAATTCCGTTGTCCCGTGAATATGTTGACAAGTCGAGATGTTTACTCAAAATATTTGGTATTTCAACAGATAACAAGAGATATCATATTCCGTGCATAGCGTGAGTAACTTGATAAGTCGAAATATAAGTTTAAATTAATTTCAATTTAGGACATAAGTCTTGTTGTTTAATTTTGTTCAGACTTTACTGACGACTTATAAAATTATTCACGCCGTGCACGAATAGGTATCCGTTGGCAATAACTTAATATCTAATTATGTCAACTTATGATTTACTGTCTTTACCTAGCTGAAAAAGTATAAATTGACATATTAAGTTACGTACGTTTTTATCGGTAGTTGAGCATAAGTAGATAAAACGATATATTCATTGTTAAAGTTATAGTGTGTAAGTATAAATTGACATATCAAGTTTCGTTCTTTTTATCGGTAGTTGAATATAAGTAGATAAAACGATATATTCATTTGATAACGTAATAGTGTGTTAGTAGTCGCTTCGATATCTTGTTTTGTCAATTTACGTACGCTAGGTCGGTTTTTGAGTATAAGTTGATATAAATATATATTACGATATTATATTTTTTTTTGTGTCTCATCGCGTAGATATCTCGTTTTGTTAAATAAAATTCGCAAAATATGGATATATTCATATACTGCCACAGGCAATATTTCTAAAAGTAACGTAGATATGGAGATGTCAATTTTTTTCCTACAAAACCCATGCCGTAGGATGCCATAGCGACCATAAAAAAAAATCGTGTAAGTCGACTTATCAAGTTCTTCACGCCAGGTACGGATATATTTCTGTCAGCAGCAACACTTTACAATCAAACTGTCAAAATTTCAAAATGCGCTTGTTGTTTTTGTAGGTAGGGATACGATATCGAAACGAAAGTATCGATACCGTACTCGATACCAGCATCGTATAATAAGTATCGATACCATAAAAGTATCGTAACAAAAGTATCGATACCATTAGGTATCGAGTACTATTTTCATATTTAATTATTAGGATTAAATTTTTTAAAGAAAGGCTTGAATACAAGTATTTAATGGTTATTTATTATAAAAAAAAAACAAAACATGGACACAAAAGGCAAACTACTACTTATTCTAAAGGACTTGAATAGAAATCTCAAAAACAACAAAAAATATGGGAAGTCTTAATCACAAATCACCATTCATTACTAATTAGAAGAAAATGTACTATCAATGTAGCTTCAATTTTACAAAAAGAAAATGATTGCCACAAATTTGCAAGAATATTATGGTGTCTATATTAAATTTAAATATATTTTGTTTTTATTTACATATTTTATAATAACAACCTCTTTTTTGAAATATCAATATAGGCTGATATTAGAAAGAAATGGCAACACAAGATCGGACATCGTTGATTTTGTCTATGAAAGGGAAATACCCTTCAATCCTGTCGCACTTAACGCACATTTAAGTAGTGATGTGAATGACTGATAGTGCTGTGCTGTTTGTGCTACCAAAGTATCGAGTACTATAGAAAACTATCGATACCGTTAAACTATCGGAACAAAAGTATCGATACCAAAAGTACTTGGTATCGAAACCAAAGTATCGATACTACTCAGGTATCGAGTCTTTTTACGTATCCCTATTTGTAGGTTAGAGGTGGCCAAATAGTCATTTAATTTTTGGTATTACTTATGTAATTCCTATAGTTAAAAAATTGTTAGAATGATGGAGTCCTTTAAAAGAACTCTGCTAATATCATTGGTTGTTTTTTTGAGTGTGCGTACTTGTGACAGTGCAAAAATAAACACTCCAAGGGTACTCTTGCCTTGGTTTGAAAACTTGACGGTGAATTTCACGTTTGAGATCATTGAGGGTGGTTGTTATACCTGGTAAGTGTTAATATTATTTGGTTGCAGGAGTAACGTGGTAAGAAAGGTTGCAGAATTGTTTTTTTTTGTAGGAGTTTGTCGCGCGATGACATCATCGACTTGGTGCCGATTTACGAGGACTCCTGGGGGCATTGTTCACGTGCGGCGCGGGTTTCCGTGTCCAAGACGTGCGTGCCTCCCGGCTCCGTTATTATCCTCGCTGAAGAAGTGAATAGCGGCGAGGTAAGCGCATTGTTTGTAATGGCGGGAAACGGCTGCGATTTCAAAATTTTGATTATTTTAATTATTGTGAAACTATATGAAGTTTACTGCTTCCTGATTTATTTTAGTGTCCTCGTAATAGTTAAGGGTACATTTATATCTATATACCTACTTAAAATAGGTGCAAGACTCTGTCAACCTATGGGAGGTGGAAAAAAAAACAAGTTCTAATGTATTCATTTATGTTCTAATAAAAAAACGTTTTTTTATTTTTATTTGTGTCATCCAATGTCTCCTGTCTTAAGTATATTGAGGAATCTGTTTTGCAATATTTTAAAAGCAATCATATTTAATTGTGTAGGCTTTTAAAACAATTTTTTCGAAGAATGTCTTAAGACTAATTACATTTTCCATTGCAGATACTCCGAGGTGATGTGGATGTGGATAAAATAAGTTCACTGAAAGTGATGAGTACTACATGGAAGTTGTACTTGGAACAAGCACCAGAGGCTTTTGAAGTCTTTGCATATGATGACCTAGGTAAGCTTTTGTTAATACATCCCATCATTTGGACCTAGTCTTAGTGTTTTTTTAAATTCTCCTCAATTTTTACAACAGTTTGACTGCACAATAGTCACTTTTAAATAAACTACAATTAAATTTCAGTAAATAGTAGATATACGGTGGTGGCCACCTAATTATGCTTTAATTATTCTGATTAAATTGCCTACAAATAGGATTTATCAATTTTGATAACCAATCAAAAAAGTTCTTTACCACTTTTATAGTTAGTTAAACAATTAATCTCTGTTAAAAACATAGCAATTTTTTTGTAAGCATTAAGCTTTCATACAAAGTAGAAATATTTTGATAGCACTACTTTACATTTAAATTTGTACAGTACTGGCAAATAATATATCATGTTTGTACTTGCATGTCATACAATTACATACAAACATTACTTACCAAAATTGACAACCAATCAAGAACTAGTTGACCAATTGTATTGCTATTATGACGACGCGCTGGCCTAGTTGGTAGTGACCCTGCCTACGAAGCGAGCGGTCCTGGGTTCAAATCCCGGTAAGGGCAGATATTTGTGTGATGAGTGCGAATATTTGTTCCTGAGTCATGGATGTTTTCTATGTATTTAAGTATTTATTTCTCTATATAAGTATTTATATCGTTGTCTAGTACCCATAGTACAAGCCTAGAGCTTAGTTTGGGACTAGGTCAATTGGTGTGAGATTGTCCCCTGATATTTATTATTATTTTATTTATTATTCAATTCTCAATTTGTTGGCTAATTAAATAAGGTTAAAAATGGTTTATAATAAATGTTTGTACATATTGTAGTTTATAAGTTTAGTATTTAAAAAAACCACTGCTGATGTGTTCATACTAAATTTAAGAGATTTCTAATAATATATGATATATTACTTGCGGGTACTGTATGAAGTAAAAATCCGTTTTCAAAAGTAAAGTTTAAACCTTTGTTAAGAGTAATAAAGTAAATTATAACTAGCAATATAATTGGTTAAACACTTTTTGATATAGGTCTAAGGCTAAGCGCGCACCACGATTTCTTGCCGTGCGATAATTTTGTCGCAGAAATGCAACATTATGTGTTTATATGTCAAAGCGCATATACAACAAAAAAATCGCAGCGATTTTAAAATTGTGATTTGTCACATTTTGCTGCGATGGCTCGCGACGCCATTATCGCAACAGTGAATCGCATCATACGGAGTTGTATGGCCCCGCGCGCACTGCGATTATAAAATCGCACCCCGGGCGCCTCCAAGAGGTCTCACCATGTTCAGTAATTTGTCAAATGTTTGAATCTTCATTCTATAATAGCCAAGCAATTTGTATGAAATCCATGTTGAGAATGAACAATCCATCGAATTTTTCATCGCAGTGTGGGCAATTAATTTTTCACAATATTTTACAGCGCAATTCTACAATCGTGTCGCAAAAACTAAAGTCGTGGTGAGCGCTTAGCCTAATTTGATAAGTCATATTTGGAGGCAATTGTAATGTGGTCGCTGGTGTTCCCCATTATGGGGCAACTACTGAACAGCCAACAACAAGTTGCATATAGCTGGATGGCTAACACAAGCAGTCCACTACTAGTTTGTTGCTTGAATCTCTCTTTCTGACTTGTCTGTAACTCTAGAGACGTACTAAGTGACAAGCAACAAAGTACAACTTGGGCTAGCCATACTGGCTGGCAATGGAGTGTCTCTAAGAGACTTCTTTTAAACACTTCATATTCGGTCCATACTGCCTTTTTGCTTTGAATGCATTAATAATCCTTCACATTCCCTGGAATCAGTGTAGAGATGCTCTTGGAAATAGGAACCCCTAAAAATGTTATTTGTTTTCAGGTAACAAATTCTCAACGTTAGAAGGAGTGAGTTTTACATGGACTTTTGCCAACCTCGGCAGTAATGTTGGTGAAGATCCACTAGTTGAGTAAGTGCTATCTGGCTACCTTACAAGCCATTTTACATCCAATTTACGAAGCGCTATATTTTTTAGGGTTCCGTACATGCGCATGAAAGAACGGCTCAGGCCTGAAATATGCGTTTTCCTAAAATGTACAATTTTCAAAATGTCTGCGTTCTCACAATGTTAGCATTTCTATTTTGTCAGTTTTCTCAAAATGACTGCTATTTAGAATGTGTACAGTCTCAGAAAGTCGTCTATTCAAAATGTTTACATTCCTATAATATTAGCATTACCATAAGTTTTGCTTTTCCGTTATGTTCACTTCTTTATATAGGCTATCGTCTTGTTATGGTTGTTTTCCTATAATATCTGCTTTATTTCAAATCAATGTTCTAAATGGAAAGGGTTAATTGCTTGGCATACTTACTCTTGACAATGAAGAATTTCGGCTGTTTCGTACGGAGCTGAATGCGAAGATGGAAATTATTAAGGCTAGACGTGGTAACGCTACTTATCCTACAGTTCCAAATTTCTGCCTTTGCTTGATAAATTTTAGAGAGAGATGTTTAAGACTTCTTCTAAAACCAATCCATTACTTACATTTTGACGATTGCTGGGAAGAAGTCGTGATTGTGTTTCGGAAATATCGACGACATGATGAAGTTACTAATGCTTATGATTGCTTATGTCCAAGGCAGCAACCATCAGCATTACGTAAAATGTTGACAGGAATAATTATACAAATTTTTAGTCAATTTTGGGTTGAGATGGTAAATGCAATCTAAAAATATAATGTTTGAAAAATTCAGTTCTACTTAGGACTCAAATATATTATAATTATATCGTTTTAGTTTCGTAGTTATTTCGTACAGTCAGCGTCAAAAGAAACTGATCACTTAAATACCTTGTCGCTTTACTGTCACATAAGCAATGTCAAACAAGATTGTTAATGCGATAAAGTACAAAAGTAGCTTGAAGTGATCAGTTACTTTTGACGCTGACCCTAACCCTTTCCCCGCCAACGAAGCAAATTATAAAAATTTCGCTTTAAAATAAAGATATTTTAGGTGTAAATGTGGCGTTCATGATTGCAGACATTTTGGGAATAAGACATTTCTGGAATGCAAAATTGTAAGAAGGCAGATATTTTGAGGTTTTTTTTTTTTTTTTTATGGCATGGGAAGGCAAACGAGCACACAGGCCACCTGATGGTAAGTGGAAACTGTGACCCATAGACATTCGCATTCACAAGACTGCGAATGCGTTGCCAACCCTGAGGACTAAGATGGAATGCCTCTATGCTAGTCATTTCACCGGCTGTCTTATCCCCAAACCGGAACACAACACTGCGAACACTGCTGCTTGTTGTTTGGCTGTTGGTTGCAGACATTTTGAGAATAAGCTCTTTCTGAAAGGCGAACATTATATGAAAACTGACATTCTTGGAGACAGACATTATAAGAAGCTGACATTTTGAGAAGCTGACATTATGCAAAAGACGTGCTGACATTATGGAAAACAGACATTTTGGGAGAAATACATTTAAGGAAAACGCATATTTCAGGCCTGAGCCGAAAGAACAGAACTCTTATAGGATTACTCATATGTGTCTATGTCTGTCACAGCCAATTTGCCATGTATCTATTGGACTATTAATTTTAAATTTGGTACACTAATTTCTGAGATCCTAACACATCTGACATGTACTTTGACTTTGAAGTAATGTAATTTTTTTTTATTTAAATATGGTTGTCACTTGGGGGCAAATTAGAAAATAGTAAATGTGGTTTTGCAAACTGTGCCCTGTGACATAACAAATGAGAGACCTTATTTCTGAGGGTTTTGACTCAAATAAGTATGTTTTTTAATTTTTGATATAATACTAAGCCTGAAATAGAAATAAAAAATCATATGATGATAAATGCACATCATTTTCTAGCCTGATGCGATGGAGCGACACAGATTACGAAGCGCCCCGCGGCATCGCAGAGCTAGAGAGCCTGGGAGCCCGCTCCTACTCCGTACTGCTGCATGGGCTAGCCATGGGGGAGTGCCGTGTCACCGTCTGCTTGAAAAACATATGCACGGACTTTGACCTGAACGTGGTGGCTAGCGTAGTTCTGACTCCGGCTATGGCCGTCATTGCACCGGGGGACACTTTGCGTTATAGGTTAGTAAAGATGTTGTAATGTAATACTCATATACTAAAACATGGTCTCAGTGTCCTCTTTTTCCACTGATACTCGTTTCATAGAATGTATCACTTCGCAGAATTTTCGTTTCATAGAAAGATAATTTATATAAGTGATACATTATATGAAATGAGTCTCGGTAAAACACGGGTAAACCCGTGGTCTCCTTTATGGTAGGTGACGATGAGGTTAAATCGTATTCTCTTTAGTTCTCATATCAAAAGAAAGTACAGGTAGGGCTTAAAGCATATTTACCTGGGCGTCGGTCAGTACAGTTAAAATAGTTGTTTCGAAGGGCGGCACGCCTGTTTTGGTAAAATTTGGCTTTTTTTAAGTTGTTTTATGTTATGAAAGTCATAATTTCTGCCAATACATAAGTCTAGCTGATATTGCGTCGACGTTTGACACGTTCACAACTCGAAAAATTACGCTCGATGTACAAAAAAGCCCTTATCCAAAAAAGTGCACAAAAGTGTTTAATTTTATTCTTATTTGATGTGTCATGTCAAAATATTAAACTACAAATGACTTTCACAGAGTTGTACGTGCCCGCGCCGGTCGCCTCACCATTCAAGACATAGCTGACACCCTCTACTACATGAAAATCCCTTCTACCGATGTAGCCGTTCTAGAGGACGCTATTAGTCTCGTCCGGGGCACGGAAATAGGCACCACCACCATCCAACTCATGTCCGGAGCCAACGAGGTGGCCACAGCCACCCTAACCGTAGCTGAAGCACACAGCATCAGAGTATCAATCAGACCAGCAAATCTAGTCATGCAATCTGAAGCGTTTGTGATACACTGTGTAGTGTTAGACGTCCATGGGCACCCATTGACTGCGGGTGATCAGCTGCTTATTAGGTTGACTGTTAATGGACAAGCGAATGTGGCCTTGCTGAGGTCTACGGAGAATGGGACAATAACGGACGCTGTGGCGCAGAATGCAGGAGATTTTACTGTTACGGCGAAATTGTATTCCATTTCTGGAAGGGCAATATCTAACAAAGTAGGTGGTTTATGGAGTTGTTGGTAATTCTGTAGCTCTGCCTACCCCACTCTGGGAATGAAGGCGTGAAGGTATGTATGTATGTATGTAGGTGGTTTATTGTCATGTCATGACATAGTCTGTTTTAAGTCGCCTCTTTAAGGTGCCCGACTAGATACTTACAACCGGACTATTTATTAGATCACTTTGTCTGTCTTAATATTTAGACACATGCAATGCATCTTTCTGCCAAGTTTTATTTTTTGTCAAATGGTATTGAGCTGAAATCTAAAACAGTTTTAGTAGTCTAAAACTTTAAACATGCCCTAGATTGATTGATTAATTATTTCATTGGACATGTAATTTTAGGTGGAGGGTAAAGCGTCGGCAGTTGCTGTAGAACCGCTAGAAGTGGTGCCTCCGGAGCTTTATGTGGCGTGGACTGATACATTCCAGTAAGTGAAGTATACGTAATATATAAACTGGTGCATGTTTAAGATTTATTAGAAGGGCATCTTCGGCGTCGATGGATAATTACCTACAGCGCCCCACGCCGCGCCATACCCCTCTCGCCTTTCGCAAAATTAGGGTTGTCACAAGAATATAATACGTATACGTAACCACTGAAATATTATCTTAGACTTGCTTAATTACGATTAATATTAGATAAAACATAAAGTGCATAGGTAAATAATGTATTTATTGAATTTTTACGCTCTTTACTTAATTTGTTTCCGTTACAAATATAAATAAAGATTCAAACTTCGTCGATATCGTCCTACAATTATCGTAAGGCACGTGGTCAAATACGGAACTAATACTTTCGTATGGTAAAACCACAGTTTGCGTAGACGGTGGCGCCTTTGAGAGCTTCATTTGAAATATTGTTGCACAATTACTCCAAGGGCAGATTCTGGGTGGTAACCCGGTAGTATTTGCTGCAATAAGTAGTCCTGGACTGTTGGACAGGCCACGCGGGAGCGCGAGGTGGGGATGAAGTTACCCTTCTAATAGTACTTATTCTTATGAAAAGACCTTAATATGAGTCAATATCGTTTTTTGTTACGTTTGTTAACCAAACCACGCAGAATCTTCCATCACGCTTGCACCATTTGAAGTTCTTTAACGTTTTGAACGCCACAGACGCGGCCGCCAACTGAAAGTTGAGCAGAAATGATTCGCCACTCGTGTTTCTCGTTTTTTGCTGATGATTTGAAAATATCTAAAGTGATCAACTCTCCAGCAGACTCCCATCAACTTCAGGAAGATTTGGACAGGATATCTGGATGGTCTGAGCGTAATAGGCTGCCATTAAATACAAGCAAATGCAAACATATTACTTTTACTAGGAAACGGCAACCTATAATTACCTCGTACAACATTAATAACTTGGTGCTTGAAGAAGTTTCTAGTATCCGGGATCTTGGTGTTGTCTTGGACAGTCAGCTTACTTTCACAGACCATATTGACAACGTTATTAAAAAAGCATATAGGCTTTTGGGCTTTATTTGGCGTAATTGTAAACACTTTAAAAATGTTGCTGCTTTGAAAACTTCATATTTTGCCCTAGTCCGCAGCCCGCTTGAATATTGCGCTAATATCTGGAGTCCGCAATATAAGTGCCACGTGGACCGCATTGAGAGGATTCAGAGGCGCTTCTTGCATCTACTTTCGGTACACCAACGTAATTTTTTTTCGTTACCCTTATATAAAAGTAGACTTAATTATTTTAATATCACTCCTCTAGAAAACCGTCGATGGATCTCTGACCAGATATTGCTTCACAAAATTTGTAATTGCACTATAGATTGCCCTCAGCTTCTTGAAAAAATTGGATTCAATGTACCAAGGCTTCTCAAACTACAGACCTTTTTCTTTGAAACCATCCAGAACAAATCTTGGATCTCAGTGTTCTGAATAGAATATGCAGCGAGCACAATAAACTTTTCAAACAAACGAATATTGATTTAATGTCTATCTCTCAAATTAAGTTTAAAAGATTATTAAGTATTTATAAGAAGTAGTTGCCTGTAAGTTTTAACGTAAACCCTTCATAGTGCCATGTTAATTTTATATAATTTTATTTAATGTTATATTTCGTTAATTGTATCGTGTTATGCATGGTCACTTGTTTGTGATTTTAGTTTCATATTGCTGTTTGCCTTCTCAGTAGACGGATTAATCCATATTATTAAGAGGTACCTAGTTTAATATCCAAGCGGGTCGAATTTAATACCATTTTTTTTTTTTTTGAAATGTTTTTATCGTTGTCATATTTTGTTAATTGTGTTATGTTATGCATGGTTACTTACGACTTTATAGTTCCTTTTTTAGCCTAGTACTTAGCCTGTTAAATGTGTTAGTGTGTTATTGAGCCGCATCGGCATAAATGCCATTGTTTTACGCAAGCTGAGTTTGCCTATAATTGGGTAAACACCCTGTCACTCTTCCCTATACATATAATTTTATAATTAAGTTAATGGTGTTATATCTGTTGGCGAACCTAATAAATAAATAAATAAATAAATAAAAGTCGTTCCACCGACGCCACCGTCGGCCGCAGCTGGCACAAGTTTACGATCAAAACAGACTTCGTTTTGTTGTAATTTGCATAGCGAACCTGTTTGGGTGACACATTTTGTATTTGACGTAAAGAGTTGAAAAAGTTGTTGTTGACGTTGACGTGAACGTTTATTTTCAGAGAGATTGAACTGCAACACGCCGGCGGCGGCGCCTCGCCCGTGGCGTGGTCGGAGGCGGAGGCGGCGGGCGGCGCGCTGGCGCTGGGCGCGCGCGGGCGGCTGGCCGTGCGCGGCGCCGGCCTGCTGGCGGCGCGCGTGCAGCTGCTCAGCTACCCGCACGTGCGCGCCGAGGGCAAGTGAGTCGCCAGACATTTAATCACTTAATTGGTTAAGCATCAATTTTCCCAATTCAAATGTCAGAAATGGGAGTCAAAGTCTGACATTCCTCCTGATCGTCGAAAACGCCCCATTCAAATCGATACTGCACTATGACGTCACAAATCGGTAAACGCAGTCCTACATCATCATCATCATCATGTCAGCCGAAAGACGTCCCCTGCTGGACATAGGCCTCCCCCAAAGGCTCTTCACTCAGACCGGTCTTGTGCTTTTCGCATCCACCGCTTTCCCGCGATCCTACAATACGATTAAAATAAGTTCACCATTCGGCCATCGTCGGGTATTGTCGGTATCCCTCGTTTTTCATATAGAGTTTATGAAATTACAAATATGCCCTTTACATATACAGGGTGTTTGGCAGATGGATGGACATACGTATATAGGAGATAGGTGGGGCAATCTGCTACGCGGCCCACTAAAAAAAATCACCTAGGCCCTATGGTTTTTTTTTTTTAATTTCCGTTTTCATGATTTAAAACCTCATTAACTTTAAAAAAAATGATAAAACGGGCAACATGTTTACTCTTTTTTATCTGGGCTAATACTAGAATCTTACAAATTTAATATTTGGTGCACAAGATAGCTAAAAAAAAATACGGGCCCTCAAACCACAAAACGAGGCAAAAAGAAATCTAAACAGCCAACGCATTGCATTAAAAAAAACTAAAAACGATTGACTACTTCTAATTATTCAAAAACATCTTCAGTTTATACCCTTTCGATCGATACACAATAATCCCAATTTTTTTAAAAACAGCTGAAGTTATTCGTCAACAAGGCGGACATTTTTTTTCGTTTTGCGGAAAGTGATAATAACCTACAGGAAATAAAGAAAACACAGAAGTTGATCATTAACTATGTAATTTATTTATAAAAATTGCTCAAACTGCTGCCCTTGATTATTTATGCGTGCTCGGGATCGATTTCTCATTTCTACAGTCGTTACTTTGAGCAGCATCTCTGCTTTCATTACATCAAAGGCAGCATTAATCCGATTTATTCATTCTTCATAATTTTCTTCTTCGGTTACGTACACAAACTCCTTAGCCCTTCCCTAAACGTAAAAATCGATCGGAGTGAGGTCTAACGACCGCGGAGGCCAGGCAATTGGACCACTCCAGCCAATCCATGAGTTGGGGAAGGCGTTATTTAGATGCTCGCTCACAGCAATGCTCCAATGCGTCGGGCAGCCGTCATGTTGGAAGACGATGGGCCTATCTTCTTGGAATACTTCTTCCAATAATTCAGGTTTTGTTTTATAGGTAGTTTTGTAAAAAATCTAGATAGTTAGCCCCATTGATGTTATCAGCTAAATAATGGGGCCCGTTTAACCTGTTCCTAATCAGACCAGCCCAATCATTAACGCCGTATCTTTTTTGAAATTTCATCCATTCCATTCTTCCATCTTAGTCCTCAGGGTTGGCAATGCATTTGCAGACATAGGATTGCATTGCAGTCTTGTGAATGCGAATGTCTACGGGTCACAGTTTCCACTTACCATCAGGTGGCCTGTGTGCTCGTTTGTCTTCTCTTTGCCATAAAATAACATGCATGGTATCGTTTCCTAACCGTTACATTTGCCAACCCGCTTTTTTCTGTAACTGTAAATATTTCATTACTATTGTATATAATCCTATATGTTAGGTTAGGTAAGTTTCCTTTTATTTTTATAAAACTAACTATTTACAGTGTAAAATTATAGCACTCAAAGGCGTTGACCCTCCCTTTGTACTGTGTTTGGTACCGTATTACAATACGTAATGTCTTATATTTCGTATTTGTTTAAATTAAAGATTAACATTATTTTTCGTCACTTAACTTAAAAAGATCCTATTGTCCATTTTCAGAGTGTTATCCGCGCCTCCGGAACTGATCCAAGTGTCGACCTCGGGGCACGCGCGCGTTGGCAAGCCGCACCAGCTACACGTCGCGTTGACCGCCACTCACCCCACCACTGGGGAGTACTACAATTTCCATGTGTAAGTTGTAGACTAACTGGGCGGATCAACTATTCCTTGTACATAATCAACTTTTTAGTGAAAAAAAAATAAGTACTTTTATCCTCGCAATATTATTTAATATTGATAATATTACTTTCGGAGATTGCAAATATATCTCGAGCATCGCTCGTTCTAGTGTTTTGATTGAATTATTACACAAATTTAATGGCACACTCACGTAAAACGTCTACTGAGTCACGGATACGGATTTCTGGATTTTGATAAAGAAACTTCATTTAATTCTAAAATTATTTCTTTTATTACATACATACATACATTAAATCACGCCTGTTTCCCAGAGGGGTAGGCAGAGACCACTTCTTTCCACTTGCTACGATCTTGACAAATTTCTTTCGCTTCTTCAACATTCATACATCGAGTCATGCACGCACGTCGGTTTCGGGTACTTAAGATTCTGCCCTTTTCCAGTATTTCTCCGATTTGATTCGAAAAAGTACGCCTAGGGCGGCCCCTTCCGACCTTTCCACTCACTTTCGATCTGTATATCTCTTTCGTCAATCTTCTTTCATCCATCCTTTCCAAATGACCGAACCATCGAAGCATGCCCTTTTCAATCTTAGTCACTACATCTTCTTTTATTCCACATTTCTCTCTGATTTTTTCATTTCTTACTCTATCAATCAGTTTCACACCACACATACTACGCAAAGAGCGCATTTCAACTGCATTTACACGACTTACATGCTTGTCCTGCCACACCCAACATTCACTACCATACATCAGGGTAGGTGCCAGCACTCCATTGTGAACAGCCAGCCGGGCTTTTTGTGAAACGCCCTGTCTGCTTACAAAGGAGTACAGGGCCCCATTAATTTGATTGCCCGCATTCACCCTCCTCTCGATATCCTTCTCACACTTACCATCTCTTGTAAACATACTTCCCAGGTACACAAATTCGCTCACTTGTTCTACTAATTCACCATTTATATTTATCACGCACTCAGTCATCTCCTCATCCTTCTCTATCACCATGACCTTGGTCTTGGTAACATTTACTTTCATCCCCCTTTGCTTAAATCCCTCATTCATCACTGTCACCATCTCCTGCAACTCAAGTACCGATGGGGCAAGTATAACTTGATCATCGGCATATAAGAGGCATTTGATTAGCAACTCTTGCACACGCAAACCCTTATCATACCCTTTCAAATCCCACATACAACTGTCCATGAATAGATTAAACAGCCATGGTGAGGCAACACAGCCCTGTCTAACACCTTTAGAGATGTTAAACCAGGCCGAGTATGCGCCATTGATTCTGACACAGGCTTTGGAACCCTCATAAAGGGACCTCAAAGCCTGCACCAGGTTGCTGCTCACTCCATACATAGACAGCACCGTCCACAACTCCTTTCTATCTACCCTATCATAGGCCTTTTCCAGGTCCACAAAAGCACAGAAAACCTTTTGGTTCACCGCCAAGAACTTTTCTGTGATGGACCGTAGTGAAAAGACCTGATCCGTACATCCCATTCCCTTTCGAAATCCCGCTTGTACATCCCAGATTTTGTCATTCGTAACATTCAATACCCTTTCAATTAAAATCTTCGCATATACTTTGCCGACAACACTAAGGAGGCTGATACCGCGGTAGTTTTTGCAGTCTTGCTGTGATCCCTTTCCTTTATACAGAGGGACGATAACGGCCTTGACCCAATCTTCCGGGACTCGGCCGCTACTCCAACATGCATTGAAAAGACGGAGATTTCTTTTATTATTGAAAGTAATTAATAATGAACACAGTTACGAAATAAAAGGTACAAAATTCAGTCTCAATTTCGTAATACTGGGGTTGGTTTTATCTCCTGAGTCACATACCTAGTTTGAAGTGAATATTTTTTAACATAAATCAGTATGCACTCAACATAATTAAACAAGTATAGTGATTTAACCTAACAAAGTTCTAAGCAAAACATTATTTGCATATACTTTTAAAATAGTGATTCTTAGAAACTGTTTAAAAGCCCGTTATCTGTTGCAATTTAGGGGGACAATATTGTTAGCGAAGAGACAAAACATGTGACTCAAGAGACACAATTCCAGTAACTTTGAAGATTAGGAATCAAAATATTATTACTAGATGTCTAAACGAGTTACAAAATAACACTTATTATTATATAAATCTTCCATATTATAACTTTTATTATTCTTAATTGTGAGATCAACAAAAAACAATCAGTCAACTCTAACTACTAATCATAACAATTCTTAGATTAAAGTATTATCTAAGTAATAAGCACCAACTTTGTTGGGTTTTAAACAATTAAAAGCTATCTAATAAATGTTTTACAAAACAACATAACCAAAACATTATCAAAATGTCGTGTTCACACACGAGGCGTGATTAGTAAAAACTTAAAAACTGAAAGTACTTAAGATAATTATATGCATTACTATAAGTTCTGAGATCAATCATAATTCACAAGTCTTTCTTCAATATTTAAAAAACAACTTAACATTTTTTTTATCACATATTATTATTTGTCAAGAACATAATATAAAAAGCTAAATCACATAATGCTTGAGCATCAACAACAATCGTGCCATCTTTATTTTGAAACTTCCACATTCTGTTTGAAAATATAATATTGTACGCCTCGCTTGATAGTAATATTCGGTTTATCCAAAATTGTAACTATGTCTGTATAGTCAATATCAGCTATATCAGATTTGTCTAAAACAAAAGTACTTTTATTTTTAACATAACGTAAAAACGTGACTCGCATATCACCGTCCTCGTGCAGCTCATCGACTGTACAGACATATTTAAAAGTTTTACCTTTGCTAGAATTTACATTTACTAATAGAAAGTCTCCACGCTGCACTCCTTGGTTTTCTTTATCCGTTGCATTTGCTGATGTACTAGGTTGTGAACGTGTTTCTTCATCGTCATCGGAAGTTTCAGGATAAACATTATCATACCAGTTTTTATTGGAGCCTTTTGTAAGCTCGAGTAATTCAATCTCTTTAAAAGGTGAGTTTTGCTCTGGTTGCTTTTCGGGAGTCCTGTAATCTCTTAATATCTCGTCATCGTCGGAGCTGAGGCTACTTTCAATAATACTATGTTTCTTCTTTTTGTTCTGTTTATTTTTCTTGACATTCTTGGTTGCAGGTCTAACCGGTTCATAATTTTTCGGTGAAAGACATTCACAAAATCCTCTACTGCAGAAACAGCTAAGGTTCCTGTATTTTAATTTTCCAGCAACGGTTGTAAAAGTTTGGTGTACGTTTTTCGTGCCTGGAAGAGGATGAATATTTGGAGGTATTTTATCGGCTATTTTCGCAATGTCTTCGGATGAAATTTCGTAGAGTCTAATCTTGCTTATATCTTTTAGAACATCGTAAAATTGCTTGCTGTTTGAAATGTCTTCACCTCGAGCTACTAACTCATCTGCTGACCGTTTAAGATATCCGCCTATTCCATCGGCTGGCCCTTTTCCATGGCCAGCCTCAAAGAAAGACCAGGACATAGCACAGAAGCCGTGTTGAAATACCGCGGTAGAGCTCAGGTAAAAGTTATGTTTCTGACGGTACTGACTGAAAGGCCCGTCACTAAAGAAATGGATGGTTGTAATGTCTGGATGAGAACTACGAATATCCTTTAAGACTGGATCTAAATGTGCCCATATAGCTGCGGGTTGGTGATTAGTGTTTGATGACACAGTGCAGTAGGATTTGACTATTCTGTTGTTTTCTGCCATGACATACACTACAACAGTGTAAAGTGACACTTGTTGTCTGGAACCACCAAAGTGGTGTGCTTGTACCTCTTCATGATGTTTGCAGCTATAGTTTTCACTAAAGTCCGCAACCACGACGGCTTCAGTATGTTGCAGATTGTCTATAGCTGATCGAAAACTTTGAAATTGAACTTTCATGTTGTACACATGTTTTTTCAATAGTTTTAGTTCCGTATTAAAAACAGACAACAGCTCTTTTACTGTACTTTCTTTGTCTAGTTTTACATTCTTAAAGGCTTTCATAGTTTTTCCGTCTTTCTCGTACGTCTCCTCTACTCTTCCCCACTCTTTCCACTGAATTTTATTGTTATTTTTTTCAGGACTTTCAGATTGTATGATTAAATCAGAACATCGATCACACGTTCCGTACATGCAGGCTTGTACTTTTGCATCGCAAACTGTTGCGACAATGAGCTGGTTTATATCGTGGGTCTTAATAATACCCTCAGTTTTTAATGATTTTGCCTTGTACGTTGGGTTAGTGTGGGTTTTGCAGAGGCACATTTCACGTCCACTCACGGAAGGTTTAAGAATATAGAAGGGCTTGTTCTTCGTAAAGTAATAGTACGAACATTTAACTCCGGAGTTTTCAGACAGAAAAGTTTTGTGCAAGTGTTTCTGGGTGTCAAGCAAAAATCTTTTTTGCACTTTTTCACCTTGCTTGGTAATGGTTTCTTTTTTACCAGCGGTGGCTCTTGAAACGTCTTCTCTGAGAAAAAAATCTTTTATCAATTGTTTCAACCTTGTTGCCGATGTTCGCACTTTCAAAGTATCTCTTATTTTTCCTGTTAAACCCAGCGATTCTTGAATCATTTCCTCTTTTCTTGTGTCATCAACATTCTTGAATATGTCCTTCAGTAAATTCTTTTCTTTGTGAGCCTTAATGTTTTTATACCTTTCTTTTATTGCGTTGGAGAGTTCTTCATACTTAGTGGTAGTTTTAATTGGTTTGGGTTTAACCTTTTTCTGAATCCTCTGTAAACGTTTTTTATATTTGTGTGATTTTTTCTTCAGTTGGTCTATTTCTCGCCGTAATTGTAAATTTTCCCGGAATAATTTTGATCGGTCTCGTCTTACTTGTTTGCGACCTACATTCTTTCTGGTTATGCTTTGAGAACTGTCGACGCCAGAAACATCTTCAGGTACCATATTGGCATGCTCTATGTTTTCTGGCTGAGGGACATTAGGCTCCATCATCGTCGGAGAGCTTGGAGGGGTGTTATTAAGAACACGGTTTAAATTTTTCCTATTCAGTCTTAAATTTCGCTGTCTTAGTTTCCAAATTATTCGTGCATTGTATTTTTCTTGGGGTGTTAAATCACCGATAAGTCTCTTTTTTGCATGATAATGTCCTCGTTGCTTTTTTTTGTAATTTTCATACTTTTCAGGGTCAAGTTTAAGTTTTTCTTTATAGCGTTTTTGTCTTTCTGCAGCTGAAAGCGGCATTGCTACTGAAACAAACGAACCTACTTTTAACCTAGGTACTGTCAATGTGTCTTTACTTTATAATAATATTAATAATAGTGAAAATAAGGTAAAATGTTATTATTGTAATGCAATTTATTTTCAAATTATAGTGTCACCGTCACATAACATCCGCAAACAGGATACATGCATAAAAACTATGAAATTTGAGGTAACAGACACAAAAAAAAGTATCCCGCTTTTGTACTAGTTTAGCAACTGAAATACTAATTACCAAATTGTTTAATTTAACGCAGTATGTAAGGATTTAAGGGTAATACCTTAAAAAAAGTCTCTTGAGTCACGTAAAAAGTCTTCTGAGTCACGGTTTTCGTTACTAAGGTGACTGTGACTAAAGTGACATTTTAACATCGTTTTGTTGTTTTGGTCGCAAAACAATATATACTACGGTAAAAACATACACCTCCAGCATTTTAGACCTAAATGACACTAGATGAAGAAAAAAAAATATTAGAAAGAGGTACACTTACCGAAATTCGAACGTTACTCGGCCGACACACAATAAACACACGCTACCACCTCGCGAGTCACGGACGAAATGGCCGAGTCAGTCTGAACGTATAGCAAACGCAGACGCCATCACGCGATACTTAGATGCAGCTCCTATTGGCTAAGCCGTTCATAGGCTGTCTCGCTCGCAATTAGCAAAACAAAGTATCCGGTGACTCAGACGACACGTGTTATTTCACCGCCTTGGGGACAGTTTTGAAAAAATATTTTGTATAATTCAAATACGTAATATCGTGCTAATTAATAAGAATTTAAATTAAAGGTACTAATATGTATATAAAAACCTCTAAATATAGAAAGTCGTAATGGACTTTGTTTTCAGAATTTTCGATAATAGTAAGTTAGTACCCTTGGGGGACAGTATGATTTAGTATGAAACAAAACTTTCGTCACCCGAGTCACGAAATTTTTTCTTTAAAAATGGAAAAAGTCTGACTTACAAAACTAAGGCAAACACAAAATAATAGATCTGATTAAACAATTAATATCTTATTCCATGTTTTATGTAATAAAAAGTAGGGTTTACTATTTTTAAAGTGAACGGGACGCGTTTATACAAAAAAAAGTTGATCCGCCCAACTGCCAACAGAGCATACATTGCAACGTCGACGAGTTCCTACAATACCGAGGTTCATATAAGCTACGCAATGTTCACCGAATAGTAATTTGTCTTCGTAAATTAGGCCTACCGTCGTGGTCTGCGTGATAGCGGCGCAATCACATGCATAGTATATGAATGAATACGCCATAGTCGCCGCGAGGATGAAGAGATTTTTATGCATTTATTTTCGAGTTCAAGTTGTGGCGAGCCCGTTCTGGCGTATGCTGGTGAATAAAACACCACATAAGAAGCAATTTTGACTGTATTTTAAATTAATTAAAGGCTTACAAGTCATGTGTCACGTTTTGCTCTGGACGCTGTGACTTAGCGACTGATCTCCTCTGACATTCTTGTGTGCCTTGTCTCGCACACTCGTAAGGGATATTTCACATATTGTGTGTATGTAAAAAGACAGTAAAAACAAGTTAGATAGAATGCGTTAACGACCGATTTGGCACCGCCTGCATCTATTAAACTCGTACGGCTAGCCCAACTTGATTTCGCTTGCATTGTGATTATTTCTCTTGTTTAGACTACAGGGTTGGGCAGATTAAGTGTCCTAGTTAAAAATAGCCATAAAATTAAAACAAGACAGTTTTTTTTTTAATTTATCACGTTTTTATTTTTAGCGTACTCTATACTTAAAAAAACTAATTCATAAGTTTAAATCGCTCGCCATCAGCTTTAATAACTTGACGCATTCTTCCATAGAATGCGTTGCACGCGGCACGCACTACCTCGTCTGGTATTTCATCCCATATCTTGACTAATCGATGCTTGAATGAGTTTAGATTCATGCCCTGTGTGCTCCCAATCTTGCTCAGCATGTAACCCATATCGAAAAGTCCAAAGCATTCAAATCCGGCGATGATACAGGCCATTCTTGCCAAGGTATAAAATCTGTCAAATTTGTTCTACACCAATCTTGAGTGCGTTTAGCTTTGTGAGATGGGGCACTATCTTGTTGGAAGCAGTAATAGTCGTTTCCATATAATTTTTGAGCATTTTCTAGCAAATGACCCTGTAACACGTTCTGGATGTAATAGTCTTGGTTAATTTTGACACCTCGATCTATAAACAGCAGCGGTAACTTGCCTCTAGGCAATATCGCACCCCATACCATGACAGCTGATGAACTCTGGAACCCGTTGTACGGCTAATTTGTCCACAGGAATATCCTTCAATGAAGCACCATAGACACGATCGTTTTGTTGGTTGTGACTGTCTTGTAACTGAAACATCTTTTCATCGGAAAAAATAATATCATCGCCGTCGTGCCAAGCTAGCTATTCCCTACATTTTTTCACTCTAGCTTTTTTCTGGACATCTGTTAAGCCATGATTTTTTTGTTTTTTGTAGGCCTTTAGCCCAAGATCATATTTTAAAATACGACTCATTGTTCGACGGGATATTTTCATATCTTTAGCAAGTTTGCTTGCACTTCGAGCTGGATTTCGTCTAATACGCTCACGAATATTTTTAATGATGTTTTTGGTGCGAACAGATGGCTTTCTCCCAGGTTTGGGCCTGATTTGTGAAGATCCTGTTTCTTTGAATCGCTTGACGGTCCGCGATATAAAGCTTATATTGATATTTAAATGTTTCAGCGTCTTCAATATCTCACACGGTCGGTATTTTTTCTGGTACAAATCGCACACGAGCTGGCGTTTCGCGTCCATTGTTGAAAACAATATAAAAACAAAATATATATCAAGCTGACGTGTAGAAATCATATAGACAATTAAATTGTCAACAAAAAAAAAATACGAAGTGAATAAGAAGTTAAGTTATATTTAAGTAAAAAAGACATACACAACTAGGACACTTAATCTGCCCAACCCTGTAGTTACGGTCTTTGTACATGTGTATGCTATGCCTACTGGAGCAGTTATATGGGCGCTAACAATATGGACTGCTGTTGTCTTCATGCATTGGCCTAGCACGATAGGCTAACGTGTACAGAGACCTATACGCGGCAAGGGACTGGCAAGCAAAAAGATGAGCTATAGGCATATAGTCCTCTTGGCCTAACGTTCTTTGCATATTATTCTCAACGGCTAAATAAGTCACCTATCTCTATTGTAGATGTAACTGCGCATCGTTCGCGGTGTCTCTGCTCGAGGGGCCGGAGCCGCACAACGTCACCGCGGCGCCTTGGGTGCAACCCGCAGGTAACATATTTCCTAATTACGTTTCATATAATACTTTTTCTCAATAATGTCCGGAAATGTTGACATCACTAACTCCATACTGAGACGCGAAGTACATAGTTTACAGACAGTTCTCAAATTTAAAAAAAATTACATTGCGTGCTCGCTACACAAGCCCGCAATGTTGCATACAAATTTCATTGTTATCTAGTATGTAACTTTTTAAAAAGTGAAAACGGCCATAATAAAATGAGGGCACAAGTCTTATACATCCATATTTTATTCAAAACGTAACTTTTTTATCTGTGTCTGGAATAGCTTGAGTTTTTTTTTTTTATATAAAAGCTGGCGTTTCTACTTGTCATAAACATAAAGGCGGTAAAGAGTGATGCTATTTCACGTGAAGTTTCTGTTTATATGCGATTTGTATCTTGCGATTTTTGAGAAAAGCACTATATATGCCTCGGCAGGAACGGCAATTGCGGGCCTCGTATTTTTACACGGATTCGCAAGCTCGTCCGTTTAAACCAATACTCGGCCCGCAATTGCCTGCTTCGCTGCCTAGGCAATAATGTACTATTAATTGAATTATATATTTGAGGATTTCCTGTTTTAAAGACAGTGAATAAAAGTCGAATTTGCTGCGAGCGTGAGACAGTTACTTTTTAAATATCTTAAGCGTTATAAATGGGTGGTTGTGGTTGTGCGTGGCTGCCTGCGTGGCAACTATACAGGGTGGAAAAAACGAACGCCACATGGACGGCAACTACCTTAAATATTGGAAATAGCAAAATCTGCGCAAAGGAGACTTAACAATTATTACTGCATTTATTGATTTTTGTAAATTTGCCTACCTTAACCGGGAATCTAACTGGCTGAATTTGACAAAATAATAAAGAAGGATTTTTTACGGTCTTTATCCCTTAGCTGCATGATTTAATATTTTCGTTTGAAAAACAGATATGTAATAGAAAAATGCATTTAGATTACGGGAAAAATAATTTAAAAAATCATACTCATTTTTTTTTTTTTAATTATTTTACACATAAATGGTATCATTTTTGATACTCCATGCAAAAAGTAGTAAAAATTATCTTCTTCTCACAAAATGGAAAAACAACAATGTAGTCTAAGAATACAAGGAATTAAATTATCTGAATTTTGTTAAAAAGACGAAAAAAAAGCCTTGTATCATTTTTGATACCGTATGCACCTAAGGGTTATTTAATTTAAAGGTGTATTATGTATGTGTAATAAATGGTCACTATCAATGACACTTTCGATCTGTTTAATAAAACACGACATTATTGTTTTCTCATATTAGACCAGTTTGATTCCCGGTCAAAGAAGATTTTTTCAGAAATCCAATAATGCAGTATTTTTTATTTTCTAAAATAAAAGTAAGTCCCCTTTGTGTAGAACATGCTATATCCAATCGTTCAAATTGTTTTTTCTACCCTGTATAGAGGTTCAATTTTTATCATGTTATATTTTTGGGTCTATATTGGAATCCATAATATCCTTTTTCCTATTTTTACATACATACATACATACATTAAATCACGCCTGTTTCCCAGAGGGGTAGGCAGAGACCACTTCTTTCCACTTGCTACGATCTTGACAAATTTCTTTCGCTTCTTCAACATTCATACATCGAGTCATGCACGCACGTCGGTTTCGGGTACTTAAGATTCGGCCCTTTCCCAGTATTTCTCCGATTTGATTCGAAAAAGTACGCCTAGGGCGGCCCCTTCCGACCCTTCCACTCACTTTCGATCTGTATATCTCTTTCGTCAATCTTCTTTCATCCATCCTTTCCAAATGACCGAACCATCGAAGCATGCCCTTTTCAATCTTAGTCACTACGTCTTCTTTCATTCCACATTTCTCTCTGATTTTTTCATTTCTAACTCTATCAATCAGTTTCACACCACACATACTACGCAAAGAACGCATTTCAACTGCATTTACACGACTAACATGCTTGTCCTGCCACACCCAACATTCACTACCATACATCAGGGTAGGGGCTAGCACTCCATTGTGAACAGCCAGCCGGGCTTTTTGTGAAACGCCCTGTCTGCTCACAAAGGAGTGCAGGGCCCCATTAATTTGATTCCCCGCATTCACCCTCCTCTCGATATCCTTCTCACACTTACCATCTCTTGTAAACATACTTCCCAGGTACATAAATTCGCTCACTTGTTCTACTAATTCACCATTTATATTTATCACGCACTCAGTCATCTCCTCATCCTTCTCTATCACCATGACCTTGGTCTTGGCAACATTTACTTTCATCCCCTTTTTCTTAAATCCCTCATTCATTACTGTCACCATCTCCTGCAACTCAAGTACCGATGGAGCAAGTATAACTTGATCATCGGCATATAAGAGGCATTTGATTAGCAACTCTTGCATACGCAAACCCTTATCATACTCTTTCAAATCCCACATACAACTGTCCATGAATAGATTGAACAGCCATGGTGAGGCAACACAGCCCTGTCTAACACCTTTAGAGATATTAAACCAGGCCGAGTATGACCCATTGATCCTGACACAGGCTCTGGAGCCCTCATAAAGGGACCTCAAAGCCTGCACCAGGTTGCTGCTCACTCCATACATAGACAGCACCGTCCACAACTCCTTTCTATCTACCCTATCATAGGCCTTTTCCAGGTCCACAAAAGCACAGAAAACCTTTTGGTTCACAGCCAAGAACTTTTCTGTGATGGACCGTAGTGAAAAGACCTGATCCGTACATCCCATTCCCTTTCGAAATCCCGCTTGTACATCCCAGATTTTGTCATTCGTAACATTCAATACCCTTTCTATTAGAATCTTCGCATATACTTTGCCGACAACACTAAGGAGGCTGATACCGCGGTAGTTTTTGCAGTCTTGCTGTGACCCCTTTCCTTTATACAGAGGGACGATAACGGCCTTGACCCAATCTTCTGGGACTCGGCCGCTATTCCAACATGCATTGAAAAGACGGTACAACAGACTACCCACCAGGCCATCTCCTCTCCTCAGCATTTCTATCGACACTCTATCACAACCTGCTGACTTTCCCGCTTTCATACTTTTTAAAGCTTTCATGATTTCACTCATACTAATCACACTTTCATCTTCGCTACTTGCATCTTTACTCATGCTTTCTGGCTCACGACAAATATCTTCGCATTCAAACAAGCTTTCAAAATAAGTTTTCCATCTATCAAGCATTTTTTCTTCCTCACATATTAAGTCTCCAGACTCATTCCTCACCGCGCTTAATTTAGTTTTCTCTGATTTCCCCCGAGCCGATTTAATCAAGCTCCAAAAGAGTTTAATATTCGACCGGAAGTTGTCAGAGAAACTCCTATCATACTTTTCATTCAGTAAATCTTTCTTTCTAGCCACAACTTCTTTCACTCTTTTCTTTGATCTATTATACTCTTTTTTCTTTCTGTCGCTTAGATCTTGTCCTGGATCTACAGCTACAAAATCCAACCAACACTTTTTCTTCTCTTTCACGACATCATCTACCTCTCTATCCCACCATTCCGGACGTTCATTCTTACTTTTTCTTCTTTTTACTACACCGCATACTTCAGTGGCCGATTTGACCATGCCATTCTTCATAATCTCCCATACATTATTTACATTATTCTCGACTTCACTGTCATTCATTTTATTAACACATTCAAAACGATCTTTCAGCTTTCTTACGTATTCATCTTGTATAACTTCGTCATTCAGTTTCTCTACTTTTATCCTCTCTAACGCAGTTGTCGGTACGGGAACACGATGGCGCCAACGTGTGAACAGACCCCTTACTCGTGTTACCACTAAGTAGTGATCTGAACCTACGCTAACTCCTCGAAATGCTCTGGTATCTACAACTTTGTTACGCAACCGTTCATCCACAATCATCAAGTCTATCATAGACTTCTCATTCTGACGTCTCCACGTATACTGATGAATCTCTTTGTGATCAAACAAAGTGTTTGTCACGCAGAGATTCTTAGCCAAACATACATTGAGAAGGCATTTGCCATTCTCGTTCACTCGCTCATCACCATACTTACCCAGTACCGATTCATAACCATCCCTTTGCACGCCTGTCCAACCATTAAAATCGCCTAGCAAAATAATCCTCTCATTCTCCTTGCATTTTGTTGAAACCTCATGCAAACTTTCCCAAAACTCCTCCCTTTCTTTTTTAGATTTATTCGTATCTGGGGCATAAGCCCCAATTACGAATAAACGGGTGAGACCTACCTTGACTCTCACCCAGAGAAGTCTTGGGCTCACACATTCATGCTCTTGCATACATTCAGCCATTCGCTCTGTGAGTACGATACAGACTCCCTGACGACCGTGCTCGGATTCCGGAACTCCGGACCACAAAGCCGTCAAGGTTCCGTGTGTGGACGTACTCACCCCTTTTTTCTTCGTCTCAGTCACACATAGAACATCCAGCTTTCTCTCTTTCATCATCATACATACCTCATCTAATTTATGTTCCATCCCTCCACAAACATTCATCGTAGCAAGGCGGCTTTCAGCGGCCCGCTTTTTGCCAACCCCCCTGCGAACACAGCGTGACGCGTGGCAAACGGCATCGCCGCCGTTCCGATCCCCGGAGGGATCCGAACATACGCGCACTATTTTGCCCCCCCCAGAGTACGAAGGGCTGCCCAGGCTAGGCCTAGGGAGGGATTCTCTGGCATTGCCAGTACCCTCCTGGGGTATAAACTTTTTAAATGGTGCTCGCATGGTCCATTATGCAGGGTCGGGTTTGAATTTGGAGTTTTCCTTCTCCTAGATAGGTAGCAGCCCAATGCTAACGACGCCTATCCCGCCGGGTTTGAATTCGGAGTTTTCCTTCTCCTAGATAGGTAGCAGCCCAATGCTAACGACGCCTATCTCGCCCGGAGGAGATCTTTCCTATGTAATAATCCCTTAAATCGCCTTCTACGATACCCGCGGGAGGATATGGGGTGGTGCTATTCTACTCTACCGGCACCACACAAATTCCATAATAACTGTGGTCATAATGATCTTTTGCCATAATAACGTTTATCCTAATGTAAATGCCGTAATATTGATTATCCTAAAGTTGAATATCCTGATGCTTATTTGCACTATTTTCTTAAGTAAATACTAACGATCAAGTGCCCTAACAAGTACATATCCTAATACTGGTTGCCATAATCATCATATGTCTTAATATTTACATATCCAAAATGATATCCAGCCTGCATTATTACTATGCTGTATAATTATTTGGCGTATTTGTAAACACGTTAAAAATTTTGCTGCTTTGAAAACTTCATATTTTGCCCTAGTCCGCAGCCAGCTTGAATATTGCGATAATATCTGGAGTCCGCAATATAAGTGCCACGTGGACCGCATTGAGAGGATTCAGAGGCGCTTCTTGCATCTACTTTCGGTACACCAACGTAATTTTTTTTTCGTTACCCTCATATAAAAAACCTCTAGAAAACCGTCGACGTTTCTGACCAGATATTGCTTCACAAAATTTGTAATGGCATTATAGATTGCCCTCAACTTCAATGGACTCAATGTACTCAACTGGATTCAATGTACCAAGAGCCAAGCAAGTGCCTTCTGAGTAGACGGTTTAATCCATATTATTAAGAGGTACCTAGTTTAATATCCAAGCGGGTCGAATTTAAGGCGACGGGGCGGGCAATTGACCTTGCTCATTCGGCCAGACGAGTAAAGTTTTAATTCGCGCGCCATCTAACAAGTAAGCTCTGCGATCGACCGCATAATGCTGTTTGTCAAACAGTCAGGCATGCATTTACCGATAGATTTGATCGACCAATATGATACACTTGGGTTTTTCTAAATACTATCTCAAATTCAGTAACGAATGTCCAAAATAGCTTTTAAACAAATAAGTAAATACATAAATAGTTAATTATTTAACACGTAAAGGTTTTTTCATGAATAGCTGGCACGAATAGATCAATGAAAACTTTGGTCTACTAGGATTGTGTGAGTGCTATCAGTTACAGTTTATATTTCGAACCAAAAATTTAATTAATAATAAAGCATAGGGACTAAATTGTTTCAATAATACTACTTTAAATGTATTAAATTTTGACGTGGTCTACGACAAGGCGGCGATTAATCGAGAATATCGGGTTGGGGTATAGGTAGCAAAGGGGGCGCAAGACTTAATTTTGTTTTGATGGAAGTGGTGTCATTATAACACCTATTTTTTATGATGCTATCGTATAGAAGACGCTTAAATAAGCGTGTTTTGTATAGGCAACTTTTCTCTAAACTTGATATTTACCGAGATATTAGGGGTTCAAATGTCAGTCATTTTGAAGTGATCTGGGACTTAGAAATTTTTTGGAGTAGTGCAATTGATGTCAATACCTATAACCCTCATTTTTGTTAATAAATCCTATAAAACATGGTAAAATAAGCATGTTTTGTTATATAAACTTTTTTTCTCCGACCAATATTTACCGAGATATTGGGGTTCAAAGGTCAGTAATTTTGAAGGGCTAAAATTTTGGAGTCGTGTAATTGATGTCAATATAACCCCTCATTTTTGTTAATAAATGCTATAAAACATGGTAAAATAAGCATGTTTTTTTTGTTATATCAACTTTTTTTCTCCGACCAATATTTACCAAGATATTGGGGTTTGAGTGAAGTGGTCTTATTATAACATGAAGTTATTATGATGCTATCGTATAGAGGACGCAAAAATATTGATCATTACCGAGATATTGGCTCCTAAATGGACATTTCCACACAAGTCCGAATTTAGGGCTCTCGCTGGTTAGGACGCGTGCCAGTGTTTTTATAGAGCCGGAGATACGGAAAATATGGATCGTAGGAAAAAAAGTGAAAGAGCAAAATATGTTTCTTTTAGCATGATTTACTGGATTCATTCATAAAAATGTACTTAGTGTTATATTGACCTAAATTTCGCGACACCAAAAAATTTCTAAGTCCCAGTGAAAAAAAAAAATTTTTTTACCCTCTCGAAACCACCCCCCCTATCACCCCCAACACCCCCTCCCCCACCCAAATACCTATATATAGTTGCGCCCCCTTTGCTATACTCGTATAACCGTATCTCACCGCATAAAACACGAAGTTCAATGTCAATAACAATAGGTAACAGGATATTATAATAACAAAACAAATAATTAACACAACAGAAACAAAACAACAACGCCAAGGCCGAATTATAAAACAACTGCAGTAGGTAGTTACTTGTTCGCACGTAATAGTAGAAACGCAACTGATTCAATTCAACTGAAATGACAGTGACTGACCGTTGGGTGGGAGTCAAAACAAAGTTCGAAACATTCGAACTATCAACCAAACCAACCCAACGGTCTGGCAACGCCGCGGCCGGCCGCCACACGCCAAAACCCAAACCGAGCACGCAACGTCGCTTTCATCGCTCTGTAGTTTTGAGTACCTACCTAGTTATAACTACACAACTTTTATGATTTTTTACTGATCCAACGTGAATGCAAGTTCAAATCCATTATCTAACACTAAAATCAACTTTTATTCGAAACAATTTGTTTTTTTTCTTTATATAGTTTTGTTTATTTTTTGAGTATTTTAAATTCTTATTTTAGTTTGTGTATATTTTTTTGGCCACATTCAACAAAAAGCTTCAAAACGCCTAGTCATAGTTTAAGAGCAAACATTTAGTTCATTGTTTCACTAGGAGCACATAGGTTTTGAGTCTATAATCTGTAAATTCTTATTAAAGCTAATATATTCAAGTTCACTTGATTTTAGGACATACGATATTACGGATTGCGAAGGAGACCCTATATTTTTAAAATAGGGATAAATCTGATGAATGATGAATTTCACTATCAACCTTCGCAGCAAAAACCAACTTGATGTCGGATGTCAGATGTCACAAAAAAAACTGTCAGCAGTTGAAACGGTCAGGTTTAGTAGGAAAACAAAATAGTAGAGAATTGTTTGTTGCAGAGGGCGCATGCTGCGTGATAGAGTGCGCGTGGAGCGCGCGCGGCGTGTCGTCGCTGCGCGTGTCGCGCGGCCGCGCGGGGGACTCGGCGCGCGTGGCCGTGCGTGCCGCGCCGCGCCTCGTGTGGCCGCCGCGCCTCGCCGCGCTCGTCGGCGCCCAGCTGCCGGTAACTATGACGCTCCACTGCCTCCCCGGCATCCCATCAGCTCAGCGACGTCGCGCGGCCGCGCGGGGGACTCGGCGCGCGTGGCCGTGCGTGCCGCGCCGCGCCTCGTGTGGCCGCCGCGCCTCGCCGCGCTCGTCGGCGCCCAGCTGCCGGTAACTATGACGCTCCACTGCCTCCCCGGCATCCCATCAGCTCAGCGACGTCGCGCGGCCGCGCGGGGGACTCGGCGCGCGTGGCCGTGCGTGCCGCGCCGCGCCTCGTGTGGCCGCCGCGCCTCGCCGCGCTCGTCGGCGCCCAGCTGCCGGTAACTATGACGCTCCACTGCCTCCCCGGCATCCCATCAGCTCAGCGACGTCGCGCGGCCGCGCGGGGGACTCGGCGCGCGTGGCCGTGCGTGCCGCGCCGCGCCTCGTGTGGCCGCCGCGCCTCGCCGCGCTCGTCGGCGCCCAGCTGCCGGTAACTATGACGCTCCACTGCCTCCCCGGCATCCCATCAGCTCAGCGACGTCGCGCGGCCGCGCGGGGGACTCGGCGCGCGTGGCCGTGCGTGCCGCGCCGCGCCTCGTGTGGCCGCCGCGCCTCGCCGCGCTCGTCGGCGCCCAGCTGCCGGTAACTATGACGCTCCACTGCCTCCCCGGCATCCCATCAGCTCAGCGACGTCGCGCGGCCGCGCGGGGGACTCGGCGCGCGTGGCCGTGCGTGCCGCGCCGCGCCTCGTGTGGCCGCCGCGCCTCGCCGCGCTCGTCGGCGCCCAGCTGCCGGTAACTATGACGCTCCACTGCCTCCCCGGCATCCCATCAGCTCAGCGACGTCGCGCGGCCGCGCGGGGGACTCGGCGCGCGTGGCCGTGCGTGCCGCGCCGCGCCTCGTGTGGCCGCCGCGCCTCGCCGCGCTCGTCGGCGCCCAGCTGCCGGTAACTATGACGCTCCACTGCCTCCCCGGCATCCCATCAGCTCAGCGACGTCGCGCGGCCGCGCGGGGGACTCGGCGCGCGTGGCCGTGCGTGCCGCGCCGCGCCTCGTGTGGCCGCCGCGCCTCGCCGCGCTCGTCGGCGCCCAGCTGCCGGTAACTATGACGCTCCACTGCCTCCCCGGCATCCCATCAGCTCAGCGACGTCGCGCGGCCGCGCGGGGGACTCGGCGCGCGTGGCCGTGCGTGCCGCGCCGCGCCTCGTGTGGCCGCCGCGCCTCGCCGCGCTCGTCGGCGCCCAGCTGCCGGTAACTATGACGCTCCACTGCCTCCCCGGCATCCCATCAGCTCAGCGACGTCGCGCGGCCGCGCGGGGGACTCGGCGCGCGTGGCCGTGCGTGCCGCGCCGCGCCTCGTGTGGCCGCCGCGCCTCGCCGCGCTCGTCGGCGCCCAGCTGCCGGTAACTATGACGCTCCACTGCCTCCCCGGCATCCCATCAGCTCAGCGACGTCGCGCGGCCGCGCGGGGGACTCGGCGCGCGTGGCCGTGCGTGCCGCGCCGCGCCTCGTGTGGCCGCCGCGCCTCGCCGCGCTCGTCGGCGCCCAGCTGCCGGTAACTATGACGCTCCACTGCCTCCCCGGCATCCCATCAGCTCAGCGACGTCGCGCGGCCGCGCGGGGGACTCGGCGCGCGTGGCCGTGCGTGCCGCGCCGCGCCTCGTGTGGCCGCCGCGCCTCGCCGCGCTCGTCGGCGCCCAGCTGCCGGTAACTATGACGCTCCACTGCCTCCCCGGCATCCCATCAGCTCAGCGACGTCGCGCGGCCGCGCGGGGGACTCGGCGCGCGTGGCCGTGCGTGCCGCGCCGCGCCTCGTGTGGCCGCCGCGCCTCGCCGCGCTCGTCGGCGCCCAGCTGCCGGTAACTATGACGCTCCACTGCCTCCCCGGCATCCCATCAGCTCAGCGACGTCGCGCGGCCGCGCGGGGGACTCGGCGCGCGTGGCCGTGCGTGCCGCGCCGCGCCTCGTGTGGCCGCCGCGCCTCGCCGCGCTCGTCGGCGCCCAGCTGCCGGTAACTATGACGCTCCACTGCCTCCCCGGCATCCCATCAGCTCAGCGACGTCGCGCGGCCGCGCGGGGGACTCGGCGCGCGTGGCCGTGCGTGCCGCGCCGCGCCTCGTGTGGCCGCCGCGCCTCGCCGCGCTCGTCGGCGCCCAGCTGCCGGTAACTATGACGCTCCACTGCCTCCCCGGCATCCCATCAGCTCAGCGACGTCGCGCGGCCGCGCGGGGGACTCGGCGCGCGTGGCCGTGCGTGCCGCGCCGCGCCTCGTGTGGCCGCCGCGCCTCGCCGCGCTCGTCGGCGCCCAGCTGCCGGTAACTACGAGGGGAGGTCCAAAAGTTCGCGGAATGGAGGGCTAAATAATTAAATAAAAAGACGTATTTTTCCTTTTCAATATAATCTCCCTTAAGGTTAATACATTTGTTAGATCGTGATATTAATTTTTCTAAACCCACATAAAAATAATTTTCTTCTTTGCTGTCAAAATGAGCCAAAATTGCGTCCTTTACTTCATCATCGGTGTGAAATTTTCTTCCCCGCAACTCTTTCTTCAAATTTGGGAATAAATAATAATCACTGGGGGCCAG
Source organism: Acleris emargana (assembly GCA_927399475.2). Classification (NCBI taxonomy): domain Eukaryota; kingdom Metazoa; phylum Arthropoda; class Insecta; order Lepidoptera; family Tortricidae; genus Acleris; species Acleris emargana. The sequence continues at coordinate 8,686,788 of OV656851.1, forward strand.
GTTCGGGCTGTAGGGGGGATGAACCAATTCTTCGAAGCCACATTTGTTCAGGGCAGCCATCGCAATACGACTCTTGTGAACTGGAGCATTATCCTGAAGTAACAGCACACCCTTAGCCAGCTTTCCTCGCCTTTTTTCTTTGATAGCTTCCCGCAACTGCTCCAGTAGCCTAGAGTAGTACTCTCCAGTAATTGTGACATCTTTGCTTTTGTAATCGATCATCAAAATTCCTTGGCAGTCCCAGAAAATCGTAGCCATCAACTTTCCGGCCGATTCTGACACCTTAAATTTCTTAGGTGGGGGGGTACCCTTCTTGTGCCATTGCATCGACTCCTGTTTAGAGTCAGGTTCAAAATGATGAACCCAAGTTTCATCTCCAGTAACAATCCGCTTCAAAATCGACGTACTTTCTTCTCCACACCGTTCTAAAAAAACTGCTACACGCGTCGATTCGCTGCTGTCGCTGATGCGGCGTAAGCATTCTCGGCACCCATCTTGCACTCACTTTAATCATGCCGAGGTGTTCATGTAGAATCCGCAAAATAGTGGTTTCAGATACTCCAACTAATGCAGAAATCTGTTTCTTCTTCAGGCGAGCATCTTCTAATACTAATTTTTCAACTTTTCCGTCGGTATCTGATGTGGTGACCTCGACAGGCCGTCCTGGGCGAGGGTCGTCTTCAATGGACTCTCTGCCAATTTTAAAAAGACCGTGCCATTTGTAAATCATTGTTTTTCCAGGGCAATGATCACAGTAAACTACTGACATCTCACTCATGATGGTCTGAGGAGTTTTTCCTTGCTTAGTCAGGAACTTGATGATGGCTCGATACTCAATTTGCTCCATACTTCCAGGATTTTTCCAGATTGACTTGCTTGCTCGACGATATTTTGTAAAGTAATTAGCTCTTCAGGCTGAAAGTTGGTATATATACTCTTAATGAGTTGGCCATTAGTACTATACTAAAAAATATAGTCATCCCCACCCCCATCCCCTCCATTCCGCGAACTTTTGGACCTCCCCTCGTATGATGCCTAAAAAACCATTGGATGTTCTTCAGCTAAAAGAGGCAGAACATTTATACGTCAAAGTTCGACACAAGAGTTTTGACTGACTTTTTAACAGAATCACGTGTTTTGGTTTGTTTACATTTATTTTTTGCCTAAACAAACGAAATATAGTCATTATTACGAAGCGTTTGGTTAGCGAAAATGCCAGGTGCTCGGATCCTTTTATTTCTCCTCTCCCATTTGTTACTGTTAGATTTTCGTCTATCAGGACATTAGACGTCTTAGAGCACCCCGCTCGCTCGGTGGGTTCACAACCGTTTGACGGGCACGAAGTGATTTTATCGCCTTGTCTACTTATTCGGTAATTACACTCCTTCGATCACCTAATGCAATCGGCGAACTAGTTCCAAACTACTTACATTAGTCTACCCGCCTACCTTAGGTCACCTAATTGGGTGGTTGCAGCTGCTGCTCGCCGAATGCGGCTGACTACGGTGTTCTTTACAATGTTGAGGTCGCTGTATGCAACATGCGGCGGACGACTTAATGTAATTACCGCTTTAGATTTAAGCTTGTCTACACTGATAAAAGTGTAGAATGGTTTATTTTTTATTGAAGAAGTTACTTGTTGTTAAAGGTGTTGGCGGAAGGCGAAGCCCTGGTCCCGCAGTCGAGCGACCCGCGCGTGGCGGAGCTGACCGCGCGCGAGCCGCCGCCGCCCGCGCGCCACCCCGACCTGCAGCTGTTCACCGTTACCTGCCGCCGGGTAACTCATTTCTTACCACTTCCTAAGCTCCGCCATACAAAAATTTCCAAAAGAATGTGAACCTATTGTGATTGTAATTAAGTCAATTTTATAATTTAAATGTCAGTCATAAAATCGAGGGAAATTGTACTTTATCTCGTTTGCAATAGATATTTATAGCAATGGCCGTATTATGTACTTTTTTTCTACGCGGCCTTGCGAGGTCCCTTTCTTACCGTTTGGATTTATAAAGATACCTCAAATTTAAAACAGTAAAAACTAAATCTAATCGGATAAAACATATATACGACAAAGCAACTAAACCCCCTTGCATGGAAAACGAGATCTTACAACTTTTAAAGTAATTTTAATGTAGTGTTAAAAAATTGGATTTTATGCTATTGTTTTATCTATTATAAACTCTCCCAAACACTTCTTTTCAAATTAAATAGTTAATTTGTCCAAAAATTTCATTTTTGGCTGTAGCTTTTGTTGCTAACTGTACCTACTTTGTTTTTGCTAATCTACTTATCAAGATCAAACTAATAAGTCCCAACACGGGTGGTCTACGTCATGTATAGCGGTGATCCTGTCGCCAACTTCCACCTTCATCATCAAATCACCTCCTTGATACCACAGTATTGCAATGTCGTCAGGTTTACATGTGGTCCAAATTTCAGCCCATTCCATGAACGGGGTCGGGAAGCATATCTTGAAGCGTACAACTTACATACCTATACGAACTGCAAGCTAAAAAAAATCGTAAGTACACGTTTGTGTGTCGTTTCAGAAAGGCGACTCGCGGTTAGAGCTAGTGGCCGACGACGAGGAGCGCGAGGCGGCCGAGTTCGAGGCGGCGTGTGCGCCGCACGTGACGCGCGTGCGCCTCGAGCCCGACGCCGCGCCCGGGAACTGCTCCGGCGCACCCAGGTACCGACTTTTTATAACTAATGGGCGGCTGACGGGTGCAGCGTAATGTAGTATGTCAAAGTAATGTCGAATGAAATAAATATTAACGGATGAGCTCGCACAAATTGACCTAGTCCCAAACTAAGCTCTAGGCTTGTAATATGGCCTATGGATAGACAACGATATAAACACATAGAGAAAAAATACTTAAATACATAAAAAACATCATCTCATCTCACAAATACTTGCTCATACCGGGAATCGAACCCAGTAGGCAGGGTCACTTCACTAACACCTAGGCTATCGAATCGTCAATATATGTAATTATGTATATGAATACAAAAAAAGATTTTTATTTGCGGTTTTTTTTTTCTATATGTGGTACTTTCAGTCCATTCCTTTTATAGGTCACTTAAAGTTTGCCTTGTGGTTGCCGAGTTAGAATAGTGCCACTCCATGTCTTCCCGTGGATGTCGTAAGAGGCGACTAAGGGAATATAGGCTTGTAGTACTATTAGGCGATGGGCTTGCCACCTGTCACTAATACGCTGGTAAACATCTTAGCCTATTTGTGCTTAATGTGGTTACTGACTTATCAACAATTAAGTTAGTGGTGTTTAATCTGTTGGCGAACCTAATAAATAAATTAATAAATAAAACAAGTTTTAAAGTTGTTGATAATTCTGTAGCTCTGCCTACCCCACTCTGGGATTACAGGCGTGAAGGTATGTGTATGTATGTATGTAAAATTTAGGAAAATTTATAATCTCATGATGTGACTATTTACAAGTGGCCTTTCTTAATATACAAAGGATGTACTGATTTATAACAAAAACTGCGTATATTTTCATACATAAGTCATGACATTTAATAAAAGTCTTATCTATCTTATGCTTTCGTCACCATATTGAATCCGTCAACCGACCTTTACTTATAAAACTATACTTTGTCTAATTGGGCAATTGGATGCCAAGAAGGGAAGCGAAAGTTCTAGAGTGGCGGCCGCGAATCCGAGAAAGTGTTCTCTCAAATCTGCTGAAAATGGTGTTTGTTATGCTAGCCAATCGAAGCCGATCACATATATTAAACAATTTCTTTTTGTATTTGAAATACTAACTTCATTAATTATCAATGTTATCATACCGAGTAACGTGATATGGACTATCTGTAATCCACTCCAATCCAAACATTTTTTTTTATATGTATTAGTAGGAGCAGAGGGAACGGCTAAGTTATTACTATTGTGGTTTGCTGCGATTGGTATTCATTATTATAAAAATATATTAAAATAAATAGACAACATATTATTAACGAAAAAAACTTCCTTCATTCACTATTTATCTAAAAAAACAATAAGTAAGCTGGATGGATCTTCTGAACACAAGTACATGCAGTTCTTGAATTTTGCAATCTATCCTTACCTGACCTAAAAGATATATTTCAGAATATGGCTGCGTCCCGGCCACGAAGTAATGATAAGAGTGACGCTGTACGACGCGGCCGGCCGCGAGCTGTTGGACGAGCGCGGCCCGCGCGTGGCGTGGGAAGTTGAGCCCAAGCACCCCGGCATTGAGTTCAGGGCGGTCGACAGGCTGTTCGTCGAGACCGATCCGGAGTACGCACCGGTTCCCGTACCGTTTAAATACTATCAAGTAAGTTAAAAATGTTCATGTTTTATCAGACGCATTATTATAATTGTTTTTCATACATATCATTGGAAATACAAGTTTATATTTGCTAACAAGTCTCTCGGCTGCCAGATGCATTTCGGTTCTTAAACCTACCGTATGTTTAACCAACTTATATTAGCTTCAATTGGGTGAGTATAGTTTTTGGAAATGTTGTATTTTGTATTTTATTTCGATAGGAATTATTATATAGATCTGAGAATAAAAATCCTTACATTTTTATCTTCTATAGTTTTTCCGAAATCATTTTTTAAAACACTGAGGTGACAGTTCATAACTTTCTATGCCTGTTTCCCTCTTACGCCTTGGTCTCCAATTAAAAAAAAAGTTAAAAAAGTAATCGTTGACAGTTCTCATTTGTCAAACAATCCGTTACACTTACACCTGTATTGGTTATTTTTATTTCGTTTCGAGTAGTCTCGTCTGAATTTATTGCACGAAGGTACAAAGCACCGTGCTATATCTGAGTTATATGCACGATGATATAATTCTTGTTTTTCCGTCGCTACAACAGTCGCTGAATCGTCCAAGAGGTTTGAACAAACCAATTTGTTTGTTTAGCCCAAAAAGAAAGTCGTTATTACAGTGCCGCAAATCATAGAGATAAGAATCGAGCGGTGTCCAAAATCCGTGCCAGGGTCGTGGAGAGAAGTAGAAAAGCCAGAGTCCAGGTGTAAGCAATAGCCGTCGTTAAAATACAGTCGAAACAAACTTGCAAACGAAATCAAAACAATCCATACAGGTGTAAGTGTAACGGATTGTTTGACATACGAGAACTGTCAACGATTACTATTTCTCATTTCTTTTTTTTTATTGGAGACTAAGGCGTAAGCGGGCAACAGGCATAGAAAGTTATAAACTGTGACCTCAGTGTTTTAAAAAATGATTTCGGAAAAACTATAGAAGTTAAAAATAAAAGGATTTTTATTCTCAGATCTATATAATAATTCCTATCGAAATAAAATTATAAAATACACCACTTCAAAAAACTATACTCACCCAATTGTTACTAACAAATAATGTAATAAAATAATACAAGCCAATTTTAACCTCCTTTTAAATGTAACATTGACTTGAAATATGGCATATTTAATAAGAAGTCGAGTTTGGAATTATTTGAACCTTGATAGTGATTTTATAACCAGTGTTAAAAGTACAGGCAGTAAAGTGTGTTTGTTTTTTGAGATTAATCGTTTGTCGCTACTCTTATAACTAGTTGTGCCTACTTTTTATTTGATCGTTCATTACTATATGTTTTTTCTTGTTCCGTAGCTAGTGGTAGCGGACGAGCAAGCCGTCGGTTGGAGCGGCACTCTCAAGGCTAGCATCCCTGACGCTATTGCTAGCATTCAGGCCAGAGTAGTGGCTCCTTTGAAAATAGAACCCTTGAAGGTAAACATATAGCTTTATGGATGATTTCATCTTCAATTAAACCTTTCAATAAAGTTTCCTACTTGGCAACAATTCAGAGGATTGAGGAATTATTGTCGTGAAGTCAGGAAGTGGTTCTACGTTTAATACTCGTAAGGTTTGCGTTTTTTTAAATTTATGTGTCGTTATATCTGTGGGGACTTCGATTTACTGAGAGCTGAGTGACCAATGAACATAAACATGGAGAAACTGTCTCTGTCGTGCACATGAGATTCTCATGTAAAATCTATATTTATCTCTTTCTAAATTTTTTCACTTCTGTCTTTAATGGGCAGTTACGTGTGTGGCTGTTTGTACAATAATAACAACATAGAAAGTAAATACAAAATGAATGTCACAAAGTGTTTTAACAGGCGGTCTTATCGGCGGAGTGTCTGCTACTTATTCCTGCTTGGTTAAGCGCTAGGGTAGCGTTATTTCGATCGATACTTAATACGCACGCAACCAAACGCAGCGACGGTGCTACTAACGACGGTGGTACGTCCTGTTGAGTTTGCTTGTGGTGGCTCGCGGCGCGTACGGTCGAGGCACGCACTCATACAAGCCGCGCGATATCATTGAAGATAAACTACTATTTATACTGTGCTATTAGTTTGGATGGGATCAGCATATCACAAATTGACCGACCTACGCTCGTCCACAGGTGAACATAGCCTGGGAAGGCGAGTCCGTCCCGAGCATAGCGTCCGTGAGCCGCGGCAGCGGGCGCTACGCGGTGTCGGCGCCCAAGGGCTCCAGCGGCAGCGTGGAAGGCGGGCGCCTGGCCGCCGTGGTGCCCGGACCTGGTACCTACGACCTGCACGTCACCGACCAGTGCGTGCATGGGGATAAGCAGCGGGTTGAGGTTAGTAGGGTGTCACTTGGTTACAGGTGTTCGGACGACTTCCACCGCGGTTTACCTTATCTGACTGGCCACTTAGAAGATTTTGAGGCCATCAACTTCGTCAGAAGACAGTAGTATTTTTTTTAGTTAAATTAAATACCTACATAAATAATGCTAAAGATAAAGAGTACTACATCAAGGTAACTTAATTAGTTCCATAAACATCATCAAAGGGTTATGGGTGAGTTTGTATGGAGCTCGTCCCGACTCTTCAACAGTCACGGGATTCATCGCTTTATCTATATCTATTAGGACCCAAAAAAACAAAATAACTATTTTAGTTCCAAAATCGATGGGGTTTTTTCAATGACAAAAAAAACTTCTCAAGAGCCAGTAAGGCGAGACTGTATTTATTTTTAAACAAATTTTATACGATACTACTATGATTTCCCAAGAAATCCCATACATAGGGTGATTGTAGTCGTAGTAAAAATACATCATGTTTAATTTCTGTTGGTGGGTGGGGACATTTTTACCCATCGTCCTTTCCTACTTTATGTGTACTTTATTTATAAGGGCATTACTCGTATAAGGAGGTAGTTGGAGCTATCGCTACATATTTATAAAACGCTGTCACGCTGCAAAAAATGCTCTTTATAAACTAACTGCCAAAGTCAGAGTCGACGATGGGATGGGTTGACAATTTAGTCTATACCCTGTCTATTTAACAGAGTTAGCAAAGCGTTCTTTCTGTTGCACTTTTGTATGAAAATGAAAGGGACAAGAAACTGTCAGTGGGCGTCAACAATCGCACGTCGATGGCGGGTTCGGCTTACATGCCGCTTGTTGGGATATTCGTAATATTATCGTGATTTTTGTTTGTAGTTAGAGGCACCTCAAATAATTAACTTATTGATAACATGACATTGTCATGTCATGTTTATTCATCTACAAATCCTAATTATGTAATTTAAAGTAGTAGATAATAATATTACAGTCCAATAAACGAGCCAGGTCAAAATTTGTAACCAAAGATATGCACTTGAAAGCGTCCGCATCGTACGAGCGCCAGATGTTGACTAAACTTTGACAGGCAAGTTACCTAACCTAACCTAACCTAACCTACCCTGTGCCTGTGCATCGTCCTTATCGCTGACCAATTACGTGCATTCTCTGTTTTCTAGTACTAACTCTGTTAAATAGACAAGGTATAGTGATTTTTAGTTGTCATTTTGAAAAAGGAACGAGTTAATTGTTTCAGTATGGCGGTAAAACCTAAACACAAGCTCTTCAGGTAGAATCTGCTAACACTTTAAACCTTCCTCCCAGCTCCACGTGGAAGAAGTCCTCAGCGTAGAAGTGTCGACGTCGCGCGCCGTGTGCGTCGGCGCGTGCGTCCCGATCGCCGCGGTCGTCAAGGGGCTGTCGCTCGCGCGGCTGGAGACGGCGCGCGCGCCCGACTGGCGGCTCAGCGGGCACTTCTCCGTGGCCGACGGCCAGCTGTGCGGGCTCAAGGAGGGCGCCGGGAAAGTCAGGGCCACGTTCGGAGGCGTCTCGAGCGCTGATGTTGAGGTAACATCCTTATACGAGTACATTATGAGGCCTAAGGACTTTCTTGAAGACAATTTTGACCCATATCGTCCAAGTTGACAGATCGAAACATTATACTATACCGGGTTTACTCTTACTTGTCTAATATAGTAAACAACTTTCTAACCTCGAAATGAATCTTATTGCCTAAAACAGCTATTGTAATAACATAAAGTCATCACAGACGAAGATGTGATGTCCAAAATGTTTATTCAGTTTACTTTACAATATAAGAGCTGTTTAAGCCAAAAAGGTTCATTTTGAGGTTAGATATTTGTACACTATGTTAAACAAGTAAAAATTAACCGTAGAATCGACAAGCCACCTCGTTTAAACCCTCTATTTTAAAGGCTAGTAGGGTAAATTCACAGATCACAGAAACAAGGGAGATATGTTATGGGGGCGTGGTTCGTGACGCCTCGATATGGTCAAAATGACCATATCGGCACGAGGCGTGTCAAGCGTTGAAATAGTCACCCACTGAACGCTGTCAGTATAGAAGCTCCGTTTAAATGATAAAATGACTATATGTAGCGTGAAAGTGTGCAACAATCGAAGTGCAAACGTTGGTTGTTTTTGTAGTAGTTAATAGAGCGTAAGCGTAAGACGCACACATGTTTAAAAGTGGCGACACCGGGTCTTGTACGAATTGGCGTTCATGACATATCTCCCTTGTTTCTGTGATCTGTGGGTAAATTTCATATGTCGTGAATGTTTTTTTTTTTGTTTTGATATCATTCTTCCGTATGAAAATAGTAAAAGTAAAGGTTTTTCGGTTTTTTTCTTGAGTTACCTATCTAATTGACTACCTACTTAATTGAATACGTCGATGATACTACAATTCCGCGTAACTAACAAATACAGAAGTGGTCGTCGTTACGTGGCTTTGCTGTATGACCGACGCATGGGTGACGCCCCCAGGTGCTGGTGTTCCCGCCGCTGGGCGTGCTGCCGGCGCGCGCGCGCCTGCCGCCGGGCGGGCGGCTGCAGCTGCGCCACGCGGGCGGCCCGCCCTCGCACCTCGCCGCCCTGCTCTACGCCTCACCGGCCGGCTCTGGAGCCTCACTCGAAGTCAGTTTGGTTATACGACTCTGCCTCAATTTTCTTACTTGAATAAAAAGTGGCCAAGTACTCGCACACGAAGGGTTCCGTACCACTTACAATATTAACATCGAAAAAACTATGTTTTTTGTATGGGGCTCCTTTTTTTTGTGTCCACCTATTACGGTTCAAGAGCTACAGCTATTGTTATAGTAGATTAAAAAAACGAATCACGTTTATTTTCTATAGAAGCCCTCTTTACTTTTTAACTTTATTTGACAGATGGACGAACAGATGGACGGACAGAAAGACAGATGAAAACACAAATGGCAGACCGACAGACAGACAGACGGGGACGGAGGCTTAGTATTAGGATCCCGCTGGCACCCTTTCTGTACGGAACTCTAAAAAGCATCCTATGTTTAGTCGCGCACGAATTTGTCAGACTATACTATACTATAGTCGTCGATTTGCGTCTCGGGAATCTGTAACTGTAAGGCAGATGTGCACGCGATCTATGCATTGAATATTGCTACAAATTGTTATATATCTGGTGCTATCCGTAGGTGAGCAGCTCCGGGCTGGTGCAAGCGCTGTCCCCGGGCGCGGCGCGCGTCCGGCTCGTGGCGCGAGACATCGCTGACGTCGAGATGGCTAGCGCGGAGGCTGAGATTGAGGTAAAACGAAATTAAAACAACTCGTGTTTTCTCGCTCGTGTGTCTATTTGGTTATGGGTTATAGAAGAGAGGGGGGTTACTCTTATGAGTTTTTAACCGCTCAAAAATTGTGAACAACCCGCACAATTATTTTGGCCGGTATTGCAAGAGATGTAATTTTCAGGTTAATAAAATAGGGGGTTAGAAGAATAATAATATTTTATAATACTTAAATCATACTAGACCTATCAGAAAGTTCTTTAAGGATCTTTTAAAATTAATTCTTTGTAGGCTTTTTAATATTATAGAAAGCTTATAAAAATATTTAAAACTTATATGGATGCACTCTTTTTATACACGAACATGCTAGCTTCTAGTGAGTCTATTTCGACACCAAGAAAATTTATATGATTTACCTCATCTATTGAAGTATTTGCATTTGACGCTAGAAAAGACTTATGAACAGTTTTATAGTGCCTAAATTGAATAGTTCACCTTTAGGTTAAAAACTTAGACTATCAAGCGATTTTGTAATATTATCTAGTACACAATTTATATGTTCCTGCATATTACCATTGGTATTTTTCTCTGAGAATAGTATAGTGACATCATCTGCATATAAAACGGGTACACTACATAAATACGAAAAACTAAATTCCGAGTATAGGAATCACGAATTTCATAATGCCGATTATTATAATTCCGAATGTTTTAAAACTCCGAATATAAGTATTCCGATTTTTCATTTTTCCGATATTTATAAATCCGAAATTTCAAAATGTCTAACGTTAACAATTACGATTTGCATAATTCTGAATTTCAATACACCGAACAATAATAAGTCCGAATGAATAATAATCAGAAATATCAAAAATACGAATTCCGATTATTAAAATACCGATCTTCAAAACTCCGAATATCATTACACCGACTAATAATAAACCCGACTAATCAAAAGTACGAAACATCAGAATTACGAATTGCATTAGTTTTTAGTTTTTTTTTATTATAGGTATTAGCACTGACTCTGACTTATAAAATTTACTATGAAAAAAATGGTAACTTCCGTGACAGGGGCGACTGGATAGTGACAATTTAAGATTCCGCCTTAGCTCCGGCGCTGCGGGGAGAGCAGCCATTTCGCCCTCGCGTGACAAAGGACGGTCGCCCGTGCTCCGGTCCGCAGCTTCGGAGCCTCAGCCGCTCCGCTTTGCACGGCTCCCGTCCTTTGTCACAGCGGGCGAGGGCTGCTCTCCCTCCGCGTCTCCGGCTTTTTATATACACTCTAGGGGTAAGACAGACAAGACCACGTGGATTTTGGGGTGCTCCAATTCGGTTTTGTTACCTGTGTCTACAATGGGAACACCCAAATACTCTGAAATTTTTTATTCCGAATTTACTAATTCCGATTTATAAAACATAATTCCTAATAAATAAAATTCCGATTATTGAAAACACGAATTTCAGTATCCCGAATTTCAAATTTCCGAATTAGTAATAAAGTTTCGGAAAATTAATAATCGGAATTTTGTTTTTCGGGCCAATGACACTTCGGGCTTTTCATTATTTGGAGTTATAAAAATCGGAAAAATATATTTTAATCAACTTTTCGTTGTAACTCGTTGCCATGGTGACGTCTCCCGGGTCACTCTTTAAAACTATGATTTCAAAGGATATAAGTCCACTAAAAATCTGTTTTATTGGAAATTACACACCCATTCTTTAATGGCCTCTCTCCTGAGTGTGCTGGAAGTATATATTATAACATTTTTTCTAAGAAACTCTATCACTGTTGTCTCCTGGCTTACGGGACAGAATAACAACAACAAAAAGTTGATCCACCCACAATCGGAATTTGGAAATTCGGTTAAATAAATTTCGTGTTTTTTAGTAATCGAAATTGTATTCCTTAGGAATTATGAAATTCGGGGTTTTAAAAATCGGAATTAGTAAATTCGGAATAAAATATTTCGGAGTATTTGGGTGTTCCCATATAAAACACGTGGTACATCAACTACCTTAAGAAGTTCATTTAGGTAGATCAAAAATATAAGCAGCCCTAGAATGCTACCTTGGGGAACTCCTAACAGAACTTTCCCAAACGAAGTCTGTACCTGTTCAAATGTTTTTGTATTTTGAGTGATGTAGTTTACAATTTCTATCGCTTGCTTTCTATTGCACAAGTAATTGGAAAATAACTTGAGAGCGACCCTTTTTCCAATATGTTCCAGCTGATTTAGGATTGTCATAACTTACGCAATCGAAACGACAACGAACGCCTTGGACATGTCGATCAGAAGTTTGGTGTGATGTCTGTTCCAGGTGATTCCGATCACGGGCCTGCGCGTGCGAGCGGCGACTCAGACGTTGCTGGTGGGCTCGCCGGCGCCGCTGTGGCTGGAGGCGTCGGGCCTGGGCCCGGCCGCGCTGGCCGCGCTGGCGCCCGCGCCGCGCGTGGCCTGGGCGGTCCGCGAGCCGCGCGCCGCGAGGCTACACACCACGCACGCCGACGGTGAGTCGCCAACGCTGTCGCCGCTGATAATTAATACACAATATAGTTGTGAACACTTAGGCAGATATAGGAACATATTGACATTCATTTATTTAGTTCCGAACAGAGAAACCCGACGGTACCGGAGGTCCCCGATGTGAGCAGTATAAAGGACGTTTTACTTTTTTTGTGTACGATTCAAGAATAAATCAAACATCACACGTGCTATGACAGTGTTTCGTTGTCTGTTTCTCGTCAAGGCACTGTTTTACTTATAGAATTGATACCTCTTTACCAGATACAATATTAAAGATGACACGCTTGCTTCGAGCTCACTTTATGCCGAAACCATAACACAAGTATCGTCCGACCAACAGGTCGTAAAATATTATTAAATTTGCACGAGACTTATAACGTGATAATTTCAGATAAACTGGAGAGAAGCGTCGCTGAGGGAGTATCTGTGAGAGTCATTCCTTTGAAGCCTGGTGTCATCACCATTGACGTTCGAGTGCGGAATATGGGACAGGTATAGTGTTTTTTTTAAATTTATTTAAAGCTTGTGGACTGCGTGCCGATTTTGCTATCATGGGGCTATATTCTACTCGGTAAATCCATATTGCTTTTGACATGTAAATTGTATTGTTGACGTTACGGTAGCTCTTATTTACTTGACACCATTGGCAGCCGTGTAAAAAACAAAACAATATCATATAAAAGCAAAATGGTTTTACCAAATAAAAAAGAGCCCGCCCTTATTACTGGAGGCATAAGAGCGTATCAGATATTTTTGAGTCCAATGTTGGATCATATATTATTACTGGTGACTGTATCATACATATATATTAAAACCCGGTATTTGTTTTCGATCTACTAATCTTTTGGATAAACTTGTTCCCTAATTCAGACTAAAATTTATCTGGCCTGAGTTTTTCATGAAAATCTCCCTTAACTTCCAATTGCAGATCGCAGAATCCCGGTCTTGGGACAGCACCATCGAAATCCTCGCCGTCTCCGACATCCAGGTCTCCGTCCAGGGTCTTCCTCAACCCATGAACTCTGGCGACCGTCTTTCAGTGGCCGTGGGTTCAACTATTCGGCTGAAGTCCTTACCTAGAAGCACTTGGCAAGCGTTTGGTGAAGGATTCGAAGTCTCGCCTGGAGGGGAACTCAAGGCACTGAGTCCGGGCTATGGAGTTGTGATCGCGCAGCATAAGGATGAGAGGAACAATATTTATAGAGAAACAGTGAGTTCTTAGGCGTGATTTATATTAAGCTAAAGGGTCTAGCAGGCTAAGCTAAGAAGAATGGCCCCCACGAGGGATTGTGTTCTACTTTTAGGTGGAGTAGTGGCAGGATCTAAGAACACTGTATGCCTGATATCAGCCTCCGATCTTCTTTTGTTTCAGATTTATTCACGAAAATGTTAAAAAGTCAAGGTAATTTTTAAACTGTAATTATAGCTAAACCTAGCCAGCGAGGGTAACCAAATAAAATCAGAATTGTGGAGGATATAATGGGGTTACTAATACATATTTTTACAGACCTTCATGTCCTTCAACTTAGATGAAAAAAAAAAAAGTTTTTTTTTTCGATTAATTTTTTTGCCACTTCTCTCGGAGACACAACTACCAAAAAAATTACGTGACAAGCCACAATTGTCAACTACGTATACATTCAAAAACATTTTCAAATATCATGGTGCGTCATGTCAACAAAAATAAATAAACGAACGTATATTTTGTCGTCAGCTGCAAATCAAATGTATTAGCTATGGTACACAAGTCTGAAACAGTCACTCCGTTCGCCCGATGATAGGACCGTCACTGAAAGTATTCTACAGCAAAATTGATATATATAGTTTTTGCAATTTGTTTTAGTCGACCGTTGCACTCACACCGTCGTATCGCAAGTTTTGCGAAACGTGCTTTTTCGTCTTATCACTACGTTATTTTAAAGGAGTCAGATCTAGTGATCGCGGTGGCCAGGCTATTTGAGACATGAACTTGAGAGTATTTTCTAATAAAATTAAATTTTAGACAAGCTCTCGCTGCCGACTGTGCTTCTTACATAATCATTATTTACTTATAGAGACAAGTCCAACTAGGTGATTCTGCTTTAAGTCCAACAAAGAATTCTGATGACGAGAGTCATGCAGACTCCATCATGAGAACAGTTCTAGAATACCAACATATGAAATCGTCATTGATTTTACACATGTATTCCAAATTTCAGCCTAATTCAACGACGAGAACTAATTCAAAATCAACTAGCAAGATTTGACGCAACATGATACTAAAATACAAGTAAAATTGAACAAAACGTGGTAAAATAGATCGGGGATCGTTTGGCAGATCACGCACGTGGAGGTGTCGGTCCCGGCGTACTGCACGGCCGAGCCGGGCGGCGCGGAGGAGGGCGCCGTGCGCGTCGTGCTGCGCGCCGCCGCGGGCCGCCCGCTGCTGGCGCCCGGCGCCGGCGCCGCCGTTGCGCCCGCCGCGCACTCGCCGCGGCCGGACAGGTGGGACCGTCATGCTAGGGCCGTATTGACAAGCTCGTTTTGGCTGGAACATGTAAAAACACGCTGCAAGAGCGCGCCCCAAGATGCAACAAAATGTCAAGTTGTTTTTAATGTGTCTTGAAACTGTTTCTTTTTATAGACGTCGGCCTCCTGACGGCATCGGTGGCCGGTACACCTTGACGACTTTAAAACTTTATTTTACTTGAATCTCAGCAGTTTAATAATACGGCCCTAAGAGTTGCCAATACGCTTCCGTGAGCCCAGTTAGTCCACTCGAATTTTACGAAACCGGTTACTATAACCTAACATTATAAACAATCAGTTCATTCCACAAAACACCGACTCCCAAAGGTTTGAAACGCATGACCCTTCTTTTTATACAGGAGGTTCCTGAATCCTAGATACTGAGTCAGATTATCCCTTCACGATATACAGTATGACCATCACGTAACTTTTATTTTTTTACAGTGCATTGGGCCCGGAACTTCTGCTCGCAGGTTTAGACTCTGTCGGAGGGTTCATGAGCTTCCAAGCGACCGCCGGCGGCGTCACTGTCAAGGACGAGGTGTGGGTCACTGGGTCTGATTCACACGCTGATAAAATTATAGGTAACGCATAAACTCTTATACGCAGACTAATAAAACGATCGAGTGCGAATCATACTCGCACATGCATGGTTCCGTCCCATTCATATATGGGTAATCCCTCTTTAATTTCAAAATTAATTAAAGTTGTATTTTGTTTTGTTATAGCGACAATATTATATTACATTACATTCATAATTAAAAACCAACCAAGTGCGAGACGGACTCACACACGAAGGGTTCCGTACCATTATTGTACGCTTTAATTTATAATTAAATTTAGGTTTTGTTATGGGGTCAAAAGAAATACACTTTGTGAACATTTCCACTCTTTACCTGTTCATCAGATACAGCCCGCTGACAGACAGACGCACAGACAGATGCTGGAGGTTTATTAGTAATAGGATCTCGTTGGCACCCATTGGGTACGAAACCGTAACAATAAGCAGAATAAAAAAATATTAACAACCTACCAATCTAATTCGTGGCCTCTTGAAAAATCACTCTCTACTTGTTTAAAATATATTAAATTGAATTATATATTAGTACATTACTGCACAGACCAGGAAGTAGGCCGTTGCGGGACGAGTAGAGTTAGCGTGGCCGAGACGCAGTCGAGGCCACGCTATATACGAGTCCAGCAACCGCCCTTCCTGGTCGAGGCTTGTATAGTGCTTTTCTCTAACAATGCGAGGAAATTAAACCAAATTTCAGTTTTGATATAATATGTATTCAAATGTATTAAAAAAATGAAGTCAAATACGATGTGATAATATGACGAAGGCAAATGGCAGTAAGTACTTAACCGACTATGCTTCTTCTTTACACTCTGGTGGTGTGCCGATAAACACATCTTCATCACTGGAACTCATTTTACTTTTATATTTTCGCGAAACAAAAATAATACGTACTGTACTTAAACTTCCCTAAGAAAAAAGTATTCCCGATTCCCGCCTTAATTTTATTAATTCTAAACGCAAATGTTTTAAAAAAAGTAAAACTATTTGACACTTTGGTAAATACGCTGTAAACGCGATAAACGGCGTTTACCTTTTTAGTCTATGACATTTAAAAAGTAAATAAACATGGAAGAATTTTGAATTGTACGAGTGTTTGGCTGTTTGGAGTTAGTTATCATAGTCCAAATATGGTTTTAAAAAGTAAAAAACCGGGTACGTTTTGAAATTTGTATACATTTTCGCGGCCGCTGCCGCTGGTAAATAATAACTTTTTTTTTTTTTTTTTTGCCTGGGCCTGGAACTCGGAACTTCGCGGGCTGATTTTACAACAGTAAGGTTAACATTTCCGAGCATGTGGGAGAAATAGTACATTACTGCACAGACCAGGAAGTAGGCCGTTGCGGGACGAGTAGAGTTAGCGTGGCCGAGACGCAGTCGAGGCCACGCTATATACGAGTCCAGCAACCGCCCTTCCTGGTCGAGGCTTGTATAGTGCTTTTCTCTAACAATGCAAGGAAATTAAACAAAATTTCAGTTTTGATATAATATGTATTCAAATGTATTAAAAAAATGAAGTCAAATACGATGTGATAATATGACGAAGGCAAATGGCGCAGTAAGTACTTAACCGACTATGCTTCTTCTTTACACTCTGGTGGTGTGCCGATAAACACATCTTCATCACTGGAACTCATTTTACTTTTGTATTTTCGCGAAACAAAAATAATACGTACTGTACTTAAACTTCCCTAAGAAAAAAGTATTCCCGATTCCCGCCTTAATTTTATTAATTCTAAACGCAGAATGTTTTAAAAAAAGTAAAACTATTTGACACTTTGGTAAATACGCTGTAAACGCGATAAACGGCGTTTACCTTTTTGGTCTATGACATTTAAAAAGTAAATAAACATGGAAGAATTTTGAATTGTACGAGTGTTTGGCTGTTTGGAGTTAGTTATCATAGTCCAAATATGGTTTTAAAAAGTAAAAAACCGGGTACGTTATGAAATTTGTATACATTTTCGCGGCCGCTGCCGCTGGTAAATAATAACTTTTTTTTTTTAATTTTGCCTGGGCCTGGAACTCGCAACTTCGCGGGCTGATTTTACAACAGTAAGGTTAACATTTCCGAGCATGTGGGACAAAAATATATTTGTGGCAGTGACCGGCGCTTGGGCCGTGTGCCTGGACGGCGTCGGCTGGTTGGCGCCGCCCGAGCTGGCGCTGTACCCCGGCTCGCACGCGTCGCTCGTCGTCCTCACACAGATGGGCGCCAACAAGCACTCCCTGCGGCGCGACCGCCCCTCCGCTTCCAAGACACTCGTGCAGCTGCCCATCGATAAGGTAGGTCGACGCCGATGTTAGCCGACTGCCCACGAATAATCCCGAAGTGGTTTTATTCCCTAGTTTCAGCATGCGCATCAAACAACTATTCCCAAAATATAAGTCTTATCAACAGTTTTCCAGAAAAACGTAGATACGACTCATAGCTACAGAAGAACATGTGAACGATTTATTTGAAACTTTATCTGCAATATTATTATTTTGCTGTAAATGTTTAGCCTTGTGCGTCACTCATATGAACTGTCGGACAATAAGACACTTAGGAAACCGTAAACCAATGACAGCCCCACATTTAATTAAAATAAAAAAGTTTCTGGCGCTGGCAAGGAGACTTATATTTTGTGTAAATTTATAACGTATTTTTTTTTTTGTTTTTATATCACGGTCACTCAATCACACTCAAATCATAACTCCTCTTCACAACTTTCAATATTATACCTTGACTAGTCATTTACCCCAACTTCTAGATGGACTTTGTCCAAGGCGAGTGGCCGTCAACGATGGTGCCGCTATCCATCGAAGCAACTGGCCTGACCGGCGGACCTCTGCTGTGCTCAGAAGAGCAAAAGTATGCGTTGGAAGGCATAGAGGTTAAGTTGCCTTATACTTGCCGGGCGAAGGCGCCGCATTCTGCCAAACCCATCTTGGATATACTCAACGGTAAGGCTAGACCAAAAAAAAGAGATAAGTGTGATAATATCCCATTTTATAAACACTCTTGTCATATTATCGTTGAAACCTTTTGTGACTTTCCATTTACTCACGAAAATAGCATGTGAAGCCACAGAAGTAGTAATTGTATCGTATCAATTTAGTGTCAAACGACTTAATTTAATGTGTTTCCAAAAACGAATTATTTCTTATTCCAGGTCAATTAGGCTGCTCAGTCGTCCCAGCGGCTCCTATCACAGAATCGTCAGAAATCGAGCTCTGTGCCGAATGGAGCGTTCTCAGGACATGCACCAGAGTCCTACTCGTACCTCCGATCCGCCTATCGAGCTCTAAAATATCTCTACTCGAGCCTCCTGCTACTTTCACGATCTACGGAGACTCGCACGTGCTAAAATCCGTTAGACTTACGCCTTCTCCTGGTTTGAAAATCGAACAACATAGTTCCGCCGATGAATTAACAGTGACGATTACGAATGAGGTTTCGGTATGCGGTTTTGGCTGGGTGGGCGTGGTCTCACGGTTGACTGCGCAGGAGTTGCGCGTAGAGGTGGAGAGAGAGTGCGAGATAGCTTGCGGGACGCTGCTGGGTGCACTCTTCACTCTCGTCCGGCCTTACGTGCCTACTATACTTACAGTGGCGGCCGTGGTTGTGGCGTATATGTACGGTAAGTATTTTTTAGTTACTGCTTTTATTTAGACTTTGTTATTGCTATATTATACTAGTTTCTGCCAGCGACTTCGTCCGCATAGATTTCATATTTTTCATATCCCACGAAAATTTAATTTTTCCGGGATAAAATGTAGCCTATGTTTACTCAGGGATAATGTAGCATTCTAATGGTGAAAGAACTTTTGAAATCGGTCCAGTAATTGTCGAGTTTATTTGTTACAAACATACAAATCTTTCCTCTTTTATCTTCATTACATCTGAAAAGTATCCATTTTATCCTGGAAATTCCGTTGGTAATTTAGAGTAACGATAAAATATTGACAGCGGTGGTAGAATTATGTACAGGGTCTGATCACTACCACCGCCTCAACCTTTAACCTTTGAAGCAGGAATGTTGTTTTACCGTGTAGGAAGACAACCGGTGAAACTCTAGCGCACAGGCATTCCATTTTAGTCGTCAGGGCTATCCAATTAAAATCTCCTCGTCCGTGAGCTCGTTTGCCCTCTTCATGTCATTAAACGACTTTCACTAGGAGTTGCGGGATAAGCCTAATTTAGAATATTTATATTCTACAGTCCAGCACCGTTGGGGACGGAAGTCGTCCATCCGGCTGCCGGAGGCCCCGCAGAGCGTGATCCCCCCGGCGTCCCCCGAGCCCTTCGCGCGCCGCAGCTGGTCGCGCAGCCCCTACACGCCGGTCTACGGCGACGCGGACCAGAGCCTCTCCCCCAACACCACTAGGATGCACTCACGGTTCCTATAACACGAGACGGCGGGTGGGAAACCCGAGAACATACCGGCTGTGAGTGATAGGATATAAGTGTCTGTATACGTGAACGCTTTTGTACGTAGGACTGAAGCCTGAAGTGAGGCGGAATTTTGCAGCGTCATACTTAAATCTGCTTTTGTTTAAAATCTTAATGTATTTCTGATCACATTTTATAGTGAAATAATTGAATGTGTCGAGTTGAGCTGGCTAGCGTTCGAATTGTCTAATTACGTTTAGGGCTCATACCAAATTTAAACAGGCTGGTTCACAGGGCAGAGAAACCTCACACTTGCGACATTTGTAAGAAAGCAATTAGAAAACGCTTACATTGAGCTTAAAACCATGGTATAAACAAGCCTTGAAACATAGTGTACAGATTGCTCCATTAGCGTTAAATTTATAGGCCACTCTTAATACTGCAACGGCTCGCGTCGCAGTACAAAAAAAAACCGACCGAATGCGCGTACCAACTTCAGAGTGGATCGGAAATTTGGCGCGATAATAAACAAGTCGCCGACGTGTGACTGTCTGATAGCGAAGAGGTAAAGTCACCATCAGTAGAACGTGCAAAAGATGCAAACAAAACCAAACGAACCAATTCACCATGATTACTCGATGATCACGTGCTTTTCAAGATCAAGTGAGGTCTTTGCAATGATATATACACTAGATCATTATTTTCCTATTTCGTTTTAGGTGAAATAACTATTTATAATACGTATATTTTTAATAAAAAAATATGTGTCAATCAGTACTAATTTGTTTACATCGTTCTCAAGTTCTATTGATGGCGACTTTAGTAAGTAATATCTTTGAAGGTTGTTCATCACATAATTTGCCGATGATCAGTGGTCGTAAGGGACGACAATTGGCTGAAAAGAGCTACTACTCTACTCTATCTAAAGCGTATCTGCGTGACAGGAAATAAACCTATGTTCGCTTAATATGCGGAAGGCGCTTAGTATTGTAAATATTATTATTTTATAAATAGTAAGGTCTGTAAACTATACTAAGTTCCTTGATGTTAAATCACGGTAGTTGGATTGCTTTATAAGCCACCTGGTTTAGCTAACAAGAAAGATATGTTTGATTTCTGTGAGGTTATTAAAATAGTACACCCGCACGAAAATCGGTGAGATAATACTGTACATAAAGAAACATTTGTGAGAAAGTGTTTTACCCAAATATTTTTTAATATAAAAATTAAAGAAAAATGTACAAATATTGATAGAAACAACAATATTATTGCTGATTAAAAATGGCTTAAATATAACATCTCCATCATCATGCAATTTGCTATATGGACTGTATTGTAGCGCTGTATGCTTTATAACAAAAAAACGGCCTAAAATGTAGATGGTAGCAGTAAAATACTGCAGGTTATGGCTATACGGTTTGTATTATTTATTATTTTCTTAGTTATTAGTTAAATTTATTGTGCGGCGAAGCTTCGAAATAATCATACACTTTACCATTGTACTCCTTCGCATTAACTAACGCTAGTTTATAATGGATTTAAATAGTAGGCAAGTGTTCGCTACGCTTATTTTTTTGAATGCGAAACTGAAGTATTTATATGGCCGTTAGGACTCGTTTTCACTGGATCTCAGCCGAGATACAGCGAGGCGAAATCGACCAATAGATAGTTAAATGTTTGGTCGTTTTCAGCTCTCTGCACCGTTCCTCCTCTATCGTTCGTTTCTTATCTGTGTAAATGGACCTTCATAGGCATACAACCTAATTGAGAGCCGAGGTCATGATGAGGTGCGGGGGAAGGGCAATGGTGACTAGCCACGGTTTATCGTACCTCACCCCCGCACCTCATGCCTACCCCGGCTCTAATGAAGTTGTTGGCCTCGTAAAAGTTCACGAGAGTTAGCAAGAAAAAAGTGTATGAAACTAATGTAACCATTATTCTCTGATATATGATATTTTTTGCATGCGTGATTCGCATAGAGGCAGTGGCGTAACTATAGGGTGGCAGGGCTGGCAAAATGCCACGGGCCCCCGGCCCAAGAGGGCCCCCGGCTTAAGAGGTCGCTAGCTCAGCAATATTTTTTTTAACATCGTACTTGAGTGTCAAAAGAATTTGCCACGGGCCCCGGATGGTATAGTTACGCCACTGCATAGAGGACTAATGAATGTTATCGACGTAGCTCATCGAATTAGCCAGCTGGGCCCGTGTTATGGTCGCCTTTATCGCGGTGCACAAACAAGGGAAAGGCATCAGTGATGACGGTGACGTCATACGTAACCTGAGGCCCTACTTTGAAAATCGGAGTTCGAAGTTACGTTGGCTCCATCCCATCCTCTCGATCTAGTCTCGAATGACGAGTGACAGGGATGGAGCTAACGTAACTTCGTATTTCGATTTTCAAAGTAGGGCCTCCGGTTCACTCATTCGATCCATTAGTTTCAGCTCTTTTAAAATGATCTCCAGTTAGTGCGGTGCGCGTTTCTCGTTCCCTCTCCCTTTTATGTTAAAATGACTTTGTATTTACTTTGTAAATAAAGTTTATAATTATTCTAGTTCAATATTGTAATCATAACCTTGTAAGGCCCAATGTGCAATAGGATGTACATAGTCAAGGTAATTTACTTTGAACTCTGTTGCAATAAGAATAAGGTTTATTTTCCTATGTTCATTAACTGAAAATGGCATTTTCGAACAATTGCAGTTGAACTTTATTCCCTTGATTGTAGATTCAAAGTCCCAGTTACAAAAAACTCCAATTTTTCAGTATGGTGGGCCTTGCGAGGATAATGTTACGGCGACATTTATCATTTTTGCTTGATCTGTTAATGTATTATGTTTTGCATTTTCTACCATTTTTTTCTATTATATAAACTAAGCTGACTTACTTTATGCGCCCGGCGAAAAGCGTCTGGGCTTACAAAGTTAAACAAAGAACAGTACAATTTTAATATAATCTTAACGTTTATTTTAAACTGACACACACATATTGACGTAAAAATAATGTAACTAATTAAAACGGCTTAACGGTTACATAATTGTTAAAACAAACGTTCGTCACCCGTGGCGCTTGAGCACTTGTTGGACTGTAAATTGTTAATTAATTGTTACTATTTACCTACATTAAAAATTACATTGACATACGCTCAAAAAATTCAAATAAATTACTTATTATTATTGTGTTTTCTAATAAACTAAAGTATTATCTTCAAATCGAAGGTTGGTTTTTCGTTTGTACAAATTAATACACAATAGCATATTTAACAAAGTTTAATAAGGTTAATCTTCGTAAACAACTTAACGGAAAAAGAAGTTATGCACTCATAGTTCAATTGTTATTAAGTTATATTACCCTATAAATTGTGTATTCATTTATTTCAACAACAAAAAATATCCTTCGATTTCGATAAAATACTTTAGTTTATTAGAAAACATAGTAATGGTAATGAGGGCGCCACTGGACGGTCGGCGCAGTCTCAAGTCTAGCCATAACAGTGTACGTTGTCTTATATACCTACTTACTAATTTGTGTTGTAACATTACAATTGTTAGACTCGTTATTAATTTTGTTTTATAAGTTTATTTGTAATTGCAGTTTTTGACACTATTTCGTCTAATTCAAGCTTATAGTGTTTACGTTTCCAGTATTTAGTTTATAATCGTATGAACTCATTCCGTATTTATACAGTATTTTGATACAGTGTGTCAAACTCCTTTAAACATACGTAAATAAGGGACAGACTTAATTGTCAGTTGTAGACAATTAAGTCTGTCCCTTATTTACGTATATTAAAGGAGCAGTCAACAAATCTATGCTAGCGAAATTGCCAGCTATGTCACCTCTACCTCGGTAAGTTGTTTGGTTTAGTTTTCAATTGTTAATAAATAAGTTATGTTAAACGTTTTACAGTTAACAAAAAAACCAGTTTATCATTAGGTGCACACTTATTAGCGTAGAACCTCATCGCAAAAATCAAATGACTAATTTAGTAGGTATTCCTTCTGTGGTTTAAAAGTAATTTTAATTTTATTTGTAAGTTATTTTCACGCCAGCTGGCAGGAGTGAGTAAAACGATAATATCTGTTATTATTATTTTATTACGCACTGCGAAATGTCCAGCACTAAAAAAATATTCTTACATTACAAAATATCTTACTGGGCTAGTTTCCATCCTGTACTTGCATCCTACACGGTTTGTTCAATTTGTGCCAGCTTTTGAGAAACTATCTTCATTGTCATTATGAAAGGATTTGTACAGTCAATATCGTAATCACGAGTAGATAATCACTTTTGTACTTTAATTTACCTAGTCCCAAACCAAGCTGCGTATTCGTATTACCCTGGGCTTCTTCTATGGCATATGGGTACTAACTAGATAATGGTATACATACATAGATATACTTATAGTCGCTCCGTTCTAAGAGGCCCAGTTAGACAGCTGTCAATTCAGTACAAAAAATGTGTTTGAGGCATGTTTGAGTTCGAGGTTGTATTTTGTACTGCTTTGACAATTCGGGCCTTAATAGATCGGCACGACTATAAACATGTTCAAGACTAAGAGACAAATATTTGTACTCATCACACAAATATATATCCTGGGGAATCGAACCATAGACAGCTTCGTAGGTAGCGTTAAAACGTTAGACAATTTTGTATGGCGTTCAAACATGAGGAAAGTAACTAGATACAAAAGTGATTATTGAGTTACTATGCAAACTTTGTAAATAGTATTAGGTAGTCATATGGTGTTTGAAACGGTTGTGTGAATCTGCTTTCTTTGGACTGAATTTAACCAGAGGAAAACAAACACACATTTTTTCTGTTAGCATCAATTGAAAATGCCAAAGGAAATGTTAAATTTTAGTGTTGATTTGTGACTTACATTTGGGAAATTAAATGTGTCAATAATTTGTGTTTGTTGCCTATACTAGGTGCAGTGGTGATCTTAAAATAATTCTCATAATTGTAACATTTTAAAAATGAATAAAATTATTTTTCATTATAGTGTTTACTTTATTTGCTCCTTTAGTGTATATATATCAAATATTTTCGGAACCTATCTTAGCATTACGAAAATATTTGAGTTTCCCAACAAAAAGCATTTTTTTTTTGATTTGATGTTATCCAAGAAAAATATACTAAACATTGTGACTTGTCTTGCAGTCTGTAAATTTGCAAAGAATACAAGCAATAGACTGCTTATCAACACCATTCGGCAAGCTATTGTTATTTTTATCACACTTGCACTCCCAACAGACTATATGTATATTTGTCACTTGTTTCATAGAATAACATGTATGCCTAAATTCACCTATAGTACGGACCATGAGAAGTCCAGAGTCATCTGCCTTCTTTCATGGCCCCTTAATATTTGTTTATTTATTAAAGGCTATAGCCGGGTAAGGGAACAAAAAATGCCCCTGGCGTTATTAGCCAATGAGTATATCCTATGTATTGGTCATAATGACAGTTATTAATCTGCCAAGTTTCATGTCATAATTATTGACAGTTTCCTTGAAATGTCACTTGAAAGTTTTTTTTACTTTTCTAAATATCTTAAAAACTACTGATCCGTTTCTTTTGTGTTTAACGTATGTTGTTAATGGCTTGAAGGGGAATAATTTTGCAAAAAACCAGATGTCTCTAGGTCAACATAAACTTGGTGTTTTTGGATGTCAAATATTTCAAACTTTTTTTTTTGACACTTGTGAGTCAGCGACACCTACCATTTTTTGTACACTAATGTGACATCTCTTTCCGTACTAATATATGTTTGTCTCATATGAATTGGGTTGGAGCAACATGGTGATTTTTTGATTTGAGTTTACCTGCCTAGTACATCATCAACGTATTCGAGTAGGTACACTACGAGTATGTTGATAATATTTCATATAAAATATTAATTGTTCTGCGAATTATTTAAGAAGCTTTTAAGCATAAAAAGGGTAAAAAACATCTTTAAGGATCTACTATCCTGAATCTACAATAAAAGTAACTTTAAAATTGAAATTTTTGTTTATTACTAGGCTTGGGACTTTTGGATGCTTGCTATGGTTCTAGAATCCACGGAGTCGCCATTATGTTAAAATATTTTTTTAGAAGTCAAAGTCAAAGTGGATAAGTACATACAACTTGTATGTATATAATTACCAATAATAAAATACTCTATTGCTAGTAAACAAAATAAACTAAAACAAATAATTTAAGTAACAATAACAAAAATGTATTTTTCAATCTAATATTAGTCGCCACTTCTAAGTTTTTGATGAGGTACAGGCTTTTTGAATCAGTGCATCATAATCATCATCTATTACTATTTCATGTTCATCATTAAAATGGTAGTAAGAATGGATCACTATTATTTTTTCTATATTTTGCGGGGTTAAACGAGTTCTGGACCTATCAAAAACTCTTTTGTGTGTTGAAAAAGATCTCTCCACGTCCACTGATGTTAAAGTTGTATTCTCGAGAATTTTTGCCGATTCGTCATCTTTGTGGTGCGTTGTGGTAAAATTCGTTGATGTAATTTTAAATTTTATCAGAAATTGCTTAAACCGTGTTTAATCAAGTGACAATTTATTAATCAAGTGCTTTTTTAATTGCTAAAATAGATGTCAGTCAGTAGTCTGTCACAACGCAAGTATCAAAGAGGATGCATAATTAAGTAAATCGTACCTATATTTGCATATCGCGTCACCTGTGAACTGTGACATGTGTGTGTAATAACTAATAAATTTATGATAAAATTAATTGCAGTCATAATAACGTGGTTATTACCGATCGATATAACAGCGTAAATCTAACATGTTTTATTTTTACACTTTGACTTTGACTTCGAAAAATTATATTTTAACATAATGGCGACTTCGTGGAATCTAAAACCATAGCGAGCATCCAAAAGTCCCAAGCCTATTTATTACCAAACTTAGACATAGAAATTATTCACACACCAAAACAATTAACTTCTGAATATAAACAAAGAAATAGTAACCAACTTTATATAATAACTAAACCTACGTAACTAAATAACTACATAACTAAACCATTTTTAATGACCGTTTGAAAAGTGGCGGACCCTTGTGAGTCAGCGACACCTACCATTTTTTCACACTAATGTGACATCTCTTTCCGTACTAATATATGTTTGTCTCAAATGAATTGGGTTGGAGCAACATGATGATTTTTTCAAAAATCTTTAGGTACCTACTCATGTAAAAGCAGTATTGAAGAGGTTACAACAAAAAATATTATTGATAGATGTTTATTAATGCTGGCTGGTTATAATAATCCCTTCAAATCCCGAGAATACATTTGATGCAAATGACATTCGATTCTTTTGTTTTTTAATGTCAATATTTTTCGCCTTGCACTTATTTACTGAATTTAAGATAAATAACACTTCATGTACTCGTGTAGATCTCATAAATAAAATATTTCATCGCCGACGTAGCCCAAAAAATCTTTATTATTCTGTGTATACAAAAATAGAAGATATACTAGGAAAACGACTTGACTCGGAATTGGATACAAATTCTACAGACATTATGGAAACACCGCCACTTTTCAAACGGTAATTAAAAATGGTTTAGTTATGTAGGTTTAGTTATTATATAAAGTTGGTTTCTATTTCTTTGTTTATATTCAGAAGTTAATTGTTTTGGTGTGTGAATAATTTCTATGTCTAAGTTTGGTAATAAACAAAAATTTCAATTTTAAAGTTACTTTTATTGTAGATTCAGGATAGTAGATCCTTAAAGATGTTTTTTTACCCTTTTTATGCTTAAAAGCTTCTTAAATAATTCGCAGAACAATTAATATTGTAGCGGCGTAGTCCAGGCTACTGCGATTGTATGGTTAAGAGCCAGAAAATGAAGGGGTTGATTGGTATAAATCAAACACGAGGTGTTAGCCAGTGGTAGTAGCGAAAAAGTAAAATGTAATGTCAAAAAAAGTTAATACAAAAAAAAAGGAAAAAGGGGAGAGGGAACAACGAGCCAATCAGCGAACAGCACGACACTCAGTACTCGATATCACGTCATTTGTACGCATTTTAATTGGATGACACTTTCGGGTACATAGGTGGTTAGTACAGGATCTATCCGTAGGGGGCGCCTCCTTCGGTGGTGGTTTAATAGGCTATGATCCCAAACATGCCCGCGGCCTTGAAAGCGTCAGCTTGCAAGAATGTATCCTCGCACTAGTTGTCCATGAGAGGACAGATTTTTGAGTAGGATCGTCTTATGATGCCTGACGCAGTCTGGATATCAGCTACTCTTGAAACCCCATCGTTACCAGGTATGGTCTTTAGGACACGGCCAAGTTGCCATTTAAGTGGCGGCAGATTGTTGTCCTTGATTATGACGAAAGTGTCCGGTTTCAATACAGTAGTATTCTTCCTCCATTTAGTCCTAGTCTGCAGTTCCGAGATGTACTCCTTAGCCCAGCGTGACCAGAACTGCTGCCGGATTTGCTCAATCTTCTGGTAGCGAGAGAGTCGATGGACAGGTGTGTCTTGCAGGTCGCCATCGCAGACAGGAGCGGTGAGAGGGCGGCCAACCAGAAAATGGCCAGGGCTGAGTGGCAGGTAGTCCCGCGGGTCCGATGATAGTGGTACTAGTGGCCGAGAGTTTAGTACCGCTTCGATCTGCGCTAGTACCGTAGTATATTCCTCGAAAGTGAGGTGAGCATTGCCTACTACGCGTCGCAAGTGATACTTACACGACTTCACCCCAGCTTCCCACAAGCCACCAAAATGAGGAGAATACGGAGGTATAAACGAAAATTTTATTGCCTGACTATTTGCATATTTAACGATATCCAAACTGCATGTTGATAAGAATTGAGCAAATTCATTTTTTAGACCTAAAAAGTTACGACCGTTGTCTGAATATATTTCTGTGGGCTTTCCCCGTCGAGAAATAAATCTCTTTAGAGCGAGTAAATAAGCACTAGTAGAGAGGTCACTAACAAGTTCCAAATGTATCGCCTTTGTAACGAAGCAGATAAATAAACAGATATAACCCTTTACCATTTTAGCGCCTCTGCCCTTACGGTTTAGAATTGACACTGGCCCTGCATAATCCACTCCCACTCTCAGAAAAGGGTAACTCACCGTAATGCGCTCTTTAGGTAAATTACCCATTATCGGGGTTAAAGTTTTACCCTTGACGCGTGAACAAGTAACGCATTGATGAGTCACCTTCCGAGCCAGGCTCCGACCCGCAAGCGGCCACCATGTCTCGCGCACCCGGTACAGCAGCGCCTGCGGCGCGGCGTGGAGCGACTGAACGTGCTCGTATCTAAACAATAGCGCGGTGAAATGATGTCTACTTGATAACAGTATGGGATGTTTTTTGTTATAATCGAAATCAGGCGCATTTTGAATTCGACCTCCAACTCGAATCAACCGTTGTTCGTCAAGAAATAAATTTAAACTAGAAAGCTTGTCTTTAGTTTTAACCGATTTTCCAATAACGAGCAACTCATAGGTATCTGGAAATGATTCTATTTGTGACAATCTAGTGAGCGCATTCACGGCATTCCTCAGTTCATCGACAGTGATCGCCTCATCCTTCAGCCGATTTTTCTTGTTGCGAGTATTGTGAATAAATCGAAGTACGTAAGCAGCAACGCGAGTTATACGGTTAAATTGAGAAAACCGATCAAATGGGAACAATTTGGTTTCTTGCGTTATTAATAATGATTTAACGGCACTAGGTTTAATTTCCGGTAACTCATTAATTGAAATTTCATTGACATTTGTAGCCGAATGCGACATTAACTTAGCATT
The DNA here is from genome assembly GCA_927399475.2 of Acleris emargana. Taxonomy (NCBI): domain Eukaryota; kingdom Metazoa; phylum Arthropoda; class Insecta; order Lepidoptera; family Tortricidae; genus Acleris; species Acleris emargana. The sequence continues at coordinate 8,716,457 of OV656851.1, forward strand.
AAAACCATAGTCATGTAAAAATCCAGGACCTTCCCACCACAAGTTCGAGTGAGACAACTCATCCAAACCGACACCACGTGAAACTAGGTCAGCAGGATTGACCTTGCCACTCACATGCCTCCATGTAAACTTACTGGTCAACTCGTGTATTTCGGCGACTCTGTTTTGTACGAAAGTTTTTAACAAAGAAGGAGCCATGCGCAGCCAGCCAAGAACAATCGTGGAGTCGCTCCAAAACATGACGTCATCCACAGTGTGAGTGAGTGAACTACGAACCTTATCATAAAGTCTAGCGCCTAACAACGCGCCGCACAACTCTAAACGGGGTATGCTGACGGGTTTTAGTGGAGCGACTTTACCTTTGGATATTAGTAGTCTAACTACTATTTTATTATTGCAAATAGTGCGTACATACAAACAAGCACCATATGCAATCTGGGAAGCGTCTGTGAAAATATGTAACTCTGTGCGCATTGGGTTGCTTTGAAAGACGTGGCGCGGCACCTTTATTGAGTTAAGTAAACTTAAGTTATTTATGAATCGGTTCCACGCTTGCACGACTTCAGTAGGTAATGGGTCGTCCCATTCTAATTTCAATAGCCACAGTTTTTGCAATAAAACTTTGCCGATCATAACAGTTGGACTTAATAATCCTAAAGGATCATATATTTGCGAGACCATAGATAATAATAACCGCTTGGTAATAGACTGGTTATTGTTTTGAAATCGAGTATTAAAATTAAAATCATCTGTGTCGTTACACCAACCCAATCCTAAGGTTTTACATTGATTATATTCGCCTAAATTGAGATCTCTAAATGTGGTTTCATTAAGAGACTTGGATGAGTCATCGAGTTGGAAGTTAAACATCCACTTGCGAAGTGGGAAGCAACCTGACTTTAAAACATCTGCGGTGCTTTTACAAATATTTAATAGCTCGTGCTTATCATCACATGACGTCAAGAGGTCGTCCACGTAAAAGTCGTCTCGAATGACCCTTTTAACGTGAGGATCCTGACAGTCGTCCGCCAACTGTTTCAAGCATCGTACACTTAGAAAAGGCGAACAAGCTTGCCCATATGTGACTGTGTTTAGCTGATAAACTTGTAGCGGTAACGACGGGTCATCTCGCCAAAGGATAAGTTGCAAGTCACGTTGCATCGGAGACACAAGTACCTGCCTGTACATTTTTTCGCAATCTGCGATAGCCGTGTATTTAAACTGCCTGAATCGCAACAATATAGCTAACAAATCCCCCTGAATGGGAGGCCCTACTAGTTGTATATTGTTAAACGATTTCCCACTACTTGTTACAGCACTGGCGTCAAAGACGACACGAAGTTTTGTAGTCGTACTGTGTTCCCGAAAAACACCGTGATGCGGCATGAAGTAGTGAGACTGCGCGTAAACACTAACTGGCGACATGTGACCTATGTCAATGTACTCCCGCATAAAATCAGTATATAACTGTTTATAACTGGAAGGTGCGCGCGATAATTTGTTCTCTAAGTATAGAAAACGACGTTTTGCTTGGGACAGTGATTCACCTAATACGTCGGCCGATTCCTTCAGCGGTATGTTGACAACAAACCTACCATCGTCGTTACGCTTAGTAGTGTTAATGAATGAATGCTCACATGCTCGCTCGTCATCGGTGTGCGTATCCCGTGCCTTAGGTAACTCGTCTAGCTCCCAAAATTGACGTAACTGCAAATCTATAGACTGAGTAAAGTTACATAGGATGGGCCCATTATTATGCGGATTTATCATGGGAACCGAAATGATCCAACCGAATTTTGTATTTTGTAGAAATGGACCATTTGGCAAACGCATCTTGCCTTCTATAAGCAAGTCCCAAAATCGATCCGCGCCTATTAAAATATCTATATTTTGTGGACCTAAAAATTTCGAATTTGCCAGCTGTACGTGGTCAGGAATCCTGAACTGCGCGCTTTGTACTTGTACCGCTGGCAACGTAGACGTAATTTCTGGTAGAACGAAACACTTAATGCGCGTTGAGTAGGTATTGATGCGCGATTTGATCTCAACATTACAAGTTTGCATTGACTGTGATATTGAATTACCTACTCCCCGTATTTCATGAGTGGACTGTATTAAATGAATATTTAACAATTCGCATAGTGATTGCGTAATAAAACAACTTTGACTACCGCTATCGAGTAATGCGCATACCGTGTGATATTTATTATGTTTATCGGATATCTCGACTAATGCAGTAGAAAGAAGCACTGGCTGCACACTTACGCATTGTGCATTTGTATGCAGAGTCGTGTAAACACCGGGATCGGACTGGTTTTTACCGTTATTATGTGACGCGAGTGCAGGAAGGGGCAAGCCGCCGCCGCTAGTCGAATGCAATAATTTAGTTGAACACGATAACGTCACGGTGTTGACACTTGCACTAGGATCTAATTCATTGGGATGAATAAGTGTGTTGTGCTTCTTGTTGCTTTGTCTACACGGTCCGAAACGACAGCTTTCTACGAGGTGCCCTGAACGCAAGCAATTTTCGCACAACTTGTGATCGCTAACTAATTTTAATTTAGTTTTTAAATCAGAGTTAATAAAATCGAGGCACGAATAAACTGGATGTTTACCTTTGTACATAAAACATTGCTTGTGCGTAGGGCGCTGCGGTGGCTTGCTGGTGGAAACATTGCATTGTAATAAGCTATTTTTATTGGGCGTATTTAATTTTTTACGATCAACGTTACCGTATTCTATGCTGTGTGATAAAACTAATGTTTCCAACAAGTCCGCCCTATCTTTAAGGAACTTAAGTAAATGATCGATCTTTAACGTGATTTTAGAGTCAGCACTAGACAACAACACACCTTTCTGTTGCTCCCATTCACGCTCCGTCGTTTTATCTAGCTTAGACACAACAATATAAATAACTAGTGTGTCCCACGAGTCTGTAGGCTCGCCGAGTGTTTTTAAAGCACGTAAGTTATTTATGATTGTGTCAATGAGTTTCCTAATGAGCGTAGGCGATTCCTTAGACAGTGCTTGCAGTGAAAATAGTGCTTTTACGTGGCTATGTACCAATAATCTAGTGTTATCGTATCGGTTCAGCAAAAGCTCCCATGCAACTGCGTAGTTAGATGACGTTAATTCGAGTGAGGTTATAACTAGTTCGGCGCTACCTTTGAGGGATGATTTTAGATAGTGAAATTTTTGCACATCGCTTATTTCAATAGAATTATGTACTAACGATAGAAAGGTATCCCTAAACTGTAACCAGTTTTCGTAAAAACCGTCAAATGTAGGCAATGAAATGGTAGGCAACTTTACTGAAGATAATTTAGTACCATGTTGGCAAGTATTGGAACTGTTAGGTACCTCTGTACCATCGCTAAGAATTGACTCGGCTCGAGCTACAGTGCTATAATAACTGTCTTCGAAGTATTGGCGCTGATCTAACTGCTCCTCTATGTCATGATCGGATACAAGTTCTTCAATTTTAGATTGAATTCCATTAAACTCAGATAACAAGCTACCTGCGCCTTGTATGCGTAATTTTAAATCTATTCTGAATTCACTTGTAAGGGTTGCACTGCTGATAGTACTTAAGTAGTTTGTAAATTTAGTTAATCTACCTTTAACGATACCTCGTTTCCTTACCAGATCGCGAATGATAAGGTCGACTTTTTCGTCACCTGACTTGTTAGGAGACTTATCGCGAGGTCTAATGCTAGTACTACCCTGATCTCCTGGCGTTACGAGTAAAGACATTTTGATGGCTTGTAAAAGTAGGTGGTACTTACGTGTAAGTAACTGCTAATGAAGAACAGTTTATGCTAGCAGCGGCACTCTGCTGTACTTCACATCCATGCAATAAGCAACACTCACCCAACTGACTGGGATTACGTAAGGCACACGTGTACAGATTTCCAAATCCAAGTTTCTGGTCCAATATTTGGTTCTGAAGGATCAATATGTAGCGGCGTAGTCCAGGCTACTGCGATTGTATGGTTAAGAGCCAGAAAATGAAGGGGTTGATTGGTATAAATCAAACACGAGGTGTTAGCCAGTGGTAGTAGCGAAAAAGTAAAATGTAATGTCAAAAAAAGTTAATACAAAAAAAAAGGAAAAAGGGGAGAGGGAACAACGAGCCAATCAGCGAACAGCACGACACTCAGTACTCGATATCACGTCATTTGTACGCATTTTAATTGGATGACACTTTCGGGTACATAGGTGGTTAGTGCAGGATCTATCCGTAGGGGGCGCCTCCTTCGGTGGTGGTTTAATAGGCTATGATCCCAAACAAATATTTTATATCAAATATTATCAACTTACTCGTAGTGTACCTACACGAATACGTTGATGATGTACTAGGCAGGTAAACTCAAAACAAAAAATCACCATGGTGCTCCAACCCAATTCATATGAGACAAACATATATTAGTACGGAAAGAGATGTCACATTAGTGTACAAAAAACGGTAGGTGTCGCTGACTCACAAGTGTCAAAAAAAAAAGTTTCAAATATTTGACATCCAAAAACACCAAGTTTATGTTGACCTAGAGACATCTGGTTTTTTGCAAAATTATTCCTCTTCAAGCCATTAACAACATACGTTAAACACAAAAGAAACGGATCAGTAGTTTTTAAGATATTTAGAAAAGTAAAAAAAAACTTTCAAGTGACATTTCAAGGAAACTGTCAATAATTATGACATGAAACTTGGCAGATTAATAACTGTCATTATGACCAATACATAGGATATACTCATTGGCTAATAACGCCAGGGGCATTTTTTGTTCCCTTACCCGGCTATAGCCTTTACAAACAAAATAAATATATCCCTATGTTCATGAACTCTATAAACATTTCTGGTCTAATCATATGAAAGTATTTGCATCCAGGCCAGAGGTGTCGCACTATTAATAATAACAAAAAACAATAACATCCATTGATTTATTGATTTCAGTGATACAAGCTTAATTCAGCCCATAGTTCGAGCCATGAGCAGGGAGATTATGGTCCCCGTGCCAAGGTACCCACCATACCATGAGTGTGCCGAAGAGGCTATGCTCCCCGCGGCTATACCAAGCCTCGTGAACCCTATGATAGGTGCTGCCCAGGTCGCCCCAGTCACCAGCATTACATAGCCTAAAGTGTTCACCACTACCATAGAGATGAAGTTACCCATTGTATCTGTAAAGAAATATTTCATGACTTCAGATAGCCCGTATTGAAGTGAGCTCTGTCAGCTCTGATCTGGTCTGTGCTTTCACACACAAACATCCTTGTTTGCCGGATATTTTGATACAACATGGTGTCAGTCAAAGCACCAAAAGCTGGCGTTTCTTGAAATGTCTTAATATTATTTAGTAATTTTATATCCGTCGTATTTGTGACTATGACGTCATCGCCGTCACGTGACCTAGTTTAAACCTTCCTATGGTTCTCGTCTCTTTTGGTTTCGAACTGAATGTTATCTATGAAAGATTTAATTTTTCAAGATTTTTCTAAAAGTTAATTAGGGTATATTTAAAAAGATACGCCATAGAATCGCGAAAATAGGCAGGAGTAGTAATGATAAGGATCCTAAACACACCATACGACGGTCTTGACAGGATCCTTAACAAACAAAGACGAATGGTTATTACTTTAGTCACACTTGCTTTTATCCAAGTTGTGCTGTCATTAGTTAAACAAAAGATCTATTACTCGAGGTCATTGCAATTAGGAAAACGAGCAAATATGTTAATAATGCGCTTACCTTAGACTGGTGAACAATTTGCTGAAGTATTATCTAGATTTCACCTGCTATTTGCTAATATATATTTGAGAAACCGAGTGAAAATTGCACGAATCCTTGATAGCGCTCAGATTGTTATATTTATCACAAAGATACGCGTTATTAAATTCATATAATGATTAGATTATAAATTGTGACGCTCTTCAGTATGGAGGGAATTAGGGAATACCCGAAACCCAAATATGAATAATAAAATGTTGCCAGGATATGCAGTTTATGTCCAATGACTCGATGTATGAATGTGGAAGAAGCGAAATATTTTTTTTAAGATCGTAGCAAGTGGAAAGATGTGGTCTCTGCCTACCCCTCTGGGAAACAAGCGTGATTTAATGTATGTATGTCAAATACTAAAACTAGAGAGTTTATCGACAGTTTTATAATACGCCGTTGTACATTCGACGAATATGCGGAACGACTTTAGAACCTATATTATTATTTTATTATACTTCGTTTGTTTTCACATTATAATAATAATATTAAGTTTGTATGTGCTCGTAACACGGTCATATACTTTTGAAATGGAACTTATGCTATTTTTACTAATAAATAAATATAAGTACTTACCATATCTAAGTTAAACTTAATTTATTGAAAATATTGGTACTAATACTTCCTATTTAATAATAATTTATTAATAATATTGGCGCTTATACTTACTAATAATATATGTTACTTTTGTAAGTAAAAACGGGTGCTTACCGCGGTTAGAAGGTTCGACGTATTTCGAATATTTCAACGATGTTAAAATCGTCATGGATCGTCGTTTCATAAACTTAACTAGGTATCATGAATATTATTCATGACTAAGGCTATAATAAAAAATAGGAACATTTTAATCGTGTATTTAGTCTATCGCTTAATTACAAGTAGGAAAAATAATGAAGGTACCTAGACAATAGAGACAGGTTCAATTTATTTGAGATTGTTTACCTAGTGCTTGTTGGCTTGATCTTTAAAAAGCCAACTAGCGTTCTGCTATTAAATTAATGACTAATATTTAATGTTTAGTAGGAATTAAGTAATAATTCACCACCCTTTTTGCTGAAGTGGTCATACGCCAAGCGGTAGTCGTCCCGTATTCTGTTGCATACGAAATTGTCCATGACGCACACATGGTGTCGGCCATCAAATCTCAAGCTGGTATAACTAATGCCCATCTCCTTTACCTCGACTAGAATGTCATTCAAACACGCGCACTGCCACGGATTGTTATCAAAGTAAAATGAATCCAGCTTCGTTCCCGATTTTGTAAGCTCTGCACAAAAGTTAACAGGCAGATGGGTCAATCTGTTGCCATTCAGGTAGAGGTATTGTAGTGCATTCCCGTGAAACGCATTAGGAGGTACGTACTCGATAAGATTATTGCCTAAATTGATGACAGCGATATTTGACATGTTTTGAAATAGTTCCTCGTGAAGAAATGAAATCTTGTTAAATCGCAAATTCACGTCAGTCAAACTATTTAACTTTTTGAATATATCCTTGTTTATATCATCGATGCGGTTATTACCGAGATTTAGGCTCTGCAGATTTGCGGCAAAAGAAAACATGTCCGGATTGTGTAGGGTCGTTAGTAGGTTGTAAGATAGATACAAACTCGTCATATTGGGGAAGGAATGCTGCGTGATGAAGGTGGGCAGCTGACGCAGGGAGCAACGCGAGACGCGCAGGGAATGAAAGTTTGCTCTCTGCAAGAGATTAGCCGGCGAATCAGACATGTTGTTCCCTGAAAAGTCTACTCGTTGTAACTTGGAGCAATCGCGGAATAAGTCAGCATGTAATTTTTTTCCGACCAAGTTATTGTCGCTTAATGATATATAACGTAATTTTCTGGCGGAACTAAAGACGTCTGTGTCTATGTGTTCGATTTTGTTTTGATCCAATTCAAGCCATAATAGGTTTGGTAGGTTGTCAAAGATGCTTGACTGCAGTGTGGTTATGTTGCAGTGAGTTAGGCTCAAGTGATTTGCCTGTTGGTCTAAGGTATCAGGTGTCAAGACGCGGTGCGATCGGCTATTCGGGCACTGCGGCCAGGTGACCCAGTCTGCTTGGGCACACCTAGATAGGGCCATGGCCGTCAGCCAAGATAAAGCTGCTTTTGTATTCATATCTGAAAACGATTTAATATAATAATATCCAAATTTCGCTTGTTTTTATTACGGAAATATAAATAATAATACTATACAATAGCTACATAGTTACATACTCAATAACACGCGCACAACAGAGAATTAAAACGAAAAAAAATATTTGACCCGATTCTACAGTGGCCTCTAAACTTCCTATTTTTATTTAGGTGTCGCTAAAACACTTTGCTATTCTATGAGCAGCTGTCATAATCTAATTCTATGACAGGGCTAAATTGAATATGACGCTTCTTATTTTAGGCGGTCTGGACCGAGCGTGACGACAGCGCCACGTAACAGGCGGCCATTATGGACAATATTGTCACCGCTGTCAAACAAGAATTAAGTAAATATTGTGAAAAATATTAATGAAATCTTGTGTTATTTTACTATATTACACAATCGGAACTGTAACATAGTAATTCACCATATTTTTATCTCAAAAACGATTAGAATTTTTTTACTGCAATATGGATTTGACAGCTCAAGTCAGCGACAAAAATGACAATTTTAGCCGTAGCGAGCGCTGTGATCGTTTAGGCTACCCCCTCCACCCGCTTTGCACTCTGCCAATAGGTACACACAACATCACACCTAACTAACCATTAAAGACAGAGCAGAGAGAAAAAGAAAGAGATGTATACAATGTGTATTATGTCAACTTCTATACATTCCAGTGCGTCTCTCTTTCATGCAATATTTCAGATTTCTGAAGTGTATAGCTCTAGATGTGTTGCTGTGTGTACATTGTTTGCAGATGCAAAAATATATTAGGTAGTTGATGTGTTTTTAACTACGATTGATGTTGGGATGTTTGCAAGTTCGTGTCAGCTTGACATTCTGGAATAGCACTGGTTAAATCTGCCGTCTAAACTATGTCTTAAAATTAGACAATTTAGTTTTAGGCTATTTAAGCGATGTGCACGTAGAATCGGGTCCAATATCAATTTAATCCAACATGGTAAATTACATTTTATAATATCGCTAAGTACATATAAATTTATCTCAGACAATATAAATACTAATAAAGAATTGAGATACGCCCAAAAAGTACCAAAGTATAAAGGTTCAAGTAGGTAATACATACAACTGTTCCAGAGGTCTTACAAACCATAAAAGGATATCCATGCATGAATACTCACAATACCAGAGAAATGGTAGGTGCGTTAATGGCGTTTAAGACGTTATTAAGTTGAAAACTTGGGAAGTAATATGGAAAATAATTGAGGACAAGAAAGGTAAAGAGGCAGTTGGTAAGGACTAAAAGGAGTTTCTTAAAAAAACATACCAAATCGAACGTATTATTAGTGGATGCACTTGATGAAGATAAATACAAATTTAATGACACACAGCCACACACAGCAGATAATTCACGTTCCTTTCTTCTGCGACGCTAGCAGAAATGATTAAAAAATTGTATACTTAACCTCCTGTCTTGTATGTTATCGTGCTAAGATAATAAGAAACCTGGCGGTGTTATTCTTTACTAGATTAGACTTGTAATAACAAATGCAGAAGTTGACTGATAACTTTCTTTAACTTATTTATTATGCGATCAAGGGGTCCTACTTTGAAAATCGAAGTTCTAAGTTACGTTAGCTCCATCCCTTTCTCTTGATTTATTTTCATATAACGAGTGACAGGGATGGACCTAACGTAACTTCGATCTTCGATTTTCAAAGTAGGGCTTCTGGCTTGCCATCCTTCTCAAACATTAAATCAGTTAGAAAACGGCGTGTCCGCCTCGCCCAGCCTAGACGAAAGTGGGAAACTAGCACTAAGCTAAAAAATACAGCAAAGTCTGGCTTATTGCTCTAGTACAGAAGAGTAAGACAGCGTTAAACAATTTTTTTATTATAAACGATACATACTAAACTTTTCTCAACAACAAAAAACGACAAACGTGCACATCCAATTGGTTCTCCAATCACGATACATGTCATGGTCCTCCTTATAATCATAGAGAAGTAGAGGTAATTTTTAATATTAGAAATGCGGGATAGTCCCCACCATAGGTCCCTACAGACCAGTTTATTACAAAAATTGCCAGTTAAAATGCCTTTTATTGACTTATTGTATATTTCAAGATTTTTTCATGCCGTAAACTAAACATGCCTATTAAGTAAATTACAAATCTTTCATCATTTCTAGCAAATCTTCCCGAGGGGATTTTGGTATTTCAGGAATGAAATTGAGGTCAGTATTTTTGTTTTTGATTTTTGTCATAATAATACTTTCAAATTGAGAGTCTCTATTAAGTTCAAGGGTTTTCTTTTTGGAAGCTTTTTTAGACAGTTCGATCGGCAACTGTAATTCTACCACCGTCCGTATTGAAGATACTTTTTCAATAGGTCCTAAAAGGCAACTGATTTCATTAGTATCCGCGCAGTGGCTTTCGAGTTCTTCTACAGAAATCTTCTTATGGTCGTATTTATAAATATTTTCACCCAAGTTAATCAGTATATTTGGGGGTAATGTTGAGGGTAAATTAAACGTTCCATCCTTTCTTTGAAGTCCCAGCCTAAGCAATACAGATATTTTCGTGTGATACTCTGAAAACCATAGAACTAGCGTATTGCTCAAGCATTTATATTCTTCATCAGTGAATCTCTGGGCTAGCGCTTCAAATTTCCTCATGGTGTGTTCTATTATGCATTTTGGGAAATTCTTAGGCATTATCGTGGCAACACATCTTAAATGTCGACGGGTAATGTCAAAGATGTTTTGATTGGTAGCCACCGATAACTGCCACTTGTAGATCATTGTTGAAAGTTCCCATAGTTTGCTCATGGAGTAGTCGTCTAGTTTCATGATGGAAGTGGCCGAGATATCTTGAAGCAACTGCCTGATGACAGCGTGTGTGGCCACGGGTTGTGGTATAAATAGCTCTTCTAAAAGTGTCGGGTGTAGTAGCACTGTTAGAACGTCGGTGAGTACTGTAAAGTAATATTTAAACCAATGAATCCTATCCAATAAACTATAAAGTGAATTGTGCAGTTCTTGATTGTAATGGAAAACAACACGTTTTGTTTTAGAGCGACTAACCTCTTTCGGATCTGTCCGCCGTGATATTTTGAGCTCGTAATCGTTGCTCAATAACAAACATCATCTCGCAGCCCAAGTTCACGGCGATAAAAGGCGTCGCGAAGTGTGACATTTTCACTTATAAAAGTCCTTCAATACCTACTGCAGTTAATCAATACCTACTTAACAACTCTTCAAAATGAGTATTGATTCTTGTTATGAAAGCGTGATCGCGAAATTAACATCACAAGGTGAGATCGCGCAAATTTCTCAACGTTTACTGGCTTGTAAAAGTAATGCAGAAAGAGTTAAACAAGTTTATGAAATATTGAGCAATTTAAATGCTTTTCCTGAAGTACTTGAGGTCCACAAATCAAATGATTTGTCTACACAGTACCGTAACCATGGAAATGAGTGTTTCAAGAAGTCTGACGATTTTGAAGCCTGGCAATATTATAATTTGTCCCTTCTTCACGCTCCAGTTGACTCGGATGATTATGCTTTAGCCTTGTCAAACAGATCTGCAGTGTTATTCTCATTAAAGAAATATAAGGAAAGTTTAGAAGATATTGAAAAAGTTTTGTCTCTCAAATATCCTGATAAATTAAAAGAAAAATTGCTGAAGAGACAAAAGTCTGCTGAACTACTTAAAAAAAAAGTAGGAATAGATTCAGACACATCTGAGAAAATCAACGGGATACTTAAATTAAAGGGAGGAAAAGATGGCATCTATTTATGCGCAAGTAGTAAACTACAGGTGGTTTACAGCAAGGAAATGGGTCGGCATGTGGTTGCCCGAGAAGACATTAAAGTTGGTGAAGTTTTAGTGGAAGAAGATCCATATTTTGTCCTCCTGCGTAATTCTGAATACTTGTTTAGTTGCAGCTACTGCCTTTCAAGAGATATGAATCTACTTCCATGTGATACTTGCTGCTTTACCCTATATTGCAGCAATGTGTGTAAACAAAAGGCTTGGAAGGACTACCATTCCATAGAATGCCCTTTAATGGCAGCTTTAGTTGACCTGAAATTCACTAAACTAGAATTGCTCGCATTAAGAACAGCCATTAAAGCACGTAATGACCATTCAGATTGGGACTGTTTGATCAAAACAATTGAACTTGCAGAGTCAAACCTGGATTCAGAACATAGGGGCTGCATTTTAAATAACGGCAAGTGGATATATGATTCTAAATATTATACATCTATTCACACTTTAGCCTCTAACATTGAGAAGCGCTCTATATCAGATATATTTCAAAAATCTGTGACTGCAGCAGTGTTTCTAAAATTCTTAATGGACAAGACAGTTTTTGCCACTGATGATGAGAAAGTACGTAGTTGTATTTCTGAAATGCTCCTGTTACATGGTATGACGAGTGCTACCAATATGCATGGGCTAAGTTCAAACATTCAGAATGCAGAGGGCAACTTTGTCGATGAAGTTAGTATTGCTAGTGCACCTTATGCCTTCCACAGCCTCTTGAACCACTCCTGTGCTCCTAATGTGGTCAGGTTTTCCAAGCTGGATTCACAACAAATGAGTTTGTTTGCACTAAGACCTATCAAGAGAGGAATGCAAATCTTTGATAACTATGGGTAAGAATTCATACTTTACCCTTGCTTATTTGCAAATAATTATAATAATAATAATACATTATTATTGTTCCCATCCTTCTAAAATAGTATCACACTAATCGGAGCTGTCCATGGGAGCATACTTCTATAGTTTGAATTCTGGGACAATCACCAGTTGGTGTCCCATCACTTTACTAAATTAAACTTGTCTAAAGGGCCTCTGCATGTTGGCTTCCCATGATTGGTAATGAAAAATAAAAAATAATAATAATCCCACCAGTAAGTCCCAAACTAAGCTCTAGGCTTTTACTATGGGTACTAGACAATGATATAAATACTTAATATTCGCCCATACTGGGAATCAAACCTGGGACTGCTAGCTTCATAGGCAGGGTCACTACCAACTAGGCGAACGCGTCGTCATCAAACTAATTATGGGAAGATGGCCCATTGAAACATGTCCAGATTTGTACTTTTGATTTATTCTATTTACCAATGTAATGTACACACTTGACACTGGCGAAATCACTGCGAAATACCGCTACTATATAATAATATAATAACTTAATTATGCAAATGCATACATTATCTTTATCAAAAATGTATAGGATTGACATTAACTACCAGGTGGTCACATGGAGCTCTTATACAGGGTGTCCCAGGGCCAATTTTAAATTTAATTTAAAAAGTAAAAAAAACTACAATAGTTACTTTTTAATGGTTTTTACCATTTGATAACGCAACTATTCAAGATTGTTTTGCAATACAATAAAAATTAAAAAATAATAAATTCCGAATACCACAGATCAAAAACTCAGTGCGGGTGTTCATTCGATCAAAAATTCAAATATCTCGAAAACGGTGCGACTTTTACTAAGGCGATTTTTCCATGTTAGGTAGGTGGCTTGCTCACCTACCTCCCCCTTAAGTTTGTCGTGGTACTTACGGGGCACCCTATATGAATTCCATCCATTAAACAGTTTCCGAAAAAAGTTTCCGCTACCTTTATTTATGCGCCTTGCCTAGGGAGGGCCCCTTCGTATACTTGTTAACGTTTGACATACTTGTTATAAAAATTACAAATTCTGGAGTCCACATTAGCCCTGCTTATTACGAAACAGAAATCTTATCTTCTCCTTATAAAATTTCAGTCTGATTATGTCTAAATAGTGTTTATTTACTTACTTCCAGGAACCATCATGCTCTTGAAGATCGCCTTGAAAGGCAAAAAAATCTCAAATTCCAATATAAATTCATTTGTCAATGCGAAGCGTGCGTCAACAACTGGCCTACTTACATTGACATGAAAATGGGTCGTTCTAGTAAAAAAATACCTATAAAACTCTTCAAAAGCAAAGAGAAAATACTAAACCATGGTATTATAGACAAGCTACAGACTGGAGATGTGGGTACAGCACTTGACATGTTTCAACCTCTTTGCAAATTAGCTGAAGATTTGGAGTCCTATGCTCCTTGTGTGGACTTGGCTGAATGCCAGGAGAGTCTGAAACAGTGCCTTATGATTTTTCAAGGTTTGGTGCCTTATGAATATAGTAAGACTGTTTGTAAGAAAATGGAAAGTAAGCGCTTCCAGTAACTCTAAGATTGTTTTTTTTAATAAGAAAGACGGTAAGTTTTTTCAATGAATCTAAAACTAATGAGGTTTAGTAGAAATCTGAGCATCAGAACTATAAAGGCCCTATACTGTAATGGAACTACCTGTATACATTCAAGCACAATCTGACTAGATTAGGAAGCAAATCGTTGCTTAGCTAACACGCACAAGTCAAAATCGAATGTTATCGAGCTTAGAACTTTATTTGTTTTATATTAAACTAGCGGCCCGCCAGCGGCTTTGCCCCGCTGCAAATTCCTGACTTTCCCGGTAGATTTTTCAATTATTTTCTTTATAAAAACCTTGTCCTCACATTGACAAACACAACAAAAAAGAAATCAGCCAAATCGGTTCAGCCGTTCTCGAGTTTTGCGCTTAGCAACACATTTAGCGATTCATTTTTATTATATAGATTAACTCTTAATTCGTGTTCAATCATTGACTTATGCGGTATTGTCAGGTAAGCGACGAAATTGGGTTGTGTATATAATTTTTTCTGATAAATCAGAAACCAGGTTAATGACCAAAGACATCCTTTACACTAAATACATATCGATTACCGACAGAGCCATTAATCGCCAATTAGATCGGCTCGTGTGGATCAACTTTAATTAAACCTGGCATTAAGGCCGAGCCACAACGGATGCGTCCGCGTAGGTGCACGCATCCGGTGTGGATGGGACTTAAAGACAGCGAGTTGCTGTCTTATGTTTTGATAATGTAATTTTGTTTGTGTTGGCCAAGTCCATTGGATTAACCGTGAGTGATACCGTGACCTTTACAGTGCAAACTAGTTTAATCCGAAAATTGGATTTATCAGGTTTACACTGGTCGCCGAAACTCATATGCCGCGGTGTAACTTTTAATTACCTATGAATCTAAAGTTTGTGCCATAAATGTGTTCGTCCGATTTGGGCTCTTAGTGTTTATAAAAAATAATTACTTACTGTTTTTATATGCGTTATATATTCATATGTACCTACGTGTGTGAAAATTGTTAAGCGTATAGATATGCTTCCTTAAATTAACCCATTTATTATTATCAAGGATAAAAATAAATATCCTAGCAAAGTTACTAAAATAAATATGTGCCAACACGTTCACTTGATGTCTATAGCAGATGATTTGGAGACTTTCAAATGTGTAAACGTTTTTGCTTTTGATTGTATGTTCCTAAATTAATTCCATGTATGAAATAACAAAGTTGAGCTGGGAAAAACATAAGGTAGCTACTAAAATAAATTATAATAAAAAGTGGGTATAACCTAATTTTAATGAAAATTTAATGAAAATGAACGACAATAGGTACCTCGTGTTTGACACTGGCAACGCATAGCAATCCGTGTCAAGTATAGGCACAGGTTTAATGTTGCATTGGGAGTTTCAACGTACGTGCGTATTTGTTAGCCACGAATCGCTTTACGGGGTGGTATTCCGTCTGTCCAATATCTTTGTCCATATCATAATTTCTATATCCGATATAAGAACAAATTTATTTCAAGGCGGCCCATCCCACTTATCCAATATCTTGGTTCAAGGTTTTATACTATTTGCGTAGCCATTTTGAATTAAATGTCATTCATTTGTAATATTTGATCCAACCCTATCCTATTTCTAGTAATGATGAAGTCACCAAACAAATATATCAGACAAATCTATATATATAAAAATTACGTGTCACGTTGTTTGTCCGCGATGAACTCCTAAGCTACTGAACCGATTTGAAATTGGATTTGCACACCGTGTGCAATTCGACCCAACTTGAAAGATAGGATAGCTTACATTTCAATTTATAGTCGCAATATTATTTCATTGCAAATTATTTGTCTTTATAAGGCAAAACAACGTTTGCCGGGTCAACTATATATAATATATTGGACAGGTGGAATAGCACTCGTGCACCCAGAATGCGGTCTAGTTCGACAACGGTTAAATCAATTTTTAAAAATGTTCGTTTTGTAAAAACGTTTGTTTGGACCAAACCAAATCCCTAAGCTAATGTTATTCGAAAATAAATGTAAAACCAAAGTTGTATAGAAGTAACAGATTTATTGTATAACAAAAATATAAGTTAAGTTTAATTATTTTTAATGAGTTAAATCATTAAAAAAATGTAAGATAATCATATAATTATGTGAAATATTTTATAAAAATTTCAATTATTATAAATAAATATTTTACGCTTTCTATTTACCAATGTTCTCATTAAGTTTATAATTAAAATGAAATCTCACCCTCTTGTACGCAGGACCTTAACTAGTGTAAACTTACAACCTTGAGTCAAACAAATTAATTTACTTTTAAAGAAAAAGTCATAAAAAGTGTTCAAGCAAAATCTGATAAAATATTGTACTACATGTCAATAGTATGGCAATAAAAGGCATGTTTTTGGAATGAATGGCAGTGCTATACGATGTCATAGCCCTGTTTAACATTCCACTTGCTTTGTCCTCATTTAATACCGTGAGACGGCCCGTCAATCCTGGACTTATAACCTGATATTTTTCTAAATAATCGTAAATACATGTTAATTCGTTATATGGAAGCATTTCTTGTGGCAACCCGATAAAAATACTAAAGCCATCTCCGCCTTCGGCTAGAAAAGATGGCATCACAACCTTGTATTTGTAGTCATCTTTAATATCTGATAAATCTAAGTTACCACAGTCCGAGCAAACCGCAGAAGCTTTCACGAGACGAGCACCCGGTGGCTTTAATATATCGTAAACAATCTCCATGCCTGAAAACTGCAAGAACTCCCCTACTTGGTCGATCAGCCGCCAATTTGCCACGGAATGTTCCAAAGCCATTCTTAATACAGATCCATTCATTGTCACTATAGTTAAGGTGTCTGAAAATGGTAAGACACTCAACCAATCTCCTTTAGTAAGATTAAAAGGTTTCTGTGCGGCATCTAACGATACTCGTATTCTACCACCTTGGCATATCGCGATATTAGCGTCATGTGCGTTAAAATTTAGTTTTGTATAGTTTAGTATTGTATCTGTTATGAAGCTTCCCATGTTACACTCCCTCACGCGGCAGTATCCGTTTAGTAAGACTGCTGATTTGCCGACGATTTCGTTGCTTAATCTGTTCACATCATCGCTATAGGCGTTGATTACGTTTAGAAGATCTGGGTCCTGCGGTACACTGTTGTCTAACAATATGGGCAAACCATCGTAATGTGTGATTTCACCCTCTGAATCAAATGTCAAATGCAACTTGCCCATGTACTTCGTGTAAGCGTATGCCTGAACGACCAACACTTTCCTGCCAGAGGCATGAGTCACTACCACAGGATATGGTCCTTCTGGTGTTTCTGGTTTTTCAGTGCTGTCACCATTCCACAGGAAGGTGTTTGAGTGGCCCCCGATGACAACGTCGAGATCGTCTACTTGTTTAGCGATTTCTACGTCTGTTAAATATCCTGAGTGTCCTAAGGCCATTAGGATTTCAACACCCTGACGTTTTAACTTCTCGACTTCTCTTCTAATGGCTGGAACCTCATCTTCGTATTCTACTTTGTTTCTTGGAGCCAGATATTTAGTTAGTGGTAACAAGTATCCTATTATTCCGATTTTGACACCATTTCTTGCGAGTGTCACGGAGTTGTATAAATTTGTAAGTTCCTTTAATTCTGGGACGTTTTCTAGGTTAAGGTTGGCTGCGACTACGGGCGAAGATATGTTCCTGATGAAAGGAATTAGTCCGTCCACGTCCTCGTCGAATTCGTGGTTACCGAGCGACTGTAAAAAAACATTACTGATTAAATTCTACACGGGTTTTATAAATAAAGAACAAGAATACCCACCTCGATCTGAACTCGCTATCAGGTTAAAGGTGTCTGGTAAATAAAACAATATTAAAAACACTTCACACAAGCTCATTTATTTATTCGGTAATTATTTACCATTCGTTCTTTTTTTCTCGCATTAACATGTATCTGAAGTTATCAGACTTGTGGTCATTATTTTATGCAGATCGCTATTTTCTTAGTCGTTAAATAGTAATAATTAAATATTTATTTAATTTAATTGGACGTTTTTACCATATTAAAATACCTTACATTTACTGAATATTGAACAATATTGTAATATTGTCAAGAGTTTACATACATAGATACATACAAGGTACAGTCAGCTGCAGAGAAAAGGTACCCCCCCCCCCCCCCTGGTAAGGATCGATTTTTTTCAAAAACCTGTGGTTCAATTTATATGATTTTTCGGTGAATTGAAGGTTTTACTATTGTCTACACATTAACTCAAAATCATTATAATCTAACCATAGGTATTCGAAAAAAAACAATCCTTATCATGAGGGGGGGGTACCTTTTCTCTGCAGCTGACTGTACATAAGTGTGCAGCTACTTGTAAGGCCGACGGTACCAGCAGACTTAATATCTCCACACCAGTAGAGAATATTTGAAATCAGAGATCAAGCAATGCTGGTTTATGTTATCTTGTATGTATAGACACAGGCGTGTTCAGTTTTTCAAGTTTTAAATACAGCATATCGTACGAATATGTACGGTTGGTCTTATGAGTAGGTGCACTCATAAGACCGACTATCATACATACATACATACATACCTTCACGCCTTCAGTCCCAGAGTGGGGTAGGCAGAGCTACAGAATTACCAACAAGTCTTAAAACTTCTTGATAATTCTGTAACCACATTTTGCACAAGTAGGCTAAGATGTTTCCCAGTGTATTAGTGACAGGTGGCAAGCCCATCGCCTAACAGTACTGCAAGCCTTTATTCCCTTAGTCGCCTTTTACGACATCCACGGGAAGACATGGATTGGTACTATTCTAACCCGGCAACCACCGACTATCATAAAATAAGAAATTTCAGGTCTGTAACTTATTCCGTTTACGTGCTGAAACCTATGACATACAGCCAGACAGACGGACGACCGGCGGACGGACGATAGGGTTTCAGCAATAGGGCTCAGTTGGCCCTGGAACCATTTAAAGTTGGTATAAAGTAACTTATACTGTACTTACTTATATACAAAGTATTTTTATAACTGCTCTGTGGGAACACTTTATTAATTTGACAATTACAGGTGACAGTTGATAATTCAGCGTTCATGGCGTAGCTAATAGAAAGCCTAGTGACCAGTTCAAAGTGGAACAAATGTTTTCAATTTGTATGCAGACTCTCCTTCTGACTGTCAAAATGAAAACGATTGCGATTGCCACTGCCTTGGGCAATAAGCCTGCTGACCTCTATAAAACAACAACACGGTAAAACCATATTGCTTTTGACGTGTTAGGGCGGCCGTATACATTCGGAATTCCGAAGGCAGCTAATCGATACAAAATCTATGACCATACCAAACACGTACAGTCGTTTCCCGTTCGATTTTTCGGAATTCCGAATCGGTAAGAAGTGGTCCGGAAAAAAAGTAGCAGCACATAATATGGAATTTATTTTTATTTTGTGGTAATTTCTAAGCAGTGCATTTGTAATAGTAATCTGTAGTATACTATTAAATAAAATAAACAATAAGAATGGTAAAAATTAAAGAGGGATTTCAAGTTTTCGCCTTTTACATTAAATCTCACCTAAAACTTTTTGAACAGTCTTTTGAGAGAATTTATGAGGTGTTTATCATCAGTGATGGGAAATAGGTGAGCTAAAATACCTATTCTTCACGAGAGGACATAATATAGAATGGTTACAACCGGATATTTTTTTTTTTCTGTTCCGGGTATTCGATATTTATTCGGGTAATTATCGTAATGTAAAACATGACATGTTTTGTTTAAAGTACGGCATGTTTAATGTTAGTTTTTAGTAAAAAGGGCTAGAGAAAAGAAGGAATGTACAAGATTTCTAAAAAGTAGTAGCAGGACTAATAATATGGGTTTTCCCACGCATTGTTTGTTTATGACTTGCAAATGGGCGTTCACATTTTCGGATTACTTATAATTTTAACTTTATGGCAGGAATGTTACCATTTTTACTACAAACTTTACAAACATTCTATAAGGAAAATAATGTATGTTCAACATTACGGCTAGTATTCGCAGTGCCCGGATAAATATCAAATACCCGGAATCCAAAAAATATATAGATAAATATATACTTTTATCCGGTTGTAACCACTCCATGTTATGTCCTCTCGCAAAGAATAGGTATTTTAGCTCACCTATTTCCCATCACTGTTTATCATAAACGTAATTTTTTTCTTTAAGTTTGATGGGCTAGTTAATACCTTATTAAATTGTCTTTTGATCATTAGTTAATATTTTTGATTTGACTTTAGTTTCGGGTAGTTACATGGATTTTCAAAAATTGAGTATTTGCCATTTTTACAGAAATTTGTCTCCCATAGAAAAACCCCTGTCAGAGGTTAGATTGGAGAAACTTCCTTACTACCCAACGTGAAATCCAGTTTATTGGTATAACTTATTCGTATAATAATATTCTTAACCCTTAGGTGCATACGGTATCAAAAATGATACAAGGCTTTTTTTTCGTCTTTTTAACAAAATTCAGATAATTTAATTCCTTGTATTCTTAGACTACATTGTTGTTTTTCCATTTTGTGAGAAGAAGATAATTTTTACTACTTTTTGCATGGAGTATCAAAAATGATACCATTTATGTGTAAAATAATTAAAAATAAAAATAAATGAGTATGATTTTTTTAATTATTTTTCCCGTTATCTAAATGCATTTTTCTATTACATATCTGTTTTTCAAACGAAAATATTAAATCATGCAGCTAAGGGTTAAAAGCATAAAACAAGTTCTGAAAATGGAAATTCAATTGACAACAATTCATTTTGTGCTAAGGTAGTAAAAAAAAATACCGTTTCTAGATTTTACACTGCTGATTACAGTAAAAATATCTTTGGATTTTTTTATGCAGTAGTTTTTTTTATATTTAGGAAAAACAGTAAAAAAAGTTGGATTGTGAATGTTAGGAATACACTTATAGTGCCCTTAGTCCATTTATTTAAAAAATATATACACAACTGTCATGTGCATTTTTTATCTGTCTGACGAATGAAACTTAAAGCAGATGCAAAACAGTAAACGCAAAATAGTTTATTTGTTTTAATGGCGTCTACAAATTATGTAATTAATTAAATTACGCAAAATAGCAAATTTGTGAACGAATGGCAGCGAATGATTGACAAGTGAGTGACATGACATGACAGTCAGTTCTGTATCTGTTTAAAGTTACTTTTTTTATTTTATATCAGGCTAAGATCACGACATCAGTATTCCTAACTTAACTTTGTATATACGGTCTTTTTAATTACTATTACTTTAATAAATTATTAACGACGAATTTAAGTTAAATAAAGAAAAACCAAGAAATACGGGTAGTCTAATTTTTAACCAGCTATTATAAACGCGAAAAAACAATAATGCTTTTTTTTTTAAATGTTGTCAATTTCGGAATTCCGAAGGCAGCTAATCGATACAAAATCTATGACCATACTTGACCATACTAAACACGTACAGTCGTTTCCCGTTCGATTTTTCGGAATTCCGAATCGGTATACTGAAACGGAATTCCGAATGTGTGAGGGTGCCCTTATGGTATTGTTTTTAACTCGGCCGCCATTACTGTCAAGTAAATTAGAGCTATCAAAATGTTGACAATACGATAACATGACAAAAGCAATAAGGTTTTACCGTGTAGAATCTCAGCCCTGATGGACAATGTAGGCGGAATTAATTGGCAGCTAGCACTTCCCTGCGACTTATTTGTCGCTCGGTGATCTCCTCTACCCAGTCAATAACAAAAGGGACGCACTGAGCACGCGAGAACATACAATTTGTTTTAAGTAGGGTCACGAATTTTAATACGAAGTTAGTAAAAAGTCGTCAATGTCATTAGATATGCCAAGTCATTTTTAACGTATGGGTAGGACATTCAACCTTATTGTTGTAGTGTCAGATTAACTTTGGACCTAAGGTGGGTCACAAATTTTAGTCTGACTGTGCAGTCTGTGAGCACTTAGAAGGTGCTTCGGGTTTGTACTTCTCTCTCACTCGCTACTAATAACAGCATATGAGAGCGAGTGAGAGACAAGTACAAAATCGGAGCACCAAAGAGCTATTGCACTGTACCTTACTAATATCTACGAATCCTTTACAATTGTTCTATGAACTGTCTACTTACATTAAATAACTCAGCTGGTAAAAGATTTAATTTCTCAGTCTAATATAATACTGGGAACTAGGTATTTATTTGTACTTATATTTTTCTATCAGTTTTGTCTCGTACTAATTACAACATGGTAAGTTGTACCGACTGAGAATATAAGGCCTCGTTGCCTAAGACTAAGCGATCTTAACTGGGATGTCAGTCGTGAGACGCGTCAGAAATTACAGTTTTTATGACTGCCAAACCCGCAGTTTTCTACTAGCTATTCAAACCCATACGAAAAAAAGGCAAGAGTATGTCTGACCATGCTCAGTATACGAGTAGGGTTCCAAAGCCGTTCGCAAAAACTATCTAAAAAAAAAAACAAGTAGATACGAACTAATTCTCTATTTAAAGTTATTTGTAGCTGTTTTATGTTATTTTAGAAGATATAAACACTTTAGTCGCCTGTATCTCGAGAATTAATCAAGTTACTCGTACTTAGTCGGCATAGATTGTTAGTATTTGTAGTTTTGGCTGCAGGGGAAACACACACTTGACTCAAACGAAAATTTGCTTAATATTTCATAAACGGATCCCTTAATCAAAAAACTGTTATCAAAAACCTGCAATATTTTTGAAATACCTATCCAACGACACCCCACATTAGGGGGGGGGGTAGACGCGTAAATAAAAACATCCCAAAGTTACGTGTACACAGAAAATATGATTTTTCAAGATTTTATTTTACCACTTTATTGGCGTGACTAATATGGATATTCATGCCAAATTACAGCTTTCTAGTACTAAAGTCTCTGAGCTAGGCGGCGGACGGACGGAGGGACGGACGGACATGGACATCCTAGTTTGACTACGGAACCCTAAGAAGGCAAGGGGTAGATTAGAATTAAATAACTAGCCGCAGGCGCCCCTTTATATCTGTCGCTCTGGGCGGTCACGCCTTACCCTCAAACCTCTACTGTCTGGACGTTTACTTTGACGTATTTTACTAGAGATAATAGGTACCTACGGCATTTTGGGCCTGGACTCTTAGGGCTGTACAGTCAAGCACTTTGAATGGACTATGTCAACGTGAAGTTGTAAACCAAATCAGACTTACTCTTACGTTTTAGTTGACAAAGTCACTAACATACTCCGTAGTGGATTAGGATGCAAATTGGTTCCTATTATAAACTGAGCTTTAGTGAGGTGTCCGTTACGAATAGCGTCTAAGTAAAAGTCAAGTCATAAAAAACTGTCATCTCTTTTTTCAACTATCTTTTTTCCATGTTACTCTAGTTAAGTTGCATACTTATATTATATCAGGGTGTGTTTACTCTAATGGCAGTGTTTGTAACAATCACAATAAGTAATTTACAATTTATAAACGATTACTGAACATAGGTTTCGACGTTGGTATCCAGGTTATATCTAGACTTTCGTCGGCATTAAAAAAAGATAGTCTTGATTCAATGTTGGGGGTCTTGATTTTATATTATCACCCCTTCAACCAACGAAAACTGTTCAATATTTCACTGATTGACTTAAAGTAGGTATAGTATAAAAAGATTCAATTTATGTGACATTGTCCCCTGATATTTATTATTATTATTATTATTATTATTATTATACTATACCAAAAGTTAGTTTAAGGAACTCTAGAAAAAACAAACTTATGGATAAAGTAAATATTAAACTAAGCGAGACAGTCACACTGGTTGAAGAACCGTTTAGAAAATCGTCGTTTATTGAAATAATAATTCTTCCTTCCACTTGGGGAAAGACAGGACTGCGATGTTTCAGGTAATATTCTGTGCATTGCAATTCATTGTAAGGCAAAATGTCTTTTGGCTGATCAACTAGCATGGAGAACCCGTCTCCACCATTCGAAACAAATTGAGGCATTATCGCTTTATACAACTGTGTTTTATTAAGTTTGATGTATTTCGGTACTTTGCACTCGCAGCATCTCACTAGTGCTGAAACCACTCTTGAACCTGGTGGCTTTTTGTAGTCATAGACTACTTTTACTCCGGAATATTGAAGGAATTCGCCGGGTGGTGTTATTTCGCTAGGTTTAGCAACAGAGTGCTCAAGCATTTGTAACAGGACACTACCATTAAAAGACACTGCTGCTAAATTACCTTCAAATGGCATAACAATAAGAAGGTCACCTTTGGTAACATTCGCTGGCATGCTCATGTACGATATAGATGATCTTATGCCACCTGCTTGAATAATGGCAATTGGTGCGTCTGTCCAATGTTCGCCTTTGTAGTGTGAAGCGTACCGGTACACCATAGCGTCAGTTATCAAGTTTCCCAGGTTACATTCACCGGTTTTGCAATTTCCATCTAATAAGACGGACGTGCTTCCAACAGTCTCATCTGCGACATTAAGACCGTCGTTTCTATACCGTTCAATAATTTTAATAACTTCTTGGTCTTGAGGAATCGTATTATCTAGAAGAATCGGATGCCCAGTTATTTTATTTGTCTCTCCATTTGAATCGAACGTCATGAGTAGTTTTCCGAGATACTTTGTATATGCGTAGGCTTGAACTACGGGCACTCTACGACCAGAAGCTTGTGTAACGTACGTCGGGTAAGGTCCTTGAGGCTCCTCGGCATCAGGACTAGAACCGTTCCACAAAAACGTATTTGTATGACCTCCAATCACTAAATCCACACCATCTACTTCTCTTGCTATTTCTAGGTCTTTAGCGTGACCTGAATGTCCCAGTGCTATAATTATACGTATGTTCTGTTCTTGTAATTTCTTTACTTCTAATTTAATAGCAACCACTTCATCAATGTAGTCAACGTCGTTTGAAACTGCCTGTGTTTTTGTTTCCGGCGTAAGATATCCGACTATCCCTATTTTGACACCGTCAATGTCAATGATAATAGATTTCCTGAGATTAGGTTCAGCAGCTAGCTCGGGAACTTTGGTTAGGATTAGATTAGCTGTGACAACAGGGGATGTCAAATTTTCTATGAACGGAGTTAGTCCATTCACACCGTTGTCAAATTCGTGGTTCCCAAGAGACTGTAACAATAAAAAGGTGCGGTAAGTTACATATTGTATGGGAATAGGTAGACAGACAGATATATTTTCTGTTACCTTTTCAATTGCTTTGTCTCGTTTGGGTCACGAAAGAAAAAAAATTGTAGTCCAATTTTGTATACTTTTGTGTCGTCGGCCAAGATGCAAATGAATCTCAATTTACAGATTTTTACATGCAATGAAGGTAATACACTCAGGGGCAAAAATAACGGGTCAGAGTGAGTTATTCATACAAACGAGGCTATTTCGAAGCCTTGGCTCCTTGCCAGGAGTTGTTTTGAGTGAGGTTTAATGGTGGATACTCCGAGGTTCAATAGAGGAGGTCAAAGTTCTTTCGCACAATCAGTTAACACCACAGCGAGAGTTTGCGTCAGAATTTAGATTTTTTGCCATTTTAGATGTTTTTCTGAACATGCACCAATCCGGCGTTAACCGCAGATTCAATCAGTTGGGTATCCTAGGGACTCTGGAAGTTCCGTATTGAAGCTCGGGGTATCCATCATCAAATATCACTAAAAGCATCCCTTGGCGAGTAACCAAGGCTTCAAATAGCCCCTTTGGTATGAAAAACGCACTCTGACCCGTTTTTTGCCCCTGAGTGTATAATATCAAATCAAGAAATTTATGGAAGTTACGGAATGTATCTGTCAATAACACCAGTCTTCAAATAAAGTTTTTATTTCAACAATGTCTAACAGTTTAAAATAAATTAAATGTACCCATTAAAATCTTTGTAAATCACAACCAAAATAAACCTGAACGGTAAGTTAAGTACATTACCTACTTTAAATACTTCATAATACTGTTTTGTTTAACCATCCTTACGCTTTGATATTACTTACTACATAAGATAAGGAATGCATAAAGCTGTAAGTAACCAGCTTAGTGATATTAGTAGTTTTGTGGCAGAATTTACTTTGAGCTTGTTCTCATTATGTATTATGATTCGACCTTCCGTGGCCGGGTATACTGGACTGGTTTTGTTGATGAATTCAGTTGTCGCTTGTAGCTCATCATAACTTAAAGGGAACGATGGCCTGCCATCTAACATTGCGAATCCGTCGCCGCCCGTTGATAAGAAAGATGGCATTAGCACGTTGTAGGTTTCAGTCTTATTTAACACTGTGTACATAGGTATAAGACAAAATCCACAACGTACGAACACCTTTGCAATCCTCCTTCCAGGCGGGCGCTGGAAATCGTACTCTACTCTTATACCCGAAACCTGCAAGAATTGTCCGGGAGCGCGGCTTGGATTATATCTTTCTACGGAATGTTCAAGCATCTTCCAAATTACAGTACCGTTCACAGATACTTTCACAGTATTTGCCTCAAATGGCATCACAGTTATTAAGTCTCCTTTCGTTACAGCGGATGGTAAATTTATATGCGCTATCGAAGATCTTATACCGCCACCCTGAATTATAGCAATAGGCGAATCTGTCCACCCAACCCCTTTGTACGATGATGCGTATTTATACACTATGGCATCCGTAATAAGATTACCCATATTGCATTCACTTAATCGGCAAGAGTGTCCGTCTAATATAACGGACGTGTAGCCAACCACAACTTCAGATATTTTTGTAACCTCTCCCCTGTAATGTTGGACCATGCTCAAGACCTCTGGATCTTGCGGCACGGAGCTGTTTAACAGAATAGGATTGCCATTGAAAGAGACAATTTCGCCAACAGAATTAAACACTAAATGTAATTTTCCTAGATACTTTGTGTATGCATACGCTTGGACGGCCGGAACTAAACGTCCTGAACGTTGTTTTACTAAAGTTGGATATGGCCCTTCAGGTTTTTCGATGTCAGGCGTTGTTCCGTTCCACAGAAAAGTGTTGGTGTGACCACCGATGACTAAATCGATGTCCTCAACTTCCTTAGCAATTTGCAAGTCTTTAGTGAAACCTGAGTGACCTAGAGCAATAAATATTTTAACGCCTTCTTTTTTCAGTCTGGATACTTCTTCTTTTATAGCAATGGTTTCTTCGACGTATTCTACATCATTTTTAATGGCTAGGACTTTAGTGTCAGGTGTGAGGTAGCCGATGACTCCAACTTTGGTGCCGTTAACGTTGAAAATGACTGATTTCATGAGGTTTAGCTCGGCCTGCAGCGAGGGTTCCTTGGAGAGGATGAGGTTGGCTGCGAGCACGGGGCAGGTCAGATTGGCGATGAACGGTGTCAGTCCTGATACACCGTTATCCAACTCGTGGTTTCCAAGGGACTGAAAAAGTTAAATATGTATTTTTTTAATTTTAGTTATACTTAATTCTGAGATAGCATCCATGCACTACTGATTTTAATTAGAGTTGATGTAGATTTCCCAAAAACATTAGATGAAAAAGTTATTTAAATAAGAAAAATAAGCAATAATACAATTAGCTGTTCGCGTATAGACTTTTCCAATTGCGATACAAAAAATCCTCGAATTAATTTAACATGAATGTTGTTAGTGGTGTTCACTTACCGTATCGGTTAGTAGAAAGAAGCCGCATAAAACAAATAAAGCAGAAATACCTATGACATTGACAAGAAATGTACATGGTACTTATTGGGTCACCTAACATGATTATTATTATATTCAAGAGTTATAAATTAATTAGTCAGCCTTAAGCCTGATAACAGTCGTATCATAACTCAGCAAAAGCAAGAAAAGTCGACTTCAAAGAGATATATCCACTTTTTCACCTTATTGCATTGTGGATAACATCTCGACAGTCGACTCTACCTTTTTATATTGCTGTCTTACCGCCGCCACCGTACTTAGAGACATTTAATCGTCATTACTCCACTCTGAGTGCGGCCTTTAAAATATAACTAAACTATTACAGACGTCATGCAAACTTTTTCATGCTTAGTATATTTAGTTTGGACTTACATTTAATAAGTAACATCATTATTTGCCACTCTCTCATAAACGTGCTCTTTATCACAAATTCGTGAATAACCTGATTCGTACCTTAATTATCCCAATAGTTCCGCAATGTTTCCTATTTCAAGGAGCGAAAAACAAGGCATTTACTTCAAAGTTAGAGCTTGAAATAGTTCTGTAGTTGAATGGATTTCGGCTTTTGGTCCGTATGAGATGGTGGCGGTGCGGCTATTATAATTGGGGATCACCTAAAAAAAAAACTACTTGTTTTTATATTTTTATTCGAAAGAATAGACTTTTATACGCGAATAAAAAAAATATCAGATTTTTCGGTTGCGTCATATAATTATAAAAAATAAAAACAATTTATTAAATTTGGGACGGATTAAGATGGACACTACCTTAGTCCGTCATGTAATTAAAAAAACAATGACAGACGTGCCATTGACAGCTAATCTGTCATAAATTAAAATAAACGTCTGTCATTGTTTTTTTAATTACATGACGGACTAAGGTAGTGTCCATCTTAATCCGTCCCAAATTTAATAAATTGTTTTTATTTTTTATAATTATATGACTCAACCGAAAAATCTGATATTTTTTTTATTCGCGTATAAAAGTCTATTCTTTCGAATAAAAATATAAAAACAAGTAGTTTTTTTTTTAGGTGATCCCCAATTACGTATAGCTTCCAAAGGCCCACCACATAACGAAATTTGCCAATGGAATATGGACCTATAGTTAAATTTTTATTATTTTTATTAAGCGAAATGTTTTCTATTCTATTTGATTCTAATTTGTTGGTCAGTTAGAAAAACAAAGGAAAAGCAATTTTATTTCCGTTTCAAAAAATCTTTATTCCAATGCCCATGTTATGAACATCGTACGAGGGGTCTTACATAGTGGTGGAAGCTCTGTTTTTTACTTTTTTTCCTATAGAAAACCTATTTATATAATATCACTTTAATAATAACAACGACCAGTGTACTTTGATTTTTCTTTATTAAACATACATAGCATATATCATAGTGAGCATATCGATTATTGTATTAAAGGAATAGATGCAGATATAGCTGCCAAGAAAGTTATTGCACAGGTGGAACTTAGAGATATCGTTGAATCGGTCACCGCGTCTAGGTTAAGTAAATTGATTCGCCCAGATACCTCGGGGTACACTGGGCTACGCAAGCTGATGTATTCAGCAGTAGCTGTTATTTCATCATGTTGGTAAACTTCTCTTGGTAGACCTCTGAGCATATCGTAACCATATTCACCATTCGCTAAGGCTGCAGGTATCAATATCGGGTATTCTCGCCAACTGTCGATGACAAAGAATGTAGGCAAGTAGCAATTGTGGCAACGCACGAGTGCATTGACCACTCGGGAACCAGGCTCATTAGCTAAGTCGTACACCACACGGACGCCAGAGAAATGCAAAAATGAACCTGTAGGATTTCTCAAACTGTATTCCGCGACGGATTGTTCAAGTATTTCGTTGAAAACTGTACCGTTTACGGTGACGAGCACTAAGTTACTCTCTGACGGTAAAGCTGACAGTAAATCTCCTCTGGTGACAGCCGCAGGCCTATTCGGTGGTGCGACGGAATCAGCTATAGCTCCGCTATGGATCATTGCAACAGGCGCGTCTGTCCAACGTTCTCCTTCGAATCTCAGCGCATGGTAATACACCATAGCATCTGCTATCAAGTTACCGAGGTTGCATTCTTCAGTCGAGCACGAATCGCCATCTAGAACTACAGCTGTAGTTCCAACAATCTCTGTTGACTGTGCCATGACGTCATAAGAGTATTTGTTAATTATTTTAACAGCTTCTGAATCTTGCGGAATTAATTCGTCAAGAACAATTTGACCTGTCTGAATTTTCTCCATGTTACCGTTAACGTCGAATTTAATTGTTAATTTTCCGAGATATTTATCGTACGCTACAGATTGCACAACAGGCACTTCTTTGCCTGATTCTTGACGCTGTCCAGAGTTGCCAGAAACTGGTTCATCTGTGGCAGATTTTCCATGCCAATGGTATTTGTTCTTGTAACCGTTGATTACTAAATCAACCCCTTCGACATCTTTAGCAATTTCTTGATCAACATTACTGTCTGAATGTCCTAAGGCAATTATAAATTTAGCGTCCTGAGCTTTTAGTTTGGCGACTTCTTCCCTGATGGCTATGACCTCGTTGATGTATTCAATGTTGTTGTTCTCAACTATGTTGTCATCAGGTGTCAGATATCCAATAACACCAATCTTAACTCCATTGACATCAAAAATAATAGATTTCTGTATTTTTACGTTTTCTACGTTGGGAAAAACGTTGCTTGATAAGATATTGGTTTGGATTTCATTTAAGAATGGGGAAAGTTTTTCCGTTCCACCCTCAATGTCGTTGATGCCGAGAGACTGGAAGACAAAGCGATTGTTAGTGGTTAGTGACAAGCATCTAACTAAGTTAATATAAAGCATGTTAGAATAGAGTAGTTAGTATTAGATTAGGGCAGGTAGGCAGTCAGGCAGGTCTAACTAATTGCATTCTAAAGATCAGTTCTCTATACAACTATAACAGAAAAATATAGAAGGAGCGTATGCTAATCCAAGCGTTCACTTCGTATGATTCTGTGAAGCTAGCGACGACCGAGATAATTTCTCATTTTTAACTAGAAATATAAAATTAAGCTCATTACATTTTGTAGTACATACGTATAATTAGGTAAGTCTGAGCTGCATAAAATTTGATGTCCGTTCCAGACGTGTTGCTAACTTCACAGACTCATCAATAATCTCTCTATTTCTTTTATCTTCTCGATATTCGTTACTATAGGTAGAACACAAATTGTCTATTCTAACTCACAAAGGATATTATGATAACAAGAAACCTACCTAGATATATAGCCTAAACATAATATATATTAAGGTAAACTTGTCATATATTGAAATAATTGTTTTTTAACTTTTCAACAAACGTTGGGTCAGAAACAATTGTTTACTTTTTAAAAGAAAACACTACGTACAGAAGTTAGACAAGTGAAGATTATCTTGTTTCGCACTCCTTCAATTAACATTTACCTAGTTGTTGTATACAACGTATGTTTTTAGGGTAGAAAATTAGTTGTAAATAGATACGACAAGGAAGTATTAGGTAGTAGAGTAATCTTGAAGTTAGTTTACATAAATATATTTTCCTTAGAAAGGTTAGCACAATTCGCCCATCACCACAGAAAGCCACATATAGCCATATAGGAACGGAGTCAATATCGCGTCGTTGTCATTATTTACATTTCAGACACCGTTTGTAAGTTAAATATTTATATTATTGGATTAAAATATTAACGGGATTAATTTAAAGGTCAAGTTAGTATTTCAAATCGCTATTTAAAGGATAAGCGTGTTAATTCCGAGAGCAAATAACTTGATTATTTTATCATCTTACACTGCAGAGATTCCACATCCTGTGATAATAATATTGGCTTGTTTCACACTTTTAACAGATGAGTTCATCATGTCAGCCGAAAGACGTCCACTGCTGGACATAGGCCTCCCCCAAGGCTCTCTTCTCAGAACGGTCTTGTGGTTTTCGCATCCACCGCGTTTCCGCGATCTTTACAAGGTCGTCACTCCATCTTGTTCGAGCTATAGGTAGGCCTCCAACAAGATGGATGAGTTAAATCACTCAATAAATTATGAGCAGCTTTACTTAATGCATAACTGCTTGAGACTGCTACCTGATTCATCTGACAAGTCAGGGCCCGTGACTCTCGCACTTACATGCTGGTCAGAAAGAGACAGATGTTTCACCCTCGTTTATCCACATCGATGGACACGACCATGACAGCGCATCCAGATTTAATAATACAGCATTTTACATGTAATATTAAAACTGATTCATCATCATCACCAGCCAAAGCATGTCCACTGCTGCACAATGCACATGCTTCGCCACTGAGTTCCTTAAAGATCTCCATCGTGACCGACCCTATGCTACCCAGGGGTCCTTGCCAAGATGCTTTCCATACATTTTGAGTGCCAGAAAAGAAAAACGTTGTAGTGTTTGCATCTTGGCCAGGGCCCCAGGTGGCACAGCCCGTGCTGGCCGATGTTGGTCTTATTTTTAATGAGACCCTAAACCTCTATTCTGCTCTGTTAAACAATATTGGCGTTGGCAAGTTATCGTCTATTGTTTTTAACTTGGCTGCAATTACTGTCAAGTAATTATAAGCCTGCGTAAGGTTGACATTAGGTACGATAATACGCAAAAGCAATAAGTTTTTAGCCATGAAAGGGCTCTATTCTACGACTTTAACCCTTAATAAGGCCCCGTTAAAGTAAAAATACTAGACCAAAATGAAATACAGTCATGGAATCGCAAGTCTCTTAACAGTAATAATAATATATGAATATTTCAGGAAAATACAATTAAAATAGTATCCTAAAATGAAGGTAGTAAAGTTCAATTTCAGCTTATTGTAATGTGGGAAATATAGAGCCTCTCCCTTATTACAATATCGTTTTGGTTTTATGTCTTATACACCGTGTTTTTTTTGATTTACGATAACTTCGGCATATTACTAGGTACATCCATAGAAACTAAGTGCTAGGTTAGATTTTTAAATATTGCAAAAAAAAAAAAACTGTTTAGTACAAAGTAATTAAATGTTGTATCTTTGGTCATTCTATACGGGCCTTTAGAGTTAACTCATAGTCAGTGTCAAATAAATACGTCAATGTTGGCGTGTGTAACACGGTTAAGAGCCTTTTAGACCAGTTAAACGTGTTTAACTGATTATATTTAAAAATTAAATATCTTTAAAACCGTAACAGTTATAATTTGTCTGTCTTCGGGAAATTAACTTTATTTGACCTAAAGAACGTTCCCTTAAAGTTATCGTAAATCAAAAAAAACACGGTGTATACTTGACGGTAATGGCAGCTGAGTTAAAAACAATACCATCACACGTCAATAGCAATATTGCTTATCGTTGTAGAATCGAGGCCCAGGCCTCATACAAAGACCAAACGATGCAAAGCGTTAATATAATTATTTTTAATTACTAATTAATGGATTTGCCCTGACATTTTGAAAGTTCTTTGCTACAAAATTCGAGTAAGTATGATAAAAATCCACTCAGAAAACATTCGCATTCTTTAATTAAAATAAATAGGTAGGTTATCAATGTATTTAGGTTTGTGCATTTTTTTCTGAGACACAATGTTCAAGAGTGAGATAGAGAGTGGTGCAATGTCTTCACTCTTACGTATTTTCAAGACAGTTGAGATGTTTGAAAATCTTATATGCTGAATCGGATAAGATTACAGATAGGAGGTTTTCTATTTGTAACAAGGTAGTCAAGGTACGGTGGATTAAACTAGAAGGCGGAAATCAGTAAGTAATCCGAATTGACATATTTCATCTTAGTTATTATTAACGTACACGTTAAACTATACGTAGTGGGTAGGTATATAAACAAACGTACTGGTCTTTGTCATTTAATGAAGCAGTGTACAATAATAGCAGTTAATTTTCCTGACCGAATCCACAAGCCTAAAGCCTTCCTTTATTCATAGACACACTACAACCCCGTTTTGGTTAAAGTATGCTTTATCTATTAGGTAATGTTAGGAAGAAGCTCCAACAACAAACTGCTATCATGATGTGAAACGCGTCAGTTCCGCCAAAAATAGAAAATAAAACCTTTTTCGTGTTGCTAAATAAGCCACCACTCACGCGGCCTCGAGGGGACAAAAAAATCCCCGGGTGAAGCTTTAATTTCCATGTGTGTCATGAACCCATACAAATAACGCTCTCGGGCGCTGAAGTCGTCAGACCGGTCTATGTGCCTGCACATTATGTAGTGCGCTGCGACGCAACAAGTCGGCTATGTATTGATTTTTCCTATAATTCCGCGAATGCACGGACAAGCTAAACCTCATTACGTAGCCGGGAAACAAAATATCCGAGTATTTTGCTGATGCGGCTTTTAAAATTATATTAAAGAGGAATTTAATAAGGTATCCGCGTGTAATTAGGTTTTCGAAATATTTTCCATGTTTCGTTTTTAAATAGATTGCGTTTTTAATTAAGTATTTACACGAAAGTTTGTACATAAGTAAGAGTGTATTTGAAAATTTCTTAGCGATATTATATCCTGTCAGTTTCTGTATTGATTGATGTCGTACTTATTTGGCCTTGCCTATAAAGGTAAGAACAAAGGAACAGAACAGAAGGAATATACAAACAGTAATGAATATAGTGAAAGGTACAATTTATATGTCACGATCGATCATGGATCTTAGTTCATTTCATTATGATGAACATCGGATAGCTAAATTCAGTCAAATCTGGATTAAAGCAGATGAACATTTAAATATATAACAACATCACAAAACGCCGACGGCAAAATCACTGTAAAGCTAAAGAGTCACATTAGCACGTCACAATGTCACAAACAATTGAACGACCAAATAGCCTCTTCCTTCAGCTAAGTACACAATTACAACACACAACAAAGGAATATCATTCTATATTAGAACTAAAAAACAAAAACAATGTAGGTATTCTACAGTGCGTGTGATGTGCGTCATGGATCTACAAAAATTGTGCTTGTGGTTCAGTGTATTCAAATACTTCAAATGTGCTTTTCATTTGTTTCCCATTATAGGCAGTTCGCATATTTGGCAATAGTAGGCGATCAACAATGCAGAAATGGACTTACATACAGTGAGATTATTTTATTTGTGTGCAGGTTCGGTATAAAAATACTTGCTCTGCTTGATAGTAATTAGTCACAGTTTACAGAAGTTTATGAAAATTAGAACCTGCACGATGCTCACCGTAGGGAAAAGGGTTTTTAGCGAAAGGGAGTAGATCTAAGCATGAAATTAGTTTCTAAAACTGAGATATAACAAAAGACGTCCTTGGGTTTGTCTCATGAGAAACTAGTCGAGCCCAGCTCATCCCGCTCGCAACCAATCGCGGATTAGCTTTACCACAAAAAAACTACTATTCTCAGTCCAAAGTATGACCGCACCTCTCGCGTTGTCTCTATCGCCGATCGCCAAATATGCGGAAGGCCCATTAAAGTAATAAAAAATGTGTGATCATTGGTAATACTTACAACAGCGTCGGGCCTCAGAGCATTGATGAACTCAGCGGCAATCTTCCATTTGTATATGGTGAACCAGGCGGTTCCGGTATACGTGTCTCCCGCGTTCAGGTATAACACGGGCGGACCTTCGCCTGACGCCGCCTTCTTCCTTGCCTCTTTCACCCTGGAATAATATATTACAAGCTTTTATTTAACTTGCAATGTATGTATGTAAGGGTCAAATCTTGCAAGTTAAATTTGACCCACTTCCCGGTTTCCGATGAAGCTGAAAATTTGCATACACCTTTAGTTCTGATGACCATACAATAATATTGTAGAGGATGGAGACTTAGGGTTGCCATAGGAACTCCTATATTACACACGATAAACCCGTCCTGATAGGGCTCGTTAGAATCGTCTTGACGAGTAGATGACAACTGTACGAAAAAAAGTACAGCCGGCAGCAAAAGCTTGTCCCAAAAATGAAATATTTTGACGGAAACTTATTTTCATGTTAAAGAACCTAGAGCAAGCAGGGTACATTATACATAAATAACTGCGATAAGTCCGACATACATAAGAATTAGTACCAACGATGCCGAATTGCATATATCTGAAAATTACCTCGCTTTGAGTTGACAGTTGTCAACTCATTGCAAAATATGTGTGAGGTAATATTTTGTATTGCGACGATAGCTGTCAAATCGAGCCTTTTAAAACGACTTGAGTATAGTAAAAAATTGCGTTGTAACGACTACAAATTAGTACGCAAAGTTGTTTTAGCGGGTTTTCCCCAACCGATTGCTTGAGTTTAACTAAAAGTTTGACTAATTCTTGCTATCTACTTATTTAATTGTAGTTAGTCATGTATTTAAAAGTAGGTTATCTTAGGAGTCGGGACAAAAATATTACGCTTAATTTTTGCATATTTCAGATTCCTGTTTTGACCGCGGAACCTTAAAAAGGGAGAGTGGGTGGAAAACACGCTGGAGAGGGAATTCGGGCCTCGGTACTCTCGCTGATCGAATGGAACACAATATACAGAGATAGTAGGTGGTACCTAGTGAATAATAATCCAGATAGAGCCGAACCATTCGAACTAAAATCAGTATGAGTACTCGTATATCAATTATTGGTGTAGTGGGTATTAGTGTGTAGTGGTAAAGTCATAACAATATTTTTTAAGAATAAAATTGACACGTTCACGGTTTCTACTATACGTGAGATTAAAATGCAAGTGCTGAGTGCGATATGTAGACGTTTACACACGTATGAACGCAAAGTTCAACGGATTTAGCTAGTATCCTCATTCTCACCAACGATTTTAATCCATGGTGATATAGAAATAGCATGCAGAGGAGCTATGCGGAACATTTCTAAATAGACAGAAATGAAATGTCTGGATTAAAGCGTAATAAAAATGTGCGTAGTGAAACTAACTGCTAATCCCATGGATCGTATTAGACGAATCAGATCACCACTAACTATAACGGACTACTAAAGGAAGCCCCTGTCATTCGATTTACTATTTTTCCCTGTGACGATATGAAAACTTTGCGGCGATAAGTGCTGCCGTTATAAAATATACGTATTTGTTTACTTGATACTTAGTTTTATGCTTAACTAGCGGCCCGCCAGCAGCTTCGCCCCGCTGCAAATTTTTGACTTCCCCGGTGGATTTTTCAATTATTTTCTTTCATACAAACCTTGTCCTGACATTGACAAACACAACAAAAAAGAAATCAGCCAAATCGGTTCAGCCGTTCTCGAGTTTTGCGCTTAGCAACACATTTAGCGATTCATTTTTATTATATAGATTATCTTAGGCAGGTATTCTCAGCGTTCAATGCTAGTCATGTTTTTTATATTTAATTAGTCGACACGTCAGAGTTCGGAGAAAATGACTTTTAAGGCAATAATTAGCTCGTGACCTACTTTAGAGCGAGCTTGATATTTATTCCTCGCTAATTTGCATCCAACTTGAATGGTCTAACAAAGTTCGCGAGTAGCTATTTTTGATGTGACATAGCAAACCGCTTAGAGAAGGGGGGGTTTAAAGCTTTATATTAGTCAGCCTAGACTAGAGCAGATTTATTCGAATGAATTTAGAATAGAAAACTTAATGTAGGATTCACGTTGCAATACCATCGAGGTATAAATTAATTTTATTTAGAAAATTCAAAGTGGCTCGCCGTAAACAATTTAAATTCAAGACCTAAATATATGCCAACTCTAAAATCCTTTGAAAGTAGTAATGATTGCTCAATCAAATATAACTCGACTGCAGCTGTTGGCAAAATAATATTGATTTTAATTCCATACGGCTCATCATTACTGATTCTGTGTCAAGGCCGGAGTTGACGCAGACACTTACTTATTATTCTATAGGTAAAAAGAGTTCGCTAGGTATTCAATTATTTAAACACTTTTACTTGGTGGGAATTACATTGAACGTCGTGCGACCTAAATGAAGACCTAAAATGAATATCGACTCATCGCCGCCGCCGCGGCAACTCGTGACATGCTTCATAAATGTCTTTGAATTTGTTTGTTGCCGTTCATACAGCTTGTCACTATCTTGCAAATGCGTTACCAATAAGTAGTTGGACTAACAGGCCCAGAGAGACGCAGCTATCTGTTACAATTGGAAAGGTACATACTCTGTTCTACTACGATGATTTGACTGGTTAAAATCGGCTGACGGACTGTAACTCTTTGTTGTCCAGCCCTTAACATACCCACGCGTGCGTCATGCAAGCTGTGTGGTATATTGTATGAGGATTCATACTATACAACGGAGTGGAACGCGCACGCAACCGGTGTGGCTCGGCCTTAAACAGGACAATGCGAACAGCTGTTACGGCGGCAGGTTAAAGGGTAAGATGGTGGTAGTGATCCAAACGGACCCTGCACGAGGTCCTACATAGGATTAGGATAGGGTAGGATTTAAAATTAGACTTACACATAAGCGACCCTGGGGAACCCTCCATAGCACTTCCCCGCCTCCCTGTCAGCAGTAGTACACGCTCCGCTCAGTTGTGACGTCTGTTCAAACCGCGCGTGCATGTCGTTGTTGTGGAGGATCAGCAGCTCGAAGTTGGGGGGGATAACTCCGGCCTCGGGGGACTTGATGACGGTGCTGGTGCACAGCGCTGCGGCTGCCAGCACCAGGGTCGCGGTTGGGAGAACCTGGAAATTATGAAGGTTAGAATTAATACTCTTGTTTTGAGTGACTTCTCCTCCACTCAACTAAAAGTCTAGATGAGCTCAACTCAACTGAACTGATCAAAATTTGTATCATAAATATGGGGTAGGTTTAGCTTATGTTAGATCTTCAGCTGACCCAAAAGGTCAAAACATTCAGAAATAGGAGCTCCATGTGGAACTCCGTTGACGCTGTTAAATTTGATTTCGGTATAGATATCATTAGTTAGTTGTAAATGCTAGTTGGCCAGTAGGGAAGAAATCGTCTCTTGAATTAAACAATCCTTCTTGCCGTTAAGAAAAAACAATTTTTGGGTAGCGTGTTCTCCGCAGTGATGGGTCCAGAGAAGGAACCCAGGATCTCTATAATACCGAAAAAAACAAGAAACCTATCTTATCTTAATGGTGGAGTCCATTCGAATACACGTCGACTCAGTGATCTTTTAATTAATAACCCCTGTTATACAATGCTGGTTTACAATGAGAAGGTACAGTCCGTGAGCTCCTTAAAAAACATCATTTTAATACAATTTTAAATAAAGAACATCCTGCCTTCACACAGTACTTTTGTTTGGAAGTATATAGAGCAGTAATATATTATATTATAAAGAAATACTTTTCGAAATCCCCATTGCTTCTATAACTCGGTCTTGAACCTTATTAAAATATTTACAATCAACACATTCAGCTTCTTTAAAAATATATTTGTATTCATTATAAACAATTCCCCGTGATTGGCTATTTACAGAAATACCCTGTCAAAGTTGACTCCCCCATGGAAATTAATTTCCGAAAAATAATAAACTAAATAAAAAAGTAAGTGGTGGTTTTAACTACTCTTTATAAATCAATGAAAACACAACGAGTGCTCTCTTCGCGTGATGGATTGCTACTAAGTCAAAAAGACAATTGTCATGTTCTACTACACAAATCCATCAGATATCCCCCGAAACTCGAAGGTTTTTCTGAGAGCTCTCGGACTGCTCGAAGGAAATGTCACTCCCTAAATCGAATTCCTGAGCCGCCACTGGTTCTCCGTAATACCGCTCCATACTCGTATAATCATAGACAGTTTACTGTCAGGACAAATTATACGGTGTCGCTTAACTGAATTGCAGGCTGTCTAGTTGGGCCATGAATTAACGATAGCTGCATTTCTGCGAGCTCATTTGGCTCGTCAAGTTTGGACTGGAAATTCTGCATTGTAACAATTAATTATGATAATTATGAAAAATAAATAAATACGTTTTAGATGTGCAACAAAAAGTGTTATCAACAAGTTATTAGAGTTGTTGTTAATTCTGTAGCACTGCCTATCCCACTCTGGGAATGAAGGCGTGAGTTTATGTATGTACGTGTATGTGTGTGTTTTAGATGTACGCGGTGCGACACTTTATCTAACGAGCAATTCTTGTGTATAATACAGGGTGCCTCTGACCTTGGGGCTTTAAATGCATAGATCATTTCTACTCCTGAAACTAAACTTCTTTTGTTCTGTAAGTTGTTAAAAATATGTTCAGTTTAAATTTATTTTTTATCATACAAGTTAAATCTAATTTTCAATGTACGCGATCCAATTCTCCATTTTCCTTTAGCCCCCGTACCAAGGTAATGTCGCCCCCGTACCATGAGATAGTGATTACATGGCCAGTATGTAATACACTGATTTTACAATTAGACTTTAACATCAATTAGTTATCTAAATTTAAGTTATTTTTTCATGTTGCAGAACAAAAGTAGTTCAGTTTAGCGAGTAGAATCGATCGTTGAATTTAAAGCCCCAAGGTCAGAGACACACTGTATATAAAATATACATATATATTTTCTATTATATATATATATGTATGTATGTATATTTTTTTCTGAATCTCGGAAACGGCTCCAACGATTTTCATGTTTTTTTTAAATGCAGGTGGTTTCGTGGGCGATAAATCGATCTAGCTAAAAAACCGGTTATCCAGGTACCTACTATTCATTAAATAACGTCCTGGTTACAAGGAAATACCATTCATGTATCATATTTTAGATGTCATAACCAAAGAGCGGAATTCTTCATAGCAAAAATCAAACTGTCAGAGGGATTGACCTAACTGTTTTATCGACTTATCGATAAATATTTGTCACTTAACGAAACAAAGTTAAAGTAATGAAATCAGGCTTTTGGATATACATACAAACAAATTAACGGTGTCCCTAATTAGCTGACTGCCACTGTATTTTAGTATAATAGTAAAGAATAAAACAGAAAATACTCTTTTTTTTAATTTTCTATATGAAACTTATCATTAAAAATTAAAAACAAATATTGCTAAGAGTAGGTAACTAATCTTCATTCAAAATAACAAAGTCGAAATCTAAATATGTACTAAATATGTTTTCTTCATCTTCTCTTCAAACTTATCGTTCGTGCTAGAAAAATATCTAGGTTTACTTATCAAAGAGGTCAAATGTTACAGAATAATATTTTAAGTTGATTATGGATACCTAATGCGATATTATTCCGTAACATCGATAAGTCGATAAAACAGTTAGGTCAATCCCTCTGACAGTTTGATTTTTGCTATGAAGAATTCCGCTCTTTGGTCATAACATATTATGGACGTTCCAAACTTTTTTTTAGGGTTTCGAATCTGAAAGGAGCCCGACGGGGCCTGATTAATATGCCTACGCTATCTGTCCGTCTGTCTGTCCGTCCTAACTATAAAGAACTGTATCATTTTAACCGTAATAGATGGCGGATTTAGTACCAACTTAAAAAATAAAGAACGTGAAATAATAATTGGGGTACCTACCCGTACAAGAAATGTTTTTTTTTCAACGTACTTCTATTTTTATTGTATCGTAAAAACGGTGAAACATACATCATCAAATATTGTATGATTAAATTACGAGGACGCACGCTGAAGAAAAACTACAAATACTATAGGTAAAAAAAAGTGTGACTTGGGCTCGCACTGATTCGATTCGAGATCAAATTTCAATTGGAATATAGGTCTGATGATATCTACTGTGCGGCGTTACGGAACTCTCAGTGCGCTAGTCCGACTCGCACTCGACCGGTTTTTTACAAACACTTTCTTACAATACTTATAGAAACAATATTTTGTTCATATTTTCCTCCGAGTGAAATATCATACGGCGTCTCTTGAACTACACAAACAATAGAGTGTCACACCACCTCTAATTATCCATAAAATCGCTTAGTAGTTCCGACACAATAACGTGTAAACTCAATGCTTTAGCAAGTATTCAGCGTCATTTTCTAAGACAGTTAGCGGTGGCCTCTAATTTGCCCATTCAGGCGACTGCAGTGCAATGTGCATCTCAATTGGTTTCACGTGTAATTGCAGGCATTGCAATATAGTCAGCAACATACGTAACTGCCTAGTTAGCCGATGGGTTATCTGCATAGTTGTATATTTTAAGATCCGACGCTAAAAGAGGGAAGTTTTATGAATGATTGCTGTTTGTTTTCGTTACAAGTAAGTCACAGTATACATTGCATGAAGATTGCATGTTATGTAAAAGTAAAAGAAATAATATTGAAATCGTCAAAAATATATATATTCCTGGAGAACGAAGGAATTATCACCGTGAAAGATGGTCCTTAAATAACATGCAAAGTAATAGGTTTATGTGTATATCAGTGTATATCGCACTGCTAGATCAAAAGAGTAGTAACTCAAAATACAACTGTATTTTAAAATCAACTTTAATATAACGTCTATGAGCTTGAAACAAAACTACCAATGATTTTGAGTTAATACTGTTTTGATCTAGCAGTGCGATGAGTATCGGTGTTAGTTTATGTCATCATAGTTTCCGAACGGATAAAGCGATTCGGACGCGCTTTTTTCAAAAGATGGTTGGTTTAACCGGGATGGTTCTTAGGATCATGAAAATTGGTTGGGTTAGGTTAGGTTAGGTTCGTTTAAAGTAGCGTCCCCACTGAGAGCATGCGCGTGAATATTCGAGTGGTGTGGACGATGAGCTGAGCGTTACAAAGCTTGCACACCTCACGATGTTCGCGCCGAATGCTCATTCCAGGCGAACGCTCCCAGTGGGGACGTTTCTTAAGAGATATCAGCTCTGAAAGTTCTTATATCAGGGGTCTTTTCTATTTAATAATTATCGACCAGTTAACTCACTTAACTAGAACTAAAGGATTACACTAGAATTTGCTACTATTTTCCGCCAGGGAACGAAGTGAAGTAATATTGGTGTCGTTTCCCGGCGGTTTTGGAGCAACCTACCGGCAACGACCATCACGCCAAGTTTGGCAAAACAGACCCACGCTGTTCTATCACCTCATTGTTAGTTTTTAAGTTTAATATTGTATGTATGCTAGTCTGTAAGGTATTTGTAACTTGTTCATTATTATTATTATTAATATACGGCGAATAGGTACGCTTTTTATTATATAATATGTATTTTTGTTAACGTTTACATATTCTATAGGCTTCATACTTTCGATTGGTATGTAAACTCTATTAAACAAGCAATTGCATTTTTTTATAAAAAGTTTATTTTAAATTTTTAAATTTTGTATTCCTACTGGACTGAAATTTGTCACCCTACCTATTCTACCTAACGTATTAAATTTGAAATACAAAACTTTTTATCGAATAAACAGCCCGGTGATGGTCGTCTCCTATTCGGATCTTAGACCATTATTTTGAACGTCTTCACGGCTCTTCACACGAACGAATTTTAAAGTAAAACATGGCGTGCAGAACTGCCTGAGTACTGCTACCTTAGCTTATACACAAAAAAAAAGTTGCCTAAATCAAAACTGATATACTTTTACGCTGCGGGAAAAAAATTGCACTTGATAAAATCATTTATTATGAGCACGTATGCCTGGCGATTAAACATGAATATAAGTTATGTCCTATATCTTGAAAGTTAGTTTTAAGGTGATCGCTTGAAACAGTGTAGTTCCACTTATAAACACATTTTGTTTGGCCTGGAGTATACAAAACAAAACAAACCAAATTTGTTTATTCGC
This sequence comes from Acleris emargana, assembly GCA_927399475.2. NCBI lineage: Eukaryota > Metazoa > Arthropoda > Insecta > Lepidoptera > Tortricidae > Acleris > Acleris emargana. The sequence goes on from OV656851.1 coordinate 8,759,967, forward strand.
CGTAATATAGTTACAGTGATCTTCCAAAATTAACAATGTAAACACTGCTGTTTGGCGGACATTTAAAGGTAAGATGGTTTATTTTTTGCAATGCGATAACCAAGACACGGCAGCAGCAATAAGCAAGGAAATAGTTTAGATCGTCACCTACTCGTAAATGCGAAAATAATGCGTCTCATTGACGGTTGACGGAAGACCTTGAAATCTTTGGTTTAATACATCGACGCGCTATTTCGCCTATGCGTCATTGCAATAAAGAACTCCGTAGCAACGCGTTACACAATCAAGGCCGCGACCCCTGACTTCCGTACACAACTGTACTGGTATTAGAGTTCTGGGCGCTGAAATTGCCGTTTTCGCGTTGGCGCTAATAGTGGGCGGCCACGAAATGTACGAGACTGATTGACGGCGAGTGGTCGCCTTTTTGAGGGGACATCTGACTGAATCTGTCCTGTTACTGAGCGATTGAAAGCCTTGTCGAGTCAGATGAGAGTCAGCACTAAAGTTAGCAATGGGAAACGTGTGATGTTTATAAAGGTGCAGTTAAAAATGTCCCAGTTCCTTTAAAGTGACCGTAATGTGGTATACAGGGTGTCCCGTAAGTACCACGTCAAACTTAAGGGGGAGGTAGGTGAGCAAGCCACCTACCTAACATGGAAAAATTGCCTTAGTAAAAGTCGCACCGTTTTCGAGATATTTGAATTTTTCTGATTTTTAGAAAAATGTACACCCGCACTGAGTTTTTGATCTGTGGTATTCGGAATTTATTATTTTTTAATTTTTATTTTATTGCAAAACAATCTTGAATAGTTGTGTTATCAAATGGTAAAAACCATTGAAAAGTAACTATTGTAGTTATTTTTATTTTTTAAATTAAATTTAAAATTTGCCTCTTCCGTTTTATTCATCTTCAGATTAAAAGTTTTATAACTTTTTTTTAATAAATTAAGCGAAATTTAAAGATTTTAATTTGTTCGATTAGTTTTGCATTGCTGCTGAATGAAACTAGAATGGAATTCTGATACAGCTCGCGTCGCAAGTACGCTTGGGTGGCAGTACTGGGTTAACGTGAATTGCGGTGTACTTTACGCTTTTCTTTAAAAAAAAATTTTATTAGTGTTTTGATGATAAAGTATTTATCATTTTTAAATGCCCATTAAACGAGCATGTTTTTAATCTAATTGGCTAACCAGTGGTCATGTATTTTTTTTTCACCAGGAGGGGCTAAAGTTTTACCAAAATAAAACGGAGGAGGCAAATTTTAAATTTAATTTAAAAAATAAAAAAAACTACAATAGTTACTTTTCAATGGTTTTTACCATTTGATAACACAACTATTCAAGATTGTTTTGCAATAAAATAAAAATTAAAAAATAATAAATTCCGAATACCACAGATCAAAAACTCAGTGCGGGTGTACATTTTTCTAAAAATCAGAAAAATTCAAATATCTCGAAAACGGTGCGACTTTTACTAAGGCGATTTTTCCATGTTAGGTAGGTGGCTTGCTCACCTACCTCCCCCTTAAGTTTGACGTGGTACTTACGGGACACCCTGTATATAGCCGAGTCATTATGGGCAATGGCTTTTTTAGGGCATCCACATGGAAAACACACAGACTAACCTAATGCTACGTAGGAAGAAGGGTTGAAAAGCCTGAGAACCAAGATGAAAAGCCGCTTTACTAGTGATTTTCCTGGATCTTTCCCACATTTAGAAACGCAAAAGTATTTGTCTAATTAGTTTTAAATGGTTATAAAAAAAAATACTCTACTACACTCAAAGGTGCATCTCCGTGTATACATAGATATATATGGTACGGTAGGCTTATCTATCAATCATCTATTAAGCATTGTCGAAGCCACTACTCGCTGAAGACAAGACACTCTACGATGACAGAACCACCATGATAAAGATCAGTTGTTTTATTTTTTTGACTTTATGTATGTGGTCACCGGGTTAGAATAGTGCCACTCCATGTCTTCTCGTGGATGTCATAAGAGGCGACTAAGGGAATAATAAGGGCTTCTAGTACTCTTAGGCGATGGGCTTGCAACCTGTCACTAATACACTGGTAAACATCTTAGCCTGATTGTGCAAAACGTGGTTACAGAATTATCAACAACTTATTTGAGAGTGCTTGGTAATTCTGCAGCTCTGCCTACCCCACTCTGGGAATGAAGGCGTGAGTTTATGTATGTATGTATGTATGTATATAGTGGACATCGGCAAAGTTCCACAAGTTTAAATAGGTAGCTGGAAAACTATGAGGAAGAGTCTGTCAAGGACGTTAAGTCCATATTGCCTGCTGGGCTGTAAAATGTACTTATGGCATCAAAAGAAGAGAAATGGCACTGTCATAACATATTTTTTTGTGGCAATCAAATGTGTGAATTTAATTTTGTGATCATTGTTTCTAAAACAGTGCGTAGCGATGGGGAATGAATGGTTTATATTTAAAAAAAATGTTTAAAAGTGTATACCTACGAAGAAGAGCCATCGTGTTTCCAGCATTTTGAAAACGAAGAATGTCAATGTTTTGAAATGTTAGAGTTACATTAAGTACTTATTCTACCGTCCAAAAGAAAAATGCAGTAAAAGAGTATAACCTACATTTTGTGCTTTTTCATTTTGTTCTGTAGTTATAGTGTTGCTTACTAATGATTGTTATTGGCTTTTAAAAATCGAAGTGCTGAAATCATTCACTCTCGTCAAACTATTTGTAAATTACCTCGATGGGAGTACCTACCTGCTAGATACTTGATCAAAAGGAAACAGAAGATAATAAAAGAAAAAAATAGCGATGAAGAAGCCAATCGTTTACAATATCGTTTAGAGTAAGACCTTCGAATATAAGCGGGCAATTGACTGCAGATGTCCCATATTCTCAACGACATCAGTTCCCAAATAACCAATTTGAGCACAGGAGGGGATATTGAAGTGTTATATTGAAATAGAATTTTCGTCTGGGATAGTAGAATAAACAATTTTGGCGTGAATATGAATATCTGTCTCATAATATAATTCGAAATGAATCAGTTAATTTTTAGAATTTGTTCGAAGAGACTAAAATAATAAAATAAGGTCAGCTTTTTGTTTTCGTTGTTTAGTTAGTTCATAATCTGTAAACTGTAACTGTAAAAAATACTTAAATTTATTTTTCATTATCATGTACATAACATGAACATGATAATATAGGGTAGGAGCAATAAAGCATACAACCAAGATCTTCATTGGGTTAGGAAACATTTCCCGTTTTGTATGAGTACTATAACGGTCAAATTCGCAGACGTTTCCTTTAATAGCGTAGAAAACACTGAAAAATATTTATCTCCTGCATAAAACTTGTTAGTAATTAATTATAGGAGATACAATTTAATTCTGTTTCTAATTTTAACTTTGTTTATGGCGAAAACATTTATAAAAAACGGTCATTTATTCTTATCAATAAAAAAACCAAGATATGAGTACCAAACCTCGCTGTACTCCCTAAAGTATAAAAGTAGGCATTACTTACAATAAAATTCAAAACAAAATCCAACTCGTGTTTAAGACATTCGCTGCCTGACATTCAAAGCCATAGAAAATGGAGCTATTAACGAGTACTTGGCAACTTGAACACCGGCGAAGCAAAAAGGTCGGTAGACTTAAATTATGCAATCCAAGATGGCGATTGGCGCCAAAAAAGCTCGTTCATTGAACCCCATAATTGCGGCGGAATACCTGTCTGTCCTTCTGGGAAGCGACAATGGGATAAAAACCGTCCTTTAACAGGCTCAGGAATGGGAATCACAGTCAGGGAGTTTATTGTGTGTATTGTGTGTAAGTTTCAATGGACCCTTCGAAGGTATTTCAATGAGATCAGGTATACGTTGATGATAATACGAAAGTTGATCTGTGGCCCTAGACAAAATTCATTCGGCGTTCGTTATCGTTATCCAACGCACATTGGTCGCGTCGAGCACCTACGTCAATCCCATACATTTTGTCATTTTTCGAAAATCTTTACGTTAGCGTTAAGCAACTGGTCTAGCCTCACTAAATAGTAAGTGTAGGCAATCGTTAATTAAGAATTAAAAAAAAAAACGATTACTTTTATACAGTTTAATATATTCGAGGTTATTATTATAGCATTATTTTGTTATTAATTAACGACATTTTGGTGTCATCAAAAGGTGTAATTTTGCAAGTTAGGTACAGTTGTTAAATGCTAAAGAGGTCAGATGCTTTTATAAAAGTAGGTAATTTAAATATCAAAGCCCGGAAAATCCAATTAGGACTCCGGATTCGATAATGAGCCAAAGGTCATAAGAGATTATTTAAAATTAAGTTGTTTAAAGTTAAGCTCATTAAACTCAATTAAGAAATAAAAAGAAACAAAATTGAAAGTAGAAGCTAAAAGTGTTGCTGAGGATTGAATAGTCGTAATATTACGGTATGAGTTTCTACCTATTTATTAATACATTTGTGTAAAATAACTAAATAAAGTCAGAATCAGATAAGGTAATTATCATAATATACGGCGTGATAACGCCTTCACGGTTTTCGTCATGGCTTAGAGCTGCCTGCTAAGAGAAATGGTGATATCTCAGAAAAAACTCCTGTAACAAATGGAACCTTAATACCAACAAGACAAGATTTAACCTGCTTTGGCTATTCAATTTGAGATGCCGCCTATTGGCTTTTGAAGGCAGAGAGGTGTTATCAACGATGCGGAGGTGTGTTGGAAAATATGAATATTAAAACAACTTAGGTTGTAAAAATTAACGATTTATTTGGCAATGAATAAGCTGATACGAGTAACTTCTCTAATACGGACCAACCGATTGTTATTAGGTAAACCTAGTTAAGATCCATCCCCATTAAACTAGCTTTCTTTAAAATAGACAACATCCGAGTCATTCCACCCGTTTGGGAGTTACGATAGCACAGACAGACAACATACACGGCAATAGCATTTTAACGTCGGGGGTTAAACATTGCAAGAGTAATCCCCTTATTCATAAACGCACAATAAACCTATTTTAGTCCAAGTGTACCGTGCATTGTTGCTTCCTGTCTAATCCAAATTTCATGATAACAGATAAAGACAAAGCATATTTCAAGCACTCTTTAGCTATTGCGCGTTTGTACATCAGACGGTAAGAGTTGAGTATTTAAGTGCCTAAGTGTGTGTATGTGTGATGTGATGTGTGTGTGTTTGGGGGAGGCTTACTCATAAACGAGATCAATCCACAATGCTCTTTTATAAAAAAAAAGAAGTGATACAAAGTTTCATCTGTCATGAATTTGACATGTTTACGCTTAGATGAGAAACAAAACGTAAGTAGGTAAATATTGACCCGACGTGGAACGGAAAAGATTTCACAGACACATCGTGGCACTGGTTACTACACTACTGCATGCAGAGACGTAAGTATTGCCCAAGCAATTCAACCCATGTAAGATATTAACTTAGTTGTAATAAATAAATGAAGAACTTTAAATCTTTTTAGTTATAACATATTTCATACATATTAATGTTAGCAATATTAACCTATTTATTCTCTATGGGGCAAGTAGCGTAAAATTAATTACTTTTTTCAAGGACTTGCTACCATTTTCTTACACACAGCATTCACACACATTTTAGTCACTCTTGTCATCAGTGCCTAATTTACTGCAATATCACAATGTTACAAAAAGATCTTCGTTATTTAGTAGCTATATAGCTGATAGGCATTCGCTGCAGAATCTGGTAGGGAGATGGGCATTGTATTATCGTTTCATGGAAACACGAGGAGAGCTGCAGTAGCACAAGTTTATGTTCTAGCTTGTCGCTCAGTGCGTCTCTCTCTACCGTAACTGACTAGATAGAGAGCGAGATCCGACCGACAACCCAGTCGCGGGCAACTTGTGCTAGCCGAGCAGGATTCAATATAAGTACAGTCTGTGAGCACTTAGAAGAGGCTTCGGTTTAGTACTTCTCTCTCACTCGCTCTCATACGATCTCATTAAGAGCGAGTGAGAGAGAAGTACAGTCAGCTGCAGAGAAAAGGATACCCCCCCTCCAGGTAAGGATCGTTTTTTTTCAAAAACCTGTGGTTAGATTTAAATGATTTTGAGTTTATGTGTAGACAATAGTAAAATCTTCAATTCACCGAAAAATCATATAAATTTAACCACAGGTTTTTGAAAAAAATCGATCCTTACCTGGAGGGGGGGTATCCTTTTCTCTGCAGCTGACTGTACTTCTCTCTCACTCGCTCTTAATGAGATCGTATGAGAGCGAGTGAGAGAGAAGTACTAAACCGAAGCCTCTTCTAAGTGCTCACAGACTGTACACCCTACCCGTAGACAAATTCAGGTACTAAATAAGGTGCCATTTAGCAATATACCGCCATCGCTGATTTTCAGTGTTTTGTCGCGTTTTTGGTACTTATTAAAACTTATCATAATTTACGGAACTGATAGATATATTTATATTATCAAGACGGCTGCAATAATCAATAATGAAACATTAATATTTGATGATGATTGACAGTATCGTTGGTTATTCAGTGATATCATTTCCTTGCTCATTGTGTCGATGATTTGGTTCGATCGAAGCGTTCGAAGGTTCGAAACAATAAAATGCTTTATACTACGATGGCTGCGTATGTGCGAGATCTGCTGATAGCGACGTATATAAAATGATGCCGTAATGGTTCTCCCGCTGTGAGCATGACTCTAGACTGTGGATTCTTATCAACATCATGGTTAAATCACGGGGACGAGAAATGTTGCTAGTGGAAATATGCTGGTCACTGCTGTCAGGTAGGTCACCAAGGGCTTATATTATAGGTAATTGGAGTTGTATGTGTTCTGTAAAAGAGATCTCATTTGGCGAATTTAATGAAAAAAATATAGAATTTAGATTCGTTTTTATTTGTCCAAGCCTGGCAACATAATTATTCGTATCTGAGATTTTCTATTTAAAGTTGTACCGTTTGGTTTAGGTAGGTGCCAGTATTTTTTATCATATTTTAGCAATTTTCATAATTTATCTTTATAGTAAATATACTGTAGTTTAATAAAATACAAGTTGTTTCCTTATTTTATTGATTTACACCTGTTAAAAAAATATTTATTATGCTGCAGGTAGTTTTTTTTGGTCCAGTTCGTTACAAATTACTTTTGGTGTAGTAAATTAAAGATAAACTGTAATTAAATATGGTTTACTTTATCAAATATAGCAATGAAATATAAAACAAATTAAACAAACATATACCCAATAAGTTGTAAGGTTTTTTAACAAAAAATATATTTTAACCTGTTAGTTACGATATGTGACTAAACGGTAACTTATTTTTAGTTTTATTGCCCCTTTTTTGGATTCTCGCCGGTAATAAAAAACAAAAAATGAAAGAAATAAAAATATGTCTTTTCTATAATCAAACATGATAATTAACCCTTAAAATTATTTAATAGAAAAACAAAAACATATCAAAAAATTAGGGGACAATAACTAAGTAGACACCCACGTAACTCAGCGGACAAAGTAAAGAAGAGATCACAATAATCACAATATGCATATTATAATAATTAATCAACTTAATTAAACATCAACTTACGCATTCTGAGATCTATTAATTCTAATAATAAATTGGAAATGGTCCCTAAAACCATTAACTACCTTAAGAATGGAAAAAAAATAGGCCATAACCCTGGTAAAATAAATTTATTTTACTTTGTTTCTAAAACCGCATATCAAAAAAAGAGTGTTCATTCGAAATTTCGAACAAGTGCTTAATTTTTCAATTTTGAATATCTCAAGAATCAGTAATCTCATCAACCAGTAGGTAATCAATGTACTTCCGTTGTTAGATTTAAGGTAGAATAAATTTTATACACAATGTAGGTAGGTACAGTCACCCAATAAAAGTGTTGAGCATACTTAGTAGAACCTTGTCATTCTGACTGCCATTGTCATCTGAGACTTGTCGTTTGATGTTAAGTTTGAAGTTTATTATGACAGTGCACTAAAGTGCTTAACATTTTTGTTGGGTTCTGTATTTTTTTTGAATAAGTAAATAAAAACATAAAACGAGATCAGTTACCTAGGTAATTTCTTATTTTGCTGTAAGTGTATTGTATTATAATTACCCCCGTAAAAGGAATGTATTTCATGAATTATGACCTTATATCTATGAAAACCTATGTATATTAATTATCATATGATAATGAGGAAACATCTGCGTATTAGTCTATTTGAAGGATCAACTCAAATACCACTGATCCGATGCTAAAAGTTCTTTCATCGGTAACTATAAGAACAGCATAGCGTAGATATATTTTATCTCGGAAATTGAAGAGGTACTTTCCAAGGGAAAATGGCGATAAATGGGTTTCACACGAACGAAGTCACCGGCAACCATCTAGTTACTCATATATAACGAAAGGCTTACAAAACATCCGAGATATTTCAATAATATCAGAAATCAGCATTAAAGTATGGCTTTTTTTCACATTAATTTAATTTTAATAATACGAAATTATGGAAATCATAAACGGAAAAACAAATTCTTCTCATTAAATAAACATATAACTCACAAAGACAAATCCAAAGGTTAAAACTAGTTACGTGCACTATGTATACGGCCTAATGTGTCCAGTTAGTTACATTTACTGGTTACGCTATGAAATGTAACGCACAGGATGTAACGAATTCACGTCATAAAATATAAAAACATTTATAATAAATTAACCTTAAAAGTTAAATGTTATTTGTAAAAACAATAAGAAGCAACATAAATTCGGTATTTTTTCTATCTTTATTACTTCTTATTTAGGTAACAAACAATGATAACTAAACTGGACCAAAAGACGTGGTAAAACTCACCTGAGCACCACACAGCACGTTGCGGGGGTCACATCTGATTCCCTCAACGGCTTTTCGGGCAGATTGTTACTTTATCTATGGTAGTAATGTTGCTAGATAATAAGTAAACTTACGATTTGGTAGTTTATTTCGTATATTACTTGAAAACAGCGTCACTAAGGTGGACGTGTCCACATAAGCTATTTCGAGGTGACAACGTATAAAAATTCAATTTAAATAGAAATATAAGAAATTAAATATATATATAACCAAAATCACATTGCTTAAAGTCAAAACTAGCCCAGAAATGTATCACTTGGTTGACCATGGTATAAAAAATCTGTGCTATTGTAGTTTGAACATTCATAATGTCAAAGGTGACAGTATGGGGGCTCGCTGTAGGTATATTTTTAAACGGATTTTTTGATATATCAGATTAGATTTACTCTTTACTAAATAAAATAACTAGGATGTTGAAAACGTAAGCTTTAAAACAAAGTAATATTCATTGGTAATCCTAATTCACACTAAGAGAAAATAATTAAACATGTCAGGTGACATCGAAAAAATGGCGAGTACAACTTTAGATAGAAATGCCCATCTTGTCGTTACTAATTGTAAGGACACGTTTAGATGTTTTTTTTAAATTATCCATTTAAAGGATTTGAATATTTTTTTGGCGAGTGGTTGCCGGCATAAAATAGTGCCACTCCATGTCTTCCAAGGGAATAAAGGCTTGTAGTATTTTAGGCGATGGGCTTGCGACCTGTACCTAATGTACACTGGTAAACATCTTAGCCTGTTTGTGCAAAATGCGGTTACATTTTTTTTTTTTTTTTTTAGATTTGTTGGTAATTCTGTAACTCTGCCTGTCGCCAAGTGTTTTGTATTAGTTTAGATCCATCGGATAACTTCAATCGCGACAAAGTATTTGTTTTGGGGTTTAGGTTAACCAGCAAACAAGGCAATGATAGATTCAGGTAGGAATGTGTACTTCACGTACCCACATTCCTTTTAACAGCGGAACCTTCTGGTTCCTTCGGTGGACCTCCCGACCGTCCCAAGCCACCAGGAGGCGGCACTTCGAGCTCACTTCCACAATTCATTTCTGTGCCAATTCAAACATGTTTTAAATTCAGGTATTATGCCTTGTCTTCCGATTTCCCTATTCGTTATGTAAATAGATCGAAATACATTCACGAAGATCCAATTACCAAGACTTTCGACGTCTCCTCTCTTCTACTCCCATTATTAACTCTTCTATTTTACCGCCTATATCGTCATCTATCTTCTGTCAAAACAATACACAGATAAAGCAAAGCTAAGCGGGGTTGCCATACACACATTTTATAAGGAGCATTCATACTTATGGTTTGAAGGTAATTGCGACGGTTCGCGACACTGCCTGCCCCACTCTGGGAATTGGAATAGTAATGAATAAACTTTGACTATCTACCCCAGAAATATTGATAGTTCCCTGGGAAATGACGATAGTAAAGAACGCGGCCGAAGTCAAATACTATTTACTAATCATACGAGTATATTGACGTTCTAACAGTCATCTCTTGTCTATAATCGATTAGATAGTTTTCTTTGTTGTCTGTCATGTTACCGGCTAAAATGGGATAAATAGAGATTCGCGGGGTGAATAGCAACACAGCCTAAATAAAGCATATTCTACTATTTACAAGACTGAGATTTTGTAATAGACTTGTTTATTTAATAGTTGTTCTTATTAGTGACAAGTTATGATTTATTTTATATTGTATTTCTACTCACCCTGCGATTCTCTATTCACCCTATCTTATGGTACTTTACGCTCGTGTTGCTCGTCTTTATTATCCATTGATGTTATATACTAAGCTGCCGACTGCGAACGTCTACGATCAACAAAATCAAAGAAAATGCATACAATTGACGTAAACTGCCGGGCGTCGGGCGCTCAGTAGCACTTTTATAAGTACGTTTTCGTGTTTATATTTTTACTTGATAACAAGGTGAAGTCAAAGCGAATTGTGATATTGAAATAAAGTCGCCGTCAATAGAACTTGCAAAAGATGTAAACAAAACAAACCGAACCAATTCATCATGATTACTCGATAATCACATACACTTTTAAAGACCAAGAGAGGTCTTTGTAATGATTTATACACTGGGTCATTATTTTCATATTAAGTTTGAGATGAAATTATTATTCATTATACGTTATTTTTAATAAAAAACACGCTTGGTGAATATTTGAGGTTTTGTGTCAATTTATTAGTACTAATGTGTTTACTTACATCGTTCATAAGTTCTATTGATGGCGACTTTAGGAAATGGGATTAAAACTAAGTAGTGCTGTGAGATAAGAGATTACTTCTGCCGATAGCAATAATCCTTTTAATAACGACTAAAGAAGCCTGCAACTTTGTAAGCCTAGAATTAGTTTCCCGCTAATTCTTCCTGTTGGGGATCGAATTTCGAAAAATCCTTTCTTAGTGGTTCAATAGGGTACCCAAGGAATTCTCCAAATTTCAAGTCCCTAGGTGCAGAGGTTTATGCTGTGCGTTGTCTGTCAGTCAGTCACTTAGTCACGGTACTGTTTGATATTTTCTTATTTTCTCGGTGGGAAAGTCATTAGCCGCGTTTCTGCGGTGAAGGATCTCGGAGTTGTGTTTGACACACGCCTTTCCTACCATGATCACATCAGAACTCTTGTTAGCAGTTGTTTCAGACGGTTAGGATTCGGACTTCGTAATGTTAGAGACTTTCATGACCTTGGAGCTATTAAAGTTTTATTTAACGCTCTTGTGCGTAGTAAACTGGAAGCGTCGTCCATCATATGGAATCCATACGAGTCTACTTACGCCTTACTTATCGAGAAGATACAGAAAGCCTTTCTCAGGTTTATGTATAAAAAAGCCTATGGGTATTACCCATACTTATATCCCACGAAGTTTTTACTCGGGACTCTTGGGTTTAATTCACTTGAGGTAAGACGTAACAACAAATTGCTGACAACAATTTGTGGCATTTTGCGCGGTGAGTCCGATTGTCCCGAGCTAGTGGAGCGGGTTGTGAGGCTGTACGTGCCGCAAGTGCCCACTATATGTCTTCGCCCTAAGCCGCGGCCGCTGCTGGCGGTCCCGGCGGCGCGCACCGTGGCCCGTAAGAGGGCGCCGCTGCTCCGAGCGCTGACGCTCCTTAGCGCGCTCCTGGCATCGGCATTAGGGTTTGCAATATCCGCCCAGTTTTTTAATAGTCGGATAATTGAATACTTCAATATTTATTATCCGAATATTCGGATATTTGAATAATTTCGGATAATTTTGTTATTTTATAAAATAAAACAAAATTAGCGTTTTTAAAGGTGTGTAACGTAATAGATACAGACTGACTGACTGAGCGAATGGGTTCGGTGTTCGGTCGGTTCAGAGTAGGTCATCATCATCATCATCATCATCATCATCATGTCAGCCGAAAGACGCCCACTGCTGGACATAAGCTTCCCCCAAGGCTCTCCACTCAGACCGGTCTTGTGCTTTTCGCATCCACCGTTTTCCCGCGATCCTTACAAGGTCGTCACTCCATCTTGTTGGAAGCCTACCCACAGCTCGTGTCCCGGTCCGCGGACGCCACTCAAGAACCTTCTGACCCCATCGGCCATCAGTCCTGCGTGCGATGTGCCCCGCCCACTGCCACTTCAGTTTAGCTATTCTTCGGGCTATGTCGGTAAGCTTATCATCATTTCTGATTCTATCACGCAGAGAAACCCCGAGCAAAGACTTTTGACTTCAAACACTGCGGTAATTTGGACGAAAAGGTGCTGCGAAGCTTCCCGAACGCTGCCCAGCCAGAGTGACCTCTTTCTCAACGTTGGACCTACCTAACTGGACCGTTTGTCCCAGGTAAATATAGTCGTCAACAACTTCGAGCGCAGAGCCTCCGACTATCACGGGAGTTGGCGCGACATGGACGTTGGACATGACTTTCGTCTTGTCCATGTTCATTCTCAAGCCAACTCGGTCGGAAACTCTACTGAGGTCAGCGAGCATTGCACTGAGATCCTCCATGGTCTCAGCCATGACTACGATATCGTCAGCGAATCGAAGGTGAGTGATGTACTCACCATTTATGTTGATGCCTCGTCCTTTCCAGTCCAGAACCTTAATAGCATCCTCCAATGCAGCGGTGAACAGCTTCGGAGAGATCACATCTCCTTGTCTGACTCCCCGCTGCAGGGGAATAGGCTTCGTGCTCCGGTCCTGTAGTCGGACGGACATAGTGGCGTTTTCGTACAGACACTTCAACACTTCGATATATCGGTAGTCAACTTGGCACCGCTGGAGAGACTGCAGCACAGCCCATGTCTCGATCGAATCAAAGGCTTTCTCGTAGTCCACAAATGCAAGGCAAAGGGGGAGGTTACACTCTTCGGTCTTCTTTATAACCTGCCGCAACGCATGTATATGGTCTACGGTACTATAGCCTTTTCGGAAACCGGCTTTTTCGGGAGGCTGGAAATCGTCAAACCTGCGCGCGAGACGATTTGTGATGACCCTCGAAAACAGCTTGTAAACATGGCTCAGAAGTGAGATGGGTCTATAGTTCTTCAACAAAGATTTGTCACCTTTCTTGAAGAAGAGAACCACCACACCTCTGTTCCATGCTTTCGGCGTTCTCCCTTCGTGGAGGACGGAGCTGAACAGCGTCTGAAGGCCCCTAAGGATGGGTTTACCACCCGCCTTCAGGAGTTCGGCTGTAATTCCATCCTCACCTGGGGCTTTGCCATTCTTCAGCTGTTTGAGGGCCATACTAATCTCGTACAGGCTGACGTCGGGGAGATCTTCGGTATAGTGTCGGGTTAATCTAGCCCTCGGATCTTTAGATAGATTTTCGACGGGTGTTCGGGTTGTCGTGTACAGCTGTCCATAAAACTTCTCAACTTCCGCCAATAGCTCAGGTTTGGATGAAATGACTCTGCCGTCGTCGGTCTTCAGCTTCATCAATTGGCTTTGGCCAACAGACAGATCCCTGGCAAACACCTTAGAGCCTCTGTTGCGCTCAATAGCCTCTTCAATACTTTTAGTATTGAATCGGCGTATATCACGCTTCAGAGACTTCGAGATCTGTCTGTTGAGCTGCCGATAGCGACTAGCGTCATCAGAGGACTGCAGAATCATTTCGCGCCTCACCTCCATGAGCCTAAGGGTGGAGTCCGAGAGCTTCCTGGTTTTTGTACAGCGGATCTTGAAGAACTTAGACCCGACCGTTTGGACAGCTTCCACAAACTCGTCGTTGTAATCGTCCACGTCGCTACCAAGGCACTCGAAACGGTTTTGAAGTTAGAGCTGAAAGCTCTCGGGGTTTTGGAGCTGAGCGGGTACCGGGCGGAGCGTAGACTTCATCAGTCGAGACCTTTCAAGCTTGAAATGAATATTCAATGAGCCTCGTACCATACGGTGATCACTCCCGGTTTTAACCGCACTGATCACGGAGACATCATTGAATATGTGCTTTTTCGTCGTCATGATAAAGTCTATCTCATTCCTCGTTACACCATCAGGGCTCATCCAGGTCCACTTCCTATGCTCACGTTTTCTGAAGAAGGAGTTCATCATATAGAGTCCCTCCTTCTCCATAAAACTGGCCAGTAGGTGGCCCCGGTGATTCCTATGCCCCACTCCAAACTTCCCCATTCTCTGCTCTTCACCGTCTCGTTTGCCTAGCTTTGCGTTGAAGTCCCCCATAACAACCGTGAGTCAGAGTAGGTAGGTAATACCAATAATTTTTTTAGTGACAGGTAGAAAATCCGCCTTATCTGCAAGTGTTTTCGTTGCTCATTTAAATACCTAATAATAGTAACATTAGTAACAATTCGTGTCTGCTAGATTTAATCAATATATTATGTAATTGATGTAAGTTGGTATTCAGGTACTTATTTAATAAAATATAATAATAATACTTAATATGGAACATTTGTCTAATCACCTTATTTGGGCAATACAGATGGACATAAAACGTCATTAGTCATTAGTGTTTTTCTCGTATTTTTTTTGAATTTTTCCTGCTTATAAATGATTTTATTAGTGTTTTTAAAATATCCGTTTATTCGGATAATTCGCAGTTTAGTATTCGGATAATTTTGAATATTATTTTCGGCGGGTATTCGGATAATTGAATATTCGGATTATTCGGATTGCAAACCCTAATCGGCACCCGACTGCGACTTGTTTGATTGGAGATGGAATGTACTAATATAAGTTTATTATTTTTCATTTTTTTATAATTTTTTTATAATTTTTTTTTAATATTCTTTTGTGTCTGTTAAAGTAAGTAAATGTATCGATCTGGTTTTTCGCGGCGCAATGGAATGCTGTAATGCCGTGTAAAATGAATTAACAAATAAATAAATAAATAAATATGTTTTCTACTTGCGTACTATAAACGGCTACTATTGATATCGTTAAATGTATCGGAATACCACCTACAGCGTAACCGAAGCGGTTTTTTTTTTTATAATGAGCTTTGCCATGGTAATAACAGTTATATAATCATGATTACAGGTGTTGTTATTACCATGGTTATGGTCATTCCGGATATCAGACTTGGCGTTTAGAGAACACTTGAGATACTGATTTGAATAATAAACCTTAAAAATATTTTAATACCAATTAAAGTTCCGTATATTAAAAACAAAATTAATCTTGAGATTAATTATAAATGTATATATAAAATTACATTATTGTAAAATTACTAAAAATTGATGATTAATATCCATCGATTTGTTATTTGTTTACCATGGTTACGTTCAATATGGATATCAACAAAATGGCGTTTCGTTTGGCATTCCAACTTTTATGATAGTGTCAGAACTGTTTTAGTAACTATTAAAATTTGCATGAAATCTGTTAAAATTCACAAACTGTTAACGACAATTGAAATAATGAAAATGTTATTTTTTTTTTTTTTAAATTACTAAAAAATGACTGCCGACAAGTAAGAAAAGTTAGCGAAAGTTTGTTTTTGTCATAATGTTAAGTTTGTAGAAAATATGCAACGGCTTATAATTAGCTCTTAAGATACTCGTGCCTGTAATTAGAGCGCACCACCGAAATCACCGCGTGACTTATTTTTAAACTTACTAATCAAACTTATCCGTGTGGTTGCCGGGTTAGAATAGTACCACTCCATGTCTTCCCGTGGATGTCGTAAGGGGCGACTACGGGAATAAAGGCTTGTAGTACTATTAGGCGACGGGCTTGCCACCTGTCACTAATACACTGGAAAACATCTTAGCCTACTTGTGCAAAATGTGGTTACAGAATTATCAAGAAGTTTTAAGACTTGTTGGTAATTCTTTAGCTCTGCCTACCCCACTCTGGGAATGAAGGCGTGAGTTTATGTATGTATGTATGTACATTAAAACCGATCAAGTGCGAATCCGACACGCGCACCGATGGTTTCGTCCCGCCGCACCGCAGGAATTTTCCGATTTGAATTCGATTTCGGATCGAATCACCGCGAGCCCAACTCACACTTGACCATGTCATGCTCAATAATAATTATAACCATTGCATGTTTTAAAGTTTTTACGATACAAAATAAAAATACGCCGAGGAAAACGTTTTATGGGTAACTTAATTCACTTTTTTTTGTTAGTGAATCCGCCGTTATAACACGGTTTAATAATAAAAAAACGTGCTATCTACATATTACGGTCCAAAGAAGCACAAAGTTAGCACGGAGTTTGGATTGCCGTGTGGTTGCCGGCTACGCCGTGTGGTTGCCGGCTTAGAATTGTGCCACTCCATGTCTTCCCGTGGAAGTCGTAAGAGGCGACTAAGGGAATAAAGGCTTGTAGTACTGTTAGGCGATGGGCTTGCTCCCTGTCACTAATATACACTGTTAAAGATCTTAACCTAATTGTGCAAATTGTGGTTACAGAGTTAGCAACCAATGTTTAGAGTTGTTGGTAATTCTGTAGCTCTGCCTACCCCACTAGGGAATGAAGGCGTGAAGGTATGTATGTATCATAGCTGGGCATTAACTCGTTAATCCGTTAATCGTTAATTAACAAAGTTAACATTTTGATTAACGGATTAACTTTTAAGTTAACTTTTTAAAATGTTAACGGACACGTTAACTTCCGTTAATATGCAGAAGTTCGTTAATCGTTAATCCAATGCCTACTATTTACCGAACGGCACCGCGGCGCGGCAAGAAAAACAGGTTCAGACCAGTATGAAACGACAAGTGCCAGGCGGCGCGTAGCAGCGAGTGTGTAGTGTGAGAAACAAAGATGATGACAAGGAATACTTTTTCAATTCTGTCACTCAGTCTATAGAAAAATCAAAGAGCTCCAACTCTTTAAAGAGTGAAGCGCAAAGTCTCGTTAAAATGTGGCTGGACATGAAATCAAAAGACTCGTTCAAAGATGCTGCATTCCTCGGGAAACAGATATTCATAAATCTATTCATTAAATACAATACTGCTATGCCCTCAAGCGCTGCAATTAAACGTCTGTTTTCCACGGGTTTTAACTCCAAAACGAGCCTCGCTTTCAGACGAGAACTTCAACATGTTGATGTTCATGAAAGGGAATATCCACCTTATGCCCTTTTGTATTTTGTTTTGTTCCTATCCTGTTAACTTCCAGAACCTAAACCAACAGGTTTTATAAGTTCACTAACGCAACGATATAAAAATGCTTTTTTTTACACATATTAACGGATTAACGATTAACGTTAACTTGCGTTAATTCTTCCGAAATGTAACGCTTTAACGTTTAACGAGGCTAACTTTTTTTGTAGCGGATTAACGATTAACGAAGTTAACTATTTGATTAACGGTGCCCAGCTATGGTATGTATGTATGTAAAATAATCCAAACCGACTCCCTCCGTGGTGTAACTCATTGACTGTTGTTTTCCTTATCACTCATTATCCAGCGGCAAGACCTCCCAATACTGAATATGAATTATTATACTTTATTATACATGCAAGCGCAGCACGGGCACTGGGCGGATGTCCGTGTCAGCCATTTTTGTTCACCATGTGCCTTTGACGCGGTCAATTAATTTATAATTAATCGCTAATTGGATGTTGATCTGTAATCTACAGGCTGTTTTGATTGGATTTTAATTAAATATTAAATTATTTCAAAACCGAATATTAACTGTTATTTTTAACTTAGGTATTTGAGTTATTTATCGTTTTTTAGGACTACAATCTCTATATTTGGGATTTCAGATGTAAATTTTACATGAAAAATCATAAATACTAAAGTCTAGTTATGGAGCGATAAGTAGTTGAATTTTTGACACTATGCATAGAGCCTAGTTAAATATTTACAGGTTTACTTAAGAGCACCAGTACAACAGTTTAGCAGAGTAACCAACACGACCGCGTGTCCGTGTCCCGCTGTACTGCGAACTAGGAAGCGTTTCATTTAGCGGCTAATCAAGGCGCAAGTCCGAGGAATATTCTCGGAAGGGCACATCTAGGCACTGTCGAGGAATCTAGGTCACCGGTGCACGGTTAAGACATCGATCCGGAGACATGTCATGTAAATCATACTTTTATATCAGACTGCAGGAATGTTGAGTTATTCATATAAAGTTAAAAGTTTATATGTATTACACAGTGTGTGTGTGTGTGTGTGTGTGTGTGTGTGTGTGTGTGTGTGTGTGTGTGTGTGTGTGTGTGTGTGTGTGTGTGTGTGTGTGTGTGTGTGTGTGTGTGTGTGTGTGTGTGTGTGTGTGTGTGTGTGTGTGTGTGTAGTATGTGTCAGTGTGTGTGTGTGTGTTTGTTACTCCTAGCTCTGCAACGGCTGGACGGATTACGATGAAATTTAGAATGGATATAGCTTATGCCCTGGATTAACACATAGCCTACTTTTCATCGCGGATTTTTTTTTAAATTCCGAGGTAATAACGATAATCGAATTGTACGCGGACGAAGTCGCCGGCCGAAGAAGCTAGTATTTAATAAGGTATGCAACTTTGAATTCATCGCTGGCCTAGTATTTTTTTGATCTTTTTATACACAGTTATTCTAATGCATTATGAGATCTCATTTAATATGTAATGAGTTATGTGTTTGAAAATTTAAATCTACCCTCTATGTATGTATAACTCAATTTGTGATGTGTGTGTACTGGTTGGTAAGCCAAATAAATAAATAAAGAAATCATATTATTGGTTTTCTTATCGATTTTAGTTAAACTAAATATATTTTCCGCGTGTGGTTGCCGGGTTAGAATAGTGCCACTCCATTTCTTCCCGTGGATGTCGTAAGAGACGACTAAGGGAATAAAGGCTTGTAGTACTGTTAGGCGATGGGCTTGCAACCTGTCACTAATGCGCTGGTAAACATCTTAGCCTTATTGTGCATAATGTGGTTATAGAATTATCAACAAGTTTTAAAAGTTGTTGGTAATTCTTTAGCTCTGCCTACCCCACTTTGGGAATGAAGGCGTGAGTTTATGTATGTGTATGTGTGAAATATATTTTCCTTTTTTTAGGGTTCCGTAGTCAAACTAGGAACCCTTAGGGCGATTGTGCACTGCAAGGAATTTTACCGTCCGGTAGTCCGGTTTTTTATGGTTACGCAATAAATACGAACCCATAAGGACTAGTTTGTGCAATATCGGACTGTCGGACATTAATATTCCTTGTAGTGCACAATCGCCCTTATAGTTTCTCCATGTCCGTCCGTCCGCCCGTACGGCCGTACGTCCGTCGGCAGCCTATACTATCCGCAAAACTATCTGGCCGGTCAGGTCATAAATCACCGGAATTATGCTATCTCTTTCACACCTGCACGGCTTATGGAGCGGGCCGAGCAGCAATAGGGCAGGTAGCGTTACGCATAACAAGGAATGTCGATAAAGTAATGAAACAAAGAATATAAATTACGTGGTGTTTTATATACCAGTATTGTATAGTTACTATCGAAATATAAATACGTATATTGAATTATTGACACAAAGTATTACAATAAAATAATAAGGAGGTATAACAAAATAAATAACTAAACAAGGAAAATACTAGTACTAATATTACTATATGTTTACCCTTTTATGTTATAGAATATTTTATTATCAATTATTCCTAATGACTTAAATAGAACTATCAATCATACTTACTATAATTACTAATGCATTTGTCATTATCTACTTACCTAATCACGTATTTAGCTAATTATTTAAGAAATATCCTTAACATGTAATTATCTTAAACATTTAGTATTATTCATTAGATAACTTTAAAAACAATATCAATAACATTTCAAAATATAATGATTATATCGACGTTTACATTATAAGTTATCGACATGTTACACCCCTAACGGTAGCCGACGTTTATTGCCCTACCGGCCAGATAGTTTTGCGGATAGTATAGCTCAGAGACTCTTAGTACTAGAAAGCTGCAATTTGGCATGAATATACATATTAGTCAGGCCCACAAAGTGGTAAAATAGAATCTTCTTAAATAAAAAAATAGTACATCCCCTACACGTTACGTACGGATGTATTTTTTTTCCAACATGTCGTTGGATAGGTAGTTTAATTTTTTTTTTTTTTTTTTTTTATATCATAGGAAGGCAAACGAGCACACATTGCATTACATTGCAACGAGCATTGCGGGTTTGTGAAAACAAGTTTTCGATTAAGGTATCCGTTTATGAAATATTAAGCTTTACAGCGCTAATTTTTGTTAGAGTCAAGTGTCCCCCCCCTACAGTCAAAACTACAAATAATCTTCAACGAAAGCGCATATAACGAATTTTAAAGGAAAACTGTCACAGCTAAGTAGACAGGATTGCTTCCGGAGATACAGACGACTAAAGATGTTCTACTAAAATCGCCTAAGACAGCACCAAATAACTTTAAATAGAGAGTGTAAAGCAATGAATAAATATGAAATATGAGAATGAGTAAATACCTACTTGTTGTTTTTTAAGATTCAGATTCAGATTCAGATTCTTTATTTGCAATAAACGTGGTACAAATGGTCTTAATTTAAAACATAATCCGACACATTTAACCATCGGTGACAGCATGCAAAACATGACTATTAAAACTAACAATTTACAAAAGTTCTATAACATATATTAAAAATTAAATCATTACAATGGGAAATAAATTAAATTAAGTACATGTTAATGTTTCGTTATTAAATATTCATTTACGGAGTAGAAGCCTTTCTCAACCAACCAGTGGAAAAGTATGGTTTTAAATCGATTGTATTTGAGATTTTTTATTTTTTCTGGTAAGTTATTGAATATTCTAATCGACATTGCATAGCAGTTTTTGCTACAAATGTTTGTCTTAATTTCTGGTAGGATCGTTTTTGTGAAGTAACGGCTCCGGAACCCTACACTGAGCAAGGTCAGACATGCTCTTGCCCGGCTTTTTTAAGTTTTCAGTGGCGACATAAGTGTTATGTTTTTAAAATTATTTCAAATAAAATTAATTAAATTTATTTTTGGAGTGTACATAATGACTACATACAATTTGTTTGACTTTTTAAAATGTTCTTCGTATTTTCGTTTTTGTTATTTATTTGACTTCCTAAGGTTTTTTCAAGGTGTTTTTATTCGGACATTGGAAGATATCGTCCATATATACGCCATATGTCCATATCAAGAGACTCGACTCGTCCGATGTTGGTACTACGGTTACACCTTGGAAGGACAGGGTCCAGTTAAAATTAATCCTTAAGCGCACACGTCTCGGTTTAAAACAACCAATGCAGTTACTCCCTGGCTCAGCGCCTATGAGCATCTTTTAAAGGAAAAAAACCTGTCACCGCATTTACGCCGCGGAAAGTTTACCAGTCTTTACATGACGACATATACTTTAACCGCTTTTTATTTTCACCGCTTGATAATTTGCTTTAATCTGTGTTCTAGTCTCTGGATCTAGATGAGAATGAGATGCATACATTAAGGCTCCAATAGAGCTAGGCAAGCGGCATTATAAGAAATATAACGACTGTAATAAATTGTCAAAATGTATGGAGACTGGCGAACCACAACCTTCCAAAAGAAAAACGCAGTATAAGAATATGAAATCCTTATATATATTTTGCTTTTTGCTTTGGACGGCGGAACTTACATGTCGATTCTGAACATATTTACACACGTAGTTATTAATGCTATTAAAATGAGACTTTATTTTTTACCTTGAAAGATTTTTATGTAGCGCGCTACACAGGCTCTGCTGATCCAAATATAAGGTTATAATAAATACAGTTTGGATTTCGGGGGCACACCGTGGTTCTAGTCTTTGGAGTCACCTTTTTGCCTAATTATTACCAACATACACAATACTTTGATTTCAACCTTCAGCGTTGTCATGTTTCAGAATAACCTCCTCCAAAACAACATCCATTTAAGTTGGTTCAGCGGTTTAATGAATAAATTAATTTTGAAATAAAATAATACTGAAGGTCAAAATCAAAATGATACCTATATGTATTATAATTGTCACCAAAACACACTGGTTATAAAAACACAATCACGATAACACATAACATGATTCCCCGTATAATTAAAGTGTCTATTTTATCGACATTTCTTCAGTAAGACAGTGTACAGTGTGCATGAGTGTAAACCAACTGATTTGCTCGAACCGATGATCGCGTAATTTTTAATTCGACTGCGGGTTTTTAAATCGAGATGACAGTTGACATTTTGGATTGATGTAAAACATGAAAGACAAAGTAAAATTTATGTATATTCTTCATGAGTTTTTTATGTAAAAGGTATTATTTACCGTTTTGTTCATAAACGATACACTAACAGCATCACTGTCAGGCGCTTGTCCCGCGGTCAACCTCTTTTATTGACACGGGATCTAAATCTTTTGATGCAGAGAGAGTCCTGGCCGGCAGTGTGACCAGCTAGCGATCAAATATTAATATTTGTGTTTCTTTTATTGACACGGGATCTATATCTTTTGTTCGTTTCTTGAGTGACAAAATAGTCGATAGCTAATCGCTTCTTCGCCGGCGGTGGGATAACTACCTTAATGACGACCAGTGAGCAGTGAGCATTATTTTAAGGTGACGTGACAAGAGTCACAAATGGTCAGATAACTATGTACCATTCGAATACCATTCGATTTTCCTGATGATGTGTACTTATGCAGACATAAGTTATTCTCACCAGGTAATTAAAAACTTCTGATGCAATAAAATAACACATGTGTGTTGCATTGTATTGTTTGTTGGCAATCCAAGAACGTTACGGTTAATACGAGTAAGCTATGTTGTTTATGACCTCTTTACGAGCATTAAACATCTATAGATAATTATTTTATACCCCCCAAGTACGTCTATAAAGCAATAAATCATATTTGAGAAATAGTATAAGTAGGTAAAGATGGTTAACACCATTGTAGAATTCATTAGTTTCTGAAATAAGCGTTAATAGACACGAACAGCTTAGATAGGTAGATAGCAAGTATTTTAAAATTCCGTATTTTTTTATCTTTTGCGTCGGTGTGAAACATTAACTTTCCCTCCACTGATGAGCTCGGTAAATTATTTAAATATCAAAAACCGAAATAATGCATTCACAATACAGTCTCTTTTTGGTTGACATCGCTGTTCGTTAATTAATCTGTTAATGATGTTCAGCGTAATATTATTTCTGTATTTCGCCTATTTTGAATATTGAACACGTCAAAGCAAATACGCGACACCGCGTCATCGGCGGTTTTGTGACCCGCATCGAAAAAGCCAAATATATGCAATTGGTACGCTTTTTGTTACATATAATTAATGCTTTCACGAACGGACGGGACCTGTTCCTCCTGCTCCTCTCCTCCAGGACCTGGCCCTAGCAGGATATTCATCAGTTGAGACGAAGAGTTATCATCTACGCGCGTGAGTTATTGTTGTTGTATTTCCGTGAGTTACGTATATTTGCGAGATGTCCGAGAGGATGGAGTCGTTTAGCGTGAACAAAGGTTGTTGGGACTTATACGTAGAGCAGTGTTTCATTGCGAACGACATTAAAAAAAATGTAAAAGTGGCCACGTTATTAAAGTGATTGGCATGGCTGGGTACGAGTTGATGGTAAACTTGGGCACACCGGCGCAGTCTGCAGCAAAGACATTAGTATTTCGCCCACGCCAGTGCCAGCAGATGAAGGGGGCAAGTGAGTTTATAGAAGCAACGGAGTAGGCTCATGCGGCGGTTGTAGAAAACCAAGCAAGGATAATCAGGTGTAATTGGGGTAATAAGGCGTAGGGGCTTCTAGCGGACAGAAGGTAATAGAAGGCTTTCGAGGGTCACGTTATGCGGTTGGACCTTTATCAGTGCTGCGGATCTTTGTGGCAGTTCTATATGGCGGGGCCGCGCGGCCGGTGCGGAACGACGGATAGAACCAGAGGTGAATTTTTCGATCATAAAATATGGGATATGGAAATTTCATCTATATATTTTACGCACGGATCACAAACTGTTATACATATATCTAAATATCTAACAGTTTGTGTTGCATACCTATCTGAATATAACAACGATATTGAATATGTTCGAAGTAATCAAAACGCAGCTGAGGCTTTGTCTCGGTTGACAGCGATAAGGAAGGCAACAGAAGAAAAAGTTAAGGACGACCTACTAAAACTAGTTTAATTTGTGCAGTCAGGTTGGGCGAAGTTTGTAAAGACGATTTCATTAAGTCTTATTTAACCGCAAAGAAAAGTTGTATTTAAATATGGGTTGATTAGTGTATAGGGTATAAAGGGTGGTATTCCGGTTCTTCATCACTTCCAGGGCTATCTAGCAGGATTTTCTTTATTTTTTACTTCCAAGGTTTAAGTATAAATTGAGCCCGTCAATGTATTTTATACCTGAGCAGATCAACTAACAAGTAATTCCTGTAACAGACTACATTAAAACGGTATCACATTTGACACGTATTCGTGTCATATGGCCAAAATGTGATATCGTATCGGAAAGGATGTACCCATGTATATTGAGGTTGTGCTGAGACATAGTGGACTTTAAGCTTCTCATGATAATGTTTATCGATGTGAAAGTGCCGCGATCTCACACGACGATACGTTCTGATTAAATGCAAGGTTGAAACCAGTATTGAATGATGCGATACAGTTGAAGAACCAATAAGCTACTTAAAAACGGGGTTCAAATTATCAACCACCCGCTTTACTTGATCTCCGTTTTTATCAAATTCCTACAATTTAAGAGATCAATGATAAATGGTGCGTCAGGTCTAACATGACAGAATAAAGAAGAAGGTTGTCTTACTTATTTGCGATTGAAAGCGGCCCTGACCGTGGAATTGATCACTCAATAGTCGAAGCCGAGGTCGGTCACGTGAAAACAAACTTCACACTCGTTGATTGAAATATTGATTTTTATGTACAGATATCAAGACCATTGGCTGGCGCTGAATATGTCAGGGATCATAGCGCTTGACAGCGCTTGATAGGAAGCTGCCGCAGTGCTTAATTTAGATGTATTCGATCGGTCGAGTCCAATTTTAGAGTTAATAAGGCTACCAAAGAGGCGTTGTCTAGACGAAATAAATCCGATTGCATTGCACAACTAAAGTTAGTAGTTAGTTTCGGAATGGTATCCTTCGTTAGGTGTTTGATACAAATCAAGCAAGGTTGCGTGATAAATTGTTTTATTATGATTTTCCTCAAATAATCCTTTATTCTGCAGGTGAGGCAAAGAGGAAAACCATTAATTTATTTTTTTATACAGTTTGTATATTGATGATTTTCCTCAATTTACAAAAATCTTTGTTTACGAGTATTAAATAAATTGCACATCGAGAAGATATTCAACTTCCTTTTAAAATGGTTGGGATATTATTGGGTTATCGACCCTATTGTTCTTGATCGAGTGGATACAGTAGTAGTAGTATACGTAGATTACGTAGTGTGTCAAGCGAAGTTCGGAAACTAAAGAAAGATGCACCAGCCGTGTGTAAATTGTGTACCGACGAGTAGGTAGGTATACAAACAAATATTTGCATTCGTCATTCTTGATTTCGTACATCATTATTCCGTAAACGATACTTAATAATTAGAGGGTATCAGGGTACAAAGCTTATCAAAAACATCTTTAAAACGTGTTCACCAATTTGGTACACGATAGCGCAGGATTAACATTATTTTATCAATGATAAAAAAACTGATTACCTACAAAGGTTTTTGAATACACGTCACACCGGCCATTAAACGAGTACAGTAGAACCGAAATATTAATATTATACTCTGGCATCTGATAGTATATTTGTTATACCAGAGAGTGAAAGCGATAGAAAATCGAGTACTATTAATCTCTGGTTTTACTGTACTTTATATTAGCTAAACGAATAAAAATACTCGTATAACACAAGTCCTCTGACGTTAATTCTACCACTAAAACCATTTTCATTTCGGTGTAAACGGTTTCGTGACGGTTCTGTTTTGCGGCGTTACCCATGCAATAGCTAAGTATGCCATGTTTTGTCCTTATCCGTCGAATTCAAATGTCACAACGACAGGTAAGGACAAAACATGGCATAGATATGCCATGGTTACTCCACGTTTATAAGTAACGCCGTTAGTGTTTTAGGCATTGTCCTCACTGAACCCGCCACCACGGTATAAATAATACAGGATCTCCTTTCATGTAGAGGAAGCGTAGCCTCATATGTTAAAATATTATAATAAATATCTTTGTAGTAGGCTAATTGGCCGGTAACAGATCAAGAACTCTTCTTGACTTTCTGGTGGTTATGAGCGGTGGTGTTTACTTCCCAGAAAAGTCATCAGCACAAAAAAAAGAAATTTCAAGAATTGAGATAAACAAGTTATTTCGGGCCTCACTGTTATAAAAGGGCTCCATGTTGGACTATGCAACCCTAAGAACCAATTAATCTTCTGCGTAGGTATGAACCGAGCATGTGGGTTACCTGGTGGTAAGTAATCTCCACCGCCCATAAACAACAGCAACTCAAGTCATCGGTGCGTTGCCAGACATTACGTCCTCTTTCATCGCAAAAACATAAAAATCTGTACAAGTTTAGCCGGAAGAGATACCTTGAAGGGATAAGTTCGTATAAAACTTGATATCCCGGGCAGAAACAACCAAATCGAATGTGTTCTTTGTTAAGAACACTGGGCAGGACGAGGATAAAGGTACCCCATTATTTATAAATGAACAATAAACTTATTTTAGTTAAAGTATTCATTCATTGTCCCTTTTTGTCCAATATTTCAAGTACACTATGGCCCTTTTGTGAATAAGAGGATTAGTGAGCACATGCCTTTTTATGTATAGGATAAAAAATGAGTTGATAACAAAGTCTGTCCTCGTTTGTGTGTTTAGTTAACTATATTGTAAGTACATTGATATATTGCAAGGGAAGTTAATAATTTATCGACGGGAGATGGCGGGACGACTAACATGCATTTCTCGGCAACAGCTGAGGCATTAAGTACTTGTTTACTTTGAAAATCGAAGTTCGAAGTTACGTTATCTCCGTCCCTTTCTCTCAATTTAGTCTCGCAAGATGAGTGACAAGGATGGAGCTACCATAACTTTGAACTTCGATTGAGAGTAGGGGCTCTTGTCAGAAGAGGCACCAAATGGGGTCTCATGGAGATCAAGGGGAGAGACCTTTGCCCAGCAGTGGGACTCTATCTAGGGTTACTACAAAAAAGTAGTTGGTGTTTGCGTCATTGATGATGATGACTTTAAAATACATCTTAGGCAAGGATTTCAAGCATATTAAGAATTTCGATTCATAGGACTGAGTTAGAGCTAAGAATCGACGGCAGCTAACCTTTTTAATTAAAGTGTAAGTAATCATTGATAAGTTTCTGGCGCGACACTAATTGAGGTTTATTGGTACATGATTGGTATTGATAGGTGCGTGTACACCGCGCCGTTTAGCGTCGATAATGATGAATTAGCCAAAGTGACACTTTGTAATGCTTGCATTTATAATGATAACACTGGATATTAAAGGAGGTACTAAATATGTATGTAACGCAAAACCCTCAAAGGGTTCCGTATTAAAAAGGTAAACAGGAACCCTGTCTGTCTGTTTGTCCGTCTGCACTTACTAAATTTATCATTTCATCATATTTGAAATTCAAAATGTATTTAATTATTCGCATACCCAACCCTATTTCATTAATGAAGGAAATTAAAAAATAAATAGACTTTTTTGCAAAAAGGCCGCAGTAAAAATTAAAATAGGATATATCTATCATATGACAGAGTTTTATTTGTTGTACATTTAAAAAAACTCTTTTTTAAAGCCTTAGTTTTTGATGAAATGAAAATGTCCATAGTGATGACAGTCTTGGAAGGTAAGTGTTGCTGCATATAAAACTACATATTTGTTTATCTAAGGTGGTTTTCTATACGATAGCTATTTTTATAGCACTAATGCATTTTTGCTGATATCAAGAAACGGTATCCAGGCGAGTTATCAATCAATAAAAATATGCCTTTAGGCAAAGTTGCCACAATTGACGAGCCGACATTTACCTACTTATTTTTGATTCGCGTCCTATAGATGATAGAAAAATCTATTGAAAGAATATTACATACGTGAAAAACAAAATGTAACCGTAAAGCCTGATTAAATAAAGGCCAGCTGACACGATGAAATTTGCATAAGGATAAAATTTACATTTACATGTACGCAAACGCTCGCAGTTTGCGATTATGCAAAGAAATGCAATGTGTTTCTTACATTAACTTCATATTTCTTTGTTGACTTTCATAGTTTTTATTCGCGTCTGAATCGAAAAATCCTTTTAACAGATATAATAATGTTTACCGATTTATTTCACTGTTCACGTTAAGTTAAGAATAATGACGTTTAAGTATCCTACTATCGATCGATTGGTGTGAAATCCCTGGGGATCAACGCGGAGACTACGGCACTTATAGCAGTTATAACATACCTTTTAACTGTACAATTTAGATTAAATCTTAACAATAATAACTCATTAGGGTGAAATCCCCAATCCGCACTGTCTCCACGTGGGGACTGGCGACATTCCTGAAGGAGCTTTAACCAGTGAGATCTACTGATCGTTATCTGGTTAGCACACGAAGATCTGCAATTGCTATGACACAACACAAGCCGATAGAGATCACCACTCACCATGATTACAGTTTACAGTGTACGCGACCGTGCGCTCACGTCCGTTTCGCTCGGCGGCCGGCACGCAACTGACGCCCGCGCTCGGATCCTGCGCGGGCGCATCTTCATTGATAATGATAACGCATTTCCCGCCAATAATGCATCTTGATTGACGGATAAGCTTGTGAACCGAGCCTATGTTCCACATTGTATACTAAACTTACATATTTGATCGCTGGTAGCTACCGATTGTTTTTCTTGTTATTTTGACTTTCGGGAGTGTCATCATGGTGATGAGTGTGCTGTTGAGGACGGTCGCTTCTCTAAATCTTATTTAAGGATGGTATGGAAAAATATATTTACGGTACGTTGTAGACATTGTTGTATAAAGCTTTAATGTAGCTTTGTATAGGTACGAGGTTTTTTTTCCGATTCGACCAGTGACCCCAAAATACTGATTTAGGTGAATGTGAAGTATTTTAATTAATAGAAGACATCCAGACATAACAAATAAATAGTCGAGCTCTTTACACAAATATAGGGGTAGTGAGGACAAAAAATCATTCTCAAACTTGGTTATACTATATGACATGTGTCGTACATTTAAAGACAGAAAGTCCTCAAGCCATGGAGAAAGTTGTTCGCGTAAATCTAATAAAAGCCTGTCGTTCGCTTTAACCGTGACTAGTTATCAATTTAATAGATTATTCGCAGTAGGTAGTCTCCTTTTGCGGTACCTGTACCAACTACACTCACGAGCAAAAAAATCGACTCAAGCTGCACGTTTGGGTTCTCCGCCCAGTATGTCTTGACCTATTCAGAATATCTTAAAAAAAAGGGAATCAAATGAAAGCTGATAATGTAACGATAAAAAAAAAAAAAAATCAGTCATGCCATTTTCCACAAGTGACAGGAGCCAGGTTTTGCAGAGATGCATGAAAAAAACAAAAAGAAAAGAAAAGGAAAATCGTAAAATAAAAGGCATTTTAAGGAAAATAAGGTTTTATTTATTCATTAATACTTCGTTTTTCCACCCCTGGCCCTTATCACAGCATTCAGGCGGTTTTTCATGGATCTTATCAGCTTTTTGATAAGCTCCTGGGGGATGGCATCCCACACCTCCTGCAGAGCTGTCCTCAGCTCCGTAACATTTGAACATCCCTCTTCCGAATCTGCCTTTTCAGGTAGTCCCAGAGATGTTCAATGGGATTCAGGTCCGGGCTGACGGCTGGCCAGTTCATGGTGGGAATGCCGACCTCGGCAAGGTAGGCCCGAGTGATCCTTGCGGTATGACAAGGGGCATTATCCTGCACCAGGACGAACCCCTCGTCATAAAAACGGGCGTAAGGAACAACATGCTCCTCAAGGGTGTCAGTGATGTACCTGGCAGCGGTCAAACCACCGCCACGGCCCCCACCAGGTACGAAAACGAGCTCTGTACGCCCTTCGATGGAAATGCCCGCCCACACACTGACGAAACCTCCGCCATAGGCTCCTTGAAACAGCATTGTGCATACCATTTTCCTGGCCTCCTGTAGACTCTTCCTCGTCTGTCACAGCCATTCAAGCACACCCTGGACTCATCACAAAAAAGAACTCTGGTCCATTGCTCAATGGTCCAATTTTCGTGTTGACGAGCAAATTCCAGGCGTGCTTGGCGGTGACGCGGGAGCAGTCTGGGGCCCGTGGCGGGCCGATTTCGGGTCAGGTTAGCTTCCTCGAGTCTTCGTCTTACTATCCACTCACTGGCAGTAACCCCTCGTACATCCCGAAGATGCTGATTGACAGTAACGGCGGTCTGGTGCCGATTTCTGAGAGAGGAAGTGACGATAAAGCGGTCATCCCTCTCAGATGTGCACCTCCGGCGGCCAGAACCTGGTCTTCGTGTCAAGGCCCCAGTCTCCCGAAAAAGCTGGAGCTTATCAAAAAGCTGATAAGATCCATGAAAAACCGCCTGAATGCTGTGATAAGGGCCAGGGGTGGAAAAACGAAGTATTAATGAATAAATAAAACCTTATTTTCATTAAAATGCCTTTTATTTTACGATTTTCCTTTTCTTTTCTTTTTGTTTTTTCATGCATCTCTGCAAAACCTGGCTCCTGTCACTTGTGGAAAATGGCTTGACTGATTATTATTTTTTTTAAATCGTTACATTATCAGCTTTCATTTGATTACCTTTTTTTTAAGATATTCTGAATAGGTCAAGAGATACTGGGCGGAGAACCCAAACGTGCAGCTTGAGTCGATTTTTTTGCTCGCGAGTGTATTTTCATACACTAAAAGACTGCCAAAAGGAACTACTTACCTACTGCGAACAATCCACAATCAAGATTTCTTGGAATAAGTAATCCAAAATAAATCACGGAAGATTCTGTTGAATGTTTTTTAAGTAACAACTGATTTTTCTATAATTATAATAAATCTCAAGTTTATTGTTTAGTACCAGAACACAAGCTACTTGTTGGTAAAAACATCGTTTTAAAAAATCAGAAAATGAGGCTAGGTAGGTACAATGGGAAGTCGTTTGATAAAACTTTAGGTTTATTATTTATAGGTATTATTATTTTACCAAGGCCTTAGTGTGCAGGCAGAATTCATGCAAAACGTAACAGAAAAAAAACAGGACACCAGGAAGCCAGGATGCCCCGTTCCCAAGTACCTATTTAATCTTAGGATCATAGATGGGCACAGATAATCTATTGCTGATAGATAACGTAGGTACTGCTTTTGGGATAGGATACGTACTCTATGTAAATAAACAAAACAAAAACAAGTAGTTAGATTTATCAAATTAGGTATAATAGGTTAGGTATCTAGGTATAAAATAAGAAATATTGAGTTAGATAGATGTATGACTAATGCCCGGTTTCTGAAGTACTTTTATCGGTGGTTTATCTGTCCGTAAACGCTATTGGTCCGTTAACTTTGACAACTGCGTTTCCGAACAACGACTCAAAGATAAACTCCGTTTTAACTAGGTTTAACTTAACTGACCAAAGTTTGCCGTTTATCGGCTCCATAACTATTTGACGTTTTTTACGATTGAAGTTTTTGTTTTTGAAGTATCAACTGTCAATTTTTGTTCATACAGCCACTGGCAAATAAACTAGGTATTTTAATTTTCGTTATCATTTATTTATTAATTACTATAAAGTGGCTAAGTTTTCTCAAATTATTATTTTTACAAAAATCAACCGGAATTGATGTTGAATTAAGGCATTAACAGCAGTCTACGTATGACAAACTATTAAGATCCATCTAGCGGCAGCGGAAGGAACTATTTATCTGTCAATAGTTATCGAACTGTTCGTAGAGCACTCAGAAACGCACGAAGAGATAAACGTCGTTTAACCTAAACATAACTTTAACGGATCAATAGCTATTAAAGGTTTAACTAGTGACTTCAGAAACCGGGCATAAGTAGGTAGCTATTTATTATTCCTAATTGAAACTGGTTCACTTAGAAAGGCAGCAGGCCAGACTAATTCTCACCGAAATCTTGTTAGGGTTCCGTAATCACACTAGGAACCCTTATAGTTTCGCCATGTCCGTCCGTCCGTCCGTCCGTCCGCATCCGCAGCCTAGGTCAGAGACTCTTAGTACTACAAAGCTGTAATTTGGCATGAATATACACAGTAGTCAACAAAGTGAAAAAAAAAAATCTTGAAAAAAAAAAATATTTGTGTTCAGTCCTCCCCTACACGTAACGTGGGCATGTATTTTTTTTTCTCGTCCACCCCGTAGTGTGGGGTATCGTTAGATAGTTCTTTCAAAAATATAGTGGGTTTACGCAAAAAAAAAACGATTAAGGTTTCCGTTCATGAAATATTAAGCTTTAAAGCGCTATTTTTTGTTAGAGTCAAGTGTTCTCCCCCCCTACAGCCAAAACTACACATATAAAAATCTGAAAAATATCTTAAACTAGCGACCCGCCCGCGGCTTCGCCCGCGTGGAATGTATTATACATATAAACCTTCCTTAAGAATCACTCTATCTATTAAAAAAAACCGCATCAAAATCCGTTGCGTAGTTTTAAAGATTTAAGCATACATAGGGACAGACAGCGCAAGCGACTTTGTTTTATACTATGTAGTGATGAAAGCAAATATAATGAATTTAATAGGAAAACTATCACTACCAAGTAGACTTCAGTGGTTCTTGAGTTACAAACTGTTGAAATGTTTTTACCTATCGAAAACTTATTTGAATGTTGGTAAACTGACCGCGACCTATGTCGATGTATGGGGATAACAGTTTTCCAACGGCAAAGTTAAGTTTGTCGCGAGGTCTAATTTCTTTGTAGTAACGGCTTCGGAACCCTACACTGAGCATGGTCCGACATGCTCTGACCCGGTTTTTTTTCAGAGATCTGAGAGCTCTTGTAAGCAATATTTTTCAGACTGAGGTCAACAGCCGCAATGCCAAACGTACGAGTGCGACGTAGCGCGTAATTCAAACAAACATATGACAACAGTGTCACCAAACAACCAATGTAACGGACTTACATTAACGGAAGATAACAAGAGCATTAACATTTTTTGAAGTTAACCTAAAAAGTTAATCCGTTAAGCATATTGTTAACTTCGTAAATTAACGAGTTAATGCCGATCTTTGCTAGGTTTCACCAGCGAACTCGCATTTGCTAGATCATAAGCTTGTTGTACTGAAAATCAGGCTTTCCTGCATAAAACCACAATAAAAGTATTGCAGCATACAATAGGTTTCAAATTGTGACTATATAGGCAAACAACGAGAAATAGAGTGATATTTTCCAGTGCTGAATATATGTGTAACGAACGCAGCCAGTCGCCAGCCGATTCAATTTAATAAAATTCAAACCGGTCCGAGGTAAAAGGGAAAATGAAACTAAATTTGTGGAATCATATAATTTTAAAGCCTGCGGTTATTTTATTTCGAATATCAACGCATTACTTCCAAAAATTTGTATATGGTAATAAATAGGTCACTATGCTTGAAAACTGACTCGAATGGTAACCGACGGCAAGAACTTGCAGTGTGGGTTGGTATAGCCACATAATAAGTACATACATACATACATTAAATCACGCCTGTTTCCCAGAGGGGTAGGCAGAGACCACTTCTTTCCACTTGCTACGATCTTGACAAATATCTTTCGCTTCTTCAAAATTCACACATCGAGTCATGCACGCACGTCGGTTTCGGGTACTTAGGATTCAGCCCTTTTCCAGTATTTCTCCGATTTGATTCGAAAAAGTACGCCTAGGGCGGCCCCTTCCGACCCTTCCACTCACTTTCGATCTGTATATCTCTTTCGTCAATCTTCTTTCATCCATCCTTTCCAAATGACGGTACCATCGAAGCACGCCCTTTGCACCATACAGAATAAGTAATAGAACCAATAGGCCTTTAATTAGGTAAACCAGCGAATGGGATGTTATTCTCTTAAACAACCCACTTTTAAATTTCTCGACGACATATTTACCGGCAAACTACAATTGCCCGGCGCGTTTGTAGGATCGCTACACCGACTGTAGTGTGAGTGCTGCTCACACTTAGGGGAGTAAGGGGTAATGGGAGTTAGAGGGCAATAATAGTGGTGTCTTTGACCAGTGATGACCTAAGGATCCGAGACGTGGGCGCTAACAATGGGCCTCATAAGAAAGCTCAAAGTCACTCAGAGGGCTATGGAGAGCTAAGCTCGGGCTCGGGCTCGGGGTTTCTCTGCGTGATAGAATCAGAAATAATGATATCCGCAGGAGAACTAAGTTACCGACATAGCCCGAAGAATAGCTAAACTGAAGTGGCAGTGGGCGGGGCACATCGCACGCAGGACTGATGGCCGATGGGGTCAGAAGGTTCTTGAGTGGCGTCCGCGGACCGGGACACGAGCTGTGGGTAGGCCTCCAACAAGATGGAGTGACGACCTTGTAAGGATCGCGGGAAAGCGGTGGATGCGAAAAGCACA
This sequence comes from Acleris emargana, assembly GCA_927399475.2. Taxonomy (NCBI): domain Eukaryota; kingdom Metazoa; phylum Arthropoda; class Insecta; order Lepidoptera; family Tortricidae; genus Acleris; species Acleris emargana. Next base: position 8,794,870 of record OV656851.1, read on the forward strand.
AGACCGGTCTGAGTGGAGAGCCTTCACGGAAAGAAAAATAGTCTTAAATCAAGAGTATATTTATTGGTCAAGAATAATACAGTTTCATATTTGGGGAAAACTTTATATTCTTCATTTCAGTATTTTATTGTTTTGACCCTAATTCTTGAATAAATAAATTATTTACTCAAGTAAAGAATAAATATTCTGAATAGAAGATACAACTATAGTCTTATTGTAAGGAGCACGAATATCTTGGCCTTTAAGACGTCAGATTTTCTGGAACGGAGTTTATTTAAGTCTTGATGCAAACTTTTCATATCTCCGAAGAAGGAAAACCTGTTTTCAATTTACAATTTACTGTATTCTAACAAGAACGTTTTTTTTTCTCTCAAAAGCAAATAAGCTTTAAACAGAAAAACTTAGCATTTGAAAGAAGATTCGATAAATGTTTCAACCAAAATGATCCAATGTTATTTGAAGTGACAAGTTATTGATGCAAGATAAATTTTGTCTTAGGTTGATAATGCGATTTCTCTATCCAAAGTACATCGGTTCATACTAAGAATGCAATGATTTCATTCGATTTTAACCTTTTCTTAGTTTAAGTATAGCTCTTTCATATCAAGATTAAATTAATCTTGAGCCAATATCTTCTAGATTTTGTATAGAATACTCAAGTTACTTAACTTAAGTATTTTAATTTTTAAGTGAAGATTCGATAAATGTTTCAACCAAAATGATCCAATGTTATTTGAAGTGACAAGTTATTGATGCAAGATAAAATTTGTCTTAGGTTGATAATGCGATTTCTCTATCCAAAGTACGAGGGTGCATTGAAAAGTTCTGAGCCTAAGGTTGAATATAATAAAAAAAAAAACAAATAAATACTGGCAGGTCAAAATGCCATATTTAGTCGCCATTATGCACTATCTTTTGTTTTTTTCCTGTCACAATTTTGCATTTTATGCTGGAACTGCTACATAAGGTCACTGATTTTTCAAGTAATGGATAAAATTGAGCATCGTTCTGTCATAAAATAATTGCAAAAAAAGGGGTTAACACCAAAACAAATATTTGAAGATATGAATCAAACATAAGGGCAATCTGCTCCATCGTATGCTACCATAAAAAGATGGGTAGCTGGTTTCAAACGTGGCCGGGAGACTGTTCAAGACGAGCCTAGGAGTGGGCGGCCGTTGACGGCTACTACGGACGAAAATGTCAATAATATATTAGATGCGATAATAAAGGATAGGCGATTGAAGATTGTGGAGATAGCGGAAGCAATGGGTATTTCTTATGAGCGGGCACAGAACATCATCACCGATGTTCTTGGATTTTCTAAGGTGTCAACCAGGTGGGTGCCTAGACTGCTTTAAGTCGAGAACAAACGAGTACGTGTTACAATTTCCCAAGATTGTTTATGTATGTTTCAACGTGACTCCGACGATTTTTTCAATCGTTTTATAACTATGGACGAGACATGGGTCCACCACAGTACACCAGAATCGAAAGATCAATCCAGGCAATGGAAAAGACCAGGTTCACCACCACCCAAAAAAGCCAAGGTCATTTTGTCAGCAAATAAGGTAATGGCCTCAGTTTTCTGGGATTGCAGGGGGGTTATCATGAATATCATGATAGACTATCTCGAAAAGGGCAAAGCAATAAATTCGGACTACTATTGTGCTCTTTTACGTCGTCTGCGTGAGGAAATTAAAATAAAGAGACCTGGAATGCTGTCGAAAAAAGTACTGTTTCGCCAAGACAACGCTCGCGTTCACACTTCGGCGAAATCAATGGCACAAATATATGATTATGGATTTGTAGTGCTGCCGCATGCCCCTAACTCGCCGGATCTAGCTCGCTCCGATTATCACCTCTTCCCAAACCTCAAAAAACACTTGGGAGGACAAATATTTTCGACTAATACGGAGGTACAAGAAGCAGTAGACTCATATTTTAACGACCTCAGCGATTCTTTTTTTTTTGATGGGATAATGAAGTTGGAGGCGAGGTGGACTAAGTGCATTGACCTTCATGGAGAATATGTCGAAAAATAAAATTGTTATAAAAAGTGAGCCCGTTACTTTTTTTTACCAGGCTCAGAACTTTTCAATCCACCCTCGTACATCGGTTCATACTAAGAATGCAATGATTTCATTCGATTTTAACCTTTTCTTAGTTTAAGTATAGCTCTTTCATATCAAGATTAAATTAATCTTGAGCCAATATCTTCTAGATTTTGTATAGAATACTCAAGTTACTTAACTTAAGTATTTTTAAATTTTAAGTGAAGAGTAATGATGTTTTCGCTCAATATTAATCTTTTCTCAATTAAAGTAGTGGCGGTTTTCATACCAAGATCATTTTGTATTTTTAAAATTTCAAATGAAGACTAGTGGTAGTTTTGATTTGAAATTCTAGCTTTTAAGTTGAATATATTCATATTCTCCATTTGAAAAACCAGATATTTCATTGAAAAATCAGATAAATGTCGGGTGAATAATTTGTATGCTTTATGCGAAGAATACAAATGCTTTAGTACAAGAGTCTTATTATCTTCAGGCAAAATAATGCACTACTTTAGTTAAGAGCCACTTCTTCAGCTAAATTCGATTATTTTCTTGATTTAAGTAGTTAGGATTTTCATACCAAGAACAGATTTATCTTAAGTGGATAACTCTACAAAAAATATTTAAAAATATCATATACTTGGCTTAAAAAAGCTTGAGATTTGATTTTAGAATGCCTTTTTTTAAGGTGAACATTAATGTTCTTAATTTGAGAGTCCGGAAGTTTCAAAGCAAGACTGATCCATCTTCTTTTAAATCTGTGCTCTGTAATAGATATGTCTAAGAAATTAAAATAAGAGTTATTTATAACACCATATTTATTTTGTTCTTAAATTACATTATAAAGACAGGAGTAGTAAATATTCAGATAAAAAGTTTCAGATCAAATAAAGCTGCTGTGAGACTTAATTCCCCTCCTCCGAAAGAGGAAAATGTAACAAACAGGTAGTAAGTAAAGTTTTCAAATCAAAATCCGGAAAAGCTGGTGGGCTCGGGCTGTTGAAACCAGATTTTCGGTTACTATATTATTCAAGTCCTCAAGACTGTCTTCAGCATCACTAATTGGAGACTTGTATGTTACTGTAGTGGCCGAATCCATCTGAAAACAAATAAAACTGAATTAAGTTGTTTAAAATCTAATTGATTGAGGACATGAAAAACTTTCAAATGAAATAAATAAAATAAATAAGCAATGGCAAAAAACTATCACCTTTCACTATTACGATCCATACTAAATTACTAATATAATATAATAAAAGCTGAAAGTAACTCTGTCTGTTGGTTTAGGTTTAGATTTAGATGAAATTTGGTATGGAGATAATAATGTATGTATGGATGTAAAAAAATTGAAAAAACGAAACAGGTACACGAAATGTATGAACAAAGGCGAACTTATCACTTTACGGGATCTCATCCAGTTAACCTTTGAGCAATTGAGAGAAATGAGACAGCGAAAGGCAAGACATACAAAAATTTAAGAGACAGAATATGAAGATAAAAATAGCAAATAACTACGTATACGTTTATTAAATAGGATAAATAAACAAATAATTCTATAAACGAGCGGAATGTTTCGAGGAGGATTTGGAATAATAGTCAGGTAAGTAGTTGAAAGCCCGGGGAAGAACATCAGGGAATAGCGATAAACAAGTTAAAGTTTATTGCTATTCCCTTCATAAATGAATCACTAAGTTATAAAATGTGTTTAGTGAGTAAAACAATAATATTAATTACATTTAAACAAAAAATAAAAGGCAATATTATTTACATTTATAAAAAAGAAACAGAAACTTTTACAAGTAGATGGAGAATGTAATTTCTTAAAAGGTTTTGTGGAAATAAACCAATTTCGATAATGAAAATCATTTACATGAGATCTTTTTATGATTGTAGGTACATACCTTAGCTATGAATTCCCTTAATTTGGATTTGATGATAAGTCTTTGTCCTTTGAGTGGGCAAATCTCTAAAAAATTCTCCATTTATGCACAAATCTTGTAGTTGATCGGATCTTACTTTGATTTCTGTAATAAGAAAGACCAAAATTATTCTAATATCCCATATCATAAACAGATATAATATATATACATGTAAATACAATCGGTAACTATTTATACAATTAAGTTATAACACAGCACAGGCTACATACACTACTTGGCCTTGTTAGTTACAGTATGTTATGGTACTTTTAAGTAGGTACCTTGTAGTTAGGTAGTTAGTAAAGTCATTTTATAAACTAAACCTATGTTGCCGAATAATCGGTTGGACTATAACCAAAGGGGGGGCCGGGACTTAGATTTTTTTTGTTGGATGTGATGTCTTTATAACATTATTTTTTTATGATTGCAACGTATATAACTCGTTAAAATAAGCACATTTTACTTAAAAACCTTTTCTCTAAAATTAAAAATGGGCGAGATACGACACATAAAAATGTTGGACTTAGAAAAACGCCGAAGGCCGTAGGCGTAGGGCATAGTATTAGGTATAGGTTTAGGTTAGGTTAGTTTGTTGTCCGCTAAGTGGACCTCCGTCGACGTCGCTATTGTAATCTTTGATGGCGTCTATCTCAGTCATCTTTAACTTTAGAAAAAAGTTTTTCAAGTAAAACGTGCTTATTTTAACGTATTCTATGTGATAGAATTATAAAAAAATAGTGTCAATAAGACATCGCATTGATGAAAAAAAATCTAAGTCCCAGTCACGGCCCCCCTTTGGTACAGTATGAACAAATAATCAAACTTACGTAAACGTAAATAAGAACGAAACCACGCATATTTCAAATATGTGCTACTTACCCTTGAATACCAGATGTAGGAATAACCTAACTTTTTAACAATAATGTTAATGGCCGGAACTCCACGTGTTGCGCTGCAATGTATTCCATCTGCAAAACAACGCAAGTTTAACACAACAATATATTTTTACCATCACCTTATTTATAATAAAAAATTACTCACTTTTGATGAATTTCAAGAAATAAACTAGGCAAGCGGTTCGCCGCTCACCGGTCATAAGCACATAGAGAACAAAAATTAAAAACGTTCTCACAAGCAGCGGTCAATTTAAAGAAAGAGTCAGTCGAAGTTGAAAGAAAGTTAAGAAAGCTTCGATCGCCGACCGACCGATGAAGTGTTGCTAGATTCCTAACTCAAATTACCCTTGCTGTCAATTATATCATCGGTTATCTAAAGTATACAAAACATCAAATTAATGGCGGACTGTTTTCTGAAATGTAAAAAATATATTAAAATTAAAATGGAAAGTACACACGAGTTTAAAAAATAATTTGTAGCACGGCATGTTTTAAACACCCCAATAATTATTAGGGAAGTCAATTTTGAGATGGCGACACTGTTTTTTAACTGACGTTTTTTGTGAGAGCAAAATATCAAGAAACACGATTTTGTTTTAAAAATCCTACTATCTTGGATAAAGAATTTTTCGTTTCCAATTTCAATAAAGTGCTTACCTATAGGTATAGATTTATGTATGTATTATTGTTTAATTTTATTAAATTTTGTTGTGTACCTAATGTAATTATTCAGTTTATTTAGTCTTTTCATGTCGTACAAAGGGGATATTTAAAGTCAAGGGGTTATTTGAAAAAGACCTACCTACTGTCTAAAGTAACTACAGGGTTCAGTTCAGTTCAGCTGTTTGTACCTAATGTATTTTTATGTAAGTATGTTTACCGATTTCTCCGTCAATTGTGGATCGATTTAAAAAAAATAGTGTTGTGTACACCTACTCTGCAGATTGTCCTATAATCACCAATTCAGAATGTGATAAAAATAATCCATGAGGAATTGAAGGAACTCCTCAAATATAAATAAGTTCAGCATTTGCATTCATATAAAGCACCGAGGTACCTATCTATCATTGAATTTGGTAAAGAAAAACAAAAATCATTTATTTTAAATATTTGAAAACGGGGTTCATTGCTTTTTAAAACATTTAATAAGTTTAGTCATTTATTTTATTTGATTACACATATTTATCAGTTATCACCCACGGAGAGATGCTTTGAATGATTATACAGGGTGTCCGGTAAATAGTGGACTATCTTACAGGGTTGGATAGCTCAGCTCAGGAGTGGCCAAAATATGATAAATTATGTTTAGTAAAAGTCGCACCAAAAACGAGATATCTCAACTTTTAAAAATTTTGGAAATGCGGTACCCTGGTTCACCATTTCCGATGCCGCGGCCACATTTATTAGAATTTTTCAGTTTCGTTTGCTGTGAAAGATAGCTGTTTAAATTTGCTATAAGACCCTATCAACAAAATGAATAAAAATTCAGCAGTTTTTTAAATTTTTCAAATCAAATTTAAAGTTTAGGAATCTGCGTTTAACTTGCGGCAAGTTTAACATAATACGGTGTAAAAAAAAAGTAGGAAGACTTGTAGTGCTGCTTTCCTTAAAATTGGCCTGGTTAATGGAGATTCTAAAATGATATAACAAATGAGTTTATTGATTACAGCAGCGAAGTTATTATTAAGTTTGTCCAACAAAGACTGAATTTTATCAAACTAGCGAATTTAATAAACGACTTTTGCTTCCGTTTAAAATCTGGTTAGCTGGTTCTAAATGTTTTAAAAGACAGTTTACATTAATGTGAAATACAACGACACTACGATAAAAGGTAATAACATACATTTTCTTAAATTTAAAGCAAGTGTTCGAATTGCTTGCCGCCAGCCCTAATGCAGGCTCAGCAGCGTTTCATGAACGACCTCTTGAGTTCGGAGGCATATCGTCGCTCACCAATTTGTCTACGTCGCTCATCAATTTGGGAAACATATACAGCCTTATTAATAAACGAGGAGTAACCGTAGATTAGTTAAGTTATTATTTGTCCTTATCTGTCGAATTTAAATGTCACAGTGACAGATAAGGACAAAGCATATTTTAACTAGTCCACGGTTACTCCACGTTTTTAGGGTTCCGTAGTCAAACTAGGAACCCATACAGTTCCACCATGTCCGTCCGTCCGTCCGTCCGTCCCCAGCCTAGCTGACACTCTTAGTACTAGAAAGCTGTAATTTGGCATAAATATACATATTAGTCACGCCAACAAAGTGGTAAAAAAATATAAAAAAATATTTTTTTTTGGTATAGCTCCCCTTCACGTAACCTGGGGTGGATTTTTTTTTCTTGTCTACCCCATAGAGTGGGGTGTCGATGGATCATTTTTTCGATTAAGGTATCCGTTTATGAAATATTAAGCTTTAAAGCGCTAATTTTTGTTAGAGTCAAGTGTCGTCGTCGTCGTCCCCTACAGTCAAAACTACAAATGTTAAAAATCTGAAAAATATCTTGAATGTAAGCACATATATATATAACGAATTTAACAGGAATGGAGGTTTTTGAGTTACAAACAGTTTTTATGTTTACACCTAGGTACCGAAAACTTATTTGCGGTGTTGGTAAACTGACAGCGACCTATGTCGAAGGCAAGGCAAAGTTAAGTTTGTCGCGAGGTCTAACTTGTTTGTAGTAACGGCTTCGGAACCCTGCACTGAGCATGGTCGGACACGGTCTTGCCCGGTTTTTTAATAAGGCTGATAGATATTTATACGTCCGCACACTAAGATATATATTTGATTATTTGGATTGGATAAAAAAAAAGGTTTTCAGTTTACCTTGGGTTACCTAACGCAAGTAAGTGTGAAATTATTATTTTTATCTTAGTACAACATCATGTGAGGTATTATTGGATAGCCCTTAAAGGATCATCATGTGCAGGTATTATCCATTTTAAGATTTGGGGACCCTTAGGAAATATTGAACTCTAAAAGTGTCATTTTCGTTAGAGCTAAAAGTCTCCAAAACCAAAACTACTAATAATAAAAATCTGTAAAATATCTTAAATTAATCAGGGACCGGACCCGCTTACCCTTACCCGGGGTTTTTAATGGGTTTTTATAGCGCTGATTTTTAAAAACCCGCACATTTCGGTAAGCGCTAAATCGGGTTACACATTAAACGGATAATCCATTCGATTGAGTTAATTTGGCTTACCGCTTACCAGTATCAAAACCTCCGAATGGGTTACCGCTTAAAATACCTTCAAGCAATTTTAGTTCTTAGGCAAACTGTGTACGACATATTATTGGACCGTTTATAAAAACCTATACTTGGGCGGCGTGCGCGCTTCAAAGGTGAGTGCAGTGCCACGAGCCGCTCGTGGCGGCATTTGTCATAGCTTTGTGAATTGCCGCCGCTGCAGTGCGCCGTCATATAAAACTAAACCTTGATTCTACAATCTTTAAGACTATTTTTGCAAATATTTTGGGTACTTGTTATGAATTTTTGGCGTGAACTACTATTGTTTGCCTATTTATTTGTTTATTGCACGCATATTACTCGTCGCTTTCTTAGTGATTTGCAATGCAAACGTTGCGCATCTCCGTAAGTAAAAGTTAATTTGATGAGCTAAAATTTGGTGTGTCGTTTTGGTATTGAGAGTAGGTACTTAATCCCGGCTTTAGTATGCCTAAACAAAAAAGTGACTGAGCTCATTGGTATTTTGAATACGTCGTGGCATCAAATATAAGTACCTGCCAACTGTGTAATAATAAACTAAAAGTACCTATTTACCTACCTTGCTGAACTTTTGTTATTAATGATTACTTACTTAGTTTAATTAGTCAAGTAAACAGGTAAGTGACCACATAATGTGACTCTGACAAGTTAGGTATACAGGGTATACTTAGATAGGTAAGTATAATACGTAAGTACTCGCGAGATCGTCCGTTTAGAATTCATTTAGGTACCTGTACCTACCTATCGTGATCCCGCAATTGAGTAATTTTTCGGAGAAACCTGTTTTCGCCTATCTATCTACTTTTAAAATAGGTAGGTACCTACCTACCTTGTTAGTGTCAGTGAAGAATGTCAATAGGTAATGCCAAATTTGGTAGCTACATTATATAGATTATAGGTACCCCCGAGACAGACAAGGTAGAGGCACCTACTTTTGTCCCGAAAAAATGGCTGGTTTCCGAAGTAATAGCTACTCGTATTAAACTACTTTTACCTACGCGGACGGAGTCGGCGGCTAGTTAGTACCTATACAATAACTGTGCTGGGTGGGTTTATATATGTATGTATATAAATGTACTTACCTACATAGGTACCTAGTCACATAATTAGAAACACTTGCTTTTTTTCATACAATTGCATTTAGGTACACGACCTGTCTGGTGTCCTTTCCCAGTTTTACCGTCTATCTGTAGCCAATACACGTAAAAGTAGCGGCGCAGGCGGGAAGGGAGCGAAGGGGTTAGGTATAGGTACCTAAAATCATCTCAGACCAAATAACTCGCAATAGAAAATTAGCCCGTAGTAGTTGGTATGTACATGTGGTAGATGTCGGCGACCGAATCCCATGCTGAGCATGGTTTGACATGCTCTTGCCCAGTTTTTCTTAATTGTATATTAATGCAAGACTTACACTTAGCTGTCAAACTTCGCCTCACGGAAGGGATTTTACAATAAAATACGATATCCAGCTTATTCACCAAATTATTCAAGCCCTTACCAGCACACGTCAAAAAACTGTTATATCTGTATCTAGAAGATGCAAATCTCAATGATGTAGGTAAATATGGGATAGACGAGAAGAAAACAAAAAAAATATTATTAAACCAAGTTAAGTTATTTTTCAAACAAAACAATAAATCATCTTGTATTAAATAATATTAGTTTTAATCCAACAATAATTTTTAATCACATTGAAATTCATTAGTCTTACGACAAAGTATTTTTTATTGTTTGTGAAAATTCATATTTTCTCACGATGAGAAACGGAAAATATTTATAGAAAGAAAGGCACGTTTCATTTTTATAATATAATTCTTCAGTAAAAATGTTTTATGTATTGTTTGAATAAAATATATTCTCCTTGCAAGAAGTTACCGATATCTTCGATCAAAACACTAAAATTCCGAATTAAGAGTATAAGCTATTCAACCAAATCAAAAAAGTATTGTTTGAAAACATTTGTCTATCCTATGTTGAATTATGATATTTTTACATCAAAACTACTATTTACTCAGGTACTTACCCTAAATAATATTGTTAAACCAAGTATGTTTTATTTCATAGAAAATAATAAATTATCTTGTATTTAATAATATTAGTTTTAATCCAACAATAATTTTTACTCACATTGAAATTCATTAGTCTTACGACAAAGTATTTTTTATTGTTTGTGAAAATTCATATTTTCTCACGATGAGAAACGGAAAATATTTATAGAAAGAAAGGCACGTTTCATTTTTATAATATAATTCTTCAGTAAAAATGTTTTATGTATTGTTTGAATAAAATATATTCTCCTTGCAAGAAGTTACCGATATCTTCGATCAAAACACTAAAATTCCGAATTAAGAGTATAAGCTATTCAACCAAATCAAAAAAGTATTGTTTGAAAACATTTGTCTATCCTATGTTGAATTATGATATTTTTACATCAAAACTACTATTTACTCAGGTACTTACCCTAAATAATATTGTTAAATCAAGTATGTTTTATTTCATAGAAAATAATAAATTATCTTGTATTTAATAATATTAGTTTTAATCCAACAATATTTTTTATTCACATTGAAATTCATTAGTCTTACGACAAAGTATTTTTTATTGTTTGTGAAAATTCATATTATCTCACAATGAGAATCTGAAAATATTTATAGAAAGAAAGGTACGTTTCATTTTTATAATATAATTCTTCAGTAAAGAATGATTTATGTATTGTTTGAAGAAAACATATTCTCCTTGCAAGAAGTTACCGATATCTTCGATCAAAACACTAAAATTCCGAATTAAGAGTATAAGCTATTCTACCAAATCAAAAAAGTATTGTTTGAAAACATTTGTCTATCCTATGTTGAATTATTATATTTTTACATTAATACTACTATTTACTCAGGTACCCAAAATAATATTGTTAAACCAAGTATGCTTTATTTCATACAAAGTAATAAATCATCTTGTATTTAATAATATTAGTTTTAATCCAACAATAATTTTTACTCACATTGAAATTCATTAGTCTTATGACAAAGTATTTTTTATTGTTTGTGAAAATTCATATTATCTCACAATGAGAATCGGAAAATATTTATAGAAAGAAAGATACGTTTCATTTTTATAATATAATTCTTCAGTAAAGATTGATTTATGTATTGTTTGAAGAAAACATATTCTCCTTGCAATAAGTTACCGATATCTTCGATCAAAACACTAAAAATCCGAATTAAGAGTAAGCTATTCTACCAATTCAAAAAAGTATTGTTTGAAAATATTTGTCTATCCTATGTTGAATTATTATATTTTTACATCAATACTACTATTTACTCAGGTACCCAAAATAATATTGTTAAACCAAGTATGTTTTATTTCATACAAAATAATAAATTATCTTGTATTTAATAATATTATAGTTTTAATCCAACAATATTTATTACTCACATTGAAATTCAGTAGTCTTACGACAAAGTATTTTTTATTGTTTGTGAAAATTCATATTATCTCACAATGAGAATCGGAAAATATTTATAGAAAGAAAGGTACGTTTCATTTTTATAATATAATTCTTCAGTAAATAATGTTTTATGTATTGCTTGAAGAAAAAATATTTATTAAATCTCACTTATTTTCTCCTTACAAAAGTAACAAAAAGCTTCGATCAAAACACTCAGATTCTGAATTAAAACCATAAGTTATTCTACCAAAACAAAAAAGTATTATTTAAAAACATTTGTGCAATCTTATGTTGAATTATGATATTTTTACATCAATACTACTACTTACCCAAAAAAAAAATTGTTTAAACCAAGAATGTTTTTTTTGTACTTAATAATTAATAATCTTTAATTTAATAATATTAGTGTTTTAATCAAACAATATTTTTTACTCACATTAAAACTCATTCGTCTTTCGACAAATCCTTTTATTATTGTTTGTGAAAATTCATATTTTCTCCCTTTGAGAAATGGAAAATATTTAAAGAAAGAAAGGCACGTTTCATTTTAATAATATAATTCTTCAGTAAAGAATGTTTTATGAATTGTTTAAAGAAATAATAAAACTGTTGTTTCAATCGTTTACATGTCTTGAATTGAGACAGTGTACTCTCTTATCAAGCCACATGAAAATAATAATTTAAGAAAGTAACACATTGTTGTCACAACACTAAAACCTTCTTGAAACGAAGATCATTGTTTTGATTTTAGTAAAAATAGGAAGAATAATATGTTTTTTCGTTGAGAATATCATTTCTTTTGAGCTAAGACTTTATTATTAATCCAAGAAAATATTTATTTGACATTAAACAATATTACTGAAACATTAAATATTCTTGGCTAGAAACACATTTTACGAGCATTTTTTTCCGTGTTGGGGGAGGCCTATGTCCAGCAGTAGACGTCTTTCGGCTGACATGATGATGATGATGATGAATAGTGGTAAGCGTTGTAACATCCTGGGGGATAATATGGCTGCGTTTAACGCGTGCGTGACCAAATGTAAAACATTCGTCACTTTTTGAGACTTATATAGTCATAGTCATATTCATTTATTGCTTAATGTTGTACAATGAGATCTTAATAATACAGTAGGTAGCTTTAACATAAACCCTGCAAGGGCGCTGCAACAAGACAATAATATACTTACATGTCACACAATATAACAGATGTAAACAGATTTTATTTACTCTTGTAACGCAAACAACTCTTCCAAATTATAAATACATTTTGAAATCAAAAAACTCCTTAACTTTCTACAAAATATATACTCTTTTGTTATGTTTTTGATTGTAAGAGGTATTTTATATAGGGTGAAGCATGAATCTTGCTACGCACTGAAGGTAACTATTCGACTTTTTGTAGCAAGATTCATGCGTCACCCTATAATAAAATTGTATTTGTAACTCTCTCTCTATGTACCTAAGTAACTATTTGTAACTAGACAATATAAAAAAGCTAGTATTGTAAGTTAATTAGGCAATTTGGTTCAGCAGAGTAATTGCAGTGCCCTTACAGGGTTTATGTTGATCCATGTAATAGTATTTAAGATCTTTGTAACTACAACATAAGGCAATAAAATATATGACTATGACTATGACTATGACTAAAAGTACGAAAGTGATGGATGCGTTATCAACATTTTAAACGCAACCATCTAGGCCTGCAGATGAAAGTATCTAAACCAACGAATATTGGGCTATTCGATGATGACTGCCCAGTCCGGGAAGTGCGAGCTGTCTAGGCTGGATGCTAGAACGCTGACCACTATTGCCATCTGACTCCCATTACAACTTTCTCTCCTACGTACCTAGATCTCTCTAGGAGATTCAATCAAAAATATGAGAAAAAAATGATATGTTGTAAAATAACACTATCGAGGAACTTGTTTCCAATTGTGTTTTCACGTTTAACAGTCTCAAGGAAATATGAATAAGTTTAATATACTTATCCAAAAAATAGACACAGGCGTTATGGTTATTGAAATCCAGATCACTACCATTTTTATTATTATGTGGCCTCTTAAAGTCACCGACTAAAGTATAATAATTTTGAACATATAGATTTTGTCAATGGGCACCTGCATATACAGTCTATCGGGATATTTAGTAAATTATGTTGGTGATCGATACACACACACACACACTGTTGTAACGTTCAAACAAAACGTACTCACAATGCCCACTACCCGAGGGGTTATTATGACATAACTTTGCAGCTCATTTTACGGCGAGCGTACAGGACAGAGCTATAGCAGTTATATAGCTCTATCCCTTTCTCTCAGTGTAAAATGAACTGCATTGATACGTCATAATAACCCCTCTGAGCTGTCTAAATGATATCCTTTCACCATAAACTAGATAGTGCTGGTGTTTAATACAGCGAGGTTGTGGTTTTTTTCTTTTTGGATCTATGACTCTTGCTACCTCTGCATAAGATCCCTATAAGTAAAAAAATGAAATAAATTGCGGTATTTTTATATTAGGACCTTCTCCAAAATCTGGTATACCAGAATGTATTCTTTTTAAATCGTTAATGGACCCGCCCTCGCCTCGCTTTGGTTCAGTGAGTTTGATAGATCTAAGCGTATGTACTATCAGCCCAATGGAACCCTGACATCGTACTAATAAATAAATATATAGTCATGTGGGGTAACTGTAACCCCTTTGTTTAGGAATGGGGAGGGAGAAGTTGGTGATATGTGTCGACAAATTAAAGTTATGTTGGTAGAGAACTAGTTTATGCGAGAAAAACCCAGATGGTATCTTTAGTTCACTTGAAAAAGAAAATATTCAGAATCCGGTGCTGTATAGGTAAAATTAACTTTATATCTGTTAATAGATACCGGTGGTAGGGGCTACTTTAATTTACGGGGTGACTTTGATAGCAACTACCATTCTACATAAACATGTATTTTTTGAGGAGTTGGAATACGCCTCCGTAATATTTTATTCGCCACTGGTAACGGCGATAGCTGCTCCTTCCGAAAGTTAAAGTAGTACGAATTTTACTGTCTATTTTCGTATAGAAAAAAATATGAACAGTTAGCGTGCGTTTTGTCTTGATTTTTGAGGTATACAAACTTCAAATGTACCTTTGCTATGCAAAAACGCATGTTATTTGAATGGTGTCATATGTTAAGCAAATCTAATTAGTGATATCGGAAAAGAACAACATCTATTCTATATTTCTTTAGATTTTACGTGATTTTCAGCGGGTTTACTTGAGATATTCACTAAAATATATAGTGTTTTCAAAGTAACCCCATTCGTAGTTTAACTTTGATTACAGTGTTTTTATTTTGTTTACGCGAAACTAAAGGTCTCAATTTTTTCTAATTAGTTAAGTCAACAAAAAAAAAAGATTATTGAATATTTTTATTCTATTATTTTGTCTTTTAGTTTCTTTAAAAACTCGTGTTAAACTTTGAATTTGATCTAAGTAACCCCGATACACGGTATGTAATACATACATGGAGATAAGCACAAACCAATACGGTATTAGATAATGGAAAACATATACACACACAAAAAAAACCAAGGATACACTGGAACTAAAATAACAACTTTATTGTTTTATTTTGCTTGCTTAGTAATTTTTGATTTGATTATGTTTCCTTAATGATTAAAAGTCGTAAAATATTATTAGTTCGTCATTCGTTAAATGGATGCAAGAACTGAAAATGAGGAACTAGTGGAATTTCGTTAACCGTCTCGTTAACTAGATTAGATTCCAAGGCACCGCCGGGAGAAGTAAATTTACCAGAATCTTTAACTAATAAAAATCCATTCGCAGATGTGGCTCTGTAACATTTCAAGTTAAATGTTGATTTATTTTTCTGAAGTGAATCCCTGGTACTTGTATAACCGCGTCACGTTCGTATGTGCCCCGAAGCTTCGGTGGGCGTGTGTATGCCAAATTTCAAGTTCTTGCGATGCTTGGTTTTCTAGAAACACAAACACAAAAGTGATCGTATAAAGGTTCAGTTATTCCTTTAAAAACGGAACGCTAAAAGCGGTAAATTTCGTGGAACCAAAAGGTTTGATCATGTAAAGTATACCTATGGGCTATTATTGGTAATATTGGTATTCCCAAAAACGATAACTACTTCCGTTAACATTACATTAAATCACGTAAAATCCAGAACAGCAAAAAAAAACTTTATCTTATTGCCTTTTTAACCTCTAACTAAGTATAGGGACGTTATCGCTTGTGAATTTTAACAAGGGCATTCGTTAAAAATTTTTAGAGTTTGCCTCCAACCTCCGACAATTTTGCACAGGAAAAACGTGATTTTCTGGGGTAAATTATCCATTATTACTGTTAAATAAATACATACATACATACATTAAATCACGCCTGTTTCCCAGAAGGCTAGGCAGAGACCACTTCTTTCCACTTGCAACGATCTTGACGAATTAAATTACTCTTAAATAATGTACCTTATTTTTCTATCATTTAAATTTTATCTTGAGGGAGTAGCCAAGATGAAAAACTAAACTACACTCTCGGTCAAATAATACGGGTCAGAGTGCGTTTTTCATACAAACGAGGCTATTTCAAAGCCTTGGTTCTTGGACACAGGCATGTTTTGAGTGAGGTTTAATGGTGGATACTCCGAGGTTAAACAGTGGAGGTCAAAAGTGCTTAAGATACCTAACAGATCGCACAATCAGTTAACACCACAGCGAGAGAGCATGGGTCAGCATTTGGATTTCCTTACATTTTATTGCCATTTTATATGTTTTTCTGAACATGCACAATTGCGGCGTTAACCGCAGATTCAATCCGTTGGGTATCTTAGGCAATCTGGAAGTCCTGTATCGATGCTCGGGGTGTCTATCATCAGATTTCACTAAAAGCATCTCCTGGCGAGGAACCAAGGCTTCCAAATAGCCTCTTTAGTATGAAAAACGCATTCTGACCCGTATTATTTGACCGCGAGTGTAAATTTTCTATTTTCTATCGACTCGAAATGTCCTGGAGCGCTTGTCAAGATGCAAACGATTTTTTTTTATGGCATAGGAAGGCAAACGAGCACACAGGCCACCTGATGGTAAGTGGAAACTGTGACCCATAGACATTCGCATTCACAAACCTGCAAATGCACTTGCCAACCCTGAGGACTAAGATGGACTGCCTTATCCCCAAACCGGAACACAACAATGCGAACACTGCTGTTTGGCGGTACGTTAATGGATAAGATGGTGGTACCAACCCAGACCGACCCTGCACAAGGTCCGCCCACAAGTAAATACGTAATGCTAAGTGCTTAAATCCGAAACCCAGAAATACGAAACAAGTATTATTTATATTTTTCTTTTCTATCGCTCAAAATGTATGGGATAACATTCTCGTGTTTAACGATAAACCACGGGCATTCCATACATTTTGAGCGATAGAAATGAAAAATCGTTTGCATCTTGGATAGCGTCCCTGAAACGATTAAGATATGTAGGTTCTTAGTTCCAAAAAAACCCCTGTAAGTAAATTTATTTTTTTACATATTACACATACATACATACATAAACTCACGCCTTCATTCCCAGACTGGGGTAGGCAGAGCTAAAGAATTACCAACAACTCTTAAAACTTCTTGATAATTCTGAAATCACATTTTTCACAAGTATGCTAAGATGTTTCCCAGTGTATTAACCCCTTTATAGGAAAGATAATGTAATTGTAAACAATTACAGAATAAAATTAACAGTTCGATCAAAACTTTCTCTGAGTTATTCTTCAGTATAACCATCGGAAATACAAAATATGGCGTCTACAAATACCTATCATTAATTTCCATTCCATTTTCGTCGCTAAAGTATTAGGTACAAGTACGAGTATATCGCCGGTGATACTGCAATATCTCGTTACGAATAAATTTTACTGACAATAAATCAGTAAGGTACATTTTGAAACTTATTGTTATTTGTGAGTTATGTTGTATTGTGGTATTGTTATTTTTAACCCCCGACGCAAAACGAGGGTTTATAAGTTTGACCGCTATGTGTGTGTCTCTGTCTGTGGCATCGTAGCTCATAAGCGGGTGAACTGATTTTGATGCGTTTTTTTTATTTGAAAGCAGGTTTAGCGGTGGTTTCTAATTAGGTTTTTCTTATGAAAATTGGTTTGGCGGTTTAAGAGATATCAGCTTTGAAAGAAGGGGTCCCCGTTACATCGGGGGTTTATCTGTGTAATACTTACAATTAGTAGGGGAGAGGGGGGCAGCCTGGTACATTTTTTACACTCATTGACGTATTTCAAAATATTACCCATAAAAACCAGTTTCGAGCCTCTACACAACAACGTATGTTATTAACCTATGTAGTTAACGCATTTGCACATGTCCAAAGCTAAAGACAACGGCACAATTCAGAATTTTGCAACTCAAGGAATAATGTTCAATACTGCCCCAAGCGTGGGTAGCTTTGAATTTACTTGGGGCAGATTTGAAATAAGGGTTGTAAGGCAACAATATCGAGATATACGTGTTTTTTTTACCTGTACTTAGTACAGTTAGTCACTAGAAATGGTCGTATTAACATTTTACTCGTATAATTTGCAGTTATAACTAAGAGGGGGTAGTTTTGTACAGAAGTATTTTTTTAGTGTTCAAAGGTGCCTCAGGGGGGGTACTTTTGAAAAGTATTGAAATCCTACTAAAGCTGCCCCCATGAGGCAGTTTTGCACACAGTATTGTTCAAAACTACCCCAACAATGTAACAGGGGATAAAACTTGTGAGACAGTGTATTTTGTTGTGAAATTCACTGATTTGAGCTTTGACCCCACTTTAAGTTTCTTTATTCGGTAGTGTAAAGTATTCGGTCTTATATTATACACAACAGCAGCCTGTCTAAGTTTCATGGTGCCATTCAACACTTCACGTACACCATTAGTTACATCCTCTTTAATTCGGATTCTTTTTTTTTTGTAATTCCTTACCATTTTTACCTGCAAACAAATAAACCAATAAATTAAAACGATTTAATTAAATTTATATAATAGTAATATTGTAGATAAATAATTGACATAAATATTATACCAAACAAGACTAAACGTAATAAGTACAAAACTAACTAATTCAGGTAGATGCATTATGAGCGTTTACTGAAATAACTAAGATATTATTTTAGTTTACGTGCCTACATGTCAGTTTATATCGGGGCAGATATGAACATTTCTTATAGCCGGGGTAGTTTTGAACAGAATGCTAATCAAAACTGCCTCCTATATTTTTTTCAAAACTACCCCAACACCTATTTAAAAAAATAAACATCGATATCTTCCAAAACAATAGCAAATTCTAATTGTTTATTCTTTGTCACTAAAGCTAATAAATTGTACTTTCGAATAAATTAAGATTCACTTACCGCTTCCTTCAAATACAGCCTGAAAATCCTTACACACGGGGAGCAAATCCGGTAACGGATGACATCGAAATCAAAATATGCTACTGGTTCGTTAATGTTCTGTCAAACGTCAAATCTGTCAAGTGACAGTTGTGTGGGTCAGTGTTGCGAGCCCAAAAAATGGATTAGGACCATAATCGCACTAAAAATATGTCTTTGAACGCATTTGTTCTAAGCTGCCTCCAGTGATAGCTGCCCCCCTCTCCCCTACTTAAAAAACCCACTTACGTTAGCAACGCCGATTCTAATCGTGAGCTGTAATGCTTACGCGTACATGGTTATTATCATATTACTTATCAATTTCAGCGGTATGAAATAATTAAGGTTTTTTATGCTAGAGGCGCAGCCTCCTATACATTTTTCGATAAAGATAACGTTCACCAAATGCATCTTGTCTAAAGTCGCCGTCAAAAGAACTTGCAAAGGATGTAATCAAAACCAAACGAACGAATTCACCATGATTCATTACTCGATAATCACGTACTTTTAAAGATCACGTGAGATCATTATTTTTATATTAAGTTTAAAACGAAATAGCTGTTCATGATAAGTAATTTTTAATAAAAACACGCTTGGTGAATAAATTCAAATTCAAATTTAATAGTTTATTGCATATCACATTACAATTCAAGGTGGAACAAATAGCAAATAGGCATACATGTGACACACTGCAAGGGCGCCGCAAATATTTGAGGATGTGTCAATCAGTACTAATTTGTTTACATCGTTCACAAGTTCTATTGACGGCGACTTTAGGGCTACTGAAACTTTAAACTGGATCTATATTTTTCTTGCCAGTGGCCCTATAAATAGCTATTCGGCACGATTTTCTACAAAGTTTTGTTAGTGAGCCACATCCAATAACGTAAGGAAAATAAAGATCGCGCACCGAGGGTTCAGTATCGCCTGACTCACACTTGGGCGGCTTTGACCATTTGTTATTTTAGTTTATTGTATGCTCTGACCCGTGTGGTTGCCGTGAAGTGCCACTCCATGTCTTCCCGTGGATGTCGTGAGAGGCGACCAAGGGTCTCCTCAGACCTATCGACTCCGAATCGGCTTGAGCCGTTAAGAAAAATGTCCTTGGCTCGGCTCGGCGCGATTCGGCGTTGCGAACGGAACGACGTCGTTTTCGCTCTTATTGCATGGACATAAAACTTTTTCTTACCGGCTCGAGCCGATTCGGCGTCGATAGGTCTGGGAAGACCCTAAGGGTATAAAGTCTTGTAATCAATCAATCTGTCACTAATACGATGGTAAACATCTTAGCCTAATTGTGCAAAATATGGCTACAGAATTATCAAGAAGTTTTTAGAGTTGTAGGTCATTCTGTTGCTCTGCCTGCCTACCCCACTCTGGGAACGAAGAACGAAAGGGTGAGTTTATGTATGTATGCACTATAATCCTTATTATTTGATTGTTTGTATTGTAAATATCTGTAAAAAAAACAACCGGCTAAAACATACATACATACATAAAGACGGATAAAGTCGCGTGAAACAGTCTACCAAAGTAATTTTGCAAAGTTCAAGTTTTATTAGGGTAAAATTGGTAAGGAACTACCGAGATCCAAACTAAGAACTCAGGAATACTTAGCGTAAAACCACGTAAAACGTTCCAACTTCCTAGACTTGGATACAAATCCTTCGGGATCCAAGTGTACGTCCAATTTATAGCTAGGTCCGTTTCTTGTGTATACGGAGATACGTAATCCTGGAGTGGTCTTGGGAATCTATTTGTGTAGTGGATTAAATCGAAGCATACAGTTAGAAATTCAATATTTGGTGCAAGCTGAAGGCAAGATGGTTGCTAGTGCTGCTACTATATGTTTATCATGTGTACAGAGTGGGTATGTTGAGCTAATCTAATCTGCTAACGGTTACTAGGTAGGTACTGGTATAATAAGTTCCGAGGTTTGGGGGGTTATTAACAGGCCAATTATGCTGCCCCAACTACTAATGATTGAAAAAATATGCTTCCGAGCGGAGAACGTGAAATGGGGGATTTCGCGCGCGCTATGATGGCAACGTTAAATTCAAATAATTGCTGTTGCTTTACCACCAGTTTCACGAAACGATGTTTACTACTTAACAGACGATTAGGACCTTAACAGGTGTCAAAATGTATGAACTTACAGTCGATTAACATTTATTAAATTTAACAACGTATGGTGAAATTGGTACCTACTTAAGAAGTTGTAATTACTAAACGATTGAATCAAAAATCATTGTTCAAGATCGAAAATCGAAGCAAAAACATGCGATATAAAGGTGTAGTGTTTGAAAAATATAACTAGAGGATTTGGTTTCCACTTAATCGTGTTTTCACGTCTCAATAAAATATGATCGAGTTCGATATATTTATCTAAAGAATAGACACATACACGTTATGGTTATTGTAATCCAAATCGCGGAGCACTACCTACCGACATTATCATATTATTATGGGCCTCTTAAAATGTTCACTGCCCATGACGCTCTTGTACAATTTTTTATAATCAACGCTAAATGTGTTCAACATGGCACAAAATTGAAGTTTCGGATAAAAACAAGTTAACTTGACATAACTTAGGTACTTGTTTTTTTTAGTTAACTAACTAAGAGTATACGACAATACTTGTGGGAGGACCTTGTGCAGGGTTCTTTCGGGTTGGTACCACCATCTTATCCATTAACCTACCGCCAAGCAGCAGTGGTCGCATTGTTGTGTTCCGGTTTGGGGATAAGACAGCCGGTGAAATGACTAGCATAGAGGCATTCCATCTTAGTCCTCAGGGTTGGCAGTGCATTGCAGTCTTGTGAATGCGAATGTCTATGGGTCACAGTTTCCACTTACCATCAGGTACCCTGTGTGCTCGTTTGCCTTCCTATGCAATAAAAAAAAAATGTTTACTAAAATAGCCATGCGATAAAACTACTTAACCTAAAAAAGCAAAAGCACCGAAGATGTTGCCCTTAGACTCCTAGGCAGACAAACTTTTACCCAACTGCGACTGCTTTTTATCATTTAAATATTTTTTTCCTCAACTTTATAGGAATATGTTTTGCTAGTCTGTGTTACGAGGCTGTCAGTTTGAGGTTAATTAGCAGCAAAACGTCGGTTTGCTAATACCTATTCAGCCGATCACGGCGGTCACTGAGCACCCTGTAGCTGTGTAGCGTTAGCACTAAGCCACTAACATTTCAATCATACGTTCCGTTTTCGAATCGCCTCCACTATTCGAAAGCGTGAACTTACTATACGTGAAACCCTTAACAAACTTACAATTTCATAAAAAAACGTAAACTTCAGCTTTACTACTTGACGACGATACGAAGTCAACGTGCTTACAAATTATGGTACTTAATAACGACACGTACGTAGCCCTGTTCCGATGAAATGATATAATCGATGAAGTGAAATTCGATAAAAGGACGGGTACCCTATGGTTAGATTTAAAGGCAAAGCTGGCTCATAATCTCTGAGTCAATAGACTTCAAAATGTGCTCAACCTACGTGTGTCAAACATTTGAACAGCCGGAATACGCGAGATTGGAATGTCACACGACACAACTCCTTGCACTATACATTGCAACCACATACGAGTACATACAGCGTGTCTCAAAATCAACAGCGAGATAGGGTTAGTCCGCGCGTACGTACCTACTTCTTTACAATGTTTAGGTCAGCAAAAGTGTTATTGAAAAAGCCATCTGTAGGAAATATTTAGTGCGTGATTTTTTTTTATACGAACCCAATTTGAAAAAAAAACCTTGTGTTTTTATTTTACTACAAATGTTGAAGTTACAGATACTCAAACACAGAATTAGTTATACATTTTTTAGCTGCCGATAAAGTTATAATTCTTAACCAACTCACACTGCAGTGCATAATTATGTAAAAACCATTTCACTTGTATTTTATACAAATCTGGATTTTGCTTGCAAATCCGTTCGTTGGCGAACCTTTTTATTACTGTGCATTAAAAATCAGCCTTTATCACACCCAGATTACCAAAGCGTGTGTGTACAAAAAAACAATCCAATGCGCTGCGGAAGAAATAAGGACGAATAAACAAAGACTAGAGAAAATAACTGTTCATATACCAAACGCATTTACCATTACAATTATCACCATATTGGACGATACGATGTTAATTCGAGAGGCGGCCACACGAAAATATCTAACTTGTTTTTCTTATGCCTAAGTTTTTATGCTTGATGTAATCAACTCCACTTTTTTACCCATGGCCTTGCGACGGACGTTGTCGGAATCCTATCGATTACACAGCCTGTAGTAATTGAATGATGCGTGAGTTGAAGTTTTTTGCTCTATCGGTGTAGTTAGATTTAGTTAGCGTCTCAACTAGGGATGCATCGATACGCCTTTTCGCCGATACGATACCGATACCGATACTCTTATAAAAATATCGGCGATACCGATACCGATACCGATACGCTTTTTGTGAATTCAAAAATGAAGGCATAATAAATAAATCACAAGACAGATTTATTTATATTAATATAAGAAGTAGATACATAGGTTAATATTAGATAATTAAAAAATGTAGTAATTAAAATTAACATTGATAACATTTTTGTTTAAAAAACAAAGTAATCTTAAATTTTTCGGAGAAAGGCGATTTCGCAAGTCTGTTTGAATAAGACCTGCTGCTGTTTACACTACATTTTTTAATTAAAAAGTATCGTTGAATCGGACATAAAAATATCGTCGATACCGATATATCGGCTAACCCGAAGTATCGCCGATATATCGGTATCGGTATCGGTATCGGATGCATCGCTAGTCTCAACCAATCAGGAAGATGGTCTAATTATCACTCGTTGCGTGTACCTAATACCTATTCCGTAGTTTAAGTAAAAATCATCAAATTGATTTTATTGCAACATAAAGTTAGGAAACTGGTTAGGTTAGGTTAGGTATTTTTTTTCATCAGATACCACTTACATAAACATAGGCAAATGTTTGTTATTGTTTGTTGTTCACCGTTTTAATAATTTATTACATACATACATACACACCTTCACGCCTGTCCTTCAATGGGGTAGGCAGAGGCTATGTACCTAACGCCAGGTGCACTGGTCTTAATATACAACTTTCGCTTCCTCTACATTCATCAATTCTTAACCTTTCGAAACTCGATACATACGAGTATAGCGAAAAAACAAAACAGTCATTAATGTCTGAAATTAGAATTCAAGTACTTTTTGTCACTGGCTCCTTTGGGAACCGGCGGGTACAAAATATTAATGCACGTACATCGGTTTTGGCACTTATTCAGTACATCGCGAGTCTGATCACCGTACGTCCGTCTAGGACACCCCTATCGACATCTCCGCTCACTCTCGCTCGCCATATCTCTTTCGTAACTCTTCTTTCATCTATCCTTTTTAAATGACCAACCCATCTTAGCATATCTTAGTAATTTATCATTTATATGTTATTCAATTATTCGATATCATTAATTTAAATACATTGCAATCCCATTATCTTTGTGTTGAAGCATGTTTCGCATGTTTAAGATCTTTTGTAATATAAGTTAAGCAAAAAATAACAGCACGTGTAAAATTAATTCGTTACAAAATCATGCTACATGGGGTTAACGTGCTAAATGGTTAATTGGAGAAAACTCATTTGCATCTCTATCAATACTCTGTCCCCCTGGTACAACCTACCTTCTAATAATTTACTCGATGCACCACTGGCGAACTAAATCCGTATATCGTTCCACGACATTAAGTCTGTCAGGTCAATTCTACTATAGGCTCAAATATGAATATCTAATTCGTGCCATATTTTTTGCAGCGATCCGTCTTTCAGTCACTTACCGCCGTTGTGGGCTTGAAATAAAACGATTATTTTTGTCCAATGCGGGTGACAGGCAAGTCTCCTGTGAACAGTATTAAAATTAATTTAGGTATTGTTCTCCAAATTTCAGAGAGAATAAGAAAGAGTTCGTCGATAGAAAAAATCGACAAGTTTTCAAGTAATAGCGTGTAAATGGAAAAAAAGTTTTTTTTTTTATGGCATGCAACAGGCAAACGATCACACAGGCCACCTAATGCTATAAGAGCATGGGTAATTAGAGCATTCTGTAGGCAGTACAATTTCGTTATTTTGACGTCATCGGCACCAAAAGGCAGGGTCATAAATATGATAGGTACGAAAATTTCGGCGGACAAGTATGGTTTGAAAATGGTGGCCCCCCCCCCCCAGCTAGCAAAACTATTTTATGTATGGCTTATTTTAGGGATAAAAGCAGTCGTATATAAATGACAGAAACGTTCTAACATTGGGAAGTGGGCACAGTATTACAGCTGTTTGATGATATATTGTGTGTATACATAATATATCATCATAATACTCGTATCTCCTTGCAAAGAAAACGGCCACTTTTGAGTTTTTCAACTACTTAGGTAGTTTGAATATTCGTACCTAAGTACTATATTGAAATGAAATTGTATACTTCAAAATAAAAAGTATTAAGTATTTGTGTAGTAAATAATGGTGTATAAATGTAGTACGAACTGTGTAAACAGTTTTGGGCGACAACGGTTCCAACGGAAGACCAGCGCTGACTTTAATTCCAGCATTACGCTTAGTTTCAATGTTCTTGGTTCTGCTTGTCTCGAATAAATGATTTTCTTTCTTTCTTTCTTACAATATTCATACAAATTTAAACATATCGCACGTTAAATCCAAGAGTGACACTATGCAAAAAACGCATTTATACAAAATTAAATTCTTTTTAAGCGCAATAATGTCATTAATCCAACAGTTTTATTCATAATTTACTGTCACTGTTGGATTTAACGTGCGATATAATTAAAAAAAAAGTAACATAACAATAATAAGGGCGGTTGAAACACCCGAATATTGTAGAACGAAAGTAAAAAAGCAATTAAATATGTTCTTGTTCTAGAAATGTAATTAGTGCAGTATTCCAGTATGCGAGCATAAAGGCAAACAGATGTATCTCTGCATTCAAAGCTGACTGTTCAAACAAGCAGATAACGCTGTTGGCAGCGTTATGTGTACAAAGGCGAGCGCAGCTCTCAAGGAACCAGTGGCTCCGCAAACTTTAGAGACGTTACACACTATCATTGTATTTGGTTGGGAATAACTTCATAGACATTCAGTTAATTTGAACAAGGTGATTGTTATGACGATGATGTTGGAGAAGAATTTATTCAGATTCAATTCTAAGTTCTTACTTCTTTTTTTCTGTTTTAAAAGGTTCTGGTACTGTGATCGGTCTTTTGGACTTAGAAAATACGTGTAATGGATAATTTACGTACTTTATACTTTATCAACTTTTCTTAATATGGTTGAAATGTAAGTATCTTGTTTTGATATTGGTGAATTCCAACGTTTAGAAAACGAAGACCTTAAAACAGGATTGACTGTGGTATTTATATGAATTTTAATTACAGAGTGGCTACGACTACCTACTGGCAAATTGTCCTGACGTTTCTGTTTTATGTTTTTTGTCATGGATCCAATTAAAGCAAAGTTTCAAGCCTCGTTTAGGCTATTACATTATTCGTCGTACATATATAAAGTGTACACAGCCGGCGTCACGGCGGTCTCTGCTATACACCGAATGTCTAAGAATTGACACTAGAGACATAATGTACAGAATACAAACTCAGTGTACGGCGTATCGTATCATAATCTTAACCAAACTTTTGGACTTGCATATATACATAATTATTATAAAGCCCAAAGCTATAAAAGCTAATATATATCATGAAAAACAATGTCTGTACCTTTTCCTTTCCAAGAAAATATTTTTTGGAATGAAACAAAATAATAATAAATACCTACTTGTTTTAAGAGTGGTTGAAATATATCTTCATTACCTTATCGAGGAAGCCAAACGCCAAAAAATGTAGTAATTATGATTACCGAACAATAAGTTCGATGAGTCAGGTGTTCGCGTTGTTTCTTTCCATTACACACGGTCGAATCCGTGTGAAGAGTGAGGAACAACTAGTAGAGACTCAATTTGGATTTAGACCGTATGTTGGCACCAGAGAGGCATTATACGCAGATAACTTACTCGTCCAAAAATGCCAAGACTTGCAGAAAGATGAAGCTGACTGCCAACTCTAAGTAGTGGAGAGGAATTTCAAGAAGAAGGCTTGTTTTCTTACATTACAGCGGTCAGTAGGGTTATTATCTTGTTTGGCCAAGGTCGAGACACTTACAAACAGGTGATATTTAGGTACGCTCTGTTGGGTAAACCAACGTATCCTCGTCGACGATCTCGCCAATGAATTATTAAAGAGAATAACACGGGAGTAACAGTTGATTCTCTAGAGACGGTGCTAGATTGCACTGCGTTACACTTTCGGAACGAACACAGTTAGGTTTTTAAAGCAATCATCCTGTACAATGCAACAGACAGGATCACCCTGTTTCTTTTACGTTAGTTCAAGTCCAACCTACAAACACTAGGGTGACATATCGCAAGTTCGAAGTTTTCTTCAGCCCCTGTTTAAGAGGATAGTGAAACTAAAAAATTCCATACAAAATGCGATAATGTGTATACGATATCGTGAGAAACTATGTCTATACGTTGTCCTTTTTAAGAAAATATTTCTTAGAATGAAACAACTTTAAACAAAAACAGAAACGCACAGACCTACACTAGACTATGATAACTACAATATATTCAAAAATCGTGGAAATCGGACTTGATTTAGGGGGTGAGAAACGTTAACGCCCTTGGTTAAATTAGTATGGATTTTTATTGCCAGCTACGCGGCGGTCGCGATTTTAGCTGCGCTTCACAGACCACTTAATTTGTACGAAAATTCATTAGTTAGAATTGTATTTTATGAATTCGTTAATTTTGCAAAAAATAGACAGAACCTGTAGGATAGATTACGTATGTTTTTAACAATCATGGAAAGTTAAGCGATTTCAGAAAATTAACTTAAGAAAGTTCGGAGAAATGAAATAAAAATTCGAACTCAAGGTAGGTAACCCTACTTTAGCCCATTAGTAGATAACTACTCCATCATATCCGTAATTAATTACATGACGATCTGTGGTTGAGATGGATTTGCGTCTCACAGATTCATATACTTAATTATACGGGGAGGTTATCTAATCATATAGGTATTTACTCCTTTTTCCTGCTATAAAAACTTGTTTACGATTTTATATCTCTCGAGAGACAGAAGGTGTGTACAAAAAAGTTAAAGGAATAACTGTAAAAATATTTTTAATGTATTAAAACTAGCTGTTGCCGGTGACTCTGTCCTAATTAGCATTCTATTACTGGTGAAAAAAATTCAAAACCTGTCTGGTAGTTATTAAAAAAAAGTGATAACACATATAATTTATTTTGTCTTTTCTTGTAATTGTACCTATGTGTTGTTCAATAACAATCATATGTATAGTTTTATCAGTAGGGCGTACGCTCGCATTACATTACAATTAGGTAAGTACTATTATAAAACTAATTACCAAAATTAGTTCGTCGTAAATTAACTGATTAGTTACTTACTTAGGTACATATATTTAACGGTATGCAATTAACGGAACTAAGCGTGATTTCCCAATCAACTACGCCAGGAGGTTTCTAGATGTACATACACCCTGTACAGGTAGCGCCGAGACGTATGGAGATGAAGCTTAGGAAATTACTTCCGGCTACTAACGTAAGCGCTGGTCGATAATATGCAGGGTTTGGTCAATCTAGCATCGATAATCTCAGCGACAGACATATTTGGTAACTCAAACAATATTTTTACATGGGTAGTATAAAACTAAAGTCGCGTCACACCGTCTGTCCGTTTTGTATGTAATTTCGGTACCGTAAAATGGGGTGAATAGAATTCAAGGGGTGAATAGAGTCACAACCTAAAATGAAACATATGTTACTAATTATAAGACTGAAATTATTTCCAATAGACGTAACGTTATTGTCCATTTAATACTTGTTCTTATTTGTAACAAGTTATGACTTTTTTTAGGTTGTGACTCTATTCACCCCTTGATTTCTATTCACCCCTTGATTTCTATTCACCCCTTGATTTCTATTCACCCCTTGATTTCTATTCACCCCGTTTTACTCGGTACGCTTAGATCTTTTAATCAAACTACGCAACGGATTTTAATGCGTCTTATATCGATAAATAGAGTGATTCAAGAGGAAGGTTTTTTTATTAAATTCTGAATTATTAATGGGAAAACTCAAATAAAGCAAAGCGAAGCGAGGGCGGGTTGCTAGTACTCTAATAATTATTATAACTCGTATTTTTTAATAAAGTTGTAACTTTATTAAATACAACTTGTGACTCAGCAAACAACTAACAACTAACTTTACAAGGTTTTTGGTGCAACCATCGTAACCTAGCCTTCACCAAAAGATCCACCATGATGGTGTTACTTACGAGTAGCTTATTTTTAAAAGTCAAACTTTCATTTACAAGCTTTCATTCCCGTAATATATTCCGTTCCTTTTTTCCAACCACCAGGTTCGTCCAACCGTGTTCTGTTTTCTTGATCCTCTTCGAAGAACAGGCTCGCAGACACACTGAATGAATTAATGAATCATA
Organism: Acleris emargana; assembly: GCA_927399475.2. Taxonomy (NCBI): domain Eukaryota; kingdom Metazoa; phylum Arthropoda; class Insecta; order Lepidoptera; family Tortricidae; genus Acleris; species Acleris emargana. Next base: position 8,824,439 of record OV656851.1, read on the forward strand.
TTCTCAATTATATTCTTCAACAGATGTATGTATAAAAAAGTGATTATTATGTAAATTACGGAACGACGTCGCAAGGTTTGTATCAATGTAGTTGCGATATTTAAAAAAACAAGTGCATTATGTGTTTATATGAGCTGTTACAGGGATCACCCTCTGATTGACCGAAGTATAGCCATGTTGCGTTCTACAACAAGTTAACGATTAAAGAAGTCTACTAAATGTATAGAATTGATATACCTACTCAGAGAAATTTAAGGCGATCGAATGACACGTGAATTTATAATCGTTACCGTTTGCAGAATTCAAGTAGTCTTGGCCGTTCTACAGGGGTACCCTGAAGTACTAAATATAAAACTTCGGACGCTCTATAATTTTCTATATACGGCTACCTACTTATTAACGCGATCGGAAATAGACATTGACCAAACGCAATTTCAAATTTTTAGGAAAAAAATGCACGTCTAAAGTATTCATTCGTATACACAGGGGTGTCACAAAACTTGACGTTATACTTATATACCGGTTAAAAACAGTTTTATGTTCCAATAAATGTTTATTCGTTTAGGCGTTATTAAGGTTTTACTGATACTGGTAAACAACGCCTGGCCCGGCTAAGCAGACTTTTTGCATAAAAAGAAGAAGTATATTTAACCGACTTCAAAAAAGAAGGACGTTCTATGTTCCACTGTATGTATTTTTTTAAATATACATGTTCACCTACTTCCCCGTCAATTGTAGACAGATTTCTAAAAATCTTTTTAGGTTCGATTGTGTATAGGTAAGTACCATTGTCATTATAAGCATACATATAGCAAATTTAGTATTTTTCGTAACAAATCTAGCATTTGCATTCAGAAAGTATTATTTGGTTGAACGAACATTCACGCGTCAACATTGCAACACACCCGTGGGTGGGGAACTTCTGGAACTCTTCAACGGTACCTACCTATTTCAAGGGTGGCGATGAGATAACTCGATAGATGAGCGGAGAGATTAAGATAGTTGAGCAACTATAACGAAGAACGTTTAATTGTTTTAATATTACTATAACTTTCCCGCGGTTGCTTGCGGCGAGCTTGAAATGTCTTAATGTTTTATATCAACTAAGAAGTGGGACTACATAATATGATCAATCTAAATAAATGTTTTAAAAAACAAAAACCGCCATCACAAACGCAAAAAATTACTCCCTTTAAAATGTTAGGTCATACATAGCAGACAAACTGAAGTAGGCGACTCACAATAATTTAAATCAAAACCCATTTTAAAATAAGTATTTTTAGCGTTATTGAAGGCGGTTTTTTTTTAATGCGAGCAATTTCAGTAGTTCTGAGTAAGTATTAAAGTTGCTGTAGGTATTTACGATATTTACATTGTAACGTAAAAGAGATAAAGAGAGCTAAGTCAACAATACGAATGGAAATGTCTTAATCAGGGCCTCTATATTCTCCTGCTTTGGTACTTACATCAGTATGCGTGTAGGTACTCATATACATCAGGGTTGATGATAGGATGAATAATTCTGTCGATATTCTTCAGCATAATAACCTAAAACCAACCCCCACGCAAAATAGTTGCATATCTAAGTCGCCCAGTTGCGGAAAAGAACCCGTCACCACTTGTAACGAAAAACAAAAAGGGTCTCTTTATAGAATTTGCTACGGACCCCGTGCTTGCTCGATCCGGTACTGACGACGTTCTATACAAAATTACAATATTTATTATAAAAAAGTTTGTTGTAACGCGGTCTTTTTTAATCGTGTTTCACGAAATTAAATCATTTTTAGGGTTCCGTAGTCAAACTAGGAACCCTAATAGTTTCACCATGTCCGTCCGTCTGTCCGTCCGCAGCCTAACTCAGAGACTCTTAGTACTAGAATGCTGTAATTTGGCATAAATATACATAATAATATTAGTCACGCCAACAGTGGTAAAAAAAATCCCGAAAAAAAAAAAACTTGGGGATGTATTTTTTTTCTCGGCTACCCCATAGTGTGGGGCGTCGTTGGATAGGGCTTTCAAAATATTGCGATTTTACGATTAAGGTATCCTTGAAATATTAAGCTTTAAAGCGCTAATTTTTGTTACAGTTAAGTGTCTCCCTAGAGCCAAACCTACAAATACAAAAAAAATGAAAAATATCCTAAACGAAAGCTACTATAAATAATTTAATAAGAAAACTATCACTACTAAGTAGACTTCAGTGGTTCTTGAGTTACAAACGGTTTAAATGTATATACCTACCGAAAACTTATTTGCGGTGTTGGTAAACTGACCGCGACCTTTGCCGATGTATGGGGATAACAGATTTTCAACGGCAAAGTTAAGTTTGTCGTGAGGTCTAAGTTGTTTGTAGTAACGGCTTTGGAACCCTACACTGAGCATGGCCCTACAGGCTCTTGCCCGGTTTTAATTATATTTTTGCACCGTTGTCATTTGGAGATTATTTACACGCACTTGTCTATGCAAAATCACTAAAATGGCAATAATACTCCATTCACAAATGCCGTTATTGGATGTTTACGCACTGTAAAAACAAGTAAAATTTGTTTGGTTATGTTGATTACTAGGCTTGGGACTTTTGGATGCTCGCTATGGTTCTAGAATCCACGGAGTCGCCATTATGTTAAAATATTTTTTTAGAAGTCAAAGTCAAAGTGGATAAGTACATACAACTTGTATGTATATAATTACCAATAATAAAATACTCTATTGCTAGTAAACAAAATAAACTAAAACAAATACAAAAACAAAAATGTCTTTTTCAATCTACTATTAGTCGCCACTTCTAAATTTTTGATGAGGTACAGGCTTTTTGAATCAGTGCATCATAATCATCATCTATTACTATTTCATGTTCATCATTAAAATGGTACTAAGAATGGAGCACTATTATTTTTTCTATATTTTAACTAATACATTTATGATAAAATTAATTGCAGTCATAATAACGTGGTTATTACCGATCGATATAACAGCGTAAATCTAACATGTTTTATTTTTACACTTTGACTTTGACTTCGAAAAATAATATTTTAACATAATGGCGACTCCGTGGAATCTAAAACCATAGCGAGCCTCCAAAAGTCCCAAGCCTATTGATTACCTTTAAATAGCGGTCGCAAAAAATTAAATTCGCTCCTATTGTTGGAAAAACTAGTTATGTACATACATACATACATACATTAAATCACGCCTGTTTCCCAGAGGGGTAGGCAGAGACCACTTCTTTCCACTTGCTACGATCTTGACAAATTTCTTTCGCTTCTTCAACATTCATACATCGAGTCATGCACGCACGTCGGTTTCGGGTACTTAAGATTCGGCCCTTTTCCAGTATTTCTCCGATTTGATTCGAAAAAGTACGCCTAGGGCGGCCCCTTCCGACCCTTCCACTTACTTTCGATCTATATATCTCTTTCGTCAATCTTCTTTCATCCATCCTTTCCAGATGACCGAACCATCGAAGCATGCCCTTTTCAATCTTAGTCACTACATCTTCTTTTATTCCACATTTCTCTCTGATTTTTTCATTTCTTACTCTATCAATCAGTTTCACACCACACATACTACGCAAAGAGCGCATTTCAACTGCATTTACACGACTTACATGCTTGTCCTGCCACACCCAACATTCACTACCATACATCAGGGTAGGGGCTAGCACTCCATTGTGAACAGCCAGCCGGGCTTTTTGTGAAACGCCCTGTCTGCCTACAAAGGAGTGCAGGGCCCCATTAATTTGATTGCCCGCATTCACCCTCCTCTCGATATCCTTCTCACACTTACCATCTCTTGTAAACATACTTCCCAAGTACACAAATTCGCTCACTTGTTCTACTAATTCACCATTCATATTGATCACACACTCAGTCATCTCCTCATCCTTCTCTATCACCATGACCTTGGTCTTGGCAACGTTTACTTTCATCCCCTTTTGCTTAAATCCCTCATTCATTACTGTTACCATCTCCTGCAACTCAAGTACCGATGGGGCAAGTATAACTTGATCATCGGCATATAAGAGGCATTTGATTAGCAACTCTTGCATACGCAAACCCTTATCATACTCTCTCAAATCCCGCATACAACTGTCCATGAATAGATTGAACAGCCATGGTGAGGCAACACAGCCCTGTCTAACACCTTTAGAGATATTAAACCAGGCCGAGTATACCCCATTTATCCTGACACAGGCTCTGGAGCCCTCATAAAGGGACCTCAAAGCCTGCACCAGGTTGCTGCTCACTCCATACATAGACAGCACCGTCCACAACTCCTTTCTATCTACCCTATCATAGGCCTTTTCCAGGTCCACAAAAGCACAAAAAACCTTTTGGTTGACAGCCAAGAACTTTTCTGTGATGGACCGTAGTGAAAAGACCTGATCCGTACATCCCATTCCCTTTCGAAATCCCGCTTGTACATCCCAGATTTTGTCATTCGTAACATTCAGTACTCTTTCAATTAAAATCTTCGCATATACTTTGCCGACAACACTAAGGAGGCTGATACCGCGGTAGTTTTTGCAGTCTTGCTGTGACCCCTTTCCTTTATACAGAGGGACGATAACGGCCTTGACCCAATCTTCCGGGACTTGGCCGTTACTCCAACATGCATTAAAAAGACGGTACAACAGACTACCCACCAGGCCATCTCCTCTCCTCAGCATTTCTATCGACACTCTATCACAACCTGCTGACTTTCCCGCTTTCATACTTTTTAAAGCTTTCATGATTTCACTCATACTAATAACACTTTCATCTTCGCTACTTGCATCTTTACTCATGCTTTCTGGCTCAAGACAAACATCTTCGCATTCAAACAAGCTTTCAAAATAAGTTTTCCATCTATCAAGCATTTTTTCTTCCTCACATATTAAGTGTCCAGACTCATCCCTCACCGCGCTTAATTTAGTTTTCTCTGATTTCCCCCGAGCCGATTTAATCAAGCTCCAAAAGAGTTTAATATTCGACCGGAAGTTGTCAGAGAAACTTCTATCATACTTTTCATTCAGTGAATCTTTCTTTCTAGCCACAACTTCTTTCACTCTTTTCTTTGATCTATTATACTCTTTTTTCTTTCTGTCGCTTATATCTTGTCCTGGATCTACAGCTACGAAATCCAACCAACACTTTTTCTTCTCTTTCACTACATCATCTACCTCTCTATCCCACCATTCCGGACGTTCATTCTTGCTTTTTCTTCTTTTGACTACACCGCATACTTCAGTGGCCGATTTGACCATGCCATTCTTCATAATCTCCCATACATTATTTATATTATTCTCAACTTCACTGTTATTCATCTTATTGACACATTCAAAACAATCTTTCAGCTTTCTTACGTACTCATCTTGTATAACTTCGTCATTCAGTTTCTCTACTTTTATCCTCTCTAACGCAGTTGTTGGTACGGGAACACGATGGCGCCAACGTGTGAACAGACCCCTTACTCGTGTTACCACTAAGTAGTGATCTGAACCTACGCTAACTCCTCGAAATGCTCTGGTATCTACAACTTTGTTACGCAAACGTTCATCCACAATCATCAAGTCTATCATAGACTTCTCATTCTGCCGTCTCCACGTATACTGATGAATCTCTTTGTGATCAAACAAAGTGTTTGTCACGCAGAGATTCTTAGCCAAACATACATTGAGAAGACATTTGCCATTCTCGTTCACTCGCTCATCACCATACTTACCCAGTACCGATTCATAACCATCCCTTTGCACGCCTGTCCAACCATTAAAATCGCCTAACAAAATAATCCTTTCATTCTCCTTGCATTTTGTTGAAACCTCATGCAAACTTTCCCAAAACTCCTCCCTTTCTTTTTTAGATTTATTCGTATCTGGGGCATAAGCCCCAATTACGAATAAACGGGTGAGACCTACCTTGAGTCTCACCCAGAGAAGTCTTGGGCTCACACATTCATGCTCTTGCATACATTCAGCCATTCGCTCTGTGAGTACGATACCAACTCCCTGACGACCGTGCTCGGATACCGGAACTCCGGACCACAATGCCGTCAAGGGTCCGTGTGTGGACGTACTCACACCTTTTTTCTTCGTCTCAGTCACACAAAGAACATCCAGCTTTCTCTCTTTCATCATCATACATACCTCATCTAATTTATGTTCCATCCCTCCACAAACATTCATCGTAGCAAGGCGGCTTTCAGCGGCCCGCTTTTTGCCAACCCCCCTGCGAACACAGCGTGACGCGTGGCAAACGGCATCGCCGCCGTTCCGATCCCCGGAGGGATCTGAACATACTCGCACTATTGTGCCCCCCCCAGAGTACGAAGGGCTGCCCAGGCTAGGCCTGGGGAGGGATTCTCTGGCATTGCCAGTACCCTCCTGGGGTATAAACCTTTTAAATAGTGCTCGCATGGTCTTTTATGCAGGGTCGGGTTTGAAATCGGAGTTTTCCTTCTCCTAGATAGGTAGCAGCCCAATGCTAACGACGCCTATCCCGCCGGGTTTGAATTCGGAGTTTTCCTTCTCCTAGATAGGTAGCAGCCCAAAGCTAACGACGCCTATCCCGCCGGAGGAGATTTTTCCAATATGATAATCCCTTAATCCCTTAATCGCCTTCTACGATACCCACGGGAGGACAAGGGGTGGTGCTATTCTACTCTACCGGCACCACACGGCTATGACTAGAACTAGTTATGTTATGAATCTAAACGGCATTTGGCTTTCTAGACGCCTAAATAAATACAAGCGTAGTTAGAAATATGTACATATATGTACACATAACACCACGGAGAGGTATATAAACGGGTATACATTTATTTATTAAGAGTATTGTAAGTAACATAAGTAAATTTGGTTTACATACATTACAAAGGTTAGTTTGTTACATACAAGTGAAGCTAATTAAATACCTTTAGAATATATTAAAATAGGGAACGTTTAATTAAAGCATTGAGACCTATTTTTACAAATATAAAACTTATAAGTAATTAGTACTACATATCTATTTTTCTAACATTACAGCATCACCACTGGAAAGCTGCCCCCGTCCCTGATGGATATTTATTCGTCCAGAAGTCTGGAGTTTGAAGTCTCGATAGTGCATAGCTTAAACCGCAGCAGGTGACGCTTATAAGCGTTTTTATAAGAAATTCTTTGAGAAATAAGCGTCAATCAAACCTTGAATTGATCTTTACAAAACCCGTATCCAGCCCTACCCAACCTACTTAAAAACAATTTCCTGTTTTATTATCTGGCCTCGGCTACAACCCGCATCCAAGCTACACAAAACAGGACAAAAAATAAGTTTTAATGACATGCCACGGTAATAGTTTGGAGTTCCAGACCAACTTCTTGTGAGCTTTTTTGCGGTCCAGTCGAACGTTCACCCGTGACTTTGGCGATTGATGAACCAAGAATACACCGGGCTCGTGCCGCGAGCACTCCCGCGCACGCTGGCCGCGACACTTGGCTTAACTAGGTCATCTAACCATAGTATAAAATTGAGTGGCTTCCCACCGTCGTCCCTCTGTATACCTACCTACGCGATAATCTCAAAAAGTACTTAACGCATTTTCATGCGATTTCCACCGTCAGTTAGATATGTTTTCAAAAAAAGTAGCCTATTACCGTCCTGCCGTTGCAGCTTGATGGAGTAAGAAAAATACACACAAACTTTCGCATTTATGTATACTATACAGTGTGCTTACACTTCCCTTAGGACGGCTCACCGAAAACTGAAACCAACAAGAAAATTTTCGTTTTCCCGGGAAAATTTCCACTGGATTTCAGTTCAGTACAATGTTCTGAAGCTATGGTTTCAGTTTTCGGTGAGCCGTCCCTTACACCCTGTATTAGTAGGATAAATTCTGGTTTATGTACTGGTGTTATAGAGAACTCACATAAACTGAGCGTAGCGAGGGCGGGTCGCTAGTAAGTAATACAGAGACACAAGAATATATTTGTTACGTGTGAAACAGCTATTACACAATTTTTGGGGTTCCGTACCCAAAGGGCTCAAATACAACAAACGTGTTCTTTTAATAGATAATGGTACGGAACCCTTCGCGCGCGAGTCGGACTCGAGCTAGGCCGGTTTTTATTTTCATACAAACCATGTCCAGATAATTACGAACACAACAGACAAAAAATGTTCAAATCGGTCAAGCCTTTCTCAAGTTATGGTGTGACCAAGGGAAACAGGGATTCATTTTTATATAGGGTGGGCCAGAAATATTTGCATTTTACTTTTTACTTTTGCTAATTTGCAAAAAAAAGTTGGCCTATCCTATATATAGATGTCTTGGCTACCTCTAGTTTCCCAACCAATTTCCAACAAGACTAGCTAAGAGCCATCCTGATTAAATTAACTTTCAACAACTTTTAAGAGCTATTAAGCCACAGACGGACATAGCGACAATTAAGCTTCAAGCGTTTTACATTTCTGGTATGGGATTAAATAAACGGCATTGAAATCAGTTGAATTTCAAGTCAGGAACAGAATTGACGAAACTTGGTGAAGAGGTGTTAGCTGAAGGGTGGTAGCTGGTGTTTGCGGAAGGGTCGATTGAGCGAGCAAAGTTATACGAGCGCGTTTTAAGCTATAAAAATAATTAAGAATGCACTTGCATGCCCTAAAATCTTGTTTGTACGCGCTGATGGAAATACTTCCGGATAGTAATTCGATTATGATTTGTTACGCGCGTTGGTTGTTAAGAGTAGCATCTGCTTTAGCTATTCTTAAAGTGTGCTCCGCGGAGTCCCGGGGCTCCACAGGGTCCGTGCAAGGGCTTAAAAAAAAACAGTGTTATGTAAAGTACTTTTTTTTTCTAATAGGTAGGTTGGGGCTTTGTAAAATATTTAGAGTTTCAAAGGGGTTAAATCATTAAAAAAGTTTGAAAACTACTGATCTATTTACGTGTACCGTGAGAAGTGTTGTGATCTTGGAAATTATTCTCTTTAAACAATAACTTTTAGATTGATTCGTCTACGTAGTAGTAACCGGCAAACTATTTTATTTTAGGTATGTTAGTATGAAAAGAACTCCCTTCTCTCCTTTTTAATTTTTTGGGCAGTACCACATACAATTAGGTACATTAGGTAGGTATTCATCTACTCCAGGGTGTGGAACGATCCCATTAATACATTGAGACAATCGCCTTTGTAGATAAATATTTTAATCCCGATACGAAAAAACTTAACATTTTCTAACCTTTGAAAACTATGTAAAAGACAAATGTTACACAGATGTTTAATTGATATACCTATGTCTGTGCTATAAAAAGTTTACATACACAAATATATGACTTAAATGCAACATATGCACAAAGTAAATACATGTGACTTTGTTTCAATTTCCTATCCAAAGTATACGTTGCCGGTACAACTTTTGTAACTCTGCTTTTAAACTAATAATAATCTGGACCTCTATTGCTGGCGGTTATAAGGATATCGTCTTTGACCTGTTTTATGGTATTGTTTTGACGTCAGCCACCGTTACTATCAATAAATTATTTTCTTAACTATCAAAATGGTGACAGTACGATAACAGCCCTAACACGTTTTCTTTTACCTTGTTGAATAGAGGCCTAGCTGGATATTTGTATTTTATTACAGCCTGATATATTTTGGGTATTTGAATACACCTTACACATCATTGCTATTCGAAACACATAGGCGCTAAATCAAGGTTTCAAATGTTTCTATTACTACTGCGCATGACATTGCCTCACAGCACAGTCCGGTGATTTGCCAGTGGACATACAAACGAGCATACAAACCTGATAAGTGGGATTAGACATTGCATTCTCAAGAATGCAATTCTAAGTATCAATTTCACCAAACGATGTTTAATGTTAAACAATCGACTGTTAGTTCATACATTGTGACAACTGTAGACACTCTAATCATCAGTTAAGTTGTTAACATCGTTTGGTGAAATTGGTTCTATAGCGGCAAAATGCGTTGCCCACTCTGAGGACTAACTAAGATGAAATGCCTCTGTCATAGTAATTTTACCGGTTGTCATAAGACAACGCCGGAACACCACAATTCTTATTGTGCTGTTCATCGGGTAGGTCCTTGTTACCCTGCTTCTTTCTGGTTTTACCACGGTCCTGAGTTTGACCCTCCGTCACAAATAAACTCGTTTTTTTTAAATAGTTTAGGTTTGAGTTAATAACAAAGAAATAAAGTACGTGGGTATTATTTTTTCCATAATTTGTGACAGACGGAATTGTTGCCTTGATTGAGGCAACACTGAGTTATGAGATTAAAAAAATAACCCTCCTTCTAACGCAGTTGGATAAAAAAGTATGATACAAGATCAGGGTCTGCAGGGCTATCTGTACCATCATGGAGTGCATAAACAATATATATTCTGAGGCGGTATGTTGACTACAGTCTACACTGTGACACACAGGCCACACAGCGCTTAATAAACGCTAATTTTTTGTACGTAGGTAACTAGGTACGCAACAGCGTAAAATATGTAGGTAAAATCAACAAATTCTGGTCACAGTCATAATAATCTTATGTTGCATTTTATATTGCATTTCAATGAAATACTTCGTATTATATATACTTACCCAACAACAAATGAACACGTGTAGCCTATTAAGAAATCGTTATGCAGCAATAACATTCAATATACTTACAGATTACTTTGTCAACACCTCATTTTTATCACGTCAGCTGAAAGACGCCCACTATTGCATGAATAAAATCGAATTCACCAATGACCTGCAATTGTATTTCAGTCGACAGACGGATGGAGAGATGACAAAGAAAGCAAATACATAAGAAAGAAATAGTAAATGGTTTGATACTCTGTTTTTCAGTTCAATTGCTAAGAAATGAAATAGCGACTTAACAAAAAAAAAACAAGAGTATCGCTTGTGTGGTGGAAGACTGGAATTCATACTCGCAGCGGAAGAATAACTCAGTCTTAGGATTGTCTTTTTATTAGTAAGTTTCATCATCAATCATTCATCCAGTTGATTGAGTATCGAAATCAAGCCCGCCTTTAATTTTTTTTGGTTGTAATTGTAAGTAAGCAATACTATCTGAAGAAAGCATCTTCTTGCAGATATGAGTAGATACCTTCAGATTTCCAAAAGATGAAAACCTAATAGGAGGATGGATTCGGCGAATAGGCAGAGAAAATTGAATGCCTAAAAGATGTAACAAAATCTGCTCCATTTTCATCCCGAGTTTTTTTTGCCGAGCGTTTGAGGAAAAGGACGACGTCTTAAACCGGATGCCGTTCCTGTTCATTGTATGTTATGTACCTAAGCAAACATGGATGTGAAAAAAATTTAAGTTTCTTTCACAAAAACGAGTAATGTCGTCCTCCTTATAAATTGCTATTGGTTTTATCTTCAAAATTGTAAATAAAACATTGTTGAATTATTAAATAAATAAATAATAATAATCATTTATGTGAGCAAATTATTGAACATGTTCTTTATTTAAATATCCTAAGACTGATGTGAACAAAAAACTTCAAATCTCACTGATGCACGCTTTTATTGCAGAACGGACTTTTTTCAGCACTGTCATCATGTGCTTGTAACCAAATTCAGCTTAAGACCAAACTACCGATAGTGCAATATTCTTAACGTAGACCCACCGTTTAGTACAACTACTAATCCTAACAGAGATTCTGTTGTCACCTTCCACCACCAGGAAAAATTAGTCGTTGAAAAATAGATTGCAAAGTTTAAAATGGACGAATTACTTATAATATGAACATTGCAAGTTAAATAAAATATTGGTGAAAAAGGACAGTGATAACTTTAACTGCCAGATACTTTTGAACAAATAATTAAAGCTGCGAAATTCATTCGACATATATGATATTATTGTCGACTCAGCAACAACAATGGCGTTGATAGATGCAATCTGTGACAACATGAAAGATAACGAAATAATGCCTATAAGAACATATTTTCCTCACGCGTAATGAATGTCAGAAATAGGTCGAACATAATAATATGTCTTTCGCGGTTGTCATAGTCCAGATTCAATGCTAATACTTAATCTAAGCTCTAGAGCATAAAATGCTGTTATATGTCGCCTACTAACAGCAAAAACAATAAACAACAAAAACATACAAACACTAATAAAAGCCCCTTCATTACGAGACGCCGAGGTTAGCCACGGCGCTGATTTTCAGTGGTACCCTAATGCACGGACGTTACTTACATAATCCTACTAGGTTTTTTATCATTTCATTTTAAATCCTAATCCCTTCTCATAAACTTCCTTTTTTGGGAAAGCACACAATGACACACTAGAAGCACAATTCAATTGGATTCGTGGTCACGAGTCCAGTCACGTTTTTTGGACAATCAAGAAATTCAATTAACTCGGAATCAGTACGGTAATTGGATTCTTTAGTTCTGAAATTAGCTGTGGTTATATGATGTTGTTTTGTAAATGCTGGGGTTATAAAGAATGGTCTTGAAGGTTCCTGTTTATGAAATTTGGTTTTCCGTCTGAGTGATTTTTAATTTCATCTTGCTTGCCACTGCGCGTTCTTGTTCGAAAGTTTCGATATCTTTTAATTGGGTAATTTGAGCACATTCAAAATTATAATGTCACGGCAGCACGAATTTACTCTGTTTATTTAATTATGCTGGCTGTATAGCGGACTAGGTTTTGGTTTCTTATTAACATGGTGTCGTACAGACGAGTTCATAAATATGAGTACACTTTTGTACCATGTCACTTGATCCGCTCTGATAATTCATATATGGCAGTTGAAACATTACATTAAATAGACAAAGGTAGGTTTATGAACTTGAATGTACGAATACTTTTGGCGTGTAGGCAAGTGGTTGACCAATTAATCCCATGAACAGAAATTCATAGAAATATGATGACGACAGCTTTTTCGGTGCATTTATAGCAACTTGTCCAGGCTAACTGAAATGCTTTAGTCCTCGCATTGTTGCTGTGTCTTATTTACACAACCCGTTCCCTTGACTTATGGATGTTGTTAAGTATTAAAGTATGTATCGTCGGTGGCAATTGAAATGGGCAATGACTTAGTTTATTATAATTAGAAATGTAAACAAATTAGTTCTGCTTGACACATAACCTCAAATTTTCATCGAGCATGTTTTTATTAAAAAATGGTATAACTATTAGTTATTTACTGTTGAACTTAGACTTACTTACTTAAAGTAATAAAAAAATGTGTGTAAATGGTTAACTTTACATTACATTAAATCACGCCTGTTTCCCAGAGGGGTAGGCAGAGACCACTTCTTTCCACTTGCTACGATCTTGACAATTTTTTTTAGCTTCTCAACATTCATACGTCGAGTCATGCACGCACGTCGGTTTCGGGTAGGTACTTAAGATTCGGCCCTTTTCCAGTATTTCTCCGATTTGATTCGAAAAAGCACGCCTAGGGCGGCCCCTTCCGACGCTTCCACTAACTTTCGATCTGTATATCTCTTTCGTCAATCTTCTTTCATCCATCCTTTCCAAATGGTTAACTTCATCTTCAAAATACGTGATTATGGAGCAATAAAAGTAAACCAAAGGCACCTAGCCTTTTGTTTTGGTTGACATCTGTTCCTATTATCAATCTAAACCAACTACGTTTTCTCTTTATAAGTATATTTATCGTTGTCTAGTTTTCATAAAAGGTACAAGCCTTGAGCTTAGTTTGGAACTAGGCGACTGTGTAAGATTGTTCCCTGATATTTATTTTAATTTTATCCTTCTTAACGTTAGCTCATACAAACTTCAACAATAGTCCAATTTTCCTTATAATATATTATCTTGAAGCTTACGTTTACTGCTATTATTGCTGGGTAGGTATATGTAATAAGGAAAATTGAACTATTGTTGTAAACTAGGACCATGTTCTAAGGGTTTACGGTATTAGTTATTATGTATTTACGATAAACTAATATAATAGCACGTGCCAAATCATGGTGGAGAAAGCCTTTTTGAGAAATTCCTCAGTCCCAAGGGAGTGGACGTACTTTGGCTGATGTTTTATTTATTTATTTAATATATCGCACAAAAATACAAATTTATGTACAAAAGGTGAACTTAATGCCTAATGATATTCTCTACCAGTTGACCTTTGGGCAAATCAGAAAATTGTTGTAGGCGGTGCAATATTGTATGAACGATAGCATTGAGAGCATAATACCATGTATCGAAAAACTTATTTCTGTATCTAGTACATAATGAAGCTTACAGGCACCTGAAGAGCTAATTATGTACCGTTGCATACATACATTTTTCTACAAGCTTAAAATGATAATGGCAAAAATAAACAATCATTAACTTTCTTGTATAGGTACTTTCCTCGATTTTTATGCTAACAAATTACTTGTGAGAAAAGTTATTTTGATTATTTCGATTGGCGTTTATATATTGTGAATTTATTGCTAAATGTTTACAAATTTCATACAAATATTAATAGTTAACATTGCTCGTAGAACTGATGGCCGTTGGAGCGGAAAGGTTCTAGAGCGGCGACCGCGAACCGGGAAACGAAGTGTTGGCAGACCTTCCACAAGGTGGACTGACGATCTGATAAAGGTCGCGGGAAACCGCTGGATGACAGCAGCAGAGGACCGGTCGTTGTGGAAAACCTTGGGGAAGGCCTTTGTCCAGCAGTGGACGTCTTGCGGCTGATAATGATGATGATGATTAATAGTTAATGTTGACACTTTCCCCCTTTCCCACGTCCAGTCAACCCGTAATAGGGCCGGTGCAGCAGCTGATCAGGCCCAAACCATCAAGCGCTGCAAATATTCATCATTATTAAATAATTACAAATTTGTGGCACTTGCAGTGGAGACCATGGGTTCTTGGTCAGCTGATATGAAAAGCTTTATGAAGGCTCTGTCATCCCGGCTCATAGACACCTCCGGAGATCCTAGAGCTGGTGCTTACCTCTCCCAAAGGATTGGGCTAGCTATCCAGAGAGGTAATGCAGCCAGTGTCATAGGGACCATGCCGCGAGTGGACCTGCTAGAGGGGGTGTTCTTTTTATAGTGGTGACTCTTATTTATATCTTTAATATTTGAGTAGCTTTAAGCTTAGTTTTATTTTAATTTGAGTAGCTTAGTTAAATTTTTATGTATATTTACATAAAGTTTTGTTTTAACTTTTCATTGTAGTACCTATAATCTATATCATATAATAAATAAATGGCCCGTTAAAATACAAATTTAAATTAGGATGTCAAGTGTTCACTAAACGACAAGACAGATATCCGGACTGACCGTAGCAATGCTATAATAGTAATTATAGATCTGTTATTAAATATCATGGCAATGATCGTTATAGAATCGTTTTCACGCCTCTGTTACGCAATAGGTGGTACGTATTCTGATACCATTAATGTTATCAATACCTATTACAGGTTTATAGTACTCGATTAGAGAAAAAAAAATATATTACTAATTACGCAATAACTTTATTTTTTTCCTGTCCTGTTCAAATACAGGGCGAACGACATGAAGTGTTACCAAATTCACAAAATCGAGCCTGGTGTCAAAGTAAATGCGACTTACTATCGGGAAAAGGTTTTGGAAGCTGCGTTGGAGCCTTGGGCACGCAAACATTTCGGTAGTAGACCGTGGACATTACAACAAGACTCGGCCCCGGCTCATAAAGCTCGTGTGAACCAAGAATGGCTGAACAACGCGTGCCACAATTTATTTCGTCCACACAATGTCTTTCGAATTCCCCAAACGCGAACCCGATGGACTTCTATTATCTGGTCCATTGTGGAGAGCAAGGTGAGGAGAAGAAAACATGCCAGTATGGATGCATTGAAGAAAGCGATCGTACGTAATTGCCATTGCATACCGCAGGATCACATTCGTGCAGCGTGCAACTCATTTTTCTACCGTCTGAAGGCCATAGACAGCAGAAGGTGGTCATATCGAGTTAAAATAAAGTAATCTTAAAAATTTTATATCTTTTTCTCATTTTTTTCTTAATATTGAATAATTTAAGAGAACAAAAAAAAATCGTAGCCTTTTGAATTTGGTAACACTTCATATCGTTCGCCCTGTAATGTTAGTAGGTGCTTATTACATACATGCATACCAATGCACGTATGTAATAAGACTAATAACAATACGACAAAAACCATCTTAATTTTGGTACAAAAATATTCATCTCTCACAATCCCTAATTATCTTTTTTTGCAGAAAATATCAATATTTGGTTATCTTGTTTCATTTTAATTATGTAAAGCCTTCGCGGCTAACCGCCGAACGATTTTAATGAGGAGTGGAGTAGTTCGATCCCCGGAGAAGGACAGAGGATCCCTCATTCCCAGAAAATTTTATAGTTCCCCTGGGATTACGATAAATGAGTTTCACACAAAGTCACGCGGTTACCTTGTAATCAATATAAGTGAGAGTTAGTAAGTAGCAGCCTCCTGTAGGGTGCCCCATTCGTATTTCGTACTTTAACTCTATCACGAACATTTCGATCGTTCGTCACGATTTCAAATCGCCTTTACTATTCGAAAGCGTGTACTTACGTAGCTTGGGAACCTAAACCAGCCGTGAACATGGCTAATACAGGCTCCTACAGGCTGGTTATTACGGAGACTCCTCCTTGTTACAGTCGAGTTCATAAAGATGTATACACTTTAGTGCCTTGTCACTTTAATCGCTGTGATAATTCGTATATGGCAGTTTGAACATGTCATTAAATAGACAAGGTACTAAAGTGTATACATCTTTATGAACTCGACTGTACAGCCCAGGCCAAACGTCGGTTTAATAACCAGGTGTGTGTATTATAAGTACTTGGGTGATTATAAGGCGGGTCAACCGCCGTCATTAATAATATTGTCTTCGCATATTATTTAAGATAAACTCTATAAAGGAGATTGACAAGTTTTGACCAAATGCTGCCCGCAAGACAAACACCTCTAACGAGTTCCTTACTTTAATATGTATCTATTAGAAAAACACATATTTTCAAAATTGGTTCAAGAGAAATAAAAATAAATAAAAGCTTTCGTTTTGTCGTTTTTACTTTGCACTTTTTGCTCTCCAAGGTGTTTCCTTTTTGAGCGCCAACAACGCCTAATGTGGTCACAAGTCTTCAAGCCCACCACCACTGACGATTAAATGGTGTTGTTGACGCATTCATCAACATAAAGCGATCTTGAAGATTGCTTTATGTGGATGATCCTAGGAATAAATTGACTATTGGCTCACGTTATGTGCCTAATTTGGTTTTTAGGGTGGGCTAGCCACCAAGGCGCCTTTTAGGTCACTGCTCTATTTCCCTATAGAATTATTATCAACCAAGATGACAATAAGAGCGTAATGTACTATTAAATTGATTCTATCGATGATTAAGTTCTCACCAAAAAGTCTTTTTTTTCATGACTCCCGGGTTAGATCTTGAAGCACTTTAATCTACAGTCTAGTGTTAGCCTAAGGAACACAATGCACTATGTGACTATGTGTTCATTCTGGGCAGCATTTGGTCTAACTCTCATCCAAACATGGTCAATCTCTTTTCTTGTTCTTTTAAATGGAATGGATACTACCCCTGGGTCCGTTGATTTTGACATCAAAAGTTGTTGGTAGTTTTCATTATTATCGTCACATCAATATATTGAAGACAACAATAAAGGCGGTTGAAACGTCTGAATATTCACCCGCTTCCTCGTCGTTAGTTTTCATCGCGTTACGGCCTGATTTTACGAAATCTTTCCGTAGCGCGAATCCTAAAAAAGACACGTCTCCATTCATTATTTTAAGGTATACCTAGTCGCATTCGGATCAGTGTTCTTTGATATTAAATATCCATACACCTAAATGTATAAACGTCAAACTTAGGTAGTTCTTGTTAGACTAGAATCGAGTTTGACATTTAAAATTCGGATTCGGAAACCGTAAGGGCATATTTTATGGCCGATTAAAAAATGACCGTCTATCACTTTTGATTTATATTATTTACTGATTATATTCTCATTTATTTTATTTGTGAGAACTAGGTATTACTATCTTTATGTTTCTAGTTTACTTAAGCAGATCACTGGCTATTTTTAACAGTAAGTTTATCACAAATAAACTTAATATTGTGTAAAAAATGAAATAACAAATAAAGTCATAAAATTGTTTTATCTAGACGGTATGGTGGTTTACTAGTAACTAATAAAAAACCAACTAAATGAATTCTAAGCGCATATTTTATACATTGGCCTATTTGTTTATGGGTGAGCATACGCCGTACATTTTGATGGGACGATCGATATAGTCATTGGCATTCTAGACAGCGTGTGCGAGTGAATATAGCACCGAGTACTAAATAATAGCTATCCCTTTAGCTTTGCATTTGTTGACGTGTATGTGCACGTACAAATGACGAATACAACTAACCTACTTCAATCTTACCTGAGTAATATGAGCGAGGTATCATGTGTACGTTTTGTTTCGGATCATTTAAACCCAGAAGGTATCGTCGGTAGGGTTACCTGATCGGGTATCAGCTCATCATGCGGCCTACTTGTCATCGCAGTGTTGACCAAGCTATTACGTAATTCAATGGTCTGCCGGACTTTAGCGGGATAGATTTTTTCCCGAGTGATTTTTTTCTGTGCAACATCGTTGTCAATGAATACGATTAGAGTAGAGTTTTTTTTTTGTTTTTTGCATAGGTAGGCAAACGAGCACACAGGCCACCTGATGGTAAGTGGAAACTGTGACCCATAGACATTCGCATTCACAAGACTGCAAATGCACTGCCAACCCTGAGGACTAAGATGGAATGCCTCTATTTATGCTAGTCATTTCACCGGCTGTCTTATCCCCAAACCGGAACACAACAATGCAAACACTGCTGCTTGGCGGTAGGTTAATAGAAGATGGTGGTACAACCCCGACGGACCCTGCACAAGGTTCTCCCACAAGTAAAAGTAAAAGGCTATAGACCAGCCGAACAGAGGATTACATTAAAGGTAAACCAAGGCAACAATAATACATAGGTTGCATGTTGTTGTTGGCACTGCAGGCGGGTAGTATATGAAATATAACTAGGCATCTAAAATGGGACTAAAATTTATCGGACAGGTTTAGCTGCCACGACAAGACGTGGCTGACCTAGTTTTTCTAGCCTACTTATCGATCTTAATTGAATAGACATAGTGTAATGTTTGTTTAACTTCTATTGAATCTGGTTAAAAACCTAATGCAAAGTCCTAACTCATCTAGTTACTTCAGGGCTAGCTGAAATTTAGGAATAAGTTCACCTTTACTACTTTGTTCTAGTTATTTATTTATTTTATTATGGCAACAAACACTCATTACATTTTCAGATGTACAAATTACACTAGTACTAGTACAAAAACAAACACAAACAGTGCCCAAAATAAATAGTTAAAATTAAGTTAATACTGTTAAACAAATTTTTGAGCTTACATAACTAACAATAAGAGCTCTTGTTAGATACAAAAGGACCTTATGATACAAAATAGGAGACCTAAATTAATACATTACATATCATTTACGTACTGCCGATGAAGTCATTGTACAGTGATCGAAGTAATTTTGACGAAAAATGTATGTTCCGGCAGTTCGCAATTCGCAAGTGACATAGAGAAAATATATTCGTGTTTACAAAATGTGAAAGTTGCAGTAAAGGAGAAAAAACGTCCCAATAATCGACATAAAGATGTCGATTAAAGAATCTTTTTATTTGAATTTATTCTACAGTTATATTTTGGTGCAATTAAAGTTTACATAGTCATCCATATAAGTCAATTCATAGAAATTGATATTTTTATTATTATTTTCACCTCAGCAGCTCAAACAAGCAGGTTTTGCTGCTTAAAAACAGTGAGCAAAATTCAATTTTGCTGCGAGCGAGAGGCAAAGTAGCTTTTTAGTTATTTTTTTTAAATGCCGTGAGCAGTGCTGGGGCTACTCACAACATTGGAAAAAATGTAACTTCACTTTCTTCTGTCACTTTCACTTCGATAGGAAAAAAGCGAGAGATAGAAACAACTTGATTCGAAGTTCGATTTTCAAATTCCACACATAGTAGGCCCAAAAAGAAACGCACGTTCGGATGCACACATAACCGTAAAATTGCAAATAAAACTATCTGTTAAAGTTTGAAATGTGTTTATTATAACTATTTTATACAGTAGGTACAATAATTTTTTTTATTTAATGTTTTGAAGACAAAATTAATGAAAAATAAGAAATTTATCATGTATCTACATAATTTTGTTATCGTTTTAACAATCTTTAATTTCGTGACATAAACCGCGGGGGCAGTTTCAGAACGCATTTCAAAAATAGCGGGATTATTGTAGCCAATAGCCATAGACAAGGCCTAGTTAGGTTTTTTTAAAGCCACAGACTACATAAAGCTGTATAAAGTTGTGTTTGCACTACGGCATTATCAAGTTGAGTGACAGGTTTTATCTGTTTCATGTTTATTTTGTCCACTTTTTATTTTATTAGTATTTTGCAAAAATGATTGTGATTGATGCATATGCGATCGTGTCGTTATTTAGTCGTGTATTCACCAAATGGTCACAACGCCGGAAGAATCCCGCTATTTTTGAAATGCGTTCTGAAACTGCCCCCGCGGTTTATGTCACGAAATTAAAGATTGTTAAAACGATAACAAAATTATGTAGATACATGATAAACTTCTTATTTTTCATTAATTTTGTCTTCAAAACATTAAATAAAAAAATGATTACTGTATAAAATAGTTATAATAAACACATTTCAATCTTTAAAAGATAGTTTTATTTGCAATTTTACGGTTATGTGTGCATCCGAACGTGCGTTTCTTTTTGGGCCAACTATGTGTGGAATTTGAAAATCGAACTTCGAATCAAGTTGTTTCTATCTCTCTAGCACAGTCGATAAAGGAAGACGGTAATATCAATATGAACCTCGCGACCTCACATTGTTTGAACGTGACGTATGTTTTGTCGCTATCATTGCCAGCACCTACTCGATCCGCACGTAAGCAAACAACGTTTACGAGTTTGACATTGTCAAGAAAGTTGATAGCATACTATCAGTGCGGCTGGCAAGATGACACGAGGACATTTGAATGTTTTTCACCTCAGCTCCTTAAAAAAGACAGGGTTTGCTGTTTAAAGACAGCTGGCTTAATTCGATCTTGTTATGAGCGAAAGACGGTGAGCAAAATTCGATTTTGGTGCGAGCGTGACACAAAGTAACTTAATAATTAAAAAGAATATACCTACATGGAATATATTTGGAAGAACGTGTGGTTACCGGGATAGAATAGTGCCTAATGTCTTCCGGTGGATGTCGTAAGAGGCGACCAAGGGAATAAAGGCTTGTAGTATTATTAGGCGATGGGCTTGCAATCTGTCACTAATATACTGGTAAACATCTTAGCCTGATTGTGCAAAATGTGGTTACAGAATAATTAACAAGTTATTAGAGTTTTTGTTAATTCTGTAGCTCTGCCTACCCCACTCTGGGAATGAAGGCGTGAGTTTATGTATGTATGTATCTTATAGAGTTTTTCCTTCACCGTATGAGCATCGGGTAATGCACTTAATTTAGAAAAACTCATTGGTACATGGTGACCGCGGGGGTTGGAACTTGTACCTTACGATCACGATTCGACCCCCTTAGCAACTAGGGGGTTGACTCGTGATCGTTAGGTCGTAAGGTCCAAATATACTCGTACATGTAGTTTAATGCGTACCATGTTGTATTTCTTTACCTTTAAGTATTATGTTCTCACAGCTGAGGTCAAAAGTTGTACCTATGTGCATAACGAGACCAAAGTTATCTTGTTGCACAAATAACGAATTCCTTAGTAGGTACTAGGCATGAACATCATACCTAGCTACGTTACGTTTTCGAATCGCCTTTACCATTGAATAAATATGATACGAACCCATAACGTATATAGGTACTTTACGACTCGATAACGATACAAAGACCAACGTCTATGCCAACATGCTAGGACATTTTAGTACTAAATACGGAATCGCCATACACACTTACACATACACTTTTTCTCGATGACGTTACACTAACGTTTACTTGTGCTCGAGGTCGAAGTAAAGTTTATATTTAACTGGTAGCGAATCAAGGGACCCACGATATAATATGGAGATAAATCATGCTTATGTCAATGTTGTTGGATCTGCCGAAGATGTATGACTCCTTTGAGACAATGATGATAAGGAGCTTGGTCAGTCATGTTGAACTTTACTTTAATATACTCTACTTAGTTGTATGGATATGGAAAAACAAAGTGATTTATGTACATGAGATTCGAATTTTAAAAATACTTGTTTTTTATATTAAATACGTAGTAAGTACCTAAATTAAGCGGTACCAACCAGCAGAACCCTTGGCTATAAATAAACAATAAATTGTATGGCAACTATGTAATTAATAAACGCAGTTTTTCACGACCATCATAAATAATGAGGGTTGTAGGTAGGACCTTGATGTGCAAAGTCCGTCCGGATCACTACCACAATCTTATCCATGAACCTACCGCCGAACAGCAGTGTTCGCATTATTGTGTTCCGGTTTGGGGATACGACAGCCGGTGAAATGACTACCATAGTAGCATTCCATCTTAGTCCTCATGGTTGGCAGTGCAATTGCAGTCTTAGGATTGTGGTCTTGTGAATGCGAATGTCGACAGTTTCCACTTAACATCAGGTGGCCGGTGTGCTCGTTGGCCTTCTCTATGCCATTAAAATACAAAGTTATTTATTAATTTAAATAATTTTTACTCAATTGTGACGTCATAGTTGAGCGTCAATTTGTATGGGGCGTTTTCAATCCTTATTAGGAATGTTGACTTTGACTCTTATTTCTGACTCTTAAGTGCTCTGATTATACAATCAGATTCTTACAAAAAAACTAAATCGATTGGAAGAATTTCATAAAATGTCATCTAGTTAAATTCCCGGAAGTTGACGCATTTTTATGCTAAATTATTATTGCGCTCACCAATTATAATATTATCTATGTATTATCCTACTTCTACTATAATATTATGGATGGTGCACTAAAGACAGTCTAGTAGGTACCTTTTATAATAGTGACTAGACGATCTTTTATCGATGAGGTTATACACCGTGTTTTTATTGATTTACGATAACTTCGGCATATTACTAGGCACATCCATAGGAACTAAGTGGTAGATTCTTTTCACCTCAGCAGCTCAAACAAGCAGGTTTTGCTGCTTAAAAACAGTGAGCAAAATTCAATTTTGCTGCGAGCGTGAGGCAAAGTAGCTTTTTAATTATTTTTTTTAAATGCCGTGAGCAGTGCTGGGGCTACTCACAACATTCGAAAAAATTGAACTTCACTTTGTTCTGTCACTTTCACTTCGATAGGAAAAAAGCGAGAGATAGAAACAACTTGATTCGAAATTCGATTTTCAAATTCCACACATAGTAGGCCCAAAAAGAAACGCACGTTCGGATGCACACATAACCGTAAAATTGCAAATAAAACTATCTGTTAAAGTATGAAATGTGTTTATTATGACTATTTTACAAAGTAGGTACAATCATTTTTTTTATTTAATGTTTTGAAGACAAAATTAATGAAAAATAAGAAGTTTATCATGTATCTACATAATTCTGTAATCGTTTTAACAATCTTTAATTTCGTGACATAAACCGCGGGGGCAGTTTCAGAACGCATTTCAAAAATAGCGGGATTATTGTAGCCAATAGCCATAGACAAGGCCTAGTTAGGTTTTTTTTAAAGCCACAGACTACATAAAGCTGTATAAAGTTGTGTTTGCACTACGGCATTATCAAGTTGAGTGACAGGTTTTATCTGTTTCATGTTTATTTTTTCCACTTTTTATTTTATTAGTATTTTGCAAAAATGCTTGTGATTGATGCATATGCGATCGTGTCGTTATTTAGTCGTGTATTCACCAAATGGTCACAACGGAAGACCTGCGTTGGCCCTACCAGCTTCACGCTGTGTTGTTCTCGCTGCTGAGGTGAAAAGTTGTATGTCTCACACGAGACCAAAGTTTTTTACGTCTCGTATCTTTGAATCCCTCGCTACGCTCAGGATTCTAACCTAGAATCACTCGCTACGCTCGTGATTCAATAATATAATCCTTCGCTTACTCGGGATTCAAAATCATCACTCGCAGCAAAAACCAACTTTGCTCTCTTGTTGAACAAATAACTATTTTTTTTATATTGCAAAAAAAAAAAAAAAAAACTCTATGGAGCAAAGTAACTAAATGAACATAGCTCCATAGAAAAAAAATTTTTTTTTTTTTGCAATATAAAAAAAAGAATCTACCACTTAGTTTCTATGGATGTACCTAGTAATATGCCGAAGTTATCGTAAATCAATAAAAACACGGTGTAGACCGACTCGTTATGTTATAGGAAACACTGACCTTCCTTGGGATACAGATATCGGTCTAGATAGACAATGAAAGTGTTGATTACTCAGCTTCCGTGTCTTATCTTGAGAAACAAATAACTGCACCGAGAGTCAATGCCATATTGCATAATTCTTAACACGTTCACCGCCAGGGATTCAGTATCGGTTGCATTCTGTATCCTCGAGCCTGCGCATGGAGACTTCTCACTTTTGGATTGTGCTTAGATCCTAATTTTACAGGTTGTTTGTTTATATTGCCGATTAATAAAGTGAATACATACACCGTGTTTTTTTTTGATTTACGATAACTTCGGTATATTACTGGGTACATCCATAGAAACTAAGTGGTAAATTAGATTATTAAATATTGCCCAAAAAAAAAATACTGTTTAGAACAAAGTAATCAAATGTTGTATCTTTGGTCATTCTAAAAGAGCTTTTATAGTTAACTAATAGTCAGTGTCAAATACGTCAATGTTGGCCTGACATACACACACAATTAAGAACCTTTTACACCAGTTCAACGTGATTAACTGATTAAATTTAAAATTAAACAGCTTTAAAACCGTAAGAGTTATAATTTACCTGTCTTCGGGAAATTAACTTTATTTGACCTAAAGAACGTTCCTTTAAAGTTATCGTAAATAAAAACCCGGTCCTAATAAAAACAGTCCTAATGGGATACTATTAATGTAAACATTTCTGCAATTATAGACGTATATCTTAATTGAGAGTCGGGGTACGCATGAGGTGCGGGGTAGGGAGTGCAACCGGTTAAAACCGGATTTAACCGGTTTTAACCGGTTATTTTCATACAAAAACGTCTAGTAACCGGTTAAATAGCAATCCCTAGAGCGGGGAGAGGGCAAGTGTCACTATATGAACTTTGTACCTCACCTCCGCATCTCATGCCTACCCCGGCTCTCAATAAAATTGTACTCCTATTGTTGTTAGATAGTGAAAATAGTCCAAGAAAACAAACATTCAGGTCAAAAAACTTTCACAATACATTCTTATCATAGAGTTCAGTCGACCACAAAAACAAATTCACCTCTAAGATTAATAGCCTGACCTACATTATCATTAAAAATAACCGCAAAATTATTGCTCATTTGTTCTGCTGTTTAAGTTGCCATCCTCCCGGCTCTAACAAACGTAGGTAGTTTTACGTTACGGGCTTAAATAAAACATGGACCACACCTACAAAATTATCAAAATTGGGTTTCATATACAATAAGATCTCACATTTTACGATTTCCTCACATTAAGTGTCTGATTCTTCTTAATAATTGTTATGACATCGATTCAAAAAACGAAAGCAAAACTGCGTCAAGTATAAATGCATCGCACCGTGGTACAGTCCGCCTTATAAGTACTAAGCTGCACACTTAGCTGTCACTTTACTGACATGTTGGAGCTGCTGCACTAACCTGTCGAAGGCAGTAAAGCGCCATGGTATGGACATATGGCCGACTACCAAATCAAATAAGGTATAATTTTTGCATCTTATGAGTTTAGGGTGAGGGACTGCCATCGTTATGGACCACATAAAATGAGGAATTGCAAAACTAGCAAATAATTGAGATGTAAACAAACGGCCATGACGATGATGATTAGCGAAACAAAACATTGACATATTCCAATATTCTAGATACAAATTACGACTTATTCAGTAACTGCACTAACCCAACAATATTAAAGATAAAACATCATTATGGTGAAACCAAAACTGTTTCGTATATAACTCTTGCTAAAGAAGCTACCGGTCTCCAATTACAAATATATCGTCTACCTTTACGTAGACGATATTTAGCGTGGTGGGCAGACCTCAACAAGGTGGACCGACGACGTGGCTAAGGTTACCGATGGAGGCAGGTGGCGCTGGACTAGCCCTTTTGACGATCCCTGGGGAGGCTTATATCCAGCAGTGGACGCCTTTCGGGTAAAACGATGATGACCAGCTAAAAGAAAATATGGTAAAACTATCTTGAAAGCAGCATTAATGGCTTCCAAAACTTTACATTAACAAAAGTTTTGCGTGGTTTGGACACTCGATATTGATGGGCCACAAGTAAATAAATAAATCTAGCTTGAGGTTATAGATCAGTTTATTTGGTTCAATATGTGTAGAACCGTTAAGATTAAATCGGGTTTAACGATTATTTATTTTTGTATTTTACCTAAAGTTATCGTCTCGTGGTGGTTACACGTCATTGAAGTGATAGCGAGGGTTGCGTGGTCAAACCCAATAAGTCGATATAACTTGTTGTGTCAAAAAGAACACTAATGAATACATCAAAACAATTCAAATTTCAATACAATTATTTCGATTTATCGGGTTTGACCACGCAACCCTAAGATAAGATTGAGAGGAAAACTATGCCTTTGTTCACATTTCGGATTGATATCAATGTCACAAACATTTCATAGACACAAGCTATGGTAACTTCACCGTTTAAAAAAACTGCTATAATGTCAACGATATGATAAAAACTTTGAAACATGAGGGGCATAATCAAATGGTAATAGAGTCCGTCTTTGTTATCCAAAATATTTTTTAACTTGGTCGTGGTAATCTTATACTTAATGAAATTGGGGTTACAATGTGTGTAAACATGACCAAATTTAAGCTCTCAACAATCTTATTGTTATTAGGTTGTACTGAAGGAAGGTTGTAAGTAATTATTCATAGAATTTAGAAAGGGAAATTTCCAGAGGGGGTCACCAACTCCGTTTGAAGTAAAATCAAACTAAAAAATAAAATATTCAACATTTATCAAGAAAATATCACAAACATAATTAAAGACGATAATTTAATTGGCTTGTTTAAAGCGCAGATAAAATCAGACAGAATTTTTCTGTATGATCTAATAAATTTAATTTACGTGACTGACCACGGGAATAAAAAAACTCATTCAATTACTCGCAATGCATTATACAACATAATTTAACATCTATTATCGATACAACTATCGATATCAGTAACGCTGCATTTTATAACACCTGAGGGTGTCAGATCCCAGCATATTTGTACATCTGATTCTCAATGTTTCCCTCAACGCTGACTTTTCTGACTAAACCATAACATCGAAAAAGACCGAGACATCCAGAACGTTTTAACACTTACAAGTAGTTTAAGCGAGAACACTAATGATGCTTTCCCACTGGCGAGGCGAGACGGGAATTGAAATCCCGCCAGCCCATTTCCACAAAAAATTGCCAATGCAAGCCATCATAACATTTCTGTATCAGAGTTACAAAATTGTCTATAGAGTGGTCATTCTTACTTGTCTAATATAGTAAACCAATTTTTAACCTCACATTGATACTTTATTGTCTAAAACAGCTCTTATAAAGTAAACTGAGTAAACATATTGGGCATCACTTGGCCAATGTATATGGTCTGTGATAGCCAAAGAAGGTTATATTTGAGGTTAGAAAGTGGTTTACTACATTAGACAAGTAAAAAAAAACGCGGTATATTTTAATACGGGTCAATATAATTGCAACAAATATTTCTCGTCTCGCGAGAAGGTCCTCACCAACCCGGACCACTTCCAACTCTAATCCACCTCGCCAGTGGAAAAGCACCTTAACAAATACCAGATACCGTATTGTGTCTACATCAATACCTAATCAAGGCATGACAATCACTCCTCCGGGCTCGGCTATCACGTACTAGACCATTGTTTAAGCTAATGAACTTCAAATACAATTACAGTTGCTAAATGGACCTGTACTAAAATTATCTTAATTGCAATGCTTTGCCTCAGATTGTCATCACCTTGAATTTAATAAATAACTGGCATTTACAATATTCTAAGCAGTTCTCATTTTCTCAAACGTCACAACAAGCATTCAATGCCCGCTGTGTTATTTTTTTTTTAACACGGGCAATGATTATGTTGACTTTATTCACATAATCAAGCCAATCAGATATTTCATGGTAGATCTGGAGGTCTTCGGATGCAATGAATGCAAAAAAGAGGGCAATGGAGCGACGGACAAATCGTCGTGACCCAAATACGGAGATGAAAAAACAGCATCTCGTCTTGAGTAGCTATGACGGCTTACCTATAAAATACCCCGCAGCAAAATATAGGAAGATACATAAATGCTGATCGCATAATGTTTAAAACAATTTTAACGAACATTGACTATTGTCTTTTATTACAAATATAAACATGAGGTACTACCGCGCAAGATGTCTCAGTTTATAGGAAAACAACATCTATGTATGACTCAAGTAACTGCTAATAAAATATAAATAATACTCATAAATCTTCATAACAATTGATGAATCCAATCTTCTCTCTCCAAATTGCATTTCTACTATTACTAGCTTTCCGCCAAAGAATTGGCCAGTCTTCCAGCGTTGGACATAGTACTGTACAGGTGGAAGAACAAGTAGAGGAGCAATCCCACGCAGATTATAAAGAACACTATACAGAAGCACACAACACATTCGGAGAGATACACCCTCAGTCTGTCAGTCCGGCTCATGTGGGGGCCGGGGAGATCCACACTTT
Source organism: Acleris emargana (assembly GCA_927399475.2). Taxonomy (NCBI): domain Eukaryota; kingdom Metazoa; phylum Arthropoda; class Insecta; order Lepidoptera; family Tortricidae; genus Acleris; species Acleris emargana. Next base: position 8,853,352 of record OV656851.1, read on the forward strand.
CGTAAGACCACATCTTCACTTCACGTTCAGTTATCTTGTAAAATGTTCGTTCGTTATCACCTTATCAAGTTTTGAATGAGCGTCAACAGTCGTCTGTTTGCTTTCCGTATTACGGTCCGTTTGATACATTATTTTTTCCGGCGCACGATTGTTTTTTTTACCGGCGGCGGACGCGCAGGCGGCTGTTCGCTGCTGTCGATCCCAAGCGTGTGCGATACAAGTATTGGCGCGCTACAGAACCTATTCAAACAGACGTTCAATGGCGTGCATTACCTCACTGATAACGTATTGTTCAGTATTTTATGGCACGGCCATTTACTGCAGTTAATTTGGCATTAAATTACTCTTAGATAAGATTAGCGTTGTTTGGTTTACTTTTAACGTTATCTTAAACTATTTTTTAAACATGTTTGAATGTAAATAAGTACAGTTAAGTATGAGTAGCTGACAAAAACAAGGCACCCTAGGCTTGCATGACTATGACAAAGAATGATCAAAGTTTAATGAACGGTGGATAGCCCCGTCATTCTCTAACTGAAAGGCTTTGGATGCAGAAATAACACAGGCAAAGTGAATTCGTAAGTATTCCACGTAACTGATCGCGACAACACTTTAGTCTCTATTATTACGTGATTCAATGTAGACATAGTTACTTAACGATAATAGCGTTGGACAACAAGCAAAATAAAATGTCCTTTTGTAAAATAACAGTAGAATTCCCCTATATTGAAGAAAAGGTTGCATCAAAAGGAGTGTAAGTGAAAGGGTTGGTAAGCCGATCGATCCCCGCTATACGGGTGCGCACACGCTTGAATAATTAAACTATTTCTATGGATCAGTGCCGACTAGCAACGTGAACGCTTTCGACGCCGATGATTCATAATAGGGTCAAATCTGTATATGAATTAGGAAAGCAGGCGGTCAAAGGGTTGTATGCTACGCATGATCACTTTTTTAAGTAATAAAGTCGAATTTAAGGTCTCGTGTAATAATACGTTTACCATAGACTTTATAGTTCCACGTTAATAAACAAGTTTTTAACTAGTTGCCCAGTTGACTTGCAATAGATGCCATATAAAATATTTTGATAATATATATAGCCAAAATCATTAAAATTTATAAGCCATCGCGCCAAATATATTTATACATAGTCCTTATTATTAGTTGCGTAGGGGTGTGTAAATAATTTTGACGCCTTGGGAACGTATATATATTTGTAACTGACTGTACATTGATATTTTGACTGTACAGTTTAGTATTACTAATATATAGGTATTTACATCGCCTAGCTCTAAAGCCGACGACCTTTATGTGAAATAAATGCCGAGGAGCTGAGTCTTTGTTACACAATCCAATAAAATTGCAAGAGGATGAAGATAAAGTTGAAAACCGCAACTTTGTCTTAGGATCCGAGTCGGCTATTTCCAAATGATAGTATAAATTTACCCACTTGAAGTATTTAATTGTCTTCCATTATTAAAACCTACTTGAGATAGCGGTAAGTATGATGTTATATATGTACATTCTATAAATAATCCATCAGATTGTAATTATCAACGCTTAATCTCTCTATAAAATACAGGGTTATCGATAATCTCTTTCGACGTAGTGCTGTAACAAACGATAGATTTTCTGAAAATAAACCTTAAAATGCAGCGCTGACTGGCTGGGATTAAATCCGTTTCAATTTCAAATTGGTTGCCGAATGAAAGCAGATCGAATACGGACTAAAAGTACGGGCCTTTTATTTCAAATGAAGAATTATCATTCTCTTTGCAGCCAGTTTGATTTCGTGTTGCAGATTAAGCCCCACCACACCACATGTTGGGGTAAATCGGTCAAATGGGGCCAGCCGGCTCCCATATGCACCCCCATTTATAACGGATGCAGGCAAAAAAGGACATTGTGTAGTACCAACAAAGTTATTTTTGGCTTGTTTTTAGGTTGTTAACTATTTTAAAGTATAGTGAATGGTGGCAGGGTCTGTCAGCTGCATTTTGACGTCGGTTCTCGTACGATTGAAAGCTCGGAAGTGTGCTAGTGGTTTTTTCTTGATACGAAAGGTGCAACAGCAGGTTTGCAAGTCTTAAGGCGAAGGGGCGAGGACGCAAGGTGTGTGTGTTTTTTATTTTGTGTAGGTTTGTGTGTGTGTGTGCCAAAATAACCAAAATATTTGCGGGCCCGCGGCTAGTCCGGCCTCACTGATTGTTGCGTTCTTTATCGATTATTTTTATTAATATTATTGTAATAACACATTATTACAAGTTAGGACGTGGTAAGAATAGAGGTGTAGTCTTATAAACTATCGATATTTGTTTTGTTTTATGACGAATTTGTATTACCCTACTCGTTTGAATTTTATTAGGTACAGTCACCACATGGGATTGTTGAGCCACTTGCCCCTGTACGTATTTTGGCCGTGTAATGTTTATCGGGTTTAGTCGGTTATAGGACAAGGATAGTCGCAGGAAAGTATTCCATCTTTGTCATCGTGTTTGACAGGTTAGACGTGCCATTTTGGTTAAAATCAAGTGATGAATGTTTCATTTTCATGCAATTTAGCTGTTAGTTAACCCGAAAACCAAGCCTGCCAAACTGACAATAGAGTGATTACACCCAAAGACAACCAGAAAAAACAGGTCTAGAAACAGTAACCTCGGAATCCGAAAAATATTCGAACGTTGTTTGTGAGACTAATACGAGTAACTTAATAAAATACCAATCTTCAGTCAGATTATTTTTGACAGCTTATTTGATGGAAATACCGAATGACAAAGATAGAATCCTCTGTCTCTTACACGAATATAGACATGTCATCATTCGTTATCAGTCGTTGACGACGATGCGCGATGTCACACGAGCATGCCCGATTTGCACGACACGGCTAAATTATGAACAGTGGCAAGTGGCTCAACAATCCTGTGTGGAGAAACTGGTGACTGTACTTGATCAAACTAAGTGGCTAAATGCCATGTTTCTCTATTTTTCGTAGTATAAATTAACGTCATTATCAAATTTGACGTAAGTCATTTCCTCAATTTCGCTTTGATGATAAAAAGATAAAAGATGTTTATTCAGTAAGTAGGCCGCACGGGCACTTTTACACGTCAAAAATCTACCAGCGCTTCGCAAGAGACCACTGCTGAGAAGAAACGCCGCAAGAAACTCAACAGTAAGTCATTTTTTATATATTGCTAATGATATTATACAATAATAAACTTAACCTAGCATTATATAAAACAATGAATCTCACATAACACCAAAAAAATATTTATATTCATGCGTAGTTGAGCAGGAAAATGTGTCAAAACTCAGAATTGTCACAAACCTAATAAGCAACAGTAATATAAAAAAAATATATAGAAAGTATACAAGTTATACTTACCTGTGACGGTGCAAGACAACATGCATAAAAGTTTCGATACATTCTCCTACAGTAACCGTGTCCCCTAGACAATATACAATATTTACATATTTTTTATGACTAAGTTATTATTAAATTATTTAGGTGTTGGCCAAGCATTTTTATCTGTTAGATAGTCTTCGACCCTATAGTAAGCTTTAGACATCAACGACTTTTTCAAGTAAGTTTTAAGTACTGGAAATGGTAACTTTAAAACAACGTCAGGTAATTTATTAAAGAAAAGGATGCTTTGACCTACAAATGATTTATAAACCTTACGGACACGAAATTTTTTAATAGCAATTTTATTTTTATTTCTTGTATTCAAATTATGTACATCACAATTCTTAACAAAAGAGTCTTGATTTTTAATGACATAAATAATATTCTCATAAATAAATTGTGATGCTACTGTCAAAATATTTATTTCTTTAAATAGTACTCTTAAGGAATCACGGGAGTTTAGATTATATATAGAACGAATGGCTCTTTTTTGCAACACGAATATAGTCTGTATGTCAGCAGCTTTTCCCCAAAACAGAATACCGTACGACATAACACTGAAAATAACTATAATAAACTAAGCGAGCTGTCTCAACATTAGTAAGTTGCCTGATTTTCCTAACAGCATAAGCTGCCGAACTTAATTTACCTGCTAGTACTGCTATATGGGGACTCCATTGCAAGTTTTTATTTATAGTTATCCCTAAGAAAAGCGCCTTATCTACCATTTCCAATCTCTCATTATTAAGAAATATACTAGATTCTACCGGTCTAACATTAGGCAAAGCGAACCTAACACATTTAGTTTTCTTAGCATTGAGTAGCAAATTGTTACTAGTAAACCAATTAAGTACTTTACCTAGTATGGTATGTATCCTACTGTAATCGACGGATTTTCGGTCTACCTTGAAAATTAATGATGTATCATCAGCAAATAGCACAATATCACAAAGATTATCTACTGTGGGTGGTAAGTCATTAATATAAACCAAAAATAAGAAAGGACCTAATATAGAGCCCTGAGGCACACCTAATTTAACAGCGGCTCCAATAGACTGTGTTTGGTTTACAACAACCGTTTGTTTTCTATCACTAAGATATGAAGACATAAGATTTAGAGAATTATTTGACAGACCATAATGTTCTAATTTTAATATAAGAGTCGCGTGATCTACGCAATCGAAAGCTTTGGAAAGGTCACATTCCTATAGCATCACAAGATTTCTCCCAAATATTGTATATATATTTAATGAGCACAGATGCTGCATCAGTCGTAGATCGTCCTCTGGTGAAGCCAAACTGATTACTGTTAAGCAGTTTATTTCTATTGAAGTGACCTAACACTATATTAACTATGTCGTACTACTTCATGTATCAATATACACATTGATCTAACAATAAACACAGTAACAATTTGTTAACGCCAGCGCATTTGTTTATTAAATAACACATGAAAAGGATTTTTGAATGTGTTTACATCGTTGTTGGTAAAGTGCGTCGCGTCGTCTTAACTAACATGCTATTTGTTGTTATCTGATGCCATAAAAATCCAATTTCACCGGTTATTCTCTGTTAATAATGTGGTTGACTGGTAGAGAATACCTCTAGGTATTAAGACCGCCTTTTGTACTTTGTTACATTTGTATTGCGCAAAAAAGTTTAAATACATACACATACATACCTTCACGCCTTCATTCCCAGAGTGGGGTAGGCAGAGCTACAGAATTACCAAAAACTCTAAAAACTTGTTGATAACTCTGTAACCGCAATTTGCACCAATTGCAATTGCAATTTGCATTTGCAAAATACCAAATAAGACTAGCGAGGCATCAAAAGGAAAGAAGTGAATACGAGTATATGCACGAATAGTTCGCTATCTACGTAACTCTAGCTTCTGGAGTGTATTTTTGAGTCTAGAAGGAACTACAGATTCGGGAGTTCCTTCTACAGTCTAGAAGGATCATTTTAACCATTTGTCACGTTTTCGAAACGCCTTTACTATTCGAAAACTTTCTAGCAAAAGCATGCCAGTAGAAGTACATTATGTACATCGTTATAATAGCTCTCGCCTCAAACGGAAAACCAACTCGTCAATGTAAATCTTTCGGCATGATTTTGCTTTGACGTTACGTGAACGTTACTTCCTTCATAGTAATTAAAAAATCGTGCTCCTGGACTTCGGTATCGAAAGTGGTTGAATGTACATGTAGGTTAATTAAACTTTATTGCACAAACACAATAACAAATGGCGGACTTAATATTGTAGGAAGAGAGGACAATATCAATATCACGTCGGGGTCACAAATATATGACTGCAGTCCCCTGTTTCTTACAAAACCTGACGGCATTCTCTACCAGTCGACCAAATATTAAGTCGGAAATGAATAAGGTCAGGCGGGGCGGGATATTCTATTCTATTACGACTGAGGGATATATATTTTTTTTAACTAAACTTTTTTAGCACATTCTTATATAGCAGTTTGAGAACCTAAATTTCTATAAAACAAACAAATGTTGAGTTTACTGCTTAATTGCACCAGTTGCAAAAAAAAATAAAAAATATTATTAATAAAATAACCATAAAAGTAGGTACTCACAGCCTAGTGGTATCATAGTATAAATATAAAAGTAGCTCGACTCCGGCCCTTTAGGTGACCCTGATACTTATTGGCTCTCGTGCGCCCAGGGTTGTCCAAACTTGTTTTTCAATTTTAGTCACCAAGGTAATTTTCCATTTTTTGATCTATGATTTATAATCGTAGTAATTTTCATAAATTACACAAACCTAAAGTAAGTTAATTATAAATATGGTAAGTATAATTCAATTCAATTCAATTCATTTATTTAATTCAAGATAACATAGGATCTCATTATTGTTAATACCACATTTAAATTATTTTACTAACATACTTTTTAACTGTTGGTACTAAATAATGTATTTATAGGTATGTGATGTGATATTTAAATTCCTTTTCAACATCTTTCGATGGCTTGTACTTTGGGTACTAAAACGATATACATACTTATGTAATAAATACCTAAAATTATATAAATACATATAAAACACCCAAGACTCAGAAAAAAATACCTACTCGCACTTATAACACGAATAATTGCCCTGACCGGGAATCAAAACCAGGACCGCTAGTTTCGTAGGCAGGGTCACTACATAATCACTAGGTACCAACTACTTAGGCTTATTTAAATTACCTAATACTTATTTATTTCACCTAGGTATACTAAAGGCAGGCCGGTACAAAATACTACCTAATTCATTAAGTAGGTAGAGGTGTACATTAAACAATTGCAGCTTTTATTCAATCTGGATATAGTTGCACCTACCTAAGCTAGGTTTAGGCACAGTTTAGGCGTTTTGAAACGAATGAAAATGTCATGCTGACAGTAATAAAGATTTAACAAAAGCTATAAATATCGAAACATACACCGCATTCTTCACAACACAAACCTATTTAGGGTAAATATGTTGTTTTGAAAAACGATAGCTCTGGATTTTGAATACTATTTTTAGACAACCGTATAAAGAACAATATTTACGACTTTTCGGCAAAGCAATGTCGCTCAATAGGTAAGTACGCGAACTATAACCAAACTTGACCGAACCCAATGACGCCGCGGCCCCGACTAAGTTACCCTGTGATGCCTTGAGATGTAGTTTCGTGTGGGAGGTTCGCCCCGCCCACAGCCGTACGGACGGCGCACGCACACATGCAAGCCGCGCGATGTACCTTTGTTTAAAGACGATCTACTGTTCTCTGTGACTCTGCCTAGTAAGGTCCCTGGTTCCTTGAAGTATGTTTATCATGGCATATTATCCAGCTAGAGCTTAGTTTAGGATTAGGTCAATTGGTGTGAGACTGTCCGTCTGATACTTATTTTTCTATATATTTAAATACACTTTCATTACCATGAAAAAAAAGCCATGTATACATTTTGTATTTTTGTGTAACTTCTCGTAAGCGAATAGTAATTGTAACATCAAATGATACCACCAAACGACGAGAATAAAGAGCGAGGACCGAGACTGAAAAGTCCAAATATTTTGTTATCAACATTCCCTCTAAAGCCCGACAAAGCTTTATTGCGATTGTTTCAGGATTTGCTTATCGACACTAGCTTTACACCGCGTACGGTAGGTATAGGATGTTTCACGGATTGACCCAATAAGTGAATTAAAGTTAATGTTTGTGTTTAATATAATAGTAAAATACAGGATGATAAATATTAAACTATAGCAACAAACTAAGGCTGTTCATAATATATTGCAATCATATTCGGCTGACATTAAGTATATATTTTTGACATGTGAATAAGTGGCCATTATCTTGCATAGTACTTTAAGCCTCAAACTAAGTCAAAATTTGAAAATCAATGCAATCGCCCGATATTTATAAAATTCAAGTATTTTTGGTATTCAACGAAACGTGTTCGTATTTGACCGTTATAATTCCAATATGTGAAAACTGAAGTATTTAATAATGAAATCATACCAAACATATTATTAAAGCCAATTCTCATGCGTTTCGAATCAATTCAATTGAAACGTCCGGTGCAATAGAGCAGCGTAGAATAAATAGGGATGTTGGCTGACTGATCTAATCAGCTACTCTTTATGAAGTGTCAATTCAATTCTATGCAGTTTTGGTTAAACACTAGGATTACTGCGGAATATCAAACTACATATTTGTAATGCATTACAATTAATATTTTGGTCTATTTGCGGGAGATTTTTACATGCCAATCGTAACAAAAAAAATAAAAATATTAAAGTATCCCTAATCGTGTAACTTTCTTGGTCCCAAACAAGTGGACAGGTACTTACGTATTTTAGGAAGCTTTTCTTCTTTAAGTATCGCTAGGAATTACTTTGTATTGGTTAAAACTTACGGTACCTATTTGAACAGCTATATAGAAAATGCTTTACAGTTAGATTTAATATAGTTTGGTTCAACAGAACTGTTTTTTTTTTTGTGCCACATCACAAAATATCTCCCACTGTACAAAAAAACCGCGTATCACCCTCTTGAGTCTATTTTTGACTCGTCATGCACTGACTAAATTGTATAAGCATGCGACTATATATTTTGGGGTCCTATAGAACATGGATTATCTTGTCAGCTTATCACAAAGTAGTCCTCAGGCCGTGTAAATTTCTTAAATACCTAACAGAACGCTTCCTCTCTCTACTGTATGAGTCTAGGTTATCTCCGAAGTAGACGGCCACTCACAGTATCACTAAAGATGCGAGCGCTAAAATCGATAGGGCTCCAAAGAGCCGTTTAGGGGCAGTCTTGATAATGAGAAGCAATTTTGGCTAACTTTCCTACAAACTTTATCAATATGAGCCTCCCAGGCCTTAAGTATCTGGTCGACACAGAAATCGAGATAGTTGGCAGTTTAAGATTGTTCAATACACTATTACTTACTTTTAGAATTACAAAGTTACAATTTAAAAAAAAGGTCGCTTCAACAAGATTGTGATTGTTGCACATAAGGGCCTTGATTCCATATGAGCCTATCAAGACGTTAGATACATCGACTAGATGTTAGTTGAATCTCTAAAGACCTTGCTGTTGTTACTAACTATCAGCTTTGGTGAAAATAATTAATATCATACTCTCACTAACTCCTTCGAAATGGCTCGACCGATTTTCGTGAAATTTTGTATGCATATCGGTTAGGTCTGCGAATCGGACAACATCAATTTTTCATCCCTGTAATTATTAAGGGTGGTCCACCCCTAGATTTTACATACATGGCAAACAACGTTTGCCGGGTCAGCTAGTATCATATACATTTTTGGTCAATTAAGAGAAAGACTCTCATGATAGGCTCTTATTTTATTGAGTGTCATACATCTCTGCTAATGCGATGTACTGACAGGTAAATATCTGCGGTGCCCAGAAGAAGTGCACAGGCAATGAACGAGGTTTATAGCGAGTCGAGTCTGAATAAATTTCGCCTTGGTGAAGTGTAAAATTAACCAATTAAACTGACACCAATCGAACAGTAATTGCCTAGCAACTGTGTTTGCACATCCAATTCGTCATACAGCCTACGATGGCCGAACTGGATTTTTGAGCGTGGTGTGACTCAATTAGAAAAACCAATCGAATATTCGAACCTAACACTCCCTGCAACATCATTCCGTAATAACCACACCTAAAGGTCGTGAAGAAGGAGGAAAAAGACTAAATAAAGACGCCCCTGAGGAACGCTAATTTATATCGAGATTTTCTAGCCAGGAGGTGACCTCCTTGCCCGAAAACATACCATAAAGTCCACAGTTAAGTCACGCATAAAGTCCACATTTAAGTTTAGGACGGGCCTGCGTATAGGTCGAGGCCCGTGAGAAGGGTGCACATAAACAATGATGATTTTGTTTATAAATATACTTTTATTCACTGTTTCATGATATGATTTACGAGAATACAATTGATGCGAACTCTGCGCTGGCTTCCAAGCGTCTCCCGACACTATACAAAACAATGAAATCGCTGTTCTATCGAATCATCTGCTTTTAAATTTAAATAAATAAAAGCAAATGAGACGTATCGTATAAAAGGTACAATGCAATAAGGTTTATTTTAGATACCTGATGGTCTACCACGTAGAACGCCATTGATATTACCAGCGGTAGATTTAAGATTTTCAGTCAAAAAACATTGCGGTATTTATATTGACACATCTTTGGGTGTAATTCATATCCGCGGGGAACGATCATTGAGAGTAGAGGATTTTTATTATATGTTTAACCAAATTTCGCTAAACTGCGGAACATTTTGTTGGCGAAGCAGTTGCACTCTTATATAAAAAAATCGTGGAGTGCAGTTAATACTGATAGATTTAAAACGGTACTTCCGAGTATAAATATATTATCCTAACAAATGTAGTACAGTCAACAGCAAAAGAAACTGATGAAATAGGGTCTCAAAATAGTATATACAATAAATTAAGACAGATGTATCTGATTATTGTAGTTTAGCATTAGTAAATTACCTCGTAATGTGTCATAAGTAAGTGACATGCCATTCAAACAGTCAAAGTCATTACTGAGTGTTTCAAATTAAACTGATTTTCTAAAATTACAATAGTCAGTAATACTACCAAACTATCACATGTAAGTGAATATAAATGTTTGGGCTTTCATGTCTTCTCAAGACCACCTCGGAATACAAGTCAGACGTTCGGTTAGTGTCGGTTATACTCGTAAGACAAACACGCGAAACAACTATAAAACCTCTCATTTCCGTCAAGGGTTGAAATAAGTTCCTACTACTTCGCTTTGTTTTTTTTGCAACATTTAAAATAAATCCTTTTTAACTGCCGTGATTACCCTAGTTTTCATTTGGAGATTTAGTCATTTTGACTTTATCTTGTTGGACACTTGACACACAGGTAAAATAAAAAATTATTCTTTATTGAAATTTTCTATAAAGAGACAGTTATGGCATCGTTTATGATCATTTTCTTTTGACTCATTAAATATTCAGTTGAAAATGACACTTTGTTATAATCTGTTTTATCTGGGGCGTCATGCTTGAACATGTTTTGAAATGTTAATTTTGATCACTTACTTTTGACGTTGACTGTACGTATCAGTAACCTTTTATCTATTTTCTGAGTGGATGGTGTTCATTAACAAGGATTTCAATACACACATAGAGGTTAAACATTTACCAGTTAAACCCTTATAGTTTCACCATGTCCGTTTAGGCGTGGCGTCTGTCTGTTTTACTCAGGGACTCTTGGTACTAAAAAACTGTAATTGGCATAGTCATATATAAATTTATATTAAAGCAAAGGTATTTTTAGGTACATTATAACATCAAGTGAGGTATTTATTAAATATCGTCACGAAAGTGACATTACATTTTTTTAGAATTCGGGGACAGTCTAGGAAAATATTGAACTCGAAAAAGCGTCATTTTTGCTCGAGTTGCACATCCCGCCATCCCTACGAGAAAACTACAAGTACCTACCTAATAAAAATAAGAAACATATTTTATTTAAGCACAACGAATTTAAATGGAAATCTATCATGACTAGGTACACTTGATTGGTTCCTGACCTGAGATACAGCGGCGAATAAAATGTTTTGAGAAACCTTATCGCCGGAAGCTTGTGTTTGTGGTGGTTTTTTTTGACAGCTACGCCATTCTGGAGTCGCTTCACAATCCTCTTAAGGGGCTACCATGGGCAGATGACCTTCGATCTGGAGCCCTAAATTTTCAGTTGTTGTTAAAACCTATTTGCAAAAACACTGCTGTTCTAAACTAGCTTTTTTGGCCTTAATTTCCATATTTTTCACTTTAGAAATAAAACCTTAGATGATTTAATAGATATACTCGTATTACTGAAGAATATTTAGATGTAACATCCATATCAATTGACGCCTGGATGAAAAAGTTATTTCCAAATTTGTGTTTTTATAGTCATTTTAAAAAAAAATACCATGGGTTATTTTAAAATTATGTTCGACAGAATCAAATATATATTTCTACTTCAATTTTTTTTCATAAATTTACATTTAATTTTGACTGAGTTATAAGAACTTAAACGTCATCAAAAACGTCTGTATGGGCATGCTAGCCCCGTAATGACTAGCATAGAGGCATTCTATCAGTCGTCAGGGTTGGCAACATTGCAGTCTTAAGATTCTAATCTTGAGAATGTAAAGGTATGTCTATGGTCACAGATTCCACTTACCATCAGGTGGGTGTGTGTTCGTTTACCTTCTATATGTCATAAAAAAACTGTTACTATGCACTTAACCACCTTATTTGTTATTACGGCACCTACCGTAAACTGGGGTACTTTGATTTACGGGATGACTTTGATAACAACTACCTTTGTACAGAAACGGTAAGAACAGGTCCTTTGGGACCTTAATAGCGTTGAAATAGAGTCGAAAAGTGACAAACCTTTTCTTACCGTGACTATACTGAGTATACACAAATTTGTTTTTTTTAAGATCTTGGAAAACTAGTCGCCATTTTTTTTGCCAATTGTAGTTGCTTCGTCTTAAGTTAAAGTGGTGCGTGTGTGGCGTGTGGTTATGTGGTATAGAAAAATATATAAATAATAAGTGTGTTTGTCTTGGTTTTGAGATAAAAAAAACTTCACTTGCACCCATTTTACCCCAAAATTCATATGACAAGGAAACCTAATTGTTTATATCAAAAAAGAATAACATCTACTCTATTGAATTTTTAATTTTTACGTGTTTTCAGCGGGTTCATTTGAGATATTTATTAAAATATTTGGTATCAAAGTATAACATTCTTAGTTTAACATTTATTGGAAAACCAAAAAAAAATTCTATTATTTTGTCCTACAGTTTCTATAAAAAATCACGTCAAACTTATAATTTTATGAAAATCACCCCAGTTTACGGTACTTCTCTTTATTATGTTTGTCCCAAAATATAGATACCAACCTACCAAAAACATTTGTGTATGATATTTACGCTGTGTGGCATTTCTCTTGCGGAAGGCACTGTATACTTGACAACGTCAATTCTAATTTATATGAGTTCCATTTATAACAGCCGCCCACATCTCAGAGTTCCCGGCAAGGCTAAAAATAACTTCACTTTGCCGTCATAAGTAAGGTAGGGGCCGTCGTCTTAGTAACCGTTGCGGTAATATCAACTTTGTGATTATAATTAATGTCGTATTAATATATATAATTTATGGTCACAAATTTAATCAAACTGCTAAACACTTAGGTACCTCTACCTAAACTGAAAAAGGGGTCAAACCCAAATCAATTTTATTCGAGTGATGGTTAAAAAAACGTAGCCTGCGTAGTTTTTTTTTAACTCCCGCTTCATATTTGTACAGATGATGAGATTGTGATTTAAGTGTCGTATATACAGGGAGTAACTATTTTACATATTGATTAGTCAGAGATAAATGTTCTGCTATCGCGCCTTGATTTTATATTATGCTACCCTGTATACAAACATTAATTAATACAGATGCAGCATACCATGTACACCTAATTTAGGTAAGGCTGAGGTAACTAGACGAACAACGTTCCTAATTGTGTTCCATTTAGCTTACGCATTCAGCGCCCATAACGGCCATAGCGAAAACAGTGCGTCGAAATTATATACAAAAGACAATCTAAGGCATTGAACGTGTTTCATGAGCACAATTGGCTACAGCCCGGACGTTTTTATATTAGGAAGTCTATGTCTAGTAGGACTTAAAAATATTGATTTCGAATGAAAGAGAAGGCTTCCCGTTTGTCATACAAACGGAGTTGTAGGACTCTTTTCTTCGCTAAGTTTGACTTGAACTTATAATGCTGCCGTAATCCCAAATAAGTCGGCTAACTGTATAGCAATAGTATGCCCAACAAGCAAACTTCTCCTACGATTAGCGATTTATAAGACTAAAGTTCTTGTAGGAATCTTATTAACGTTTTGACTTTGACCACTTATCTTACAACAGCATCTTACAAGTCGATTTGAGCTACAAGACCTTTCAATCCTACAACTTAGTCTCATGAACCTTTACAGGATAACTTTGTAAGATTCTTACTAGAGCATGGCCTTATAAACGCATGTCGTAAGACTTTTAAGCAATGTTGTCCTATAAGCGCAATTAATAAAACCATTCAATTCTATTAAGGTCTTAAATATTTCCTCTATAGGATACGTAACCTTATAAACGTTCTTCAGTATTCTATAGGACTAAACAATAAATGCTCCCGGGATAATTACATGACCATATTTTGCTACTTGGGTGATCATTTAAAATCTAATATGGTTACCAATAGAGTATAGAATGCTTCAATAGGGAATATGCATGGACTTTCGAATCGCATTTCTCAACAAAATATCGTAAAAACGATCACCAAAAGTGAAATTAAAACTAAAATAAGCCAAGAAATACGGATGATACAAGCATTTTATACTGCTAATTAGACAGCGATTAGACAAAGAGATCCTATATGCACTGTCTCGTCATGTAACAAGTCAGCCATATAAACTCCAAGTTAAATTCTGTTTTGTTAGAAAGTGATAGTAACGAATCTTTGTTGGTTTATATCTTGGTTATTTAAAAGTAATTTTCATCACACTTGCACGTAAACAGTATCTAAACATACAGGTTAACTTGGGCGCAATGCCCCATATAAAACTCGACCTTTCTTTTTACCATGAAACCCAAGGTCGGTAAGTATTTTTTTTTAAATTTATAGTACAGCACACAGGTCATGCATGTTCAAGCAAAGAGTACTTATACATGCAATTGAAAAATTGTCTTAAAATGTTATTTAAACAGGAATTTCATTGCAATCTCGCTACATGTTACTTAAATACTCAATTAATGTTCTTAATAATCGATTTTAATAGTTTTCTGTATCAAAACGTCGTTTTTTTTTACACTCCTTCAGGGCTGTATGTATACCTACGTAAGTATTTGCCCTTAACGTTTCTGAACGAAACATTTGTATAATCTGTGAAGTCCGCCGCCATCAGCTTAAAAAAAGTTCAAGTAATTCGTAATAGTAGTTGTTCTGACTTGTGTATTTATTTACTCGCAAATGTGATGAAAAACATTGTATGTTTCACGGGCGGTACGGGAATTACGAACCTCGACTCAGAAAGCCCTCAGTCTTCGACTTCGGGCTTCTACTAGAGCCTCGATCGTAATTCCTTACTTACCTTAATACACAATGTACTATTTCATCACACTTGCACTTAAACAGTAGGTATCTAAACATACAGGTTAACTTGGGCGCAATGCCCCATATAAAACCCTCGACCTTTCTTTTTACCATGAAACCCAAGGTCGGTAAGTATTTATTTATTTATTTATAGTACAGCGCACAGGTCATGCAAGTTCAAGCAAAGAGTACTTATACACGCAATTGAAAAATTGTCTTAAAATGTTATTTAAACAGGAATTTCATTGCAATCTCGCTACATGTTACTTAAATACTCAATTAATGTTCTTAATAATCGATTTTAATAGTTTTCTGTATCAAAAAATCGTTTTTATTTTACACTCCTTCAGGGCTATATGTATACCTACGTATTTGCCCTTAACGTTTCTGAACGAAACATTTGTATAATCTGTGGAGGCCGCCCACCATCCGCTTAAAAAAAGTTCAAGTAATTCGTAATAATAGTTGTGCTGACTTGTGTATTAAAGCTGTAATTCATAGTTAATTACTCGCAAATGTGATGAAAAACATTGTATGTTTCACGGGCCGGGCGGTACGGGAATTACGAACATCGACTCAGAAAGCCTCGATCGTAATTCGTAATTCTACTAGAGCCTCGATCGTAATTCCTTACTTACCGACCTTAATACACAATGTACTATAAAAAAAAAACTTCTGTATCTTACATGAATCAGCTTTTATTAAAGCTGTGAAAAATGATATAAATATTCCCTATTACATACTACATTGCAGTCAGCCGGCTTCTTTAGTACCTATTACGGTAGAACACCAATTTTCCTGGCTAATTTAACTTGCCTTGTTCACAGAATGATACCTGACCTGGCAGCTCCTTCAATGTCCCAGGAAGTCCCGAAGCCCAAGACGGCGCACGAGGTCCACAAAGCCTTGCTGGTGATGATCAAAGACAACCCAGAAATTGATGAGGACCTTCTCAAAATCCTCATCGAATACGCCTACCGAGGCAGCAATATTAGCTATAGTAGTCAACCATCGACTACGCAATGATAAATGGTCTATACACAGACTAAAAGGCTTTAGGTTAAAGAGGTATTCGTGTAAAGCCAGTTAAAGGTAATAACTTAGTTAGTAAAATTCTTGCATGGACAAATTAAAACTTCAATATTTTTTGTTTAAGACAATAGGAAATTCTAAATTCGAGATATAGGGTACATTTATTCTGTAAACCTAACCTAAACAATCTAATCTAAAGTTTTTTTTACCCATTCATATATGTACATTCTTACTAGATATTATTTATTATTAATTAACATATGTTTATTGAGGATAAAAGAGAGTGTTACGCACTGTAGGTACAATTTAATATGTGTCTGTAATAACTGCGTTCTTCTTTGTAGCTCCGATAGTAAGGGTTACAGTAAAATAAACACGTTATTATAATATTATAATTATAAAAAATGTGTAAATCAAAACTATAATTATATTTTATAAACAAATAGAAATAAGAGTAACAAACTAATTGTAAACGTTAAGTTTATATAAAATCATCCTGTTTATATCAGTTTGCGCGAAACAAAGAATTCTAGGTTATTTCATCGCACAAAGAACTGAGGCTTATTTAACTACATTCCGGGCAATGCAGCCTGAAAACGACTTAATAAATATTATGTTTAAGTTCATATTGTATTTAAGTGACCTCATTTTGCAATTTACGACCTTTTTTCTATCGGAGCAGAGAATTTTACCTTTATTATTTTTAATTACAAAAAAATATCAAGAAAAACATCAATGATCTTCCTTGTATACAAGAAATATGTAGCCAAATATGACTAGTCTAAATGATTTTTATTTACTCATAGTTAATAAGTAATTAAGATCGAAAAAAAATGTAATACTCAATAAAGAGGCTGACAATTTAACAAATATTTTACATATTTGTGTGTAAACGCTTAACATAAATAAATTATACAAATTGTCAATGTAAAAAGAAACGGCAATAAATATACAAAATAAACTATTTATATCTGGATATTGTTTTCGCTTTCACTACAAACGATCGCATCGACTATTTAACTCTTATTCCCAATATTGCTTTCAAATCTGATACAGGCACCACTTTGTTTGCCAGTTGATTTCGCAGGCTCCATTCAATTTGAGTTCGAGCGTAGCAAACTTCGCCATTATTGCACTAAATTAACGTAAATGGTTTTTGAATAAACCAAACAGCACTAATAAGTCTACTGAGATCAAAATACTAGCGATAGCTTTGGGAAATTTGAGAAATAACAGCACAAATTATTTGGGACAATTTATTTGATACATAGAGATTTACACTTAACAATAATTCGTAAAATTTGACTAGGTTGTGACTAGATTACCCATCGGGGTGACCTGTTGCTGCAATCAGCAAATTTCCACCTTACGGTATACATCTTAAGCACTAACCGGAGCCCATAGGAAGGAAGGTTTTACCACTGAACGAAAGCACTGAACAGAAGTTATCTTTTGGAGGGCTCCGGGCCTAGCAACACTCAGGCTACGGCCATCTCGTCGATGCCGCGGAGCAGCCGCGAGCGCAGCCGGGCAAACACGGGGTGCTGGGTAGGGATGCCGCGGCGGTGCAGGAAGCGCAGTGTCTCCTGCGCGCACACCAGGAACCCCAGCTGCTCAGGGTCCATGTCCACCGGCACCGAGTCCAACAGAGGGTCTTCGTTCTCGTCGCCGAACTTCTCGTTCTCGTCCTCCGGCTCCCGCTGCGCGTCGTCCAGCTCCACCGAACATATCCGCCCGAACAGACGCTTCAACGCTTGCCGCTTTTCAGCGCTTTCCGAATCGTGCATCAGCGGCTCACTCCGCGACCGCTTGCGGCGACGCTGCCGCTTAACGCGCTCCGCGTTTTCCGTTTCGTCGCACTCGTATTTACGCTTACTAGTCATTATCGCTGCTCGCCTGCCGGCGTCAGGATGCAGACTGGGCCGTGCACAGGGAATTGAAGGGCCACGACGCGATTACACGGGCGTTGTCCTTCCCTCTCGTTTACGCAGCTGCGGGAGCGTAAGAGCGGGACGGCGACGGCAGCTGCACCGGAACAGCTGGGCGACCAGTTGCAGGGGGGCACGCACGCTTTGTTTGATAAAGTTTATTCAGTGAAATAAAACTGTTAGCCGCGATTGCGCGAGATGGCGGGGGGCAGGGAGGACCGGCCCGGCCGGCAGCTGCGACGCATCTGCCGTCAGGTGAATTCCCCGTCGTCTCAAGGCGCTATCGACTTGGCTGGGGGTAAACAAAGCTACCTGTTACCTAATCTAAGTAACTAAACCCGTCCAAATTGTCGAAACGGAGCGAGCGCTCTGAAGCGTACTGTAACACCGAGTACGATGCCTTTGTTTGATAAACGGGTTACCAACAGTAAACAATAAGTTTGCAAAGTTAGCGAGCTAGCTTCAAGATAACATATATCCTTACAAGAAACCACAGAAGTAATAATAAACCTTAATAAAAAAATATAAACAACAGACACAAATTATATATTCCGAACTCGTCTCACTGAAGTGGATAAACTAAGTTAAAAATAAAACGCATCCGCGCTCATCGCTCCGCGGACATTTCAGGTCGCTATGTACTAGTAGGTAAACTAAGTACATAAATTGTAAAAATCAATACTGGCCGGGTTATATACTAGGAATCGGGCTGTCGAACAGCGAATACAGGTGCAGTGCGTGTGTGCTGGTGTCTGCGTGGGCTTATCAGGCTGTAAAATTCCAGGGACGCAGTTATTTAAAACGTATTCACGTACGGACGTTACGCCACAACACCCACGAGGTTTTTATTAAAACGGGCTGCAATACAAATTTAATTAAACTCACGAACCGACGTCTAAACGCCTACTTAGGGGGACGATAATAATTGTCTAAGTCATAATGATAAAGTAACGTACATGTATTGTTTTGTTTCCATTTTAACTAATTGCTATATGCTTAACCATGCTTTGTCGTGGAAGGAAAACGGAGAGCATACCTATGTACTAAACCGAAACAAAAAACACTTACAAAAACTTAAACCGCGCAAGATAACCTTTTGTATTGGAAACTTTTGAGTACTAACGGCCGCACTCAAAGTGAGTCATTTACGATTTAGTTCGTTCCTTAAGCTCGATCTACATCGGTCAAAGACAGTCGACAGTGGACAAGTGACAATGTACAGTAGTGTAAACCGATCGGACAGGCGCGAGTCAAGTTGCATGGCCATTGGATCTGAATAGAATCGCTTTCTATTTTTCCACTACACTTGGCACTGTACTTGCCACTGTACTTGACCAATGTAAATCGGGCATAAGTGATGATTTTTCATACACAACTTTGAAAAAGGAAAGAGTTAATTGTTTCTAAAATGTCTCCGAGTGCGGCGGTAAGATATTACACTGAAACGCAACTGTGTAAACACTGCCAAAAAATCTAGCATTACCAGCAGAACGAACGAAAGAAAGTCGCACACTTTATAAGTAATAATTTGTGAGGAAATATGTTTCGTCCTTGACCCATATACAGCGCAAACGTCGATAGATTTTATTCCCTCGTATGCTGGTTATTGGTTACCTATTGGATTCCTTAAGCGTTTTCTAATGTTTATCAATTTTCATAGAAAAAAAAGTCTCCAGTCATATATTACTGGTTCATCGTTAGAATATGTTGTAACAATTGGGATTGTCCAAAAAAAAAAAACTCCCGGTTTTTACATTCTAATTCGAAAGAAAAGGCAATTTTAAGAGACCAATTTCATAATTTTTTTATTTGACCCCATAGTTTTGTTTTAATATATTATTTTATTTAGCAGACATTTTATGGATGACATGATTATTTTAAATTTGAGAGGGCATTTTCTAATAAATTACAACAATTAAATGATATCTAACATGAAAAACTGATTTAATGTAATAAAACAACCTATTTCAAGTGGTTTTCGCCTAACCCGTATGATGCACCTAGGAGGTCTACAAGCTGAAAATGAAAGTCAAACAAAGGTTAAATATACTTTTGTCGAAATATCCCAAAAAGAGTAATATATCAAAACCTTAATAACGCAGAACGGCTTTAAAACCCTATTCCTCGAAATGGTTTTCGAATTAGAGTAATTATAAAAATATGAAGAATCCCAATTACCGTCGTACTCGGGCACATTTGACAGACAATTCGTTCCTTTTTCAAAATTGTGTATAAAATATCGTCACGTAATAACTGAATCGTCAATAATCGTCATCAACTGAATCAGCCGTTAGTCCTTTATCATGTTTATGTATAGTTAACGCAAAAAGTACATACTCACTTTTGTACTTGATAGCATGAGCATTTTCGGACAATCTTGTTTGGCAATTTGTTTACAAGGCTATAAAGCAACAAACAAAACTGTGCAGACTTCGGACTATGACAGGAACAAAAAAGTAATAATAATATGTAGATACATTTTTGGTAAAATTAGATGCTTGATACCTGATCAACAACTGATTTTTCGATAAGGCACTACGTGACCTTTTCTACAGCAAATAAGCTCTACTTGACCTGGTTCCCTAAATAGCCCGTAATCCTGTATCTATAAGGAAAGCCTGTAAATAAAATTATGTCGACTACGTGTTTGGCCCTCGTAAATAGGTAGATTGACAATCCTTTCAATATTATAATCACTATAAGTAGATGAATATAGGATGGTCCCGGTGACAGCTCATATAAAAACATAAATATAGGTTTTGTCTTTGACTCTTTATAAATGTATGGTGATTCAGTAATTAAATGATCAACCACTTCTTTCTGTTCGCGGGTACGCGGGTATACCTTGTAGGTAAATATTTGTGTTAGTGTTATTATGAAATATAGCTTAACTAGACACAGGGTTCATATTATTTCGACCGAATTATTTCAGTTTTCCGTAAACCATATTGCTATCGTATTGTTTCAGATGCGCTTGCCCAGAGCTACTATTACGTTAACAATATAGGTAACCTATACACGATATGGTTACATAATATTATGTATAAAGTTGCGGTGCCTTTTGTTTTGTAGATACTCATTTCACAGAACTTATTTATTTCAGGTTTCTTAAATATGATTCACGTAGGTTAGGTTAGGTTAGATTTGTACCACGAGATAAACTGAATTCAACACGGATTCTGCAGGAAATCGTTTTCTATGAATTGAAAATACTGCGAAGTGATACGTTCTATGAAACCATATAGTTGAATAGGTTTGAGAACGTGTTCAGTCCTGTGTAGTGACCCTGCCTACGAAGGTAATGGCCCCGGGTTCGATTCTCAGTAAGCGCAAATATTTGCGGCGTGAGCGCGAGTATTCGTTCCTGAGTCATTTTTTTTTTATGGCGTAGGATGGCAAACGAGCACACAGGCCACCTGATGGTAAGTGGAAACTGTGACTCATAGACATTCGCATTCAAAAGACCAACCCTGCGGACTAAGATGGAATGCCTCTATGCTAGTAATTTCACCGGCTGTCTTATCCCCAAACCGGAACACAACAATGCGAACACTGCTGGTTGGCGGTAGGGTAATGGATAAGATGTTGGTTTGGTACCAACTCGGACGGACAATGCACAAGCAAAATGTATTGCATGTATTGTCTTGGATGTATTTAAGTATTTATTTATCTATATAAGTATTTTTATCGTTGTCTACCACCCATAGTACAAGCCTAGAGTTTAGTTTGGGACTAGGTCAATTTATGTGAGGTTGAACCATGACATTTATTTAAGTCTTGATATTTATTTATTTAGATTTGCCATGGTAAAGACAATTTTATGTGAGTGTTCCACTGCTGGCCAAAGCTTTTCCCCTTGATCTCCATAAGTCCCCTATTGGTGCCTCTTCCAGCCAGTTGCTGGGGAATGCGTCCAAGTCGTCCCGCCATCTCCGTCTAGGCCTTCCCTGTCTACGTCGCCCATTTTGTGACACCCACTTGGTAGCCACGCTAGCCCACCGGTCCGGGTGCATGCGGCAGACGTGATCAGCCCAATCCCACTTGAGCCTGGCGGATTTAACACCTACGTCGGATGTGCGTGGTTTAGAGCGCAGTGTGGTGTTCCGAATGCGATTTATCCTTTTAACACCTAAGTAATATACTGCGCTCCATTATCAAACCTCCGTTGGCCATCCTTCAATTTGGACTTCTGACTCTTAGTTTGCTGCTGCTGAAGTTTGATAACCTTCTGTCACCGAAAACCATTCTCGTCGCCTTCCAGGAAACCGCCAAGCTCTTGGAAAACTTCATCAAGTTTGCTAGTGAATAGTTTCGGAGATAGCGGGTCGCCCTGTTTATCGCCTCGCTGTATTTCGAACGACTACCCGGAAGACTGAAGCTCTGAAGTCTGCATACTATTATTCACTATGGTTTTAATTAGATTTATGTAAGTTGAATCGATTTCTTGCTTTTAAGATGGTTAGGGTAGATGCTGATTAAGGCATTGGTTTAATCGATAAATGCTAAGTATAAGGAAATGTTAAATGTGATAAACTTTTCTACTATCTGATTAGGAGTGGAGGAAATCAGTTATAGAGAATCCAGGGCGAAGGTAAAGGCTAAAATGATAATATAACGGCACAGCAAATGAATTACGATATGCTTATATAGCAGCGCCATCTATTTTTTCAAGCTGCAATCAAGTCATACACAAGCGAACACACCGTATTCCAGCAATTTCATTACAATCGGAATGCTTTGTGTCTCGTCACGGCAAAGACAATCGCAGTGCAATGCAAAATGAACCATGGCACAGAGGGTCACTGTTCAATGTAGGACTGATTGGTAGCATTCGAGATTGGATTGACGACATACGGATTATAAGGCATTCCTGAGACAGGCGTGTTTCATCTGCCCCGCTTATATTCCTCCCCTTAGCTAGCTCCCAGGTCACCAGAATTTTCCGACATCCAACATCAAACAGTTACTATGAATGTCTAGGTCAACCAAGAATGGATTTAGGTAACTTCGATGTTGCTTTGAACTATTGTGGTAAGTAATAACGCGAATAACTTGATTGGTTGGTTTCTAGTTAGACCAGTATTCACAGGCTTGACTATGCAGGATACGGCAAACCGTGTGCCATAGATAGTTGGAATTGCTTTAATTTATCTGTCATCGAATTATGTAAATGGATTGGAGTGTGTCAAAGACAAATGAAAATGAAGGCGATCTGGATAAGACGAGAGATTTTTATTATAAATGTGTTCAAATGTGTGTTTGTCAAATAAAGTAAGTATATTTTGATCAGATCTATCATAATATAAGTACTTACCACTTTTACGAATGGCCGCTCATCTAAAAATTATTTGACATCTAAAAATTACAAATGACAGCACACCCTAACCTCATTGCGCTTTAAAAGTAAATAACATGGATACCTATTATTTTATCGAAACACCTTTCAACGATCGTATCTTAACTAGGGAATGTAAATAACCGGTTAACCGGTTATTTTCATACAAAAACGGTTAATAACCGGTTAAATTGCATTCCCTAATAATAAAACGCATAATTTACATTTCCTCGAAAGGCATTTCTCGCCGCATGAGTTACTTTTTGGTAGTCACCAGTCTAACCTAACCTACGCAATTAATGTTTCAGATATCCTGACAACATCATGGTTTCAGCAGAAAATAGCGTTCTATTAACTGTGGGGTTATTATGACATATATATACAGTTCAGTTAACGATATAAACTGCATAGTTACAACATCATAATAACCCCCCTGAAATTGCATGAAATGGCTCAATCTATGAAGCGAAATTCGATAGATAATGGGTTTCCGCTTAACATACATAGACGACAATACTAAAACACGCAGTCAGGGTTAAATCTTGCTTTTTGTTACACTTTTTAAATCTGTGCAAATGGTAATTTGGCTTAACAATTAAAGGTTGGATATCGCACTGCCAGATCAAAAGTGTAGTAACTCAAAATACAACTCTATTTTAAAATCAACTTTAATTCAACGTCTACGAGCTTGAAACAAAACTAACAATGATTTTGAGTTGATGCAGTCTTGATCTAGCAGTGCGATATATTTGTAGTACGCAAGCGGATGAAAGCGTGGTGGTTTAAAATGGAACTAAATTCTTATACAACTGCGATACTTATACGTAGATGGTGGCGCCATTTTACATATGTCTTTCTTTCTGTCTTTCTGTCGTACTGTACACAGCCCAACAAGACAAAAATAAGGCATTGCCCCGTTGTTCCATTGTAGGTTTAGGTAAAGGGTAGATTCATTTTGATAAACGACGTGTTTTGATCCTTATTAAAATTTGTACCTAATGTATAAGATATGGAAGTATGAATTGTATACTTGTTAAGTACACTTAGGTAAGCTTCGGACATAGGTTTTAAAATAACGAAGTCCTGTTTTACGTTCAATGGAGCCTTTCGGGTTAACCATAATAAAGATAATAAAAGTAATGGACACAAACAATGCTATTGTATAATTTATTCCTTTGATTGGTTTGTTCATAGTACCTACCTACGTAACATATTCCTAGTAAAGAAGGTCCATTGTCAAATTATTTCAGATTAAACCGGTTTTGTCTAATAGCTGTGATGAAATACTTATGCAGGTTTAGTATTTGTTTTAACTACAGCTACACGACAATTTAGCAAAATACTAGCGTTTCCATCCATCTCGCATCACGGCAAAGTTCATCAAACTAACTCAAACGTGTTGCGAAGAAGTTCAACAGGCCGCGTACAGATGACGCTGTAATCAATCTGAGAAGGCAGTGCAAAATCACGTATGTACTCGTCGTGTGTGCGCGTAAATCGACGAATGTAGCCAACCATAACGATAATACAGGGACAAATTACTGTAACAAATCAGGTTTAATTATCAGGAACCGGGGATTTCGAAAATATTTTGTGTTACAAAGGTATCATTAATATTTTCTGATTTTGTTAGAAACTAATTGACTCTAAAATAACCACCCCCAGGACCTGGAATTGACTGAGTACACGAATTAACCTTCTCATTATTCGATTTAATTTCATAATATTAACTAGGTACACCAAAAATCTCATTTTATACTTTTTGGTGTACTCTAATTACTAGTTATTCAGATGCTTACCCCGCTGCTTAATAAGAAAGTACATTATATTTATTGCCGAATCTAATATATTGAAAAATTACGCAGCTGTAATAACGCTGTATATTCTTGTTAATTCCTAATAGTTATTTGTTATACAAGTGGGGAAAGTTGTATTTTACGTCTCGTGTCTTGAAACACTTGCTACGCTCAGGATTCTATGATTGACCACGAGCGAAGCGAGTGGTTCAAAAATAGAATCCTGAGCGTAGCAAGTGTTTCAAGACACGAGACGTAAAATAACTTTTCACCCGTGTATAACACAAAACTTTTCACCTCACTACAGCGAGGAAACTAAGAAAAGGGTTTGTACTGTAAGCTCAGTTCCGCATTTTGCACGGTTTTCTGTAATTCCACAGGTGTTAATACGTCTTAACAAAACAAACTAGAAAAACATGCGAATATTTAACGTTGACTACAGCGAGGAAACTAAGAAAATGGTTTGTACTGTAAGCTCAATTCCGCATTTTGCACGGTTTCCTGCAATTCCACGGGTGTTAATACGTCTTTATCACTCGAATCACTCATTTTTAATAACAAAACAAACTAGAAAAACATGCGAATATTTTAACGTTGACGGCTTAAATAGAAAAGTTTTGACGTAAGTTTTTTTTTTATTATTTCGGATGCGTTTTGTTTGCACGTCGACTTATTTGGACTGTCAGAACATTTTATCCGTTTTTTAAAAACAAGAATGAAGGTTAATTTTGAATGCTGATATTTATGAATTAAAATAAAGTAGTAAGACTGTATTTAGTGTTTTTTACTCGATGCAATTCATTAATTGTGATGTTAAAAATTCAGCACTTGTAAGGTTTTACGTTTGGTTAGCTGTCAAATATCACTTAAGCTGCCTTCAAATGTCAAAACTCTTCCCTCACTTGTGGATAAAAAGCGATTTTCTCAATAGATATCAAACAAACAAAAAGGGCTTTCCGAGCTAGTGAGATGAAAAAGATATTTCCTTATAAATGCAAAATGCAACGAAAAATTTAAAACATAAAATACACCTACACATTTAATTGCACAACCACGTACCCACTCCATTAATAAAAACCGGCTCGCGTTTAACGAGGAGACACCGCATGTCGATATCCCGCCTGAATAAATGGGAAAGTCCTTCACTAAAATTGGAGCGTCGGCAAAAAAATATTTATCTAAGCTAGGTTACTATATTCTATAGCTGACGCTCGACATGTAACGTGGACTCGCGTTTTTTTTTGGTTTTCCATGAAGAGTGTGTATTGTTTTGTGTTTGCCCCGTTTTTTTACGGGACTGTCAAAGGAAAGGAGTCTAACGATAGCGTTAGCGATTGTCGAAAACTACTACGCGCCCTCGCAATCGTCAGTTACGTCCATCCAGTTTTGTAGTCAGATATGTTGCTGGGACACCTAGGAAAATCATCAATATATACCTACAGTTGGTGGCTAAATGATAAGGAAATGTAATGAATCTTTATTTTCTAGTAAAAAAAAACGCTTTAAGTCTTATCGTTTTTTTTTCCATGTTTTTGCATATAAACCGATCTAGGACAACATATTATGACATACTGAAGCTCATTATGTAAAAAAAACGGTGGAAATGGCATTTTCACGTAAAAAAAGAGAAAAATTTCGTTTTCCCGGGAAAAAATCCACTGGATTTCAGTTCAGTACAGTGGTCCGAAGCTATGGTTTCAGTTTTCGGTGAGCCGTCCCTTACATCCTGTATGTATACCTATACAGGGTGTAAGTGACGGCTCACCGAAAACTGAAACCAATGAGTAAATTTTCGTTTTCCCGGGAAAATTTCCACTGGATTTCATTTCAGTACAATGGTCTGAAGCTATGGTTTCAGTTTTAGGTGAGCCGTCCCTTACACCCTGTATAAACATTTTAAAATGAATATTGTTGGTTTACAAATTGTTCAATAATCTAATTCCACTGTTCCGTGTTTTGTTTTTTGGTGTTCAATAGGTATGTATATTAAGTACCTATCCAATCGAAGAAGGAAAGTAATGTTTTCATACTAATATCTGAATTTACGAAGCAGCTGGAGCCCTAGATATAATGCTAAACACGTTAGCGATTTTGAAAACTGACTATAAGTAATAGAAATAAGCTGCCGACGCGATGGATCGCCAGTTACGTCAATCCAACACATTTTGTTAGTTTTAGAATATACGTAGGTAAGCATTAGGGATCTTGCCTAGGCCCGCTGTTTGCATTAGGAATTAAGTTGCTGGAATAACTAGTAAAATCATCAATATACACATAGATGGTAGCTAAGAAACTCGCATTTGGTCTTGAAGGTCTTTTTAACGTTGAAATAATATTTAAAAATAAATATAATTGTTCGATTATTATTTTGTAATAATATTTTTTACCTAAAAATGCTTTTAAAGAAGAGAAATCGGGCCAATGTTTTTTAGTTATACCTGATGGCGACTAGGATGAGAAGATTCTTTTTAATTTTTATACCTACTTATTTAATTTGAGAGAACTCATAAGGCCTTTTTGCATTCGCGCAGTTTGTTAAAAACATTGATTTACCGAACCATTCCAATTTCCGAATGAAACTTTCAAAGTTTCAAGCGTTCGGTTTTTAAAAATGGATCTGCAGAAAACGCTGCAGGGGAATCCAATAGCAGCGACTATGGGACTGATCATATGGGAATCCTCTGGGGAGACCTTTGTTCAACTGTGGATGTTTTAGCTGATAATGATTATTCTTGATGCCGATAATGATGACGACGATAAGGATGATGGTGTGATGACCTTGATTTCATACAATTGCCTAGTGTATAGGGTTAAAAAATATAATCGTGGGTAAAAAAATAAATTTATGTTTAATGTTAAGTATTATGGGTTGTTAAACTGTCTGTTATATGACACAAACGCTATGTTCACCTGATATTAGTGGAACGAGTACAATTGTTATATAGACTAACTTATTACATTTTAACTAGCTTTAAGAAAGTCGTATCTGCTGTTGGTGATCCTTTTAAATAAATAAATATATAAAAAAGTACGCCGTGGAACTGCTGTCTGAGAATAACGGAACCGGAAAGGTTACCGCAGAGTTGACAGGATTTGATCGTTTTTAAACTGGTAAAAAACATTTAAAATGATAGAATTTTCTTCTTGGAAACGACCGACACAACACGTACGGGGTAACAACTGGATGATTTCTTGTTAACGTTGCGTTGTTAGGGCTAAAATATTGTTGTGTGACAATGCCTTATTTCCCTAGCGATGAGTTCACTCATTAATAATACTATGCAGCAACTGAGATTTCGTAGCCGAGTTCCACGACTAACCACGCTAATTTGATCTCTCCACATCACACGAGCTTGAACCGATTTTTATAGTAACTTACATACATACACATATATACCTTCACGCCTGACTCCCACTGGGGTAGGCAGAGACTATGAAACACCAGGTGCACGGGGCTAAGCATACAACTTTCGCTTCCTCTACATTCATTAATCTCTTCATGCACGTACGTCGGTTTCGAGTGTTTTTGATTTGCCCCTTATTCAGTACCTACATCGCAAGTCTGATCACCGTACGTCTAGGACGTCTCCTACCAACATCTCCGCTCACTCTCGCTCGCCATGCTACTTTCATGTATTATTTGTCAGTAAAAGGCACATGTAACGTACAGGTACAAGTAACGTCATTATGGGCGTTTTCACTAAAAAGTGTACCCAATTAAGGACTGAAATTAAGGAACTTTAACTCTGTCAGTTTTGTGACGAAAATTAGCTATATATTGACGGCCGCAATGTATGGCTAATTTTCGTAATTTTCGTTATAAGGGATACAGAAGCCAGGAAGATATCTGACTGACAACCTACTGGCAAACGTATGTCAGCGTTAGTAAATTCATTCCATATGTATTCTTGATTTTTATTAATTTGTTAATAGCTTCTGACCGCGACTTCGACCGAGTAAACCTGTTTTTTTTTTTTTTTTTTTTTTTTTTTTTTTTTTTTTTTTTTTTTTTTTTTTCTGGTTTCAAAAGTAGCATTACGTGTTATGCAGGATATAAATATCTTTATTTCAAATTGTATCCAAATCCGTCCAGCCGTTGCACCATGAATAATGGTAGGATTTCCTTAGTATGAATTTACTCTAGCATTAGTGGTCCGTTCGTAAATGTAAGCGAATCGGCGGCGTAGCGATATCGCTCGGCTTGCCAGTCTATAGCACTAGTTACGCTGGTGCGTTATGAGCTCGTCGACTACCTAGATTTATGAATGTTGATACAGAATAACTCTAGCTAGCTTTAGCTTTAATTTCGCGACGAGATTCAACCCAGTTGTTCGAATTTCCCTCGAGGCATTCATTCATTACTAGAGGACGTTCCAAAGTACTATTTACTACCTTATCTCCAACATAAAACCTATCATCTCTCTCTAACATGAGCATTGAGCTAGGGTGTGGGAGAAACGGGAATATGAATAAGTTTTAAAGCGTAGGTGGTTAAAGACACAGAATTGAATCCTAACGCGCGATGGGGAAATAACTTTAACACTGATTTTATCATTGTAGAATGTAATTCTGCCGTGATTCTTAAAAAGGCAGTCATCTGACAATTTACCAAAAATGAGTTATGTATATGGTCGTGATCAGGAAAAAAAGACGCATCGACCTATCAAACCCGTTTTTCTCTATCGCATTTAGTTTTCGAGATATTTTTTCTATGAAAGGCAGTCTAGTGGTCGAGAACCATTGCCTAATTCATTAAAAAGCAGTCATCTCACATTCATCCATAAAAAAGCAGCTTAAGTACCTTGACTGCAAAATATTCTGGAAAATTTTATGCAAAAAATTATTTAAAAGACAGTTTTGTACCAAACTGTCTTTCGCTAATTATTTTTATATAGACAGCTGTACAATTAATTCATTAAAAAGCGGCTTTTGAACAAAAATTATTTAAAAGGCAGTCATGTGACGTTGGCTGCCTTCTTAATAATTTTTTGGTACGTAATAATTACTTCTATGCTTCACAGAAAGCAGTTTGCTTTCCTTAAAAAATTATTCGTTACAATTTTTTCGACTTCATCGGATACTAAAAGGCAGTTTTCTCGCAATAATTCATTTAAAGGCAGCCATCTTTGGTCGCGCCATTACAATTTTTGCGCAAATTTAAACTCTTTGACGTCAAAAATCAGTGCGCGCCGCCGGACGCGAACGACAGCGGACGTCGAGCTAGAGCCGGTAGAGCCGGGGTTCGCGCCAAAATCGCGTGAGCGCGAACGTTCTAGGTAAGTAATAGTGGTCTCAGACAGAAATACGTGTGCGGAAGGTATTGATGTTAATAATATTTCTAATTTTTTACAGTAAAAGTATCCATCGAGTGCGCCCCTACCTACTAACTACTTATACATATGTATAGCTGAGTTATTTACTTCGTCGAGTAGTGAATGTGCTAACGCAGTGCTGCTGTCGTCATGAATTATTAATGTAAGTATATATATAATCTTAGTAGAGATTTTATTACCTGGTAGTTATCCACTTTAGAGTTTATCTTATAATATGTACACAATGCAATTGTTTTCTTTTATTGAAGGCTTAAGCTAATAACAAATCATAGCACGTAACAACAAATGCAAACAAATAGCTACTTGTAGAAGACGGTAGCTATTTGTTAGCATTTTTTGGTACTTGCTATGATTTTTAGTAACGGTAGCCTTCAACAAAAGAGAAAAATTGCACCAGGTTATAAAATGTCTACGATACAATAGGGTTTTTGGTTTTTACGCTGTAATAAAATAGAGTAACTGTAATTAAATAGAATACACTTTTAAACATCTTAGCCTAATTGTGCAAAATGTGGTTGCAGAATTATTAACAAGTTTTTAGTTGTTGGTAATTCTGTAGCTCTGCCTACCCCACTCTGGGAATGAAGGCGTGAGTTTATGAATGAATAAAATAGAATAAAATATTATTTTTTACATCCACAGATAACCAAGAACATGTCGAGGTCTAAAAATTGTTGGAGTTGTGTAATGGAAGAGGAAGCTGTGTATCAGAGAAACGGGAATCTATCGAAACCTACATGGACGGTCGATCTAATTTATTATCAGCGAAAAATATGTTTGCGCACGAATTTGGGGTACCTATAGACAAAATAAGCCACCAAGACGTCGATGAATCCACAGCACCAAACAAGTCCAAAGAACCTGGAATATGGAATCAATTTCAAACCCCAGGGCATACATCAATAAAATGACGAAAGTCAGTTTTCAAAGAGGGTCATGTGACCTTTTTTATGAAAATGACTATAATGGCCAAGAAATTTCAATGTGCTTTTTGAAAGAAAATTATCTTAAAAATCCAACTGCCACGGTTTTGTCGCCTCGTGAAACCCCAAAAGGCATTTCGAAAGAAAGAAAAGAAAATATTATTTCTAAGCTTGCCCCCATAATGCCACCACATAATTTAATATTTTGGAAGAATTTACCCATATCAGTAGATGCTGATATTTAAAAAACTTTTTAAGTACTTACTTACATATTTTATTTTTTTCGGAAGGACGTTATTTGCGTTATTTTATTTTTTTTGCTTCGATTATGAATGTAAGATTAGACTAGATTTAAGGATAATGCTTTAAGCTCTTATGAGACTGAAAAGAAAACACAAATGTAATGTTAACCTATCTTACTTCCAGCGTCATTTGACGTGACTAGGATTATTTAAAACTTCCTGTTGTGTGCCATAAAAACGAATAGTTTATAATAATATACTCCTAGCTGTACGGAAACTGATGATCTCAACTTTAAGTGCCTTTTAATTTTGTTTAGGATAAACTAAGTTTCTAGTTTTTAAGTAAATAGAAGTGTTTTAACAATAGCGGCCTTTACACGGTAAAGTTCGGACTGCGGGAAACGCCACGCGCCGCTCCGATCTTCGTTCCGAACCGTACGTTTTGTCTATTTTACTATTGCAGTTGCATTTACACGTACGGTTCGGAGCGAAGATTGGAACAACGCGTGGCGTTTCCCGCGGTCCGAACTTTACTTGTGCAGGCCGCTAATGATCAAGTAATCTGAATCACCAGCAACAACAATACAATAACAAATACATTACAAATAGGTTTTTGTTGATATTTTCATTTTATTGTAGCTACAGGGTTTATTTTAAAAATACATTTTAATATCTTTAGTGACTCAGTTTACTTGATTCGAAATATACTGGCCCACTAAACTAAGTATCACACTCTGTTAGAGATTTATCCTAAAAGTGTGCTACTTAGTTTTGCGGGCCAGTATATTTTAGAGTTCTAGGTAAATCTAGGCTGTGACTCTATAGACTGATAGGTATTAAAGTTAACTTTAAGTGGGAGATACAATCTCTGCCTATTGATTTTAATAAAAGTTTGATTTTACTCGTATTGTATTCGTTTTTTATTTCATTTGAATTCACTTGACTGCTGTTATCCAAGTTTTATAAAAAAGAAAACTTAGAAGAACATTTCCTAAAAAGCAGTGAATTGCATTTGAGAATTTTAGACTGCCTTTTAGTGAATTACTCAATATATATAGTTTAACCAATGTCCGCTTGAAAAAAGTAGTTTGGTGTAATAATTTACTTAAAGGCAGTCACTGGACTTTCACGTCTCTGTTAATAATTACTCTAAAAGGTTTTTTGGTTTCGAAACTTTTTAAAAAGGCAGCCTTACTAAAAAACTGCCTTTTAAAAAATTATGAGCAAATAATTTAAAGGCCTGATAATTTTCAAAAATAAATTGTTAGTAATAATCCACTAAAAGGCAGCCTGGGGACTGTTGCTGCCTTTAAGTGGATTATTATAAATAGTAAACAAAAACACTTAATTCATTTCACGATTATTTCTTAATTTTATATAATTAAATAAGTAAAAAAAAATTTTTTTTAAATGAAAAAATAAGGAACTGGTACCCTTCTACCATGAAAAACCATCAATACGTCATATTTTATTACACAATCTGATTAAACAGAAAAAGTCAAAATGAAGGCTGCTTTCGCGTTTTTCTCAAAAGTCAGTGCTGTCAGAAGACTGCCTTTTAAAAAATGACGGCAGAATTGTAAAGTGTACCTGTCTAATTGGTTTCTAAAATGGATTAATATGTTACCTTGGCCTGTAACTTTATGAAATTTTAAGGAAATGGTCTACTTCTTAAACGACTTAAAAAAAAAAAAATGCGTAAATTTTTAAACTGATTAAACTGATTCTGACAATTACTATAAAAGTTATGGTAAGTTATTATGATTAATAGGGTATACCACCGCGATGGTTCCAGTGTAACCAAATCAGTATCCGTTACTCAAGAATCAATGAAGTCTACCTAATGGTGATAGTTTTCCTTTTTTCGGTTCTGGAGTCCGGAACCCTTATAGGTAGTTTCGCCATTTCCGTATGTCTGTCTCTCGGTACTACAAATTTGTAATTTGGCATAGTTATAATATACATTTAAAATACGCCGACAAAGTAAAATTAAATCTTGTTTTTTTTGTGCATGTATGAACAGCTAAGGGTTTTTTTTATCAGTTAGTTATAATTGTGCTTACATTTAATATTTTCTCCAGTTTTTTTCTGATTTGTACAGTTTACTAGGTTATTTATTTCTTTTATTTGTACTGGGCATGCTTCGATGGTTCGGTCATTTGGAAAGGATGGATGAAAGAAGATTGAGGAAAGAGATATGCAGATCAAAAGTGAGTGGAAGGGCCAAAAGGGGCCGCCCTAGGCGTACTTTTTTGAATCAAATCGGGGAAATACTGTAAAAGGGCAGAATCTTAAGTACCCGAAACCGACGTGCGTGCATGACTCGATGTATGAATGTTGAAGAAGCGAAAGAAATTTGTCAAGATCGTAGCAAGTGGAAAGAAGTGGTCTCTGCCTACCCCTCTGGGAAACAGGCGTGATTTAATACTATAAATGTATGTATGTAGATTTCAATACTAATAAATAATATCTTAGTTTGTAGTGATGGTATTTTAAGAATCATCCAACACTTCCTGTGTTATTTATCAAAAGTAGGGCTGGCAGGCGGGGTATGATATTTTGACTTTGTACGGTTTGGGTAACAGGGTCCTCCTGATTCCACTTTCATTTCGCGCCTCGTTTCGACAGATGCTCTCCCCCAGCACGTTAACTCAGTAAACCAGTTCAAATCACACGGTTCCACAACCCCAGTATAACCTGACACTTCCGCCAAGCGATTGTGAACCCTTTTAGGATATGATACGGCGTGTCTAATAATTGTGCAAATTGTAGTGCCCTTGCCTTGGGTTGGTAGACGGGCTGTTTTTAAACTAGTTTTATACCGGATTCAGAAAAATATCGTTCTGGAATTATGCGAATATTATCTCTTCCCACCTAAGCTAATACGCAGTATGTCAGATAAAATTCCTGTAGAAATATCAACCTTATTACTAAGAGCAGAGAACTAAAACTGTTTTGGTTATTGATTTTGGGATACCGTTTATTTGCTTAGGAGGGCAGATCTAGTCTTACTAAAAGGAGATCTTTCCCTCCCAGAGATGTAAGGCTTCTTACAGACGAGGGGCATTTTGCCAACGGCAGAGGCTACAGCAGCCGTCGCCACATGTCGGCGGCAGCCGCCAACCCGCCGGCCGCAACCATCGACGCCTGTCGGCGACGGAAGCCTTTGCCGTTGGCAAAATGCCGCTCGTTTGCAAGAAGCCACACATTTTCTGGGACAATAGCCAAGCCAAGTTTGGTGTTAACCAAGGGATGAAAGGCACCTGTATTAATATATATCTCTGTATCTATTTATGTAGGTAGGCATTTGAATCTAATATTTTATACATATAGGTTTTGATGGTAAGTTATTTTTCATGTCCTTCTAAATAAATTTGCTCACTTGCTTACTCAATGCAGAACCTTTCACTTTTCTCAAGCTGTCAGGGGTTAGCTGGAAGACATCCCTTTAAGGTATAAGTTTGCCTTTGTACATATTTTTAAATCAATTTGGATTTTTTTTTGTACAATAATGTGTTAACTCGCTCGCTATGCTCGTCATTTACCCACCTCATTCAGTAGCTGGAGGCCATTCCGCCAACACCGACTACCTAATTGCCGTTTCGGAGTAAACTCACAATTAATATTGAGTAAGTAAATAGATTTCAATTAATTGTTGATTGGATCTCAATTCCTTCGTATTCCGATCTCTAGCAAGTATGCGGAATGAAATTTGCACAAAGTTTTTATACAAATGTATAAGAGTAAATGATTCGATATTTAAAACTTGATATTATCTTTTGTTTTCTGTATCATCCGTCAAAGTGATGCACAAGTCATTCGCTTGTAGGATTTGTGTAAAAAAATATGGCAAATCTCGAAGAAATGCGTCGAAAAAACGTGTGTGATTTTCGCGACACACATCCAGATTGGCCGAAGTCGAGCATTGTTAAACATTTTACAGAAATGGGGGAGAGTCGAAGGACGGTATATAATATATTATCATCCTATTCTCTTCGACATACGACTACTAGAAAACCAGGTTCGGGCAAAGTGTGTTCTTTAAGCCAATCTTTGAAAAGAAGCCAACTGAGAAAAATTACGGCGGGTCGGGTAGCTAAATCCTACAGAGAACTCGGAAAAAAATTTAACTGCGATGGCAAAACAGTGAGAAAGTATCTACATGATATGGGCATTGTGAAACGAGCAAGAAAAGTAAAACCCACCGTGTCCGAAAACCAAAAACTTACCCAGAAGAAAAGACTTACATCTCTGGTCAAAAACATTTTCTATGCAAAAAACGACGTAGAGTGCATTATGGACGATGAATCCTATTTCACCTTAGACGGCAATGAATGGCAGGGTAACTTTTATTTTCAAAACGCCAATATCCCAGCTGAAGAATCAGTAAAATATGTGGAGCACACTAAGTTTCCAAAAAAGGTTTTGTTATGGCTTGCAATTAGCCCTCGCGGTATGTCGAAACCGGTGTTTTTTGAATCTGGTTTAGCAGTCAATGCTGAACGATACATGCAGGGTTGTTTGCCGATTGTACGTGATTTCATGAAAACACATCACAGAGGAACTAATGTTGTGTTTTGGCCCGATCTAGCATCTAGCCATTATTCAAAGAACACCCTGGCGAAAATGGAGGAGCTAGGAATCCCATATGTACCAAAGGATTCAAATCCGCCTAACGTACCACAACTTCGCCCGATCGAAGATTTTTGGGCCAATCTAAAAAGGCGTGTTTACGCGAATAATTTCCGGCCAAAAACTATACAGGCTCTAATTCGAAAAATTAAATTAGAACTGAAAAAAATGCCAACTTCGACTTATACAACAGCCATGGATAAAGTGCCAGCAAATTGTCGAAAAGCAGCACGCATGGGGCCAAATTACTTTTTACATTAAAATTTGTTAGTAGATTGTTTATAAAAATACATGACAGGTTATCATTACAAACATTTTTTTTATTTTATAAGGTTACAAACATTGTGCAAATTTCATTCCGCATACGTTACCATGGTTTATAATGTCTAATTTTGACAGATAAAGTTTGGACAAAGTTTCTCTCAAATAAACTTCTTCGGTTTATGCGACTTCTTTCTTTGACGGGTGTTAACCCAGAATGAATTACACATAAAACCTTTCCCTTGAATCACTCTATCTATTACTGAAAACGGAATTAAAATCCGTTGAGTAGTTTAAAAGATCTCACCGAACAGACAGCGGAAGTGACCATTTTATACTATGTAAAGAAAGAAGGTAATGAAGATTTTACGCGCAGCAGGGATTTCTCAAGAGCGTGTTGGTATCTTACGAGGGTATGTTACACAAATTTTAGTTGATAATGTATTATGCATATTTTATTAGTTGAAATAAAGTTTAAATCAAATAAATAAGTATCAAGGGTCAATCTCGCACAAAATTGACCTAGTCCCAAACAAATTCTAGACGTTTACTTTGAGTACAAGACATTGATAAACATACTTACTAATATAGACAAATATAAGTAACCTAAGAAACGTAGGCAGGGTCTTGTCCAACTAAGCTAAAAGTGTAGGTAGAGTAAATAAAAAACTCCGTATACCCTGCGGTGACGCTACGGAGTGAGCGTTGATCCATAGAAGTCCATATAAAGTATACTAACAGCATGAGGCGATGCTTGATCGGGTGCCGGGTGGCGCATGAGCTGTACCATAACATGATTCCTTCAAGTAATTTTTTTAGTCAACAAAGTGAGGATCTAGCTTCAGAGATGATGCATAACTGATGCTTTACTTGTGGGAGGACTTTGTGCAGGGTCCGTCCGGGTTGGTACCACCATCTTATCCATTAACCTTCCGCCAAGCAGCAGTGTTGGCATTGTTGTGTTCCGGTTTGGAGATAAGACAGCCGGTGAAATGACTAGCATAGAGGCATTCCATTTTAGTCCTCAGGGATGGCGGGGCATTTGCAGTCTTGTGAATGCGAATGTCTATGGCTCACAGTTTCCACTAAGCATCTGGTGGACTGTGAGCTCGTTTGCCTTCCTATGCCATAAAAAATAAATAAATAAATAACGCCAATGTAAACTATTATCGAAAACTGTCAAAATGTATGGAATCGACATAAGCGCTCGACGCGACGTGACCGTCCGGCAGCTTACGCCAATCCTATACATTTTCGACAGCGATAACGTTCTCGCAATGCATCTTGTCTAGGGCTACAGATTTATTTTTCAAGCGATGAGCACGTTTGATTTCCGGGTAAATAAGACGTGAAATTTAATTACAGTCGGAAAACAGTTTTGTTTATTTACACAGGGTTATTCTTCGCATTCCTTTTTACAGAGAAGAGTGTACCTATTTACTCGTAAATGTTTTCTAGGTCCTTGAACGAAATCGAACTCATTCGATTTTTTTCCATAGTGAATACTTACATATCCGCTTAACTTATAAATTTAACAAAATCTAGGAAATTGATTTTAACCGTACGTACGAATACATTATAATTAGAATTAGGTACCTATTGCATTAAGTGCGACAATATTTAATATGGTAGGTACCATGAAGCTGGTATGATGCGCAGACGGATAGTTGTCAAAGGAACTCGTCAATGGCAAAAAGAAGGCACATCCGTTGAGTTTGCATTCGTTTGAATCGTCTTTGATTGGTGGGTTTATCATACATTTTAGAAGTATCAGCACCAACAAAGTTATATCAAATAAAAACTTCTATTGTGTTACCTATTAGTGGACGTCTGTTGATGGCGATGACCTGATGACAATGGTTACTCCACCACTGCCAAACAAAATACTTATTTTTTTGGATTTACTGTTTTTTGGAAAATACATATGTTTGGATTATAATGGTCATGTCTTTGTGTTTATACAATTTAAAGTTTTGTCTCGCGGCGGCACTGAAAATAATTTACAATTAGGTTCAACTCAAACATCCACTGCAAACTTTGATCTTTTCATTTCTCCTAAGCCTAGATTAACATTTGGAACGCCAAACCTTTTATTTTAGCGTTTTGTCCGAAGTTTTTTGTCATCCGACTTTCTCGTCGTTATTAAATTCGGAACACGAACCGAAGATTTATTTTTAATATTCAAGTTCGCGATGGCTCTGGAATATCTTACATTAAGCTCATTGAAAAAAACCAAAGGACGGCCTGCGAACGTTAGGTGAATTTGAACTAAGGAAGTTTCTTTACCTTAACTTTTATCAGGTTGGAAATTGAAGAAAATTAACTGCCTTTAAATCTGCTGGTTTTAACTGTAATAATGAAGTTACGAACTCGCTCTCTTAAAATCGGTTTTCTTTAAGCAGTAATCCTTTGCGGAGGATAGTATTATCCCCTCTGATTGTAAGCTAAAAACAAATAGCTACGAGTTTTAAGTCGACAGAAATTGTATCTTCTAGGGGGTAAATACGAGCTGGGAGGTAAACAAAGGAAGGTTCCTAGATTGTTTTACTCCTATTGTTAAATATTATAGCAATAAGACTGTACGCGCGCCGTGAGGATTCTTAACTTTTATTTTAAATGCAAATAACAAACACGGCTATGTTCTAACTTCCGTCGCCATAACATACACCTTCAATAGAGTCTAAGGACCTATTTCCATCTAGGTATATCTTCTTGGCTTTGAGGTAGTAAGCTTTATTAATTGTTTGTATTTTTGAACTCCCGACTAAACCCTTGGTGTTTTCAAGGCAAGAGTGAATAGACATTTTCTGGGTAAGCTTTTACCACCTTCGACCTCGTCGTCACTCAACATCAGGTGATACTGAGGTCAAACGCAAACCCATTATGGATAAAAAAAGAAAAAAAAGAAACGAGTGCTGGGGTGTGATTTTCTCAAAAATGGCAGTCGGTCGGACGAACGAGCGAAATCGCAGCGGCGAGTTTAAACTCCGAGCCCTCTCGTCTCGGACTACTTAAATTTTTCACTCGTTTGTCCGACCGACCGACCGCCGTTTTTAAGAGAATAACACGTCTGTTCTAAGTCTGACGTGTGTTCCAGTGTATGTGTTTGTGTGTGTATGTGTCATGATAGCTCCCAAAAGACCGATTTAGACGCGTTTTTTTTTCAAAAAGAAACTACTTAGTGTAATTGGGATGGTTCTTAGAATTTATGATAATCGGCTGGGCTGTTCAAGAGATAGGTATCAGCTCTGAAAGAGGGGCCACAGTTATATCAGGGGTTTTTATCTATTGCATAGTTATTGTATAATTAATAAGTGATATCCCGTGTAGTTGCCGGGTTAGAATAGTGCTACTCCATGCCTTCCCATCGATGTCTTAAGAGTGACTAAGGGAATAAAGGCTTCTGGTACTGGTAGGCGATGGGCTTGCAACCTGTCAGTAATATACGCT
Organism: Acleris emargana; assembly: GCA_927399475.2. Lineage (NCBI taxonomy): Eukaryota > Metazoa > Arthropoda > Insecta > Lepidoptera > Tortricidae > Acleris > Acleris emargana. The sequence goes on from OV656851.1 coordinate 8,893,387, forward strand.
GGTAACAATTAGCCTAATTGTGCAAAATGTGGTTACAGAATTATCAACAAATTGTAAGAGTTTCCATGTCAACCTAGGAATGAAGGCGTGGAAGTGAATGTGCGAGTATGTATGTATAAGTGATGTAGTTTAAAGAGCATTAAGAGAACTTAAGTGTACTTTTCAAAGAGTGAGAATTCAATGTTAGTTATTTCCTGAACCTAAACTAATGGCTCCTAAATATACCTATGAATATACTCTTGCCCAAAATATCTTAAACGCGTCATGAATATTCACTCTAATCGTATACAGCCGGGTTGGGCCCATATAATTATCCTTTGCAACGTTCATGGGTCCCCATTATGTGTGACCTTCCGCAGACAACCAGTAATTTAACGCAATTCCAAAAGGGTTGCGATTATGACTTTGGTTTGCAAATGGCTGGAATAATTAGTGTTTGGAGAAATCGGAACGGTTAGTAGTTTTTATAGTTCATGTTGGATTTAATTGAAGTTAGACGCAAACATATTAATTGTAAATTAATTTATTGCACAATTGGAAAAATTACAACTTATAATTAACAGGTATTACAAATCAAAACAAAACCCTAATGTTTGTCAATAAAGATTAAAATCATAACATTTTGTTTATCATTTTCAACATTTTATCGTGTTCTTTCACAAGTTCTGACGCATTAATTTCTTTTGTAATAAAAAACACTCAAAGTAAAATTTGTCATTTAAAATCTTTTATAAAAGTAGTTTTGTCCGTAGGTTAGTACACCGATTTCTCATGGTTCTTGAATAATCAGACTGTTTCAATATTATTGAACCCATTTGGGAAGGTTTAACAGTTCACGATAGGTATACCCTCTCAGTAACGATCGCAGTTAATCTCGCCGGAGACCCAAATAATTATGTCCCATAAAGTACCTTCATCAATCGCTCTAGAACAATCACACGTTGAACATTGAAGAGCAACAAGTCACAATCAATATATCCAAATTTGTACCTTGGGATGAGTAGACAAAGGTTGAAACAAATAGCTTTCAGTTAATACTTTGAGTTTAGTCACCAATGAAATAGCGAAATCAATCGTGGAGTTATATTCGTTTTACAGTAAAGTTTTTTTTTTAGAGGACATGAATTTTAAGTCACACCTTGAGACAATGCAGTACTTATTGTGATTCTGTTATGCGAATTCATATTATGAAAAAAAAATGCGTACCAATGGGGCACCCTGTAATTATAGTGCCTGGCCGATAAGAAGTCAATGCTGACAGCTGTCATCGCAGTAACCTAAACTAACCAATTCTTGTGTTTTAGGTCTTAATTTGTACGGAAATGACAGGTGTCAGGATTGACTTAATGTTGATAATATGCGCAACAAACTCTTACATTTAGAATTAAATATACAATCGCACGTTTACTCAAACAAATAAATAATTCAAAACAAAATTCACTTTTGATTAGAAGTCTATTGACAAAAACCAAGGTTGAATTTCGAATGTAGTTCAATTTTGAGTTATTTCTTTGTTTGAGTAAATGTGCGCAATGTGCTTTGATGTTTATTTAAATTTAATTTGGCACTGGAACGCCTATTATGTAAGTTCTCGAAAAAAAAAAAAGACTCAGGAATAAAATACTCGTGTTCGTCACACAAATATTTGTATTGAACCCGACACCGCTATTGATCCCGCCTGTTGGGTTCTGGGCTCGATTCACAATTAAAAATAGCCAAATTCACGACAAACTTATATTTTTTAATTTATTGCGGTACATTCACATTTCGAAGCGCAAGGCGGCGTGCGGAGAGGGCAAATGCTATCAACGACTGACCTTATTTTTACAAATGAGGTAAACTAAATGTCTCAGCACCCCGCACTCCCCTCTCTCCCCGCGCGCCCTCTTGCTTTAATAAGCAAATAAAGACCTTAAAACTATACAACATAATTGCGTCGCTCACATGCCCCACCCACAGTGCTGCCCTAGCAGCTCTCATCATCGATTGGTAAACGAGCGACGCGTGCAGCAGATCGGGTAAGGACACCAGTTTTCGTCTTAATTTCAACCATTCTGGTTCGTCCGTCTTTACCGGGCAATGTTCGTATAATAACGCCCCTTGGCCAAACGTTTCGGGGGCCACTCGGGTCAGCGACAAAAACCAGGTCTCCCACTTGTAAGGGCCTTTGCTCCTTATTCCACTTTCGTCGTGGTAGCATATCGGGTAGCACCTCTGTCACCCAACGTTTCCAATATAAATTGGCAAGTCTCTGCGCGATCCGCCATTGTTTTCTTAAGAAAAACTCAGAGTCATCAAATGATCCTATTCGAGGTAAGTTCGATGATGAACCCAATAGAAAATGATTTGGCGTCAATGCCTCTCTACTACCAGCTTCTACAGAAACGTGGGTTAAGGGTCGGCTGTTGACAATGTTTTCCACTTCTGCGAGTAGGGTGTTATACGTCGCTTCTCTGGGCGCGCGTTCCTTCAGGATGACTTTCAGTGAGTTTTTTACATTCCTAATGAGCCTTTCCCACGCCCCACCCCAGTGTGGGCTTGCGGCAGGAATGAAAGTCCATTTAACTCCACGATTTAATATCGTATTGCGAAGCTCTTCATCATCTTTGAGCTCTGAAATGGCCCTTTTCAGTTCGACATCAGCGCCTCGGAGATTCGTGCCGTTGTCCGAATAAATATGCTGAGGCCATCCTCTTCTCGCTGCCATTCGTCGAAGGGCCATGATTAATGCGTCAGTCGTCAGGTCAGCGACAGTCTCCAAGTGAATGGCTCTCACCGTAAGGCACGTGAATATCACTCCGTACCTTTTTTCCCGTCTTCTCCCGATTGTGATATCTTGTGGACCGAACAAATCGACTCCGCAGAAGGTGAAAGGTCGCTGATGGTGAGCCAACCGGGCTTCTGGTAAGTTTCCCATTATTGGGATTTCAGGTTTGCATTTTTTTATCTTACAGATCATGCATCTAGTTGCGACATGTTTCACTGTAGGACGTAGCTTGATTATCCAATATTTTTGTTTTAAATTATTCACCACACTCTCTTGGTTTTCATGAGCCGCGCTGACGTGGTAAGCTTTTACTATCAACTTAGTTATGTAATCTCGCCCATCTAGGATAATTGGTCTTTTTGTTTCAGGACTTACATCGGCAGCATCAATTCGGCCTCCGACGCGCAGGACTCCGTGCTCATCAAGGTATGGTGTCAAGGTAAGTAGTTTACTACATTTTGGTAGGTATTTTCCCTTTTTTAGGATATTAATTTCTTCACTGAAGGCCTGTGTCTGTGAATATCTTAACAACAGATACTCTGCCTCCTCCAACGTTTCGGGATTAATATCATCGGTAAGTCTTCGGCACATCTTTATAAATTTCAGAACAACGTGAGTACTTCGAAGCAGACGCAGCCATGATGAGAATCGAGTAGGCTCAGGCACAGGTAAGTTATTGAGTACCGGTTGTATGATAAAAACGCACTCTAATTCCTTTTGATTTATTTCAGGTTGCATAACATCCCTCGGCCAAGTGCGCTCATCATCGTATAAGAAATCTGGTCCCTGGAGCCATTGATTTTGTAGAACAGACACGTCATAGACCTCTCGTGTCCCCACGTCAGCAATATTAAGGTGCGTCGGGACGTATCTCCACTCATCGCTGCAGGTAAGTTCATCAATTTCGCCTAGGCGATTAGCTATATACGGTTTATAAGTGCGTGACTTATTTCTGATCCAATGTAATGTTGTGCTTGAGTCGCTCCAAAATATTTTACGATCCGCCTTTATCTTATGTTCTTTAATTATAAAATCACTCAATCTAGCAGCTAAGATTGCTGAATTTAATTCCAGCCGCGGTATCGAAGTTGTTTTGTTTGGTGCGACGCGGCATTTGCTTGCTACAAATGCTATGTTTACATTCCCGTTATCCTCCCAGCGCCAATATGCAACAGCGCACATTGCTTTAGTTGACGAGTCGCAAAAAACATGTAACTGTAGGTTTGTATAGCAAGCGACTGGCGATGGTTGTATCGGTGACGTAATCGGGTGCAGCGGCGCGGGCGCATTATCTCCCTGTCTAGAAGCGATGGCGGCCGGGTTCGAATCCGGCGCGCTCGCTCCGACGCTGGCTGCGTGATAATAATATCTCGGGAGCCTTATATTGCGTAATGACTTTAAACAGTTTATCCATGTGCACCATTTTTCATACAATATATCTGTTATCTGGTCATCCCAATCAATGTTTTGCTGCCAACATTCTTGTAACATAATTTTTCCATTAATAATGAACGGAGATAAAAAACCATAAACGTCAAATATAGACATGACAACTCGGAGCATGTCTCGTTTTGTCGGACGTTGAGTTCCGTTAATTATATTCTCAGAGATTTTCTTAAATGACACATCAAATCCAAGTACATCTTCGTGTGGAAACCAGATTAAACCGAGCGTTCTTTCGCTTTCGTATTGCTCTCCGGTATTAAACCTTACGGCCGCCTCGCCGAGAGTTGATGTTGGCATAGACTCGAGAACTTGTTTACTATTTGAAGTCCAGTTACGTAATTCGAAGCCACCTTGTTGATGAATATTTTTTATATCTTTTATAAGTTTAATGGCGGTTTTTTCGTCTGGTACACTGTCTATGTAATCGTCGACATAGTGTTGATTATATATAGCTTCACATGCGGGTAACATCGTCGACTCGAAACGCTGTGCGTTCTTATTTTTTATATATTGGGCTATGAACGGGGAACAATTAGCCCCAAAAATTAGTGAAGTCATGACATAAGTTTTCACGAGTCCATTAGGTACGCTTCTGTACAAGAAGCGCATGGCATTGCGGTCTTCTTCTCTTATCTTGACTCTCAAGAACATGTCTTTAATGTCGCCAGTTATACCAATTCGGTGCTCCCGAAAACGCAGCATTATTCCAAACAGTGACCTCAGTAGGTCGGGACCTTTGAGTAGGTAGTCATTCAGCGAAAGTCCGTTACTCTTCGCAGCCGCATCAAACACGAGGCGCAAGCGTTTTTTATTTGGATTGTCTACACCAAAGTGAGGTAAGTACCACGTCTTGTTTGTGACGTCAGCACGGCACTCCTCCGCGTAGTCGTTGTCGAATAAATGCTGGATGCGGTGATTGTATCTTTCTTTGTAAGTATCACATTTCTCCATCTTTCGCTCCACAGCTTTCAGACGCGACAATGCGTGAGGAAAGGAGTCAGGCATTACGCTATCTTCGTTTTTCCAGGGTAGCCCGACGTACCATCTGCCATTAACAAGAGTAGTAGTCTGTTCCAGTTTCAATAAGGCACATACATCATTTTGGTTCTCGCGAGGCTTACTAGTAACGCCCAATGAGTCAAATGTAAAGGATCGACGTACTTCTTCATGTAAGTTTTGCAGTAAACGTTTAGTTTCAGCTACGTCATCGCTGACGTCATTATTGAAGACGAACAGGGTTGATTGAGGCGCAGACGCAGCGGATGACGTCACTTGTGCGGGAGCCCTCCCATGCAGGCACCAACCCAGCGGCGTGCGGGTGGCGCAAGGCTCCTGCGGATTACCAGCGACAACTTGTAAGGGTAAGAGCAGGTGGTAGTTGTCTTGCCCTATAAGCACTTCCGGTTTTAATTGTTCGCAGTAAAAGTTATTTTTAAGTCCTTGTAAATGCGTAAATTTATCACAGTTCTTCAAGTTAAAGTTTTGATAAGGTAGGTTAAGTTCGCTGACACTGCGCGCGCTAATCGTAAACATATTATGTCCATCTCTGTTAGATAACGTTAAGTCCACCAGGTAAGATTCGCACACTAGGTCAGTATTGTCCCACGCGCCACGCACACGCAGACACTCCCGGCGCCCGCGCACCCCCGCCCGCTCGGCGAGGCCCGCGCTTATCAGACTTACTGTAGATCCGTCGTCAAGCAGAGCACTTGTATTAATTATACCGTTAGGGCCGTGAATATTTATCGGCACAACTTTTAATAAAACCTTTGAAGATGAGTTCATATGCGCCACTACCTCAGAGTTAGATTCAGACTCAACCTCGGTTACTTGCACTGTGCTATTATTGTTTCTGCACTGTCTGTCACTAGCCACGAAATGTAACAAACGGTGATGCGCTCCGCCGCAGTTATCAATATCGCACGCGGGCGCCGGGCACATCTGTCTATCGTGATGACTCACTAGGCATTTATAGCAAAGTCCGAACCGTTTCACATAATGCCAGCGATCTTTTCTTAATGACCTTTTAAATTTTTTGCACTCGGGTAAGTTATGATTTGGTCCATGACAATAACGGCACTTTGTGTAACTTTGTCCACTTTGTAGTAACACTGTTTGTGAATTGTTGTCCGAATACTTGCGTCTATAATTGTCTTTAGGCGCGTTTACCAACGTGACACTGCACAGCGATGTTTTGAGAGCTTCTTCATGGAGAAATTCCGATAACTGATCGAGTCCGGTCGTGCTGGCGGTGTTGCGTAAGTACTTGAAGTCTGCCCATTTAGATAAAAGGATAGTAGGTAGCTTTGTTAGCACAACGGTGATTAAACTTGTATCTTGAAGGAGATTTTCTCGGCCAAGCGCGACCACAGCAGCAACATAATTTTTTATTTTATTTGAGAATACGACGATGTCTCTATGATACTCTGGAGACACGGCGTTTATTTTCTTTATGTGTTGTTTTATTTGGGACAAGATGCGGTCTGGGTTCCCAAATTGTAGTTCCAGCGTAGACATAAGTATTTCTGGAGAGGTGGCCGTGATGAGTAGCGCTTGGACAGCCTCCTTAGCTGCGCCACGAAGACATTTTCGTAGCCGCCATAAATTTTCTGAATCAGTAAATTTACACAAGCGGGTTGATTCCTCGTAGGCCATTTTAAATTGTAAAAATTCCATTGCGTCGCCTGCAAACAGCGGCAAATCCCTGGGTGTGCTGATGCGGCTCAATAAATTCATGTTGTTTTTGTTGCAAACTGAGTTGGTAACCATATCCTTAAGTACACATGCTAACTGCTGAATTGGACCATCAGTGCCAGCGTTCGCCGGCGGGCACAGCAAGCCAGATGATTGTGCTTGGTTGGCGGCGTGCTGTGACTCCAATTCTACTTGACTGTGTTCAACCCACTTAGCAACTTCACTTTGGTTGTTGACTGACGACGGTGGACTGTACTCTTCATTTAACTCAGCTAGTTCCGCCTCTAGGCGTTTGTCAATGAGCTGCATTTCTATTCGAGCTTTTGCCTCAGCCGCTTGCAATTCCAGCTTCTTCCTGCGCGCCTCAATTGATGATGCTGAGGATTTCTTAGACGACAAGGTTTTTTGAGAAGTAGGTAATATACCGGTTTCCGTTACAGGTGCGGGAATAAGCAACTCAGATTTTACACTTCCGGTATGCAACAAAATCGTTTTGTCTGTCTTTCCTTTAGGTTCAACATCCTGAATTCCACTAGTAGAAGCCACGGCTGGATCAGCTTCGGGCGCTTTCTTTTCCTCCTGCTCCTTCCTTATTGTGTTGCGTGTCTTGACCATTTTTGACGGCGGCGTGAGGAACATCAGGATCCGGTTCGATGGACCACTTTGTTGGGTTCTGGGCTCGATTCACAATTAAAAATAGCCAAATTCACGACAAACTTATATTTTTTAATTTATTGCGGTACATTCACATTTCGAAGCGCAAGGCGGCGTGCGGAGAGGGCAAATGCTATCAACGACTGACCTTATTTTTACAAATGAGGTAAACTAAATGTCTCAGCACCCCGCACTCCCCTCTCTCCCCGCGCGCCCTCTTGCTTTAATAAGCAAATAAAGACCTTAAAACTATACAACATACTTGCGTCGCTCACACCGCCGAAGCCGAAACTAGCAGTCCTCGGTTCAAGTTTTCACAAATACTGTAGGAAAATACGTCGCTTCGTTTACTAACAGCGAAATTTGTGTTTTAAATTCGAGAATTTTAACTTTTGTAATGTTTTACCGACAAAGTGAAGTAAAAAAGAAAGCCGCATTTGACAAAACACAACACACTGTTCACATTGTCCCAGAGCCGGAATTTTCAAGCAAACAAACAAACTCAAACTCAATTCATTTATTTAACAAAAACACACCGCAACACAACAAAAATAAAAAAATATGTAACTGGTACATAATGAAGCTTCATAAGGTACGAGTGCCGAGTTTAGAGCTAATTATGAACCTTTCCGTACATAACTTTTTCTACAAGCTTAAAATGATAATGACAAAAATAAGCAATTGCTAACTTTTCTCGTATACTTTACTCTGCTTTCTACTAGAACAAATTACTTGTCAGCAAAGTCATTTTCACTATTCCGATTAACGTTAATAGTTTGTGAATTTTATTGTTAAGTAAATGTTTAAAAAAATCATGCAAGTTTTAATAGTTACTAAAAAACAGAACTGCCAATTTATCACAAAAGTTGGAATGTCAAACTAACCATGGTAACCAAATAACAAATTGATGGAAATTAACGACCTATTTTTAGTAATTTAATATTAATTAAAATTTGTACATATAATTAGTCTCATAATTATTTTTATTTTTAATAAACATAATAGCAATTGGTATTAAAATATTTTTAATGGTTTATTATACAAATTAGGATCTCAAGTGTTCACTAAACGCCAGGACTGATACCCGGAATGACCGTAATATGGTAATAACAATGCTATAATAATTATTATAGAACTGTTATTACCATGGCAATGTTTATTATATAATTATTTTCCCGCTTCGGTTACAATATTGGTGGTATTCTGAAACCTTTAACGATATCAATATTAGCGCTTTGGGCGCGCTATTACGCGAGCAGAAAATAATAATTTTCCCATTGTAGTGTATGCGATATACATAAAAATCGCAGTCTCGTGTGTTCCTGTATTGGCAAAACTGTCACTGTCATGGAGAATAAAGGCGGAAAGGGCACACACCTTACCTCATTATATTTTTTTTATTTAAAAGTATTTACTAAATAACTCCTAAATTAAATTTAGTCAGGAAGTAGTTAACTAGATTTATTTCATAAATTTCATTTGCAACAAAGATACAAAATAGGTATTAATTAGGGGGGAACACCCAAATACTCCGAAATATTTTATTCCGAATTTACTCATTCCGATTTTTAAAACCCCGAATTTCATAATTCCTAAGGAATAAAATTTCGATTACTAAAAAACACGAAATTTATTTAACCGAATTTCCAAATTCCGATTGTATATTTTTCCGATTTTTATAACTCCAAATAATGAAAAGCCCGAAGTGTCATTGGCCCGAAAAACAAAATTCCGATTATTAATTTTCCGAAACTTTATTACTAATTCGGAAATTTGATATTCGGGATAATGAAATTCGTGTTTTCAATAATCGGAATTTTATTTATTAGGAATTATGTTTTATAAATCGGAATTAGTAAATTCGGTATAAAATATTTCGGAGTATTTGGGTGTTCCCGGTCTAACTATCATAAATATGAGGTAGGTTTAGGTTATGTTAGTTTTGCAGCAGGCCCGGAGGGCCAAACCACCCAGAAATAGGAGCTCCGCGTAAGCGGAGCTCCGTCGACACTCTTACTCTTACTTCAATTACATATTTGATTAGGTGGGTTTATTATTAGTCGGTGTAATGATATTCGGAGTTTTGATGATCGGTATTTTAATAATCGGAATTCGTATTTTTGATATTTCTGATTATTATTCATTCGGATTTATTATTGTTCGGTGTATTGAAATTCAGAATTTTGCAAATCGTAATTGTTAACGTTAGACATTTTGAAATTTCGGATTTATAAATATCGGAAAAATGAAAAATCGGAATACTTATATTCGGAGTTTTAAAACATTCGGAATTATAATAATCGGCATTATGAAATTCGTGATTCCTATACTCGGAATTTAGTTTTTCGTATTTATGTAGTGTACCCTAATTAGGGATGTAAGGACTAGTTATATCTAAGCATTACAAAAACTAAATAGCATTATGATATTAAAATGTGTCGTATAAACTTAAATTTACATTATTGCATTTATTTATTAGGGTTTATATTGATAAGATAACAAATATATGGGTTATAAAATGAATTACAACTTAAAGCTGGGCTACATTTAGCTTTAAGTTGTAATTCAATTTATTTTACTTACAGCTTTTAACTGCATGTAATGCATTTTCTTCTTTGAAGGAACCTAATGCCAGTATTTAAATGGATGTTGCTGACTTTACTTGTATTTATTCAACGTCCCCCAAGTAGGAGTTTCACAGCGCATAGCCTCAAAAGGTCGTGTATATATTTGTTCATACAGAAAGAAGAAGATGAATAGATTTAACATTTCTCATAGGTACTTATAGCATATTTACAAACAAGTATTCTTACTTTATTGACCTTTTGGAATAATTATTACAAGGAATATTAAAGATGCAGCTTTGAAATAAAGAAGGAAAACATGACAGTTAAAACAATTTTCTTGTCAAACAGTGTAAATACTCTTTCATTTGCTATCTTTCACGTCTATTTATCTGAAATCATTGCAAAAAAATAGAAATTTTGCAAGGGAAAAAACCGGATCGCCAAATGAAACGGATTATCATACCCGGCTGGGTTTTTCCATCAGGAATGCTCCGCTGAGCGGTGAGGGAAACTTTGAGTCGACACGTAATTAGAACGAACGCCCACTATTGAGAGAATTACGGAACGGAGGCGACGGACATGTGAGATCAAGTGTCTTCTGAAGTTAACGCCTGTCTAATGGACGTGGAGTAGGTGTAATGGCTAGGTAACGATCTTGATTAAGATGCCCTTTTTAAGACACCTAAGAATAAATATGGCTTATCTGGACAACTGTCATCTCTTAGACTACGTCCGCACTACTAAGGCCTCTATTCTAGGCTGTAAAAATGGTGTCGTACACTCGCGGTCAAATAATACGGGTCAGAGTGCGTTTTTCATACTAAAGAGGCTATTTCGAAGCCTTGGTTCCTCGCCAGGGGATGCTTTTAGTGAAATCTGATGATGGGTACCCCGAGCATCAATACAGGACTTCCAGAGTGCCTAGGATACCCAACTGATTGAATCTGCGGTTAACGCCGGAATTGTGCATGTTCAGAAAAACATCTAAAATGGCAATAAAATGTAAGGAAATCCAATTGCTAACCCAAACTCTCTCGCTGTGGTGTTAACTGATTGTGCGATAAGTTAGGTATCTTAAGAACATTTGACCTCCTCTATTGAACCTTGGAGAATCCACCATTAAACTTCTCTCAAAACAACCCCTGGCAAGGAACCAAGGCTTCAAAATAGCCTCGTTTGTATGAAAAACGCACTCTGACCCGTATTATTTGACCGAGAGTGTATTTGACCTGTTATGGAATTGTTTTCAACACGGCCGTCATTACTGTCAGAGCTTTCAAAACGTTGATAATACGATAATAGGTCAAAGACGATTTGGTATTTACCGCATAGAATACCGGCCCTGCGCCTCTTTTCTAGCCGGTAAAATACAAATTGTATTTGACCTGCTATGGTATTGTTTTTAACTGGGCCGGCAATACTATCAAGTAAATAAGAGCTATCAAAACGTTGACAATACGATAATAGGTCAAAGACGAGATGGTTTTTACCGCGTAGAATACCGGCCCTGCGCCTCTTTTCTAGCTGGTAAAATACAAATCGTATTTGACCTGCTATGTTATTGTTTTTAACTGGGCTGGCATTACTGTCAAGTCAATAAGAGCTATCAAAACGTTGACAGTACGATAATAGGTCAAAGACGATATGGTTTTTACCACGTGAATACCGGCCCTGCGCCTCTTTTCTAGCTGGTAAAATACAAATCGTATTTGACCTGCTATGGTATTGTTTTTAACTGGGCTGGCATTACTGTCAAGTAAATAAGAGCTATTAAAACGTTGACAGTACGATAATAGGTCAAAGACGATATGGTTTTTACCACGTGAATACCGGCCCTGCGCCTCTTTTCTAGCTGGTAAAATACAAATCGTATTTGACCTGCTATGGTATTGTTTTTAACTGGGCGGGCATTACTGTCAAGTAAATAAGAGCTATCAAAACGTTGACAGTACGATAATAGGTCAAAGACGATATGGTTTTTACCACGTGAATACCGGCCCTGCGCCTCTTTTCTAGCTGGTAAAATACAAATCGTATTTGACCTGCTATGGTATTGTTTTTAACTGGGCTGGCATTACTGTCAAGTAAATAAGAGCTATTAAAACGTTGACAGTACGATAATAGGTCAAAGACGATATGGTTTTTACCACGTGAATACCGGCCCTGCGCCTCTTTTCTAGCTGGTAAAATACAAATCGTATTTGACCTGCTATGGTATTGTTTTTAACTGGGCTGGCATTACTGTCAAGTAAATAAGAGCTATCAAAACGTTGACAGTACGATAATAGGTCAAAGACGATATGGTTTTTACCACGTGAACACCGGCCCTGCGCCTCTTTTCTAGCTGGTAAAATACAAATCGTATTTGACCTGCTATGGTATTGTTTTTAACTGGGCTGGCATTACTGTCAAGTAAATAAGAGCTATTAAAACGTTGACAGTACGATAATAGGTCAAAGACGATATGGTTTTTACCACGTGAATACCGGCCCTGCGCCTCTTTTCTAGCTGGTAAAATACAAATCGTATTTGACCTGCTATGGTATTGTTTTTAACTGGGCTGGCATTACTGTCAAGTAAATAAGAGCTATCAAAACGTAGACAATACGATAATAGGTCAAAGACGATATGGTTTTCCACGTGAATACCGGCCCTGCGCCTCTTTTCTAGCCGGTAAAATCAAAATCGTATTTGACCCGCTATGCTATGGTATTGTTTTCAACTGGGCTGGCATTACTGCCAAGTAAATAAGAGCTATTAAAACGTTGACAATATGATAAAGGTCAAAGACGATATGGTTTTTACCACGTGAATACCGGCCCTGCGCCTCTTTTCGTGCTGGTAAAATACAAATCGTATTTGACCTGCTGGTATTGTTTTTAACTGGGCTGCCATTACTGTCAAGTCAATAAGAGCTATCAAAACGTTGACAGTACGATAATAGGCCAAAGACGATATTATGGATAGTATGGTTTTTATTGTCATAATTACGATAGCTCTTATTTAATGGACAGTAGTGGTGGCCGTTACTTTGCGTGTAGTCGCATGGTGAAGGCGTCAAGCACGCAGTGCGGCCGGTTGCGAAGATTCCAATACATTTGTTTCTCTTCGCTACCTGCAAGGTAACGCTCTAATTTCTAAGCGCTAAGCAAGCTTGGCAGTGCGGACGTAGCCTCGGCATCTTGAATCCAGCATCTCATTGATGATGCACTTTTTAATCAGTTTAATAGGCCATAATAACTTTGGAGTCCAGCTTTAGGAATCAGGAGTGCGAAACCCTGAAGATACGAGTCAGGTGAATCCTAACTTCCTCATTATACTCATAACTTGTTAATTTTATCCATAAATCTATCTGCGATTAATTAATTTGATTTTTATTTCCGAGATAAAAAAGGACATTATGAACACCAGGGGCGTAACTCTTGCGTTGCCGGTTTCGAAGATGTATGTATGGATGTAGGTGTGTAAACTGTTTATTGCCAATTACAAGTAGATTCGTACATAAAATTAAGATTAACATGGACAATGGCGAACTTATCTCTTTAAAAGGAAAGAAAAGAAGAAATTGTTTATTCGTTAGAAACATTAATTAATACATACATAATTTTAAACACAAATGCCAAATTTGTCACGAAATGGTCACAACTCTGCGTGATGCTGGCAGGGCCAGCGATGGTCTTTCGTTGTGACCATTTGGTGATGACACGGCGCCATGGCCGCCATGACACAACTATCGCACACGTCAACTAAAGCACAATTTACGAAAACTCTGATAGGTATAAATAAAAATAAAAATAAAATAAAGAAACAGATAAAAAATGCCTCGCAACTGCATAATGCCGCCGTGCGAACATCCTTTTAGGGATCTGTTCCAGTTAATCTGACCATGACTGAGGAAACTGTGCGATGAGATGTTTTGATGTTTGAAGACTTTTTTTTTCTTGGCATAATGTCGAATAAAATTCATTTTGAACATTAGAAGTCTGAATTAAAAATGTTCAAAATTTGTTATTAAACTTGAAGTGTCAATTAATAATAAGTCGCAAAGAACAAACATCTAAAAGCCGAAAAGAAAAACGAAAGGGCACTTGGACCGCGTTCGTATAACAATGGCGTACTTGAAAGTTCCACTCCGTCAGCACAATAAAGGTTCCATCAAACAAGAGTGCTAATATTTAACCTTAAATTAGTCTATGATATTTTGAAAAGTAAAATAATCATGGAAGAACTTTGTTTGTACGAGTGTTTGGCTGTTTGGAGTCAGTTCCTAGCCCAAACATGGTGTTTAAAAGTAAAAAACCCGGTATGTAATGAAATTTCATACATTTTACACACACATACGAACTATAGGGATGCATTTAATCCCAAGGGACTAATCCTTTTCTTTTTAATTTCATTTTAAGTAAGCCTTGGAAAACCACGAACAGCCAGATACATGTTGCTATTTGATGATGTTGCCCTTGTCGTCGGAGTGAGCGGTGAAGGGTTGACTGGGCGTAGAACCCCCACCGCCTCAGTTTTGGAAATGTTGTCCATGGACTATTTGTTGTTTTGACCGCAAAAACAACATTGTTGTGGTCTCTTTCCGCACAACACTAGGGTTGAGAGGAAAAATTATAGATATTATGTTGTAACCTTTTAATGATCGGTGTTAAAACTAATATAATGTAAGATTTATTTTCTCTCAATCGAATTGAACTCTTGACTAAAATGCCACAATGACACTCGAATGAACTATTTGCTCGGGTGGCGAAATGTCTCGTGTCCCTTCATAAACAATCTACTATATTTTCTCGCAATCGAAGTGAAATGGCTTACTTTAGTCCCTTGTTGAACAATCTACTATTTTTTTTATGTTGTTTTGGCCTGGAACGGATAATTTCGCGGACTGTTTTTACCACCGTAAGGTTAACGTGTCCAAAAGTATGTAGAAGATAATTAATATTAACGCTGTGGAAACATGATTCAATGGAGCCATTTCAAACCACAGACGCAAAAAGAGGGGTGTTACAGGTGAAAAGACAAACGGGGAGGGAGGGGGAAGGGGGGTTATAAGTTAAAAGGCCTAAAAAGGGGGGTTTTTAAGTCAAAAGGCAAAAATAAAGGAGGGGTTATCCGTCTCTGTTTATGCCCGTGACATCGTAGCTCCCAAACTTATGGATCCATTACAGCGCGTTTTTTTTTAAGAAAGATCAAGATGATTCATGAAAACGGTTCGGATGTTGAAAAGATATCAGCTATGAAAGAAGGATTCGTTAGCTTTTACTCTGGCTTATAAAATATGCTAAAATGATCTAGGTAACTTAAGGATTTAAGGCAGTTCCCCTCCAGGGCCCATATTTTATTTCCACCTTGTGTAAAGACAGGGTATGGAATAAGATTTCCGTTTTTTTTGTGAACAACAACGGGTTTTTAACATTGAACCAAAAATAGTAGAATGTTAACCACCAGATGAAAGTTGTTATTTTCACCCGAGGTACTTTGACAGTTATCGTTTTGTTCTTAACTTGGCCGCCAGTACTGTCAAGTAGATAAGAACTATCATAACGTTGACAATACAAAACTTGTCAAAAGCAATAACGTCTTAGCAAATTGAATAGATTCTGAAAAGTACTTATACTAGCTTTTTTTAAATTAATATGTAGTATTTACTTATAAGTCACTGGCTAGTGTCGAAGGGACCCTGCCGCGGGCGGACCTGCTAGAGAGGGGGGGTTTTATTTACAGTTGAGTATCATTATAATTATTTAAGTAGCTTAGTTTTTCTTTTATTTAATACATTTATGTAGGTTTAATATTAGGAAATTTTGTTGCTTTGTATAAGTTTGATTAAGATAAACTTTGATAATAAATTAATCTTAAAATTGTTGTTGTAAAAGTAATAAAAAGATAATTAGCCAATGTGTTGCAACTGCTGCTGAAAACTAATCTAAACCGGTCTAATTGCCGCTCATCTTAAAGTAGTTTTGGTCGATTATCCTGTTATATCTCGACCCGACAGTAATAAAACTTTGCTGGTAGCCTCTGGAACGTAGTTAACGTTCTTAAGTGCCTTTTAGTTTGAGTTAAACGGTACTTTAAAAGAGCAAGCTCTTATTCAGTTGATGTAAATTAAAGAAAATCTCAGGCACTCTCTCACAGTTACAAATAATAACTTTTATAGAACGTAGTGGTCGTTTAAAGTACAGAGGTGTTATTTCTCTTATATTATATGTTTCATTCATGTGCCTATGACAGATTGAAATTTTACATTTCACGCTAACGTTGTTCCTAACAATCGAGCGGTCAACTAACTTAATAAAATTCGTAGCAATAGTAAATTCGTTTCAAAAATCAATAAAAATATTCGTTATGCATTTTTAAGAAACAAATTTCGAACAAGATTGTGGGCATATGTCGTGGAACTGAAAGGATAATAATTGAACTACTTTTACTTCCTATATGCGAAACGGAACGTTAAGAGTGTTTGACAATGACCCCGTTCTTCGATCGAGGGGTTATTATGACATAGCTAAGCAGTTCAGTTTACGCTGAGAGAAAAGGACAGCGCTATATAACTGCTATAGCTCTGTCCTTTACGCTCACCGTAAAAAAACTGCAAAGCTAGGTCATAATATCCCCTCGAATCGATTCTAGACTTTACCATACGAAGGCTATTGCTAGAACTATTGTTGTAGCGTGTGAGACGATTTACGAGAGGTACCTTATTTTATAGAGTAGGTAGGTAAATTAAATTAAGGAAACAAATTTATAACTGAATACGAATCTATTTACATTTCCTTTATAACCGTTAATCGAAAAATAATGATGCGGTTTTAATAAATTTGTTATATATTACGACGTTGGCAAACAAGCGTACGGCCCGCCTGATGGTAAGCGGTTACCGTAACCCATGGACGCCTGCGACAACAGAAGTATCACATGCGCGTTACCGACCTTTTAAAAACCTATGTACTCCATATTATTATTTATTTAATTAGGAGTATCACTAAACCTGCCAAATGACATCTGTCACAGGCACAATAAGGAAAAATATTATTAGAGGATTGTGAAGCGATGCTTAAATCGCGTAGCTGTAAAAAAAAACTGTACTAATTTAGCTCCAGGTGGTTACCGTTTCTCACCACCTAAAATAATGTCGGGGTATATTTTGATCCTTAGATATTTTTGATGTGTATAAGTCGTTACATACTCTTACTTGACGTTCTATTTTACCAACACTGACACCGAAACTGCTGTGTCTGAATTATACTAGAGATATTTGCTATAAAAGCTTGCAGCTTAATAATTGTCCGAGTAAAATGGAAAGAATTAGTCAAGGGGTTTAATAAATAGGAGGAGGCGAAAAAGTGGACGTTTTATTGCCGGTTATTATTCTGCTACTTACTTTTTGTGAAGAATCTTGTTAGCCTTTTGACTGAACGCTCATTTTCTTTACAGCGTCTTTTATTCATTTACTATTTATGGTACTTACTAACTCATTTTTACTTAAGTATCTATTTGTGAAGGTTATACGTTCCACTGTATTAGGCAAACTTTTATTTAACAATCTATAGAATACATTAAACATATCCATGTAAATGCACAAACCACTATGTGCTAATGTTTGGTGATGGGTGAAATATTAGGTACTCGGATGTAAAGACCGCGTTTGAGTGCTTGTCACATCTACGTGCTAAAAATGTTATTAAATAAATAAATATCAGGGGACAATCTCACACCAATTGACCTACTCCCAAACTAAGCTCTAGGCTTGTACTATGGGTACTAGACAACGATATAAATATTTATATAGAGAAATAAATACTTAAATACAGGGTGGGCCAAAAATTTTTGCACTTTTAAAACATCGATAAAAATTTAACTTTTCATGTTTTTTTATATTTTATTTATTTAACCTAGTAACAGATAAATTCAATTTATTTTTGAAAAATAACGTCATCCAGATCTCCTCCGTCTCGTCGTTGCACTCCTGCAGTCGACTACTCAAACACTTTGGAAAACTCGCTGACGCATGCTGCGAGGGATCGCAGCTATCTCATTCTGAATGTTTTGTTTTAACTGGGGTATTGTCATCGGATTATTAAGGTACACTCGACTCTTTAAATATCTCCACTTGAAAACATCGCAAGGTGTTAGGTCCGGGCTCCTTGGCAGCCATGGGAATTGGGATGTCACCTCTGCGAGAAATCAACTTTTTCGGAAACATTTCTTTCACCACCGGTAAACTCATGTTTGACGTATGGCATGTTGTTCCATCTTGTTGCATCCATGTTCTGGTCACCTTCAAATTCATGCAGTGGGTGCAGTTTCAGATCTAGATGTAAAATTCGCCGTAGACTAGTTCTTGGTATTGCTAGAGCTGCTGAACGTTTACGCGTAGAAGGTTCTGGATCGTTCTCTACAGAAACTTTAACCTGCCGTATGTTCTCATCATTTCTTGTTAAACGTGGACGCCCTGTTTGTTTGATATTCAGTGTCGAACCAGTTTGCTTGAAGTTTTTGACCTAAGATTTAATTAAACTAACACTTGGACACTCACTCACTTGGCGTTATCCTTATTCAATTCCAAGTAGGCGTCGTACAGAAAGATACAAATCGTTGTTTTTATAAAACTGTTTAATACAAAAACCCCGTTGCTTTCCCGTGAAACGCTCCTTTATAAATAAAATTGCACGAAGTGACCTATAGTTTCCCACCAATTTCCCGCCGCTCACTCTGACAGAGTCCGAAAAAATCAGTGTTGCTATTTGCAAAAAATTATGGCCCACCCTGTACATAGAAAACATCCATGTCTCAGGAACAAATATTCGCGCTCATCACACAAATATCTGCCCTTACCGGGATTTGAACCCAGGACCGCTCGCTTCGTAGGCAGGGTCACTACCAACTAGGCCAGCGCGTCGTCAATATATATATAATATATAGTCGCGCTGCCTTATTCTCTGTTCAATTCTAATAGTCATCAATTTAATTTAAATAAGCTTTTATTTAAGCTGACGACTGACGATGCTGACGTTCTATTTTTTGACACTAATAATGCTATTAGTGATTATCGACTAAGCCGGACCCGTCAAAAGATGGTAGGTTAGGCAACCAAAAACCGACTTCAGTCGGACTAACCTATTATCTTCTATATTAAAAGAAGTTATTTTTTACGCATTGAAGGCAGTTTTCTGTTTTTAAAACATTTTATGATTATAAATCAGAGGCATCTTTAAGTTATATTTTATTTCTTTATTGAATCTCAATTGCACTAGGTAAGCCTAAAAGCATTCTTTAGGTACTAGTTAAAATAACATTTAGAAATAATTTCGGTTGTAATGAAGCAATCATAATAATATAAACTTACGAAAATTAACCCAAAAAATCGCCGAATAAAAGGTCCAAGTTATATTAATGTTAGTTGTGTCGATGTTTAAAAGCATTTCCTCCCTGACCTTTGTATTGGTTGATGTTGGATAAACTCAGATTAGAGCGATTCTGTCGACGCGGAGATATCTGGCTAGACAAGTGCCGGTCACATTTGGAATAGCGATGTTATCAACGCTTATTGGACATGGCAGTGAAACCACTTTCATCAATCGGTCAATCTGATTTTATACCACAGACAAGTAAAACAATAAATAAATATCAGGGAACAATCTGATATAAATGGACCTGGTCCCACACTAATCTTTAGGCTATTATTATGGCTTCAAAACAACAATAAATATAATTGTAGGTTTAGAGAAATACGTACTTTAATATATGGAAAACATCCGATAAATAATCTCAGCGCGAATTGTAAATGAAGGTTTCATAGATTACAACGTACCTATGTTAACGATAATTTTCGAAATTTAATTTTAGTGTTGCATGTTCACTAACTTTTGAGGTAAATCAAGTATTTCTCCTGTCCAGTCTTTTTCCTCTAAACTTATCAGCCGTCATATCAGTTTTCACTCTCTTGGGTTTGAATTAATCAATTTTATTTCAGTTGACCATTTCCTTCTTATGTCATGCGATAGTGGAAAAGAGAACGGAAATAACCGATTGTGATACGTTTCAAGATGGGTCCTTTTCCAGGAACGTCTAATATATAAGAAGCTTCTGCTTTTTACCTTTGAAGACTCTCTAAAGGTTAATCCGGAGCTGTCCCGTAACAAACGACAAAGATTTTTAACTTTGGAGAATTGAGTATGTATACCGGGTGACCGCGGGGTCGTGTAGCGACAAAGTTAACTAAATCTCACTTCATCATTAGAAACATAACGTAATAGATTTAAAAGTGTCAAGACAATTACTTTGTTTTTTATTTAAATAAATATTGAGAGAATTCTATTCATTCGGGATCATGGCCACACTACATACTCAATTTCTTACTCGTCTGATCGATCGATTTTCAAATAGGTTTGAAGTTTTTAACATGAAAACGCTAAGTGACCATAATTTTAGTAATAATTAGGGACACATAATATTATTTCATATATGTATGTACTCTTTAACAATTCCATGTTAATAACATATTTCATATTATAATTGTGGTATTATTGTTGTGGGTTTTTCTTGATTATAAAGCATGTAGGTACCTTAATCAAATGATCATTATGAATAAATAAAGCGAGGACAAGCTAACACGAATCGACGCAGTAGGTAGGTACCTAAAGTTAATTGCATTGAATACTTATTTCTTTCATAAGTTCATAACTCGAAACTAACTCCAAAAAAAGTCTTTTAAAAAGTCTCCGGGATTTTGTTACGTTTACAAAACGGAAGAAAGATATCTCTCAAGTTATGTCGAGGTAAAATAAGACAAGTCTTAGTTACAATCTATCAAGGGGATACACCTACCCCTCGTTTAGGGCCGGTATCCATTGTGTGTCGAAATCGGAAGCCCAGGAAGGATGTCGCCATTATGGCCCCTATTCGCTTTCGACCTTGAGGATTTTCTCCCGAAATTCACGATAACATGAACTAAGTACATACCGGGAAAAACTGGTGTATCTGTTAAAATATTTTTATTGGACTTGCGAACTTAATGAACATGGATAGTGAGTTCATTGTGCTTGGATTTTAAATTTTAAATTCTTCTTATTTACTTTGTATGACAGTACAAGTAGCTATTTGTGCTTTTTAGGTACCTACTTGTACTTATGATTTTAGTTTACATAATACGCAACTTACTTGCAAACAAGAGCTTTAAAAACGGGACACTTTGTAAGTACTTATATACAGATTAGTCCAATTTGTCCAATTTGTTGAGTTCCGTGACACTCTGCTGTGCGTCCGTCTGTGCGTCTGTTCGTTCGTATGTTAAGTGTCTTTAAAATAAGTTACGAACCTGATATTTATGTATTATTTTGTAAACCGTCAACCCAAAAGTCCCGCTAATAAAACACATTATTATACATGCACATACATGAACTCACGCATTAATTCCCAGAGCGGGGTAGGCAGAGCTAAAGAATTACCAACCAGTCTAAAAACTTGTTATAATTCTGTAAAATCATTATGGCTGAACGTTAAGAAATACCAAATTATTGCTCTTCAATCCTGAACACTTAGCACCAATTTAAGGTAGGTACATTCTTTTTGATAATCCAGATGATTTTTGCAAAAAAATAATTGTTTACTATTCAGAAATCTTTAGGTTTGCTTTTTTTAATGGTACCTCGATTTTACTTTTTGTTTTACTCTTGCATGTGGGCTGTTATTTGTATTATACAGTGTGTGACATCCATAAGAACATAAATTGTAAGTAACGATAGCTTTAGATGCTGTGAACGGTTTTATCGAAAAAATATAACAATTACGTTTTCTGATGAAGAGTTATAATTTTTTTTAATTTTCTCGAGCAGCAATGTAATGCTAAGAAGCAGAATGTTTCATTTCCATTTTAATTCAAAAGTGTCTTGTCAAAAGTGTCAACGAAATGTAGGCAATTGACAAGGTGTCAGGGTGTCACTAAGAGTGAATTTTGAACGCAATCAAATGTTAGTGTCAGTTGTTACGGTTGTTAGTTTTGTTACCGATACATTGCGTGGCGAATTAGTTAGTATGAAAAAAAAAGTACACTTTATGTTAACAATACACATGTTTTTATGTTAATTAGGATGCATATTAACTGTTGTCAAAATATATGTTCGTATGGATGTCACACACTGTATATTCTAAGCCCATTAAAAACAATTGTACTTTTTGTAGGCCATCAAACTAGATATGTAACAATTTTTGTTAAGGACCTATCCCAGAAGGTAATCCATCATTTTATCGAAAATCATTTCATCGATTATCGTTTCCCATAACACTATTCGCAGAAATGTATTACAACATAAGAATCATTTATCGAACTCCGTTAAATCGCTCATACGTTTCCTCGAATTGCCTTTTACGGAAGAATCAATTTATCGAATTCTACTTCATTATTTTATTTGTTCAACGATATAGTCGTTCATCGAATGGCTTTTACTATAATTTTGGTCTAACGTAAGTTTCAGTACTCAAAATTATTATTACATAGAAAATCGTTTCACCTGTGTTACTATATTTGATAATACGTTTCAACAACAGTACGTTTTAACGCCCTATTTCGCATCTGCGACGTATTATATAAAATTAGAAAGTTAGGTACGACGACGAGCGCAGCGAGGAGGAGTGTCAGGTTTAACTGCGACCAAAACAGCGCACGAAGCCGAGCGAGCGCAGCAAGCGTGCCGCGGCAGCGGCCGGCGAGTGCCAGAACCGACTTCATTTGTTTCAATAATAATATATGGAACGTACCATCTGTGAATCATGTTTCGATGAATTAATACATCGACCAACTAAGTAATTATTCTATGAAAGGTAAATTCGATGAATAGTTAAGCTACGACTTGAGACAAATTCGAAATTATTTACGATGAATAGTTGATCTATGACTCGATAAGCAATGAATTGATAATAATGTGATTAGAAAAAAAAATGAAATGATAATCGTGGAATAGTTTTTGGCGATATGAAATTCGATGACAGGAATTTCGATTAAATGATAGACACCCATCCCAGAAATATAAACTAGCTAGTTTGCCTGCATATTGTTTAACTGTATTTTAACACAAAAAGCTGGACGATTAATAACCAGCATATTTTGGTATCTGATATCAAACATTCTCCACTACTCCGGAGGTCAAAGTCTGCAGGTAAAATCTACTGTATAAAATCAAATCAAATACAAAACTTAGCTATTTGTGAAGTGTGTGAGCGAGTGTGTATGTGTGTGTGTGCGCGCGCGCGCGCGCGTTTGTGTTTGTGTGTGCGTGTGTTTGTATGTTGTAGCGCATGTTTATGTTATGCATGTGGGTGTCCTGCGTAGGTTAGGCATAATTTACCTATAAGGTTTTCTGTCTCATCATAGGACAACGAGGGGAACCATTTTTTTAGTATGTTTTTAACTTTGTAAACTGTAAGATGTTTAATGTCATGGTATTTGCAAATATTGTTGTAGACGTAGTGGTGGGAGAAGGCTGGGGATCTCCTAGCCATGTCGGATCTGAATGGGGGTAGGGTAATCCTAAAAATACGCTTAGTCAGCATCTCATGGTACAGTGCAGATTTTTGGGCTTTTAATAAGTTGCTGTGTGTGCAAGTCACTGCTTTAATGGCGAAGAGCTGCCGCACTCTAAGGAGTTTTGATTCTAGATACAACGAGTCTGTTGGATAGCGAAACGGCTTTTTCAGCATATTTTTTATCACTGCTCTTTGGGCTCGTTCTAATCCTATCAGATAGGTCTTACTAGCACTGCCCCACACTGCTACTCCGAACTGCAATATAGACTGGCAGAGCGCGTGGTAAACCAGGCGAAGTACGTTAGGGGTGGCATAGTCACGTATTCTCTTCATGACGAATATCAGCTTCCTGACTCTTGTGGTAAGACTGGTAATATGTTGTTTAAAGGACAGATGATGATCAAAGAGTAGCCCTAGATATTTGACATGGTCGCGCCTTTTTATTTCTTGACAGGAACAAGGTTTTGCTAGGCTGATGGGTAAAGAATGTAGGTTTTGAATACATGTATGAAATTTAATATTCCTGTCTGATGATGGAGAAGAAGTTAAACTTTTTGAAAAAGCCACGAAGTTAGTTTTGTCAATATTGAGGGTAAGGAGATTGCGATTAAGCCAGTAAGCTACTCTAGCAAGCGTATTTTCAGCCCTAGAATAAGTCTCCTCCCAAGTTTTCCCATGCACAAGTATTACGGTGTCGTCCGCATAGCATATAAGCTCAGTATTTGGGATCTTTGTATCAAAAATATCATTCATATAAAGAAGAAACAAGGTTGGGCCGAGTATGCTACCCTGCGGGACCCCGAAAATAATAGGAAGTTGGTCGCTAATATGCTGCCCTATCTTGACATTTTGAGATCGGTTAGTCAAATAACTGGCGAACCAATCAAGAGCTATACCCCTTACACCTATGCATTCCAGTTTTTTTTGCAGTATAGTCACCGACACGGTGTCAAAAGCTTTAGCGAGATCTAAGAAGATACCCAAGCACTTGTTGTCACCGTCTAGGCGACTAGAAATCGTGTTGGTGAGGAGAACGGCTGCATCTTCAGTTGACTTACCGGCCCTAAAACCGAATTGATGGTTTGAGACCAGGTGGTTCATCTCAATGAAGTTTATTAATCTAGAATTAACAATTTTTTCAAGAATTTTTGAAAGAACACTTAAAAGAGAGTTTGGTCTGAAGTTACTTGGTAAGTTTTTAGGTCCCTTTTTGAATATAGGGGATACTGAGGCCATCTTCCAGCAGTCGGGAAAGCAGCCAGACTCAAGGCTTAAGTTACAAATGAAAGTAAGTGGTTCCAATATAACCTCCTTAATCTCTTTTATGAGCAAAGGTTTTAGGGCGTCAGGACCAGGTGCGCTATCTGACTTCAGATAAGTAAGTAACCCTCGGTGCGCGAGCCCAACTGACACTTGATCTGCTTTTATTCTTTATGGGTAAATATCGTTAACAAAATAGAGCCCGAAACTGAGTTAATAATTGTAATGTAACCCAACGTTGCGTGAAGCGCATACATTTTCCCTTTGATATATTACGGAATTTAATAAAGCTCCTGCAATGGGTATTTATTTCGGCAAACGAGTGCCTGGCAATGATAAAAGCTTTTGTGAAGCATCACTAGAACTGCACCGCGCGTGTGCTGATCGTATTTACATTATTATCGAGGTAAAAAGCTATCAATGGCCTCTGTTTTACTGGGAAACACCATATTGCTTTTGTCATGTACACGACACTATGTATGTAAACTCTTTATTAGACTTAAAACCAATTACAGTAAATACGTACACAAAATTAAGATTTACGTGTACAGTGGCCAAGTTATCCGTTTAGGTGATCTTTATCAGTTAACCTGACCATTGAAAACTAGATTTTTAAATATTAAATAATTGTGATCATTAAAAACTAAACTGTAGGATAATGAAGATTGCAAGACGTGCACAAAAATTTAATAAACCAATAATTTTACACCTCAATAACCATAAAGTATACTTATAAGTAGGTAAACATCAACAATCAATCCAATCAATTCTCAAAACTAGGGTTTTTACTTCCAGCGTTTTGCCGTTGGACGGCAGCGCAGCGTTGCTTTGTTATTGTTACCTATAATTATGTTATTGTTACTGATATTCAATTCATAATTTTTCACGTCTTAGAATTTGCATTACGCACCAAAGGCAAAAATTTGCCGACATACCCCAAGGCTAATCAAACAAAATGACATAATGAATGTTCGGGACATCCTGACAAAAATACAGAGCTCAGCAATTTTCGGTCTACACACGACAACAAACTTTACAAACGAGACTATGGTGAAGTGAAGGTTTAAATTAAACCAAATTACAGATTCCTTCTGGCATTTTTTTTTTCAAGTATATTAAGTATTTTTTCATTAAATTTTTGGGGTTTAAAACTAAAACACTCAGAGACTCAAAATTAGTATCTTTTTTTTTTTGTTTTTTCTTTTTTTGTTGAATAGCAAACAACAAGGAGTCATTTAGTATTTACAAGGTTTATATAAAATCAGACACTCACAATCGTATCAGCTCAGGTGTAGAGGGTTAAAATACTTCCATTTTGTGGATTTGTAATGTTGCTATCATATTTGCGGGTGCCAACCATCACCTTTCGTCCACATTCTGCACGCCAAACCTGCCGACAATGTTCGTAGTTGTATGTTCCGGTAAAGTGGAATAAATAAATCTGTCTTACTCTATTTACTTACTAGAAACAAACTGAAAAAGAGAGCCTTTCCAGAAATTCAGGACGTAAATATTACTTAACTTATGTATTTTCCTAGAGCAGGATTTTAGGACACAATGTTTTAAGTACGCTTCCCTGAGTTAGGAACCACTATCACGGGCTATAGCACACGGAGCTTCGCAGGTATTTTCTCTCATTACATTAAATTTTAGAACCTTGTTCCAGAAAGCCAATGAATAATTTTGACGTCTTTTCTTTCGCATGACTTGACGCTATCATTATAATAGGGTTCTATGGTACCCCAACCATTAAAGTGGTTGATGATAGGAATTAAAACAAAAGTAAAGCCGCTATCTTATCTCCTTCCTCTTGGCAGCAATTGACCCATATTATAATGTACCTACTAGTACTATATAAATGGGTAAGTGAGTTTTTCTGTCGGTCTGAATTAAGTGTG
This sequence comes from Acleris emargana, assembly GCA_927399475.2. Lineage (NCBI taxonomy): Eukaryota > Metazoa > Arthropoda > Insecta > Lepidoptera > Tortricidae > Acleris > Acleris emargana. The sequence goes on from OV656851.1 coordinate 8,920,200, forward strand.
AAGGTAGCTTGAGTCCCGGGACATGGAAAACTATAATTTGAAAAAAAAATTAGTGTAACGATATGTCCAAAAATGGTCCCATGCCCATGCTGGTAATGATGGTGGATAAACTTGATTCCTATCCCACAGTAAAAGTAAAAGACCTTCGTCACGTAATGTGTACACAAATATATACGATTTAATTGAATTGTGTCTAATAGAATTAAAATCCGCAAGATCGTCACTGAATTTAAAACCATAAACGAAATAATGCTTCATAATTTCCAAAGTGAAATTTGCTAACCAACTTTCTTCAGCGGGCCTTGTCCAGTGGGTTTTCATTATTTACGTAGGCATTATGTTTTCGAAGGTTAGTAGGTAACATTACTATGTTTAAGTTATGGACTAGACAATACATCGTCCGTCTAATATTTGGCTTGTCTTACCTTATTCCGTGTGTTCATAGAAATTCATTAAGCTGTTTATTTATTCAACTAATGAGCAATAAACCTCACGTAGTTAATTGACTTTAATTATTGGTCCTCATCTTTGCCATTACCATAAAAATTAATGAGTATTGGTACACAATATTTTTACAATAAATTAATAAATATGACTAAATATTTTTCGGTGATTAGCAAGTTTTTTGAGGTCTCAATTGACAACAGGAACTTTCAAAAAAAATGTTCTGGAAAAATAACATTCTCATAGAAGTTGGTCTCAAAAGCAAACTTTTTTGTTTATTGTTTAATGAGAAAATAAATAAACAAAATTCTGCTAATGGCTAAATATGGTCATTTCTCCAATATCTATTTACAGTTACAGGAAAAAAATATGTTGGCAAATGAAAAGGGTGGGAAACGATACAATTTCGCAAACATATTTCGGCGAAAGATAACCCCCCGTCTACGTTTGTTTAAGCATGTCTGAAATGAGCACAAGAGTATCCAAGAGGGCCAAATTGTCAGGCACAACCGGATTTTTACAAGACATAATAGGTACTTAAATTGATTTTATAATTTGGGCAGAAAAAATCAAGCATCTCTACAGACTATCTTCATTACTCTAAAAACTGATCTGTCTTAAATTGATCCCACATCATTTGAAGCACTAAGTAACTAAATTCTAAGTATATTCCCTTATTTGTGTATAGCTGTTCGATGTTTCCATTTTTTGTGCGGAGTTCACCACCCTTAACATACGTTTTAAACAATTGTTTTCGAATTATCTTTATAACAAATATACCTACGCCTGTTTATAAATTGTCGATAAATTCCGCACGAAGCAACCCTATTGCTATGGATACTTGCCATCGAAACATGGAATTAAGCAGATTTTCTACCGTTTTGATATAAAAGTCAGGGGAAGGAAGTCTTCGTTCAGTTGAAAGAGATAGAAGCTGAAGACTAGTTAGACCTAACATTTAATACGGTTTTTTAATTAAAAATGAAATTCACTATTTTGTTGGGCTTTTTGACCATCCTGGGACTGTGCTTTTCATTAAAAGGTATTTATCACTACTAAATACCTTATATTTTTTGGACTACTATTTTAAGTTTCATGTGCTTTGGAAAAAAGTTGACTATAAGTCGTCGTTTTAACAAATAGCAACAGTATATAGTCAGATTAGTCAGGCTGAAACTGAAATTGATCCCTTAAGGGGATAAGTTCGCCACAGTACACGTTAATCTTGAGTTTGTGTACAGTCAGCGTCAAAAGTAATTGGTCACTTCAAGCTACTTTTGTACTTTATCGCATTAACACAATAGACCATCTTGTTTGACATTGCTGATGTGACAGTAAAGCGACAAGGTATTTAAGTGATCAGTTTCTTTTGACGCTGACCGTACTACTTACTTTTGATTGGTTTTATGTGCAATTAAGAGTTTATATATACATTTATATTGCAATGTATAAAATATGAATTGATGTGTCTGTCTAACAGTTATGTGACAAAGTTAAAAATTACATCATTAACATAAATTAATGTTCATTACAGGATCAAAAAAACCTCTAGTACTATGTCTGGCTTGTCCGGGGATTTGCCCCAGGACGACGACCCCGAAACACATGAGAGAATTGGACACAGGTAGGTACCATCATCATTCAGTTACATACTATGTTTAACATTTCATTCCATTCCATGTCCGTGTGCGTCTGTTTCATCTTACCTCTACTATCCACTGCTATCCACGAAGACTTGGCGTATTATACGCGTCGTACATTTTCTTTGATTAGGTATATGTTTTCGTCTTACACCGATGATGATGTAGCCGTCGTACAGAGAAAGCCGACTGACTATTTCGGTAACTTGGCACTACATCTTTCTTCCCCTGGTTGTTAATACACAGAAAGACCATAAACCAGGTAGGCACATGTATAGAAGCTCATAGGATATGGTAGAGTCTCAGGCATTCGAAGACCATATCAAGGATAAAACAAACTGGAGAAGTGTAATAAGAAAAGTCTAGCTCACCATCATGTGGGATTAATAATAACTAAAAACGCCGTCAATGAACTTGCAATAGATGTAAACAAAACCAAACGAACCAATTCACCATGATTACTCGATAATCACGTACTTTTAAAGATCAAGTGAGGTCTTTGCAATTATTTATACGCTAGATCATTATTTTCGTATAAGGTTTAATATGAAATAACTATTCATTGTACGTTATTTCAAAAAAACATGCTTGGTGAATATTTGAGGTTATGTGTCGATCAGTACTAGTTTGTTTACATCGTTCACGAGTTCTATTGACGGCGACTTTAGGTAGAGAGAGAGCGCTATGGTTGTGCAACGCTGCCTCTTCGTTGATAGAGTCACTTGATGGAATTTTGCTGTATGTGGGTAGTGCAGAACCGTCCAAAACTGCATCAACAAAATTTCAAGGCTAATACGATTATGATGATGATTAAGGTCAGAATTGTCGTAAACATGATTAATTTTTCAGATTATTCCACTGAAAACTACCCAGACTACGATACCCGTGCTTATTCAGACGACATTCCTGGCTGGCATTACGACAACGAGTCACACTGGCATAACATTACAAAGAAGTCAGAAGACGCATCACCATCTATTCAATTATATATAATCTCACCACTATCGGATCCTAATACTACTACTACTTCTACTACTACTACTTCTACTACAACTACTACTTCTACTACTTCTACTACTACTCATTCTCCTCCCCCTACTACTGCTGCACCACCTTATATTTGCAGGCTGTGCTATGAACAATGTGGATATTAAAAAATATGTATCTCTAAATCATCCTATAACAGGCACCTCTAACAAATTTACTTTGTTTTAAACGTTCATTCTTAAGGGACCTTAAAAATAATGGACATAGGTAAGACTATATATATATGTCTGTCTATGAGGGGTCTATTTTGTCAGCCAGCTTCTTGTTATTTGCATTTACTTGACGTCTTGCGAGACATCAGCGACCATTATGAAGCGGTCCAAAACACAATGTACAATGCAGGCTAATGTAGCCGCGACTGTACAAGTGTGCAATGTAATAAGATAAGTTTTTGTTTAAATCATTGGATTATGTCGCGGCTAAGAATAAGTAATAAGTAAGTTAGAAGAAAATATAATGGTCTCGGCCCAGAATATAGGTATGTTTATTCCATTCGGCGTCGAGACCCTCGGTCCGTGGGGTCCTAGCGCTCAAAGCCTCTTCAAAGAAGTTTCGAAGAGGCTCATTGACGTCACTGGAGACCGAAGAGCTGGCAGTTTCCTCGCTCAACGTATAAGTTTAACCATCCAGCGAGGAAATGCTGCCAGCATCTTTGGTACAATGTCGCAGGGGCCATTCTTTGATTTAATGTTTTAGTTAATTTATATATTTAGAGTAAGTCTTATTTAATTTTAGTTTTATTTTTCAGGTATTGTGTTATGGTTGTTGTATTAGTTAGAAGATATGGTTTAAAGAAGAGATTTACTACTATGAATGTCCGGAATGATCCTCTTAACTGATTTCAACGAGGGATCAGTTATAAATTAAGTAGTTCAGTTTGACTATACATATAAGTATAATGCAATTCTGAACTTCAGGGGGGTCGATATTTTCAGGAGTTTAAAATAAAGGATCAGATCGGAATAGCTCTTCGTTTTGTTTAATAATTATGTGTAAAATTAAGAAAAATATTTACTTTAGTGATAAAGCCTAATTTCATTAAGATATAAATATTATATTCCTGCACAATTTTACTAATTAACAATAAAAACGTTTGTTACTGAGACTCGATTATCTAAACACTCCATCAACCTATGTTATTGGTCGATAAATGTACTATAATTAACTATAAATAGATTCCGGATAACTCATTGTTTTCATTCCTAATTCATTGTGCACCGGGGAGTTTAAGTAGTCCTGCCAGAGCACACAAAACACATTTTAGCGCGTGCAATGTCCATTAGGCAGCCCTTTAAGTTCGATCTTATCGACAGAAGCCCTGCTGCCTAATTGAGACTAATTAAACTCGCTTGTGTGGCGTTAGTTCACTCGTTCGACCGACCGAGCGCCATTTTAGACCGATTTTAAAAAAAGGAGGAGTTTATGCGTTCTACTGTATGTTTTTTTTTATGTATGTTTACCGATTCCCGAGTATACTTCCGAGGTGGTCCCGTTGTCACCAAATCTGAATCTGATGAGAGGATCAGTGAGGAATTGAGGGAACTCCTCAATTATTGTAGGCAAACATATAGCGATTTTAGTATTTACACCTGTGTTAGTAACAAGTCCAGCATTTGCATTCAGAAAGTATCATTTTGTGAAGTGGAACTGATGATGAAGACCACACATGGCCACCGGAACCCCTCAACGGTACCGATTTCAAGGGTGGTGATAAGATTTCTCGATTAAGATAGTTGAGCGTCTACAACGAAGAATATTTAATTGTTTAAATATGACTATAATGTTGCTTGCGGCGAGCTTGAAATGTCTTAGTTTCATATATCGACTAAGAAGTGGGACTACATAAGCTTATTATGATCACTAAAAAGTATAAAAGTAAAAAAAAACATAAAACCGGGTCACAATATTTTCAACAAAAGCCGACTTCTTAATAGAAGTTATTTTTTGCGTTTATAAGGCCTTTTTTTTGGTTTTTTATTACATAAGAGGTTAACACCCCTGGCCTAGCTGCACATTTTTGCACCTTGTTGCTTCGAAACAGAAGAAAGAAAATATGTTTATTTACACAAAAACTACACCATTTACAGTAAATAAAGAATTAAGACAGATAAAATATTTAAAATCTATGCCGTTTAGTCAATAAAGATGCCGCGGCTTGACGCTGAAAAAAAAACACTAATAACATTAGCAAACAACAGCAAATAAAATAAAATAAAATAATGACAGTAACATTCAACACACACAGATTAACAACTAATTAACCTCTTTAACACCATCAAATTAGTGCAGGGGGTTATTTTTTTTTTAAATTTATTTTCTTACAAAAAATTAATACATTTAATGCCATAAACAGCGGACAAATCCGTACCCGGTTTAACTGCCGCTGTGTTCACTCAACTATAATCTAAATATTTAACACAAGTAGGTACCTAATACTGCGCATAGCAATGCATGCGGAGCATCAACGCAGGTAAGCCGCTTTCATGGTGCGCAAGCAGTCGTGCGGGTTTTCACAAACACTTGTAAGTATTTCGGTGTCTACGTTATTAAGGATCTCCGGTAACAAGTATTCCCACCTACGTTTACCATAAACATTACAACATTTTGGTACTACGAATAGAGGTAAATAAGCTAATTTTCTAAGGTGTTGAGATCTGTTGTATTTTTTCAACCTTTCTATTTTACCAATTTCGTCATTAAGAATAAGGATTTTTATTTTGTAGTGTATATTTATAACTTACATGACAATTTAACATTTACACACATTAACATTCACACACACATTTTAACATTTTACATTTTTATTATGACATGGTAATGCAGTTCGTTTTCCGGCGAAAAGGACAGAGCTATAGCTGTCATATACGAGTAGCTCTATCATTTTCTCTCTGCGTAAACTGAACTGCAAAGCTAGGTCATAGTAACCCCCCAGTACTTCAAACAACGTTAAAATGACAAATTTCTTAGCTATAAACAAATACAAAATAATGCGTACCTAAATAGGGTAAAGTCACCAGTGATCAGCCAGAGACGTGAAGTCGGCCTCTGCCTATACTTTGTATGAGTTGGAAGAGTACGAAAGATATATTTCCCACTTTTCACACTCATATAAGGTCGACTACTGATCTCTGACTGACCACTGGTGACTTTACCCTATATTTATTTACAATACACAACTGTGACAGCGACAACTTGACTTTTAACATCGAAAAGCATAGACAAATTTATCATTTTAAGAAAAAGAAAACGAATCAGCCGTGCGAGGGTGTGTTCGTCGTTGACATGCAACATGGCTAGCATTCATTTTGGTAGCCTCGTACCTCCATGCGCAGAATAAATAATAGTACAAGTAAACGAAAATGCGTGCATGACTCGAAGTGATTTAATGTATGTATGTAAACGAAAATCCTGGGTTGTGTCTACCCAGAACCAAACGATTTCATGGCACTGCCATTGCACTCCACTATCCGGTTTCTGGAAGAGGTGGAGGCTGCATTCGATTAAACGCTAAAAGAGGGGTAACACAAAAGATCCCATAGGGTCGAAGTGTATCCGTAAGGACCCCACCAATAAGATAAGATAAGACAAACGACAAACGCATATTTTCATTTTTTTCTGCAAGAGTCAGGAACAATAATAAGAGAATTGTAAACAGATGCTTAAATCGCGTAGCAGTAAAAAAAACATACATAATTTAGCTCCGTACGATAACGTTACTCACCCCTAAATCAAGTCCTATTTCCACGATTTTTTATATGATGTAGTTTTTATGAAATTACTGAATTTGCACGTTTCCATTTCATTTTTAGAAAATAAATAGTACAAAGATATTTATTAATTTTATAGTTACAAAATTATATACTCATTGATGAGGCATCCACGCTTTGTTAAAAAAACATGTACCTATGTAAGGTATGAGGATTTTCATCTCCACTTAATGTGTTTTTTTTACATACATACATACATTAAATCACGCCTGTTTCCCAGAGGGGTAGGCAGAGACCACTTCTTTCCACTTGCTACGATCCTGACAAATTTCCTTCGCTTCTTCAACATTCATACATCGAGTCATGCACGCACGTCGGTTTTTTTTTTATACAAATAAAGCACTAAGGATACGCTCTCATACAATTCATGTCTCCATCTTTTGTTACGTGTTTGTATAAGAGCCGATATTGTACAGATGGAAAAAAATATGGACCCTGGAGAGAAACTATCTTCACTCCTTAAGTTAGACCATTTTATTTAAAGAAAACATTATTTTATTTTTAAAAAGAAACAAGTCTACATACAAAGATTTTCTAAAATTCGCTTGTCTCACCCGGGAATTAAAAAATATGCCCTCGCTATTTTATTCTACTAATCGATAGGATTATTGTTCAGGATAAAATCTCTCTAATAAACCTTTGGTCTTAGAAATAAAAAAGATCGTGATATCTAAGATTATTTATAGCGAGCGTTAACTTTTTGAATTTTAGCAAGTTTTATTCAGGGTGAACACAAGCGAATCTTAAAAAATCTTTAAATGCAGTTTTATTTCGATTTAAAAATAAAATAATGTTTCCTTTAAGTAAAACTATCTAACTTAAGGACCCCTCTCCAGGGCCTATAATTTTTACCACGCTGTATTTTTGAAGATGATATGAAGTAAAGTCCGACTCACACTTGAGAGGTTTTTTTTGTGCATCGCTGTGTACTTTAGTTTCATTTGTTATTGTATAGTTATAAGTTTATATTTGTGCCGTGTGGTTGCCGGGTTAGAATAGTGCCACTCCATGTCTTCCCGTGGATGTCGTAAGAGGCGACTAAGGGAATATAGGCTTGTAGTACTGTTAGGCGATGGGCTTGCCACCTGTCACTAATACACTGGGAAACATCTTAGCCTACTTGTGCAAAATGTGGTTACAGAATTATCAAGAAGTTTTAAGACTTGTTGGCAATTCTTTAGCTCTGCCTACCCCACTCTGGGAATGAAGGCGTGAGTTTATGTATGTATGTATGTAAGTTTATAAATATTGCATTATTTTGTGACTGTAATATTTTAGTTATTTTGAAATAATATATTTAAGTAATATTGGTTACATGAGGGCTCTTTTACTGTAGAAATAGTCCACCAGCCAGCGCATTGGAAAATGAACTGCCACTGCTGAGAAGTTGAGTCGCAACCGATGGTCGCAACAAACTACCCAAGATTTATCTACCACCAAAAAAGTGTATGTAGAATGTTACAGGGTTCATGTATGTATGTTTGTGATCCTTTATTCCACCATAAATTAAACTGAACCGAACCAAGGTATGTAGAACCTAAATAGTAAAGATCAAAGGTTTACTTAAAATTTTAAAACAAAAATACGGCGGCGGCGGGGGCGGTGCGGCGCGTTCTGTACTAAAAAGAGATGATCAACTATCCATCTCCATCTCGTTATAGCCTTGTTCAAAGTCATCTAGGGATATAATTATTTTACGTAAACTAAGTACTTAGAAAAGGATCACACTATTATATATTTTTGGATTCCGCTCTGCTGTTTTATCCCGATCTTAAGTTCATCCAGTTGCATTAAAGGAATAACATGGGTTACAAGCTGGTGGCGAATTTTAATTTTGTATATACACACAAAGACTGGTAATCTTATTGCTCTTCTTTTGACTTCTCGCAATGGTTTATAAACGCTAGAAATTTATATTAACTAGCAGTCAGTGTATCATCATCATCATGTCAGCCGAAAGACGTCCACTGCTGGAAATAGGCCTGAGTCAGTGTATAAATTAAAAAAAATGTAAATAAGTAGACACAAGCGTCCAATGAAAGACCGGATAATAGCAAACAAGATACCTGCTTGGTCCGGTGAATTTTCGGTATTCCGTGCTTCTATAATTTAAGTGAAAACTTATAAAATTGACTAAGTATTCAAGTATGCTTTCCAGGTTGTAGTGAGTATGGTAATAATATTCGTTAAGTTACGGACAAGCTCAAAGTGCGTTTCCTAGTTTACTCGTCGTGACTGATTACGTGTCCCGTTTCATAGCAATAGAAATAACGAATACGTCGCTGGAGATCTGTGAACTTACTTCGCTCCAGCCAGGTTGCCAGGGGGCCTTATATGGCTACGTTTTATCGCGTGACAAATGCTGGTAAAACATCCGTCACTTTTTGACACGTATATAAGTACGAAAGTGACGCATGCTTTATCCACGATGACGCAACACAACCAAACTAGACCCGCAGGTTGAATTAAGCTGTAAATGAGTCATGGATATATTATGTTCCACTTCTGAATGTTGCTGTGATTTTTAGTCTGCTTAATTTTACTGAAAAATAGCTGTAAGTACACTCAGAAGCTTTACAGGCACTGCAAGCAACATGCGAGCAACACAGTTGCAGGGGTAATAGCGTCTACAAAGGCGGACGATATCGTAGAAAGCTCCTGTATTTTTTAATTTATTTCAGTCACACATCAAAATGTTATGCATTAGGTACTTGCTAAGTCTGTTACTATTGCTATCATATATTTGAACACAATCGCTATCATATACGTATACGTAATCTCGTGTCTATTGCTTATAATATAAAGATCGCGGAAAATGTTGAAGAAAATCTGTGTTCATTTGGAAGTGAAAGGAGCTGTGAGTCAGTTTATCCCAAGCTTTAGAACATGCATTTAAGTGTTTTTTTGTTTTTGTACCTTTTGAGTGAATGTGGACTGTGCTCGGCGTTTTTTCTCTGGAAAGGTATTTAGCTTTTAGTGTATTTAATAAAAAAATAAAAAGTTAATTTAATACAAGATAAATAAGTAAAGTATATAAAATCATTTGTTGGTCAATGCATTCATTTCTATAATAAATTACCTGACATAGCTTTAAAGCTACCCTTTCCAGCACTTAAAAATTACTTGAAAAAGTCGTTAATGTCTAAAGCGTATTATAGGATCGAGGACTATCTCTAATAGACAAAAATGCTTGGCCTAAACCCGAAACTTAATATTTTTTTATCTTTTTTCAAATTCAGTAGTTTTATCTTGTCTAGGGGACACCGTTGATGTAGGAAAACATATCAATCTTATGTGGTCGTCTTGCACCGTCTTATATACTTACACCTAGGTAGGTGTTCCCTTTTTTTTTTTTTTTTTTTTTTTTTCTTCTCCCTCTATCTCTCTCGCAAGATTTTGGTGTGTTTTCCTGCTGAAACTACGCAGCTTATTTAATATATTTTTAATTTAATATTTATAGATTTATATAATGCTAGACTAAGTATACCATTGTAACATTAAATATATTTAAAAAATGACTGACTGCCGAGTTTCTTGCGGCGTTTCTTCTCAGCAGTGGTCTCCTCTTGTGAAGCGCTGGTAGATTCTTGACATGTAAAAGTGCCCGTGTGGCCTACTTACTGAATAAATGTCTTTTATCTTTTACTAATAACTGAAGATTTAGGAGGGCTAAATATTTAAAATATTCCCTCGAAAGCCATCTTCTGGCTCCTTTTTACCTAAATGACAACACATATTTTCATATATGAAACTGATACCATGTCAAACAATAACCTTATTTTAAGTGCTTTTGTAACTTTAGACTGTCTTTAATTCGGATAGTGACATAGGCTACTTTTTATTCTGAAAAATTAACGGTGATAAAATTACGAATTCTCCGCGGACGAAGTCGCTAGCGGAACCTAGTATAATATACTTAGTATACTTAGTGTAGTTCTACGGCAATTTTTTGCACGGATGCGAAATTGAGAATCGGTTCTAGTGTAATGTGATGTTTGTTACGCCACGAAAGGCAAACGTGTGCTCATATTCGATCATATCGATTATAACTTTCAAGTTCAAGGTCTAGCTTGTAGGATGTAATACCCGCTCGAGATGAAAACCAGTCAGGCGTGGGAATTTGGCAATTAGCAGCAAGCTTCCTTAGTAGTTTCAATATTATTAGTGTTTGCCATACATAAAGTCTATCTTGTTATTGTTTTAACATGAATTTGTTATTTGTTATTCTGTAGCTCTGCCTACCCCACTCTGGGAATAAAGGCGTGAATGTATGTATGTTATTTCTACGAAAATGTATTCGCGTGCCTATACAGAACCTAAATACAGGCTTTATCACTCAATTTCAAGTGCTGTATAACAGGATTCTAATTTGGTGCGCAAATACTTTTTTTGACAGATATGCATGACTCGGAAAAGGGAATCGATGTGTAAAAATTCGAATGATGTGCGAGATTATTAAAACTGTATTATATCTATTATTTTATTGATTGATATCAGTGCCGGTGAGCATTTAAGTTTTACCGGCAAATAATTAAAAAGATCAGCTAAGGCTAAGATTTCGATCATCGTTATTCCACCGGGAACTTTTCAACCAAATCCAACTATTCCCATTTCAAATTTCATCCAAATCGGTCCAACCGTTGCTACAGGGTGAAGGAGTAACAAACAAATACACCAACTTTCGCATTTATTATGTTAGTAGGATTATATAATATTGTAGAAGTACCTACTTGAAGCCACAGGGCTTGTTTCCTCAATACTGACGGGCGTGCCTTTTTGTTAAACTAGTATTGCAGCGATACGTTTTCGTACAATGTGTGTATGGCTTAAAAATGCCTTTTTAGGGTTCCGTTCCCAAAGAGTAAACACGGGACCCTATTACTAAGACTCCGCTGTCTGTCTGTCTGTCTGTCAACCCGGCCTGTATCTCACGGACCGTGATGGGTGGACAGTTGAAATTTTCACAGATGATGTATTTCTGTTGTCGCTATAACAACAAATTCTAAAAACAGAATAAAATAAATATTTAAGGGGAGCTCTGATACAACAAACGTGACTTTTTATAGATAGTGGTACGGAACCCTTCGTGCGCGAGTCCGACTCGCACTTGGCCGGTTTTTTAAATTATATCTCTCCATTTTCTGTTTCAGATAAAGGACAACCAATATTTCTATGTCTTAAGATTTGTCCGTTGTACTGTCCTAAAAATAGAAGACAGGATGATGGTATGACAGAATATGTATTTTATTAAAAATTTACGAATAACGATAGGGCTTTGTGATTATCTTGTAACTTGAATTGGCGTGTACTGCGTACTACGATATTAAGTTCTCACTCTGAATTCACTGATATTTTAGATTCATCGCTCGTTTTCTTTGACAACTCTGGCATGAACATGAAGACACTCGACAATGTAGACGATATTTTACCAGCTGGCTTTCCTGTACGCTGCAAGTCTACTATTTCTTCGGCTTCTCAACTGAAATCCAACGACTCCAAACCATTGTCATTGTCATTGTTGCTTAGACATTTAAAATACGATGAGGGTAATTATTTATAAACTTAATATTTAATACCATTATAGGATGTTCATTCAGTGAAATTGCGCTCCATACAAAACGATTTACAAGTTTTTTTTTATTGTAAATTAACTTTCATTAATTGGATACCTTGTCCCCACCAACTAGTCATACTGCAGGGGAGATCTTGCACGATTTGGTCTTATCTTCTACTTTTAGGACGAAGTTATTGTAAATTAATATTCTAGTAAAAAAATACGTTTTTAATATTTCTAGATTCTTCTACCTACTACCAGGACTATGGCACTAGCCTTCCTTCTGAAGACACCAGTCCCCCCCTGGACAAAACTCAGCCTTCTGGTTCGTCAGTGGACTGCAAGTGGGAGTCTTCGATAACAACTGAAGAGTCTACAACAATTAAGAATAATAGAAGATATGACGATGGTAACTAACAATACATACCTACGTTTATAATCAGCGAAGGAGTACAGATAAGAGTATGCTTTCTGGGGCCCTAGTTAAGATGCATAATTCTGAGTTAGCCATTCACGAAAATTGACAAAATGTATAGGATTGACAAATAAGCTCATTAGAGATCGCGTCAATCGCTATGTCAACTCCATATAATATTTCTGGACCGTTAGCAGCATTCGTATCTTGACTAGGCCTTCAGAATTAAGTCTAACTCTACAGTTTCCAAGACTGTTATTCCTTGATAATCAAATCAATCAATATCCCGTCACAGTCATGGCCAAATCACATCCACAGCTGGATTTAGGTCCTCCCAAAGATCTCCACTATGATTCCCCTCCAACAAAGGGTTAATCAGCGCTAAATTTAATTTGTTTCAAACATTTTTTATCCAAATATAATGAATCGCAGAATAAAGCCAAAGCAACTTTTAACATGAACAGTATGTAGTCGCTATATTCATTTAAATTGAAAAACGTTAGAGCAGTTACGTACAATAAAACGACTAAAACCCTATATCATTTTAGATACGTCATCCCACATCTACGTAGACCACGACATCCCTTATGTCTTCACCGAAGACACCCACGACTACGAAGTCTTTCCCCATCCCCACTTCTTCTGGCACCACAAGCTCAATACGACTGCTGCCCTCAAACCGACCACCGCGGCACCCACCATGACCCCTGGTCACATCTTCGATGAAGACGCTCACGAGTATGAATATTTCCCCCACCCACACTTTTACTGGCATCATTGGGACCATACGAGCACAACCCCAAAGCCGACTACAGCGGCACCAACGACTCCTGAACCAACTTACATTTGCGAGTTGTGTAAAAGTAAATGCGCCTAAAATGTAGGAAATATACCTACATAGCTGTGACTTAGATATTTGTAGCCGGTAAAATGACTAGCATAGAAGCATGCATTTTAATAATCAGTGCTGGTAAATCATTAAGGTGGCTCGTATGGTCATATGCTTAGAAAAAATCTATCCAAAAAACCATTGCCTCGTTTACATTAGCTCGGTGACTTAAAAGTCAGTCTATATAACATTGCTTACGCAACTGACTGTATAGATTATTAACTTAAATACCATTTTGTGAATACAGTACGATTAGTGGACTGTGATCACCGACGACCTAATGCAATTAGGGAATAAAATTATCATGGTGTATAACTCTGCCCTATCCGGTACAGTCAACGTGAATGTCCTTAACACTGCTGTGTTTATTTTTAATATCTATAGCTGTGTGCAAAATTTACAAATGAGTAAACAGTGAGCAGTAAAGTAAGAGTAAAATCATCTATTTATGACGTTGACTGGACAAACCGAAGACCGTTTTTTTAAATAGAAGATCAATACAATTATTATGATGTCCTCGAGCTGCTTCTGGGAGTTACTGTTGCGATTCGCGATTCGCGATAATTATATTATATTTCTGAGCGTAAAATAGTGAAAATTTAATACCTAGGTATCGCAGATTTTCAGTAGGTTGATTCTTATATAGGTAATGTTCGTATTAATAACTTGACTCGCAATTAATATTACTTAGGTTATAATTATAGAAGATATAAGTTAAAATGTATCACTGACAACGAGTGTGAATATCTAAACATGTAAGACACAACTAACGCATTCTCGTAGACAGTTATACAAATAAACCAGTTTCAGTTAATTTTTCGTTCCTTCAAAGACATACCCAAAATAGAACTTGAGTAGAAAAAGTTTATGACAAATGTTAGTCGACGTTCCAGAGTCTGTAAAGTTGTGAAGCTTTTGTAACTTCCAAACGTGATGGGAATTCTGATAACAGCCACACAGTTTCAGGTTAAGATACGCTAATTGCCAAGTTGCCAACCCAAGGTAGTGATTGTATCTAGATTTGACCCAGTCAAAGTAATTTATGACTTTGATAACAATCGTTCACTGAGAAAGCGCTTTGACTCCATTTACTTAAACATTTGAAATATTTCTCAACGAATCTGATTACATCTATTAACTCTGAATATTTCTTAAAAACACTTGCTTGAGGTACCTCCCTCTGTATTTAAAAAAAAATAAAAATATCCTAGCCTATATGAGTGTCCCACTGTTGGGCAAAGGTCTCTCCCCTTGATCCCCATGAGTCCCTATTAGGTACCTCTTCTGCCCAGTTGCTGAGGAATGCGCCCAAGTCGTCCCTGTATTATTAGTAATTGCAAAAAAATAAGACAGGTAATAATAATGTTAATATAATTAGATTTTTGTAAGTCAACATTACTGAGTGGTTTTCTAGTGACGCTGGAAATTTGAAAGTACCTACTTAGGCCATAGCAAAAATGGGTTTTTCATGTGTTCATCAGGGCAACAATTATGGCATTAATTGAAAAATAGTTTTTTTAGAATTTGTTTCGAAGGTTCTTGTGAATTGATCTTTTTAACTTAACGCGTTATTTCCAGTTTCTGATTTCCATATAAAAATGTCTCGGTATCGATTTCTTGGCACTAAATCTATTTATTTTGTCAAATAGTTTAAAAGTCTTGTCCGTTATAATGTCATCTATGTATTTATATGTGCAAACACCCAAAAAAGCTTAAAGCTTGCAGGCTTGATGCAATGAAATTATAATTATTAACTACAATAAGTTGATTTAGTTAAGCAAATTGTATTATTTTTTGTGTCAAGTGCTTTAAGTGCTAAATTAATTTAATTTAATTTCTATACCAACGCAAGACTGTAGTTATTGTGTTAACTGTAAATTAATGGTATAGTGAACGTAAAACTGGTTGTTAACAGTTTTCAGTGAAAGTTTACAGCAACTTTCATTTGTTACGATTGTTGTCCTGCTGCTGGCTTTTGTTTTGATTTGTGGCTTACCAGCAGTGTCGGAAGTTTTGCAATGGACACATTGTTCAGAAATAATGGTGCAATAACTTGTCCTTGTTATTGGCAAGATGCTGTGGCTTCCTGTATTTTCTTCTATTGTAAAGTAAAAGTGTCTGTCTTTATTATTCAAGTAATAATTAGTGAGGGAAATATTGCAATGCCATGAGAGTATAGTATTACTAATGTTGGAATTTCCATTTTCATACACGCGTGAACGATTAACAATGCGTTAATTTTCAGATATTTAGCTATATTTTTCTTAATTACGGGCAATAATTTACAACTGCTAATATGCATAATTCGATTCCATTTCTCTTACAACTTTTTTTTTGGAAAATTATGCAACTTATAAAAATTGTTTGGATCGCTCCCATTACTATTCTTGTTTTGTTTATTACATTTATCGTTGTAACATCAAGACAAATTATGGAAATTGCAGTATACCTTCTAATGATTATTGATGAAGGAATAGATATTTGTATAAGTGGACAACTCTCACTTTTTACAACCAGTGACACAAGTTTCTGCACTTAGATAATCTGCAATGAATATTTTATAGAGACTAGTTTATTCGGTTTAATCTTATGTTGATAAGCTTCAACATTGTAATAATAAGGAAGAGGATTACCAGTTCATAATAAAATATGTACAAAAAGTTACTAGCAGTTGTTAATTTGTTAAGATTTAATAAAGTAGTGACTAGTAATCACTGCAAGCTTAATATAAATTTAAACTCACTTTGAGCCGATCCTCTGCCGAGTGGTTATGTCTGCGATAACCTTCAACTGCTTGAAGGCTCGTACGATGACGATCATGATGTTTACATGAAAAGGGAAAGAATCTTCATTATATAGCTTGTATTCAACCAGCTTGTTTTTATCTGAATAACTTCTTCAGATACGAGCATTAGAGATTAGAATCTTTAGGCGTCATTCCTATAAAAAGTCTCGATAAGGAACCTCAGGTTCATCGCGTCAAATATGATCTCAAATGTTTCTAAATTTAGGGCTCCGCATTATTGGCCGTTGGTTTTATATCTTTTTTACGCGCTGGTAATCCTCGTGACGCATTCTGTGTTTAATTTACGAAGCACCCTTGTTTTACTGCCTGTTGCCATGACAACGGCGTCGTTTCATTGCAAATAGCTGAGAGAAACGAGCTTGCACAATGTTATTAGGAGATGAGGTTTTGGTAAATTGGTTTGTAGATATATGATATCTTCTTTATAGATGAGAACGATAACGATAACGTTCAAACACGCAAAAGGCTCTTTTCTTCTTTGCGGGCGGAACGACTCGAGAGAACTGTACAGGAATTTCATACAAAATTGAAGGCCTAGGCCGGGAAGTATTTTAAAAAAAAAATTAGTGTAAACTTGGCGGCTGTGTTTATGAACAGGATAAATAGCTAAATTATATTTTTTTTATTTTTATTAGTGGCAGAATGATCGGACCAAAAATATCCGCGTTAATGCCCATTACACAAATGTTTTTTGAGTGATGTTTTTTCTTATTTCATTGCATATGTTTGAGAAAAGCACTATACATACCTCGCCGTGATAAGGGGTTGCCAGCCTCGTAACTATCCTCGTCTATATCACTCGGCCAGCAACCCCGTACTTCCCGGCCTCTGTAGTAATGTACTATTACCAAACGGGGCCTCTAGTCTACTGGGTAAAATCATACTGTTCTTATTTTCTTGACAGTAATGACGGCCGATTTAAAAACAATACGATATCACGTCAAAGGCAATGTGGTTTTGCAGAGTAGTATAGAGGGCCCAGTTTTAGTGATGAGTGTGCCACGTCATAACAACAACAGAAATAAATATTGCGACTATTTATTTTTACGGAGCTATTTTTTGCATAAAATTTACATTAGAGTGCTTGTTATTCTCTCCGGTGGAAAAATAAATAGATCTGCACTACTGACTTACGGTTTCGGGACATTCAGTCAACGTCAAATGGCTTTAGTTAATGCAAGGCGGACTTATGGTGCGTTCCTATATTCAAAACCGTTGGTAGAATTGCGACGTCTCGTCAAAATTTGACACATTTTGTACGTAGCAAATGTCATAACGCTACTGCCCGTAAGGAAAACGATTCGTTTCTTGAATATAGGAACCGGACATTAATGAATGTTGATGTTACTGCCGCTTTATAAAATCGGTAATTTTCGTAAGCAATACCTACTAAGCTTAAATAATCATATCATAAGGCTCAAACTACAAATTCCAGTAAATTTTTGTTGACTAATTCAAAGGATTTTAAAGGGGATTAATCTAAAAAAAGGTAACTATAGACATTTCGAAACTTAGGAATTTTAATGAATACGAAACTAGGTTTGGAGGATTGTGGATTACAATTGAAACGATTAACTGTTCATTGTAATTATTTCTGATGAAGGTTTTTCAATAACATAAAAAATTGTTTAAGTAAAATATTCCAGCGAAAAAACTCTCGGCGCGCTGGTCCGACTCGCACTTGACTGGTTTTTTATTAACTTTCGTGTCATTTTATTAGGTATCTAGTGAATAATCAATTAATTTAAAAAGTGGTACATTAATAAAACTAGGATCGCTGATAAAACAACATCCATCTTAAAAACCATTTCTTTTAATAAGTTTTAATCGCTAATAATTCCTTACAAACTCCAAATTTCAACCCAAACAAGGCTATTCGCAAAAATGACGAATTTATGTATTCGTTAGAATAACAAGCAACTTTTGCAACTGATGCGAGTAACTTCTCAACTTGGGCAATCAATCACAGGAATGATTTCTTAGGTTAGCTGTAGCTGTAGGTAGCTACATAATATACATCACATCAGAATCGAATTAGCATCGCCTTACTGTCGAACAGCCGACCACTACAAATCAAATGCTTACCAACTAAGTTAAGGGTCATTAAGGTAAGGTAAGGTACTTATTAGAAAAACCATAACATCAATGATTAAAAAAAAATTGTTTCTGCAAGATTAGCACACTCGTTAACATTAAAGGTTTGCCATTGTCGCATCTTGTTCCCATTTAGGTACGCACTAGCCTTACTATGGCAACATTTGTGCATATTGAAGTGGTCTGGCTTACCCTTTTTCCATACCAAGCCAGAAAACAAGACCTCATTTCACAAATCTATTCCAAACAAACCACCTACAATCAAACTTCCACCGAGCACCCATTACTGGCCTAGACACCCTTACACCCCCACTTGAGACAAATGAGGTGTGGACACAGATCTTTCCGCCAAAATTCCCTGGAACTCTACAGTAAATTGTTCCTGTTATTTACTTACCCTCTGTTTGCACGTCGTTAGTTTCTGGCCCTTGGGTTGTAACTTGTAACCAAGCCTTGGACGTACTCGACGCTTTGTTGAACAGGCAATTTTAATTAAGTCCTAGTTACGGAGCTAAGGAAGACTGTAATAAAGACGTCAAAGAGCTTAGATATGCTTTGAGTTGGTTACACAATGTTGCATTGTATGGTTGGCGTTTTTATTTTAAAAAGAGACTTTAAAAATCAATTGCTTTGTTTACGAAATGTGATTGCGTTGACTTACATTAGGCTGTATTATGGACACGAACTGAAAATTACATTTTACGTTAGTTTCTGCAGTGTTTGTGGAGGAGATGATATTTTTAGGTTAGATATTTACTTGGTTTGGATTTGGTTTTCTCTATGTCAAGGTAACATTTGGCTTGATCATGGCGCGAAAATCAAATCTGATATCAAATCTTTAACATTACAAAGCCAGCACAGTATTGATTTAGATCAAAATTTAAGCTCAAACATCATCCTTGTATGATATTGAAAGTCAATTTGTATTTATATGAGTTAATGTTAAATAAAAATAATAAAGATAAATAGCATTTGCTAAAATCCGATGTAAACATCGTTAGAATCTTAACTAAGCCGCTGCCGACAATGTGGAATAGTATCTCCAATTTGTAGTTATACTTCGACTGTCTTCGACATAAATGGATACGTACTGATGCAAATCAAATAATGAAAATCTTTTATACCTAGTTTCTCAAAATACACGCACTTTAATTTTTTTTTCACGTTTCATACTTTTATAATGTTACTTGTCTCTGAATATCGGGACTAAAGCTCCTTATTAATCTCTAGGAATCAAAGTTTTATTTTTAATTTACTTTGGAATCCCCTTAAACATCCAATCACGGTGTTTTTGAATGGAGGATTATCGCTATTTTCAGTTATTGTGTATTTTAGGGCATGGAACTAACCTCAAAATAACCACTCTGCAAAAACAGTAAAAAACCGATTTAATTAAGTAAGTGAAACACGATTAATGATTATGAATACGATTATATTTAATTATATTAAGGATGAATTCATTTTATTATGCATAGTCCAATTAGTTTTAAAATAGTTTTCAAGTTTGATTCTGTTGGCTAAATATGAAAGCATTTAAAGCGTAACTTTACAACAACAACAAAAAACCGCGGAACAAATTTTTGATAAACTTAGTAACGAGTATAATCAGTAATGTAATTTTGTATAGAACGTCGTTTTTTTTCCTCGCATTTAAAGTGAAAAGTAGAGTGTTTAACGCGAGACTAAACAATCATACTGACACGAGCTATATCCACCCAAACATCTCGTGTCTTTATGTCTTGTTTTAGTCCCTTTTTGACCAATCTACTATTATATAGCCCTTATACCCTCACAAATTTTTGATGAATCTTTACGACAACACATATTTTTTAATCGTTTGGTGAAATATTCTTCTTTTGATCAAATACACACACACAAACATACATACATATTTACGTAAACTCATTTACATAACGTTTTATATTCACGCAACCCGCTTCGAAGTATATTTTATTTTCTGCATTCATACATCCCTACTCAACTGCAGTTAAAATATCACTCGAGCCTTTTTCTTTATGTGATTATTGATCGATGAACAATAACGCCACTCCAAAGGTAATCCTATAATTTGAGTGACACTCATTACTGACTAAACACACCCACAAACTCCACCTAATTATGTTTAATTAAGTTATTAGGTGGTATTTAAGACGTTTCTTAAGACATAAAGATCTGTTTTCGAAAATCAGGGCGCTTGTGATGTTGGAAGTAGCACATAAATCATGAAGTGGAGCTCATTCCACTTCACTCAAAGTCAAAACGTTCACCACATCAGCAAAGTTACGCGGTTCGCGGGATTCCCGACCATAACGCCTCGATGAATAATTAAAACGTATACTGACTAGACATGGACTGTCATATACCGCGCTTTGTACAACAAAAAATTTATTACCTACGTTATAATTTCAAGTTTACGAGTGTTTAGCATTTTTACGTACTGGGGGGTTATTCTAACATAATTCGCTTGTCCAAAATAAGTTTTTTTATTTTAAGGAGAAGGCAAACGTCCACGCAAGCCTGATGGTAAGTGTTCATATTGCCACACCGGAATAAAACAATGTAAACTGCCGGTAGGTTAAAGATTGATCGATTGGTACCGATCCGAACGGACTCCGCACTAGGTCCTACCACCACTAAAGGATGACGGCAATCATAAGTTTATAACGCTAACGGGTAATGTTTTTTTATTTAATGGCGCGAAGAAGGTCTAACGGCCATCCGTTGGTAAGTCGGCTCTGAGGCCGAACTCATTCAGTTATTGACGATTGAGTCGCCCGCTTTTGTGCATGAAAAATGAATAATCATTATTTGTGTCGATTTCTCATGCACAAGTTTGAAAAAGGAACGAGTCCTGTAGCTTCTATAATGTTTCTGAGTACGGAAGTGAGGTGCGATGCTTCCAAGCTAATCATTTCACTGGTAAACAACGAGCGAATCGAACGAGTGATTTATAATTAAGAATACCACCCCTAATTCCTCAAAGGCCGGCGAAGCGTCTGCTCGGCCATTTCTAGTGAATTTGTAAAATGAAAAATCTGCGAATTTCTTGTCAGCCAGTTCTAATTACATTAGGTGTTTTATACTACCTTCAATAATGAATGACACAGAGAAAGGGTTTCTACTTTATTTTAAGTTCTTTACAGTTTAACACTAAAATGGGCAAAGTGTAGAAGCGTCGCAAGAAACTTTAGGTTGAGTAGAATAGAACTATAATCAAATGTCGTTGCGTAAATAAACAAAAGACGGGGCTGTGTAGTAACAATATGGCGCCGTTTTTGACGCACCGTAATATACGCACCGTTAAGCAGCGCAGGGTGTGGTCGCACCTATAGTAACAGTAAAAGACGTTAAAATTGATTTCTTTTTAATCTGTCAAGACCATTATGTTTTAAGAAATTATACATTACAATTATTGTATAACTGGTTTGTAGTACAGATAGAAATTATGCAATTCGTCATCAGCAAAATAAAATTAGTTAGTTTAGTACGTCAGTTGTTAATTTATTATCCAAACCTTATTATCTGCAGGTCTATTATGGTTGTTTATTGACAGTATGTAAAAAGCAGAGTTAATGATGCTTTATACACCGCGATAAAAGCAGCCATAACACGGGGCACTGTACCCCTTGATAAGAGAATCTAAGTCATATTCGACTTTTGGTTGCGATTTTTTTTCTCCTCGGTAAAAGTACAAGTTGTATGTATATATGTATGTAAACTCTTTATTGCACAAAAATACAGGGTGCCTCTGACCTTGGGGCTTTAAATGCAACGATCGATTCTACTCGCTAAACGGAACTACTTTTGTTCTGCGACATTAAAAAATAACTTAAGTTTCGATAACTAATCGATGTAAAAGTCTAATTGTAAAATCAGTGTATTCAATACTGGCCATCTAATCACTATCTCATGGTACGGGGGCGACATTTCCTTGGTACGAGGCCTAAAGGAAAATAGAGAATTGGATCGCGTACATTGAAAATTACATTTAACTTGTATGAAAAAAAAATTTTTTTGTTTGGCATATTTTTAATAACTTACAGAACAAAAGAAGTTCAGTTTCAGGAGTAGAAACGTTCCATGCATTTAAAGCCCCAAGGTCAGAGACACCCTGTATAAATATTAAAGTAATGTACAAAGGCGAACTTATCCCTAAATGGGATCTCTTCCAGCTAACCCTGAAGTTAACGAGTTAGGACAATGCATAGGGTTGGACACGTATATATATATATCTATAATCATTATAGGAACTTGGCTTCACGACTCATTCAGCCACAACGTTTTTAAATTTCGCTTTAGAGCGACTACAGTAGGTGATTGTCTTAAGGACAACGGAAGCTCATTCCAAAGTTGGACACCGCGGACTGTGAAGGATTTGGCATAGAAATGTGTTTTATTAGACGGAACCGCAAGGGAAAGATTGGCGATTAAGTTACTGGCATACTAAATTTAGATTCCATGTTTGTAAGGCAGCCGATGTAGTTAAAATAAATTGCAGGCCACTGGAGCACGTCCTAACAAGACCGGTGTCGACCCACGCTCAAACTGGAACTATTTGACAGATGTAGGTATCGTTGGCTGGCGCTTAACATGGGTTCGAGTAACAAGTGAATACTAGCCAATGTAATAATTATTAGTACTTACATTAAAACAATTCATATTTCGGACATTTTTGGGTACCTATATATAAAATATGTATGTATGTATGTAAGCACTTTATTGTACAAAAAAAAAAACCAATTAACAATACAATTACTTAATATAAAAATATGTACAAAGGCGAACTTATCCCTTTAAGGGATCTCTTCCAGCTAACCCTTGAGAAAAGTGAAAGGTTGTGCATCGAGTTAGCAAGTTTGACATACTTATTCCTAAAATCTATGTAGTGTAACTGGAACTGGGACGTAATCTCGTAAAATAATCAGGTCCCGTTTAACTACAAGTAGGTGAGAATGTCGCCAAAGTTTAATTAGTATTATGACTGCCTTTATCAAGCTGGAAAAATGTGGATGAAGCATTCGTCACTTTCGCACTTATACAATGATCAGAAAGTGACAGATGCTTTATCAAAGTATAAATAGACCCGCTCGCAAAACAACAAAACATCTGTCACTTTCTGACAACTGTGAATGTGCAAGAGTGACGAATGCTTTGTCCAGAGCGATAAACGCGACCATAATAAGCTCGCTGAAAACCATTAAAACCTTTTTCACTCTCGAGAACATTAGGATAGCCAGATGCGGCGTGGAAAAAAAATAAGATTAGGAACACTGGCCAATTAGGCAGTAATTGGGAAAATCCTTAATAAACCAGAATCCCGATGACATTCGGATAAAAGAAATCCGCTTAATCTGACATTGAGAAAATAAAATGAGTCAGGTGACGAATAAGAGAATATAATATTTAACTGAAATAAGTTTGTGCGAATAAAAGTGGTAGTGTTTTTTTGCTTGTTAGAAAGATAAACATAAAATACATTCATTCAGTAAGTCTATTATAAATATAATAAATGTTTTTTTATCTTGGGTACACACATACATAATATCGAAATATTTTTTTACGGATTCGATAAACACGAGTAAATAATCCGATTTTGAAATCTCCGAAGCATCACAATCACGATTTTTTTAAATTCCGAATAATCACAATCCCGACGAAACGGAAAAACTAATTTTGTAATTCCCAATATAGCTATTCCGAAATTTTAGCAGTCCGAATTCTCTGACATTTTTGTTATAAATTAGCGCCTGATAAAATGTTGTATTTCTTTAACATAACCTAACCAATCAAGGTGAGACTGACTTATTTAGTGATATGCTCGTCATCTCACCTAACTTTTGTTTCAAGTAGGATACTTCAATTCAATTGAAGTGGTGAGTTTCATAATTCCGAATTATATATTACTGATCTGGTTTGTGTATTTTCGGAATTATAACTTTCGTACAAATAAAATTCAGAATTGACAACATTTGTAAAAATAATATTCGGAAAAAAGATTTCATGATTTTAATACTTGGTAATACAAAATTCGAGATTTTCGTTATTGTAAAATTTGGTGTTTTCATATTATGTTTTGTTTTTGCGTAATTTACTAAATCGTTAAAATAAAAGATAAAGATGATAAAAGACGTTTATTCAGTAAGTAATGTGCGGTGCTGCACGGGCACTTTTACACGTCAAAAATTTACCAGCGCTTCCCAAGAGGACACCAATGCTGAGAAGAATCGTCGGAAGAAACTCAGGAGTCAGTATTTTTTTAAACTTACCTATTTCATAATTACAATGATACTTACAATTAAATATGATATTAAATATCATGCGTAGTTCATCAGACAAACATGCCAGTGAGTGAGTAGGTAAGTAATAGCGAGTTGTTTACAAGAACACTGTTATACTTGGAACAGTTTTTTAATATACCTGGACGCGGCGGAGCTGGGCTGCAATTGAAAATAAAACGCTGCACCAAGTAAATACTAAGAACAAGATCTTATTAAAAGGTTATTAAACGAGCATTTTAAAAATGTAACTAGAAATTGTTTTGGTACAAACGGTTTAGCGTGAAAATATCTTACCGACGTACTAACAGACAAAAATTGTCACTAAGGTATGACTTAATAGTCATTAACCCTGTTTTAGTACGGCCGTTAATCAATCAAAAATGTATCAAAACCTTTCAAAGTGTAAAGACATTAACTTCATAAAATGTAGAAGCCAATTAAAGGTACCTAACTAAAACAAAAGATAAATGGAAAAGAGATTTGGAAAAACATTTAGCGCAAGTACAAAGCATAAAATGTAACTGTAAAACCTAGTCGCTCGCTTGTGACACGTATATAACGCTGTAACTTTTCCCAAAAGACGTGCCGTATAACCGGAATCATAAAATAATGTCAAAAGAATAAAACTGCTTCCTTTGTCCTCGGTTATTACAAAATAAATTCACGAAGTGAAGTTTTTTACGGGCACGAATTGGAATTTGTTGGCAGTACAACGAATTATATTATTCGTATTACGGTACATACACTGTCGATCAGCGTTCACAAATTATTAAGTATGTTAATTGCTACAGTACCTAAACACATCTTCTATCTTCTATATGCATCTGCCGGCTTTCCATCCGTGTACGCTTACGTCTTTAAAACTACGTAATGTATTTGAATGCGGTTAACATCAATAGACAGAGTGATTCGAGAGGAAAGTTCTGTCGCAGAAAGACAATCGTTAATTTCGACGAAATTTATTTCTTTATACTGCTGCTGTGATTATGACAGGGTTCTATAGGTGCTCAACAATTTGACTAAAGTTGTTGACTATACGCGCATAATTTCCGAACGATTGAAAAAATTGGAAGGGCGTTTTCACTACAACGGGCACCCTAATTCAGGACTAAGATTAAGGAAATTTAACTTTGTCAGTTTTGTGACGGAAATTAGCTATACATTGCCGGCCGCAATGTATGGTTAGCTTTCGTCACAAAACTATAAATTTCATTCATTTCAGTCCTTGATTGGGGTACACGTTTTAGTGAAAACGCCCGGATACTTATTTTTGTTGTGTCCGTTATGTCAGGACAAGGTTTGTAAGAAAGGAAAGAATTGAAAGAAAAATCGAACATTTGCAATGGGGCAGCTGTTGGTGGCCCGCTAGTTCTAAATAAAAAGCAAAGTAAGAAATAAATCAAGATTCACCAGTGTTAAACATCAATTATGCCTCAATTTGACCCTCATTTAAATGATATTAAGGAAAAAATTCTAGTGTATGTTTAGTATCAGTAAAATCACTGGGTTGTAATTTGGCAGTCGTAGGGCCGCCTTATTAAAAATGTGTTTTTAAGTACCACCTATTTAAAAGAAACGTCAAAAAAAGGCGTCTTGTAAATAGTATTTTAAATGTTTTTTGTAAATTAGTTTTTCTCGTGTGGTTGCCGGGTTAGAATAGTGCCACTCCATGTCTTCCCGTGGATGTCGTAAGAGGCGACTAAGGGAATAAAGGCTTGTAGTAGGTACTGTTAGGCGATGGGCTTGCAACCTGTCCCTAATTCACTGGTAAACATCTTAGCCTATTTGTGCAAAATGTGGTTACAGAATTATCTCCAAGTTTTTAAAGTTGTAGGTAATTCTGTAGCTCTGCCTAACCCACTCTGGGATTACAGGAGTGAAGGTATGTAAGTTCAAAAGACACCACAGTGTACACCCCCTGCCATGTATTTCTATCCTTTGCTATTTCTCAGTCCAAGATTGTCTGAAAGAGGTCGCTATTTAGCTGTAAGACAGCCTGTTGTATACACGTAATTGAAATGTACGGGTTATTATGACGTAGATATGAAGTTCATTTTACGTTGAGAGAAAAGCTATATAACTGCTATAGCTCTCTCCTTTACGCTAGCCGTAAAATGAACTGCAAAGCTATGTCATAATAACCCATCTTTTCCGTGTTTTGTTTTTATAGTGTTCAATAAAGAGTGCTTGTATCGTATTTAATTATATTTTCAACTCATAGATAAGTGTAATTTGTGACGTGTCTTGAAGCGGACATCTCAGCTAAGATCACTTTATGAAGATGATTATGAACCGACGACACTTGAATTGTGTAGCTGTCAAAGTTTTCCACGGGTCCATATTGGCTCACCTAAAAATGTCGAGTCGGAATGTAATTTTATTCCTATCATCGCAACTCCTAAAGTTTTTTTTAATGAAACGGTTTTTATAAAAAAAACGTAACCTAACCTAAGTTAACCCTATCTACCAGTTAGGTACTTTAAAAATTTATATCGGTTTCCGTAAAAAACACTTTAGGAGTTGCGATGATTAGGAATAAAACTACATTCGGACTAAAAATAATTAGTTCAACTTTGGCCCACCCGTTTTTAACCCCCTAAATGATGTCCGATTTTTAAGATTTTTGAATACTACATCATCATCATCATTTCTGTACATTTCCGATTTTTATTTTCTTTCTTCTTTTCCGCCAATTTTTATTTTCTTGAAAATAAAAACGTACACTCCTAGTTTTTCATAATATCCACAACATATTCAGTAATCAAAAAAATTGGATAAGATTTAAAGGAAGACAAACGTTAACGCATTTTGTATGGATTTTTTTAGCTTTACAATCCTCTTAATACTGCCCTTAGACTAGTAGGTAATCAAGAAAAAAACTGAGTGGAGGATACAAAGACCTGGCACAGTGAAACTGTGGAACGAACTCCCTTCGGCGGTATTTCCAACCGGCTATGACACGGGTGCCTTCAGGAAAAGTGCTTACATTTCCCTAATTGGGATTGTTCATATTTTTACAATTACTCTAATTCGAAAACCATTTCGAGGAATAGGGTTTTCAAGCCGTTCTGCATTATTAAGTTTTTGAAATATTTATCTATTTCGGACATTTCTACAAAAGTATATAAATTTGACCTTTATTTGAATTTCGTTTTCTGCTTGAAGCCCTCCTAGGTGTATTTTACGGATTAGGCGAAAACCGCATGAATGAAATAGTATGTTTTAATACACTATTACAATCACTTTGTATCATTAGATATCATTTAATTGTAATTTATTAGAAATAAATAAATAAAATGCCAACCCAAATTTCAAAATAATCATATCATCCATAAAATGTCTGCTACATAAATACATACATACATAAACTCACGCCTTCATTCCCAAAGTGGGGTAGGCAGAGCTAAAGAATTAGGTACCAACAACTTTTAAAACTTGTTGATAATTCTATAACCACAAATAAATAAAGATATTAAAACAAAACTATTGGGTCAAATACAAAATTAATGAAATCGGTCTCTAAAATTACCTATACTTTCGAATTAGAATGTAAAAACCGTGAGTTATTTTTTTTGGTCTATCCCACAACATTTTTTCTTGAATTGCTGCCTTTTTGAGCGGTTGTGATTACTTTCCTCCCACATCTCCCATTGTCTCCCTCTCTTACATATAAAAAAATGAAATGAAGAGCATAACTCAATATTCGCTTTGTTCGACTCTACCAGTAATCCTGATTTGCGTAGGTTTTCAACAGCTCCAATTACCTTTCGTCGATATTTTAAGTGTGCCATTATCACGTAAATGACAGCTTTATCTCGCTAATTTTCCGAAGCATCCGGCTTGAGAAATATAAAAGGTGCCTCAGCAAGCTTCGTAATATATTTCCTTCGTGAAAATGAAGACAATTGTTTTATTCTTTGTCCTCGTGGCATTCGCAGGTGTATCTGGTACGTGACATTTTTATGGTTCTTATTTCTTATGAGTAATTGTGCGAGCAGGACACTAATAGCCTCATTTATATGATAACAATCGGTCTGACTTTCGCTGTTATTGAACAAATGTTTTGTGGTGTCGCACGTGATTTTGTCGGTTGTGATTAGAGTTCTGGAAGATGTTTGTCTTGTGTATAATTTTATTAAGCTTGTGTCAATATTAAAAAATAAAGGAACGATATAATCATTGGTATTAAGATCGGTTTGTCAATAACGTAAATAGTCGGCCAACATTAAATCAAAACAAATTTAAAGTTATTCATTGTTAAATTATAAAAAAATGGATTTATTCAGACCCTACAACTGCACATGTAATATTAAAATATGAAATACTAGAAAATATAAATAACCTGCTCTAATAACTATTCTACAAGCGGTCCGCAAGCGGCTTCGTCCTGCTGCAAATATCCGACATTCCCGGTTTTCTTACTTTCATACAAACCTTGTCTTGACAATAATGAACACAAAAAAAAACAACTTATTGCAGTCGTTTGAAAGTTTAGCGTTTTCTACAATTTGGCGATTTATTTTTAGGGTTCCGTAGTCAACAAGGAACCTTTATAGTTTCGCCGGGTCCGTCTGTCCATCGGTCCGCGGCGTAACTTAGAGACTTCTAACATTCGTGTTAGATATCTTTGGATAGCTCTTAAATAAAAAAATAAATTGATTAAATGCGCTTTCATTAAAAATACCTGTTTTTTATCACTTGTAATTTCGGCTGTAGAAAGGGGGGAGGGCACTATTTAATATTTCCTAAATGGTCTCCCAAATCTAAGAAAATATAATAAGATGTAGGTATATAATGGAGTAGGTAAATTTGATCTAATGTTGGTTAAAATTAATATACTATTATTAACAAGCTATACGCTTGTTAGTACATTTACCTTTGAACGAATCATGTTTACGTTTAAGAATAGCCTAGCTTTTGTAAGAGCTTTGCTTTATTTTTTTCCCTTTGTTCGTTGCCAAGGTAACTAGGTCAAAAAGAATACCTGTCCCTGTGGCTTGCGTGGGGGAAATTTCGGGTAAAACTAACAATGCCCAGGAGAGTTGAGCGCAGGGAGGGATGATATTAGAAAAGTTTTGTGAAAGTTACAAATTAAACGGTATTTGGTGTTCGGATGAGTTAATTGGACTATTAAGTTTCATATGACACTATTTTTGGTGAATTTTAACGCGTAGAATTCGTTATTTATGATCTTTTTTAAGGCATTAAATAAAATATTACTTTCTGATTTATAATATAAAGTAGACAATTGATATACCAGGTGGAACAAAACGAGGAACTTTTAAGAAAACGGGGATTTTTTTAGGTCTTGTACTTTATTTTTCACCAATTAACTATATTAATATTTCTAACCGTTTTAGAGATACGGTTTGTTAAACATTACTGCCAAATCTGGACATTAGCAACCCTAGCAAGTAGATCCGATGACGTTATTAAAGGTACAACATCATACACAAGCACGAGGCAGCGTGCTTAATAAGACACGGTGGTACTTTTGAGCATCGCATGTAAAGTGAAGTTGATGACATGTGTCAATTTGTTGTCAATGATATTCAATTGATTAATTTTAATCATTTTGTTTTACTTTTAAGTCCAGCTTTACAATTATAATAAATCGATTGTAGATCACTTAGATCACACTATCCTTTCAGCTCAGTCCCAAATTTTGTTCCACCCTGTAGATATAAGTACTTAATAAGTTTACATGTTTTTCTCGTCCGAACCTATTATGTTTTTGTTGTGTTCACTAAAAAAAAGATTTCATGTAACAGAGCATTATTATTGATTTATAATTGTCATTCCAACAATTATAATAAAAACATTCATTTCCGACAATAATCTTTTTTGGTTCACCCAGGTTCACATATAAAGTGCTAACAAATTAGATACTACCGATATTTTAAGACCTTACATCAAAACAAGTAACTTTAAATATATAAAGTAAGAAAACTTTTACTATGATTTTTTTGTTTTCTTTTACAGAAAAAAAAACAAATCAAAATTGTGTCTAAACATAATCATTCTGTGCAATTAACTGACAAGATGTTGCATTTAACACTATCATGTAAACAGTTGTTTGTCATAACATAATATGTCATTATGATTATCTCCAGATTGGCGGGAAAACTGAGGTTATTTATTTAAAGCAATTTATCAAAGTGAAGTGGCCAGTCAAGTGATTGTTAAGAGGTTCTGCAAGATATTCAGAGGCCTTAATCAGTGACTATTAATTATTTAATTAACATGTTGTGTTTACGTAACAAAGTTGTTACATAATTTTTTCCAAAAACTACAATAAAACCCTAAATGTTTTATACTTAAATCTAGTCCGAGAGCCGAGTACTATCAGCTGTAAAAATATCGGAATCTAATTTGTTAGGCACACAATAGTTAAAAACATATAAGTTATAACATCCTTTTTATACGTTAAGGGTTAAAAACGTATTTCAATTCTTTGCAAATTTACGGGTGAATTATGTGGCAGCCCGTGCAAATCGCCCTCTCGAGGCATCGACTTATGTCTTATCTTTAAGGATTTATTATATTGGTTCTCGAGCGGCAACACGGACCGGTCGGTGTTATTATTTTTTAAACAAATGAATTTATACTAAACCATCATAACTTGATCCTAGAACCTAAAGCATTTATTATATGTCTAATATTGAATAGACTGGTCGGGTAAAAACTAACCAGTTCCTTTTGATCTGTAACTACGAACCCCAGCGTCCAGTCCTGCAGGTCAAAATAGGATGGAACTCGATATAGTCGACTTCGAATACTGATAAATAATAGAATACCGGTGTAAAGGTTTCGTAAACTAAATATTTCTTTTTTATCGCTCTTTAGATGGGTCACGAACCTATTATGTATAACCTTTTATCGGATAAAGTGCTTTTTCTCCCACTGTGAGTGAGCCTGGGGTTAAGTTTTAAGGGTGGTTGGTTCAAGGTTGTTGACCTGTATGCAAACTGGTAGGCCTGATGATGTGAAATAAAATTCACATTCAAAAGCTTATTGCATTATACGTTGTAGGTACATAAGTTCGTAAAGTAGTTCTAGTATCAAACGTAAACCCCGTATGCTATAGCAATGGTAGAGTATGCGCTTTTTTATTATAATAACTACGAGTATTAGATATACATAACAAATCAAACTTATACATAAACAATTAAAAAAGATACTCGTTATAATCTTCCACTACTAAGTATGCTTCATTGTCCTAACGAGAACCCAGTGCGGATTAGGGACCACATACATCATTGAATTATTTTTCACAGGTACAGTGTTTCCAGCTTCTTAATAAGTATTCAGCTGGTTATCTCTATCAGTCTAGCTCTCTATACTGACATATATGTCCATTGTGTTGTTTATAAACAGGAAGATAGGAATATAATAGAAAAATATTTATTTCGCTTAATTATAAATTATTACAGTGTGTGAAAAGTAGTGCTGCGAAAGCTATATGTCGTACCACCTATTTGAAGTGCGACGCGTGCTACTGGTTTTGCTAGACAGCATACATTGCATTCGCTTCTCAACTCGAGTTACAATAGGAAAAGTCTTTATATATAAATGAACTCAGTACCTAGACAATAAGTGCTTATATCTAATGAATTCTGTATTTAGAAGTATAGTGCAATAACTAATATCTTTAACTGCGGCCTTTCCCAAGAAGTAGGGGAGGTAATGTTTTTCCTGTGTTTGTATGTGTGGGTAGGTGCGATTGTATATATCTGTCTGCTTTTTTGTGTTAAAGGTTTTACGGATATTGTCAGGGATATCCTATAATTGGGGGTGAGGGTTCACAGCAGTTCATCGTAGCAAGTGGAAAGAAGTGGTCTCTGCCTACCCCTCTGGGAAATAGGCGTGATTTAATGTATGTATGTATCCTATAATTAGTTTCGATACCAGGAGACCCGAAAGACAAAGAGATCGCTATATAAACACAAAGAGTTAAACAAGAATATTACAAGAAACTGATAGTCACAGACTGAGTCTTTTCAAGGTTGCATTGTTTAAAATAAGGCAAAGAGAAGGCACACGAGCACTCATGCCGCCTGGTGGTAAATCATAAGACTCCAAATGCGTTGCTAAACCAGAGGACCAAGATGGAAGGCCTCTATGCCAGTAATTACACCGGTTTATTATCCCCACACAATGCGAAACTGCTTCACGCCAGCATAACTATGAAAATCTATTTCACGCGTTAATTGTGTAACTTACTTGTGGGAGGACCTTGTGCAGGGTCCGTCCGGGTTGGTACCACCATCTTATCCATTAACCTACCGCTAAGCAGCAGTGTTTGCATTGTTGTGTTCCGGTTTGGGGATAAGACAGCCGGTGAAATGACTAGCATAGAGGCATTCCATCTTAGTCCTCAGGGTCGGCAATGCATTTGCAGTCTTGTGAATGCGAATGTCTATGGGTCACAGTTTCCACTTACCATCAGGTGGCCTGTGTGCTCGTTTGCCTTCCTATGCCATAAAAAAAAAAAACTTACCTTGGTGGATGAAAGCTTTTCATGGTCCCATCATGTCGAGTTTATATGTAGTAAACTCAGAGTATTATTAGGCAAGTATTACCACTTGAGTTTCAAAGTTCCTTTGGATACATTAAAGCGTTTGTACAAAACTTTAGTGGAAGTATTATAGATTATGCTCTTCACTGTTATGGATTAGCCTTTAAAACAAATTTAACTAAAATTGAAAATATGCAAATTAGATTCCTAAAACTTCTTGTAAATAGAAAAACTAAAGCTAAGTGTAAACAAGACAATCATCAACTGTTCGAAATCTGTAAAATTCTCCCGGTTAGCCTTGAGCATAAATTCCTGTTAGCACTTCACCATCACAGCTCTCAAGAGCATAATCTATCCCTTGTCAACAATTCATGGGGCACTAGGTCGGTGGCTGCGGGGAAGTGCCTTGTGCCGAGGGTCGCTAACTACTACGGTGACAGATGCCTGCAGAAACGTCTACCCTACATTCTCAATAGCTTGCCCACAGATATTAGGTTAGAGGCCAATAAGGCAAAGTTTAAAAGAAGAATGTTCAATTATTTAGTTAGTATTATATACATTTAAAAATTAATTGTATCTAAAGTTATATCCTAGTAAAGAGACTCAATGATCCCGCCGGCAGTCAAACTGTGTAAACAGTTTTGTGGGACAATGCTCTATTGATGTATTTTAATTGTTTTCGTTATTTAATTTTAATAAAAAAGAATAAAAAAATAACGCTGAGTTAGAACTATTTAATTGCAGCAGGTATTTTTTTGGATATCAGTATTTTTGTTGAGTGGTTTTGTCTGTCTGTCACGAATCAATGTTTTTTATTTTTTTCCTTCTATCTTCTTGGCGGGATGTACGAGTAGGTTAAAAGATAAGATGGTTGTAGCGAACCCAGCAGAAGGTCCTTCCACCGCTAAAATGTGATACTGCGATGTGGTAACCCTGCTAAAATATATCCAACGTGTTTAAAGTTCGGCCATTGCTTTGTATTAACCTACGTGCTTCGTATACATTTAACTTAAAGGTTTTAGCAGCGTAAACGAATTATTTAAGACGACAAGCAATATAATAGCCTCGAAGAACCTCCTAATAACGTGACTGAAATACGTGGTCTGAAAATGTAATATTAATACCACAGCCTGAATCTCTGTTGGTTATTTAGTGGATCACGTATTTCTTATTACAGGCTTCAGGATTACGTTGGGAAATTAAGGTTGTTATTACTTATTGATTGCGCAGAAGGTATTTTAGTAGCGGTTACATTTAGGCTGGTTTCAGTCTTACGCTGACCATCGGCGCTGACAAGCCAATATGTATGATTGCTATAGAATCGTTTTAGGATTGACTAACAGCGCTAGTCATCGTCTTCGGTTGCACTCCCTGTTACCATGACATTCTAAAGCTGTTCAGTGTAGGTTCAGAGAAAGGGACGGAGCTTGTAACTGCTATAGCTCTGTCCCTTTCTCTCAACCTAAACTGAGCCGCTTTAACATGCTATGGTAGCTCCCCTGACCTCTAAACCGCCCCAGACGACAGACTGGCTGTCTGAGAAACGACAGTAATTTGGCAATAACGAATTCAAATTGCTGTTAGAGTTGATTTGATGTTTCGAGGTGTGCAAAGTCGAATTTTGTTTCTTGTTACTAGTAAATGTATCTATAATTATTTTTAAATATTTTTCATGATATCCAAAAGGGAGACTAGTATTACTACGTACGTACACACGCAACAAACAAGTTAAGCATTATTTTACTGCTGTCAACATTATAAATATTTGGAAACTTCGTGGTCGTGCAACGTGTCTGGATTGACTTTTTATACTCCTGGTAGGTACTGCAATGTAACTATAGGCACAGACCTGCGTACATACATACATAAACTCACGCCTTTTCCTAGAGTGGAGTAGGCAGAGCAACAGAATTACCAACAACTCTAAAAACTTGTTGTTAATTCTGTAACCACATTTTGTACAATCGGGCTAAGATGTTGTATTACTGAGTGACCAGTGTATTTAGTGACGGGTTGCAAGCCCATCATCGCCTGACATCCACGGGAAGACATGAAGTGGTACTATTCTAACCCGGCAACCACACGGAGGGTACTATAGGTACCTAGTATTAGATAAGGTTTAAATCACTACATAGTATAAAACAAAGTCGCTTGCGCTGTCTGTCCCTATGTATGCTTAAATCTTTAAAACTACGCAACGGATTTTGATGCGGTTTTTTTAAATAGATAGAGTGATTCTTAAGGAAGGTTTATATGTATAATACATTCCACGCGGGCGAAGCCGCGGACGGGTCGCTAGTGTTTAAATATAACAATAGCGTCAAATATTTCACATAAATCCTTAGAGCAATAATTGTAATATGATGTAACATCTAAATATATTATCTAAGCCGCTTATGAAGGCGATTAACATTTAATATGCCTCGGTGCTCCGTATTCCCGCCGGAGCCGCAAGTGTGGATATTAGTGCTATTAAGAGTTAGTTGCTGCGATAATAATTATGCTTCTAACTTAAGTCTTAGACCTTAAGTGTTAGTCTTAAAGTGATAAGTTAGCATTTGTACTTCATTTATTTTAATAAAGGTTTTTTTTATGAAACGATTTCTTGTTTTGCAATTAAGAGTTTACTTAGGTATATACTTACTTAAACAGCCCTTGACGTAAAGGCATGGTTTAGTTTCAAATTACAGCAAATTATTTATTTTCTGAAAATGTCATTAAAAAACGAAAACTAGTCCATTTGGGTTTGAATCGACACAAATAGCTGAAAAAATCAAGGTTTTTAGAGAAGGCCTACCATCCTAAATAACTCTGCAAAAAAAATCACTAACGGCCGCACTCCGAGTCAGTTAATGACGATTAAGAGGATAGTGAAGCTAGAAAGTATAATTGAAGAGGATTGTGATTGTGACGCGGCGCTGAAATCGCGTAGGGTAAAGACACCAGTGGTCAGCCAGAGACCTGAAGTCGGCCTCTGCCTATACTTTGTATGAGTGGGAAGAGTACGAAAGATATATTTTCCACTCTTTGCTCTCATATAAGGTCGATTACTGGTCTCTGGCTGACCACTGGTGTCTTTACCCTAGCTGTCAAAAGAAATCCATACAAATGTAGGTCCAGGCGATAAAGTTTTACGCTTAACGATTCTCACCCCCTAAATCCAATCCGATTTTTATATTTTTTGAATATGTTGTAGATATTATGAAAAACGATGTCTGTACGTGTTCCTTTGCAAGCAAATATTTCTTAGGCTGAAACTAATTTAAAGAACAAAAAACAGAAACGAACAGACCTAGTTCTTTATAATAACTACAACATATTAAAAAATCGTGGAAATAGAGCTTGATTTAGGGGGTGAAAACCGTTATCGCCCAAAGCTTTTGTTTGAATTTTTTTGACAGTTACGCGATTTCTGCGGCGATTTTGTTCTTTAGTTGCCATTTATCATACACAAGTTTGAAAAAAGAACGAATTAATTGTCTCCAAAATGTTGTTGAGTGCGGCGGTCTGAGTACAGAAGTACGTACTGGAAAAACTTGTTGATGGTTATGCGTATTATTTGTTGATGCGTTTTGTTGCGTAAAATAAGTAGTAATTTTCTTAAGGATTAATACATCTTGATGTGGCATTATAAACGGATATTCTCAACTTGATTGTTTTTAGCAACATAAAAAACACATTTATTCACCAAAAATGGAACAAGTAAAATCCGTTCCTAACACGATATGATAAAATTAAAAAGGTCCGAACAAAAGGGTTGGCCACTTGTTATACATCATTGAATAATGGAGCGGGAACACACCAAATAAAAAGACTGCCTGAAACATTGCCCGTGTAGTTTACATACCAGGCCCTTATGAACAAAAAGGGGTTATCTGTACAGTACAATATTGTTGCATTTAAACAATTTTGGTGCTATAATAAAATATCTTAATCACGTCTTTCTATGTAGCGGAAAGGTTTATACAATACTCACAATGTTGTAGAGCTGCCGTAATGTCAAAAAAGCGGCTTACTACAAAATAGTAGTCAAAGCATTATATACTCTATTTGTAACAATTTTAAAATGAAAATGGTTTCAATATTATACCCACTTATGCACACATGCAAAGAGTCGAGTTGTTTAAGTCGTTAAAAGCAATGCCTCCTTTTGATTTAGGAAGGCAAATCCTAATTTATCACTCTGTATCCATAATAATCTGTCGCTTATCCCTTTTTGCCTTCAATAAATTGTATTTTTTTCAGTTTAATATGTTATGTTACGACTGTATGTCACTGATATTTTTGAAACTGTAACCGTAAGCCATTTTTTTAAATTTAACATGTCATATAATAAAGCATACCGTACCATGCCAGGCGGCAAATGGTAACCATACATGAACGCAAACCCAAAGTAATAATACTTATCAGATTGCTTTAAATAAGCATTTTATGCCAAAAAAGTTTATCGGTAAGGTTCTAAAATAATTTCGTACTCAATTAAAATCTTGCTGTACCTATATACAGGGTTTCTCAGATCTGAAACAGTTAAATCCTCTGATCGGTTTATTGACCAAGATTTAATTTGACAAAACAACCTTGGACGATTTTTATACAAAGACAACAATCAATCAACAATCTTTGACCAAGTCTAGCTTATAATAGCTTCGGAACCCTACACTGAGCATGGTCCGACATGCTTTTGCCCGGTTTTTATAAAATAAGGGCACAAATGTTATAAAACTATAATTGCAAATGCATCCTTATTCAAAGCGTTATAACATTGAACTTGCTATGTATGACCTTAAGGTAAAATAGATGCTGTTTAACTTAAGAAAGGTGACAAGTTGATCTCCTTTTGTTTATTACGACGTGTAAAATTAAATTCCCAAGGGCTCAGAGCATGCAGACCAATTACATTACACCAATGAACGTCGGCGAGAGTCGCGAATGGATAACTTATTTAATTTTGCTGAAAAATAGCGGAGAAAATTCTTGGCAATAATGTCTGCTAAAGTAATTAAACAGTCCCAAGTAATGTAGAATTTCGTAAATGTTTTGGACGCAAAGGGACCTTTTTTATTTTTTGAAAAGTGATACTTACGTGATTTATTTAAGTTAAAGTAGAGTTTGTTTCTGTAGACTTATTCGGTGAATCTATTTATGTCCTCTTAAAATGTATAGTATCTGCGTAAAGCAGTAGGTACATTACAAATCGTAGGTATATTAGTATGCTCCTACCTACACACAGAAACTTATTTTAATAATTACTTTTTCTTTTCCTTCAGGCGTTCCTACTGTAACTCGGTAAAACCATTATTCTCTTTGACATGTTATCTATCGTATTGTCAAAATTATAAAAGCTCTTATTGACAGTAATGGCCGCAAAGCTAAAACCAATACGATAACATGTCAAGAGTAATATAGTTTTACCGATTAGACTAGTGCATGGTCTCTCAATTTTAACAGTTGCTATTAACTCAGCTATCGTCAGTGATACTGCAATATCGCGTAACTAACAAATTAAATAAGATGTGAAATACACCTTAGCGGGCAAGTCAGTAAGGTACATTTTGCAATATTGAATTTCTAAGTTACGCGGTATTTGCAGTATAATTGACGAATTATAACAGCTTGTTGAATCGGAGTATATTACACATCAAAGATGTGTTTATCTTTTACTCTGTTACAGCGTTTCCGAGCAGGAAGCACAAAGCCAAGGAGTCCCAAAATGGCTTCGTAGATACACCAAATAATGACTGGCCACAACCATCTAGTCTTGGGCAGTTCGGGGTCCCTGAGGGGTTTGGAGGAGGTCCTGGCGGTGGAGGTCAAAGCGAAGGAGGTTCAGGCAGCGGAGGACCTAGCGGAGGAGGTCCCAGTGGAGGCGGTCCCAGCGGAGGAGGTCCCATCGGAGGACCACCTAGTGGAGAAGGTTCCAGCGGAGGAGGTCAAGATTCAGGAGACAATGATGTAAGGCTCGAATGGCTTTTAAACGGGAAATTGAACTTCCATGGATCTATAGGATATATTATTTACAAAGATAAATTAATTTTAAAGTCAGCAGTAGTTGTTACAATATCCAAATACAAAGTTATATGTAAGAATTATTTTTAAATCTTACGTTCAGAAACGTCTAAAAATCGGTTCAACAACAGTCAAGTTTTTTTTTTTTTCCTTATAATATGTTCCGATGTTTAATC
The DNA here is from genome assembly GCA_927399475.2 of Acleris emargana. Taxonomy (NCBI): domain Eukaryota; kingdom Metazoa; phylum Arthropoda; class Insecta; order Lepidoptera; family Tortricidae; genus Acleris; species Acleris emargana. The sequence goes on from OV656851.1 coordinate 8,959,834, forward strand.
GGCACTACTAGTGAAATACTAGCACAAAGTTAACCAGACAATCCACCCGCACCCGATCATGGGAATTGATTTAGAAAAAAAATGAATGAGTGCGAGTTGGACTAGTGCACTACGAGATAAAGATAAAAATTGAAACATTACCGACAAGTTACCACAAAAACTGGCCAAAACAGAGACCAAAATAAACCTTGGTGGCACAAGAGTGAATACTTTTAAATGGATTTAGATTCAAATTTAAATACCTTCGTAATCCTTAAACTAATTAAACTGAAAGCTACTAAGAAAATTTTCTTATTACAGAATACTTCAGGAAACTCCCGTGTCAAATCCAGTCGCAGACGCAATTAATGGTTGCCGCGCTTCGCTCGTCCTTTTCAAACATAGATAATTAGAGTAAATAGTGCCTAAAGCAGTCTTTCATTTTAAGCTTGGGAGGACCTTGTGCAGGGTCCGTCCGGGTTGGTACCACCATCTTATCCATTAAACTACCGCCAAGCAGCAGTGTTCGCATTGTTGTGTTCCGGTGTGGGATATGGGCATTCCATCTTAGTCCTCTGGCTTGGCAACGCATTTGCAGTCTTGTGAATGCGAATGTCTATCGGTCACAGTTTCCACTTACCATCAGGTGGCCTGTGTGCTCGTTTGCCATTCCATGCCATAAAAAAAAAGCTATTACTATCTCTTTATTAGTATATTTGACCATACATCGCTTTTTAAGAAGTAAATTGCAAGTATAGAAGAAAACAAGTGCGTGCAAGTTAGTAGGTCCTACACATTAGTCCACATTCAGCTCCTACGACCCGCTAGTCGGGTTCGTTTTATATGTAAATCAATCCTTTGCATTTAATGTTTTAAAATCACAATTTATCATACACACGCGATTCCAACGCCAATGTTTATCAACACTCAGCTGGAAAAACTCTTTTATTTATCCCTAATTGAAGTATCTTATTCCCGGCAATACCCCATATCATGTAACTTAAGCTGCGTGCCGTGAGATTAATGAGGAGCTTTAGGGTGGAGTCATCTATCAGCATCGAATTGCATTTAGCTGGACGATTTCAGACACACTACTCGTATACGTATCGATGGTCAGACTATGCTATGCATGCTTTCAGCTGCTAAGGGACGTCATTGCATGCTTTCAGAACTGCTAAAGAATGTCATCGCATGCTTTCAGCTGCTAAAGATGTCATCGCATGTTTTCAGCTTCTCCCCTTTTCACATGCGTCAGCAGCCATTCTCATTCGCAAGCATGCCGTCGTATGCTTAAGCATCCGGTCTCATGCGTAAGCTACCGTCCTCGTACCTACGATAACTTGAATAATAATCCATTGAGCACGTGAAATGGATTGCTATTGCTACACTTATACGCATTTAATGCTGAAGCTTAATAGATACGGAAAGGTAGGTGTACAGTCAATGCGTAATAAGGTCCCTGGCAACTAGTTTTGAAACAGCAAGCTTTTTCATAATGTTACATCAAACGCTAGTCTGGTTTAGGGGATATCAGCGGATAATACTCTTTGTATAACAAACAGCATCATCCAGTAAACTCGTTAAGTGCCCGGAATGCATTATTGAGTCCACTTTACATAGAAATCAAAAAGCCTGGCATTGTCGCGGCGGTGCTAAATGGCGGGCCATCAAATCAATACCAATTACGCAGTGTGCCGCGTGTGGTTTATTTGTGTCCACTTTGTGTGAAAACTGACGTTTCGGCCGCCCTGTGATTTGCCGTCCCTAATGCATAGGCTATTATGCATAAATGGCTATGCAGCGTGTATTAATGGACTTTGGCGACAGATTGCGATTACTCGATAGATTAGTGTGAATAATTTAGGGTTGACTATTTAGAGTTGCAAAATTAAAAAAGATTTATGGTTTAAATGTACGATTACGATAAAATCTCAGTATTTCAGTGTCTACGAGGTTTGAAAGCGGCTTTAAACGTAAGGATTAAAATATAAAGAAAAACACGCGATTAAAATCTAGACATTGATGTTAATATTTCAAAGCTTTTATTTAAACAAACAGATTTACTAAACTCAAGTTTTGACCCAGTTGTTTATAGATGATAAACAAAATACTAGACCAACGCTTAAAAACGAATTACGAAATAAAATGTCTACTTGGCAGACATATCTCCTTGGGTGTAATAAAAATGTGGTCCACATTATTTTTAACGACCTGTGGCTTCGATGGAATATGTGTTCTTATACTTATCTATACGGTACAACAGGCGTAGTGATGGGTGATTTCGGAAACATTGCAAAACTTTCCTTAACTGCGAAAATAATAGCTTGTGAAAGTTATGCATAATTAGATAGACATTATTCTGAAACTTTCATTTAAATTTCATGAAACGTTTCCATTTACTACTTACGTTACATGTCAAAACGATTATTACATATTATCTTGTCGACACGCCTATCAACGAACGTATATTATATTTGGGATTGTTCATATTTATTACAATTACTCTAATTCAAAAAACATTTCGAGAAATGGGGTATTAAAACCGTTCTGCATTATTATCTACGTTTTTGAAATATTTATTTCGGATATTTCGACAAAAGTATATTTAACCTTTGTTTGACTTTCGTTTTCGGTTTGAAGCCCTCCTAGGTGTATCTTACGGGTTAGGTGAAAACCGCTTGAAACAGTATGTGTTAATACACTAATACAATCTCTTTTTATCATTAGATATCATTTAAAATTACGAAAAGCACAAGACCGGTCTGAGTGGAGAGCCTTGGGGGAGGCCTATGTCCAGCAGTGGACGTCTTTCGGCTGACATGATGATCATTTAATTGTTGGAATTTATTAGAAAACGCCAACTCAAATTTGAAATAATCATATCAACCATAAAATGTCTGTTAAATAAATAAAGATATTAAAACAAAACTATTGGGTCAATTACAAAATTAATGAAATTGGTCTCTTAAAATTACCAATTTTTTCGAATTAGAACGTAAAAACCGTGAGTAAATTTTTTTAGTCTACCGAAATCCATTTCTCGCGTAGCGAGTTAATTAATTTTAGTAGGCATAAGTCTAACCTAACCTAACCTTCGTAATTAATGTTTAAGATATCGTGAACAAATGATACAATCGATGAAGTGAATAAAGTAAAAATATGGGTATCTATAGTAATTTTCAGAAATTAAATGATAATTTCATTTTGGTAAGTTTTTGAACGTTGCGTGAAATTTACGCAAAAAGCCGCCCATCACTAAACAGGACCTGTGCGCAACACCCAGACGCGTTTAGCAGGTTAACGACTGAAGTGGCTCATAAACATTTGCAGCAGGATCGGAAAAAAAATGTCCTCTTTAAACTTTTCTGCAAAGCAGGGGTGGGCTGGGTGATTTCCGAAAGAAGTGTACTAGTTATGGACTTAAATTAAGAAAACAGTAACCCACGGCCATCAGTTCTACGAGTAACGTGCCTGGCCCACTGCCATTTAAGGCTCGCAATTCGCTGGGCTATGTCAATTATATTAAAGGATTGAAATTTCATAGAAAAAATACATACCTACATACATACATTATATCACGCCTGTTTCCCAGAGGGGTAGGCAGAGACCATAAAAAAAATACATGTACTTATTTTACTTAAGTAAAGTCAAAGTAAGGCTCTGTCTCACTTAAGCATAATGAGAAATAGCAAAAGGCTAAAGATAGTTTGATTTGAATATAAATATATTAAAATTTATTAAATCCTTATTGCTCCAAAAATAAATTTGAGTACAAAAGGTGAACTTAATAGCAAATGGCTCAACCAGTTCACCTTCTTGTCTTTCTCTGATGAATTAACATTAAGGGGCAATCTCATATACAAAATCTAGTTCCAAACTAAGCCACAAGCTTGTACTTACTATGGGTGCCTACCTGTGCCTACTAGACAAAAATACTTACAAAGAGCAATACATACTAATATATACAGAAATCAAGACTTGGAATTATATACCTACATACACAAATATTTTCCCTCACCGGAAATCGAATCCTAGACTAACCGGGCCAGGCGCGTCCTCATAAGTAAAATAAAAAAGGCACTGGCGTAGGATCAAAACCTTTTTTTCGTTAAAATGAGTCGTGGCGAGCTTTAAATTCACAACAAATATAACGAAGCTAATCTCGCGAGATTAGATGTAGGTAATCTTATTGCACGGGATTATTTACTTCAGAAAATAAATGAGTAAGTACTTTCTCTGTACGTGGAGCTAGTAAAACTAATGCAGAGTTAGTGCTTTATTCTACTGTGTAAAGCCATAGTATTAAGCACAAACTGGTTTTAAAATACTATTTATTAGGAAAAACACAACTTAATTATCAAGAGCACACAATCCCGCCAAAAAGAAACTTCGAGAGAGAGAACTTTAATCTGTCAAACGCGATAGGGATGCGTGCTGACATTAGTGATGTTCCCAATCGATATTTTCCGTCTAACGATACTTATATGGCTTTTGAAATGTTGTCGTATTATCAAAGTTACGATAGATCTTATTTACTTGACACTAACGGCAGCCGAGTTAAAATCAATACGATAGCATGCCAAAAGCAATATGGTTTTACTCAGTAGAATAGAACCCCAGACTTTGTGATGATATAAAAGCCACTACAGATGTAGTGCATAATTGTTTTTCATCGTTTTTTCACGGAAATGTACGAACGTGTCTTGCTATTTCAGTCGGTCACAGTACAAAAAGTACTGAGGTTGACTGAAGTAGCATGACTAATACGAACGTTCCCGAGAAAATACGATGGAAAACAATTATGCACTACATCTGTACTTACTAACATAGTTCTATTATCATTGTGTTATTTCTTCCCTATGTACCACTTTTAACGGTCCAACCCCTTTAAATAGTTCGAATCTAGCTTCTTTATTATAAACGAACGGACATTCGCCAGGTAGGTGTCCTATTGAGCTACCTTTGTTTGAACGAAATATGTTTGCCAAATGTATCGTTTCCCAACTTTTCATTTGCCTACCCGCTTTGTTTTCTGTAACCGTAAATATTGCGGAATTTTATAAATACGAACCTAACCTAACCTTCTTAAGGGTTCTACACGATCGTACTGAATAAATTCTGAATAATTTATATAACACTGGGCTGGCAAATGAAAAATTGATACATTTGCAAAGGTATTTTTGCCAAACGGCACGCTCCTTGTCCTTGTCATATACATTATTAAATTAAAGTAAAGTAGTCTGAAGGGCCTCTGCGTGTTGGCTTCCGCTCCATCCGTCCTTCCAAAGGTCTGGCACACCTATAACTTGGTGATTGGAGATACATACAATTGTGATAAATGACGTGATTGTGCCTAAATGACAATTTTTTCCTATTTTATGTTGTTAAAAAACCGGACAGTTTGTACGTAAATTGATAAAATCAATCGTGAGTCTTGAAGAATAACTAACGATGAAATACATTTATTCGCACTCTACATACGAGAATTATTTAACGAACATACAATTTAGTTGTACGTGTAGGAATCCATTATTCAATTTGTTCATTAAATCAGTTTTCATGTATTAATTAATAAAATGATATATTGCGTAGCGTTAATCAGTCAGGATCCGATTTCCCGGTATTTTACGTCGCAGTTTACAGCCCATGTATATGTTGTATGCGTTTCAATAATATTCGCTGCTTGACCGTCGCCCAGTGCACACGTCACCCCGAATACGCTCCGCTCCGCTCAATCGCCTCGCCCTGTGGCTAATCACCCAGGCGCGGGCTAAACCCGACGACCATGTCGTCTCCTTCTTCGGACAATGCCCGATCGGGTTCTGGCTCCGAGAGCGGGAGCTCGCGCGCGAGCTCTCACTGCCTTTACAGTGAGAGCTCGTGTACGAGTCCCAGCTCTGGGAGCGAGAACTCGACGGACAGTGCCGACTCGACACCCGAGGCTCGGAAGGGAAACGCACTCGTGCGGCAGCCGCCGCCGGTGCTAACCCTGCCCGTGACCAGCGGAACCACGTCCTCGCCGACGTACGCAGTATCGTCAACCACCGCGACATGCGTCACAACGACGTCACACGCGACGCTGGTGCAGGCAATAGGGTTTTCGACGTCACCCATGCCTGCACCAACGGCCGCATCAATCACAACGTTGGGGCAGACATCGGGTCATTCGACGTCACCCATGTCTGCTCCCGCGACCGCGTCAAACGCGACATTGTCGCAGGCGTTGGGTTTCACGTCACCCACGCCTGCGCCAAGGGCAGCGGCACCAAACCGCCTGTCCTTCGCACAAGCGATCGCGACTCCGCCTCCTGCCGTCAGGCAAAAGAGGATGCTCGCATCACCACCTGATGCCGACCTCCAGCAGCGGCCACCCGGCCCGCGCCTGGACCTTAGCGCCTCGGCTTCGCCGCACCGCGCGACACCGTCGCCGTCACGCGCAGCCACGCCGCCGCCACCAGCGGCCGCCCCAAAGCCCCAGCGATATCCTCCCATCATAGTGGAGACGTTCCCGGACTGGAACGTCCATTTTAACAAAATCCGGGATATCCTGAATCGTTACCCGAACGCCCGCTCCTTCGGAAAAGGGATTCGCTTCCTACCTGAGAGTGAGGTAGAATTCAGGGCGGTACAAAAGTACCTTACCGAGCTCAGCAAAGCCAAGCCGCTGTCTTGGTTTTGCTACTCCCTGCCGGCAGAGATCACCATGAAGGTAGCCATCAGAGGCCTGCCCAGGGACACAAACCCGGAGACCATCCAGCTGGAGCTGAGCAAGCTTGGCTACTCCCCTGAGTACGTGCGCCAGGTCCGCGCACGCTCGGGGAGGGCGGGCTGTCTGTTCTTCGCCCAGCTGAAGAAAACCCCCGATACCACCCCCCGTATATACGCCATCACCCAGATGCTCGGTATGACGGGGGTGATCATCGAAGCCTGGCGTGGCAGAAAAGGGCCGGCGTAGTGCCACAGATGCCAAGCCTTCCGGCACTCATCAGTAAACTGCCACCGACCAATCGCCTGCGTCCGCTGTGGCGAAGCGCACATCGCCAAAGATTGCCCGCGCCCGCTGTCAGATCCGCCCACGTGTGCGAACTGCGGCGGCGCACATACCGCCAACAATTCCACCTGTCCCGTCTTACGCAAAGAAGCACGAAATACGAAAGCGGGTACTCTTGCTCGCACCGGGAGCAATCCGGCACCAGCCCGGACGCCCAGCGGCGGGAACTCGACTAGCTCCCCTCCCCTCCCTCGGGGGGACAACGACGCCGCCAGGTCCCTTATGGCGGTCGCCAATGACGGGACCCGGGCGCCCAAGCGCCGCAAACGTGGCGGGAGAAAACGAAAGCCGAAGTCGGCTGGCGCTACTCCTCCTCCACAACCACAGCCACAGCAACCGCAACAGAAGCCTGCATGCACACTGCCGCCCAAGTCCGCATCCGCGGACAAAGCGCTCCCCACGGCCGACTGCGGAGTCGGCCCGGCGCCGAGAGGCAACAGTAATGGGATGATGGACGTCAGCACCATCATCTCAATACTGATGAGCCTGCTGGCCGCGTTGAACTCGGGGCAGGACCCGGCAACAGCCATCGGCGCGCAAATTTCGAGATTATGCAGCGTCCATGGATAAACACGCCCTCCGAGTCATCCACTGGAACGCCAACGGCTTGAGCACGACCAAAAAGAGTCTGCTCAAGCAACTCGCTGCCGAACAGAAAATCGACGTAATCCTGATATCTGAGACGCACCTCAAGGCGGGGGACAGGTTCAAGATGTCAGGCTACGTCGTCTACAGAAAGGACGAGATATCGCCGCTCGGACGAGCCTACAGGGGCCTGGCAGTCCTCGTAAAGTGGGGTGTTATCCACCAGCCCCTGGCGCCGATCACACTGCGCACATCGTACGCACTAGGGGTAGAGGTCAGCGTGGCTAACAAGCCGCTACGGATCTTCGCCTTCTACAAACCGCCGCTCAGCATTCTGGACGTGGCCGACGTCGGCGTCCTCGTCGACTCCCCCACACCCACAGTGGTGGCGGGGGACTTCAACGCCAAAAATCCAGCGTGGAACTCAACAACGACCAACAGCAGCGGTCGGTTGCTGCTCGACGAGGCAGCCCGCCTCGGGTTCGAGGTGCTGGGCCCCGAGACGCCCACCCATTACCCGTTCATGGCGACGCAGACACCCGATGTCATTGACATTATGGTGGTCAACGGCCTCGGCACCTGCCCGACACAGGTGGTACTAGACTACCATCTCATGTCGGACCACCAACCCGTCATGTCAACTTTCAGCACGACCCCGGAAAGGGTCGCGCCTCGCACGCCCCGAAGAACCCAAGACTGGGAAAAGTTCACGACCCACGTGACCGAGTACGTGCCGTCCTTCCCGGTCAGCACGCCCGAGGACGTCGACCGACTGGCCGTCGAATTCGGCCAATGCATCCACGCGGCCCTCGACTCATCGTCCAAGGAACCCGGCGTCAGGCGAGGGAAGGAGACCCCTGCACCAATCCTGGCGATGATCGTGGAAAAGCGGAAGCTACGACGCTTCTACCAGCGCACTCGATGCCCCGTCAGCAAACGCCGACTGAACGCGCTGGCGGAGAAGATCCGAGCCCGTCTCGCGGCTGTCTCGGAGGAAGCCTGGATGGAGGACATCGAGGCGGCCAGTGACGACTGGAACAGCGTCCATCGGCTGTGTCGCCGCGTCTCGGGTGCTCCGACACCCGTCCGCCCGCTACTTGCGGAGGACGGCACGCCTCGCTACCGCGCGGAGGAGAGAGCGGAAATCTTCGCTCACCACCTGGAAGCCCAATTCCAGCCAAACCCGGATCTGGACCCAACGCACACTGCAGAGGTCGAGCGAAAGGTGGAGGCCTACCTCTCCCTCCCGGTGGCCTCTGACGAGGACCCGGTAGTGTTTAACCCCGGCCAAGTGGAGCGCGCCCTCAGGCGCGCCCCGACAAGGAAGGCCCCAGGGCCGGACCGCATCACCGGCGAGGCGCTGCGTCACCTTCCCGCGAGAGGCATCGCAGCGTTGACGCGCCTCTTCAACGGGATCATGCGGTCCAGCCACTTCCCGACCACCTGGAAGCTGGGGCGGGTCATCATGCTTCCCAAGCCGGGGAAGAACGTTCTCAAGCCAGAGAGCTACCGGCCGATCACGCTGCTGTCGAGCGCCTATTGCTCCGAAAACTCGGCCCGCACATCTCGCCGCGAGAGGAGCAATACGGGTTCCGACGGGAGCACTCGACGACACTCCAGATCGCGAGAGTACTGCATCACGCTGCCTCAGCCCTCAACAAGAGGGAGCACACGGTCGCGGTGCTCCTCGATATGGAGAAAGCATTCGACCGGGTGTGGCACCCCGGTCTGCTACTCAAGCTCTCCGAATCCGAGGCGCCCAGGCGCATCGTCAAGACGGTGGCCTCCTTCCTGGAGAACCGCTCCTTCCACGTCGCGGTCGAGGACACCATCTCCTCCCCGAGGCCGGTGAAAGCCGGTGTCCCCCAGGGAAGCTGTCTGTCCCCCGCGTGCTACGCGAGGTACACAGACGACATTCCCCTGGTTGACGGTGGGACACTGGCTCTGTACGCCGACGACGCCGCATACCTGGCGTCGTCCCTCAGACCGTCGCACGCCGTCACCAAGGTGCAGCGGTGCCTCGACGCCCTGCCGGAATGGCTGGCAAAATGGAGGCTCACGGCGAACGTCGCGAAGACGCAGGCGATCGCCATTAGCCCCAAGATAAAGCTGCCTCCAAAGCTCACCCTCGATGGACGCAGCATCGAGTGGTCCCCTAGGGTGAAATACCTGGGGGTGACCATCGACCGACGCCTCACCATGAGCAGCCAGGCGCAGAGCGTCATCGCAAAGGCGCGATCGTCCCGCTGCCTCCTGCGACCTATCCTCCGCTCGAGGCTCCCGCTACGGGTCAAGTTGGGCGTGTACAAGACGTATGTCAGGTCACGCCTAACATACGCGGCCCCAGCGTGGTACGCGCTGACATCAACAACGCTGCGGAAGCGGATCGAGGCGCAACAAACGCAGGCGTTGCGAGCGGCTGTGGACGCGCCACGATATGTCCGCAATGACGTCATCAAGAGGGACCTGGACATCGAGAGCGTGGGCGAATTCGTCGCTCGCCTGAGCACGCGGATGTTCGAGCGCTCCGACGGCTCCCAACACCCGCACCTGCGGGAGCTGGCGCCATACATCAGTGACCACACCGACACGAGGAGCAGAAGACGGGGGCTGCCGCGCGACTTAGTACGCGCGGCCACGCCGCCGAGGAAAAAGGCAACGACAACGACCTAAGCCGGACTACTTTCCCTTCCCCAACGCCGCCGGCGAACACTCGCCGTTGGGCTCGCCCGACCGGCTGACATCGCCGCGGCAAAGCGCGAAGGACGACGCCAAAAGAAACCACCAGTCGCCAAATCGACACGCCAACGACACGCCTGTATCAACAGGCGGCGTACAAGGACGCCACAGAATGGAGCCACGCTCTGACTCTGTCTCCCCGGTCCCCTGACGGGGACCGAGAAGAACATTCGAAGTATGCGTTTAAATTATAATTTCCATCAAACTTCAACAGTATAGGTAATATTGATGTTTCACACATACAATTAACAATCAGCACATGTCATGTTCATGAAAAGATAATAATTAATATAATATAAGTTTATGACCAACACCGTGGTAGGCGCCAGTAAAAAAAAACTTTGAATTATTTTAGTAACAATAACTGTAATTTAAAATGTTTAGACAAATACAGTTACAGACATACTTTTATTTATAAAGGCACACGATTTCAAGGCGTGAGTGTATGTATGTATGATTTCACAAACGACTTAACGTGGGTAGAGCCCATCGCATCGCCCAGTGATTGTTGTTCCTACCGATTGTTTGGTCGAAAATTGAAATTAATCGAATACTAGACTGAAAATACAGTATTTAATAAAAAACTATTGAGTAGTATAGTTAGGTTAGGTTAGGGTGAGGTTAGTTTTTATCCACAAATTAAAAAAACTTGCTAAGTGGGATTCGGACTCACGCACGAAAGGTTCCGTACCGATATCTATACAACATTAAACACTACATTATAACCTTTTTTAGTCTACCTGTTGCCGTTATTAATATCGAGCAAAAAACAGCAAAAAACACGATTGCCGTATGGGAGCCTTACTTAAATATTTATTTTATTCTGTTTTTAGTAAATGTTGTTATAGCGGCAACAGAAATACATCATTTGTGAAAGTTTCAACTGTCTAGCTATCACCGTTCATGGGATCAGCCTGGTGACAGACCGACAGACAGATAGTGGAGTCAGTTTAAAATTGTAGCTATGTTATGCCTGTATGAACTAGAGTTAAACAGTGTTGATGCTTTTGTCATTAAGTATTATATTATCAGTTAATGACAAAAGTACTAAAATTGTTTGATTCAGGCATACTATAGCTCTACATTTTTTAATTTCTCGGTCATTTTCAGTATCACTATCGTTTTATATGTGTTTTTATAGTAACATGTAGTAAAACCACCTAAGAGGTCATAGTTTAAAATGGTCTTGCATTTCCGTAGCGACACCGATTTCTATACTATAATAGTAGTAAGTGGTTTAGTGGCTATGCAAGCAAATCAAAACGAAACCGCCCAGGTCCAATCTCGCCCGGCTCTTGTTCTGAATGTCGGTGTCGCAACCGCGTTATCCCGCTTATTAAGCAGTTAGTCTATCGAATCTTGCACCGTCATGGACCTTTTGGTCTTCCATGACACGATATGTACTTATTTGATAAATATTTGAAACGTTTAAGATGAACCAAACTCGGATTTCTTTTAGTAAGTATAGGTACACTTACAGAAACGAGTTTATGAATAGTTTTGGAGATACTCGTATAGTCTAAAAGTTCAACCTTCCTGGCTGAAGGGTAAAGTATACGAGTACACATGGCAATAAAAGAAAATAATTGACACGTGTCATAATTATTATAATATACAACATACAAATACAACATAACAGAGCCAAGTCAAGATAAGACCGTTGCAAAGGAAATCCAAAAACTACAGCATGGTATTTAAAATGATAGTGTTTTGTTTTTAAAATAACAGATTGTGTTCAATGAATTAGCACGAACGGATTCTTTTTCGGCAAATTCACAAAAATAAAAGAACCTTTAAAAAGCGCTTGAATAATTTTGTGAAAATACAAGCAGTTGTTACAGGCCGGAATATGCCGCTATATATTTCAATGCTGGTCTACAATATTTGTCATAGCTAGTCAGTAACTCGAGCACTTTTCTAGGAGTACTAAATTTTTCGAATCACTGAGCACTGAGCGAATAATTTCTCTTTTATAAATAAATTTTGCCAGAAAACGTGTTCACGCGCAATTTATACGGCATATAAGTAAAGTTACTAACATTTATCTTTCTTAAGAATCCCCGTAGAGCGATGGTGGCAAAATTGCGAGCCGCCTCGTTGCGTCGTCGTCTGGTAAATAAATACGTACATCACTAGCAGACCGCGCGTTACTAATGTAATTATAGTTCGGATAATCTAGGATGCCTGTGACAACTCAAATAAACGTGTATAACACTTGTTTATTTAACTGTACATAAATACTACATTACAAACCTAGTGACGGCCTTTAGGAATTTAAATAATTAACCGTCTATTTTTAAAGCCTCGAGTGATTGAAATTACGAAATAAGGTTGTCACACGAATCACCCTGGATTGTTTTGACTATAAGGAGAGAAAAACTATTTACGACAAGCCAATGTCGTTTCAAATTGTGCAAGTTCAACTTTTGTCGGAGAGTGGACGTCCAAAAGACTACAACTACCATGCTCGCAAAGCTGCTGCGTTTGCATTGTTGCGTTGCAGTGTGTGGGCAGAGCCGTATGAAGTCTAGCGAATTGGCATTTCATTTTAGTCCTGGCAACGTTTTTGCTTCAATGAGATTGCAATTCTTATCAATGAGCCAAAGAGCTCATTTACCCTCTGGTGTCCTTTGTGGCAGATTGAAATCTCCATTAAAAATTTAAAAAGCTAGCTGTCAAGTCTAGTGTTTGTTTTTGGCTTGAGTCATTCGGGTGAGTTGATTTATTTTCTATTTTTTGTAGCATGGTTGTTAACTTGAGGTTTGTGTGTTAACATAACAATGGATTGGTCGTTTACGAGTTTTATGACGCAGTTAACTATAATCCTGGACTTTTAATGCGTTACGTATATTGGCTTAACCAGGGCTTGTATTTTACTGTGTTTTAAACCATCTCGCTTTCAAAACCATTACGATATGATCTACTTAACCGTCTTGTCAATAAGAGCTACTGTAACGTTTAAAATACTACAATCTGTGTGGTTTATCTTGGTTACAAGGTTTTCTCAAACTCTCCATTGAATCGTAAAAAGAAAACATGGCAAAGAGAAGGCATGCGAGCACATAGAACACCTTGTTTTTCCAAGACAGTTGAATTTCTAAGACTACATTCCTAAGACTACAAATACGTTGTGAACGATGAGGAGTAAGATTCTAGTAATGTCTATGCTAGTTATTCCTCCAGTTGTCTTCTACACCGACCGGAAGAAAACCATGCGAATACTGCTACTATTGGCCAAGCTTGGATCCACTCTTTCTACAAAAAGTTCTGCTGCCTCAAATATTTATGGAAAATGTTTACTCGTAACATTTATATCCCTGTAGCAACCCCGCGGAGATTTAGCTGCGAGATTGCGTGCCGCCTCGTCGCGATGTTGCCTGTTAATTAAAACGACGCAAGCAGACCGCACGTTATTATAGTCATTACAGAGGATTACACTTGGGATTTCAATAAAATATTAATTTATTGGGATTGCTTTATTTAAAGTGATATCGTTTATTAAAAAGATCACGTGGTTTTTAAGTTACAATTGTTATATTACTAAGATTGAGGATTCAGTGGGAAAAGATGACAATAGTTTGTGGTTGACTACCTATATAACAATGATATTGACGGAGCCGCAACCGGGATTTTTACCCAGAGCCATTTCTCACCAGTCGGTGAGCGTCAGTAGGCCTACGTGGATAGAGCAGTCTACGAACTATACTTATGACTGTTAAAATCAAAGATCATGTATGTACAGACGTACCTACTGCAAAAACCATACAACTATGGTCCTAGCCCCCAAACAATTCCCATTGTCCTCCCAATAACGTAATTATTATTCTAACTTTTTTCTAATTTTAATTAATTTACAAAAAAATACCCACCTAATTGACTACGGCAGTTTCATGCATGTTTTTAATTTTATTAAAATGATTAATTTTACGTTGTTCGTTTCTTTTAAAATACAATGTTACTTAAGCAGAGTTATTATTTTTTAGTTATTCTTTCGATTGGCATCAAAAAAGCAGGATGATTTTTTTTTTACATTTAAGTCGGTTCGATTCCCAGACGAAGCAAGTAATTTTTAGAAAATCTGCTTAATAAATAAAGATATTAAAACGAAACTATTGGGTCAAATACAAAATTAATGAAATTGGTCTCTTAAAATTACCTAATTAATTCTTTCGAATTAGAATGTAAAAACCGTGAGTTTTTTTTTTGGTCTATCCCAATTTTTGGGTATGTTCAACAGATATATTCGTAGTTTTATGAACATAGGCAGTGCCCGAGGCAGCACGTCGAGATCAAATGCCCGCCTTTTAGCAAGGAAGGTATCACTTTGCTGTTCGAATTGTTAGTACGAATAAATAGTCACCATCGTTAGATTTAACCGCCGATATTTAAGAAACACCTTAAAAATCTTTAGTGGGCTGTTGGAGATAAGTGGGTTAATGTTAACCATTAGGACTAAATTAATTAGTTATAAAAGGTGTTTATTTGGACAGTAAGATTAGTTTTTGTGACCACTTGGATAGTATTGCCAATAAAGCGTATAGACTTTTAGGTTTTGTTTTAAGGATTGGCAAAGAATTCAAAGACGTTGAAACAATTATCGGTCTGTTTAACGCTTTAGTACGACCAATCTTAGAATATGCCTCTTGTGTATGGAACCCTCAATATAATATTTATGTAGATTCCATAGAGAGGATTCAGAATAAACTTTTAAAGCATTTAGAGTATAGAGCCTTTAAATCTGGCCAAATTTTTAATCCCAATAGTTTAGTATCTCTCGAGAGTCGGCGCACATATAAGGACCAAACATTATTATTTAAAATTATTTCTAATAATATTGACTCCCCTTATCTTTTAAGTAAAATAGGTTTTAGAGTACCTCGCCCCAACACACGACGAACAAATTGCTTGTTTCATGTCCCATTTACACGCACTAAATACGCTGGAAACTCATTTGTTAATAGAGTGTGTAGTAAATATAATAACTGTTTCGGTAATATTGATATGTTTAGTCTGTCACTTTCTAAATTTAAGTCATCCCTTAGAGTAAGTAAGTGGTGTTGTCTAGTTGCATGTTTGAAATATTGTTTTCTTTTGCTGTTACTCCTATGGTTGTACCTACGCTTCCTTAAATTTTAATATGTCTCTGTAACTTGTGGCAACTTCGCTGATTTATGTTAAATTCATGTTATTTTTTATCTTTAAGTTATATTGTACCGTTTGTGCCCAAATAAAACATTAAAGCATTAAAGCATTAAAGGTAATAAGGTCCCAGTTAACTGTGTCAAAATGTGGGAGTAAATGCAGATTATAGTTTCGAAGTTTATAATTATACCTAGCTTTTACCCACCACTTCGCCCACGTAATAAGTAATTCCACTATCATACGGGAACAATAACTTTCAATGTAAAATGGAGCAAAGATTAAAATTAAAAAAATAAAGTTTGTTTCTATAAATAAATAAATACGAAACGTTACTTACTTGCTGGGTCCTGAGTCAGGTAACCCTGTGTTACAGGACCCAGATTATAATATTAGCTACAGTTTAAACTAATCTAGGTTGTACAGAATACTTAATCTTAGTCATAGAAATAAGGAATCATGCATACATACATACCTTCACGCCTTCATTCCCGGAGTGGGGTAGGCAGAGCTACAGAATTACCAACAACTCTAAAAACTTGTTGAGCACTAATTAACTCTAAAATAGGGGGTCAACTCGTGATCGTAAGGTACCGAGTTCGAACCCCCCCGGTCACCATGTACCAAGGAGTTTTTCTAACTTAAGTGCATTACCCGATGCTCTTACGGTGAAGGAAAAACATCGTGAGGAAACCTGCACATTCGAACAGCTGCGGGCCTAATATGGATGACACCGTTTTATCGCGTGGATAAGCATAAAATTTTATCAAACACATCTATTTTAACGAATACTCTAACATGGTTGACAACGTTGGTAAAGACATCGCGTCGATAAGGCTACGATAAGCGCAGTGTGGCAAAAATTACTAATTTAAACTACTATTTAACAAATAAGTTGCCAGTGTAATAAAATCAATCATTCCTTTGACATGTTTGATATTGCATAGCGGGCTTTATGTAATGCTCCTGAAATAAATCGTTTGCAATCGGTATTGAGTGAACGGACGTGACATACTTTTTAAAATGTACGGGTTATCTTTACAACTTGCTATGGTAATCTCTGGTATGGCGGTAAATTGTCTATGGTGCGATGTTCAAACTTCAAAACTTCAAAACTTTGCAAAAGCCTCAAAGTTGAAGAATTGAATATGAACACAACAAAAAAAGTGTAAGTATTATAATTATGTTATGTATGAGATATAAAACAGTGAGTTAGTAAGATAAGTTTCACAGTCGTCTTCTAGTTTTAGGTGTTCATTAAAATAATCACGTTGTTACAGCCGCTGTACAACAGTGCAAAAGAAAAAGCTCATTGAGTACATGAGCAGCCACCCGCTTTTTGCCAATGGTGAATTTGGTGGACCACTGGGAGCTCAAAGGCACGAGTCCGAGTGGCAGAATCTCGCAACGGAGCTGAGGCAGTTTGGTCCTGAAAAGTCAGTGGCCGCATGGAAAATTGTAAGTATTTAATTTGATAATATAGCTAACCGGTGCGAAGTTCTTTCCGTACTTAATCCATAAACTTGCGCGTCGATCCTGACCAAGTGCGAGATGAGGGCAAGGCGAGTTAGTTCTGCAAAATCTAAGTAGATGCCAACCAAATTCATCTGCTACTCTAACTTGCCCAGAACGAATAGTATATATTTTCTAAATATTGCTTACAGACTTGGAGGGACCTCAAAAGAAAGGCTCGTGGGGATAACGCAGCCTTTCACCGAGCCGCGGTCACCACGGGCAACAATTCGGAGATTCCCCCTGTTGGTGAATCCGAGCAAATGGTGCTGTCTATAATTGGCACGGATTCATCAATAGGGGTAGGCCTGCCGGAATCTTCAATTGGTGATGTAAATATACTTATACTATTGTTTTACTATGATAATGGAACCTTTACCTTACCTTTAAAACTTTAAACTCACATGTACCTTTAGATCATCATACCCGACATCATGCCCCCACCTGTACCAGAGTCGCTTGCAGCCTCCCCCCCGGCCCCCGCACACCTCCCCCCCACTCGCCCGGCCCCCGGCCCACGAAGGAGACGTCGCCTCCGCTCCACCTCGCGATTTGAGCAGTTGCTGGTAGATCAAAACGAATGCCTCAAGGTTTGCTCAGGTTTTTTACCAACCTCATCTATCCTCTGTTTAGCCTAGTGGTCGACTGGTTGAGAATGCCTTAAGGCAGTCAGTGATTTGTATTTGCTTTTTGTACTGTGCAATAAAGCTAAATAAACCAATAATTTTCATATATCTATTTGCAACGACATCTAACAATTTGCTAATTTCTCTTTTGATTTCACAATTGTATACCAATCACTCTAAATAAAAGTTGTTTAATGTAGTATTTTAATTATACAGAGTATGCTGGAAGAACTAAGGCGATCAAATGATCTCAGGCGGGAGCACAATGTCATTCTATTAAGGAACCAGTGAGTTTTGATACATTGTTATTTAGAATAAAACTCTAGTAGGTAAACATTGTAATAAAAGTAACCCTGTCTGTGCGTTTATTTCAATTTCGAGCTAACCTGCTGACCTTTTAAATTTGGTATAAGCATAGATAGACGATAGATATATATAGATAGACGCTCCATTTATTCTTTATAAAGAAAAAAACTTTTGTGCTTTGACTTTTAAACCTATTAAGAAATGCTGCACGATCTGTTACTACCATTTCAAATAAAGAAAAATACATTTGGTTTTAAATTCATGAAAAGTAATTATTTACAGTATTTATAATTATTAACAATATTATTTACAATTCATGAAAAGTAATTATTCACAATATTGGCTCTTTTTTCTTGTGCCACTCTTAATAGCAGCCCGTTTTCCGGGAACTGCTGGGTAGTACTCTCGGCATCATCAGCATACTGTGTACTTTCAAGGTCTGCATTGGTGTCAATTGTTCTGAAAATTATAGGTACATTAAAAACAAACTCTGAACTCTCTCAGGGCCTGTTTTTGGCACATAACATATATCAGGCAATTGTGATTGTGAGACAGTACCTTAGTATATAAGTATTGTACAGTAGCTACTTAAGTTGGTATCTCAAAAAATAGTGTTACCTGTAATGATGCATCATATTATATAATACACAGCAACAGTTTATTATTGCTGATGCCCTGTGCGGGCTATAATGCAGAGCGCGGTCATGTCCCAGGCACCGGAACACGTTCTTGATGTAACCGTTGGTACGCTCTATACTGTTACGTACACGACAATGCCAATTGGTGTACCTCTTTTCGGGACTGTTAGGGGTGGCGTTTAAAATGGGCGTCATAAGCCATGGCTCTAATGCGTATCCTGAGTCGCCTGTAAAAATATACATTGATTAAAAAAATAATATTATGATATGAATTTATTAATTTATTCTTATTTTTCAGACTAGAGGACACGCAAATTCTTGAGGAGGAAGAAACAACAATTTAATGTAAAGTTTTTGTACAGTATTTCATTTAATTTTAAAGTAAACATTTAGTCAAAGAAATCGTAATTGTATTTTATTTATAGAATATTTCTATGGGTACCAAGTTAACGAAACACATAGGATAACATTAATAAACGTAATTAGACAAAGCACTGACTTTGCTATGTACAATTATTGTTACATACCGAGAAGAAAGTATTCACCGATGTGATTGTTATACAGCCTTTTCAGCTCGGTTTTAATCTCCGAATTATTGAAAATGAAGGAGTCATGTGTCCTTCCAGGGTATCTGGCGTTGACTGCTAAGATCTTGCAGTTCACATCCGCTACCTAAAAACCACATTATTAGGTTGTAACAACTGATACTCAACACGTGATGATATTCAACACGGTAAAAACGATATCGTTTGGCGACCGAGTTAAAAACAATACCATAAGGTCACATACGATTTGGGTTTAAACGCCTAGAAATGGTGCAAATTATAAGAGTTTTCTCTATTAATGTATTTACTTACTAACTGCACATTGATTGAATGTGACCCCTTCCTATTCAAGTATTGCACGCTGTATGGTAGCGGCGGCGGAAAAATTTTGACATGTGTGCAGTCTATTGTGCCTAGAATATTCGGGATGCCATGAACTTCTCGGAACTGACCCGCAACCATACGTCGGCCCTGGTCGGTTCCTGGGAAAACCACCCATCTCCCTCTGAGCCTGTAAATAACGTTTACACTTGTTTTAATTTCGCTACCGCACCATTTAGTACCTATGAAAGATAAGTCATGTCATGAATTGTAATGTGTAACTTGTAGCTTTGTGAAACAGGCCACAGATCGCTTTGCGACTGCATCCCAAAAATGTCCGAGTTGCAAAATGAACACTTCGTTTATGTTACTAGATAGGTTAAGTTTGTTAGATAACTTCAAATGCCCTAAGGGCAAATTGCCCAGGAATAGGAACCCCGCCATGCGAGCTTTTGAGATGTAGTCACAAAGCTATCGTCGTATTAGCTACCAAGTAGTCATATCAAGATGTGGACGAAAAGTTTCTATCCAATTGGTTTGTTTGTTTACTTTTCACAATTTAGTATTGATAAAATGTGAAATTCGGTACAGAGATACTTCAAAAGAGCTATGGAAATAGAGAATAGAGTAAGTACCTACTATTTCATCCGAAAAGTTTAACCATTCTGAAGGGAATAGAGGATAATTTCTGGGTCACCGAAGTTGCAGTAAATATACAAAGAGTAGTAAATACATAACGAAATGATCGTAACCTACATTTAAGTCTATTATTGGATAAAAAATCCGGTCAAGAGCGAGTCGGATTCGCCCACCGAGGGTTCCGCACTACACAGTTAAGTCAATTCAATTTTGGACCGCCGTTCCTTGCATAAAGACCCTGTTTTATGTGATTTAAGTAATTAAAAATTTACATATTTCAGATTGATTCCTATACTTGTAAAAGACGGTATTACTTGCCAAATTTCATAGTTCTAGGTCAACGGGTTGTTTTGTCTTATACAATGAGTAGGTAATAGATGGATAATGTAAGTATTTTCTCGCGTTACATAGGTACCTTCTGTAAACAGCATCTGTGAACTGAGCCAGGTAACTGCTGACAGTGGTCTGCGCAACGCATAAGCCGTGGTCCTGTCCCGTTCCGCGTTGATAATTGCCGTCCGCCAAAAAATGTAATGCTGTAAGAACCTGAAAAAATGAGCAGCTTAACGAGTTGCATTGCCACTTGAACGATAAGGTCTATATTACTTTGTAAGTAGTAAAATAAAATATTACCTTTATGTACACGGGCAATCCATCATTATTGTGTGGCTGGAGGTCAGACCCCAGTTCGGCACATAAATAAAGTGCCATCTCCTTGCACACTCTGTAAATGTGCCGAAACTCAACCTCTGGGAGTTCAAATGGGTTGCTGGCGTCCCTTATCATTTTTCTTTGGATTTTTCTATTGTCCTTCTCTTCTTGGAGCCAGATTCTATAGTAATAATATCTTGACATCCTACAAGTAATATTTACCACTTAATACACATAAAACTTATTTTTTGCCCGTAAGTAAGCCATTTTGGGCAAGTAGAATATTAAAAAACTATTACTTACGCTTAATATTTTGTATTTTCTCGTTTTAATATGTTATCGATTGCTTGTCGTCACCTACATGCCACTCAAATAAGTTTATTCAAACACAGTTGTCAGAAGTGGGTATTAGTGGCCATGCATGTTAGGCAAAACGATAAATAGGTCGTTTAACCATCTATATCGTTGGATAATGGATAATTCAAAATAATCGACGCCACCATGTTAGCAATCGTCGACAGTGCCAATTTATCACTCATCTCGAGATAAAAACGGTTTGTCATGTCGATTTTAGGCCCGCATATTAGGCCCGCTGAGTGTGTAAGAGGGTACTTGCACAAAAGATTCTTAAGGGGTCGAAGTGTATCCGAAAGGGCCTACCTGTAAGATAAGATAAAATAAGATAAGATAAGATAACTCTAAAATATAATAGGGTGACGGCACCAATGATGGACACTTTTAGCTGACAGGCACCAGTAATGGACACTTCAGTCTTAAATCAATTGCAATTTAATTAAAATTGAATAAATTAAATTGCAAAACAAATGAATAACCCTTATCTTCTGTAAAATAAGAATCAAGTGTCCATTATTGGTGCCTTGTCCATTACTGGTTCCGTCACCCTAACTTATTGTGGGAGTGTTTATTGTGTATGTTTGAGTGTGCCACCCAACAAACGATAAAAAAGGAAGGAAGGTTAAGGATATAATCGTGTCTATAATGCAATGGTACAGATGAAATAATGAAATAAAATAAATAAAATGGTTTTTTATGTTTATAATATGAGTTGATTAAGTTATTGCGTACCTGGTATGTACTACTTTATCATATCACCGTAAGGATTGCTTCAAAGCCGCGGTTTTTTTTTTTTTTTCATTTATTTAAGGTTTACCAACGAATGTTTACACCAATACTTAGATAACGATACTTACAAATACAAAGTTAACCTAGTGTAACACCCACTTAAAGGTAAACACCGCATGCAGTTCTTAATTAAGTAAAGATCAATAAATTATACATTTTTAAACAATTTAGAATTTAGAAACAAATACTTACGAAGCTACAATAAGGTACCTACATAGAGGTAAATAACGTGCGGTGCTTGAGATTAACTATGAGTATGGCCACTAATATTTTAAGTACAATCAGACAATTCAGACATGGACTTTTTAAATTGTCTAACAGAGTCGAAATATATATCAACAGCATCACTACAGCTGTTTACAGTTTTACATAAGCGCGGAATAGGAGAATTGCCGCCTAAGACGGTTTTCCTAAAGGGGGGACAGAGTGGTGTGATCGGTTTGCAAGCTGCAAGAGCCACAACGTCAGTGTCAGTGTTTATAAGGGGATAAAAAAAAGGATGAAGTTTTTGTTGTATTTTGAGTATTTCCAATGTGGTCGTCGTCTCATGTTGGCAGCAAAGTTCATGTCACGTATTTTGCAGTACTTAAGCAATATCTTCCTAATGCACAGTTGGCGCACTGACAGCACATTCGCAACCTTGAAGTACAGTCAGCTGCAGAGAAAAGGATACCCCCTCTCCTGGTAAGGATCGTTTTTTTTCAAAAAACCTGTGGTTAGATTTAAATGATTTTGAGTTTATGTTTAGACAATAGTAAAATCTTCAATTCACCAAAAAATCATATAAATTTAACCACAGGTGTACAAATGTATAAGGTACACTATTGCTTGCAGGTGAATCTAAATGAAACTCACGTCTATTCTCAGTGCTTACTTTATTGGAACTACCGTAATGCCTAATATAAAAAAGTGGCTTGTTAACTAGGTACCTGTCTATAACTATGAATATGAAAACATGTATGGGATGCCAGCTGATATGCGTCAAAATCAAAATATGACCTAAACATACCGCCCTCCAAAAACAACTGTTTTTTACGAGATACTTAACTAGATAACAATAAAACTTCAATATCATTGCATAACTTAAATCTACAAGAATTCTTAAGTAATTACCTGTATAATCTAAATAATATAATGCATTTAAGAACAAAACAATGTTTTCCATTGACTTGTTTTATCCAAAACCCTTAATCACCTATAACAAAGGTTTAGCCGCCACGCTCGATCGTTTCAATGTCGGCGCCGATAACCTAATAAGGCAACAGAAATTAACCTTATTGACTACCCAAGGACAATCAGGCAGCAAGCAAGATCATACTTACCTAATTCTAACCTACTTAATAAATTTTAAACTATCTACATTTTCGTGCAGTACCTACGCAATTATTAAAATTAGCAATATTCTAGCTTCAGTGGACTGTAAAAAACAACAAATATAAATGAACATTGCCTCGCCATTAAAGTCTCCGCAGTGACAGTGTAAAAACAAAACTTATGACCTAAACATAAAGTTAGATGTTAACTATAATCATAATTTTATTACATTCTTAGCGATGACTCGATGCAATATTAGTATCTTGAACAAATACGTTAACTTACTAAAATAAATACTCACTAAATTTTTGTAAAGCCATGGCTGCAAAAAGTGTTGCATAAATTGTTTTTATGCTATTTAATTTTACAAAAAAAAAAAAAAAACATGCGTAATGTTTTATAAAACATGACTTATGGATTAAACTGCCCACGTTGTAGATTTCACTGAACCAAAATAAAGTATGAAATCAACTGGCCACCAAGCATTTAATTATTATCATCATCAGGTTTTGTTGGCAGTAATATCAACTTAGATAACGGCCTCTTCATCACGTTATCTCCTTTGTATTGTACGCTTACAACACGTACAAGCTCGTCAGGACCGGGGTGCAAGGCGGTTATTTTTCCGAGCAACCATTTTGCTGGTGGGAGTTCATCCTCTTTTATAATAACAATATCTCCAACACATGGCGAGGGTACGGTGTCTTGCCACTTGTATCGTTGTTGTAAAGTGTTGAGGTACTCCGCTTTCCATCTCTTCCAAAAGTCTTGCACCCTATTTTGCAAAAACTGCCATCTCGTTAGCATGTTTACGTTCTTATTCTCGTAACTTGTATCCGGAATGTTGATTACTGGCTCTCCGATTAGGAAGTGTCCTGGCGTTAGCGGGTTCAAAGTGTCAATGGTGTTATCTAATTGACAGATGGGTCGCGAATTTAGGCAGGCTTCAACTTGAGCCAGGAGAGTCGCCATCTCTTCATAAGTCAACTTTATGGTACCGTTAACTCTGGCTAAATGTCTCTTGGCTGATCGGACTCCAGCCTCCCATATCCCACCAAAATTGGGAGCCTTTGGTGGAATGAAGTGCCAGGTAGTGCCGTCATTTGCCAGGAGTTCAGCTACCTCGGCTGCCACATTGGCTTTTCCTTGTTCAAACATACTTTTCAACTCTTTATCTGCACCTACAAAGTTGGTCCCATTGTCGTTCCACAAGTGACAACAGTGTCCCCTCCTCGCAACAAACCTTCTAAATGCTGCGATAAACGCCTGGGAAGTCAGGTCTGTGACAGCTTCCAAATGGATAGCCCGCGTGGACATACAAACAAAAAGGCAGATGTAGCCCTTTGTTGACTTATGACCACGACCCTTTGACGTCCTCAACTGTATGGGCCCTGCGTAATCAACTCCACTGTGAAGGAAGGCACGATGAGGAGTCACCCTTTACGCTGGGAGTTGACCCATCAATTGCTGCCTTATCTTCGCCTTATCCTTTATGCACACTTTGCAACTACGGGTAAATTCTCTGACAGCTGACTTGAGGCCTATTATCCAATATTTACTACGGATATATGTCATCATTTGCAGTAAACCTCCATGAAGGGTTCTGGTATGGGCTTCATTGATTAAAAGCCTAGTAACATGACGTTTACTAGGTATAATAATTGGGTGTTTAGTGTCTTCTGGAATTTTAGCTTTACCCAGTCTTCCTCCTACTCTCAACAAGCCCTTCTTGTCTAAGAATGGCGTGAGACTGATCAACGAACTTCTAGCCTTTACCCTTCCGTTTTTCTTCAGATCTTCAATTTCCGTTCCGTATACCAAATATTGATAATAGCTCACACATTTAGTTTCGATTATATTTACTTCATCCGCAGTCAAATATGTTTTTTCACCCTTTTTAGTTTTATTAACGACTCTTAAACATTGTGCAAGTACTCTCTTCATTCTGGACATTGATGAAAACCTTTCCCAAATAGGTTTATCTTCCAGGATTACATGGAAGTTTTTCTTCATCTCTAACTCAGTTTGAGGAATAGAACTTCTGGTAAAGTTTATCTCACTACTTTTCAACCACCCCGGTCCCGTCCACCACAACTCCTTGTTTACCAAGTCACTCGGTTTGACACCCCTTGATGCTAGGTCGGCTGGATTTTCGGCTGACGGAACATGTCGCCACCTGTCGTTATCAATTCGTTGAATAATGTCTGACACACGATTTCCTACAAAAACTTGCCACCTATTTGGCATAGATTGCAGCCAAGACAATACTACCATCGAATATGTCCAAGCATGTAAACAATGCATTGGAATGTTCCATAAATCCGATAGTTCATACATAAGGGTTGCCAACAAAACAGCAGCGCAAAGCTCTAATCGTGGGATGGAGAGTTGCTTCAGTGGTGCCACTTTAGTCTTAGATGCTATCATTGTAACATGAATATTATCATCTTCGTCCACTAACCTGATGTAAGCCACAGCCGCATAAGCCACAGAAGAGGCATCTGCAAACCCGTGCAGCTGTACATCCTTGCAATAAGATGTCATCTTCAACCAGCGTGGAATTTCAATAGTTTGTAAATCGCGAAGATCTTCTCTATAATTGAGCCATTCATCGATTAACTCTGATGGTAGTTCGTCATCCCAGCCGAGACTGCAGAGCCACAGTTTTTGTATCATAATTTTGGCTGTGATTACTACTGGTCCTAGCCATCCAAAAGGGTCAAAAAGACTGGCGACATCGGACAGTATTACTCTCTTTGTTACAGGGTTCCTGCTCTCTGGTAAGTTTACTGTTACCCTAAAAGTATCATCTTTCCTGTTCCATGTTAGCCCTAGAATCTTTATAACCTTGTCCATCTTTATATCCATTCTATCCACAGATTCGGGGACTTCCTTGCCTTTTTGTAGAAAGTTTATCAATTCCTCAGAGTTACTTGACCACTTTTGCATTTCAAAGCCGCCTGCTCTTAACAATTTGTTTACCTCATCACAGATACCTTTTATTTCAGATATTTCGTCATGACCTGTCATCAGATCGTCCATGTAATATGAACTCTTAACAATGGCTGCTCCACGAGGATACTTATCAACTTCATCATCAGCCAGTTGCGTCAAAGTTCGTACCGCAAGGTATGGTGCTGCCGCCGTTCCAAATGTTACCGTAAGTAGTTTATAACTTTCTCTTATATCAGATGGATTATCCCGCCATACTATGCGGTGTAAATCAGTGTGTTTGTCTGTCATTCTAACTTGACGATACATTTTTACAATATCGCCAACAACACAAATTTTATGTGACCTCCAGCGTGTGATGAGAACTCGCAGATCGGGTTGTATTGTAGGGCCAACCATCATGGCATCATTTAAGGAAAAACCCTTCGATCCTTTCGCCGAAGCATCAAAAACCACTCGTACCTTAGTCGTATCTTTATCTTCCCTTACTACAGCATGATGAGGTAAGTAAATAGCTTTACCCTCGTTTTCATCTTCAGCCTTCTTCATGTGACCCATCTTCAAGTACTCATGTATAACCCTTTTATACTCTGTTTTCAAACCATCGGTTTTTTCAAACTTCCTTTCTAGCTGTTTAAATCTTGTGATGGCTTGATGTTTAGTTTCACCACACGCCTTACTCGTTTCTTCTAGGCTTTGTTTCAAAGGTAAGTGAACTATATATCTTCCTGTTGTGTCTCTTGTTGTTGTGTTTATGTAGCTTTCTTCACACTTCTACTCTTCTTTAGTCCATACTTTCTTATTTGTGTATAATTCTGTTGCTATCTCCCAGAATCTTCTTAGGAGGCTGTTATCTTCTTCCACGATCCTGCTAACATGTAAACTATATGTAGAAGGTTAGTAGGGGTTGTGATAATATTCCCGGACAATATCCAACCCAGGTGTGTATATTGAGCGATGACATCGCCCGGTCCTGTTAATAAACCTGAGTCTATGATTTTGCCAAAAACATCCGCCCCGAGAAGAATATCGATTCTTCCCGGTACGTTAAAAGTGGGGTCAGCTAATTTAATATTTTCAAGTTGAGGCCAGTCATAACCTCGAATTTCCCTTACAGGTAACCTACGAGTCAACGACTTTAACATATAAGCATTTACATCAAAAGAGAAATTACTTTCTTGCCTCGACTTAATATGTAATCCTACTAAGTGATTAATATAAACCTTATTACCGTCACCAACCCCCGAGACGACGCCGCTGATTTGGGCTCTCTTCAAACCCAATAACTCAACCACTCGCGCAGTCACGAATGAAGCTTCGGAGACCTGGTCGATCAGAGCACGGAAAACGTGTGATTGTCCTGAACTTAATGTCACGTCTACCAGTGCCGTTGCCAAAAGAATGGTTGGACGGAACTCTTCTCCATTTGATACATGCGCTGATACCTTTTCTACTATCTCCTCTGGCTTGTTTATTGTAGATTCTTCTGTATCTTTTCTTTCTTTACCTGCTTGTTTCATATCTCGATGTAATAAGGAGTGATGTTTTCTGTTGCATATCTGGCATGTCGATCTCTGTCGGCATTTAAAAGCGGAGTGATTGGGGATTAGACAATTGAAACACAAACTATTTTTCTTAAAAAAGTCATACCTTTCTTCGATTGATTGCATTGCAAATTGTTTACAATTAAATATGTAATGGTTTTCTGAGCAGAAAGAGCAGTGCGCATCCTGGCTGACGGCAGTGACGTGGAACGTCTTCGGTTTAACAGATTTGTTCAATTTATTTTCAGGTTCTACCATCTCCAACGTTCGAAACCGGGTCTCCAAGAACTCCTTCAGTTTTTCAAATCCAGGTAAATCCTCAGCACTGTCTCTGCTAATACTTTCTTCCCATTGTTTATGTGTTTCAGAGTCCAGCTTTGATACGACGATGTAATTCACGATAGCATCCCACTTCTCTGTCGGTAAACCAAGATTCTTCAGTGAATTAATACATTCCACGGATGTATCCAACAGCTGCTTCATGGAGGCCGCGGACTCGTGAAGTATTGCTCTTTGTCCAAAAAACTTCTTAAATACACAATTTGCTATGTACCTTTTATTATTGTATCTTTTCTTCAGAATTATCCACGCTTCAACATAATTTTCCTCAGTAATAGAAAACTGACGCAGCAAACCTTCTGCATCGCCTTTCAAGCTACTCTTAAGATAATGCAGCTTCTGTACATTTTCTAATGACTCATTTCGATGAATCAATGCCAAAAAAATATCATGAAATGATTGCCACTCTGTATAATCACCTCCGAACGTAGGAATCGCAATCCTGGGTAATTTTAGGTCACCTCTAGAAGTACTAGGTCTAAACGCTTCATTTTGGTTCTGTAGACCTGGTTTGGTACTATCTTGAATAAAATTCTGTAATGCGGTTTTCATTTCACCCTTGTATGTAAAATATAACTCTTCAAACTGGTCAAATATGTCTTCAACAAAATACGATAATATTTGTCTATCTTCCCTCAAAACACTAGTCACTAATTTTTCGTGAACACTTTTAAATTCATTCCAGTAGGACTCCAAAGTCTCCAGTCGGCTTTGTAAATAACCAACCGTTATTCTGTCCTTAGGCGACTTTTTATAATTCGCGTAAGCCTTTTGCACCTTTTCAAACGCATCGACTTGCAGTAACATTCGCTTTTCGGCATTCTCCATCTTACAAATTGTTGTTCTTCCAAAATATTTATAAGATCAAATCGCTATACACTACGTTCCAGAACCTTCCACGACAATGTTAACTACAACATGTAAGGTAGGGTACGATCCCGCGCACTAAAATGTCCAACTGTTAGTGATCAATTGAAGTCCGCTATTTTACAAAGCCGTGCTCCTTAGTCAACAAAATCACTATAATAGTTGTATTCACCACGCGCTTGTCTTAAGTTCGCATATTAACGTTTTGATTTGCAGTCAAAAATGTTTATGCTAAAATCTCCGTATGTAACCGATCCTTAAAGTTCTTTCACAGTTATTCACGTTTGTTTACTAATTGTCATCAATAATGTTCACTATTATTCACTTTTTAGTCCGTTTTTACTTATTTTTACTCCAAATTACATCCAAATGCAATATTCTCGAACAATTAAATAGGTCACCCGTTAATGAATCCTGGGCCGATGGACCATATGTACATATGTATAAGGTACACTATTGCTTGCAGGTGAATCTAAATGAAACTCACGTCTATTCTCAGTGCTTACTTTATTGGAACTACCGTAATGCCTAATATAAAAAAGTGGCTTGTTAACTAGGTACCTGTCTATAACTATGAATATGAAAACATGTATGGGATGCCAGCTGATATGCGTCAAAATCAAAATATGACCTAAACAACAGGTTTTTGAAAAAAATCGATCCTTACCAGGAGGGGGGGTATCCTTTTCTCTGCAGCTGACTGTACTTTGGTGCTGAATCGGATTGGCTTTCGAAATGCCTTTTAAAAGGCATTTTTGTGCTCTTTCCAAGCCGATAAACATTACTCTTTGCTACTCCGCCCCAAGCGGAGTTGCAGTAGCCAAGTATCGACTCAGACAGAGAGCAACGTACGCCGTTCTCAAGAGTTCAGGGTAACCTATATTCCTCAAAATTCTGAATACAAACATAAGTTTGCGTACTCGACCCTTGAGTGATTCAAAGTGCTGCCGCCACGATAGCTAAATATCGAGAAGTACGCCGAGATACTTTATTGTTCTAGTGCGCTCAAGGGAGTCGGTGATATTGGCCGAGGTGCCCTCTACTGTGGATTGATTGATTGAGCAAACAGAGATATTTTGTTTTGGCGACGTTTAGCGTTAAAAGATTTGCATCAAGCCAATCAGCAATTGGGGTTGTAGTATATTTGGCCATGTCCTGAACCTCTCGCTAGCCTTGAACTAGAACGACCGATCGGCAAAGGATATCGTCGAGGTATTGGGTAATTGAAGGGTACAGAGTCCATCAATTTGAATGAAAAAAGGGTCGGCCCTAAAACGCTGCCCTGAGGCACATCAAAAGCTACGTTAGAAAATTTGTAGGTCCCCCACACGGATGCGTAGCTTTCTCCCTTATAGATATGATCTGAACCAGTCTTACGCAACTCCCCTTATTTCAACACGCGCAAGCTTGGTTATGATAGACACGGTATCAAAGGCCTTGGCGAGATCTAAGAATATGCCTATGCACTTGTCACCGTCATTAATGCACTATACTATCTTATTGATTTGTAGATCAACCTCTTACTCAATTGGTTTGTTGATAAAAGGTCGTTGTTCTCCAGGCAGTTAAGAAGTTGGCGATTAACAACCTTTTCAATGAGTTTACCTACCAACACTAAGCAGAGAAATGGGTCTGTAGTTATTGACTTCTCTATTGCCAGTTTTGAATATTGGTGAAACTGGAAGTTCCTGTAGATATGTATATGTAGATATACAAAGATTGCATAGGTATGTTAGAGGTTCTGCAATGGTGCTAGTGGAAAAGTTAACATGTCAGGCGAGATACCATCAAGACCAGGGGCACTACCAGTCTTTGTCTTATAAACAGCGTAACATTTCAGAGTTACAAATTTTAATGTAGGTACTGACAAACACACACTCACAAGCTTTCGCATTTATTACATTTAGTGTGAAGTGTGATTATTTCTTAGTAAACTAGTGTCCATTTTTGTAGGTATATGGTAAATAAGTATACTTAAGTAATACGGGTTTGGTGGCGTAAAAAAGAAAACATAATCCAAATCATTTATACGAAATTATTTAATAATAAATTAATCATCGGTTCCAAGTAACAATATCGATTACTTAAAATAAAATCGCATAGTGCAGTCTATTGATACCATTTTATGTTGTATTAAGTCTCTATTTAAGTTAAAACTAGCTACTTAAGCCACTGTATCAATACATATATTTTCATTTTATTTAATTTTTAAAAACATAAATAGATAAGTTGACTATTCTTTCTTAAAATGCATTGTTGAGTCCAGCTTTATAAAAATGTCGTAAATTATAAACGTATTATTAATTTGTTTGTTTAGGGTAGAGTTATGTCAAAATCAATATAATTTCACCGAAATATTAACGTAGTTCGGGGGTAGACTTGTGACTGGTAGAACTGTAGATGAAATGAAAATTGTACAAATCGTTACTTTTTGTGGAATTGGTGTGACAATATTCTGATCTTTATTTTATTATTTTGATCAAAAAAGAAATGATTTGACTGTAACGTGGATGACATAATAACTTAAGCTATTCAGGAGGAGCCGCAGTAGTAGTAGCTTCAGTGGAGGGCGTAGTGAGGATGGTACTGAGTGGGGGGATGGACGGGATGGTCACATTTATTGGCGGTGAAATGGTGGTGGGTGAGAAACACGACGGGACGAAGCCATTGCAGATCACGCAGAGGACTACCTAAAAAAAAAAGGTTATCAATCTTCAAGGAGATGATAATTGATGACTTCTGCTTATAGATACCAACAATTGAATAAGTCCAACTCAATGGTTCTACGGTAAACACGACGAAGATCTTGTTGTCACCTTCCAACTCCACCATCACATCAGCTTTTAGATGCTTTATTTTATAGATATATACAATTAAAATCGGGTTTACATTATTATTTTCAAATCTCAGCCTATTCCAGGGGAACTGTTTTGAAATTGACTTTTAATATTAAAACTAAACATATCTTATATATAAGTTATGCTGGAAAACTGGTTCTGCTGCGCCCCGAATTTTTAATCTGTCAGACATAAAGGGTTTATTTATTACCAGACGATGTGATCAACTATCACCATGCAAAAAGCGTGTTATTTTGGCTTTGACTAAACTTTGGACTAATTCCTTGGGTTGCCGGTCCTTAGTTTGGCAGTTTTTTCAATAAAATGGATCTGGATGGAACAATCTAGGCCTCGCTTGCAAAACAGCAGTCTTCGCAATGCTTTTTTTGTGTGGGACCTATCATGGTCATGCCTTAGTTACGGAATTACGTGCTCATCTTTTAAAGTTCACCCATAAATAGGCAGGATTAGAATCTACCACCCTGCGCAGAGAAGGAAGCTTTTACTACTGGACCACCAAGCCAGTTAATTATGTAACTGATGTTTATTTAACCATAGTATTATATCTCATACCATAAAGGGTTATTTTCACAGTCGTTTGAGCACAGAAACACCCGATAGCAAAATAATGGGGCAGAAAATATTATGCCGGCTTAAGGCGGCATTGGCTTCATTCCTTGGCACAGTGCCGAGGAGATTTCATTTTATAAGTAAAGGACCACTTTGCAAAAGATATTGCGTAGTTATGAGTGATGTATACAGGGTGTTTGGTAGAGCGTTGTCAAAAAGAAACAGGCGAATAGAAGAGGCCATTAGCTATCCATTTCAGGTACTTTAACCCTTTATTTGTCTAGGGGCTATTTAATACCGATTTTTTTTATTTTATTAAAAGTTACCAAAATTCGACCTTGAAACCCCGAAAAAAAAGGAACTATTTGGTGTATCCACAAAATTATCATTTTGTTAGAAAATTAAATGTTGTGGTCTTCAAATAAAAGTGTTATTGGAAGCGTACAACAACATTGAAAAAAAATGGGGGCTCTCAAAGTTTCAGAAATCAGTAAAGAAATTTATCATTCTAATGAATTAATTCTGTTTCTTTTTGACAACGCTCTACCAAACACCCTGTATTTATATGCATAAGTTATTTGATGATTTGTTAAGCGTCCAATAAATCTGAAAATTGGTATTTCTGACGAATGTTAGTTACACTAAGAAGTAACAATAACAACTTGAGAAAATTGTCTGATCGAACACGATATTACAAGTTAGGCTGTCTGATAAACCAAATTCTTAGCAAATGTTTAACTATGTTTTATGTTCTTTTTAGACTACAGTATGTACCACCAGCTTCTGAATAGCGATCGGCAATCTTCATTTTTCAATGAAATATGAGTGACAAATATACCGTTGGGTTGCGAGACTTGCGAGTGCAAGTGAGCTAGCAATAGTTAGCCGAAGGCTATTAAAAAGGTGAGAGTAAATTAAAGTAATTATTTCAATTACCTTTTTATATGGATTAGTGCACAAAGAGAGTAGGGAAGGAGCAGCTACTTTAGCTTCTGAAACAAAAACACGAGTTACATGAGTGGAACAAAGAGGTGAATAAAATACTGATTATAAATACATGGCGACACGTGAATTTCGTAGCAAAAATAGCATGTCTTTCGTAAAAATTACATGAAACGCATCCAATTTTCATGTTTGGAATATGAAAGTTTAATAAAGAAAGAAAATATATTTTTGCTTCAAAGGCACTAGTATCATTTCTAAAGTATTGTAGGTAGTGCTTCAGTAGAACACGTGTATTTGTCACGAAAATTTCCATAAGGAATGAAAAATGTACTGGAATATCAATTTAGCTAAGGAAATACGAGTAATCGGTTCCAGTCCATTCTGATATGACTATAACTTAATAGTAGTTTATGCAACAGTCGTATAAGAGAGGTCAAAAAAGACGAGTGGTGTGGTTACGATGTGAGCCGCAGGCGAACATCGTAAAGCAAGACGCCACGAGTATTTTTTGACTTAGTTATACACCGTTGCATACAATACTTTTTCTACGACTAGGTTTCAAATAAAATGCAAAATTAAATTAATATACCTAGGTTAGAATACGAACGAACGAAGCACAGAACAACAAACGAGCGAGAAACATTCGAAAACAACAAAATATGTGTCTATGGTTAACTTTGTTTTTAAATTGATGTGCACTTGCCAGGTTTCATTTTTTTTTTTAAAGTTGCACAATCGATTTAACTTGTGAAATAGGGACTAAAAAACACCTAATGATTTGAGAAATGAATTCTTTTACCTGATTGGTCGATTTTAATATAGCTGCGTTCTGGTTGGTTGATACCAAATAAAATGTTTTTTTTAAAGAGTTAAATTAGTAAAAGAGTTTACGTACCAAAAAGAACCTAACGTTCCGATTGACAGTCAATGTGTATTGTGATTGGTGGTTTAATTTGGTGAAGTATTTTGATTGGTCAAATTAACCTAGGTGTAAGCTTTGGCAGCTAGGCATATCGTTTTGGCTCAAAAAAGCACAAGTGCTGTTAAGGGGAATAGACTAGATAGACTTTTCTACGGAATGTTCTGCGGACATATTATCTATATTCTTATATTAGTGTTCATGACTATATAAATGACAGATAAAAGTACAGGAGTAGGAAAAATAAATAAAAAAAACTATGAGATATTTTGATCATACTTAAACTACATGATCATAATAATGAGCTTGCAATGATGAAATTAAAAACAATCACGGCCATCGTTATGTTTTTAATTCGGCCACCATTCACAACACACAACGAACATATGGTTTTACCGAGTAGAATGAAGCGCCAGGGGGGTTACCATGACATACTAAAGCAGTTCAGTTTAGGTTGAGAGAAAGGGACCGAGCTATAGCAGTTGTATAGCTCTATCACTTTCTCTCAGCCTAAACTGAACTGCTTTAGTATGTCATGGTAACCCCCCTGGTCGTAAAAAATTACAAGTGGCAACACAAAATAGCGTTCCCCTAGACAATAGCATACTTGTGTATTGTCCAGACATTCCTTTGTTTTCATATGTTACTCTAATTAATCAAGGCAAGGGCCTACGGGTGTACTCGTAAACGAAATTCTTTTATAAATCTCGTGAGCGACGTCCCTTTTGTTCCCAAGTCATCGCTAAATAGTGCAAAAGAGATATATATATTTTTATTATTTGGATAGGTAGGTGAGAAAATCACTTGAGGGTTACAATTTCTGGTGTAGGTACCTTGACACAGGCAGGGTTTGGTTTTGGATATAATAATTTGCTCTAAACTGACATAATATAATTACATTAAAATCTAAAATCACATGTCATAATCATTCTATAGCTCTACAATTCACTTCACATGACTACACATACATACCTTCACGCCTTCATTCCCAGAGTGGGGTAGGCAGAGCTACAGAATTACCAACAACTCTAAAAACTTGTTGATAACTCTGTAACCACAATTTGCACAATTAGGCTAAGATTTTTAACAGTGTATATTAGTGACAGGTAGCAAGCCCATCGCCTTACAGTACTACAAGCCTTCATTCCCTTAGTCGCCTCTTACGACTTCCACGGGAAGACATGGAGTGGCACGATTCTAAGCCGGCAACCACACGGCATTCATCACATGACTATAATATTCATAATTACATTTTCATAATTTAAGCTAATGTTATATTATATGTTTTGACTATTATACCACATTAGCGACCCGGCGTCATTTTGCATCGGTTAATAGGTGTTTTCATACACCCGTACATAAACCTAAAAGTATTAGTGTTATATATTTTGACCGTTATAGATTAGCAAAAGGTCTAACACAAGTATGATTTTAAACCAAATTGAAAGACATAAAATAACGGTGATTTTGTGTGGCTGAATGTGAGTTGTGACCGCCGTCTATTTTTAAACTAAGCGCCGAGCTCGGAGTCAGTTAAGTCGTGCCTTAGTGACGATTTTCCATACACAGGTTTGAAAAAGGAACGCGTTATTTGTCTTTAAAATGTGTCCCAGAACGGCGGCAAGCGTGTACACGTAAACGAACAAAAGACTGTCGCAATTTGGCTTTCCTGTTACTGGTATTTGTGTTAGGATGGGTGTAACGGGGAATGTGTTTGGTTGGGTCACGTACAGAGACGGACGGTTTAAAAGCTTTGAAAATGGTCCTGGGGGCCAATTCTCGTGTCTACGAGATCGGTTCGAATTCTAGATGACTCGAAAAAAAATTGGTGAGTCTCGATTAAAAGTAATATTTCCGTTTTCTCGTTATCTCACTATAGATATGTCTACTCTCAGCGCTCGACCTGCAACGTGTGCTCTTTTGTAATCGAGACTGTATCGTGGTATCGTGACATTGGTGGCTGTATAAGGCCGATAAGTCAAGCTTTTTGTATGGGGGAAGGATAACTCATTTTCTTTTTAATTAATTCAGACTCCATTTTATTCGCCCTTGTATTTGACACTCACTTGATTCACTTACTAATAAGGTACTTAATGTAAAGTTCAATCATTTAAATATATTTAAAACTACAGTGTGTGTTCAATCAATTATAAATGCTACACAATCGAGATAACAAAACCCAGCTTTCTATAGGCAACTTCTATCAAATAATCTCAATTGGCAGCGAAAATACGTTTTTTGTGTTTGTAGACAATTTCGTGACATTTATAATAGATATACTAAGTATACAATACGAGATCATCTCTAAATAGACCTAATCTCGAAACTACGAAAGGAATGAGAATTGGCTCCTTGAACAATTTAAATATTTTTATTTATATTATTTATTAAACATTATTAACGAAACTGTTTCAACAGTTTGACTGCGGGATCATTGAGTTTCTCTCTTTACTAACATTTTAAAATTTATACGAAAACAACTATAGGCTATTAAAAAGTTGGTAATTTTTAAGTAAGAAACATGGAAAGTAATACCACAATTAGTAAACAAGGTTTAAAGCTCCTATGAACCCACTTTAAAATTGCTCTAAAAATATTATCTTATTTTTCTTGTTTCATATTATAA
This sequence comes from Acleris emargana, assembly GCA_927399475.2. Lineage (NCBI taxonomy): Eukaryota > Metazoa > Arthropoda > Insecta > Lepidoptera > Tortricidae > Acleris > Acleris emargana. The sequence continues at coordinate 8,996,621 of OV656851.1, forward strand.
CTTCTTTTCCTTGTTATTGCCTCAAGTGCTAGTATTGTATCACTGTCTGCCCGCGTAGAACTCATTTTACCTTTTTTTCCAATCTATTATATTTCTTATTATAAAAGGTATCTTATGCCCTATTTCGGGGCTCAAGATCACCAAATATTTCATTAAAATTGAGTCAGTGGTTTAGCCGATAAGATGTAACTTTAAAATATTAGTCGAGATTTGCAAAAAAACCTCTAGATTATTACCCGAAAAATTGTAACACTGCCATATTATCGCTTACGCCAATAGAAATTAAGTAATAACCTTTTTTAATACTTACCACCATTCTGCGAAGCACAGTTTGTTACAGTGCAGGCGCATAAAAGCAGTACGAGCAGTAGCAACGCCATGTTGCGAGTGTAATGGCGTGCAATCACATGCGCCTCTTTACGGCTCTTGTGAAACAATAGGCCGCAAAGAGTATTAAGGATATTCCTTAAGCCTACAATGATTTTTTTAAATTTATTATCCTGAAATTGTGCCGAAATGGACGATTGGATTATATTATTGTGACGTTAGTAAATTAAATGAGTACTTACAAAAAATACATATTGGTAAAATTGATTAAAAAAGCAAAGCCATGTCTAAAATAAATACTAAACAGTGATTTTTGTTGTTTTATTTGTACTGTAAGTTCTAAAAAGCCCCAAAAAACTATCGCCGGATGAGAAACATGAGCTTTGTCAAACATTGATTAAAGGAATAATTACACGTTTAAACCTTTAAATTATTGTTTTAGTCCTCTACCCGTTTCTTTCGAAGTACTGTCAAAAAAGTTTAAATATTTAACCGACCGATTTTGAAACATGAAAATGAAAATAAATGATTTAAAAACAAAAAACCTCCTCCAAAAACACAAACAATAGGTACTATTATAATATACTCGACTCACAATATTTTCAACCAAAAGCCGAATCAGTTGGACTAACCTATTTACGTATAATTTTAATGGAAGTAATTTTTTCGGGTCGATTGTCTAAATACGAAATGATTTTTAGACAATTGACCCGAATGACCCGACAATCGAATGGGAAGAAATATCTGGTGGAGAAGAGGAGCAGTAGTGGGAAACTAATTCTACGGCTAGAATTTCCATGGTTACCTTTCTAATCACACACAAATACAAATTAGCGGTTATAAGTTAAGTCCTCTCATACTTACTTTGTCTTAAAAGAATAGAATAGAAAAAAGTAAAAAAAACTAAAGTTGTGTAATATAATTCCAACTTATAAGCACACACATGGAATTCTTAAGTTCTTAAAACCATTAATTCCCGGTAAAGATCCTAGACGTAACTACATGTACAGATCTTACCATACGGCAAAACCACAACAAAACCACAACAGTACGTAGTTGTGGCGCCGCGGAGCCCATTTCGCTAAATAATTGGCGTTTCTGCACCACGTGGCACAGGAAACGTCCGTCACACGCCACACGGAGCGGATTGCGGTCGGGCGGCCTGCGACGGCATAATCCCATTCATAACAGCAGTCAGAAAAGTTTGCAGCTAGTAATTTCCTTCAGATAAAATAAATAAAACCAGTTTCAATAAAATACCTCTTGACGCTACTGCAAGAGTATAACTGAGCGGTGTCAAAGTAGCGTTTTTTCTGCGCGTTTTACGCTCGTCTTTATACGTGCGCGCTCGCAGGCGCGCTACATTTCACGCTAATATAAAACGAACGCGCGTATACGCGCTCATTCCAGAGTGCACGCTTGAATTAGTATGTCAGTTTTTCATGGCTACCGTGTCTATGACCTTTCAAGTATGGCAAAATTGCGCGTTTACGAGCATGCATTAACGAGCCTATTGGCGCTGAAAACCGCTAGTCTGAAACCGCTCTAGGTCATACTATAAACGTTAGTATTCTCAACCAGATTTTCAATGCCAATAAAGAACGGATTCATAAAAAAACTTATTATTTTATATGAAAAAAAGGCCAGGTCGAGGGAGGAGTTCACGGGATCAGTAAAATCATACCTGAGTTGTATCACTCAGGAAATACAGATGAAGGAAGCGAGTTCCACTTCTTAGCAGTTCGCATTAAAAAGATGAAGCAAACGCTTCGTGGGCTCAAATGGTATTTCACCAGCATAAGGGTGAATGGAGCCGCTCCCTCCGCCCGACGTCCGATGGTGCAAAGGTGATGGTGGAATTAGGTTTTAGTACTTAAACTTATGTATGCTATTCCTATGCACATTTTTCAAGTCAAGTGCAGATATTATTATTTAATAACATTCAGTGTATCAAGGAGTATTCTGTTTATTTTCCTTTTTTTGTTTCTTTTGTTTTTATGAAAACAGTGTAGAAAACTGGTCTAGAAGTTAAAGCAATTAACAATTGAAATTAAACATTTTTTTAAGGTTTGTATGTTTAAAAAAGTATAAACAATAAAAAAGGCATACCATCATCAAAAATGGAAACTCTAAAATAAATAACAATCTACAAATGGTTCAAACATTTGCTTACTCTCAACTGTATCCAACGTACCGTGCTATTTACATAAATATGCAAAATTTACAGTGTCAATAGAAGCTGTTTCCATAAAAAAATACACAAAACCGATCCACATGAATCAACCCAAACGTCAATGGGAATAAAAATAAATTATATTGGACACCGTACATTACGTTAAAGCGTCTGTATTATTGTTATCTATCTGTGTTACATTTTTACTGCTTGCTGTAAATTTGATAGCTGCCGCCCAGTTAGTGAAGGACGTAGTTACCTGAGGAAAATGTTTGGAGGGTGATTCTTGCTACACTGGTTGTTTCGGTAAGGGTTGAGAGCCGAAGCTTATTGCGTAACGGTTGTCACGCATTTGAGATTAAGGTAGATATTCACGGTAACGTTGATTGGCGTGGCTCTAAACGGCTGCAGTTGGATGAATTTATTTCTAAAATGTGTTCTGTGCTCAGTCAATAAGGTTTTAATTTTATGTTTCTCGGTCGAGTGAATTGAACAGCTGAGGTTGATTTTGTTAAATGTGTTTTGTTCTCGGCTATAAAGTAATGCCAGCTTCAGCCGGTGATTTTGTCGGCGTAAAATAGTTTATCGCTATTATTCACTATGTCTACGGAAGCTGTGTAATTTCCCGTGACAAAATGTAGCCTATGACACTTTTGACCCACTAGCTATTTCAATACACAACTTCCGTGACTTTCTAGAAATTCCGTCGTAATTAATTATATTCCAGATGTGCTAACGGTACGCTGTTAACGGGAACTATAAAAAAATAAAAAACAAATGATATTGACATAAAACTAAACCGATTTTAATAAAGGATAGACAATCTCTCTACTTAAGTGTGGCTAGGATTGTATATGTACTTTTAGTTTCAGTTATCTAAATCTTTGTCTGTGTATTAGGCATTATGACGTCATGGATTGATCGTGAGTGTCTACCTTTATGCTAGAGTCGTGTTTAACGGTGAAAGTCAGCGACGCGTGATTGGACAAAATGTTGTTTTTAACCGTTTATTTAAAACACTAGCCTATATTCTCTTGTATTAATTAGTATTAACTGCAAAAAAGTTGAATTAGTCGAACAAAGACCTGAATATTTTTGCGAACTAATCATGTTAATAAAGTAAAAAGTTTTATTTTATGATGCTCCTGGAATAAGGACCTAAATACTCCGCTTTTCAAATTCCGACTAGACGTTTATTTAACGTTCCTACTACCCAAGAGGGCAGTAGTTGGGTAAAAAACAATTACCGAGCACTTTATCTTTCACAGACTCCATGATTTAGTTATAGTGAGTGTAGGTATGTAGCTTACTTTAAATTGAGTTAGTTTAGTTTGAGTTAGTTATGTTTAGTTGTAGTAGTGTAGTGATGTTCCATAATCATCATCATGTGGGCCTATATCTAAGAATTTTATTATTATTATCGCTTATATTATTTTCTTACTCTCAGTCAAATTTCAAGTACTTTTCAGCAGTGTTGACCGTTTAATGAGTAACATATTGTGTGGCAGAGATAATGCAATTACATACAGGATCAAATAAAAATTTACATGACTTGACGCTGTCCCAAACTAAGATCGAGGTTTGTACTATGGATCAACAATAAACATACTTAAATAGAGAAATACATAGAAAACATTCAACGCTTCATTTAAATATCAAAGTTACCATTTATTTCTAATATGAATTGCTTTGTAAGTATATTTTCATGACACGTAAGTAAGTAGTCGTAGATATATTTTGAAACATGTTATACGAGCGATTGTGTTAGAAATCAAATAACTTAGTTCTAAATTCAATTATTTTATTTGTTTAGTAATCCTGGTAAACCACATTTCATTCGGGTCTCAAAATCATTGAAAAGTAAAAGCATTAAATTTAAGGTTAAAACCATTGAAAATTGAAGCTTAAGGTTTGGTTTTCAAGGTGCCAAATTGAAAATAAATCTATACCTACTAGTTTCATAAACGTCCAAATCGTGCTTAAGTGCACAAAGAGCAATGTGGACGATTTCATTAAAGTGCTCTTTACACAAAAAGCACAATTGCATTATTTATAGGACTTGTTTGTTCGGAATAAATACATTCCTAATTTCGTACAGTCAGCGTCAAAAGAAACTGATCACTTAAATACCTTGTCGCTTTGCTGTCACATAAGCAATGTCAAACAAGATTGTCTAATGTGTTAATGCGATAAAGTACAAAAGTAGCTTGAAGTGACCAGTTACTTTTGACGCTGACTGTACTAAGTTGTATTAGAAATCGCTATTCAAGGGCATTTAAATAAACAAAGTGGAAGCACTTGCACTTGTCCTGTGACCTTCACACTCATCATCATTACCATTCTCATCTCACCTCTAGTTTCCTGGGGGGTTATTATGACATAGCTATGCAGTTCATTTTACGGCGAGTGTAAAGGACACAGCTATAGCAATTATATAGCTCTGTCCTATTCTCTCAGCGTAAACTAAACTGCATAGCTACGTCATAATATCCCCCCAGGAAGGTTATTTATACAATGCAGTTCAAGGACAGAGCTATAGCAGTTATATGACCCTGTAACGCCCCAGGTCTACCTTGTTTTTTTATTTCATGAAGAAGGCAATCGAGCACACAGACCACCTGATGGTAAGTGGGATCTGATCCATAAACATTTGTATTACCAAGACTAAAATGCGTTGCCAACCCTGAGGACTAAAGGTGAAATGCCTCTATGCTAGTAATTTTATGGATTGTCTTATCCCCACACGGGAATACGGCGGCAATGTGTGTACTGCTGCTTGGTAGTAGGTTAAGGGGTATGATGGTGACAGCGATCCGGAGGGACCTTGCGCAAGTTTGTTCCAACAACACAAGGTCCTTCCATAACTTGTAGGAAGCCTGCTAGCAATGCGCTTTCTGGTTCGTGGTCGCCAATATAAAAACTTTCTTCCCCGATATGCTTCTGGACTACGAGCAATGTACCCCGTCCACTGTCGCCATATAAGTATTGTAACCATCAAAGAAAGAAAATAAATAAAATCATTTACTTGTGACATACAAACAAATAACCGATTATACGCGTGTGGCGACCTAGCGACATCTAACGGAAACTTGTATCAACAAAACTCGCTAGCGCCACCAGTGTCAGACAGCGGAACTAAGGATCCTACAACGCGCTAACGAAGTTTCTAAAGTCGGTTGACATATAAACCACTTTCAACTTCATCTCAACGGACTTCGGTCCCCAGGCATAACACCCGCCTGGAGAGAGATCTCTCTATTGTCCTCTCTTCCTACATTGGTGACCCTCGACAATGGTCAATTACGCAACCTGACGACCTTCAAGCATATGACGCAGTTTCACAGCAAGCCAGACTAACCCGCACTGTGCACCACTAGCATTCTGTCACATCTCTATGCCTGGTGTCTACAGTGTGCACACCCTACTCACACTCAACAACGCGACTCACTGCGTCCTACAACGAGTACTTCACGAGCAGGTACACGACTCACTGTGTGCTACGCTCGCCAACGCGGCTCTGAGCACTATTGGAGACATCCACACTGGCACTTGCAAGCGGCAATTCAACGCACAGACTGCACGTCATCACATCATCACCATCAACCTCCGGTCTCAAAGGGGGGCTGATGTGGCGACCTAGCGACATCTAACGGAAACTTGTATCAACAAAACTCGCTAACGCCACCAGTGTCAGACAGCGGAACTAAGGATCCTACAACGCGCTAACGAAGTTTCTAAAGTCGGTTGACATATATACCACTTTCAACTTCATCCCAATGGACTCCCATGGAGAGAGATCTCTCTATTGTCCTCTCTTCCTACACGCGCAAGAAGAGAGTAGTCGCAAAAGGTACCAACTCAGCGTTAATGCTGGCATTAAAGTCAACGCTGTTATTTCGTTGGAACCATCAGGTGAAACGACGGAAGGTTACACACACATAATTATTTGAACACTAAACATAAATTATGACAGCTATACCGGTAACTTTTGTTAGTGTTTTTTGCAATACCATAATGTAATTATTTTAATATTAGGTAATGTTATAATTCTAAAAAAGGAAGATTTCAATAGTTCCTAAACGGAAGACAAAACTTATATCAGTTGTCACCCCAAAAGTTTCATTGCGAAAGTTCTGATTTGTAACTGTAGGTCGAAGCTTTTAAGACAAACTTAAGTTGGCATCGCTGAGTCATAATCAATTTAGGAGATTCGGCTGTCCATTATAAAGCTGTGCTTGAAACTTGGCAGCTTGGAACTTTTGAAGCAGACATAAATTGATCATTGTTCCTAAAAGACTCTCATAATTTCAGGAAAATAATAATAAAAGGAAAATTTTAAAGGCGTATGCCCAACGGTGGGCGTGTATGCACTGAAGAAGAAGAAGAAGAAAAAGACTAAAAGCCACATGCGAGTCAGAATCGTAGTTGCTCTTTTATAGCTCGTCTACATGAGGTCAGTGACAGTGTCACCCGATTGGTTTTATAATATAAGAAAACCGTTTATTCGAGCCGATGACCCAAAACAGGCTACGGTAATAGCCATTCAGAAACAATAAACGCGCCATAGTTTCCCTTCGTTTAGTTGTAAATGTTCGACTTTCCCGGTGGTTTTTCTTTCACAATTGTCAGTAGAAGGTATGTATTTTTGCAATACAAGCCTTGCCCTGACAATAACGAACACAACAAAAAAAAAACAATATCAATTCGTTCGCAAGTTTTGCGCGTACACGGGTAGGTACATTTGGCGATTCATTTTTATTTATATAAATATTATGAGAAACACGTGGTTCTTCAGAACGAATTTTATCTTCAATAACCAAAATTTATCACTATGGTGATTATTTTGATTTATGGCATAGAGAAGGCAAATGAGCACACAGGCCACCTGATGGTAAGTGGAAACTGTGACCTATAGACATTCGCATCTACAAGACCGCAATCCTAAAACTGCAAATGCACTGCCAAACCTGAGAATTAAGATGGATTGCATCTATGCTAATCATTCCTCCGGCTGTCTTATCCCCAAACCAGAACAAAATAATGCAAACACTGATGTTTGGCGATAGGTTAATGGATAAGATGGTGGTAGCGATCCGGACGGACCCTGCACAAGGTCCTACCACCCGGAAAAGGTGGACATCCAGCAAAGGGGAAAACGGCTCGACATAAATATAAAAGCAAATCTTCCAATCACTTACAAGGTAGGAACGACATCAAGTCAAATAAATTGGGAGAATTGCGAATACAAAGCTCATACAGAGCAGTAATTGGATTGAATTAATTAATGGTAGAGTTGGGAGCAGTAAGCCGATAGCTCTTCCAATGTTTTATAGCTCGTAAAAGATTCCTGTGTTTTTAGGTGAAACCTAATTGTCTTGAAGGAACAAATGCCGTATTGAGCTATCAAAACCTGAAGTTTCAGATTCTTAGCCCGTGGAAGGGACAGATATACATCTCTCCTATAGCTTCATCCTTTTCGCTGCATACACGCCTAAATCTTGAAAGAGTTAAAGTTCAAGGTCTGAATAAAATAGGGATACCAACAAATTGAAATATATTTTGGATTTCCAATTTATATCCAAGATATTGCCGACGATTGTGTATCTTTCTGCTTACATGTGTATTCCCTAGACACAAGTGAACAAATTTTATTGATAAACAAAATGCTAAATTTGCTTCGACATTTCGTTTTTAATGACTGCATTAACATGTAAACCAGTGAGACAATGGTGGGTTAAAAGCTCAATTAATAAATCGAAATAAAATACAAACCTTAAACAAAAGCCGTAGATCAAATATGGTAAGTATAGGCCATATGCTAGGGTTTGGTCGGATATTCCCTTTGATAAAATGGGATATTGGCAATATTATGATGCCCAAAAATACCTCTTTGAAACTGCTTATTTAAGCCAACCCCTATTATTAGGACGCGTCTTTATTTATCGTATCGGCTTACTTAAGAAAATGAATCAGCGAGCAAAAGGCCCGTTGTCTGCTATAGCTATGAACCGACTGATTTCCTTCACAATACAACCAACAGGTGGTTAATATCCTCTAAGTGACTGTGGCTCCATTTCAGTATTTTTACGTAACATTTTATTCTCGATGTTCAAATAGCGAAGCTTGGTGTTACACAGGAGGGTTGTCATTTCATGCAACGATACACGTCGTTTTCAAGTTAGATGATATATTTACTTAATTGTTAGGGTGGGTTTAGACCAAGTGAACGAACAAGAATTCTATGGCATTATCTCTTACGTTTTCTTTGTAAAAATAAAGACAAAACATGTTCTAGAGCATTCGTTCGTTTGGTCTAAACCAACCCTTACATGTGATTTTATAAGACACGTGAGTGGGTTGAATTATGTACATTACCAAGTGGTTTCCTAAAAAATATCATTAACAACATAATAAGGAATTTGTTGTAACTCGAAATTTAATTAAACAACACAAATAACGTGAAGCACTGATTTTATTTATATTGAGGCACCTTAAGCTCACAGTGTTCACACCATGGCAGACGCAGGGAGAAAATATTGATATTGCCAGAATAATACCAGCTCTAACAGAACCGATCGTTGTGGAACCTTTCACAATGATCGGTTCCGTGGTACTCGCATCCATGGGTTTCCCGTGATAGGCCCCTCTGTAGGCTCGAGGCCTACTAACATTTCGCGTTCCGGTCTGTGGACAGGTATTTCCACTCCAACATATTAATTGTATTTATAAATTTCATTGGTTCAGAATAAATATTTATTCGAATCTTGACATTTGACAACATGCAGCAACTTTTAAAGTGTTCTGAAAAAAATATATGCAGTAGTTAATTTCAAAAGCAACCTATTATTTTCTCACGTGACATTTGAGGTAGAAGAGACCATGTGACGTTTAAACTCTTAAGCCAGAATCAGAAATCGACGAAATATGCTGAAAAAAATTGACGTCTATTATATGCATGTATGGCACTTCTCTAGATTTTTTTTTTTTGTTAACTACCATGTTAAGTAGCGTCTTCTACATACAAGACACCTATAATCCCATCAACGTACCTTTTGTAGTTTTCGAGTAAAATGCCTGTGACATACGGACGGACGGACATGTGGAAGTTTCGTTCCGTTGAGCTACGGAACCCTAAAAACAATAGTTTGCTTTTGAGACAAATCTCTATAAGTTTGATTTTTTCAGAATATCTTTAAAAAAAATCCTGTTGTCAATTATGTGTAGCATCTTGCGGAACAAACCTACAGTGCGTCCACCGCCAATCTCATACTTAATGAAACATTCAGATGATTAATTTATTCAATACAACGCTGAATACCGCCAGTCGAGCTAAATGTTTGAAACGCTTCAATGTTTACCCTTCTACGAGCCATGTGCCCCGCAAACTGTACTTTTAAAGTCCGCAGAGCTGTCGTATGTAAGTTAAGATAAGTTCCATGATACCTGACCACTTTTGTAACTTGGAACAAAAACCCGAAACAGATTGTATTTTAAATAACCCAAACTTTCTCCCTAAAGTTGATATAGCTAAAGGGAAAGCTAATAAGGAATATACTAGGAATGTTGACAAGATTCGTGCAAGAAGTCATTTCGGTTTAAATTAACTCTTTCGTGCTAGATGTATAGATGATATCAACCAGAAGCAAAACGTGTCCCAGTTAGAATCAAAGACACGAATGTATTTAGGTGTTAGATTGAAATGTTCCGAGTCAAATAATGCCGTAACACCTTCATTTATGTCAGAAAATTGGCGGCTAGAAAACAACGACATATCACGTTTATTCTCCTGCGAGTGTTTCGAATGTAAATCGCGGTGTGGCTTTTTCGTCGTGCTTTTAATGACATGTGCTGTGGAACCATTTGTGTTGACTTTGATCGTAGTTACTGTGTCATTATGAAGGTAACTTAGGTACTGTTAAAAGATGAATAACAGTAATCGAATGGAAAATGCCCATCAACTGCCTAAGTTTCGCAGGTGTATTAGCGTCACTTCACGATATGAGTAGGAAGGGAGAAGTTTATTTACGTAATTATTTTACTGACCAAAAATAATTCAGGGTATGGACATTACGGTTAAAAATTCAGGAGTAGCTTTGAAAGACAAAGATAAATATTTTATTATAACCTTATTAACTTTGTCATTTTACTTAGTAAATATAAAAAACGAATTGTAATTTTACAATGTACGTTGATGTAGCACACTTCGCTGATTTCCCGATGGATTTCCAACTGGCTGAAATACGTGTCCATCGACGTCTAATCCATGCGGGACGAGTGCCAAACTCAATGATTACGATGACAATATAAGTTTACCAAAACAAATATGTGTCAAGCATCAACTTCAAAAACAAGAGTTCTTTAAAAAAATACTCTCTTAAACAACTATCTTACCGCCGTAGTGCGCAGGTACAAAACTTCGTCGTATTTTTCTGGCAATATTACCTATACAAAGCAACTACCACCTGTCTTTTGTAACCCTTGGGACTTCATTATATATCTAAATGCTAGCAGATTTCTCCGAAACGTCATTGGCATGTACACGTCATTTTGCCACCAGTGATGTTAGGCGATGGGCTTGCAACCTGTCACTAATACGCTGGTAAACATCTTAGCCTATTTGTGCAAATTGTGGTTAAGTACTGAATTGTCAACAACTTTTTGAAGTTGTAATTCTGTATTTCTGCCTACCCCACTCTGGGATTACAGGCGTGAAGATATGTATGTATGTATGTATGATGTTAAATCATCCATCGGTGTTAGCGATCGCTAGTCGATTCGAGATTATCAGTTGTTATAAAATTATTTACACAATAAGTAACTGATTACGATTGGGAACACCGAAGGCAAAAGATCAGGCGGTCGTTCACCAACAATATAGACAGATCAAAAGAAATAATTGTCGTACTCGAAATGCTACACGGTTGTAAGAGACACGCTGGATAGACACCGGTGGAAGCGTAACATCCGGTCCAGATGCAACCCTGATGCTGACCAGGATCCTCGGACATGAAGTTCTGCCCCTAGAGAAAGAGAGAGAGAGAGATACAATAAGTTTTTTAGGATAAGGTATAAATCTGAAGGACAGTTTTTAAAAACAAAGTAAACAAAGGGAAAATCACAAAGCTAATCAACATTTGGTTTTTGCCCGTCGAGTGGGCCGGACAAGTTAATTTATGGGTAAAATCGAAGTATTCAATTGTTTGAAATTTAATTTGCTTTAGGGGAAAAGTTAATTCAGAACTTTTGTTTAAGCTTCAATCAACCGTTTCCCGAATGAAAATTATTGTCCAGTGAGTATAATTTCGTGTCAATTTGCGAGGAGCGTTACTTGTAATGTTAGTAAATAAGAATAAATAAACCAATAGGGAAATTTATCTGGCATTTTTACTAATAACTTACTTCAGATAGAGCGTCTGATGAGCTCTCGAAATCAAACAATTACTGCGTACTGACTGCCCATAGTTTGAAGAGCCGTATCTCGGTAACAATAAAATTAATAATATAGAAATTATTCGAAAACTAAATTGTAGTGCATTTAGTCTTGTTAAATATGCTATCACACCACTTTGCTGTAAAACCCAAACTTAAGGTATATTTAATGAATTAATATGTTCGTCGTTTTATAGGTATGGCAGAGCTGGTGGCAACACCCTAAGGTGGAAAACTTGCATTTTTAATAATGTTTATTGTCGGTAGAAAGTGTCCATTATTCAAATGACATATTATTTATCCCAAAAAATAATGCAAACGCAGTGGCGGGGCGAAAGTTAGTGTATACTTTAGGTATTTAAAGATTTCCTTGACTCTGCTGAACTGAAGGAGTAGTACTAAGCAACTCGACTGCAAGTAATGGATCATTATCCTTACCGCTACTCGCCACAGCATAAAAGTAGTACGTTCTTAAATATTTCGCACCCTCTTACGCCTTTTTTTCGGCCAAAACACCTTTGCAAACGAGCGAAAAAGGTTCATGTACCCTTGCCTCGGGATACCGCAAAATGTTCTAAAGTACCTTAAATTACTCAGCTTTACTTGAAATTCCAAGAATCGTTAGCAATTTTCAATGATTTAAGCTCGGTCGGTTTTTTTTTGACAAATCTCTGTAAACTTTGTGTTTTACGTCTACTAGATGAAGAGAACCCATAAATTATTTGTGAAATCCTATTTTGTGATATATTGATTTACCTTTTTGTACAAGAAAGTGTTTATGTAAATATCTACACACTTACATGTAAATAAACACACATTATAAACAAACATCGCAGCTCGCAACTCAGTTTCACACAAAAACAGTGACGTGTGTGCGTCAATTTTGTTCTGAATATATTCAACATTACGTAAATAGAATTTATTATGAAACATAAAATCATAAAATAATTTGGCTACATTTTTTTAATTTCACAGCAACGTCTGTTGCGAAATTCCAAACTACATACATTATATTAAAGAGAACAAAATCGTCGGTCTTAGGTAAGGGGGTAACGTTCGTCTCTCTTAAACCTAGTCCAATTTTGACGATATTTAGTGTTTTCTAGGAAGAAACAAATTAAATAAAAGGAAACGGAATCGTACAACTGTAGTAAAGTAACTTAGTTTTATTTAAAAATCGTGGAAATCGAACTTGATTAAGGTGATAAACGTTTTCGCCCGGAGCTACATTTGTTTGGAAAACTTTTGACAGCTACACGATTTAAGAATCGCTTCTCATTCCTCTCCAGACATTTTAACTTTAGATCATAAGCTAGACCGCCATCTAGCATTTTCTGATCGCTTACGTTAGCAACTTGACTTGATTAAAGAGGTGAACTTTTGATGGCACATTGAACATAAGGATATAACTTTATAGTAGAGGATCCCAATAGGAGACGACCTCACCGGGGGCTGTTTATTCGATAAAAAGTATTTTATATAAAATTTTATATGTTAAGTAATATAATGGCAGATAGATAGGCTGAAAAAAAATCAGTCCAGTATATAATTAATAAAAAAATAAAAACGAACTTGGTTTAAAAAAAATGCAATAGCTTGTTTAACAGAAAAATTACATACCAATCGAAAGTATGAAGCCTATAGAATATGCAAACGTTATATTGAATATTTTTTCCCCGTCATAACCAGGGGTCGGACAAAAAGTGCGGATGACGTAAAAATGACGTAATCTTGCACACAGGATGATGTTTAAGTTTGTATTTAGACTTCCGTGTGACATGTAGTAACAAAGTAGTATTAATGAAACATAACAAAATAATCGTAAAAAAAATATCCATGCAATTAATAATACAGAGGTGATGATGAGAGAGAGAGGGTGATGTAGTGAATAATAGTATATTACACCAATAGGGAGATAAAACAAAGAAAGTACGAGATCGCAGATGTTTGCGGCTTTTTCCGTACGCGTAGCGGGCGTAAAAAGCGACTTTATGGGCAGGTGTGACATAACCTTGTTACCATAAGGTATAATTATTTGAAATTAGAACAAGTCTGTGGGAACCTCAGATAAATAGGTTTAATACTCAAAAGTGGGAACAGTTGGTAAGATAAGTAAAAATAAAAAAAAGATAATTTGGTGTTATTTTATTATACTTATTATTTAATGAAATTATGCATTTCTAACAAGTCTATTATTGTTGTCACAGACTTAAAATATGCTTGAATGATTTTTTTTCCTCAATTGGTTGACCGGGGGAAAAAAAATTAGCCAACAATTTCGCGGTATCCATAACAATCGCAGTACTTGATTGCTCAGTTTGTGTAGAGATATCTTTGCCTTGTCCTGTAGTCTGCGTTCCTACGGATATTAAAATATCAGTTGTAGAATATGTTATTTATTTCAACACAACATATGTACATCATAACATATCATAAAATACAAATATTAACTAAAATAAAAATAAATTAAAACAAATCGAACCCCTCCAACGAACTCACTTGTGGCATCGAGCCTAAGACACTCGCAGCGTTTCCTCTCTGCACCGCTAGACTCAGCCTCTGGGCAAAAAAGGAACCGGCCCGAAGATCGCCACAGACATGCACCAGTTTTTCCGACACCTCCTTGACGAATTTTTTCATGTCAGTAGACCACGGACCAAAAGTTTCGATGGCGAGGGCCGCAAATACGTAATTTGAAATTAAAAAGGCGTATTAGCGGCGTTTTAGAATTTGGGCATTGTCAGCAGCATATCCAGGAGTGCTAGCGGAGCCTTGAACATGAGACGAGGCTAACGTGTCTACACATGTACAGTCCCATGTTAAAGGTCGTCCCAGGTGCCACGGCACTAGAGTACATCCGTCGGGCCTCTTCCCATCCGAAGACGACAAACCTGGAGGTTCCAGAATTGAGGGAATAGATACAGAAATAAGGGCCCGACGGACAAGGTCATTGAGCGACGCATGCCTAAAAAAACGTCCGGTACTCATCTGGCAGCAAAGGCCGTGACGACCCAGTTCATCCACGGGCTGAGAACAGCGGCTACAAGGATGAGGTTCACAAATTTTCAGGCCGAGTCGAAGGCAGATGGCAATTCTCAAACAATTATTATCTAAAAGTGACCCGAGGTTCCTAGAAGGAAGGGCATGAAGCCAGTGTCCCGACTCTGGTTCGGAAACCGCTAACAAACGGGCCCGCTCGGAAGTAATTTGGCAACTTAAGAGGTTGAAATGAATAGATTTTACACAAATTAAGTCCCAAGCGGCTTGACTGGTCTTTTCGACACGGGAAATTTCCCCGGGGTTACTGGCACTCCAAAACTTCTCTGCATCCGACAAACACGATATCTGTTCAACGGTGAGGTTGGGAACATTAAGAATCCCACCGATGAGGGCGAAAGTGCTGTGGACAGAAGACAGAAAGGCAGGGAGTGCCAGGTCACTAGAGGTACGAATACCAAGACCACCAAACTTCACAGGGAGTGTAGCTTGAACCCAACTAGAAGGTGAAAAAGAAATATTTAAAATTTTGCTAATAGTTACTTTCAAAACGTTATCAATATCTGAAGAGAGATTAGTAAATTTCCAAATGGGGCAGCAGCGAAGAAGGTAAGTAAATTTTGGAGTAAAAAGGCATAGTCGTAAGATGTACAAAGCAATGTGAGGAGTTATTTTAAAAAGTAAATCCGAGGATTGATGAAATTTATTTAATTTTGAATTTAGAGTAGAGGGGATAGCATCTTCAAAAATTGGAGCTCCAAGTAAAGACAAAGAGGTACGAGACAAAATAGAGATATTAGGCAATAGCGAATTAAAAGTATTGATAAGTCCGTTTCGGATGTCGGGGGAAAAACTCTCAGAAACGAAAGTTTCACATTTATCATAATTAAGAGAAAGGCCGATTTCAGAAAAACGGTCAATAATAGATTTTAGGTCATTTTGAACGGAAGATCCTTTTCCCCCTAACGTACCGTCGTCCAAGTACCAAATATTTAAATCCGAAGTAAGTTGTGAGATAATTGGGTTAATAGCCAAACTGAAAATGACTGGTCCAAGCGGGTCCCCCTGTTGACAGCCCACGCAAGATAAAATTTCGTCGTTTCCAAACATCAATTTTGAAGGAGTTCCATAACACTGTAATAAATAACCATAAATCTCAGGTAATTCTTTTTGAATTTCACGTATAAATATATATATTGCCACAATATTCGAGTAAAGATGACATTTTACAGCGTTTTTTATACATTAGTAAATATAATTTTTAGCTAAATATAATCGTGAAGATACAATAGCTAAACAATAACGAAGTCAATTTATTGTTCATCTGATTGACAATATGTCAGTCAAAACCGTACTTAGGTACTCATTTCAAGTGGCGATATCGTTTAATAAAGAGGTTGATAAATGATAAGTGATAATTGTTTATGAAAATCAAAAATACTATTTGAAATCATCCTATAAGTGGTTTGACGTCATCTGCACTTTTTGTCCGACCCCTGGTCATAACTATTGGGGAGGCAGGCAGGTATAAACAGGTAAGTCGGTACCAATATTTTGCACCAAACCTAACGTTTGCATATTTTGAAGGCTTCATACTTTCGATTAGTATGTAATTTGTATATTGAATAGGCAATTGCATTTTCATTTTATTCATTCGCAATATATAACTTTATGTATTAAATTTGATATAAAATACTTTTTATAGAACAAACAGCCCGGTGAAGGTCGTCTCTAATTCGGATCTTAGACCATTAGAAAATAACGCCACTGAATAATATCAGTAACGGTACGTGTAGGGCTTCCTCTTAAGTAATGAAGATTAAAATAAACATACTCCAATTCTGTATTTAAATCTTCAATACCTTTATTTATACTGAGTGTGTATTTTTACCTGCTAGAAAGTATGAGGTGTGTTTCATGTCCATGTGTACTTAAGTACTTTTGGTAGATATGCATTGAAAAAGCAAAGCACAGAAGTGTGTTTTAATTATTATACAGATGTAATGCATAGTGATACGACGTCGTATTAGTCGGATACGTTTCTTATTCAATTACCTTATTGATAGGTACTAAAGCGGACGAAAAAAAAAAGATAAATATGATTTTTTCATGGTTTTGTATTGGTGTATTTTCGCACCAAACTATAACAAAAAAAACACAAGTGACAAGTATGCCTACAAATAAATTTCAAAGATTGATTTTTATATGCATTATTATCTATTTACAGTGTTGTCTATTTTTTTCAAACGATCACAGTCCCTATTCAAAATGCATTACGCTAACTAGCGTTTCTATTCGTTCCGTTTTAATACCAATCGCGTCACTGGTAGATGAAGTGATACGAAGAGTCACGTGATCTACCATTGACTCGATTGGCTGGGGCCCCTCTATTCTCTAGGGTCTCTATTCTACGCGCTACAATATTGCTTTTTCACCCACATGCTCGGAAATGTTAACCTTACTGTTGTAAAATCAGCCCGCGAAGTTCTGAGTTCCAAGTCGAGGCAAAATTAAAAAAAAAAACATTATTATTTACCAACGGCAGCGGCCGCAAAAATTTATGAATTTTTACCTGATACGGCACGACTCTTTCTTTTTGAACATTTTGGAGGGGAAAGTTGAGGGGAAAAGGGGAAGAGGAGACCTAGGCTTACTTACTTCAGCCAAATAAGACGGAGGGCCAATGTCGTGTATCAGGAGGTTAAAAGGCTGGCAGAGAACAAAGAAAAGTGACAATTACTCCACCGACAAGAGCCTAGCTCTTAAAATAAATGAATGAGCTGGTATTTTACTTTTTAAAACTATGTTTGGACTAGGATAACTAACTCTAAACACTCGTATAACCAAAATTCTTCCTTGTATATTATCCTTTTAAAATGTCATAGACTAGTAGACTAGTAGAAATGACTAGATAGATAGAAATGTTGTCAAGCAGCGTTTACAGCGTATTTAAAAGTTATTTTTACACAATTAAATATAGTATTAAGTTTTAATATTATATTTAATTGTGTTCTTAGACAAAATAATTTGCCGAACTATATTTTATTTAAATTGAATTTATTACGTTAAAATATGTGATTTTATTTCATGCTTTCTCGCATTGTTCTCAGCCGGGGAAGGGCGGTTGCTGAACTCGTGTATAGCGCGGCCTCAACTGCATCTTGGCCACGATAACCTCTACTCGTCCTGCAACCGCCATTTTCCTAGTTTCTGCAGTAATATACTATTGACGTATTATGGTATTGTTTTTAACGCGGCCACCATTACTGTCAAGTAAAAAAAAAAAAGGGGGTGCAGGCGGGGTGGGTACGCTCAGGTATGCGACGCTGAGCTATCAGGCACACTCCGCCAAGTCCTTCATACACGTCCACGTCGTCTCAGGCTCTGCCGACGTACAGACCTGGGGCGAACCCACTCTTTTTACTAAGTGGGTCGTGCACCCTGGAAATGCTAGCGGTAGACACGGGCGTCGCATATTTACCAACTACCCTGGACTGCGAAGTAGCTAAGTATGAAGGGCGATACCCGGCACGACAGTCCCACCGTCCAGGTACTCCTTACCCTCTTTCCCGTGCTCCAAATTTCCCAACTCCCTCCACAAATGCCACTCCCCCCCTCCATCCCTATCCTCTCCCATACCTATCCTGGAGGACACAACCTCGACTCCAAAAACCCCAACCTACAGGTGTCATACGAACCGTGCCTACAGGTGCGTGACTGAGGGGGAGCTCAGTTGCTAACGGTGTGCCCTCGATACCAGGCGACCTGGAGGTGTAAATAGCCTTATTCCGGCAAGCGGGGCTCTGCCGGAACGGACCACTTTCCCTAGCTTCTCGTGGGATGTATGTATGGAGAAACTAAACAAAAAAATCGAAGGTAGCCTGGAAGACCTATGCCAGGAATTACTGCCCCTGACGGTAGGCGCGGAGCAATCTGCCCAAACGCAGGAGCAAGACATGGAGGTGGTGGAGCTTACCAGCACGGTGGAAAGGGCCGATAACGGACCAAACTCACTGCCTGGTGAGCCCCACTCCGCCAACGACAACCTGCCCAGGAAACTGGCAGGTTCAGCGAAGGGCCGATACAAAGCTCTTAAGGGATTGGGGATACCGCCCTCCGAGGCGGTAGAACTTGCCCAAAAGAGCTTCGCGGAACTTAAGAGGTTGGGGTACAAGTTTGGGTGCCCACACTCCAAACCGCAGCAAAAGCCAGTAAAACGGCTCCGCTCGGAAGAGGAATCACCACAGGGGCATGCACCTAAAGCCCCGAAGGTGAGTGGGACCCCTCCTACACCCCCTACACCGCCTCCCCCAACCTCTACGCCCCTAGCCTACAACGAGGTCCTAAGCCTCATCCGAGTCGGCATCATCAACCCCACTCCGATGACGGACGCACAACTGGGGTTACTCTGCGACACCATCGTGCAGAGTATAACCGGCTTGGAGAAAGGCGAAGGACCGAAGTTCAAGGGCTATTCATTCAAGCCACGTTGGTTGCTGGTAACTTGCAGCAGCGACCAACGGTCTAAGACCTGGCTTGAAGGGATTATACCAACCCTAAAACCATGGCCGGAAGCGAACCTCACCACACTACGTGAGAGCGAACTCCCGAGGCCAAACATAGGGTTGGTATACATCCCAGACACGGACGCTACCAAGATCCGGCAGACCCTGTCTCTACTCAGTGTGCAGAACCAGGGGCTGGACACTGAGTACTGGAAGGTGCTTCACTCAAAGGTCGAAAAGGGAGGGGTGACGCTAACCCTTTCTCTTTACGACCTATCTGTGGAGTCCCTCCGGAAGTCCGGTCTAAAGGCCAGTCTTGGCCTACGATAGGTCCAATTCAGACTAAAGGGCCCTGCCACAGGGGCCCAACAGTCATCAATGGACCATCCTCACACCCCAGCACCGACAGCCACAACATCTGGTCCCCACGCTCCCCGCCCCCAGCTGGACCAACCAGGGCCATCCAGGCCCAATACGTCCATTCCGCTGGCCCCTACACCCGCTCGCAAGATCCCAAGGGGATCAAAAAGGGCAGTCCCCTTCCCTCATCCCCATCCAACAGCCACTGGATCAGCGGGCAACCGGCCGCGGTTTCCTCCCAACAGGGGGACAAATAGGGGCACCAACCACCCCAGGGGAAGAGTAGCACACAAAGGCAGGCAAGGGCGCCCCGGTGCCCAACGCCAGCCCCCACACTGACGCAACACGGAGCAGGGGGGCGATGTTCCTGCAGGCTAACCTACACCACGCTGTAGCGGCCTCAGCAGTCGTCGAAAAACTGTTCAGCGAACAAGGCCTGGACATCGCCCTCATACAAAAACCATGGATTAACGCCAACTCCATGGTAGCAGGTATGAGTAAAGCGGGTAAGATTATGGTACACGAAAAAGGCACAAAACCAAGGGCCTGCATCGTGTTTAACAAAAACATCAATTTTCTGCCTGTTTTAGAACTTTGCAGTGACGACATTGCCGTCGCATACGTGGATCTCAAAGGGCGAGGCACTTCGAAGGTCCTAATCTGCTCGGCCTACTTGCCCGGTGAGAAACAGAACCCCGCAGAAGAACTGACAAAAGTCGTGGACTACGCCCAAAGACAAAAGTCAGAACTGATTGTGGGTTGCGACGCCAATGCCCACCACACCATCTGGGGCAGCACTGGAATCAACAGAAGAGGTGAGCTACTCTCTGAATTTATATTTACTAACTGTCTACACTTGCTAAATAAGGGCAACACACCAACCTTCGTTACTACGGCTAGACAGGAAGTACTTGACATAACATTCGCGACTGAAAAGGTAGCTAAATGCCTAGCCAACTGGCATGTCAGTTCCGAAAACCCCATGTCGGACCACAAACATATCCTATTCGAGGTAACAAGAGCACTAGGTAAAGAACAACAAAAACTTAGGAACCCGAAGAACACTTGCTGGGACACCTATCGGGTCTATCTTAAAAGAATACCTAACGGACCTCCCTAAATATGTTAAAACTCCAGATTCTCTCAACCAAGCAGTAAACAAACTCTCAGAAGGCATTAACAAGGCCTACGAGCGAAGCTGCCCGTTGAAGGAATCTAAAACAAATAACACGACGACGTGGTGGAACAAAAAGCTGGAAAGACTTCGCAGTTCCACACGGCGTATATTCAATCACTGCTCCAGGCCGCACGACTGGGAGAAATACGGTAGAGCTTTGACGGAATATAACAAATAAATCAGAAAAGCCAGAAGAGCGTCCTGGAGAAGATTCTGTGAAGATATCGCCCAAACACATAAAGGAACGAGAATTCACAGAATACTCGCCAAGACACCCACAAACTATCTCGGCCTACTCAAAAGACCAGATAATACCTTTACGACCACAGAGAGGGAAACTCTTGAACTCCTCAGAGTAACCCACTTTCCAGGATCGTACACCTCCGATTTATTTATTTATTTGTTAATTCATTTTACACGGCATTACAGCATTCCATTGCGCCGCGAAAAACAGATCGATACATTTACTATAATAATAATAAAAAAAAATAAAAAAACCGATGACATCCAGCGGTGCGCCCAGAGAAACCAACCGAATCACGGGGCGCACAGAGCTGATTGGAACAAGGCCACAAACATCTTCAGGCCTAACAACGTTAAATGGGCTATTGAGAAATTCAAGCCATTTAAATCAGCGGGACAGGATGGAATCTTTCCGGCCCTTCTTCAAAAGGGAGATAATATTCTCCTCCCGCATCTGGTTAAAATATTTCGAGCAAGCTTTGCCTGGGGTATAATACCAGAAACATGGACACGAGTCAAGGTACGTTTCATACCAAAAGCAGGGAAAAAGGACTTCTCTCAGCCTAAATCCTTCAGACCGATCAGTCTCACATCCTTCCTTCTCAAGGCTATGGAAAGGATTATAGACCAGCGCATTAGAGCTAAATACCTTGTAGCCAAACCCCTCAGCTCGAACCAACACGCTTACCAAAAAGGAAAATCCACAGAAACTGCCCTCCTCGATCTGGTCGATAAAGTGCAGAAAACCTTAGAGGATAAGCAAACAGCCCTATGTGCTTTTCTTGATGTGGAAGGTGCCTTCGACAACACGCCCACAAATACCATTCTAAATGGAATGATATCGAAGGGTGTAGACGGCACCACCGCCAACTGGGTTCAGAGTATGCTCTCTAACCGAGTGGCATCTCTAACTCTCAATGCGATTTCGCATGAATTTCACGCCACAAGAGGCTGTCCACAAGGGGGCGTCCTATCCCCATTACTGTGAACCCTAGCAGTGGATCAACTACTTGCATTAATGACGGACCGGGACTATGACATACAAGGATATGCCGTTGACCTTGTAGTCATAATCAAAGGCCCCAGCCTCCACATAATTTCATGTCTAATGCAAGGAGCTCTCAACACCATCAATAAATGGTGTAAAGAAAACGAATTGTCCATAAACGCAAACAAAACTGTGCTAGTCCCCTTCACTAAGAAAAGAAAGCTCGAAAAGCTGCAATATCTTAAGCTTAACGAACAAGCAATCCCATTCTCAAGTGAAGTGAAATATCTAGGGGTCACCTTAGACCAAAAGTTAAATTGGAACTCGCACATAAAAAACATAACCCAAAAGGCCAAAATGGCTATGTGGACTAGTTGTCGAATGGTGGGGTCAAGGTAGGGCCTAAAGCCCTACATTGCCCTCTGGCTGTACACGGCAGTGGTAAGGCCTATAATTACATATGCCTCCGCTGTCTGGTACAACAAAACCAACCAAAAGACAACAATAAAAACCTTGGATAGTCTGCAACGCACAGCTTGCGTAATCGCAACAGGAGCTCTATCCTCAACACCGGGAGCAGCCCTGGATGCGCTGCTAGACCTAACACCACTGCACCTACAAGTGCAAAAAGAGGCTGAGCAGTGCATATTCAGAATCTGCACCACGACAAGGACCAAATGGAGATCTCAGACACTGACCAAGCTTAAGGCATCGGTGTTTGAACACAAAACCTTATGCATGCCAATTGATGACATTGCATACTGAATATAACTTTAAGAAACTATACTCAGTGGAGATACCCTCCAGACACGAATGGCTGAAAGGCCAGTTGGACCACAAAGAGGGTTGCCACGTCTGGTATACGGATGGTTCCAAAAAAGGGAACGATGTGGGGTGTGGAATCTATGGTGAGAGACCAAGACTCAAAGCTAGCGTCAGCATGGGTACGGAGGCCTCAATCTTCCAAGCGGAAATGTTCGCCATTAACAAATGTGCGGAGATCAACCTTGAGAAGAACCGTAGACACCAGCACATTTACATCAACTCGGACAGCCAAGCTGCCCTTTTGGCACTAGACGCATTGGAAATAAATTCCAAACTAGTCCAAAACTGCAAAGAAAACCTAAATACCCTGGGTGAATCCAACAAAGTAATACTTAGATGGGTACCGGGGCACTCCAGCATTGATGGAAACGAAATAGCAGACGAACTAGCTAGGAACGGAGCTGACAACCCCCTGGTCGGCCCGGAGCCGTTCTGTGGCATCACAAAACGAAAAGCCTATTCCCTGCTAATTAAGCGAGCTATACAGATATAAAGCGACCGAGCTGTGGAAATCCACAAAAGGACAAAACCACTCGAAGTCACTTATTAAAGGGTTCAGAAGCAAGCTCTCCAAAGAGATTCTACAACTCAAAAGAGTAAAGACTTGCGCAGTGACCAGGATCCTAACTGGCCACTGCAAACTGAACAGACATTTGTTCTTAATGGGAATGAAACAAGAAGCGACATGCAGGTTCTGTCAGGAAACAGAAGAAACAGCAATGCACATCCTCTGTTCGTGCGGACCACTAATGCGCAACAGAAGTATCCACCTAGGGCGACATATCATTGACCCACAAGAGATACAACTACTCACTGCCCAAAGCATCTGGAAATTCTTAGACGCAACGGGCCTGTGTAGTGAACTCTAAAACAAAGGGCTGCCACAAAAGATCAGCAATGGTCGAAGTGGTTCACAAGGCCCATCTCAACCCCCCCAATAATAATAAATAAACTATCGTAACGTCGGCAAGACGATTACATGCCAAAGGTAATCTAATTTTAGTGTTACCGTTCATAGTAGAAACCCTGTGAAGTCAAAATGTCATTTAATAAGGGACATTTGTTACGTCAAAACTATACAGTTAGTTATAGTTTCGGTTCAGTCATTAGCATGTCACTGATATGATAATCCTATTATTTGGTCTATGCTTACACAACCAGGGCCTGAATTATGGTTGCCGGTGGTATTATATCGCGGTGGATAAATTATCCGTCACTATCGCACTTACAAACTAGTTAGAAAGTGACAGAGGTTTTATTCCACGTTAATTTATGTTGATACACAAGACTATTAATAAGCCCGCTGGGCACAAATCATAAATAACTAACTGATTTTGGTAGCGCAGCCTCCTAAATCTAACAATGAATCGACTCGAAATAAAATGCATTTCAATATAACTTTGACTATTAATTACGTTTAATTCATACTCCCTCGACACAATGATCATAAAGTTACTTCCACGGCCAATTAGATAAGCGACAACGCAACTATTAAAATGCTGCCTGTATTGTACGCACACATCAGTTTGTTACTTTAGTAACATACTTCAAAAAAATGTATTAGTCGTATAATTTTTTCTTGCTGGCCAGTATTTCCAAAATTTGAGTTTCGAATTACATCTACTTCTTGTGCAATGTAATCCTAATCCTATAGATGCATACTTTAATAGGTACTTATTTTCTACTCGCGTACAATTGCTAACATTGATCGTTAATGGTATTAGAAGACACCCTATAAACTAACCGAAGCGTGAAAACCGTCCTAAAATGGGCGTTGACTTGGTAATAACAGTTCTTTTATGATTATTATAGCATTTTAATTACCATGGTTACGCGCATAAACAATGTCAGTGATGGTGCTTGGTGACCACCTGATATCTCAATTTTTATATTATGCTTGTCTAAAACTGTTTTTGGAAAATTTTAATGTTTAAAAATACAAGAAATATTTACTTATTTACCATAACAGGGATTAAAAATAATAATAATGTATCAATAAAATTTATTGAGCATAGTTTTTCTCTGTAGTCGCTGTCAATTAAGATACCGCCAGAAAGAACTAAACTAATTACGATAAACTTTGTAGTTTCCTTTTTAAGCTTGAAGAACAAATTGTGTATACAACAGTGCATTATATTAGCTCTTAAGGTACAAGTGTCGAGATTATGTAGCACATTACGTACCATTTTTTTTATCTTATAAGATAAGATAAGATGTACGAGTTACATAAATATATTTTTTTAGATTACTTGTTTAACCTACCGCCTAGCAGCAGGGTTCACATTTTTGTGTTACGGTGTAGGGATAAAACAATCGGTGAAATTACTAGCATAGAGGCATTCCATCTTAGTCCTCAGGGTCTACAACGCAATTGTGGACTTAGGATTGCAGTCTTAAGATTGAAGTCTTGAAAATGCTAATGTCTATGGGTCACAGATCACACGCACCATCAGGTGTCCCGTGTGCTCGTTAGCTAAGTCTATCCCATTAAACAACAAGCTTAAAAAAAAACCCGACTGTTATTAACCATAAATACTAACTAAATGATCATTCATAACTAAAAATAATGAAAGAAACCTAATTATGAATTTTAAATACCCATTGAATGAGACCCCACTTGATATATCCCGAGTATGTTGACAGATTGGCTGCGTTTAATCTTCAGTCTCTGTCCTCCAGACGCAATGTCACTGATTTAATCACGCTACACAAGATATTGCACGGCGGTCTTGACAGTAACCTCATGTATGTATTAGAGCTATTAATGGAAAAACTCGAAGCCAAAACCTGTTTGCCTTGCCTATCGTCCCCAACAATAATGTAACCAAGAATGCACCTATTGCCCGAATGTGTCGTTTATATTATAATTTAGATATAGATTTAGATTCTAGTGTGCTACAAAGGAACAAACATACATATATAGGCTGATAAACACATTATGATTCTTCGGCAGTCGGGTGATAAAAAAAACACAGGATCGCGGCAATCGCATTCTCAAATAAGATGAACAATTTTGATTTTTTTGGTCATGAAATGGATCTGTCAAGAGGTCATCTTCGGTATAAATTTGCTTCAACCCGAGAGACTCGGTCTCCCAGGTATTTTAAAACATGGAGTAGGAATCTAATTGTAGTTTCTTGAGCCAATCTAAATGCGATTCATTTTTACTAGAAGCCGACGGCGGTGGTTTTAGAAATCGCAAGAAATCACAATAAGCCAGCACAATTTACATAAATTCCAATTACGGCAATAAAACAATTACAATAGAAAAGTTTTATAAATAAAAGGTCAGTCATAAATAGAAGGCAATATTCGCGACGAGTCTTGCTTTTCTTAGAAGTAAATTACTTTCAGCCAATTTGATTTTTATTGACTTTTGTTTTTGCTCCGACGACGGCTGCCTGAATTTTGCCAAAAGCGTGTTGCAATGTCCTACCGAATCTGTAGAGCTCTGCAAATTGGCTGAAGATAATAGAAAGCAAGAAATATTTTATAGAATATTTTGACACAATCTATCCTTTTTGAGGTTTTAGTATCTCGTCTTTAGGTTGAAGTCCTCTTAATTGTACGTTCCTTAAAAGGAACGACCTAAAGGTCGGCTAAAACTTCATTAGGAGAATAAACAAATTTAATGAAGTTGGTGTCTTTGCCTATTCTTTGGTACGAAAATGTGAAAACTGTTCGTATTTTTTTAGGCCTATCCCAGTGTCATAAGTTAATATCCTTTAATAAGTTAGCGAAAGTCATTCTATAAAAGCTATTATGTTTTTTATTACAAACGTAATAAACAATTAAAGTACGAGTAATCGATCCCATCAAACAGACGACGTAAATACGCATTTTTTTCTTCTTCATTGACGACTTTCGCTCCTTGTTTAAACGAGGTGTGAGTATTTCACTAATATCGAGTTTTAGACAATCACCATGGACTTAGTAGAGAAAACAGTTTATGTTACAATTTTAAAAACTGTTTTAAGTCTCATGAAGGATTTTCATCGTTTTCAGGATATAAAAGTTCACAATCAGTCAATCAGCCAGCCTTATTTTACACGAGTCAGCACAACAGAGGCATACAATGGTTCTTAGCCGGCTTTTCTTGTCTGTGGCGATCGCAGTCCCGAATGGAATATGCGCGTATAATCCCAGTTCCCTCAAAGCCGTTCGACTCCAGTCTATTCTGTGAGACACGCTCGCGAGGCCGCCTCTACGGTACGCGCTAAATTAAAAAGTTTGAACGACGAACGAATTTGGAATTGGAAGTTTACGTTAAAAATGTAGCGTGTGTCTATTAGCAGCCAGTTTTAAAATAAACAATAAAACTTTTGCGTGCATTTTGGGATTCGGTGTGTTTTAATTAAAAAGTTTACAATTGACGTCAACAGTATTTTTTTGGGGTAAAGGAAAGTTTAAATTAATTAGGTTGGATTAATGTTATTGTTGGACCGAAGTGCGTGAAGTTCGATGGATGCAGCGATGTGGAAAATTTTGTTACTTACCAACGAATGACGCCAGCTCCGGTAAGTTTATATTTAAGTTTGTGATTATAATTTATCGTTCGAGGTTACCAAAATGTATGTTGAGTATATAAAATTGCATTGTGTTGTAGTTTTCACCAAGTGTAAGAATACATTAATTTAAGGTGCGTGAACACAACTTATGAAGAGTGATTTTCAGGGCTGAAAACGCCTGCGATATTTTTACTTACTTTCCTAAAGGCAAGGGTAACATAGACAAACTTAAGCACATACTAAAGAGTTTACCAAAAAAGCGTGTTAATAATTTAAAAACATATTATCACTCTTAAAGGTACCTTGATATATTATGAACTACAAATAATTATGTCTCAAAACTATTTATTTTAATTGAACCTCTAGTATAAAACTACTGTTCAACCTAGACTTTTTTGATTCGTGATGTGATCTATGTTATATTCATCATTACGAGTTCATAGGCTTAATATACGGTAATCCGAGACATACAAGAGCATTAAAGTATTGCACTGGTTTTCTGAAACACCATCAGCCGGCGGCAATGATAAATTGTTAGTACGACGCTAAGAAGATTATAGTACTTACTGTTATTTTAAAGTCTTCCTGCAGTCAAACTGTCATCTAAAACAGTTTTTCTGGGCATTTGTGTTGTGTGGTTGCCGGGTTAGAATAGTACCACTCCATGTCTTCCCGTGGATGTCGTAAGAGGCGACTAAGGGAATAAAGGCTTGCAGTACTGTTAGGCGATGGGCTTGCCACCTGTCACTAATGCACTGGGAAGCATCTTGGCCTACTTGTGCAGAATGTGGTTACAGAATTATCAAGAAGTTTTAAGACTTGTTGGTAATTCTTTAGCTCTGCCTACCCCACTCTGGGAATGAAGGCGTGAGTTTATGTATGTATGTATGTATGTTTTATTTTTATTTTTTGATGTTGGTTTAATAAATAATAATAAATGATATATTGCAGCGGCTTTTCTCTGATCTAATCATTCCTTTAGGCCCATACAAAAAAAATTAACCTTTTACACAAAATGGAAAAATACGGATTTTCACTAATGGAATCGGTCATTTAATTTCTTCTGCAGGTGAATTACAAGTAGAATCCTTTTACGCACTGTATTGTAGGGACTGTGACGGAAAAGTTGAAAGCTACCATTAGGCATTACGTATTCTGCCAAGCTGGCAATGTCAGAAATAATTATCAATCAAAATTTATCTGCACATATATTTTTCTTGTTTGTTTTTGTTGTTTATGTTGTAAATGATATAAATTAATTTATAAACTCATTAATTGCAGTATTTACGTCGTGGCTTTGATTATCACCAAACTGCTTTACGATGCCATCGCATTTTTCATTGTGTATAGAGAACATGTAGTATTTAATTTAGTTTGAGCTAAAATTGTTGAGAAACATATCTACGATAAAAAGGTATATACAGGGTAATTTGTTAATACTTGCACACATTTTTTAATTTGCTCCGCTATTGTTAATCAATAACCTACCTACCCGTATGTTATACAATTTTGTTTTTGAAAAATGACTACATGAGCTGCGCTTTAAAATGATGTTACAGGTGTTTTTTTTAAATTGACTTCACTGTTTCTAGTGACGGTATTAATATTATGTGTGTTAACTTTATATTAAACATGAAAACCACACAAACACAACGCTTAATTAAATTAATATTCAAAGGAGAACGTATTCCTATCGGACCATTTGGCAACTGTCAATTAATTTGTGGTCAGTATGTTTTGTTGTTTCATGATGAATAGGTTAAAGCCGGAACAACGCCTGAACATTGCTCAAATATTAGTAGAATAATGATTCAGCTCGCAGTTATAGTACATTTTACGGTTGACATAATCGTGTCCATCCGAGCAAGATATTCGTTTTTTTATTTCTACTTTAGGGTGATATGTAATAATTTTGTATATACTTTGAATAACATGGGAGAGAGAATTTGCCGGTTTATTACCGATAAACAGGCCTATAACACTCAGGAGAACGGGTTACTTTCTATGGTACCTAATTCAATACAAAGTGATCCGTTTTCATTGCTTTTGACTAAAGTTGCTTGTTAAAAAGGTGAATTGCGCTACTCTATAGCCAGACGTGCTGCCGTGAAGTAATATAAAAACAAGAATGTCCTAAAATTATGTTTTAAATAAATCCCTTAACACGATTTCTCCCGATCCCTCTAAAGCTGCATTAACTTATTTAATTTACCTACCAAGCAAACCACTACCACTTCTGTTTCTGTATATAATATGTAATACATGAAAAGCATTTGGCTTCTTTTTATAACTATTAGATAGATAAAACGCTGATATAATCTTTTAGAACTGATATCTCTTAAACGGCGCAATCAATTTTCATGAAACCTACCTAAGAACCAAAGCTAGAAAATCTGCTTTTAAATTAAAAAAAAACTGCATCCTTATCGTTTCACCAATTTAAGAGCTACTGTGCCACAGACAGACACACACACACACACACGCACTTATTACACCCCTCTTTTTGCGTGTGGTGGGTTTTAAAAAGAAAAAAATACAAGTATTGAATTGACACAAAACAACACAGATTACATTAAACAATAAAGACCTACAACATTATTTTTATCAGTGCCGTGTGTGTGTATGTGATTGCCTTATCTATTACCCACCTGAGTGTTACGAATCTGTTTTTGTTTGTATTCCAGATTAGTTTAACATTACATCGAACTCGTTTGCCTGTGGGCATAGTTAATAATCTCGTAAGTTCATAACATTCACTTCTGTTATCTATTTCCAATTTTATACTTTGATTTTCATACGGTAAACAACTAGGTAAGTAGCTAAAATAACAGCTAGTTTTATAGCGGTTTTAAAAAACTTCTCTCTATTTAACTTCTCGGTATTTAGTAACAGTTGCAAAGCTGGGTAAAGCCAAGGGTTGTAAAGGTCAGGTCGTTTAATGCCTTATTTAACATTGTCGGCGAAATGTAGTACTTTATATCATGTTTATTGTATGTATAGGGTTTTGTTATGAACTTAACACAAAAGCCTGTAAAAAAAACCTTGCATAAGAAGGTCGTTTATTATGATGATACTATGTTTTTTTAAGTTGCACCCTGTGGCAATTAGATTGCCAGACTGGTTACTATCTGGGTGTATCCAGCACCAGGTAGGTACTTACCTATCTTGTACAGGTTATCCTTAAGATTTTTAGCTAGTCATCAAAATTAGTGTTTGTGTATATTTAATGGAACAAATAATTCCCATTCTTCCCCAATTCGGATTTTCGTTAGTCCGCATACTCCTCCCAAATTATAAGAGATATAAGGAACAAATTTAGCCCGTACAACGACATTTAGTCATACATGGTTTAGAAGATATAAAATCGGACATACCACGGAGGGGATAAAAACCATACATACAAACATACACACACACTTAGAAGTCAAAAACATAATATTCCTCCTTGGGCATTCGGGTAATTATTAGTGAGATTTGACAAATAAACAAACCAAGCCGCTTTCCTCTTCTGCCTGTCTATCCTCTATGTATGTCCGCTAACTCCTAAACCAAGCAACGGATGCTTATTATTGATGCGGTATTCCCCATCAGTACTTTGTTTCACGGAAGATTTTTACGAGTATATAAATTCTGGTTTATAAACGGATTTTACAGAAAATTCAAATAAACTAACGCGAAAGCGAGGGTGGGTCACTAATTTCATATCATCATCATCATCATCTCCTTGCCCTTATCCTAATCATCTAGGGTAGGCGCAGCATGTTTTTTCCTTCCACACGTTTCTATTAGCCGTCATCATAACGTTCACCCCCTTCCTTCTCATATCACTCTTCACACAATCCATCTATCTCTTTTTAGGTCTTCCTCTTGCTTCATAAATACAATAATTAAGCACCGTACTTAAAGATTCTCAAAATGTAGATCCT
Organism: Acleris emargana; assembly: GCA_927399475.2. Taxonomy (NCBI): domain Eukaryota; kingdom Metazoa; phylum Arthropoda; class Insecta; order Lepidoptera; family Tortricidae; genus Acleris; species Acleris emargana. Next base: position 9,028,079 of record OV656851.1, read on the forward strand.
ACTTGATCCAAAAGCAAGAAGGTACCAATACCTGATTTAACTTGCTTAAGTTTTCCAAACACTTTTACATAACGTGGCATAGATAAGCTAAGCTTGGTTCCAAGTTTGTGATAGCTTTACTAAACCGAATTAGTCTAGATACATCGATGTATAGTTAAATCTGTTATAGGTATAATGGTTTCAAAGATTATTTACGTAAGGAATACGGAAAATGGTATTTGAGTATAGTAGTAACAAGAAATATTTCTCGTGGACGTCTAAAGTATTATCTTTCGAAATGTTGGGAGATTAGCCCTAGAACTATAAGTTACTTAAATATTAAATACCTTTTTAAAATAGTTCCCAAACCAAATTTTAGCGCATTTAGTCATGTTATTCGACGAAATAACTTTTGTGTAAAACTGAAATAATTTTAAATAAAAACTGAATTAAATTTACGTCTTTGACGGATGTGACAGACCCTGTGGCAGAAGAGAATAAAAGAAAGCGTCTGACATCTGTGGTCTTTGATTTGTGACACATGACCCCTTTAACGCAATAGTAAGTATACTAATAACAATTATTACTTGCTTTTGGGTAATAAAATAATTATGGCCAGTAATTTTTGTACGTTGTTTTATTGCACATAACTACTATCATAAAAACGGCAGCTACATTAATTACAACCCTCATTCACGTATAACCGCAACTGTAATGAATTTGTTAAGTCCACTGTGCTACTTTGTTTGTTGAGATACCATAGAATCATGTCATGACGACAGCATCAAAGTCACGTAAAATCATGGCATACCTATATCTGGCAAGTAAGTATATAGCAAGCAATTTGATTTACTTGCATGCACTATGAGGGAGGGTAGGCGGGGGGCTGCAAATCGAATGTTTATGGCATGTTTGAATGAACGCAACCACTACAGGCATCCCGGCCTGGATGAAATTGCATGCAAGTTAACTAGCAAATGTATTCACTATGTGCCAGTTAAAGCTACTGTTCCGTTTTACAGGTATGTGTATGCCCGTCTTTCGAGCGTATAAGAGCAAATGAAAGAGAAGGTCAAGCCCGAAGGATGTCTTAACAGCTATCGTACCGTAGGTCAGTAAGGCCTAGCCAAGATGCAAAACTGTTTTATTTTGACTCGTAATGTAGGGATGGAGTAGGGAGGATCAGCTTACGTCAATCCTAATAATTTTAGCAATTTTCGAAAATCGCTTGCTTAGCGTTATGAAACTTATGAATGAATAGGCCTCCAGGAATAATCATCGGCTTTCTACGATAGGCGCTACTCGCGACCGGGTCATATTTGCCCAGGGGGCTAATATGGCTGCATTTTTCGCTTGACAAAATGAGGATTATTCCATCGCTTTTTGACAGGTATATAATATATAAGTACGAGAGTGACGGATGCTTCATCCACATTTTGTTACGCGATAAACGCAACCATACTAGGCCCGCACGCGCATAAAATGTTATGTCGGCTTAAGTCGCGTGCTGTCACTAATGGGACACAATGTATCGACATTTTACAATATCGTGAGATGAATAATAAACTAACGGTGAGCACAATGACACGCTGACAGTAACATTTAAGTATTGATTGCTCTATAATTATATGTTTATCATTATCTAGGTACCCAAAATACCTTTACAAGCCAATTGCTTGGTTGCGGACATGTCAATTTGCGTTAGATTGTCCTGTGATATATATAAATATTTAAATTTAATGACGACTGCTTATATAATTGCTTGACGTATAAAAGCGAACGTTGGCAAGCCGTGACATCGATATACGCCCATCCTCTTTGGTTTATTATAGATCCATTGTTGTCATGAAAGGCTTCATTCTTATTAGGATAGAAATAAAATATAAAGTTATTTAAAGATCTTACGTACTCACTCAACTTACGTTTGATTTTGTAGAACGTCGTACTAAGTAATTTGATTTCTGCAATCTCGCAACAGGATGCAAAATTTGGCTTATTTACTAGTTTGTCTTTAAGTATCGAGCTTTCCCGATGTATTCTGCTGTCTTGCTTGTGTATTGTAATCATATTGATGACTTTATGACAGCGTTTATTCAATTGAAATTAAGAGTTACTATGACCACCACAATATTATTACAATATAGAGGCTACATTGGCATTTGCAAAGTAAAATGTCGCTTATACTATCAATAATTGACTATATCAATATTTATTTAATAAGTACGATTAAACAGGGGTCGTATACCGGTGTTATTTTCATACAAACATACTGGTATTCAATTTCGATCTCACTTATTATTGAATATGTTTATTTTTTATTAATTTACCTAATAGTGTAGTGATATTACCTAAATTACTATAGAAAATTATCAAGAACATGTTGAAAATTTAAGAAAATATTTGAATTTGAATTTAAATATTTTATTTAAATTAAAATTGAAATATTAATACCGGTACCGGTCCCTGTGATCAAATAGAAGAGGCTTACGGTCTTCAATTGTGAAGCATCACAGATCACATACCCATGTTACAGAAAAAACGATGTTTATGTTGACGTGTTTATGCAGGTAGGCACAATGGTCAATGGAGCAAACCAGTACTCGATTGGCAACCAGAGTAAAGGTCGCGGGAATTCGCTAGATGCAGACCGCACGAGAAATGCCAATATCTAGCAGTGGACGGCTTTTGGCTAATTTTGATGATGATAATTTGATATGACATCAATAAGGCTTGGTTTAATTATCCTTCAAAAATATAGGGCCATGATGGTCATCATCATCATGTCAGCCGAAAGACGTCCACTGCTGGACATAGGCCTCCCCCAAGGCTCTCCACTCAAACTAGGTCTTGTGCTTTTCGCATCCACCACTTTCCCACGATCCTTACAAGGTCGTCACTCCATCTTGTTGGAGGCCTACCCACAGCTCGTGTCCTGGTCCGCGGACGCCATTCAAGAGCCTTTTGACCCGATCGGCCATCAGTCCTGCGTGCGATGTGCCCCGCCCACTGCCATGATGGTATTGATACGAAAAAACTTGACCAGAATCTAAATAGGTACTAAAATATTAAAACAAGACCATAACAAAGCAAACATCGCCTTGAGGCTATTCGTACTCGGCAAGGAAACAGTTAGACCACTAATACAATAACACTTGTTTACGTCTACATAGGGAGCTAATGAGTTTGTCGCTGTAAATAACAACAAATGTAACTAGTTTTCTTCTCAAATACAATTCATTTAGACAGCAGATTAAATATATGGGTATTTCTATATTTTATAGCTTCACATTGACGATCGCCTATTTTGACAATACAATGGTGCTTGTCATAACGAGATCCAAATGTCTTAACTGTGTCAATACTCGTATCATTAGTTTCCCAAAAAACACGAATAGTTTTATCAATGAAGCTATTATATACTAATACTAGCTTAAAATTGACGAACTGAAAAAAAATGTAATGGAATAAAATCATGTAATCTTAAGCTACTCGTACATAAAATCATGGTTCGGCCATCCAGCATATCATCTGTTAGGGTTGAAACGATGTTTTTTATATTAAACTTTAACAAGCTGCTACTTAAGAACGGTTACAGATATTAGCATAGTTTATGGAGAAAAATGAAGTTTCAAACACACATAATTTCCCATTTTCGGGTTAAGTTAGGTTTCGACCCTTTCCACGCCGTATATAGTCCCGACCTTACTGGCGCCCTAAACTATTAGTACAAAACTAAAAAGTGTTTATAACTTTTTTATAAAAGTAGGAAAAAATATATTTTTATCTGTCTCTTTCTATAAATAAGCTACAATAATCAAGCGTAAAATGTAAGCGTAAAATAAATATCTTATAGACAAAAGAAGAAACTAACCGGCTGATCGATCAACACACAGCCGAAACTGTTTCCAAAGTTTTTTTTGTGTTATCGTATATAATTACAATCTACGAATCAGCGTAGCTTTTAAACCCATTTGCTCTATTTTTAAATGTTTTTTTTAAGTTATGTCTTAGGTAGTTTGTTTCTCCATACTTGGTTTTAGCTGCTCTGTCAGCCCTGGGTGGGTTGACGTCGGTTAATGGGTTACCCTGTATATCACAATGTCAACAGGATAATTCTGGCTCCAGCCACAATAATGTATATCCGCACGAAATAGCAAAAATGTTATCGTAGCCGGATGATGAGACATTGTTTGGGATTTGGATTTCTCTTGCTACAAGTATCTTTTATTTGAGTTCATAGTTAGCCGATTTGGATATGGAAGCTAGTTAAGGAGTCAAGTCTCGATAAAGGATTCCAGTTTGTCAAGCTGTTCTAATTTGACAATCATTCAGATGAGGGTGTTTAGTCACCCTACTACCAGGAGTTTAGAACCTGTAAGGGTCTGCTCCGAACTGGCTGACCTTACGGTCAAAGAGAAGTTAATTGGAACTATGTCGATTAGTCTAGCCTTTTAAAAAAATAAACGCGTCCTACCTGCGTTGTTGAAAGAAATAAACTTTTATAACCATTATGTAATACTTTTATACCAATAATAAATTAAAAAGAAAAAACGGTTATCAATACAGAGATACAGTTACCGCAGGTTAAACTTTTACCAACCCTCTTTTTTGTCGGTGGTTAAAACCAGAATTTACTAAAAGAGAGAAAGTAGTAGTTTTTTAGTTAAATCAGTTTCTTTAACTATGAGTTAATACTAGAATGTGCGACATAAAAATGTTCAGTGTAATTTGTAAGGAATGCCAAGAAAGTTACTAATTAGATACGCCTAATGAAAAGGTGGAGAAATTACTGCAAGAGCTTTGGTAGATATTACGCCGCTTAAGTAAAAAAGAGAGCAATTAATTCCCTAAGTTAGGTGTTAATAAGACGTCCTATTTCTGCCGAGTCTTAGGGCAGTATTTATAATTATACTGATCTTGAATGAGATCTGGCATCGAAACACGTAGAAGCAAACGTCAATTCTTTAAAACAGGAGCGCTTTGATGCACGCAATTATTTTTATTCCCAATATGGACCATTTAGAGCCAATATGGACCCCTTTAAAACTGTCATTTATAACGCAACTTGATGATTTGTAAACTAAAGTAAAACTAATTTGTGTACACATAGAAATACACCTTTTTTATCATAACGTCGGTAGATTCTCCAGAGTAATTACTTTAAACGTTGGTGTTTAAATGTAATCGTGTGGGTGGGTGTAAATTGGATCATATCTTTTAATACTACCAATTTGTTTTAGCTTGGCGTTCCAGTTTAAAGAAACCCACTGGGGCGTTATTTAACTCGGGCTAAGCCTAATGCTTTTGGCATGTTATCGTATTGTCAACGTTATAATAGCTCTTATTTACTTGACAGTAACGGCGACTCCTGATGAGGGGGCCTTATTCTACTTTACTAATTTGGTTCAATCCGAGTGTAATATTTTAGAGCCCCTATCTTAGCATTATATATTCATTATTAGTCTTTAGCAGATGCGATGACAGCAAACTTTACAAATTGCACTGCTAGATCAAATCAGTAGTAGTAAATCAAAATAAAAAAGAAATGTATATAAAAATCAACTTTAATACAACTTCTAAGAACTTGAAACAAAACTAGCAAGGATTTTGAGTTGAAACTGTTTCGATCTAGCATTACGATTAATTTAAAGCGCAGCCGGCGTAAGCTACCAATAAACATTGCAGAAGTTTGATTGCTCTTCTCTAGAAGAAGCACAATATTGCTGCCTTTTTCTAACAAAAAAGTAAAAGTATGGCAGCAGTCAACTTCTACAATTTTCTTGCTTTCCTACTTGGCAACAATAAGAAAAATCATGTTGGCTAAAGTGTCTAAAATATTTTTTTCAATTAATACGTGTTTTCCTCTGCACGAAATGTGAAAAGTATCATATTGGTGCGCAAAGTAACTATATGACGTGATTGGAAAGCTGAAGACGTTGCAAAAAATCTGCACGTTTAATAGGCCGGGAACATAAAATTATCTATAAACACAGAACTGATTCTGTTTATTATTGTGACGGTCTAATCATGCTCCTATTCTATCCTCTTCTCTTTCTCTTCTATTTCTCCTATCTATTTGAATTTGGCAGGACGTGACATGTATTGCCAACACATTACTTAATAACCCAGCAGTATTTCAGTTCCTATTTCTAGGCTGATCAGGTTACTAATTAACTGTATAGGGAGTTTTAGTTAATACCAACATCCAACATGCCTACGTTAGTTAGCTCCGGATTATAATTATTCATGCGATATACCATCATTATTTTGTATATTTCTTTAAATCTTTACAAAACTACTAGGAACTTCGCCTTCGTTTAATTGGACCGTTTAAATAGAATTTAAATATTGATATTGTGATTGGAACCAATTTTATAAATAATGACTTACTTAACCGAAATAGATTGACACAATATGAAAGGGGGAAAAGGAATAAGATCATTAATTACTTTAATGCTTAACTGTTTTTTTACTATACTGATAAAGGGCTGAAACCGACGTGCGTGCATGACTCGATGTATGAATGTGGAAGAAGCGAAAGAAATTTGTCATGATCGTAACAAGTGGAAGGAAGTCTGGAAGAATCGATCGGAGAAAGAAAGAAGGAAGAAATAATCTCTGGGAAACAGGCGTGATTTAATGTATGTACTATACTGATATAGGTTCTTCTTGTTCTTAAAGTGCCTCTCCAACACCACCTGATGGGAAGTGGTCACCACCTCCTATGTACGCCGGAGATTTAATGATACTCTTTTTAAAAAGCCGTATTACATGTTACTTGTGGCAACACCTTAAAATTACTTTCTTCCCAATATTAATTTGTCCGAATTTTAATTTTTCCGAAAGCTATGATACGCTGGAGCTATGTAAGTTTAAATGCATAATTTAATTGTCAAAGGTAGCTTTTATTATATACCTACCGTGTGGTTGCCGGGTTAGAATAGTGCCACTCCATGTCTTCCCGTGGATGTCGTAAGAGGCGACTAAGGGAATAAAGGCTTGTAGTAGGTACTGTTAGGCGATGGGCTTGCCACGGGCCTGTCACTAATACACTTGGAAACATCTTAGCCTACTTGTGCAAAATGTGGTTACAGAATTATCAAGAAGTTTTAAGACTTGTTGGTAATTCTTCAGCTCTGCCTACCCCACTCTGGGAATGAAGGCGTGAGTTTATGTATGTAGGTAGCTTTGGTTAGGTTAGGTAAGGTAAGCGATAACAAAAAGTACTCTTCTATAAAAAAAGTATTATGAAAATTAGAAATTTTGATTAATTCGGAATTATGACTCTTCGGAATTATGTAGTGTAGGTACCCGTTACCTACTTGTATAAGTTTCATTTTTTCTTTCCCCATTTGTACTCTTCTACTGCTTAAAACATTCCTTTTTTGATGGATTCTCGCGTCGTTTTAATGCAATGTGTATGTTCTTGAACTTGTTCTTTTTATTAAATCTCTCGTTCCGTCTACATAATTTTCTTGCTTTTTGTCTAACCGCCGTACTCAGGCAAGTTTTTGAGACGAAAAAATTGTTCCTTTTTCAAACATGTGTATGAGAAATCGTCACTAAGGACTGTATCGGTATTATCTGACTCTGATTTTAATCCGGATGCTTTTTAAAGATTATGTTTTATTTTTTGTCTTAATTCCTCGATTTTTAGTAGCTTGGTCAAACATAAGATAAAACTGATGCTGTCATATTACAGGAATTTTCGCTTTCAGACATCCAATAATGAAATTCACTTTGTAATTGATTAATGAGCATTTCTGAAAATTTGGTCACTGAGTGACATCTCCAGATTTATAAAAAAGGAGTTCGGTAAACAGAGTACAAGCAGTTATAAAAAAATATTCTGATGTGTGCAAGATATTATTTTTATATAAGTAATTTCCTTCCTTATTAGTTGCGTCCTTTTTTTTTTACCATAACGTACGAATTTAGGCAACCAAAAATAAACTTCCCGTACAATATTACGAAAGTCGTAAGGAAATTACGTTATTAATGCATAGTAGTACCTGGAGATGACGTACCCGACAGTTGCAAAAAGTAAGGAATTAAAAAAAACGTATTAGGTAGTAAAATTTTAGAAGATAAAACATATTTAGGATTAAAAGTGCGTTACAATTTTCGAAATAGTGTGTGACAGTTAATCACCAACATTATTTAATTTGTTATGGTTTGATTATGAATGTTCGCGAACCGAGGAATTCTTACCACCACCGACCAATTTTAGCAACCGTTAGCGTTATTTGTAAATAATTATCTTTGATATGTGCCATAATAGCAACACGTTTTACTGTAAAATAAACTGGTTAGCAACCTATTACGTTTATATTATAATATAACGACCCAGCCTAGACGGACAGCAAAGACGATTACCATTTTTTACTTACCTATGCAAAAGGCTAATATATAATAATGATCAAGTTAATAAATGTCAGTTTAAATACTTCATTATGTCTAGACAAACAAAGGACGTGGGCTGCAATTTTTATTAATAAAATTACGCGCATCGAATAATCATTATTGTAATTCAGTTGACATTGTAACTGCACATCAAGCATTTAATTAAGTGTTATGTATCCTATTGTTATAATCCTAGACCGTTTTGGCAAGGAAATGTGTTCTGCATTGTTAATGCAGTGTTCACTTGTCACGAATTGAATATACTTCTGTTCATAGTTTTAATTCAAATTCAAGTTCAATTCTTTGATAGGTATATGGCTAACGTCCACTGGGACAAAATGGCAATTTATAACTTAATATATAAGTAATTAAAATACTTAGCTGAAATTTATACAAAGGAAGTATTTACAAAAGTGAGGACATAACTAAGACTAGCTAGCTAGGGTGAGATAAAATAATAGTTTTAATTTAAATTGAGCTACTTAACTAACTGGCATCTGTTAGAGAATCTACACAATATAAAATGTTAGCTTCATACGCTTGAAGCTTTACTTTGGGGATGAAATCGCGTGTAATAAATTAAAATCTATTTTTAATTAAGGTTTGTCTTTTCGAACTTATTTTAGGTATAATAGTCAATAATGGTGTTTATATTCTATGCAGCTAAGGCGATTATATCGTCAAATAAATCACCAGTGTAACTTGGTGGTTGGACATGAAAGGAACATCTTCTAGCAACGGTCATTTTCGCTAGTTTGCTGGAGCGCACGGTCGAAAATAAGTACATATTTGCTAAACGTCCCCATAAACCAATTAACAGTCGGACTGACTGAGGGGTGCAGCTATCTGTTAGAACGAGAGTGGCATATATCTCTCTTATTCTAACAAACAGCTGCATCCCTCTCGACCTGTCAATCCTACTGTTGATCTATGAAAGCCTTTAAGAACCACTTGCGAGTCCATCGGTCAAATCAGGCTCATATATACATACACGTCCCAAAGACACCCAAATGTCTACACGCCCCTGTGCGACTAACAATAAGGTCGAGGTATAAATATATTTGACGCGATGGCTATGTAGATAATTATCAATGCTTTCGACTGTACCTCGTACCTAGATCTCGTCGTCAAACTCTCAGCGCCTAAGTGAATAAATTCGAAGACGATATTCAATATTGGCTCTTAAAACATAAATACAAACTTTTTCGAAACATCCCAACGTTGACAGCCAACTGGTCGATTTAAAACTTTAAATTACAATCATGCGAAGTTAAAGTCAATCAAAGCGTCAAACAGCTTATCTTTCTTAAAGGTTGAAATAATAAAGTTTGTAACAATAATGGGTCATAAACCTCTAGATTTCTCGGCAGTTATATCTAAACAGCGTAAAATATACGTTTTTTCATCTTCGTTTTAACAGGAAGCCATAAATCTTGAATCACCCACATAAATATCTTGTGCTATTCCAGGTTTATCGTCTTATTTATCTCAAAGTGCTTAATCGGTTGATTTAACATTATTTACTAACTCTGAAAGATGGGTTTTCGATATCACACCGTGAAGTTGGAAATCATAATAATATTATGATACTAATAACAAAAGAGTTATTATTATCCTGTGAAGATCGCGGGAACGCGCTGGATGCGAAAAGCACAAGACCGGTCTGAGTGGAGAGCCTTGGGGGAGCCCTATGTCCAGCAGTGGACGTCTTTCGGCTGACATGATGATGAATAACAAATAGAAGATGGGTTCTTACCGCGGTTTGAGTCAATTCATGAGTTCCCGATCCCGATATTCTGAGGATACTTATTGCAAGTCACGATCACGGGATAACTGAAGCTAGCAGGTAGATTGACTGTTAAGTATAACTGTATTGGTCTATCCCCTTTATTTTTCGTTTATTATTACAAATATTACGACCAGAAGTCGCTCGAAAGTCAAATAAGTGTTAAGAACATATTTGTTGCCGATTGCGAGTTGGACTCGCAAACGAAGAGTTCCGTACCTGCCTAAACAACACGTTTATTGTATGGATTCCGTGAATGATTAACATACTCGTTTTACCTAATTGATGTTATCATGGCTATAAGTAAATACATACCTAATCTGTGAAAAAATCAAGTATCTCTTTTGGTTATTGAGATAAATCCCGCTGACAGGCAGACGGACGAATGGACAGCGTAGGGTCCGATTACCACCCTATGGGTTTGGAACTCCCTAATCTCCCAAGTTCATGAGCCAAAAAACCTCAAATAATCCAGAGTGTATTAGTAGACAATTTTTAATATAAGAAATAATAAACAATATCTAGAAAAACTTTGAACCAGATGCTGAGTAGATTTAATGCTTGAAGTTTAAATAAATGTTGGCGAGTCACGTATACATGTCAGTAAATGGCCTTTTCATTTATTGAAAACTCCATAAAGCGGGTAAACCGGACATGTTACTGTCGTCGCCGCCTCGCCGGTCGGTGTGGCGTGTTACTTTAACCTCTTTTCCGTTATTTTGGCATTCAATAATATTATCACCCATGACATATTGGTCATGTTCGTAATTAAGATCACTCAATTGTGCGAATGGGATAACTTGGAATACTGTCGGAACATTACTTTCATAATGAAAAAGAATAGGGATCTATGTTTAAAAAAGCCAGGCAATAGCACGTCTCGGACCATGCTCCGTGTAGGGTTTCGAAAAGCTACAAACACTAAACGATCTCAAAAAACTGTCATAGATGATTTTTAGGTATTATAACACTTTAGTCGCCTATATCTTAGCAACCAATAAAGTTTACAATAATATGTGCTTTCTTTTAAGATATTGAAAATATTTTTAATATTTCTAGTTTCCGGTTTCAAATAAACTGGGTAAAATAACACCTCTGCCCTTCAATCACTTGATTGTATTACAGCCCCATGACGTAATGCAGCTTTGTAGGGTTCCGTAGACAAATAGCAAAAAAAAAGTTGTTTGTCATTGTCATCAGGATCAAAAATACATTATTTTATTATACTTAATGTATTGTAGCTAACTACTGCGTTGTAAAGTAAATTAGGTAGTTATAGGTACCGTTTATTCTAAGACAGCTTTCGTGTGTGTGGTGTGTGTGTGTTGATATGTCAAAGAAAATCTACATAAACTCTTGACTATTGGGACAATGTGATCAAAATACTATAAGTTGTACGGTTAAGTTACGTTAGGTTAGGATATAATGAAAACAACTTTTTTATCTTTCCAAAAAAAAAGTGTAAAAAATCTGTTAACTAGTTGTATTTCAATCAATCAATCAATCAATCAATCAAGATGTTACAGTCAATTTTAAATAAATAAATATCAGGGACAATATCACACCAATTGACCTAGTCCCAAACTAAGCTCTAGGCTTGTACTATGAGTACTAGACAACGATATAAATACTTATATAGAGAAATATATACTTAAATACATAGAAAACATCCATGACTCAGGAACAAATATTCGCGCTCATCACACAAATATCTGCCCTTACCGGGATTTGAACCCAGGACCTCTAGCTTCGTAGGCAGGGTCACTACCAACTAGGCCAGCGCGTCGTCAAATAATAATAATGTCCAATGTATCCAGCCTGCAAGCAAGCGTGCAAATATTAATTTTATACAATATAGAAAGAAATTGATTAAAAAAACAAAATACATTTAAAATTACAAAGAAAAGCGTAAATATATAAAATACCATAAGTATCAGTGATCACAAATTAATATAAGTTATTACATTTTATTACATTGCTCGAGGAAGTCCTTAACACTACAGAAACACCCATCTAGGAGCCAGTTCGACAATTTGTTCTTAAATCTATTTCCCTAAATTCTGGATCATGTTTTTTTTTCAAAATCCTATTTATTAAGTTACATGCTGTACGGAACCTAGAACTTAAGTGTGTGACACGCCCTTTTCCCGTTTTATTAGACTAAAGCTTTAGTCGTGTCGTATTTTTTTGTATCCTTTTCCGGTTTACGGATAGATCCCTAAATCCTGTATTACAGAAAGGTTTCCGATACTCCTGAATAATAATTAAATTCCGAAAGATTTTCGGTGGCAAACATTCCTCGCGTCTATTAGGGTCGGAGAAAAATGCCTTTGACTGCTTTCTGTTCGATACGGATGGGAAATATGTTTTAATACCGGCCACGGATCTCTTTTTTTTTGTCGTGGATGAAAATAGACTTACTCAGAGACATTTTTTTTAAATTTATTATGCCAAGATACATACATACATTAAATCACGCCTGTTTCCCAGAGGGGTTGGCAGAGACCACTTCTTTCCACTTGCTACGATCTATGCCAAGGATACACATTGTAAAAACATTCAGAATAGTTTCGACAAACTGCTTTGCAGTTTGTTGGCGAAGACAGCACTCTTTTTTACCCGACTGCGTCAGAAGGAGGGTTATGTTTTTCGAGCGTATGTATGTATGTATGTATGTATGTATGTATGTATGTATGTATGTATGTCTATTTCTGGGCACGCTCTGCAGCCTAGACGGCTTGACCGATTTTAACATACTAGGTGTCATTCGATTCGTCTTAATTGCCGAAGTGACATAGGGTATATAATATTTCAAAATGGCGTCTGCAAAAACAAAGAGGGGGTTTTAAAAAAAAAAAAATTGTTTATTATATCAATATGGGTCTCAAATGAAAGCTAGTAAATAGCCCATTCCAAATATATACATTATAATACTTTGATGCTACCATTTAGACAGGGAAATCAAAAAGGACGCATTGTTAAGTAATAAATATTTCTTGTTGAGCTGTAAACGCCTACAATATAAACCATTAAGAAAGTAGTGTAATAATTAATAATTCACGAATACCTACTACATACTTGATTAATGCACATTGATGTTATAGTATAAATTGCTGGCTAATACCTACCTAATGCGCCATCCTGCCTACGCATGGACAGTTTATTTAAGTAAAGATACACGGAATAGGTAACCTCAATGTAGGTGCTTAGTCTAGTACCCAGGTACACGTATGACGTACTGACCGTTGAGGAACTAAATTGTTAGATATTAAGAGAAGTTTAGTTGATTTATACCTACTTACTTCAATTTCTCGGCCTAAGTAGGTATCTACAATCTGTTCGATCGGCCTCCATCTAACCAAATGAACTAATCTTACGTTACTACTGGGGATCGATTTTTGAATGCACGATGCTTCTTTTGCTAAAAGGAGAGTTCCGCTTGTAATTTGTTACTTATAGCTTCGTGACATTAAAAAATCGAGCTCCAGAGCTCATTTAACGTTTGGTTATATTAATAAAACCACTAATTTATTAATAAAAACTAAAAAATGTGAAATAAACTAAATTATTTAAATAAAAACAAAAAACCCGACTGCAGTAAAAAAAACAACTGTAAAGCGAGAAACAAGCTATATAATCGATAGGTAAATACTTATAATGTACCATGCAATGATTTTTTGTTTGATACCTCGTTAACAAGTAATGCAATTTATACCAATATACATACAACTTGAATAGTGGAAAAGGTTTTCCAGGCGGGGACAAGCTATTAATCCAAATGTTTTTTGTTTCAAGAAAATACTTAAGTACATTTTATAATTCATTGCTTGTCCCCGCCTGCAATACCTTTTCCACTATTCAAGTTGTATGTATATTGGTATAAATTGCATTACTTGTTAACGAGGTATCAAACAAAAAATCATTGCATGGTACATTATAAGTATTTACCTATCGATTATATACTCGTAGCTTGTTTCTCGCTTTACAGTTGTTTTTTTTACTGCAGTCGGGTTTTTTGTTTTTATTTAAATAATTTTTTCATTTTTTTTCTTTCATAAAACAAAATAAGTAAGCACCAGTTATTTGTGCGACTTAAATATTACCAATTTTACCAAACGATGTTAAATGTTAATCAATGTTAATTGACTGTTAGTTCATACATTTTGACAGCTGTTAAAACTCTTATCGTCTGTTAATAGCTTGGTGAAATTCTACATTAAGAACTTTCACGTTCTTTATGGAAGGTTTTTTTCTTAAGAGCGATCTACCGAATTTAAAATGGTGTATTTTTACCCGACTACGGCGAATCAAAAATTAGGATATCGATAGGTTACATTGTTCTACAGAGCTTCATTGTGTTGTAGAAAACAAAAGTAAAAAGGAACAAGTTAAAGATGCTCAAAATTTTATCTTTTAATAGTATTTTACGGTCTTCATCTCAGGGTTGTCGTTTTCTTCGAGTCATGAGTAGTAGAGAAGCATTTTATGTCCAAACATAAAATTTACGATCACTTTTACTACATGGTAATTCCACTTCCGGCAATTATTGCATACAGACCAGATACTACCGATCGTTTAATCAACAAATGGATGTTCCCATCACTCTAATCCATGGATGTGAAAGAGACCGCAATGATTGATACATCATCATGTCCCCGATTATCACGTGTCGTATAAATGCAATGCAATCAGTCTGTCAAACCCTGCTTTTCAAAGTGCCATAGATAGCTATTTATATGAATTTACGACTCAACATTTGGGCCACGGGCGCTGGATGCGATAAGCGACCCGCCCTCGCATCGCTTCGATGTATGACACTTTTCTGTACCACACGTAACATAATCCTGAATTGATTATACATAAAAACCTTCATCTTGAATCACTCTATCTATTGATGAAAATCATATTAAAATCCGTTGCGTGGTTTGAAAGATCTAAGCGTATACACCGTGTTTTTTTTGATTTACGATACCTTCGGCATATTTTAATATTTTTTTTTTCTCTTTGGAGCAAAGTAACTAAATGAACTTTGCTCCATAGAGAAAATTTTTTTTTTTTTGCAATATAAAAAAAAACGAATCTACAACTTAGTTTCTATGGATGTCCCTAGTAATATGCCGAAGTTATCGTAAATCAAAAAAAACACGGTGTATACAGCGGGACAGACGGCGGGAAGCGATTTTCTTTTATACTGAGTAAAAGACATGGACCCTGTAGTAGAGTCTATTGGCTCTGGAAATTATAAAAGATCCGAGTGAAGGGACAAGTTGTTTTTACATCATTATGGCAGACAGGGATTGGGGAATTTGAAAATTAATTGGATGGTACGTATGCTGTTTTTTTAGGATAAGGTTTATTATGTGTGCATGGTACAGAACTGTCTAATTCGAACTGTGAGCATTTTGAGATGGGTGCAAAATTTTACCGAAATATTTCACGCGGAGAAAATCAGCTGTAACTTTATTTTTGCCCATATTAAGTAGTACGTCGCACGATTTCCAAATCTTGATTAACTGTGCCAACTTTAGAATCAACATACAACTTGAGTCTAAAGCAGTTTCGATTTCAATACATTGCTACGTTATTGAGGTTTGGATATCAAGTTTTATAATTACAAATTATAGTAATTTTAGCCAAGGGAAGCAAAGGTGTACCTCAAGGTAGCGTACTTTAGTAGATGTTCTGGACCGGTAAGAAGAGAGCTTTCTTTTCCCATCATATTTACGTCAGTTCTGGGACGTATTATATTATACCTCAGAGAGTAAGCGGATTTTGTACGTTTGTTATTACGTTGAGGTTAACCTTCGGACCCGCTGCACTTATCTGAAAAATGTTTCAACATGTTAAAGGTGCATTATTCTTTTCTATTCAACTCAGGTGAAGTTGGGACAGGGTAATATTCGTTTGTGAATAGTTAACTTGTCATTGATACCAAAGGAAATGAATGGGAGGTATTTTTTTTAAAATAATCACTTCTTGTTAAAAAATATAAGATCAATCAGAAAAATCTATTAAAAAGTTTTTAACAAGAAGTATATATTTTTAAATTTAAGCATTTAAAAAATGCGTTACCAAATGAACTAATTTAACGCTGCGTTAACAATTTTTTAATTGAGTACAAGGAAAAATAGAAATGCCCATTTAACAGATTTCTTCGACTGAACTCGTTGCAACTTGATCATCTACTAATCGTGTATTTTTTTTGATAAAGTCATAAAAAAATATACACGAACGGCACCCATATTTGATCAATTTAAACGTAATTTTGGGTGTAACATAATATAAATAATAAACGCCGATGGAACAAAGGAGGATCAATCAATCAACGTGTAATGTACCGTTTGAGACCTTAGAACGTAATTGGGAATTTAAATTTTAAATCTGATGCGGCAAAACCAGGATCATATTTTAATTAATTACGGGAAACAATCTCGTATGTTATGAGGTGCAGAGTTTCCTTAATAAATCATAATCCAATAAATAAGGTGCGTTAATTTTTCTTTTTAGTCTGTCTGTCTGTTAGCCAGTTGGTCCTTACATTAAAGAGCTGTTCTTTTGAACCGTAAAATATAGCGGCTTCCTTTTTCACAATATGTGCTATTACGGTCATCATCATCATATCAGCATGTTGCAGTCTACTGCTGGATATAGGCCTCCCCCAAGGAGCACCACAACGCACGATCTCCCGCCCTGTGCATCCAGTCACTGCCAGCTGCCTTCTTCAGGTCATCGGTCATCGGTTATTACGGTGGATCTTAAAAAATAATAATAAATAAAGAAAGGGGGCCCCTATCCGTATACAATAAACATTTTTGGTCAACTTACTTTTTTTTATTTTTTTTTATCATAGAAATGGTATAAAACATACAAGGCTCAAATCTGTTATAGTACGAACTTTAACAAAAACAGCAAATGCTAAAAACCGGTCAAGTCCGTATGGCACAGTTATTTTGGTAGTAAAATAACAAAAATAAATATTTTTAGGTGGGTACATCATACATGTAACAAAAAATAAAAAAAAAAACTGCATAAATCATCGTGTGGCACAAATTTATTTCAACAGTTCTTTTAAAAGCACTTTAAGGTTCCTCAGTAAAAAAAAATATTGAGTGTATGTTTTCAGATATAATCGCCCCGAAAGTTGCATAAATTGTGTCCCCTCCCTTTTATCTTTTAAACCGTATGTCCAAATACTTTCAACGAAAATTATTTTCAACCTATTCGTATTGGAAAAACTGCGCTTAAAAGGACGTAGGTGACATGAAAATACGCTCTTTTGCCGTTGCACTTTTTTGTGGTTGTAGTAACGCCTTCGAAAACCTACACTGAGCCTGGTCCGACATGCTCTTGCCCGGTTTTTTTTTATTTGGCAAACAATTATTTTTAAGTAAAGTAAAGACTTTCAAATCGAATCGTGTGTTTTCACTCCACGAATGACTCACTTTTTCATTTTGACTAACATTTATTGAAAATACTTTCCACTCTGAAGTTTAAGTTTCATAAAAAAAATAGCGTCATGGTTCTTATGCCCATCTTCGTTATAAGACAAAAGGTTACATAAAAATCCTTTTCTCTGTAGTTTAAGCATTATACGTCTTTCAGTTTACACTTTGTTGTTTGATATAAATCCTATGACGTTGGCACGTAAATCAATTCTACGTAACACAATGGTTCCATACGTAAACACAATGCAGTATATTGTATGTATGCGATATGTTCATACGACCTTTTCTCTTTTAAGTAGAGTAGCCAGATGGAGAGATAATTAACTGCCTCTAAATGTAGTTTTACTGCAAATCTCATGTCAAAATCTATTGTATTTAAAACGGCCTGGATTTTTATTATACTGTTACTAGATTTACGTGTTATACTGAATATCTTTACAAAATCGGACAATAAATTCGACGGTCCCCATAGAACAGCGCGCATTGACGCTTCCTCAAACTAACCAAACCTATCAAGGTGAGTTTCTAACCTAACTTAACCTAATTTAGCAAATTGTCTTGTTAAAATTAATATCATTTTAATAAGTTTGATTTAAAATATGTAAAATGATTATTATATCACTTGATCGTTATTCCAAATGTTTTGTTCTTTTTAATAAATATACCTAATAATGCCATTGGATGTCATTATTAGATATCAAGTTATACAAAATGTTGTTTTGATAAATGAGTGTTATATCACTTGTCCGTTATGCTACAAAAAATACAAGTACATTTTGATTTATGCTGGTCGTTTTTTTTTTTTTTTTTAGGTAGTTAAATGAAATTATGCAAAATGGTTTTAGGCCGAATGAAACGCTCTGAAACGAAATTTGTTATGATCGCATTGATAATATTTTACTTTTCTTATAGAATTAAACCGGGCCAAAGGCCATTCTAGTGTAGGTCCAAAGCCACTGTTTATTGTGTTTCTATTAAGGTTAGGTAAATATCTTTATTACCTACAACTCAAACCGGTTGATAATTATTCTGTAATTACTTAAACATAATGCTATATAATATATATATTATGATGTAATATATGCCCCGTGTGGTTGCCGTGCTAGAATAGTAGATACCTACCGTTCCATGTCTTTCCGTGGATGTCGTAAGAGACGATTAAGGGAATATAGGCTTGTAGTACTGCTAGGCGATGGGCTTGCAATCTGTCACTAATATGCTGGTAAATATCTTAGCATCTTATCTTATAAACAACTTTTTAAAGTTGTAGGTAATTCTGTAGCTCTGCCTAACCCACTCTGGGATTACAGGCATAAGGTATGTATGTAATATGAGTCGCTTAACTCCGATACATCCATGCAAAATTACAACGGAATTTGCGGCTTTTTTCAAACAAGTTAAGTTTTAAATTAATATACCAAATTTCAAAGAGATATCACAGTTTGAAGTGAGGCGACTCATATATTAACCTGGTCTCTTTTTCTATTAAAACAGAGTACAGAGAGAGACAAAGTTTCGAATTTAGTGTTTTGGATAAAACAATCGAAACTTGGTCTCCCTCTCTACTCAATCACAATAGAAAAAGAGCATAGATTACTGACGTACTAGTAGTTCCAAAAGTTTAAAATGGAGTGAATTTTGAATAGGATTAAGTGGTCCGGGCACTGAATGCTCTAGACAGCATATTTTGTTCCTAATCCCTACGTTTTCAAGTCACGCGACACTTGGCAACAGTTCTCGGAAACATTTATATTGCGTGAGGGAGTGGAATGAGCTGCTCGCAACGTTAGTATCACTTTACCTAGATTGAAATAAGGCGGAAAGAGAAGGCCGGCTTATTGTCGCCTGCTGTTCTTAAATCGTGCATTTCATGAAAATTTTATCGAATTAAATAAATATGAGGTGAAAATACAATCTAAATCTAAGCTCCGAGTTTGTACTATAGATACTATACAGGGTTATTGGTAAGTCGACCTATTCCCCTCTAGGGGTTATGGAGGAGATCATTTGCAATCATTTTAGTCCCATAATACCCTACGCAAAAGTTGGTATTTTTTGTGTCATTTATGTTGAATTTAAACTGTTAACATGTTTTTTTTACTTTTTAGTCTCGCATTCTTAAACGTGTACAGATAATTTAACTTTTAATATTGCATAACAACAGCAATTTTACTTTATACAAAAGCTATTTTTTTTTATTTGAAGTGCAAACTTGTTTTTTTTTTATTTTTGAAGATGCGTTTCTGACTATTTTAACAAACAACTTAAATTTAAATTATCTCAGAAATGGTTCACTTATGATATGAATGCATAGGGTACTATGGGACTAAAATAATTGCAAATGACCTCTCCCATAACCCCTAGACTAGAATAGGTCGACTTACCAATAACCCTGTATAAGAACAGGTATCTACAGTAATAGGTAACCTACCTAAATATTTAGAGGTAGGTATAAGTACCGAAACTTATAATACTCGTAATAGAAAAAGTCTAAGACTTTGGAAGAAATGTTTGCGCTAAAATACAAATATTTGTCTTTACCAGGAATTGTATCCTGGATGCACAACCTGCTTTAAGGATGCGTCAAAAGCATAACCAACTAGTCTAGAATAACTTTGTCTTATAAAATGTAGCTATTCAACCGGTTCCCAAATAAATGGCCAACTCGTGTGTGAGTAGCCGAAAACAAGTGTACGGTTTTATTTAAATTTAACCTTTGAAGAGGCCTCATACTTGGGATTGTTCATATTTTTTAAATTACTCTACTTTGAAAACCATTTCAAGGAATAGGGTTTTAAAGCCGTTCTGCATTATTAAGTTTTTGAAATATTTATCTATTTCTGACATTTCGACAAAAGTATATTTGACCTTTGTTTGACTTACGTTTTTGGCTTGAAGCCCTCCTAGGTGTATCATACGGGTTAGGCGAAAACCGCTTCAAATATTATGTTTTATTACACTATTACAATCACTTTTTATTAGATATTATTTAATTGTTGTAATTTATTAGAAAATGCCAACTCAAATTTAAAATAATGATCCATAAAATTACTGCTAAATAAATAAAGATAATAAAACAAAACTATTGGGTCAAATACAAAATTAATGAAATTGGTCTCTTAAAATTACCTATTCTTTTGAATTAGAATGTAAAAACCGTGAGTTTTTTTTTTTGGTCTATCCCAATTCTGGGGCCCTAGTGAAAAAGGGTACAAGTCGACTAAACTCGTAATAAAAAAGGGTAAGTATAGGTATAAATGCATGAAATATATTAGTACTTATAACCTTTTTCACTAGATACGACCCCAGAATCATAATGCTATGCCACGCTCACAAAATCATCAAAAGATATGACTTTGTGTTTCCGCGCGCAGAACGCCAAATTCGACTCGATAGTCAAATTAAAAAAATGCTGCTCGTGAATCAAAACTCATCCTTAAAGGTTTCAAAATGCGAAAAAAGGGTTATATTTAAGAAATAAACCTATCGAAGGTTTTATTCTAATCGTCTTTTCACGTTTAATAGTTTCAAGGAAATATGACAAAGTTAAATATTTCCAAAGAACTGTTTCATAGCTAGACCCCGCTATCGGAGGTGCAAAATGGTAGCTGTCAAGTTCTTAGGGATGGGTAAAAATATTCATGATGTCGATATCGATATTCTTACTTTTTCTGTACAATTAGTTTTATATATGTAGCTATACCATTTTTTAGACTACAATTTAACATGTTTTTTTTAGAAGCCATGATAATCATTGTCATCAGAAATGTAAATAAAAATAAATAGCGCTCAGATATATTGGGTTTATTGTTGAATAAATTCATCGTGACTGCAATAGATTATTACAGAGAAACTGAAAAACAATACGATAGCCCTTTAAGAGACATTTAATAATTATTTAATTTTTAATTAATTTATGAATGGTGCTATGAAGATAACGATAATTTGTTAGTAATGATGAAATATTGAGGAATTTTATTTATAGAAATGAAAAATGTTTAACACATTCATTTTGTAATTATATAGTCCTGTTTTATAAAATAAACACGTTTAATTAAAGTCCTAGACTCTCATTATGGCAAAGAAAAATTATCGACATGTAGCTATAATTATCGACATATAGCTAGTATTTCAAAATAATTTTTACCCATCCCTAAGAACTTGACAGCTACCATTTTGCACCTCCGATAGCGGGGTCTATTCATAGCCATGGTTCCTGAGATCCAGATCGCGGAACACTACCGGCTTTATCTTATGTAGCCTCTTAAAGATACGTTTCTTCAGCCAATTAGCATACGTGAATAAACTTGAAAAAGTAGAACATTTAAGATAAAAGGTCAGCCTTAGCAACTGATATTAACACAGACGTGATGCGTGCGCATGGCTAATCTGAATTATGGCTCTGATGGCTTTACTCCGCAAAGACCACACGCCGCCAGTGAATTACGAGCTGTTGTCTGATGGTATCAGCGCGTCTCTCCAGGATATTAATGTTGAGGTAAAGTGACGATGAAGATTTAACATTGTGCAATTCGACGAAATGTAGGTACATAAAAAACATAATGGTGTGTGGAAATTGTAATGCGTATTTCTGTAAGAAAATGTGTCAATTTTTTTTTTTAATGATATGTAACTAAATTAGACTTAATTGTAAAAACCATTTTTAAACGAAAGACTAATTAAATGTATTATAATCTTACAGTAACTGATAAATAAGTGACTTATTTTATATTTTAAGCACAGCAGGTAGTATTGTTTGATATAACTTTAACAACCCGATGAAAACGAAGTACTTACGTCCAAACAAGAATTTGTCAAGACAACAATTAAATTGTCTCCAATCAGGAATGTGTCGAAAAAGGAATCAATCAAAATATAGCAACACTAGACTAATAACTGACACGCGCTCTGCAGTTCAAAGGAAACAATCTGGCACATCGGTTTTGCGGTTAACAGAAGCACCGCACACTATCTACCGTTTGCTACAAATAGCAATAAGTACTGTACATTTCCAGTCAAGGAAAGGTAATCATGTACCATCGTAGAAATCTGCCGCAATGACAGACACCATCAATCAAACTTGTAAATGCGCAAATAGGTCGGAATCGGCTGGAAGAGGTCGGAGCAAGCGTGTTTACCCTGGTCACCATATTGATGTGACCATGTGACCTTGGCGCCACGGGACCAGAATACTTCGGTAGGTACGTGGTCATTATACCTATACTGTTATGACACCTTCCTACCTGGTGTAAGAGACCTGATGTAAGAGAAGAGGGATTTCGGGTCACGAGCGGTAATTGCGGAAAACTCATGAATTTAAACCTTTTAGATTCTTAGGTTATATGGTTTATCAACAAAAATTATGTACCTATTTAAAGTTAATTTAGAAACTTTATTTTTATGATTTAAGAGCGTTCCAATTTTGATAGTTTTTAATAAAACAGAAAGATCCACGAACGAACGTACGTTAAGCAGTCACTGAATTACGTTAATTTTGAAATATACATTTTGATTTGATAGGTATAGCGTAAAAACATACAATTAAAACTCTTACCTTTCGTTATTGATTGACTGACAGACAACACACAGACTTAACCGCTAAACCTAGAGACTTGAATAATGAAGGCAATATTCCTTGGATACCTAATAAACGTCGCGTCCTAATAAATATTTAATAATCTTGACCGATTTTAATATTTTTTTTATAAGAGTGGGCGGCGAAAGAGCATGTAGGATACCTGATAGGACATACATACATAAACTCACGCCTTTATTCCCAGAGTGGGGTAGGCAGAGCTACAGAATTACCAACGACTCTAAAAACTGGTTGATAATTCTGTAACCACATTTTGCATAATTAGGCTAAGATGTTTACCAGTGTGTCCCTACTATAGTGACAGGTTGTAAGCCCATCGCCTTACATTACTACAAGCCTTTATTCCCTTAGTCGTAAGAAGTTATCAATAAATATTTTGTAAATCTTTTTGTTTCTTTATAAAAAAGCTTTCTGCCGCTCATTCAATCGCGATCTAATATCGTGTTTCTGAGTTTCAAGAAATACTTTGATATGGACGGCAATACGACGACACAACACGCTCAATACCGGATTTATCGCAATATTCATACACAGATTGTATGAATATTGCGATAAATACTGTACGTGTGGCATTCGCTTATGAAATGTATTGAAGTTCAGTGATATAAACAGTCACCTATTATTTGCGTGGCACCCGCTGATATTATTATCAGTATAGATTTTCCGTTTGCTGTGCTTTCAATGATATGTCTACAGCACCCGTTTCAAGTGCTGTAGTGACGTAAACCGGGAACCCTTCAGGGTTCAATCAGTTTATTGAGTGGCCATTCAGTTGTTGTTTGTTTAAACTTGTTTCGTCGATCTTTTCAATCTATACATATACTGCGTCTATTAGTTTATACATATTTTTTTTTTAAAGTACTTAGATAATTTGAATAAAATTTAATGTAATGTGTTTTTGGTTTTGGTTTAAAATCTAACCCTAACCAACAAAAACCCATTAATGTATTAATGCCAGTTAGTAACCGAATTTCGTAATCTATTTCAAATTGAAAAAAAAACTTAATTACAAAACGGGAAATGGTTTTTACTGCTTTACAACTAGATTTGTAACAAGTCTTGAAATGGGAAAATAAATCCCAGGCCAAAACTATCTGATATTAATGTATTTGTTTTGAAAAATATTTTGATCGGTTGAGACATAGAAAGAAAGATGTGTGAAAATTAATTATTCAGTACCTTGTCATTAATCGCTGTGACAATTCATATATGGCAGTTTAAACATGACATTAAATAGAAAAAGTATTAAAGTGTACACATATTTATGAACTCGACTGTACACTAAATAAACATTGGTATAGCGGTTTATACATGTCAATCGTTTGCTCACACGCCCCAGCTTTTTCCCATGTAGCAATCTACACGCAAAATATTTTCTGCGGCGGAATAAAATACAAATCGCAAAAAGTTAGAAAACCTAAACTTGCTATATTTATTTATTATTTATTTGTAAAACTAACGTCAAGTAGTATAGTTATTGAGCAAACGAATAGTTATTGATCAAGATCTTATCTGAGGCGGTGAGTGATACGTGATATAAATAGTTGAACCATCAATGAACGCGAGCGTTGAGTGATTGAAAAATAATTTCGTGGTGAATTCCGAAACAAATAATCGACGTGCGCAAGCAAATAAATCACTTAAAGGTAAGCAAACTGATAAATTAAATTAAAAATTACCATGCAAGGTCAGGGTTAATTAGCATAACTCTGTTTTGTCGAATTTGCTTATTGGGCTTGTTATTTTTTTATTTTATGGCATAGGAAGGCAATCGAGCACACAGGCCACCTGATGGTGAGTGGAAACTGTGACCCATAGACATTCGCATTCACAAGACTGCAAATGCACTGCCAACCCTGAGGAGCAAGATGGAATGCCTCTATGCTAGTCATTTCACCGGCTGTCTTATCCCCAAACCGGAACACAACAATGCCAGCACTGCTGCTTGGCGGTAGGTTAATGGATAAGATGGTGGTACCAACCCGGACGGACCCTGCACAAGGTCCTCCCACAAGTAATTGTAAGTAGTTGTTGCCGATGATCATTACTATCATGACAAAGTCTGTTGCTATCTGATAATCATAATGTTAATTTGTAAATTCTAGAAAATAATACATTAGTTCTTAATTAATCAAATTATTACTGTACTTATAGTGTGTATAGAATTTCTAGTGTATTGTGCTGGATTAAATGAGTTTTACTTTTTTGCCTATAATAAGCAATCGTCATGAGTTTAGTATCTAGTCACAAGCCACATGAAAATATTAAATCGCACTTCCCGTGTAAGTAATTTTTCTCTAAAATTGTTGACTATAAAAAAGTTTTCTTTCTTTACTGACATAGGTACAATTATTTTAGTTTTTATACGAATTTGTTACTCGATTAAATTTCTACAAGATGGCGGCG
Organism: Acleris emargana; assembly: GCA_927399475.2. NCBI lineage: Eukaryota > Metazoa > Arthropoda > Insecta > Lepidoptera > Tortricidae > Acleris > Acleris emargana. Next base: position 9,053,694 of record OV656851.1, read on the forward strand.
TTAATTTAGAATACGAGCCATATTAAAAAAAGCTTACAGAGTTTTAGGCACAATTTCCTTTTTAACAAAATCCTTAAAATTTTACGGTTTCAGAAATAAAACCGTTATTTGTTATGACAATTACGTATTATGTCAAATATGTATTATTACAATTATGTATTATGATAATATATTATGTATTTGAATTTATAGATTATGATACGATCCCTTGATGTCGCCTTGCAATTACTTAAACTAAAAGAAAATTTCCTGTTATTCCCCTTTTTCTTCCTGTCGGGGCTGATTTTTTAGAAATCCTCTCTACCTCCTCTTCACTCTGTAGGTCCAGTGGTTTAGGAGGTACGTAGTCAGTATGTCAGTTACGAAAAAGTTTTATATTTCGTATAAATAGATAGCCGTCCATGTAGCAACGCAACGTATGTGCAGCAATTTCGTTTTATATCTATCATTATTGTGTTGATTTTGCCACTACACTGAACGATTGCATCTCTCAAGTGATTTATCTATGCAACAATATAATGGTTAAGTGCATTCGTCAATATGTCCATAATACAATGTCACGAGCTTATGCGGTACTTGGTATTAATTCAACGATGAACCTGACTAGGTAATAACTCTAGAATGCTTGAGCCGATTCATGGCTGTTGCTACCCGGCCAGTGCTGGATTAAGCATGCGCGGGGCCCGTAGCAAGTTATATAAAGATACCTTTTTTTAAAGTTATTTCTTAACTTTAGGGTGTTTAATAAAACAGAACTGGTAGAAATACATGACAGAGAGACCGTGGGTGCGTGGGCCTACCCTTGCTACATGGCTAATCTGGCACTGCACCTTGCTGAACCTAATCGTATAGCAGCATCTCCCGTGAAACATCTCTAGATTACTTATATCAGAGTTAACTGGTAGAGAATGTCTTACGGCATTAAATTTGCCTTTAGTATATTAATTGTATTATTTTGTGCAATTATGATTACTTAAATAAATAAATATTGGGTAAGAAGTGCACCCGGATAAATGATCTCCACTCCTCGATTTTGTTTCGGTATTGTGTTTTTTTTAAATATGATAATCAACACAATAATAATTTTGTGTTAAAGATGTAAAGCAAAGAATTATACACTCAGTTTCAAGTTCAAACTTATCAATCCTGACTTGAAGTTGTGGATGTTGTTAAGCTTGATAGATATTAATAACACACTTAAATTAACTTAGCAAGGTTTACTGTATAAGTAATAGGAAGGGTACTTAACCCGACCCACATTTTGGCCTGCTATTAGAGATTGAGCTGACTCCTCATCAATTAGGAAGCAATTTGGCGGGGTCCCAATAATTAGTGTCTACCAATAAGGTACGATTGTTGGAATGTCAATATATTCTAAAGATACTTCCCCTTTTTCATTAAGTCCCGGCTTGGGCTAAGTGACGTTTGGGAATTCGACGAGGACAATAAAGAAGATTAATTACGCGAGAGGTGACGGGATATCTTCAAAGTCGACTTACGTCAGTCTAGATTGAACTTGGAAATTCCTTTTTAAAGTCCTGAAGATGTATAAGTGTATAATTTTAACGTGTGGATATGTGAATCTGTGTTTGTTTGTCTGTGTGTCTGTGTATCTGTGTAAAATCAGTGTGAAGTTTTAACGATGTATGCGTGATTGCGTGTTATTAACCCGAAGGAAGTCTGAATAAAACCCACAATCAAGAAATAACACACAACAAATTATATATATACAGGCTGTCCCAGAACTTGACGTAAATATTAAGGCATAAGAAAGCCATCAAGCGAGCTTTTGTATACTAACGGTACCTACAGAATATAGTTTTAACATTCCTTAATATAAATTAATTTAGGAGTTAATATTAAGTTTGTAATGATACTGGTAAAGAAAGCTACCTTGCATTACACCTTTAGACTAATTGGCTTACAATAACGAGAAATACTTTAGTGATTTATTTTGAGTGCGTTGATATTTTTGCATTATGGCGTAATTCGATACATTGCTACGTTATTGAGGATTGGTTATCAAGTAAAATTATGCCTATTTTTATGCAAGGGAAGCAAAGGTGTACCGCAAGGTAGCGTTATTTACCGATATCATTAAAACCCTAATAATTGCTAAGCTAATTAACACACAAGTTAAAACTATATTCAGGACCGAAAAAAAGGCCCTTAACATTTACGCTAAGTTATGGAAGTATAGGGTACTCGGGAAAAACATTACCTTTCGCAGTATGGTCACAAAAACATTATAAAACTTATATTAGCTATCAGCAAGCGTATGATAATGCAAATCGAGATGGAAATTTCTTTCCTCGTTGCGATAGTCATATCATATCTAAAAGGCGAAAAATTTACGATACTCGAAGCATCATTTTCGTCGGTTAAGTGTTTGGTTTGGAATATCGCAGTTAAAAATGAAGCAAAAATTCAAGCGTTTTCGAATAAATACCATTAGAGATGATCGACAGACACACCAATTTTACTAACAAGATATAATTATAATTTTACAATAAAAAGTTAATAAAATACTAAGTCACAAACGTCAAATTAGGACCAATTGAAAAAAAAATGCTTGAAGTTGACAATGTCATTATAATATGCAATGTCATTTGTAACTTAAAGGAAACTCGACCTTATTGCTGCAGAATTTCCCATTGACTTTTGACCTAAGGTCATATGTAAGTTTTTGATTTTACTTACCAATGTTCATTAAGGGCCATTTTTATAAAGCTCAGGTAATTAACTATGGTAAACATAATTTTAACGGATGGTTAAACTAACTTCAAATATTCAAACTAAGCTTCATTACGTACGTGTATAAAATAAATTGGAGCTCGTCCCCTTTTTAAGCAGCAATATTTTCTGCAACAGGCTCAATTACCAGTTCGGCATGTTCTGTGGTGGCATCATCATTAAATGCATTGGGTAGCGCAAATGAATGACTTTATCCAGAAATGCATGTGGAACGGATCTGATAAAGACTAGGAGACAGGCAACACAAACAACGAAAACTTTATTTAATAAAATGCATTTCATTATTATTTTTATTTATTTATTAATAAAGTTCAAGAGAGGTTTCTAAAGTAATTTCCAATTAAATCTCTCCCATGAAAGTCAGCTGGTGAGTCAGGGCATTAATTGTTTGTATTTAAGTCATCATATAAACTTTGATCGAAACTATGATTTGAATCCTCGTTGTCCTATGGCAGGTCTTAATTTGTGGATCTACATATAATTATGCAGTACGGCTGCAGCAACGATCACAGCCTGTGCTCTCTCACCTGATAAGCGGATTGGCAGATGAAGTATGAGGAATCTCCTTTTTAATACACCATAACAACGTTCTATAACGATTCTTGTACGGATTTGAGAGTCATTATATTAAATTTATTCTCGGGTCTGTGGGTTCCTCAAGGGAGTCATTTAATATATTTTTAGGCGATATCCACTGTCCAACCACCATGCACGATCCAAACTCATTTTGTTGAAACTGCGACTTTATAGGGCTAGCATTAAATATCATGAAATCATGTGATGATCCAGGCCATTTAACAACAATATTGGATATTAATTATTATCAAATCAGCACACAAATGCACTTTACATTAAGAGAGAAATATCCTTTCCGATTTCAAAATGCTTCAGCTTGTGGTCCACCAGGGGATTGCAAGCGAATATGAGTGCATGATGGCACCTATTACCGATGGCAATTTTGCAATGTCATGAAATTTTAGTTGACTGGCTTTCGCACTACTGATTTTGATAAATTGCTCTTTCAGAGTAGCCAAAACTTTTGAGACTCCACACAGTAGCGCAAGGAGCAGCCTTTGATACTCCTAACTATCCAGAGAGGTAACGCAGCCAGCATCATGGGTACATACAATGCCGCAAACGGATTTATTAGAGGGGTTATTCTTTTTTAGTTGTGTAGGGGAGACCGGGGCAAAACGGGATATCTAAGGAAAAAAAAATCATATAAAGAAAATTAAACAGTTTATTGGTATAATTTTTACATAGACAGCAACATTTATAAATCAACATTATATAATCAACTCGTTTTACTCGCTAAATCTTCTTATTTTGGTTAATTAGGAACAACAATTAGGAACAAAATTTTCCCATCTTGCCCCTTAGCCCGGGGCATAATGGGAAATTGCACGGGGCAAAACGGGCACACATTTTAATCGAGCTGACAACGCTCACAAGTATGCGCATCCTCATCATCCTCCTCCCATTTACCGCGATCACTTGTACGTTTATAATTACGAACCATTTTGGCTAAAAAAACGAAAAAATAAATTAAAATTCAATACCTACAACATTTTGAACATAATTCGTAAACACGGGGCAAAACGAGATAGTATCCCGTTATGCCCCGATCGTTTTGCCCCAACGAACATTTTTTGCAACAATACAAAGCATTCCTAACCTAAAACTGTGAAGGTTATAAACAGTACATAATATAAAACAATGATCTTTCCTTACGGTGCTTAGGTTAAAAATATTGTAAAAACGTGCTTACTTACTTCGTAACACATCGATACTTGTCGTACAACTTCGTAATATTATTCAAAGTATTAAGTTTTTTCGTTCAAAGCAGCCAAAACAAACAGAGACACGTTTTTTTCCGCTGACCGGCGAAATGCGACTGAAGTTTGAACTAATGGCGCTGCCGTAGCTCAATAGCGTGCAAAACTCACGCACACCAGCACATTTCCCGTCCTGCCCCGGACCTCATCTTGCCCCGGTCTCCCCTACATAAATATTATATTTAATAATTCTAGTTTTAAGTAGTAGTAGTTACATTAATTTTTAATTATTCAAATTATTACTGTATTTATGGTGTATAAAGTTTAATCAAATATTGTTTTTTATTCAAACTGATAATCTATACATCTATAACTTACTACTGGTAAAATAAATCGAAATACATATATCTTAACATCCTTAACATATTTAACTGTTTTTGTTTATTCTAAGGGAAAAACAATATTCAAGTCACATTTACGTCAAGTGTCAAAATAACCGTCCGTAAGTAAGCTTAGACCACGAGTACCACGAACCACGACATCGCTGTCGGTAGCTGCCGGGAGTAAAAATTTACTGAAAAAGTGACCGGTAAGTATAATTCACGTCAAAAATACCCAAAAATATACTTACGAAATATTATAAGACCGGCCCTAACTGACTTGTAAATAAGTGTAAAATTTCCTAAATGTTTCTTTGATGAAAGACCAAAATCGAGTGCAAATTTGCCATAACGCCGAAGTATTTTTCCACTCCAACCTCTTTCGTTTCAAAATGTTCTGACGTATATACCCTTGGCAAATATTTGTCTCGAGATACCTCATCGGGCGATAATAATCCTTTTCAGGGAAAATATCTCCTTTTTACTACGCCACTCAGTTTTTCCCTTTTATCTGAGACTAGATAAATTCCATATAAGATTTTTCACGTCAACTGCTGCTGGTGCCTAAGTAACGTATTGTATTAGACGCAAAAGCCACTCAGGTGCTGATGGAAAGCAATCTTAGGATGTTTTTTGTTATGAAAAGCGAGAATACTTTCTTTGTACTAGGATTTGTTATTATATGAATGTTCGTCAATTGATAGAAAAACAGTCCACTTGTTTTTCAAAACAATAACTTGTGTATTTTTTTATTTCAGTTTTTACTGACTAAGCGGGAAGCGGAGACTCTTAGAGATTTGATTTTACCCTTAAGAGTTTATAAAAAAAATGTACTTATGTGACTTTATTATATTATAACTGAAGCCTCATCAAGATTCTAGGCTAATTTTGGGTCATGAATGATGTTATGATGAATGAAATATGAATTTTTCAACCCCTGTGTAGTTTAAGTAGGTATGAGTAAAATATAGAAAGACCTTTCAAAGAATAATGGAGACTTCCTGATGTTAATGACACGGTACACGTCAGCGTTTCTCTTTAAACATCTACATTATACATTAAGTATTATGATCATTACTAATAATAGAACCTTACAGTGAACGTGCAATGTAAGATATAAAACTTATTTTTATTAGCTACAAAAATATTTTTAATTTTACACATTACTTGTTAAATAACACATTTAAGCAACAATATTTCCTGACGAGAAGTGTTTTAAATCACATAAAGGTATGTTATATTTAATTTAAAAGCAGTCGTTGGTGGTATATAAATTTCGTAAGTTCTGCTGTGAGTATCAAGTACTATTACAAATACCTTACTAGGCATTTACGCGTTAGAGCGATATCATCCAAGTTTAGACCTTCTAGCCCTACTCACTGAATAAACTTTGTTTTTATTGCCATTGACGGACAAACTAGCGGACAACCCACCTGATGGGAAGTTATACGGACATTTGCAGCGCCGGAGGCGTCACTAATGCGTTGGCGGCCTCAAAGAAAATTACCGAAACCCTTTTAAACATCCCCATATTGTAGCGCATTGAGGAAGTCTCACCGGGAAGTTCATTCCAAATTCAAATTCCAAATGCAAGAAACGTTCTGTTGAGCACATTTACTCAAGAAAATGGAAAATGGAAAACTGCCGATGACAGTCTAAACAGTTCCTTGGCACATTCCCCATTATACAGGCAGTGGAAAATTCAGAGTAACTACGCAATGTAATACTTTCTACTTGACAACCATTACCTTTTTTAAAGCGATTTCACGCCCTGTACTTTAGCAACGCAATGTTAACAAAAGCTGTATTTCAGTAACGGAATGGAAAAGGCAATTTAACGATTGTATTTTTATTCCAGCAATTTGTTATCATGGGGCAAATTACCTTGATAGCTATAAATTGAAAATCACAATTTACCTTCGTACCCATTATTTTGATAAGTGTTACCAAATGACTTCTGAATTCAACTGAAACTAACAAGGAAAAGCTTTTAGGGTTTCGTGTTGATTAGCTTGAAAAGAGTTAAATATAATGGTTGTCATCTATAATCGAAAACGCAAGGTTCGAATCTGATAATAGTGACAGACTGATACAGGGTGCAGAGTAAAATAATTGATTTATACTCGTACCGCGTGTGTATTCTATGAACATAAATTTAAAGTACCTACTGTTAACCATTTTATAATAAAAATATAACAATTAGCCTTAAAACTATAGCGTAACTAATTTTTTAAGTTTTCTAGAGATGTAATTTAATGCATACTTTTATTTCTTCTTTGAACTTTGATTCATTTCCATTTTAATGTTTTACTTATTCAGTTGTTGTCGTTGTTAACTTGTTACCGATAAAATGCGATTTCGATGTTTTACTAACAAAAGATATCAAATTATGTTCATTAGGGCTTGTACTTACAGCCCTTAAAATATATGCTCGTATTGAAGACACACACTGTAAATACAGTTGAACATGGCACGGACATATTGGTGACCCAAATGTATCAATCTCATGAGCTCAATTAACTGGGTGCAATCAATTTGATGCCAGCAGCACTGTAGAGATTTACCGCATTTATTTTGAATAAATGTGTTTGTTTGACACAAGCGCCATTATTTCAAAGTTAAAACCCCTCTAGCGTTACGTAATGAAAATGTTTGTATAAATAAAATTATTGTATTACCTAGGGCAATAAAATGCAGGAACATAGTGTTTTATAAATGTTTTATCACAGTAGGCAATGGGTAAAAAAGAGCATGTGTCAGGGCACACTCTTGCCTGGAGTACTTACGTGCATGACGAGTTTTACTGCATGTTCGTATAAAAGTGTGGGTTCATTTTTCTGCGGACTTTGAAAAAACTGGGTCGCCTCGGCTACAATGGATAAAAAGGTGTCGGAGTCGCCTTTCAGCTTTCGGAGTGGGTTGGGGATAAAAGAGCGTTTAGGCCCAATCTCAAAAAATGAACAACTACCCTTATTTTGCAAGTAATCCACATTGGCATTTTTTTGGTGTACTATTGGCAAGAAGCGCCGCAATCACATAAAATGTCAGCTATTTTTGAACTGAAACACAAAATTACATGGACAGTCAGTACATAAAGAAATACAAGTCAAATTTGATTAACCGAACTCCCAGATAGAAAATGAGTTACACATCAGGTAAGTAAAAGTGAGCATTATGAACAAATGAAACTTAAAACAAATATTGCACTTTGTACGTTTTCATTACAAAAGAAACATTCAATATCGTTGATAGAGCCATTAGGTTATTGTCTTTAAGGCGCTCCCTCAGGTCAAAGAGCTAGTCTTCTATTTTTTAAGCAAAAAGTACCATTGTTATACTAAAGTACTTTTGCAGTCAGCTCTTTTTATTAAATGAGTTCTTGTTCAAATCAAAGGGAATTTGTTAACATTTAAAAATTAAAAATGTATTTAACTTGGCAAATAAAGAAATTCCAACTGCTTAGGTATTAAAAAGCAAATATTAAAAGTCTGGCAAACTACGATGGAAGTTTGTTCCGAAAGAAACCGTCCGTGAGTAATTTTGTTTTTATTTTAACCGGTGGCGGGTGGTAGGACCTTGTGCAGGGTCCGTCCGGATCGCTACCACCATCTTATCCATTAACCTACCGCCAAACAGCAGTGGTCGCATTGTTGTGTTCCGGTTTGGGGATAAGACAGCCGGTGAAATGACTAGCATAGAGGCATTCCATCTTAGTCCTCAGGGTTGGCAACGCATTTGCAGTCTTAGGATTGCATTGCAGTCTTGTGAATGCGAATGTCTATGGGTCACAGTTTCCACTTACCATCGTGTGCTCGTTTGTCTTCTTTATGCCATAAAAAAAAAAACCTTACTTAATGTTTGTAATAAAGCGGTAAACTTGGTAACATTCATGACTGAGTGCAATCATTCACGTTCCGCCAACAAAGTTAGCCCTTATCGTTACTCAAAGCCTCAGTTTACGAGTATTAGGCTGGTATCACTGCAAATAAGACCACTTGGGTTATTGATATAAACTAATATTCCTATTTCTATGCGTTGCCCTTCCAAGGTTAATTGGAAGGCATCCCTGAAATGGAGTTCCTAAGTGACGTAAACTTCTGTGATAAGACCGTATTTTTCCTCATACCAACAATCGAAACAACTGGCATGTTTGCTAAACGAGCTAAAGCACGAAGCTCCAAAACGAAATACGGTGTTCCGAAAATCACCTCATTCCAGATTACTTTAGTCATTACCAGAAATGAAAAATCGATGGCGTTGGTATTTCAAAGTAGGTTAGGTTCAAAGATGATTTATTACTAAAAGAGCAGTTGAAGTTTCATTGTTCTAAAGTTAAAGTTGGTACCTAAATCACTTAAGATATGGTTACGGTCTTTAAATGTTTAGTAAAGCCAAATCTAATTAAGGGTTTAACTTTTTTGCATATTTTTAACTTTTTTCTAAGAAGGTTTAGCTTTTGAGAGATTTATATTATACGTAATAAAATAATGCCTCCTTTAACCACTCTCCCGCCTAAAGCTCGCGTCCCTTTCAGTATGTCACTCCTACCATAAAAAATAATACCCTAAACGTATTAACTACATTTATTTGCCAATTGCAAACGGCGAAGGAGTTGCCAGGAAATCGCCCTGAAACAAATTGATGCACTAGCATCACAGTACTTATGTGATATTGGACTTCAGTCTTGATATTTGTTACACGTATACACGTGTAGACACGTAGTAAATGCGGCCGCCGCCTTGCGGTGATCAAGCTATACTACATGTGAGCAGTTGAGAGCTTAGTAAACATTATGTGATGAGTTTATGAGAGCTACAGATAATTTGTCTTACAACGTTGTTGATGGGTTTAGTAAAGTTTTATGGTTTTTGATTGTAAGACTTGTTAGTACAGAGTTCACCTAGCTTTCCCTTGCCACGTTGAGCCTAGTCAAGATGATAACGCTAAATTGGTAATTATCGAAATTCGACAAACTGTATAAGTATTGACGTGAGCTGATGACAGCCCCCTATTTAACTATCCTGACAATGACAGGTGACAGGTGATATTTCAGCTTACAAGTCGCAGCTGATATCAAACTCAATGTATCAGCGTGTTGACTTTGCAATGTATACCTAGAGGGCCATTTGCAACGTTAAAAGATGGCGGACGTGTAATTTGTTTTAGACTCTAATTTTTGGGTAATTAGGTGTTCAAAGTTCTTTTCTGATAGTGATTTGTACTTTTTATGCCTTTGTGTCGCACAGTGATTGAAGACTTGGACTTATTTCGTGTATCTGGCATCTTTCTTCTCGTTTCAAGTGGACTCGCAGTGGTGCAGAGGTTAAAACTATCTTGACCTCTGACCTACAAATCACCGTACAACGTTGCCCCCAATCTTCCTAGAGAAGATTAGATTGTGTTTTATTGCTATATTGATTTATACTCATATAAACCTTGACACTGGCGAAATCACTTCACGTGGAAACGCCATAATATACCTGCGGTAGTAGCTGTTCAAGTCGCCGCGGGGGCAAAAAAAATTTTTTATAATGTATACCGAATTGTCACCTGTCACATAACATTTTCAAGATGGTGAAATAGGGGGCTGATCGTGACTATCGATAGAAAACAGTGGTCCTAGACAAGTTTCTTAACGCTAACGTAAACTATTGTCGAAACCTGACAACATGTATGGAATTTATATAAGTTCTCGATGCGAGTCGCTAACGAAAACGTTCTCGCAAAGCATCTTGTGTAGGGCTACATAAACGTTAGCAACGTTTTTAACTTCACTAGGCCTATTTTACAGCAAAGAACATGTATGTGTAGTATTGTTTCCATTTCATCAAACGTTATTTTCTACTGAAGCCATGATGTTTTCAGGACATCTTAAACATTAAGTAGACTTGTGACTACCAAAAAAATAACGACTGCGGCTAGAACTGCCTTTTGATGAAATGACTTTTCGGAATGATACGTTCGTCGAAAGCAGTTTCGATAAAATAAAACCCCGTTTTAACAGATGTTAGCTTGCCGTTACTGTTATATCTTTTAGGTTAACCCCAAACCACTTTTACACACGGTGGTTGGTTTACACGTTTTTGATGTGTTTATTTAAGAATCCGTTCGTGGAGTTTTACACTTGTTTAATGGCTAGTTTGCAATAAAATGTTTGAAAAGCAAATCGGTTTTTCCAGGTCAGATTGCATAGCCAATAAATTTAGATAATAAAGTACTTGAAGAAATGACGTCTCATATTTGAAGGGGTACATAATCCGTAGGTATCCTTATTGCAAGAATGGATACAATTGTCTACAATTTGTTGATTAAAAATACAACTGTTTTACGAATTATGTAGAACGAAAGATAATAAGTATTACCAAACGTGATATTAAATAGTGCTTTACTACCACTAGCAAAATTATTGCATAAGAATCGTACAAAAAAGAGTGCATAAAGAATATACTCTACTATATCCAGCAATGGACGTTTGTCAGCTGATGATGATAATTTTATATTTTGAAACACGAAGACGAGTTTGCAGCTTTATTTCATAGCTCTGCCACTTTTTAAGCATAGATACAAAATACAACAATGGCGCCATCGTTCCATATGAAACGGCCGGCCCATTGTTCTTTAATTACCAACAAGAATTAAAACGACGAACGCACAAGTGTGGAAAACAATCTTTTGTTTCAAACGCGTTGGAATTATATACATAAAATCACGCCGCCTTCGTTCCCAGAGAGGGGGTAGGCAGAGCTACAGAATTACCTACAACTCTAAAAACTTGTTGATAATTCTGTAACCACATTATGCACAATTAGGTGTTGGATTTTTTTTTAATAAATAAAAGGTAGTTAGAGGTTAAATGTAGGGACAACCACTTTAATTGCTGCGAGTGACCATAAATTACATTCAAAATATTTATTGTGGCCTCGCGACAGGGTTCTAAATTAGCTCAAGTTATTAACCGTTCAGTTACTAACGTTAATTTAGGACCCATATAAATAAAATGCGACGGGGTTGGCCGTCGCTCCGCCTGTAGTTGCAGCCTGTCTACCGTGAAAATTAAGAAAATGCCTCGTTATGTGATAATAAACTGGAATAGCCCAAATAATCAAATTTGAATCGGTTTTACTCGTAGCAAAAAGTGACATGTTTGGTTTTCATACATATTGAGGTGTTAACGTTATCTATGTGTATTTATGTCTTTGCGTTGTACCTATGGGGGGTCACTTAGCATCTTTTTCTTTCGTTTTAACGTCTTTGACTATACCTACCAAGGTTACTTACTAAAATTTGATCGAAAAGTTTATGAAAATCTAATTAAAGTATTAATTACTTGAATACTAAACAAAGTTATAAGGCTCCAACAATACGCCTACTTTTAATATTCTATCAATAACTTACTTAGGTGTGAATAACAGTCAAATAGCAGGTGACTAGGTCTCAGGGCATTCCTGGGAGCTCGTTTGCATTTCCACTCCCTATTTAAACTTTTTCGTACCATTATTCCTTATCCTATATTGTAACGGAAGTGGAGAGGAGCTGCATTTGACTCGGGACGTTGGGCGCGAGGCGGGAAGCGGAGAGGAGTGGGGGGAGAGAAAGCGCCGGGCGAGGGCGGCGGTACGCGGGAGTCTTTGGCTCAGGAGTGATTGTTGCAAGACGGAGTTATTTTGTTATTGAAGATTGTACTTAATTATTTAAATATAAAATTAATACAAGTGGATTTCGAGTACCGATTTTAATTCTATTACATCAGGTTGTTTATAGTCAGAAGTGCGATCTGAACAAAAATGAAGCGGATGCGAAATTTAACCGATGGCGGCCATGCGAAGCGAAAACGAGGCAGGCTATCATGTCCTCAGGTAAGTGACGATGACCAGGAGCTAGAGGAATCTTATACTCGTAACGAAGCATTAAAATCATTGATTGATAGAAAGATTAAACAAGCCGTTAAAAACCTCGGGAATGTAAATCACTTGGAATCAGATCATAAATCTGATAAATTATTGAAAACTGAAAGATTAATACCTGATTTCGATCCTGATAGCAAAGATATTAATGTTAAAGGTTGGATTAATAAAATCGAACAGCTCGGAGATATTTACAAATGGAGTGACGAATTAAAATCATTTAACCTACAGGCAAAGTTACAAGGTCAAGCACGTGTTTGGTTTAATAGGTTAGATTCTTATGATCACACGTGGGAAGAGTGGAAATCAATGTTGATAAAGGCTTTTCCACGATTTCATGATTATGCTACGCTGTTAGATGAACTGATGAGTAAAAAGAAAATGAGCAATGAATCAATGACTAAGTATTTCCAGGAGAAGTTAGCGATGTGTTACAGGTGTCAATTAAGCGACCAAGCGTCTGTTTCGTGCATTATCCGAGGACTGCCGCAGGAACTACAGGCGAATGCGCAAGCTTTTCAATGTACGAGTCCGGACGAATTGTATGAGGGTTTCCTGTCTGCATTCGACAACTACCAATCCACAAATCCAGGTAGAGCACACGTACCGATCAAACCCCCATATCGGGCGCTAGATTCGTTGAATAGTCAAGCATCGAAGGAGTATACTTCAACACGGAGGCCACCAATCTGTTACCGATGTAATCAAAGCGGACACGTCGCTCCAAACTGTACATTACCAGACAAACGCAAGTGTTTTAGATGCGGTAAGTTGGGCCACGTGGCAACTAGCTGCTCTTTCACCGAAGCTAGTATATCGAGCCAGGAAAAAAAGGTACAGATTTTGTCTAGCTTAAATGATGCCTATTATAAAATGGCTCGGGTTAACGGAGTTTATACAAAGGCATATATTGACACGGGTAGCGAGTTAAATGTCATGGCGAAGAGTGCAGCTGATGCCATGCAATTACCAGTCAAAGAATCTAACGTGATTCTTAAAGGATTCGCGGGCGGTTCAGTAAAAGCTGTAGGAGAAGTCTCATTTAAACTTGGAGTCGATAACGTTGAAATGGATACCCTCGCAGTCGTTACAGATGCCGACCTGGGAAATATTGTTCTAATTATTGGCCAACCAATTATAAATAACCCGAATGTGGTTTTAAACGTGTTTAATAATACATCAGAGATCAGACAAGTATTGACTAATGATATAAACAATATAGACACCGTTTATGAGGCGATTCGTTTTAGAGTTCAAGCTGCCGAGGACACTGAAGCACCAGCGGGAGACAGCCTGGTGAAAGTGACTTTGGAAGGAGCACCGCTGGGCGACTACTGCACCAAGCCGAGGCGCTTCAGCATGGGAGCGGTGAGCTACGCAATTGCCAGTACTGCGCTTCGAGGAGGTGGCGGCTATCTTCGGGTTTGCAACATGGGAGAGGAGCCTGTGAAGTGGAAGAAGGGAGACACCATAACAAGAACGGAGCGTTGTGAAGTAGAGGCTGAGGTGAGTTCAAATATTTTATCTTTGAGGAGAGGAGTGTCTGAGAGTATTGAGCGAATTGGCGGGGTCAGCTTAGAGCAGATTAAAGTGGGTCCAGTAGATAGTGACAGTAAAACCAAACTGATCGAGCTGTTAACGGCTTATGCAGACTGTTTTGCCAGTTCTACGAAAGAAATAGGAAGTACTAATTTAGGTCAAATGCGCATCAATCTTACTACTGAAAAACCGATTAATAGGAAGCCATATAGGTTGTCACATACTGAAAGAGAAATAGTGTCTAAAAAGATTGAGGAATTGTCGGACGGGAACATCATACGGGAATCTTCATCTGAATACGCCTCTCCCATTATCCTTGTGCGAAAAAGTAACGGTGATTACCGCCTTTGCGTGGATTATAGAGACTTGAACGCGATCACTGTCAAAGAGCGTTTTCCCTTACCCCACATTGATGATGAATTATCCCGGTTATCTGGAAAGAAGTTGTTCACAAATTTGGATCTATTCTCAGGCTATCATCACGTTAGTATTGACCCCGAATCAATCAATAAGACGGCATTTGTTACGCCGGACGGTCATTTTGAGTACCTAAAAGTCCCTTTTGGTCTCGCAAACTCACCGTCTGTATTTATGCGGGTAATGCAGAAATTAGTTAAACTTGTAGGTAGTAAGGAAATCATTGCATTCATGGATGACCTACTTTTAGCAACCGTTAATGTTAGTGATGGGCTAGGTTTAATGGAAAAAGTTCTTATTCAACTAAGAAGTGCAGATTTAAAACTAAACATGCTAAAGTGCTCATTTCTCCAATCTGAAGTGTCATTCCTAGGTCATGACATTAGCTCCGAAGGAATTAAACCAGGCCATCGGAAAATTGAAGCGGTTGAGAAATTCCCCACACCGAAAAATTTGCATGAACTTCGGCAATTTTTAGGTTTGTGTAGTTATTTCCGAAAATACATTTACCAATACGCTTTACTCGCCAAACCTCTGACAGACTTGACAAAGAAATGCTCTGAGTGGTCATGGGGAAATGATCAAATTGAAAGTTTCGAAACCCTTAAAACGAAATTGTGTTCCCGCCCTGTACTTGCTTTGTTCGACCCTCATTTGCCATGTGAAATTCATACAGATGCTTGTAAAAACGGAATCGCGGGTATTCTGTTTCAGACTCAAAGTTGTGGTGAATTGAAGCCGGTATTTTACTTCAGCAGAGTAACAAGCCGCGAAGAGTCTATTTACCACAGCTATGAGCTTGAGACGTTAGCAGTAGTGGAGTCCCTAAAGCATTTCCGTGTATATGTGTACGGGAAGCCCGTTAAGGTTGTCACCGATTGCTCCGCGGTTCGACATACATTAGTGAAAAAAGACATAATGCCTAGAATCGCCCGTTGGTGGTTAACGATTCAAGAATTCGACATGTCCATTGAGTACAGACCTGGCGATCGCATGAAACATGTTGACGCCTTGAGCCGTAATCCAATCCATGAGTCTAATCGACCATCAGTCGAATGCGAAGAAACCGGTGACATTCCCAACACTAGCTTGACGTTAAACACAACATTAAAAAATGAAACTGTCAATATCAAAGTCATTCCTATTTCAAACGAAGACTGGTATTTAACGATGCAAATCCAAGACGATAAATTGAGCCAAATAATTAGACAATTAGCAGATGGTAGTGCGTGTAGTGATATAACGAATAATTACAAAATCCGGAATGATAGGTTATATAGGAAAACGTTGCACGGCGATCGTTTGGTAGTGCCGTCGTTCGCGAGGTGGAAGTTCATGCAAAGATTCCATGACCAAATCGGGCATATCGGGTTTAAAAGGTGTGAAGAATTAATCAAAGCTGATTACTGGTTCCCTAAAATGACCCGGTTCATTAAAAAATATGTCAAGTGTTGTCTTGAGTGTGCGTATGGAAAGGGAGATCACGGAAAAAAATCTGGTGAGTTGCACCCTATTCCCAAACCAGATAAGACTATGCATACGCTCCATATTGACCATTTAGGGCCTTTTTCTAAGACAAAAAAAGGATATCAGTATGTTCTCTTGATAGTGGATGCTTTCTCAAAGTTTGTGTGGGCTCGTCCTACAAGAACTCTCAGTTCAGTCGAGACGGTGACACTACTAGAGGATACTTTTAGCATGTTTGGCTATCCTGTTAGGGTAATATCTGATCGGAATCTCGCGTTTACTAGTAGGATATTTAAAGAATTCTCTCAGAAGCGCCAGTTTCACCACACATTAAATGCTATAGCATGTCCCCGGGCAAATGGTCAGGTGGAGCGCTATAATCGCACTTTACTTAATGCTATGCGTACTAGAGTTAAAGATCCAAACATGTGGACTGAATGTTTGCCTGATATTGTTTGGGGAATGAATAATAGCATAAATGAGAGCACAGGGTTTGACCCATATGAACTTATGTTCTCACAAAAGGGTAAGTTGTTACCCAACCTAGTAGTCCAGGAGGCTGACAGTGTGCCTGTTCAAAACAAGCGAGCTACTGCAGCTGACAGGTTAAAGCATAGGGCTGAAGCTATGAAACAAAAATATGACAAACGCCATAAGCCTGAACAAAAATTTGGTAAAGGGGATTTAGTATTATGGAAGCAGTCTCCTACTGGTGGTGAGGTCAAGAATGTAAATACTAAACTCCAAGTCCTATATTCTGGGCCTTATGTTATTCAGAAGGTACTACCTCACGGTCGGTATGAGATCCGTAGTGTTAAAGGAATGCGGGGATATAAAAAGTTCATGGGTGTTGTCGCAGCTGATGCGCTGCGCCCTTATCGTAGTGCCCCTTCTTGTAGTGAAACTAGTAGTGATGAAGATGTGGTTACCCGTGATGACTTAATTGACCTTTTAGAGAGCTAATACTCGGCTGCACCAATTGCGGTGCAATTGTTACAGGATGGCCGACTGTAACGGAAGTGGAGAGGAGCTGCATTTGACTCGGGACGTTGGGCGCGAGGCGGGAAGCGGAGAGGAGTGGGGGGAGAGAAAGCGCCGGGCGAGGGCGGCGGTACGCGGGAGTCTTTGGCTCAGGAGTGATTGTTGCAAGACGGAGTTATTTTGTTATTGAAGATTGTACTTAATTATTTAAATATAAAATTAATACAAGTGGATTTCGAGTACCGATTTTAATTCTATTACATCAGGTTGTTTATAATATTATCGCGATCATTGTTGAAAAGATCTCTGAAAAAGTAAAATTTAAATAAAACTTAATACTTTATATTGCGACGCCTTCGAATCGTATTAAAGCTTAATCTGTCACGCCGAGAACTCCCATCCCGCCCGTCATGAGCTTTAATCTCTGAAACTAGATATTTCAACGGATAAGACGTGCATGCTCTGACAAGACATCGCAGCGGGTAATGAATGGTAAAACCGCAGAGGGAAGAGCCAGTCTGCCACATAATCTTTATTCTACGTAACATAGTACATTGTTTGATAGAAAAGCGACTTTATTGTGTATTGTAACAATGTTATTGTGTCTTGGGTACGATTTGAATCTTTAGTTTCTATAAAGGTGCTTTTCTCATTATGCATACTTTTGTTATTTCTCTGGACCACTGGATGAAGACATTTTACCATCATAAATTTAGATGAAAGACGTCCACAGCTCTCTCCGTTCTCAGTTCTCCCCTAAAAATCTCCACGATAGACGGTTTTGTGTTACTCTAATTTGCTCTGTTTCCCGCGGTCTTAGGCACTGGTTCCACCGCCGATATGATGAGCGGGGAGCGAGTACAGCCAGCTATTGATGTTTGTGTCTCTTTTAATTAACACGGGATCTGTATTTTTGTTTCGAAAATCTAGCGGAGAGAGTTCTCGTCGGCAGTGTGAACAGCCGGCGATGAACTATTAATATACGTGTCTCTTTTATGGCCACGGGATCTATATCTTTTGTTCATTTCTTTAGCGAGAAAAAAGTCTATCGCTACTTGCTTTCTCGCTGGCGATGGGACCAGTACCTTAACCTGTGGCCTCAGACAAGATGCATTGCGAGATCGCTAACGTTATCGAAAATTTATTGGATTGACGTAACATTGTCGCGTCAAGCGCTTATGTTAATTCCATACACGACGATTTTCGAAAATCGTTTACGATAGCGTTATGCATGGTCAAGGGCCTCTGTGCCAAGATTCTAGACGGTAGAAACAATATCGTGTTTAAGCTGTTATTGTATTGTCAATGTTTTGATAGCTCTTATTTACTTGACAGTAATGGCGGCTGATATGGTTTTTACCGCCTAGAATAGTTGTCCACCTTGTTTTTAGGTGTACCAACACTTCGCTATCCAGTGGCTCTGGACAAGATAAATTGCAAGAAAGTTATCGCTATCTAAAATGTATAGGATTGACGTAAGCTGCTGGACGGTCGCGTCGAACGCTTATGTCAATTCAATACAATTTGACAGTTTTCGAAAATCGTTTACGTTACCTTTATTCATTTTCTTTAGCCTCGCAGTACAGTTGATATAAAATGATGCAAAACTTTTCAAATTCTTTATACCAAGTAACCATAGTTCTGGTAAGTTATACCTAGTTCTAATTGCTCTTATAATAGTCTTATAATAGTTTTCAAAACATAAGTTTTGAAAACTATTTAAATAGTTTCGGTAGGCGCTCACGGCAACAAGTTCAAAAGTTTAAAGATACTGAGGTTAAGTATACTCGGTATTTTTGTGAGTGTTGGCCACATACAATTTGCTAGTGCTTTTTAAGGAATTCAGGTGTTTCTTAAATATAAGTACTTAAGTACCTAATATTAAAAATATTTTAATAATATCTTTTATAGGGTTCCGTAGACAAACTAACTAAGGAACCCTTATAGTTTCGCCATATCCGTCCGTCCGTCTGTCCGTCAGCAGCCTAGCACAGAGACTCTTAGTACTAGAAAGCTGTAATTTGGCATGAATATAAATATTCGTCACGCAAACAAAATTATCTCGAAAAAAAACTTGTTTTTTTTTTTGCGTGTACCCTACACGTGCCGTGGGGATGTTTTTTTTTTGTCTACCCCCATATAGTGTGAGGTGTCGTTGGATAGGCCGTTTATGAAATATTAAGCTTTAAAGCGTTAATTATTGTTGGAGTCAAGTGCCCCTACAAATTCGAAAAATCTGAAAAATATCTGAAATGAAAGCACAAAGTATCACTACTAAGAAGGCTTGATTAATTCCTGAGATATAGACGACTAAAGTGTTTATACCTCCTTAAATTACCTCCAAATAACACCAAATAACTTTAAATAGAGAATTAATTCATACTTGTTGTTATTTGTTTAGTAACGGCTTCGGAACCCTTCACTGAGCATGGTCAGACATGCTCTTGCCGGTCTTTATTACTTGATATTGTTTTAAAATCAAATTCTACGTTCCCAAATTCCCTCACGTTTGCAAATATAGTTATGAGCTATTTTATGTCTTATTCCGTTCCTATCTGGTCAGAGCAACAATAAATCCAGTAACGTGTGCACTATACCGAAACGTAAACGTGAACTTTATAGTCCGACGGACATTTTATTGTTGCACTCGGGGTTACGATCACGCATCTGTTTTGAATAGACCCAACTACGTATGGAAACTATAAGGCTGTGTAACACGGAGAAAATGTTACTGTATACACACCAAAGAATTCTAGACACTTCGTTGACTTCTTGATTCCATCGTGTTAAATAATATGAAGCGAAAACAAAATTCACTGGTCATGAATCTTGAGCTCGGTGCTTAGTTTAAACTAACAGCGATAGATGGCGTCAGTGTACCCACTCGGAGTTATGTAAAGGAAGCGATGAGTTATTGACGATGCAGTTAGCCTGTCAGTAGAAATGGACAAAGATGTAGGTAAACAAAACTAAACGAACCAACTAATTTATTACTACACCAAAATCATGTACCTACTTTTGGATGATCGAGCGAGGTCTTTTCAATTTTACGCTTGACGATTACTTTCATTTTAAGTTTCACCCTTGTAGTATGTCTGTCTGTCTGTATCACAAATAAAAAGGTATATGTAAAGCTTGGGTTTTATTTTCCTTTACAACATCGTGAGACATTTTTAGAAAGCTATTAAAAAATCATTATGGTGTATTTGATTATGATTTTTAACAATTGGGGGAACATTTATCTATTGTACTCTACAAGTAACCTTTTCGGTGGCTACAGGCAAAACTACAAGTAGGTAGGTACTAAAAATCTGGAAAATACCTATCTTACAATTAAACACTAATAATTATAACGAATTTAGAAGGAAAACTATTTCAAGAAATGATTCGGTCTTGAGATACGCGCGACTAAAATATTTATACCTACTAAAAATTTTAATCATCAAATAACTTTAATTAAAAAACTAGTTCATGCTTGATGTTTTACGAACTAGTTTTGTGTGTTTGTATCATGTCGTCGGATGGAAACCTACACCGAACATGCTCCGAGATGCTCTTGCCCAGATTTTTAAATGAAAGACGCTGATAACGTCGACGTGACGTCGATTTTACGAAGGTAAAGCGTACCACGACTCGCAATGGCAAAGTGTATAATAGTAAATAAGCACAATAGATGTTCACATGACGAAAATAGTTCTAAACATGAATGTAGCGGGCTTTGGTGGTAGGGGAGACCTTAGAAGAGATGGGTGGCATATGTGAAGAGTGATAAACAAGGGACGGAGTACTGAGATGACGGCTGATAGAGATTGGAAGAAAAAAACGTGCTGCTCCGACCACAAATGATTGGGATCATCGCCTTGGATGATAATGATGATGAAGCACAATAGATGTTTGAGCCCTTTGTTCAAGGGCGTATTGGTTACATGGGCAGCTCTGCTATCAGGCTTGCATGCAAATACGGTACAATAGCGAGAGAGCTATTTGTATTCTAGCATATTTTCAGTTCAACGCTGCATTTGATACAACGGGATCCCCGAGTCTTACGACGTATTTGCATACAAATACGTCGTGTTCAAATTTAGAATGAACGGTGTTTTGCTGTTCAATTGTCCTATTAATTTAAATATGTAAATAAGATAAGAATATTTTAAATGTCTTTTTTTTTCTCAGATTTCACGTTTGCGTTTTTAAAGCACATTCAGCGCCCACGAGTTTATAAGTTACCTACAATAAGTGTTAATTAAATATGACAAATAAACGGAGACTTTTGGCATCATATAATCAAAAATCTTATAAAACCCCGACATTATAAGGAATAAGCACCAAATTGATTGTTCTTAGCAAGTACATTACAGATAAGTATATAGACTATGGACTATCATTAATAATAATAATAATCATTTATTGTCAAAACTGTGTACATAATGTTATAATAAGTTGTCATGCATTAATCGTTTCAACAGTTTATCCATTTCGGACGTACAATATAATACCTAGTTTTAAATAATTTTACAAAGTTGCAGAGAAATATTCATTTAGGTCATAAAAACTTTTGCTAAGCAACCATTCCTTAATTTTCCTTTTAAATTCCATTCCATTTAGTGACTTAATATGTTCTGGCAATTTATTAAATATTCTGATTATTTCTGATTCCATTAACATAAGTGCTTTTTTTAAGTATATAGCTAGAAGAAGAACAGTTAGTTGATACATTATTTTTGTATTGAGATCTTACAGATCTTAGCTTATTCTTAAGGTCACTTTTTTTTATAAAACAGTCATTATTTTCTTTTACAAATAAACAAATTTCTAGAATATAAATACAAGTCAGAGTTAATATTTTGTTCGTTTTAAAAACAGTCCGTAATGATTCCATATTTCTAAGCTTATATATAATTCGTAGGCATTTCTTCTGCAAAATGAATGTGGATTGTACATTTACTGAATTACCCCAGAATATCACACCATACGTTAACAGAGGGTATACAATTCCATAATAAGCCTTTTTAGCTATCTCTATGGATGTTACTTTTGCCAAAATCGATATAGCGTAACAAGATTTAGAAATTCTCTTATTTATTTTATCAATATGAGGCTTCCAATTTAGGTTGCGATCTATTGTTACACCTAAAAATTTGTAAATTTTACCATGGACCATGATTTTAGATAGATAGAAAGTTAGATAGAGTGGTGGAGTGGTCCTGTGAATTTTGAAAACAAGTAAAGGCTCTTGCTAAAATGCTCGTTCCCACCTTAACTTTTCTCGGTTTGGTCTAGGTACTAAGTCCGCCATTTGTACTTACTTTCTGTATTGTGCAATCAAGTTTAAATAAATAAATAAATAATATACGATTTTTGATCACTTAACTACATACAGATGTAGTGCATAATTGTTTTCCTTGGTATTTTGTCGGAAACGTTCGTATCTGTCATGCTTCTTCAGTCAACCTCAGTACTTTTGTACTGTGACCAACTGAAATAGCAAGACACGTTCGTACGTTTCCGTGAAAATACGAAGGAAAACAATTATGCACTACGTCTGTAGGTACAAACATATTACTTTTTTTTGAGTTTATGATCACACAATTTTTAGGACGAAGTGGAAAAAAGGCCATGAATTACAGGGATGTCGAATGTTGAATGTCAGGGGCCCTAACCAAGAGGCAAACGGTACTAACATTTTTATTTTCTATCGGTAACACACAAGAATGTCATCCCATTTTGTGAAATTTATGATCACACAATTTTTAGGACGAAGTGGAAAAAAGGCCATGAATTACAGGGATGTCGAATGTTGAATGTCAGGGGCCCTAACCAAGAGGCAAACGGTACTAACATTTTTATTTTCTATCGGTAACACACAAGAATGTCATCCCATTTTGTGAAATTTAAGATTACACAATTTTTAGAACGAAGTTGAAAAGAACGAACCAAAATTCAATTAAATTAAAGCGTCCGTCACTGTGTTTGTGCAAACTTATATGTAAAGTTTCAACAGTCACTTATAAATTTGCTCGACCTTACACACGTAGGTAAACATGGCCGCACCAATTTAGCTATGTGATTGTTCTCGTACTGAATTGCAATCGATATTTCGCACCTTTAGAGTTACAGTGACCTAATTCAATATTTCAACTTTCGACTTCAAGTCATAAATTTACTACAATATAGACCTAACTCAAAATCCAAAATTTGTTAATTAGATCACTATCATTGTTGATTGTTTTAGCTTGTTGTGTGATGTGGAGAAGGCAAACTGTAAAGGCCATCGATTGGTAAGTGGACTGTAAAGCTTTTAGATTGTAATCACAAGATCTCAAATGCGTTGCCGAACAGCTGGGTTATTGTTTTTTAACCGACTGCCGAAGGAGGAAGGTAAGGTTTTTGACCTGTATGTATGAATGTATGTGTGTATGGTTCTTTGTCCCCTCGTATAGGCCAGATTTGGTAAAGTGAAGTGTCTTTAGATTCGTTTTATGTATGCGAGTTTCATTGGATACGTTAGTTTTAAAATAAATACCTACATGGTCGACATGGTCATGGTGGCATGTTCTTGTAACATGGGTAATCACTACATAGTATAAAACAAAGTCGCTTGCGCTGTCTGTCCCTATGTATGCTTAAATCTTTAAAACTACGCAACGGATTTTGATGCGGTTTTTTTTAATAGATAGAGTGATTCTTAAGGAAGGTTTATATGTATAATACATTCCACGCGGGCGAAGCCGCGGGCGGGTCGCTAGTGTCTTATAAAGAAAACTATATCGATATGTACAGTTCGGTTTTTAAACCTGGTTGCTTTCGTTAGACTTGTTATGTTCAAGACATGTACCGAACATACTTAAAATTCTATAAAAGTTACAAGAGTATTCTCACAGAACCTTTTTTCAATATTTTTTGTGTCCGAGCCCTTAGCTTCAGAACCAAGGATCGTAAAACCCACTTTTATTGGTCGACCCACGCTTTGGTTTGCATATGTCATTATTTTAGACCTTCTGACACTAGGTTACGATCTCACTTTTTACTGGGATCAGTCATTTTATCTGTTTTGTGCAGGTTTATAGTATGACAGTTCATACAATGTTGATTCACTATTGTAATAAACGTTTGAAATATCATTCGCAGTTTGATATGACAGTATTTTTAAATATTATCTTTTTATTGAGATATATTATGTTCGTGGAGAATTCTCTATTTATTTGTCTCTTTCTGCCAAATTCAAATGTCACAATTAAAGATAAGGAGAAACCATATTAAGCATGCTTTAGTTGTTCTGCTTTTATGAATATTATGCATCGTCTTAGGCTTATATGAGCCCAGTTTTGGACATAATTATGCCTCCCCTTATTTCCCCGATTTATTCCTAATAGGGGTTTCTCTATTAAACAATATTGTGTAAAACAATTTTGCCTGTTAAAATTATATTACACAATATTTTTAATAGAGTAACCCCTATTAGGAATAAATCGAGGAAATAAGAGGAGGCATAACTATGGCTATTAAAATTATCGTCATTTTATTGCTCCATATAGGAAGGCTAGCGGTAAACATAATAATACAAAGACAACATGTGAATCAAATGAGTTTTACTCTTCTTGCTGGTTTTCTTTCTAACTGTATACATTCAACGAGACAAGCACCCGACGACCATGACTTCTGCTGGTGTCGGTTCCTCCGCTCACAAACACAGACGACCACGGCTACTCCTGGCGTCAGTTTTTCCACTTGCAAGCACTAACGACCACGTTGGGCGCCAATGTAAGGTTATTTTCCCACCAGCCTTCAGGCAATCAGGGGGGTTCTTTCGTGCCAGAAGGGGAGTACTAGATGCAGTAAAATAGCATTTGGACACTAGTTGATGTGGGAGACTCTAAACTAGCCGTTGGACGCGCGGCGCTTTCTCAAGCCACCTCAATTTGTTCTGCGTTACTTCCATCCAAGCAATTAATTTGGGAATGTTCCAAATTATTCTAAACAAGTTCCAATCGATTAGGCACCCATTCATTAAGGATTCACTCGGTACCCAGTGACTCCATAACCCGCCAAATCAAGTGTAAGTAATTCCAATGTTGACGTCATTATCATCCATATTGGGGTACTGGAGATTATTTTAAGCCGCCAAAACCTGACAGCAAAATAACGAGATACTAAAAGCTATAAATCGGGACTTAATCGCGTAATAAAATACACATTTACTTCTACGTTTTGACTGTACCATGTTACAACATCTAAATCAATCGGATATTGTGAGGCGAAGGATAAACATACAGTAAATTCTGTGATACATAGATCATAGTATTTACTGATCGCGTAATCAAGTGTATATTCACTGAAATCTAGATTTCTAGATTCGTCAATATAATTACCTACTATATTTCACGATCAATAAATACTGCGATATGTCAGTATAGTGGTTTCCTCTATATCCATTAAACGTTTGAACACTTTAGACTGGTACTGACGTGATAGATGTTGACTGTGTAGCCTTGCCAATTACAATAACCGCCTATTGCGTGAATTGAATTTTATCCATCAGTTTTAATCATAATGTCGGAACAAAGTATTTATTATACGTTTAGCCTTCGGTTGAGTTTTGTGTGTCTATCCAATGTCTATCATGTCATTCCGAATAAAGAAAAACAATACCTAGCGCGGGTAGGTAGATAAACTCGCACGAGAAGTGACGACGAACCGACGAAGACTAACAACCGCGCTAACCATCCAACAAGTACCGTCTTTTTTATTTGATATAGCGTGTATAAGGAGAGAATGTGGCCTGTAGACCAGAGTAACCCATTATTAAAGAGGAAACCTTAAAAAGCACGGAGAAATCTATACCCAAAAGTGGACGTAGGTTACAACAAGCATTTAATTTGAATTTGTTCGTTCCTGTGGGTCATTCATTACCAGTTCAATACACGGTGTCACCAGTGAAAAAAACGTACTAAATTCCAATGTTGACAGCGTTTCGTTAGGTGATTAAAGACGATTAAGTAACTGTTTAAGAAAAAATCCAAAACTCGCATATTGTACAGTGTGTATCTGATCTTGGGGCTTTAAATTCAACGATCGATTCTACTCGGTAAACTGAACTATTTTTGTTCTACAACATGAAAAAATAACTTAAATTTAGATAACTAATTGATGTTAAAGTTTAATTGTAAAATCAGTGTATTACATACTGGCCATGTAATCACTATCTCATGGTACGGGGGCGACATGACCTTGGTACGAGGGCTAAAGGAAAATGGAGAATTGGATCGCGTACATTGAAAATTAGATTTAACTTGTATGAATTTTTTTTTTTTTAAACTGAACATATTTTTAACAACTTACAGAACAAAAGAAGTTTAGTTTCAGGAGTAGAAATGATCTATGCAATTAAAGCCCCAAGGTCAGAGGCACCCTGTATAATAAACGGCTACGACAAACCAAATGTTCACTAAAAAGTCGTCAATATATTTGGTTGGACGGTTACTTAAATAATTAATGTGATATATATACGTGAAGGTGTCCCAGAATAGTGCCTATAGCATATTAAATAAACGATTCAGTCGCTAGTGGGTATTCCACCGGCCAAATTAAGTATAAGTACGAGTAATTCCATTGTTGACGATACATTACCATGCATCATACTAACATTTTAATCTATTCAAATCGCGTTGTAACGCCATTCCTCATAGTTAGTTATTTAAAGGAATTACTAATCGACGACATCCTTGTAGGGTATGGCATCGCGCCTAAAAATTAAAAAGATAAAGATAAAAAAAAAAAGATGTTTATTCAGTAACTAGGCCGCGCGGACACTTTTACACGTCAAAAATCGAATGCATACAAGATGTTGGATATATAATATATGTTAACGCCAGTCATCGCCACCAGAGGACCGCGCTGCCAGCCGCCCGCGCCGCCCGCGGCCCAGGCCGCGCCCCTCCACACCACTACGACCAGCGAGCTCACGCCGAGCGCACGCGCCATTTATTTAATATTAACAAGAAGCTGTAATTTTATATTATCTCCATTATACTCTTCAAGCCATCGCCGTTGGTATTATTTTATACATGCTTCGAGCCGGATCAGCCGGAGCTCTCTAACTCTAATTATTCATATGACGCGAAACATCCCGTCATCATCATACACGCAAATCATCACATAACACGCCTGCTAGTTCAACATTATCACAAACTGCTACTTCATGCAGGGCCGCAGCTAATGCTAGCTACGTTACGTCAAAAATTTTGGATTATTAGTGGACGTAACTTGGTTAGGAAAACTGCACGGCAATGTACCACTTGCTGCAGGTTTGCAAACAAAGGTATTCAACCAATAATGGGAAACCTACCAAAAGAGAGGCTCTATGCTGATCATATCATTGCCAAAATACAGTCAGTAGTATATTATTGGGAGTTTCAAAACACATTTTACATGTTTTGTGTTTTGAAACTCCCAAGGCGTTTTTTGACGAAACGCTCATTTCGAGTTGATCGTTTTTTTAAACGCTAAAATAGGTGTTTTGAAACTCAATCGGTTTTATGGTGTTCTGAAACTCCCAATCGGTTTTGAGGTGTTTTGAAACTCTCAATCGGCTAAGAAGTTCATACAGTTTTAAAAACTTGAACATATAACTACTCAATATCTTGAAGGTCTAGTCTCATTGTGTACAGACCTTTCATGCTTACAACACGTAGGTAGTAATATTATTTTTATATTTGGAAATATGAAGTTTGTGAAACAACTTCAAAACTTGCAATTAGAAGTCGTTTGTCCAGTTCGCCACGATCGCAATTCACGTCATGGAGAACTTTTACCGAACACAATTCGAAGTATCATTTGTGGTCCCTCTAACTGTGGAAAAACTAATTTACTTGTCGGTCTTCTGCTGCATGAACGGGGGCTACGCTTTCAAAACCTTTATGTTTATTCTAAAACTCTCTTCCAACCTATGTATCAGTATTTAGAAAAAATACTAATGTTGGTTCCATCAGTCGAATTTAAAAAATATAGTGAGAATGATGAGGTACTAAGTCCACATGAAGCTAACATTAACTCCATTATTATATTTGATGATGTTGCATGTGAAAATCAAAACAACATAAGGGATTACTTTGCAATGGGACGTCATAAAAATATTGATAGCTTCTACCTTAATCAAACTTATAGTAAAATACCTAAACAATTAATAAGAGACAATGCTAACTTAATAATTCTATTTAAGCAAGATGATGTTAATTTGCGTCATGTTTATGATGAGCACGTTGGAAGCGATATGTCTTGGTCACAGTTTCGAGAAATGTGTGCCGAAGTATGGAAACTGCCATATAGTTACTTGGTTATAAATAAAGATTGTAGTCGTAATTCAGGATGTTATAGAATGAGTTTTGACACATTTATCATTATGGATTAACTATAATACATGATGCATTATTATGAAACATGTATTGCTTCATAGGAAACCATCAAGATCAGACATGGATCTTAAAATCAATGACGAGAAAAATTTGAAAGAAAAAGTACTTAAATCTGTTGAAGCCATTAAAAAGAAAGTTAGACTGATTCGTAATATGAAAACTGATAATGATATGATGTTGGAATCAGTATTGAAACCAATAACAGAACCACTTAATGAAATAGTTAAAGTTAAAAATGAGAATAATTACTTAAATACTAATGATGATGATTCCAATGACAGATTTCAATGGGGAAAGTCGGTAAAAAGATTAAAATTGAGTCCTAGTGAAGAAAAGAGGCAATCTATTCATGATCAAACGGTTGTGAGGAAATCTTCTCAATCTAGTCTTGATAATGAAGATGAAGGGGATGAGACATCAAACAGCGATGAAAGTGATGTAAGCGATGGAGTGGAAAGTGAAAATACTAATGATATTTCATTTAAGACGAGTGATTCTTTCGCATCTCCTCGTGATGACCCTAAATTTCAAAAGCATTATATGACCAACTTAAATATACCTTTTGGTGTTCGAACGGAACGGGACAAGCTAATGTTGGGATCCTGTCAGGTATACACTACAAGTGACAAAAAACTGAAAGTAAATGGTCAAACTTACTATTTATCACCAGGTTTAAACGAATTGCTATTTAAGAAAATACCGGATTTAAATAATATAACTGAGGATGATAAACGCAATTATAAAATCTTATTATTAGAAACTAATGCACATAGAAGAGATTTTAATCCTAATAAACCAATAAAAAGCAACAAAGGTATGAAATATTTATACGTAATAAGACCTCTTTTTAAATTGGCTAAAGAACGTTTAATAAGTGGTGAAGGATTACCGATGATGAAAAGAGTTAAAACCGATGTATCATATGTATATTGGGATAACCCAAACGAATTAGTAGAAAGATTAAAATTGCTTATAGCTTCTCGTGAAGCTGGTAATACAGGATTGGATAATGAAATCATATCTGTTATTGAAGAACTGCAAGAAGCAGGATTAGTTAACAATGCTAATATATAAAACAGTTACTTTACTATAATTATCGTTAGTCGAGGCAGAACTTTTGACGTGCAAATATATCATAAAATGAATATAGACAAATTCGGACATCATCTTCATAAACGCCTGCGTGTATCTGAAGTTACTGAACTTAAAAATAATGCTTTGCTCCGATCAGATGATGGACATTTCGATTTACAATCATTAAGATTAAAGGGGCTTGCACATCCATCGTCACCTGATGATGCCGTTAATAAGCAGTACGTCGATCAGCTCGTTCAGAATATTTATCAGAAGAAGTATGTAGATTCTATGTTTGATACTATAAATTCTCAAATTCATCAGTTGGCAAATCAGTTGAAATTGAACTTTTATTCAAAAATTGAAATAGACGATATTTTCAACAAATTAAACAATGGCAAAGCAGCAAGTCGTGAACGAGATACACAGATCAGCTCGAAAAAACTTTAAGCGACGAGCAGTTTTATTAAAAGGAATTGATGATTTGTGGCAAGCGGATTTGATTGACTTACAAAATTTACATAAGATAAATAGAGGATATAAATACATTTTGGTTGTAATAGACGCATTTTCAAAGTATGCGTGGTGTATTCCAACAAAATCTAAAACGAAAATAGAAGTTAAAAATTCTTTCGAACAAATTATTAAATCATCAAAACGAGTACCGATAAACTTACAGACAGACTTTGGTAAAGAGTTTTACAATAATGAATTTAATTGTTACGTAAAGTCTTTAAAAATAAATCATTATTCCACGTATTCAATTAAAAAGGCATCTATCGTCGAAAGATTAATAAAAACTCTCAAAAAAAAACTTTACAAATATTTTAGTTTCATTGGAGATTACAAATGGGTTGGAAAACCTTTAGATGATGTAGTAAAATCCTATAATGAAACTGTGCATAGAACAACAAAATTTAAACCAGCTGATGTTATATTTCATAATGAAACCGAAGTAAAGAAAAACATAGAAAAATCTCAGTCCAATCTTCGTTATAAACTAAATAAATTCGACGTCGGAGATCGCGTACGTATAAGCAAGTATAAGAGCGCCTTCCATAAAGGTTATACACCTAATTGGTCTACTGAGATATTTACTATTAAACAAGTTAGTCGCACTCAACCGGTGAGTTACCATATCAACGACCAACGAAATAATCCTATACTCGGGTCATTTTACGAACAAGAACTTCAGAAAACTAAATACCCTGACGTTTACCTCATAGAAAAAATTATTAAAAAAAGGGGCAGAAAATTTTATGTCAAGTGGTTAGGACTAAATGATAGCGAAAACAGCTGGATTGATAGAAATGCTATTGTCTAAATGTACTTATACGATTTTACGTAAGAGAACTAACCATTCGCATATAGGATATGAAAGGAAGAGGACTTTTAAATAGTGTTATTAATCACTTACCGTTTGAACTGCACTTGCCTGGTTATAATTATTGTGGACCTGGTACAAAATTACACGAACGATTGCTAAGAGGCGATAAGGGAATTAATGCGCTGGATAACGCATGCATGCAACACGACATTGCTTACGATAAATATTCTAGTTTAGCAGAGCGTCACCGTGCAGATTTAGAACTTTATAAAATGGCTAAACAAAGATTGAAGTCGAAAGGGGTTGGAAAGGGAGAAAAACTCGCTTCATGGCTAGTTAGCAAAGTGATAAAGTCTAAAGTAAAAGCCGGTGCAGGGATAAAATCATTTAAGCACTACGTTTCTAAGATACGCACTGAATTGAAAAAGAAGAAATCTAAAAATAACGCCAGTTTGATCGAGCGCGCACTTGTTGCCGCAAGAAAATTAATTGGTAATAATAATAGTATACTAAGAGCTCCTCGTTTAATACCAATTCCGAAAACTGGAGGTATATTACCACTAATACCTATTTTCGCGGGGCTCTCGGCGTTAGGATCATTAGCAGGAGGAGCTGCCGGGATCGCTAAAGCTGTTGGAGATTACAAAGCTGCACGAAAAAACTTGGCCGAATCAGAACGTCATAACAAGATGATGGAGTCTATCGCATTAGGAAAAGGATTACATATTAAACCGTACAAGAATGGAAAGGGATTATGTTTGAAACAGTCAAAAAACTAACGCATAGGTTACCCAGACGTGCCCTTACAAATGTAGATATTTTAAAACACTCAGCAGATATCCCTCATTTTCGCGGTGTTTATATGAGAGATAATTTGCCAAAACGTCCTAAAAGAGTGGAATGTGCTATCGTCAATTTAGATAGTAGTAAAAACGAAGGAACTCACTGGGTAGCCTATGTCAAAGATAATAATTATTGTGAATATTTTAACAGTTATGGTGATCTTCAGCCACCGATAGAAATAATAAAGTATTTAAAAAATCATGATATATCATACAATTTTAACACTTACCAAAAGTTTAACACTGTTAATTGTGGTCATTTGTGTTTGAAATATTTAAAAACATTCTGGAGTAACCGTTTAAATATCTCTGTACAGTAAAAAGCTTATCATTCTCACGATGTCTTTCGCTTGGTCTATAACCGGAACCTCTTCTACCTTGATCACAAATTATTCACCAGCTTTTCAACTCGATGGTGAATATGAATGTGGGTTGCTATATATGTCGACTTTTAATTCTATACCTAATATAGACTATAGAAATAATAAGTTTTATTACGGTCAAAATGAAGTAGTAGAAATTCCAGAGGGGTCATATGAACTTCAAGACCTTGACGATTACCTCAAAAAACACTTGCAGGGATGCACATTTTCCCTGACATGTAACAATAATACGTTAAAAACGTCTATATTGTGTTCTAAAACTGTATATTTTAACAAAGAAAATTCGATAGGTAAGGTACTAGGTTTCGGAGAAAAAACTGTTCAAGCTAATATATTAACAGAGTCCCCTTTTCCTGTGTCCATTCTGTCTACAACTATAGTGCGAGTTGAATGTGACATAGTGAGCGGATCATTTGTAAACGGAAAACCGAGCCATATTATTCATGAGTTTGTTCCTAACGTGCCACCAGGTTATCGGATGATAGAAACACCGAGAAACGTTATCTATTTCCCTGTTGTAAAACAACTTGACCTCTCTTAAAATAAGAATATTAGACGCGAACGGCAATTTAGTTAATTTACGAGGTGAAGAGATTCAATTATATTTACATCTTCGAAAAAATGATAGATTTCAATAAAAGTGTGGTATCGCACAACAAACGTGTTATTACTCATTGTGCTATCAAGAAAAGAACACCTAAACATCAGCTTTCAAAGCTTACGAAAGAAAATAAGCAATTTTTAAAATATATAGGCTTATTAAAATGAGTATACTAAACTTGTCAGATCCTTTTAGCTATGATAACACGATTGAAAGTTTTGAATATCATTCGTATAAACCGTACGTAACAAGTTTTAATTTGAACGATGAAATCCGTATTCCTATTAACCAGCAAGACCTCTACTTATTACCATCAGCAAGCACACTATACATAGAGGGTACTATTGCAGTATTCAACAGAGAAACAAAAACGCAGGTGAACAGCGTTCAATTTACAAATAACCCTATACTCCATCTGTTTCAAGACATTCGATATGAGCTGAATGGAATCGAAATAGATAAAATTAAAAATGCTGGCGTTACAACAACTATGAAATCTCTTGTATCCATGAATAAATTCGAATCATCGATGTCGAAGGTATGGGGGTGGGACGTTAATGGCACAAAAATTACACATGGATCATTTTCTGTATCAGTTCCTTTAAATAAGATTCTTGGTTTTGCAGAGGATTATAATAAAATTATTATTAACAGTAAGCATGAACTTATTCTTTTAAGATCGAATAGTAATTTAAATAGTGTAAAATTGAACACAAATGAATACATAGACAACATTACTATATCTAAAATAGTATGGCGTATGCCTCATATCAAAGTTTCTGACCGAGAAAGATTAAGGTTACTCAGACAGTTAGAAAAAGATCATGCAATTCAGATAGCTTTTAGGAATTGGGATCTTTATGAGTATCCACTTTTACCTATAACATCAAAACATTCTTGGGCAATCAAAACTTCATCTCAAATTGAAAAACCGCGATACGTCATAATTGGATTAAAAACATACAGAAAAAATATGCCTGACAAAGATATAACGTACTTTGATCATTGTCATTTGAGAGACGTTAAAGTCTTTTTGAATTCAAACTATTTTCCATATGAAAGTTTAAATGTCAGTTTTGGGGCTGAAAAGTTTGCTATATTATACGAACAGTACGCTAAATTCCAACAGTCTTATTATAACCGCAGTGAAGCTCCGTTGTTGAGTCCGCAAGAATTTAAAGAAAAAGCACCTCTGTTTGTCATCGACTGCTCTCGACAAAACGAAACCTTAAAAACGGGTTCAATAGATGTTAGAGTTGAACTAGAGTGTGAACAAGACATACCCGACAATACCGCGGCTTACTGTCTTATTCTGAATGA
This sequence comes from Acleris emargana, assembly GCA_927399475.2. Taxonomy (NCBI): domain Eukaryota; kingdom Metazoa; phylum Arthropoda; class Insecta; order Lepidoptera; family Tortricidae; genus Acleris; species Acleris emargana. Next base: position 9,087,869 of record OV656851.1, read on the forward strand.
CAGTATTTTAGAATACAAACCATTAAGCAACATTACACGAAAAATATCATGAATTCAGATTGTTTGTTCGTAGACCTCCAGGGGTTTAAATCATTTCAAAATGAATTTATTGTTAAAGAATTTGCATACGGTACCAATGAATACACACAAGTATTTTCAATAAAACCTCCATATAAGTTTTCGACGTTAATGGAAAGCGAAAAAAGACAAGTAAGATGGATAGAGAAAAACCTAGGTATTTCATGGCATGAGGGCTTTGTTGATTATAGGGAATTTAAAAGAATGATACACTGTTTTTTGGAAAACAAGAAAATATATGTAAAAGGGTTAGAAAAAGTTAAATGGATTAAAGATTTGTGTAGTAACTGTACCGTAATTGACTTGGGTTGTAACGGTTTGCCTAAATTTGAATCTATGTATCAAAAATATTGTAAGGACCAGAGTAGTTATAGTTGTTCAACGCATAAAAAATCTTGTGCGTTAAAAAATGTTTTATGTATTAAAAAATGGTATTCTGAAAATAATTTATCATTGTATTCTCATTTGTAATAAAGTACAATAAATATTATAACTGTAAAGCATATTTTTATTTCATAATTATTTCCCTTTATATACCTACCTACATATGATAAGATAGTGTCCGATCCGAAAACTGAAAATGTAAGTGCCTGTAAAAGTTTAAAATAACAATGATAATGACAACTATTTGTTATTTTATGGGCACTTAAATTTTAAAGTTCGAATTGGACCCAGAGGGGTTACAAAAGGTTTAGAAGTAAAATAAAACCAGATTGAAAGGAAATAACGTTTATTTATTAATTACCACACCTTTGTTTATAACATAGCACCTTAAATCTAATTTTAACTTTAATATTAAAACAAAGATTGATGACCCCAAGACAACGTCGAGACTTGATTATTTAGTATAACGCGTTTGTCATCATTTGACGACAGTGCTACTTTATTCAAGGACTGAGTAAAAATAACATGTTTTAAAGATTTAAATACAATATTGCGTTTTCTTATCCGCTCCTTATTTAATAGTACTTTTTTATATTCCTCAAAATCCACACCGCGCAATACATGTCTCTTTGTGCCTTTAGCCTTTTTCAGTTGTTTGTTTTCTGTTTTTATACAATATAATTTAGACCTAAGGCCAACGAACTCATTTATTATTTCTCCACCAAATTCATCTTTAAATAAACCGGGTACTTTTTTATGTTTAAGAGTTATACCGTATGCGTTACTGACAGAATAATTACTTGTATCAAAATAATGTTGAAAATTTCGTTTTATATCTACATACAAATCTTCTGTATTTATGGAATACAAAAAAGAATCTGTATCGGTATAACATAAACTTAAATTAGATCCATAAAAAGGTTTCATGACAGAATAGTGAAAATCGTACATATGAGTTTTCGATATTTCCAAAACAGTAAATCCAATGTAAATTGGCCGGTCAAGAGTTACCGATTCCGGTTTCATTTGTATGGCGACAAAATTTTCACTAAAAACGGTTGAACTATGAAAATTAGGTCTACCTGTTAGATGCTCTGCTGTGTACTTCTTTTTTGTTTTATTTCTATTATCACTCCACGCATTAACTAACAGAACATTTAACCTTTTTTCAGCGTCTTCCAACGTTTTTCCAAATATAGCATTGTTTGCAAGTTTGCACGAATTTTGCTCAAACACGGATTTAGCTTTTTGTCTTAACTTTGTATTTAAGTCTATGTATTGTTTTAAAAATGGACCTTGTTTAAATTTGATTACTCTATGTACGTTTTTCAATACCAAGCCATGTTTTATACATGTTTTTAAATGCACATAATGGATGACATACTCGTATTTATCATATAAATTTGGGATAAGTTTAGGTTGCTTTGAACCAGGCGGTGTGAATTTTTGAGGACAGAATGGAATGTCATTATGCAAGTCATGCAAATGTTCTGGATATTCTAAATCCACTTCCAAAATATAACCATAATCCGAATCATCAGGTGTTTGTAGGATATCGAGTACATTAATTTTATCCCGTGGTAATAATTTGAAATCATCATAAGGTAAATTGCCACACATTGCATAACCGTATAGATTATTACAGTCTATGTAGAATAAGAAACTGCTCGGATTACTGGAATCAAAGTTTGGCATGTATTTATTATTTGCCTTTGCATACCGAGTAGAACATAAACATACACCCCCACGAATACCTTTTTGAATCATTCTAATTATTTCAAGGTCATCAATGAGTTGCAACTTCACACCAGTTATAAGTAACATGGCATCAAAACTTAAACTTGGGGCAGTTAGATAAAAAGCAGGGTCTAATCTATAATTGACTTTACAAGTTTGACGAAACTTTTCAAATATGTCAGTTAGTAATAATACATCTGATTTAAGGTAAAGATCGGTGTATTCTCCTAAAGTATTAATATTGAATGATTTCCATACAAGCTCGGCATGTTTATAATCATATTTGGATATAATGTCATTTGTTAATGAGTTGTAAAAATAATGTGGCTGAGGTAAACATTGCTCTTCATAGCGACTCCAACTAGACATATACTCGTATGGATAGACGCCCTTTCGTTTCAATAAATCGAAATGCTCTTTTAAAGGAAAAAAATGTGAGAGATGAATAAAGTCTTCTTTATTTAAGGTGCTTACAAGTTCTTCCAAACTTGCTCCTAAAAATTTGAATGAATCTACAAAACGAACAGGCATATATTCATTTCGACTTGTAATGAAAAATTTCGTAAATGATATGTAATTTTGTCAACAATACTTGAATAAACCTGTACTGGAGTTAAGTTCGTGTTTAGCATATTATATTTTGTAGGGCTCAATAATACATGTTTAAACCTGTATTAGAGCTGTGCACGTGTTTAGCAAAGGAAAAATATAAATACATACGTTTAATATCTCAGTTCATCTTTAGACGCCAATTCAGAAAGTCGCAGTTTTATTTCGTATCCCGTACCTACAATAATACTGACTGAAGTTCTTGAATTAAACGGTGAGTACCTAACTTATTTACTAATATACTGATATTGTTTTTTTCCTAGTAGATATAAATCTAATTATATTCTCTTATTTTGCAGAGTATGATGACTTCTCAACACATTGACTCCGTGAAAGATACCAACGAACAGTTCCCGTCTTTTTCGTCTCAAACCCTTGCGGCATTCGACGAACCATTTGGCTACTCCCAAGATATGGATGCTTATTTGCAATACCAGAATAGATGTATAAATCAAATTCAAAATCCATCTTTAGAAAATTCACCGAAAAAACCCAAGATAAAGAAGAGAGCAGTGCAAATAAAAACTGATATTGGATTAAACTCGCATGTAATTAAAAAAGCGAAAAAAGGGAAGCGATTAATTAAGATCAGTATTGCAAACCTTGAATCGCAGCAGGACGCTGATGACCTCATGGCGGTGCAATTTGTCATCGAAGATAACTACGATGAATTGTTAAGTGCTACGGAATCATTAGTTGACCGAATCGTGAGAAGACTCAGTAACGTTAGCTATTAGATTTTACAGTATACGTTATTTTACATTTTTGTATTTCTTTAATAAAATTTTGTGTTTTTGCAACTTTGTTTCTCAATAATTATTCAATTCCCTACCCAAGTTAAATCCAATAGTGTTACTATGCAAAACAAGTTTAGAAACTAAAGTAAATTCCTCTGAAGTTTAGTGCCGCTGTTGGATTTACGTGCGCTTTATATTTTATTAATCGCTTGATCGTATATCTTTAACATAATGTAACCCTTACAGTAGGAGTCATGATTCCTGCTTAATAGCCGTGTCTAATTCTGATGGGACAGCAAATTAAGGTAGCATGTGAAGTTAAACTTTAACGAATTGCAGACTTTATTTGTGCTAGTGAAAATACAAATCAGACCGGCGTATTTATTGACTTGCAACTAGTTTATATTTATAATTTCTTGCAACGCGTTATGAGCACGTCACAGAAACCATCCAATCACAGGCTCAGGTCTACATCGCGCTAACGAAGTTTTTAAGATTTGTTCATATATATACAACATAAAATATTTAAACGGCGTGCTCCCACCTTCCGTGACCGACCGGCGGAATGGTAGGGTTCACCAGCAACCTGTGACTCGGCCTGATCACCCTTGTTACTAACCGCTGAACGATGTTATCTTGGAACTTTGGAGATTCTGTACCTATGCGGTGGTAGGTACGGATGACCCACGCCTTGGTGGAAGGCCCCCAAATCCACCTTCACGTAAAATGCGGCCATAAGACTACTGGGAACTTATCGCATCCCGGGTGGCCCGTCCTTGTTGTGAAGCTTGATCACCTTTGCAGCAAGTTGTGAAAAACACCTTAGCAAACCATGTCTCGACTGGGGCGCTATGTGACCTCGTACTACACTGAATTGAGCAGAGATGTACTTGGTCTGGTGGGTGCAAAGCTAGCTGTGCCCATCGTGTTAAGCTTTTGCTAAATAACCTACCGTTGTTTGTGCACCTGACAATTGAAAAACAAAGTATTAACTTACTCCAATTGTCAGGTGTACAAGCAACAGTTTTGCTCAAGTTAACTGTGAAATAATCAAGTAACAAACGAAAAATTTAACATTGATCAAGTCAAACGCATGCTAAGGGTTCGAATGAATTACAACTTAATAAAATAACTGCTAAGAAATTCTGAAAAAAAAAAAAAAATATATATATATTGAGCATTTCGAATCAAATGCTACTTAAAAACTATTAAGAGTTTTAAATAAATTACAACCATAAAACCGATTGGGAGTTTCAGAACACCATACAACCGATTGAGAGTTTCAAAACACCTCAAAACCGATTGGGAGTTTCAGAACACCATAAAACCGATTGAGTTTCAAAACACCTATTTTAGCGTTTAAAAAAAACGCCTTGGGAGTTTCAAAACACCTCAAAACCGATTGGGAGTTTCAAAACACCTATTTTAGCGTTTAAAAAAACGATCAACTCGAAATGTAAAATGTGTTTTGAAACTCCCAATAATATACTACTACAGTCCATTGCCATTTCACTAGCTCTTCTGATACTGAGCTCCAACATAAGTTAGACAATTATTTTGAGTGTGAATCTTTTAATGACCCGCGTGTTCTGTCTAAGGACGAGCAGGAATGTGAAAAGATATTTACAGAAACGACTACTCGTCAGTCTGACGGTAGATTCGTGGTCAACATTCCTTTGAAAGAATCTCCCAAGTGTCTTGGGAAATCATATGATATGGCACTAGCTAGGTTCTTTGCTTTAGAGCGTAAATTTAGTCAAAATTCAATTTTTAAAAATAAGTACATTGAATTCATGAAAGATTATATAAATCTAGGCCATATGTCGGAAAACTTAACGTCTAAAATTAATGAAGTATCTTATTTTTTGCCGCATCACGGCGTGTTGCGAGATAACAGTCTAACAACTAAACTTCGCTCTGTTTTTGATGCCTCGATGGCTACCAGCTCGAGACTATCACTCAATGATATACAGCTGATTGGCCCAACTGTCCAAGACGATCTCTTAAGTATACTGTTGCGATTCCGACAACATAAATATATAGTAACTGCTGATATAGAAAAAATGTACAGAATGATATTTGTTAACGTTGATCAAAGGCCATTACAGCAAATATTGTGGCGTGATGACCCTAGTGAAAAAAATAAAATTTTCTATTTAAACACTGTTACCTACGGAACTGCCTCAGCGCCGTTCCTGGCTACAAGATGTCTTGCTCAGTTGGGACATGACTGCATGAACAGAACCTCATCACTTCATGTTGAGTGTAATAATCATACAATATCTTCACAAAATAACAAAAACGTAAATAAATTAATAGGTACTTCAATCTTGCACGATTTTTATGTCGATGACCTCGTGACAGGTCATGACGACAGAGATGTGTTAGTGACCATCAGTAAAGGCATTAACCATCAACTTAAAGCCGCTCATTTCAACTTACGGAAATGGAGTTCAAATTATTTAGACATATTGCATGACGTACATGAAGAAAATGAAAGAAAAGGTGATCCTTTATTAATCATTAATAACGAAAGTAATTCAAAAATATTAGGTGTAAATTGGAACTGTCAAAATGATTACCTTTCATTTTCATCGTCGATATCAGACTCATGCACACATAAAAAAGCAACTAAGCGTCTAGTACTATCTACCATCGCTCAGATCTTTGATCCGCTCGGACTCGTCAACCCATGTTTATTGCAAGCTAAAATTATACTTCAAAAAATATGGAAAAATAAATGTGCATGGGATGATGAAGTACCACTAGAACTCCAAATTCCATTCAATAAATTTCTTGAAACCATACCTTACCTTAGTTGCATTCAAATACCACGCCGAGTGTTATGTGACTTTCCTATAACAATAGAACTACACACATTCAGTGACGCATCAAAACATGCCTACTCAGCGTGTGTTTATGTGCGTAGCGTATCTAGGCAGGGCGAGGTTCACGTACACCTACTTATCGGAAAATCTCGAGTTGCACCCTTTAAAAAGACTATGACAATTCCCCGGCTGGAATTAGAAGGGGCATTGCTAGCTACTCGACTTGCAAAAAAGGTTAAAGCTTCAATGAGACTACAATTCCATTCCGAACATTACTGGTGTGACTCCACCATTGTAATAGGTTGGATAAAAATGACAAAATCAAAACCAAAACAGTATGTATTTAATAGAGTTACTGAAATTACAGACACTACAGATTCATCCGCCTGGTACCACATCCCCACGGACCTGAATCCTGCTGACATAGGATCACGAGGATTAAACGCTCAGCAACTAAAAAAATGTTCTTTGTGGTTCTCAGGCCCCAGCTTTCTTCAGCATACTTCTATTGTGATACCAACACAACCAGAAAGTATAACTTCATATAAGAAACTACCTGAAACGAAATTACATTTTAATTTTCTTCTTGGCAACATAACAAATAATCATGTCACTAGATTTTCTAATTATTCTAAATTACAACGAATTTATGCTTATGTACACAGATTCTTAAATAACTGCCGTAAAGCATCTAAAAAATTAACCAGCGTCACAAAGCCTAAGCCTAAAGAAAAAATTGATCATCTGCAAATTTCTGAATTGAACAAATCTGAAAAAACCTTATGTAAAATAATACAATTTGAAATGTTCACCAAACAGTACTCAATCCTCAAAAATAAAGATAAGTTGAATTCCAAGGATCAGCTATTGAAACTTAATCCTTTTATGGATTCTAATGATCTCATAAGAGTAGGAGGAAGGCTCTCTAACTCTAATTATTCATATGACGCGAAACATCCCGTCATCATACACGCAAATCATCACATAACACGCCTGCTAGTTCAACATTATCACAAACTGCTACTTCATGCAGGGCCGCAGCTAATGCTAGCTACGTTACGTCAAAAATTTTGGATTATTAGTGGACGTAACTTGGTTAGGAAAACTGCACGGCAATGTACCACTTGCTGCAGGTTTGCAAACAAAGGTATTCAACCAATAATGGGAAACCTACCAAAAGAGAGGCTCTATGCTGATTTTCCATTTCAAAATACAGCCGTCGATTATGCCGGACCTATCATGATAGCGGATAGGAAAGGACGAGGTTGCAAGCTTCTTAAGGCTTACATTTGTGTGTTTGTTTGCCTGGCGGTACGGGCAGTTCACATAGAGCTTGTCACCGAGCTTAGTACTAACGGTTTTCTTGCTTGTTTAAACAGATTCGTCGCCCGCAGAGGTAGACCTGAGAACATATTTTCAGATAACGGAAAAAACTTTGTAGGAGCCTGCAACGAATTATCCAAATTTCTTAACTTGAACTCTGATGAAATGTCTAACATTGCAGCAGAAAATCACATTAACTTTAAATTCAGTCCAGCATATAGCCCTCATTTTAACGGTCTAGTAGAAGGATCAGTAAAATCAATAAAATTTCACTTGAAACGTGTCTTAGGACTAGCGAACCTTACTTATGAGGAGATGACGACATTGTTGGTGCAAATAGAGTCGATACTGAATTCTAGGCCGCTCACTCCTCTCTCTTCCGACCCCTCGGACCTTATTGCGCTTACTCCTTCACATTTTCTAATGGGACGAACAACTATGCTCACTCCCCAGGTACTTGCTGATGACGCCGAGACACGTATTAATACTCTGACGAGATACAAAAGAATAGAGTGTTTAAAAAATCACTTTTGAAATCGGTATTATACCGAGTATATTTCAGAACTGCAGAAGCGCAACAAATGGCGCAACGATGACGGAGACTTACACCTTGACCAAATGGTGATTGTTAAGGATGACCGCCTCCCCCCCAACCGATGGATGCTCGGACGAGTCACGTGCCTGTACCCTGGCACCGACGGAGTTGCCCGGGTTGCTGACGTACTCACCAGTTCCGGAACGCTGCGGAGAGCCTTCAATAGGCTAGTTCCACTATTGGAACATAATGTTCCAAGGCGGGCAGCATGTTAACGCCAGTCATCGCCACCAGAGGACCGCGCTGCCAGCCGCCCGCGCCGCCCGCGGCCCAGGCCGCGCCCCTCCACACCACTACGACCAGCGAGCTCACGCCGAGCGCACGCGCCATTTATTTAATATTAACAAGAAGCTGTAATTTTATATTATCTCCATTATACTCTTCAAGCCATCGCCGTTGGTATTATTTTATACATATAAATACCGATATAATTACAGTGTGGCAATGTTTTGAGTTTGTACACCTTACTCTTTCACTCGCTCTTAGAAGCACTTATGCGATTGTCTTATTAATTACAAATGGAAAATGGAAATAATACCTCAGATCAGAACAATGCCAATTTGAAATACACCAACTGAATTTGAATTTGAATACAAAACGGAATCCAAAATCACTTTTTACTTGTGGGAGGACCTTGTGCAGGGTCGTCTGGGTTGGTACCACCATCTTATCCATTAACCTACCGCCAAGCAGCAGTGTTTGCATTGTTGTGTTCCAGTTTGGGGATAAGACAGCCGGTGAAATGACTAGCATAGAGGTATTCCATCTTAGTCCTCAGGGTTGGCAACGCATTAGCACTCTTAGGATTGCGGTCTTGTGAATGCGAATGTCTATGGGTCACAGTTTTCTACTTTCCATCAGGTGGGCTGTGTGGTCATTTGCCTTCCTATGCCATAAAAAAAAAAACAAAAATTGTTGTATTTTAAAATTAGAAGTTTTCAGTATAAGATTTTCAATGCAAGAGAAAATTATTTTGGAAAGTGTCCATTTTGTATTCAATGAGCGAATTGTTCATCCTGAATATCGTCGAAAATGATGTCGTATCCCATGTTAAAATAGTCAAATTTGATATAGCCCGAAAGAATAATAACCATTTGTATTTACTATGTCTTTTAGTAAATACTTTCCACCTGGATTATGTACATTGCATATTCTATTTAGACATAATTTGTTTTGAGCTTAGGTACATATTGCATTTTGGTCTTAATTAGACTCCATTCACTTTGGTGAAAAAAATGATATCAATATTTTTCAACACATTAATTCATTGCATGCTGACAAAAGTCATTTTGGATGATATTCTTTTGGTCCAGATTCAAAATGGTCAATTCAAGTGGACAATTTTCTATTTATACCTAGTTACTTAATAACAGTTAATCACTTATGCTTGTCTGACCGACTTTATCCGATTCCGAAAATCTTTTTAAAAGCTGCACGGCAGGTATGTTTACTTAGATTTTAATGAAAGGCTCATTTACATCACAAATGAAGTGAATAGAATACATTCGTCGTAGAAAAACTCAATCAGAAACAACGAGGACATCACAATGCCTAAGACGCTTGTTATCTTTTATTGATCAAATCAAATACACAGAAAAAAATAATGGGTCGCTTCTAACAAGATTGAGGTTCTTGTGCATACGCTTCTTGATTCCATACGAGCCTAACAAAACGATAAATACAACAACTAAGACGTTAGATACATGAGTAATAAATTCGCCTTTGTACATACCTTTTGTGTTTCTGTTTCTTTTTTTGGTTCATTATTTTATGTTTGTACAATAAAGAGTTTGCATAAATACATATATCAAGTAAGATTTTAGTTGAATCGCTTAAGAAATTGCCGTTTTGGTTTATAGGTATAACTTGTAATGTTTGTATTTTAACATGTAAAGTTTATAACTTAAGTTGTAATGTTTATAATTTAGGTTGTTTCTTCCAAATGAAACAAGGATAAATTTCAGGCTGGTTTATTGGGCCCCGCCCTCAAAGTAAAGTATATTATAGGTACTAGGTACACATTGGTTGCTATTTGGCGTTTCTGCTTAGGTTGATCGATTAAACACTCCTCTTATAATAAAAACCGTTAAAGTTAATAAGATAAGTGATAGTTGGAGCGGACTCAGCTGGGAAAAGCAGTGCGGGTTCGCCTTTGTAGGCCGTGCCGTAGACTAAGCTTCCTCAGGTAGAAAGCTTGCAGGTAAGTAGCTAGCCCGTGCAAGAAGCCCGTGCTCTGTGCCCGTAGTGAGTTAGTCCGTAGTAGATTACTAGTAGGTTGCTAGCCCGTAGTAGATCACTAGTAGGTTGCTAGCCCGTAGTAGATCAGTAGTAGGTTGATGGCCCGTAGTAGATCACTCCTTTTGGAGGAAAATACCCTTGCTTAAGGATGCCAGGTGGCTAATGTCAACTCCGGAACGGTAGCACATGCAAGGTAGACCTTGGCCCACAGAAAGTAAGGTGACAGAAGTTTTTAGGAAATATCCTTGCCTAAGTGGCACAAGGAAACAAATCACGCCCTGGTTTAGGGGTTAAAATTTAATATACAACGAGGTACTGGCTGAGAGGAAAACGGATAATATAAAAATATTAAATAAAGTATAAAGTGATCGAATTATTCCTTGTCATGGCGAAGTTACCAATAGCTGGAGTGTTGCCTGCATTCGCGCGACCTCCCCTACCAACATTTGGACTTCAGGGGGTAATTAATTTGATAAAATATACAAATAAACTTGTGTAAATCCTGTATAATAATAGGATTGAAGAAAATAGCAACGTAGTAAATCTTAGGTCATAACCATGACAAGGTTTAGTGGTAAGAACCTGAAACAAAACCCGACAAACGCAAAACTGACGCCCCTGTCAGTTGAACATTTATTGGTTAATTAACCATAATTTAAATTCAATTTTAAAAGCTTTGACCAAGAAAACAATGGTGAAAACTGTTAGAATTTACCCCATGAGTCAGGTATTAACAAAATTCCACTTGCAACCCTGTAATACTCTGAGTAGGCAAGTGTCGTGTGGCTTAATTTAAGACGCGTTCACACGTAATCCAGCAAATTTCTGGATGAAGAAATTTATACATTACAAACTAATGTCTTAATTATTGTACCTATTGATATTTTGTGAACAAAGAGAAAGCCTCTCTTAGTTGGCTCTCATTTTTTTGAGTTTAGCGGCTTCATTCCAAAGTCTTTTACGAAAACACTTAAGCCGGTTCATTTCTTTGCTACTAAATGTTAAAAGATAAAAACACTATATGTGGATCTTTTGTCATTCAATATTCATATCCCCGAGAATTGTTGAAAGCCAACATATTAAATGGCGTGTATTTTATTTTTTCACAAGAAAGGTCTTTAAGCATGAAAAGCTTTGTTGGGTATTTGTATTTAGAAAAGCTGTTTTTACCGGGTTGAACAAACAATGTTGACCCGTCAAACGTCGTGTCATATACATATTTACCTATTACAATATTACAATATAATATAATATATAATTTTTATGGACCACCGTCGGTCTACAGGAAGTACCACGGGTTAATCGTATTATGGTTATAATGTTGTCTATTGGCAATTTGTGTCGAAGGTACGAGTATCTTCCCATTTTTCCTGAGTGACTAGCCGGAAAAACCATTTTATTTCAACCGTGTTATGTATTATACAGCAATGTCAAGGTAAATCGGGTTTAAGTTGACATAATTGATGGGTGTCCCTCGCAATCCATAGTAACGTTCGTCCTAAAGTCCTAAAGTCACATGCCCACACAACAATTTTTGCCTAAATAATGATTGACGTACCATACATTTGCCATAACGTAATTTCGACCTAAACGTCAATAGCTAATGTTACGTTACCTAAGCGTAAGTGTAAGCCGGGCGGCCGTGTTAAGCCCCTATGTCAATTCGATTTATATTGACATTGTTCGATAATGTTTTACGTTAGCTTTAAGCAACTTGTCCAGGCAGTGTACACAACCCAAGTTTAACGGCTCGTACGTCAAAAATATCCTTTTCCTTACTTATTGTTCTATGGTTAACTGTCTTAAACACAAAAAAAATGTGAATTCGGCGCAATCGTAGCTTGACTCATCTACCCGTAAACATGATGAAAAAAGATGGAACTTGGTTATTTTAACGTCATTTATGTAGACGCACTTACGACGTACGGCTTAAGTCGTAAGTAGGTTAGTTAAGACCTAAGACGTACGGATTAAGTTAATTTATGAACCAGTTAATCATCGAATAACACCCGAGGTCCCCTTAAAGACTCCTTATTCTTAATCGCACGCTCCTCTACTAATCGACCAATGAAAAATGTATCCAAAAGTCATTTCGTGAGCGTAAACACGTTATAGGGTGTGTGAGGGACGCCAGTGGTTGCTGGGATGCAAATGAATCCCCACATTTTGGATTTTAATGAACTGAATTTATAAAACGTTTTGATTTTACTTATTGATCTAAAGTGCGCGATGGTGGGAGGAGGCAGATTATAACAAATTTGTGTTGCCACATAAAAACATATTCGCGCTGCCCCAATAGACTCCTTAAGTGTGTTTCACACAGGGCGTTAAATACAATCAGTTAAATATTTTATAATCTCTGTATAATACACGAGTATCTACTTAAACTAATTCTACTATAGCTTAATCTTTCATTGTGACATTTTTGAATTTGACAGAAACTGACAAAACAATTTTTCAACCGACTTTTGGTATTGGCTATTATGTATGAATGGCTCTTTGTTCCTTTGTATGGCCTGGCGGTCGCCCCGATTCCAAAAAAAACGTGATGTCGTTAAATTTGGTTTACCGCCGCGGGTATCACTGGGTATTCAAATTATACAAAATGGCAGATTATAAATATATTTGAATATTAACATTCACAATTCATTCAAAACATGTATTTGGGTATTTGCCTAAAGCTTTGCTTTTTGTAAGACCTTGTATGCTTTTAAGAATAAGGTGTCTCAAGCGGAGTTTCTCGTTGTTACCTTAATTATTATTTTTATTTAACCGACCCGTATTGGTTCAAACGTATTTAAGTTCTACTTTTTAACTTTTCTTTTTTTGTTAGTTAAGACACTTGGATTTGCGGTGGCGAATTATTATATCATAAAATGGCCATGGTGGTCAAGAAGTCAGCCTATTCATATTTCATTAATCTTTTCTTAGACAATTCGATAATATTTCATAACGTGTTTTTTTTCGATAGTTACGTTACGGTAGTTTCGTTAAATTTAATAAAAAATACGAAAAGACTTAAATTTAACTATTGATTTTCATAGATTCCGTAAATAAAATATCCGTGCCATTTTGTGCAGGGAACTGGCGACCCAACCATGACATAGTTTTATGCAGATCAGATTACGATAAGAGAAAGAGATAGAGCCATACATACCTGCTATACCCCACTTCCTTACACTCATCATGACCTGAATTGCTTAGCCATGTCATGGTAGCCCCCGGATCATCTGAAATGAAAAATGCTAATTAAAATTTTAAAAAAGCCGGCCAAGAGTTACTCTCACACATCAAGGGTTTCGTACCATTCTTACATAGGACCTCTCTTTCATTTTTTATTTTATTTTATTTTATCTATATATCGCGGTTCATAAGATACACCCCGCTGGCAGACTGTGACGGAAAAACGGACGATGTCCCATAAATCGAAAATATTTGACTGTTTTATATGGACGTTTCTTGTTTTTTCATGTTGGTTTTTACTGATGATGCCAACATTTGTCTTATAATGTTAGTTTGCAGACATGTACTACAAACCTAAAATTATTTTTGCTGATATAGAACGATATGGCTCAAAATTTGCATTGTGATTGAAATATTATAACCGATCGGTATTACTTTGCATTGCCTACTCAGATTTTACTTAATGTATAAACTAGGAGATACATATACCTAATACGAGTATACTACACTTGGATAATGTTCAATATAGGCCCCTATGTGTTATTACTTTGATATATGGATATAAAAAGGTCACGCACGCGGAAAGAAGTAACATAAAAAATTATAGGGTCGTCGTAGCTATTCACTGGGCCTCACTTTTATAAAGTGACCCTGCATGTAAGGCCCTGGTAATAGTACGTTATTTCTTATTATTTCCATTGCATTTTGTTGCGAGTCTCAAGTAGCTTATACCTTAACCCATGGAATGATATGTCATATACAATTATACATATGTATTGAAATATCGATATTCGTTCAAACAACTAAATTCCAAATTCAAATAATCCTTCAATACTAACGTAGTATTTAGGACACTCCATGGGTTAAGGATATTTCCGATGTTACTTTGCTACATGTTGCATTAAAAATATTTTCCTTTTCGCCAGTAAAAGCACGGCGAAAAACGATATTTTTTCTAAGATAAACTATTTGTTTAGACTTCAGAGTAATAAAATAACATACTCTATAGAATTGCAAAAACCTCTTATTGGCTTTGTATGTATAGGTATCATTTGTTGGACATGATTACTAAAGTCCAGGGTTCCAGAGCCTGTGTCAGGATCAATGGGGCATACTCGGCCTGGTTTAACATCTCTAAAGGTGTTAGACAGGGCTGTGTTGCCTCACCATGGCTGTTCAATCTATTCATGGACAGTTGTATGTGGGATTTGAAAGAGTATAATAAGGGTTTGCGTGTGCAAGAGTTGCTAATCAAATGCCTCTTATATGCCGATGATCAAGTTATACTTGCCCCATCGGTACTTGAGTTGCAGGAGATGGTGACAGTGATGAATGAGGGATTTAAGCAAAAGGGGATGAAAGTAAATGTTGCCAAGACCAAGGTCATGGTGATAGAGAAGGATAAAGAGATGACTGAGTGCGTGATAAATATAAATGGTGAATTAGTAGAACAAGTGAGCGAATTTGTGTACCTGGGAAGTATGTTTACAAGAGATGGTAAGTGTGAGAAGGATATCGAGAGGAGGGTAAATGCGGGGAATCAAATTAATGGGGCCCTGTACTCTTTTGTGAGCAGACAGGGCGTTTCACAAAAAGCCCGGCTGGCTGTTCACAATGGAGTGCTGGCCCCTACCCTGATGTATGGTAGTGAATGTTGGGTGTGGCAGGACAAGCATGTAAGTCGTGTAAATGCAGTTGAAATGCGCTCTTTGCGTAGTGTGAAACTGATTGACAGAGTTAGAAATGAAAAAATCAGAGAGAAGTGTGGAATAAAAGAAGATGTAGTGACTAAGATTGAAAAGGGCATGCTTCGATGGTTCGGTCATTTGGAAAGGATGGATGAGGGAAGATTGACGAAAGAGATATACAGATCGAAAGTGTGTGGAAGGGTTGGAAGGGGCCGCCCTAGGCGTACTTTTTCGAATCAAATCGGAGAAATACTGGAAAAGGGCCGAATCTTAAGTACCCGAAACCGACGTGTGTGCATGACTCGATGTATGAATGTTGAAGAAGCGAAGGAAATTTGTCAGGATCGTAGCAAGTAGAAAGAAGTGGTCTCTGCCTACCCCTCTGGGAAACAGGCGTGATTTAATGTATGTATGTATGTATGATTACTAAAGTATGTAAGATGACGTATGTTCTCACGTTATTGTACAAAAACCAGAAATATAATTTATAAAAAGACATGCAGCAGAATATATAAAGCAGGAATATACAAAGGCGAACTTATTATTTTTGATCTTTGAGCGAAATGTCATCGCTATAAAAGGCAAACAAAATACCCGTAGGTCTTCTACTGAGCTACGTAATCCGCAAAAAAAAATGACATTCCGCAAAGAATGACGATAAATTATTTATTTGTTGTAAAATTCGCAGGCGAAAACTATTACTGTAGTTTCAAATATTACTCAACGAAATGTACATATAGTTGACCTTTGGCATTTGAGTATCGTTGAGGGAGTTTTAATTTAAATTGTACGCCCACTTGGAGCTGGAAAGTTGTTACACTTGTGCTACGTTGAGTTGGAAAGTTTTCCTGACCGTTAATTGGGATGCAGTCTGATTTAAATTTAATAAAAAGGGCACCACAGAGTAACAATCCGTCCGACTTGAATGGAATAGAATAGAATTAAACGCAAGGGTACATAGTAGAAAAGGTACAATTACATAATAAAACTAGTTCTTATCTCCTAACAAGCAACACTATTAGATGTCGAAATGGTCTCGACTCAACAACATGGTTCGCATGAGGATGTCAACCTGAGGGACTAATATGGCTGAGATTATTGCGTGACAAAATCTGGAGAAAACATCCGTGACTTATAAGTACGAGAGTGATGGATGGTTTATGCACATTTTGTAACGTGATAAACGCAACCATACTAGGCCCGCTGGCTGGATTTTAGGGGAGCCAGGCGGGTTTCTTGAGACAGTGTACTGACTGTGACTTACCTTACATAAATATTAATATTAATGATAGAAAGTAAATGAAAATTAAGAGGTATACCTGTCATGGTTCTGTACATTTCTTAACAGATTTTATACTGACCACTGAAGAACTTGGGACTGCAGATATACTGTTAGTAGTAGTGTTCTTAAAGTCCATAATTATAGTTGTAGGTAAGTTTAAATACATGGTACGAAAAACAAAAAAGAACCTCTTCCTTCCTAATATTATGGATGCAAAAGTGTATTTGTAATGTACCTATAATAATATGTTCCGTTTCCACAATTGTTATGATAATTACACATATTAAATTATGTAGTGATAGAGACGGACATTAGAGCTAGAATATTTTTATCGCGAATTTTACAAGGGTTATTACAAATCTATAATAAGTGATGCTACTCGACAACAGATGGCGTTTTTTTTAAACTAATTATCCGGTAGATGTCGCTGTAGAACCGAGTATTAGTAGAGTACCAAATTCTGTTATAACCACGCAAGCGTACCCACTACTCGAAATTATGAAAGCTACAAAAAATCCGACCGTGGAAAGTACAGGTTATAATTTTTTTCCCATCGTTAACCTTAGCAGGTGGCTGATGCTCGAGTGAGAAATTCCAGCCATTTACGAGCAAAGTGGCAATTTTCCCCTCGTCTCGAGCTTTACTTGCTCGACGTGTGTTCTCTTTGCCGCGACTCCCCGGAAATGACTGGATCGTGAAGTCACCTACTTCCGATGTAGTTAACTTCCTTCCTGTCGGTATAAGTTGTCTAATGATATTAGGTACGGTTGAATGACTTCTAAATAGCGTTTACCTGTAATTAGAATCTTGTATAAAAAAATAAAAATCGCTACTGGAATTTAATCTCCCATGAGCATTTGTGTTGGTGTTTTCACTATTTCTTTATGTTTCTAAATATTTATGTTTGTTGTATGGTGATTTTTTGTAAATTCATGAAGAAATTAAATTCGTGTCACTTTTTTTTTATTAAACCGTAAATAATATTAGTACTTAGGAAGATGAAGATTGAATTCAAGTTTTTATATCGAAATGTAATATAAGGGGGCGTACACATAGCAATCCGTTTTACAGGTCCGTTATTTGATGGCGTATGTAGTTGTATGAGCGAGTTCACACACAATACAATGTTCCGGATCCAGTAAAAAAGAGTTTAAGAAGATAACAAGATCCGTTAAAAAGGATCCTGTAAAAACGGACGTTCTATGTGTACGCGCCCTAAGGTACAAGTTGTTTAGTCAGCCAGTAAAACATCAATTTTAAACGACCAAATATGAACAATAGTGTGGTCACGAAGAGGGCCGATCACAACCGATGACGCTGACGACATGACGTCAGTAAACATTGTTTGCGTCATTGTAATTTACTATGACATATTTGGTTGTTACTACAAGTGGGTTAATACTGAGGAAAAAGTATAAAATTTACAATATCGGCTTAGGCGTTTAGAACTAGTTATAGTGAAATAAAGAATTCTACATACATACATACATAAACCCTTGGTCTCTAATCAACACTGTAAAACCTATATCGTGTTTGAGCTGTTATCGTATTGTAACCGTTTTGATAGCTCTTATTTACTTGACAGTAACAGCGGCTGACATCATAACAATACCATAATAGATTAACTACGATATCGTTTTGCCGCTTAGAATACCGGACCTGAGAAGATTACACTCCATTTTTTGGGTAGTCATGTAATAATATTCTAATATTTACTATGGCAATTAAGTTACATAATTATTGTCGAACTGTTTAAGGATATATATAGCTACATAAAATTGGCAACTGACTTGTAACATTTCGGTGTAAATGTGTAACTCTAAGGGCCGCTTACCTAATAGCAGTTTTATTTGTGTTTTAGTTTTACTGCTACGTTACGTTACGTTACGTGATTGCTAATTAGTCGGATAAAATGAAAATTAGACTACAATTTACGCTTAAAATAGCATCTAAATAAGAAGCCATTATAAAAATATAATCCGTATCAAAATGCTAAAAAAATGATTTTTTTCATGTTTCTTGTATGGGGACCGCTCTTGGAAATTTGATTTATTGTACAGTTAATAATTTTAAACGATAGATTTTTAATAAGACGTATTCTGTGAAAATTTCAATTGGTTACTTATTACGGGTAAAAAGATATAGCCCTGTAAACTTACACAATCATATAAGGGCGCGCACCGCTGTTACACGATGACGTCATCACCCGTGAGCGCTCGTCGCCGGGTTTCGAGCGCCGCATACGAATTTTGAAATTAAATATCTTAGAAACTATTTAACGTATCGCAATAAAAAAAAATACAGTTAATTTCTGTTTTTAATGAACAATACAGTAAGTCAAGGATATAAACTGGCTCACATTCTCTATTCAGTTGCCATCTAAAGTATTAAAGAACCGCTGCAAAATATTTATTTGTGAAGTAATAAAATTGTAAATTGTTACGAAAATAGACAGCACCCAAATTTTTGTTCCTTGTGGCCTGCGGGGAGTCTGCACGACAGTTTTGTGTGTACAATGTATTATTGTACCATGGTAAAATAATCTACCAAAATAATTTAATTACCATAAGTAGGTATAGTTTTTTAGGAACAAATTCATGACGTTGTCAACAGTCATCCACAAAAGACACTTATTAGTCGATTAAAATTTGCATTTTGACTTATTATATATAAGTATTAGGGAAAGTTCTCACACAAATTGACCATCTCCTAAGCTATATGCTTGTATTATATAGCGGACTTGCCGCATATGGGTTTCAACAAATAATAATCGTATACCTGAATATTTCATTAAATTTAGTTTATACTAGAATTTCCACAAAGTGATTCAGTAAAACACACGATGGAGTTCTTAAATACAAAATGGCGTACGTTTATCTGCATTTAAAAGTTAGTATTATTGTTAACTATAGAAGAAGTAATACTCTTTAAAGTTCAATTTAAGGACTTCTATGTCACTTTGTTTGGAAATATATAAAAAATCCTCTATTTTTGCAAGAAATATGTTTTCACAAGCATGAAATATTAAAGTTGATTTGCAGACGTTTGACTCGAGAATGTTTTTGTAAATGTCAGAGACGTAAAAACCTCAATTTTTCGGTTAGTTGATCTTTAGTAATGGATGTTCTGTGATGAAAAATGAATGCTTTGCAAAAGACAGTCGCGTTACGGATATTCTTTTTGGTTTTCGTGGTTTGATCGTTTATCTTTGCTAAGGGTTTTTCTGTTAAAATATAGCGGGCAGAGTGGTTTCTATATCTGTCATTCTACTATTTGACATTGAGACAGCGGGACAGTTTTTTCTTTCGTGGCAAATTGCCAATATTTTGATCTGAAGATATCATGGATAGACATTATAAATGAGAAAGTTTGCATGTTTGGATGTTTGTTACTCAATCACACTTCAACCACTGACCGGATCGCGATGAAACTTGGCACACACGCACGTTCAGAACAATAGTGATTTAATTCAGATTTTTAAATTTTGAGTTAGGTCTCCATAATAATAAATTTATGACTTGAAGCTTCAAAGCTGAAATTTTAAATTAGGTCTCTATTGCTCTGAAGGTCCTGGAATAGGACATTGGATTCTTTTAATCCCGGAAAATTAGAAAGTTCCCGAGGGAACCGCCTTCTACGACTACTACGCGGACGAAGTCGCGGGAAAAAGCTAGTAATTTATATATCCTTTAACCTCAAGTGTTAAAGACTAAATTTTCACAGAAAATACTAACTGGCTAGTAAAAGCAGTATATAGGGACTCGTGGAGATCTAGGGTGGAGGCCTTAGCAGTGGGACTCTCATATTTATATTCGACTGTGCCGATTTTTATTATTCTTCTCTTCTTTTGTCAAGAAAGGGAGTTGTAGATAGATACGAAACTAAAATAGAAAACCGATGGAGTCAAATAAAAATTAGGTATATTTTCTTCAAAAACATCCTTATTTTTTTTTGATAATTTTAAATTTTGCAATGCATTTGCAAATTGCGATACATTTTAAAATATCTTAATAATTTAGTTTTTTTTTATCTTTGAACATTTTATGTGTGTGCTTAAAATTAAAATTACTTAAATAGCAAAGGATTCGCAACGCTCAGCAAACTGTACAAAAACCCGTGAAGTAGTTTCTGATTGTCGTAGTATTAAAATGGCAGTGGACAGTTGCAAATGGTTACCAGGAAAATAAACAACTAACCCTTCACCACAATAAAGTTATCCTTAACGGAATATGTACGGATATTATTTTATAACAGATCCTGTTTGGCCGTTGAAATGTGCACATAGTTTATGTTTGTTATGGACAAAAAATATGGTGTAAAAATGTTTAAAATATGTGTTTTACTTCCGGTCATACTCTTAAATGGTTTGGTGTGTGGTAACCCAACGGATAGTATAGGTAAGCATTTTTTTTTTATCCGTAGAATCCTATTATAGTGTATACAAATCACCGTATCGGGAACTCAAAAAGTGCGTATTTATAGGTTTTTAAATAATTTAATAAAGAAATATCAAGGGACAATCTCACACAAATTGACCTAGGTCCAAACTTAGCTCGAGGATTGATCTATGGGTACTAGACAACGAAACATCTACATGCACACATACTCATATTATTTGTGGAGTAGTATTTACTAGTATCAATCCTAGGCCCATCATATCTTACAATAAAAACGCAAAACTCTATGTTATGCTGAAATATTGGGATGTTATTTGGACCCCTTAGGGGAGAGTGAAACTATAACCTGCGTGATACGTAAAATACTGCAAATATTTTTGTCATTTTTCAGGCATTTCATTTCATACACAATGTTTCTTACAGCAATATTAAAACAAAACTAAACGCGTGGCAATTTGGTATTGGTTTATTTTATGTTTATTATTTGGTTTATATACCTACGTAATCGTTAATGAGACACGACTCCTTCAACTATGGAAAGTTAGGACTAATTGCAAAAAAATCCAATTGGATTTATTTTTCCTGCAAAATGTGGTTTCATTCTCCCCTAACGGGTCCAAATAATATATCAAAAATTCAGCTTTTCGTTGTGTTTTGCATTTTTAGGGCTCCATTTTGTAAGATATGACTATCCTATTCAAAGCTCTACCAAATAAATAATATAAGTTTCTATGTATGGTAACCACTAGTAAGAAACGTCTTAAGGTATTAAGTCCGTAAAATCACTTCGTTAACTTTGCTATCAGTACAATTAAAGGTGTTTGTTTTCCTTAATAAACAAAGTTAAAAACACTCTCTTTTTGCGAAAGCAGTTCCTATTTGATAACAGTTCCAACTTAAAACCCATACTGTGTTAAATTTCTTAGACAAGATACTTGACGAAAACGATTTTCGATAACTGTCAAAATCTATGGAATTGTCATAAGTGCACGACTACAAATTAACTCGTTCCTTTTTCAAACTTGTGCATAAATAATCATGCGGTCGTTAGTCTTACTTGCTGTGTCCAAAAGTTTCTCTAAATTTGCGACAATCCTAAGTTTAAAATAATCCCTCTGTATAACAACAACTGTTTGTCCCACTGAAAATGAGTCATACAAAATACTTATCATAAATTTGTAATTAACGTCATATTTAAGTGACAAGGCAAATTGGATAGCGAACATGATTTTTCAAAATAATTTTCCTTCCTTCGCGCATGTACATAATGTAAGGTTTAATTAAATGTGTAAAACAGTGATGGGGACTTGGTTTTACCAAGTAGTACGCAAGTTAATATAAGTTATAATTAATAAACGTAAAATATGAATGTTATTGTATTATTATTATAATTTTTATTTCTTTTAATTGCATAAAACCTTTCAACGCACACCCTCTACAATATGGTCTGTACAATTTATGAACGTCAGTAACTGTAACAGTTCATGATTTTGATGTCTGATGTCAAACAAAAAATGAAGTGACCTGTGTTATGTTATTGCAGGGCCCCCGGGACCGCCGCATCACCATCCCCCACCTGGCCCTTATGCAGAAAACATAGTAGCCGTGCCAGTTTATGTCATTTACATTTTTGGATTCGTGTTATTATTGCTAGTTCTTCTTCTGATATTCTTAGTAGTTATATTATTGAAGGCAAAAATTCTTGATATTTTTGATAAAAACAAGACTGCTGTTAATAAAGTGGAGCAGCAGACCAATACAGACACCGTACTGACAGAAGTGAAATCGATCAAACGCTTAAATTTAGATAGAAGTAATAGTTTTGAATTTAAAATCAGGGACGTAGACAGTACTGCGACCTTGAAATTGGTAAAAAATCAACAGGGCCCTATAACTCCTACAAATTCTGAAAGTTCAGGAAATCTTTCACCAAGAATCATGAAATGCGTAATAAAGGATATGCCAATAATCTTACCTGAACAGATGTCACAGATATGTAAAGAAGTGCTTATAAGAACTAATAAGAACGAAGACGCCGGAGGAAGTCTTAATAACATTGATCAGTTGGCGAATGAAACGTTGCCAGAAGAAGAAAAAGACAAAAAATATTCGTCAACTCCAGTCTTAGACATATATGACGTCCTTCCAACCACATCTCAAAATGGCAAGAAACGTGTAGAAGAAAATAGCATTACAAACAAAGATGAAAGGGATACCGCTAAAAACACAAACAAATCTCCTAACTTAGACACAAATGATGAATCGAGTCCTGATGAAATATATGATATGCCAAAAGAAGTTAAGGCATCGGCATTAAATTACATAGAAGCATGTTTTCTTTCCGACCCAGCTAGCCAAGCTAAGCGAAACCCTGAAGAATGTACTCCTAAACCTGCTTATGCTCTTTTGAGTGATCTACTTAATGGTGAAAATAGTCGAGATGACTTCAAAGAAAATCAAGAGTGCGATCATTACAATTTTCCGAAAACTGATAGCGAAAACTTATTGTACATAAATGCAAATTGCAACTCGTTCAGCAGTTTAAGTTCAATTGACAATAAAAAAGAGTAAAACGCTTTCACTTGCTAGTAGGTCGCAGTTTGGGTAAAACTGCTAGATACTTATGTTTTTTTTGGTAATTATTCAATATCAGGTTAAATATTTTTAGAAGGTGCTAAACTGTTAATTTGATGTAGTTCTTTTTTTGATCCACCAAATTACCATACCTACCGGGAGGTGGTAGAAAACAGGTTGTATCCTAAAAAGAGGTGGATGTTTCACCAAAAATGCTAAAACTATTTTAATAGTGAAAATGTATTGATTGATACCAGATAATTTACACCAGATACAATAAATTTAGCTGAAAGTGAATGATTTTTTCATAGCTGGAATAATGTCCAATTATCTTATTTATTTTTTGGGTGCATTAAGTTTACTATAAGATAAGGTGCATGTACATAGGAAATATTATCATACCAAAAATGAACTGATCTGCAGTAATTAAAAAAAAAGTAGATTTTGAAAGAAAAGAACTAATATAAATTATATAGTGGTGGTCACATAATTAAAGACACTTGCGGTTTTTCTATACAATTGCCTAGAAATATCACTTCTCAATTTTGACCACCAAATAAAATAAAATAAACCAATTTTAATACAGTCAACTTTAGCTCATCAACTACGGTTTAATCTGATGGACAGTGAACTACTGTTAAAAACGGACTTTATATTTTACAGGGATTTAAAAACTTAGTGCTGACGTGTTGTATGAAACTCGAACTTTTTTTTATATCCCTTTAAAATTAAAGACTCATTTTCAACAGAGATTTTTTTTTCATACCTACGTACATACAATCCCTTACAGTTTATTAGATAATGATATTTAAGTGCAAATAAAATTCAAATTGCTTAAAAACTTTTTTAATTGGTTGTCAAATTTGATAAGTCATATTTGTAGGCAATTGTGTGGGAAATAGACAAGCGTGTTGCGTGTTATGTGACCACCATTGCATATATATATATATATATATATATATTATACAAACGTATGTATATACAAAGTAAATAGTACTTATAGCATATTTGTTTTTCTGTACATAATTAACAACAGTTATTTTTTAATTTTAATTGTATTGAATGTATTTGGTTATTTTCGACATACTAAAATGACTGATATAGATATATTCTTGGGTTGCCATAGAAATAAATTGTAACATTCATGGGTATTTGATCGAATCCTACCTCTCTCGCGCCAAGACGCCTGGTTCTGCGTTTGCGTCGTCCAGTTTATTTCCGATGTCCATAGTTACCCAGGTTACCTATCTGAAAATGTCGGACCTATCTATGATTTGACAAAAAACATTCGACAAATATGGTTTAGTTCTTTTTAATTTGCCCGAAAGATCACTTTGAATATTTTGTACCTACTTGTTAGGTTTTTTTTACCGATTTGACAAAATATCTATTCCTTATTTCGCTGCACAATTAGTTGTCCAATGTAATTGTTTGATAATTTATCTATTTACCATTTCGGATTTTACCGTAGTATTATTTGCCCAATGTGACGGCTTGTTTTATTAATAGTTTACCTATTTTTAAATAGCCTTTTTTCTGTTGAGAGAAGCTCAATTATTTTTTTGGTCAAATGAAATTCGGTCAAAAAAAACGCGATTGCGATAGGTTACTATTTACACAAAATGGTGATAATTTCGGACATGTTAGAATAACTCTACGGTTTGCTTTGATGGTTATAACTAAGACGAATCAATTGTATTTTGGAAGACTCATTTCGGTTCGAAGAGTAAGTCAAATTTGAGAACTTTTGTTTAATATATTTCTAATTCTAAATACATGTAAGTACTTTAAATTACTTAGTATTGTTTGATAAGACGTTGGGTTTTAATACTCCCAATCAAAATATAACACATGCTATGAAAGTTGAACGGTAACAAGCGTGTCACACCTAATTACAGATTTATTATATTGTTAGAACCTTTGTGTTTTTTAACAAAATTATTAAATTTTGTAGAGAAATGCTTTTGTTTTGACAACAGTATGTTAGATAATTATAAATAAAAATACGTGGTCGTCATCACCATGTTTTTTATATTTTCATAGCTTAATAAAACTATACTGTAAACTAGTTAGCTTAATAAAAAATTTAAATGGACAAATATGTGAACATATAAGTACTGTTTGACACATAACCTCAAATTTTAATAGAAAGACATTTTATTTTAAATAATACAATTGAAAATGTATAGTGACGTATTCTTAAACTTAATATAAAAGTAAAGAGCAAGTGTTTCAAATAATTAAAAATACCTTACTTGTTTTTTTAAAGTAAGTAAATGATTACTGAGTAATAAAATAATGGTAAGTTAATTCGTTTGTTTTTTTACATCTTTGCCTATTTCAATTGAAATCAACTCTTAGGTACGGACACTATTGTTCATATTTTGGTCAGAATAGGATAACTAAGGTCTACAATAATATATTTAATAAAAGCCCGCTTTAAAGTATGATGATGTATAAAATTATATTTTAAGATAAAAATAAAGAATAAATTATGCTTTTAAATAAAATTATATTGTTTTAAATCATTAACGTAACACGCAATTTTTAAAATACCTTTATTAACTTGATATCACCGCTTTAACAAGCTGTTAATAATGGCTTCTTTCTTTGCCAAACGAATTAATAAATAATTGATGAAATTTGATAAAGAAAACGCAAACCATTTTTTTTCCATACTGCCAGTTTTTTTTGCTCTAGATGACCTGTTGGTTTGATTGCATTATCTGATCTATGTTTGTCATTTATAATGATAAGTGCAAAAATAGACGAATGCTGCAGCACATGCTGAGTCGGTGCCCTTTCACGGATATGCCGTGGCATTCAATTATTGTCGAATCATCATCATCATCATCATCAGCCTATACTAGTCCACTGCTGGATATAGGCCTGCCCTAATGAGTGCCATAGCGCCCTGTCTTCAGCGTGCCGCATCCAGCATCTGCCTGCAGTCTTTCGCAGATCATCATCCCACCTGACCCGAGGGCGTCCTTGACTATATTGTATATTAATTAAGAACTTGCACAGTTTTAATTCATGAAAACAGGGCACGCTGTGTTTAAAAATACATCATTTTGACGTCATCGGCACCAAAAGTGCGACCCATGGGCCCCTGGGCCCGTATTGTGGTCGCCTTCATTGCGATGTATACAGTATCCGTCACACTCGCACTTACGAGTATATACTGGTCAGAAAGAGCCAGATGCTTTAGCCACGCTCATCCACATCGATAAAAACGACCATTAGGCCCGCTGGTCATAGTTCTTATTTAGGCTCCACGCGTACAAGAGTGTGCAAACGTAAACGATTTTAGAAAACTGACAAACGTATGGTATTAACATTAGCTCACGACGCGAGCGACACGGGCAGCTTACGTCAACCCTAGACATTTTAAATAACGAAAGCGTTCTCGTAATGTATTTTATCTAGGCCTCTTAATGTAAATTGCATCTAAAGCTGTTAATTCAAGATACATACATGTATACAGACACTAAAACAAGGTATACTAAACAATCCTCACAAATTTCACATTTATTTTATAAGTACCAGTAGAAATTCAGTGTAATTAAGGTCTCGTCAGCAATCTGGGTCCTGAATTGTAACCGATGGCCGTTAATGTCTCTCGTCAATCTCTATCATTCTGTATTTGAACGTGACGTCGTTATTCGTTTGTGATTTGGTACCTCTATCCATTTTATTGGTAACAAAACGATTCTGAGATAAGCACCTTTTATTTTACATTTTAGATTAGAAAGGGCCTTGTTTCCACATTCAAAAATGGTTTTTGCGTTGATAAATAAAATAACACTTATGTCCAAAGTTTATAATGCAAAAAATCTATAATGATTTAAAGCTACAAATCGACTTTTAAATAGGCCATTATACCTAGGATGTAAGACTAATTTGGTCTCAAGTCAATTTAAATATAAATTGAAAGTTAGTTAACTGTCAAGTAGTTATGCGTGCGAATTTACCAAATAAAAATGCCTACCGGTAGAGCATGTTCCAAGATTACGTGATCATGGGACACTTTTCGTCAGTTCTAAGGCATTATTTTCAAAGCTAAAGCTAAAATAAAGGCGACGGAGGAGTGACCTGAACGTCATAATATATTAAAGGCAAATCCCACTGGAGCATAAAATCAAATTAATTACAGACCTCTGTCGGTGAAAATTCCCGATACGCTGAAATCTGTCGGGCGCAGGCACCGTGGACTCATCTGAGCGGAAGATCCTGAGTGGCGTTGTCAATACATTACAATAGCAAACAATACCCCGCGGAGTCTTTGAATTATGTAGAATTATATGCCATCAGGTAGCTGTCATAGAAATTTGTTCTACAATAATAGAGGATAAATACAGAGGAATATATGCCGTGTGGTTACCGGCTTAGAATAGTACCATTCTATGTCTTCACGTGGAAGTCGTAAGAGGCGACTAAGGGAATAAAGGCTTGTAGTATTGTTTGGCGATGGGCTTGCACCTGTCACTAATATACACTAGTAAACATCTTACAGAATTAACAACAAGATGTTAGAGTTGTTGGTAATTTGGTAGCTCTACCTACCCCGCTCTTAAAATGAAGGCGTGAACGTATGTATTTACGTAAAGTGGCCACCTTAAACACAAATATTAAAGGCAACAGTCATGTTTGCCAAACATCAAGTTTTAAAAAAATCTGTTTAAATCGACATATTACACGTATTAGTATATTTCATACGAAGGAAAACTCAACGGGAAACCCCACGCAAAGGCAATCAATATTATTTGCAATTATTGTGTTAATAAAATAATTATTCATTATTCGTGAGTCACGTTGTAACTACCGCTGGTTAAATAAATTAAATTAAATTTAAATTCTTTTACGGCTTCTGCCCAATAAAAAAACTAATTTGAATGATAACCATTCATTTCACCCGCTGGCTCATGCCATGGTCCGTCGCTTCACCCTGGTTATGACAGTACCCAACACTATTTGGCCCTCGCTTCACCTTGGACACTAAAGAATCCACGGCAGCTCTTAAATGTATATCTATTCCACTCATACGCATGAATATAATGGATTTTAAACGTTTCTATCCCTTTCTTGACAAAGTTATCCATATTTATTCTAAAGGTGGCGTCAGTGTGTAATTTATAGATTTCACGCAAACTCAATACAAAGTTCGTCTTTCAAGGCAAGTTCGTTGCGCAAGTGCTCCACAAATATAATCAAATCCCTAAAATAACATTTTAGTTGTGATTTTATGTTTTAATTACTTATTTCAAAAAAGAAAACATCTTAAAGAAAATTCTTGGTCCCAAAACAATACAATAATATAACATTACCATAATTAAAAACAAAAATAAGGAGTGGTTCATCAAAAAAGTAGCAAGGAATTATCACTTTTTTTTTTTATTGTTTGTTTATTATGACGCAGTTTATTATTTTAAGTAATGTGTAGATATTTTACTATCAAATAAAAATACAATAATATTGAAATGTGTCAGATCCTTGAGTTTCTTAATATTTATTGCAATGTACCTACTTTATAACTTTTTGTACAACACAATTTGACAATCTTCGCTTGCCGTTTTCTACAATACCACAAATGAATTTCCATTTTCAGAACTTGTTTAATACTTTTAAGAATAGTATTATACGAATAAGTTATACTAATAAACTGGATTTCACGTTGGGTAGTAAGGAAGTTTCTCCAATCTAACCTCTGACAGGGGTTTTTCTATGGGAGACAAATTTCTGTAAAAATGGCAAATACACCATTTTTTGAAAATCCATGTACCTCAAACTAAAGTCAAATCAAAAATATTAACTAATGATCAAAAGACAATTTAATAAGGTATTAACTAGCCCATCAAACTTAAAGAAAAAAACTATGTTTATGACAAACACCTCATAAAATCTCTCAAAAGACACTGTTCAAAAAGTTTTAGGTGAGATTTAATGTAAAAGGCGAAAACTTGAAATCCCTCTTTAATTTTTACCATTCTTATTATTTATTTAATTTAATAGTATCTACAGAATATTATTACAAATGCACTGCTTAGAAATCAGCACAAAATAAAAATAAATTCTATATTATGTGCTGCTAATTTTTTTCCGGACCACTCCTTAGGTCGTAAAATTTTGGAGTTTTTGGATGTTGTACCCTATTTCGAATATCAAAATAATATTAAACAAACACATAAAAATACTATTTAATTACGAATAAAATAAACATAAGAGGAAATGTGTCAAGTATTAAAAGCCGCGTCAAAAATATATTTCCCAATAATGGGTGACCGCGTGATTTCGAACGCCAGAAAGCGCGGTGAATCAACGGTATTTTGTACTTTAGCACGGCTGGAGCGAAGGTTCATTGAGGTCGGGTACTGTTGTACCCAGTATGAAGCTTTTGACAGAAACTGTACATTTCCTGGAAATTCATTATAAACCCAAGGGTATTATTATTGAAACCAACTCACTTTTTGTTTAATTCTGGGGAAATGTGTTAACGCATACCAAACATGGTTAGGTATATGGGACTTACCAATCGAGAATCGCCAGAATACCCACCAAAAACCCAGCGGTAAGCCATCTGCGTCCTTCTGGGAGGTGCCACGCGACCACGAACAAGCGCTTTTGGCTGAGGCATCTCGACGTCAATGTATATGTGTATACTCTGGAAGGCTGTTGGATTAGTAGTACCAAAAAAAAATTGCCAGCATTTTCGACGACCGACTATAAAGGCTAGTTTGTTGTTGCACGTGCTTGTAAGCATAAGACAGAGTGTACAACTCTTCCTTCCGCAACCTACGCTTCACAACTTACACTTGCCGGCTAATTGGAGATCAGGAGAGTTATTTTGACATGGTTATGTAGTTTATTTCAAGATGAGCTTTAAGGACAGAGCTATAGCAGTTATATAGCTCTGTACTTTTCTCTCATTATGGTTGCCTCTATCGCGGTAGATAAAGCATCCGTCACCCTGTCACTTGCGTATTCGTTAGACAGTGACAGCTGTTTTATGCACGTTTATCCACATCGATAAATACGACCGTAATAGGCCCGCAGTTCACCACCGAGAGAATCACCGCCCAGGACATTGCAGAAATGGGATAGACCAAAAAAAATGGTTAAAGAGTAGTTGTCTCATATCAGTTATATGCATAAGTGACTACCGACCTCCCGTATTGAGAGGCATTTAAAAGAAGAAATAGACTAATGAGTTATAAAGGAACCATATCACGCACAAATATTTTGCAAACTTTTTTCCAATTAAGTGATCATGCAGTTTTAAACCTGCCACCAAAAAGCATTGTTTGCGTTGTGGTTTTCCCGTATTCCATGTAAGCCCTCAGGGTTAGCAACGCAGATTTCAATGTTAAGATTGCAGATGTCTATGAGCTCGTTTGTCTTCTCTATGTATTAAAAAACTCAACGCATGTGCACTGTAGCTATATTAAATATAGGTATATGACATTTTGAGGGTTGCAGTTTTTGAGTGCAGCGGTAAAACCAAGAAAATAATGATTCAATACCAAATTGACGCAATTAACGCCACTATTCATGTGTTAGTTCAACACACACTTAGGCAAAGGTAAAGCTAAAACAATTGAAACCTTATGGCGAGTCGTAGACGTCATTGATCGTCATAGGGGTTACAGGTACGGGCCGATTCACATAACGGTTACAGTTTGTTACAATTTCGAGGTACTGGATTCTAAGTTGTGAGTCAAATACCCATAGGTACCTTCTTGTATTTGTTTTCAGATTTAATAGTTTAGTTGTAAGTCATCTTAAGTAAGTTATCGTCTTAACTGCTTTATTCATTGAAATAAAATAATACGAGGTGGTTGTTGGTTAAAATGATTACTAGCAAAGAGAAAAATCAGCTTTTTCAATAAACACCCTATTTTTACCAAAAGTCATATTCGATCATTTCTCATCGAATCCGATGATAAATGACCTTTTTAGTACAAATAAGCTATAGCACGAGCCCCTAAAAGGCCGTCGATTTACCTCGTCCATTTCCCCATGCCTTTGGAATATAATTTATGTTTGGATTTGTTCTTCTTGCCTAGTTATAGAACTCGGATTGCCTCGTGTTAATTTTCTTTACACTTATTTCCTCTTTTATGGTACGGGATAACGGTCACGCTTATATTCCCTAGGTTCAATGGATGTGGTAAATATTCGACCCTTTTCCGACTAGGATCCCTTTTCTCCTCAACGTGACAGGGTTAGTGTATCTCTAGGGCCTACTGAAGTTGGACAAATAGTATTATGTTCTACGAGAGACATTTTTTTGACCTGTAACGGGAACTAAACCAAGCATTTTGGTTTATGTTCACAGGCATCATGGAATGGCAAGTAGATGTAAGCCTTTATTTAACGTTAATTTGATCTTTAAATGCCGTAAACCAACTACCAGGTGAAAAATTCGGTTTTTAAAAATTGTATAAAAAATAGTTTTTTTTTGCAATCCGTCTTTGTTTTCTTGGCTAAACAGACGTAGCAAAGTGTAGACTTTTGAAAAAAATAACACTATTCAAATTGGAATAACATTGGTCTTTCAAATGACCAGAAATTGACGTTATTAATTAAAATTCTTTGGCTTTCGGCGCTTTTTCGTCCCGCATATCCTACATAAACCTTACGTTTCATTTCAACAGCTGGGTTTGGCCAAAAAGCGAAATCATTATGAACTAGAAATATTTTCTTAAAAGTAACAGGAATAGCCAAATGGTTGGTCTTGGTATATGTGCTTTACTTGTGGGAGGACCTTGTGCTGGTCCGGGTTGGTAACACCATCTTATCCATTAACCTACCGCCAAGCAGTAGTGTTTGCATTGTTGCGTTCCGGTTTCGGGATAAGAAAGCCGGTGAAATGACTACAATAGAGGCATTCCATTTTAGCCCTCAGAGTTGGCAGTGCATTTGCAGTCTTGTGAATGCGAATGTCTATGGGTCACAGTTTCTACTTACCATCAGGTGGCCTGTGTGCTCGTTTGCCTTCCAATGCCATAAAAAATTCGCTGTTCTTATTGAAAACAAAGTATTTTACCTTTATAGGTACCCTAAGAGGTACCCAAAAATGTTGTTAACAAAAACAAGAAACATATTATAACTATTTTATGAAACATTTTAACCAGATCGACATTGCCTAATTAACTAACCTTCGCTTTATACTCAACGAACCTCCTCTTTGTTTACAGACAATGTTCACAACACTTCCAAACGGCACATTGCCTTCTCCCGAAGACAACTCGACCGAGAGCGAGTACACGCCGTACGGCGACCGACTCGAGACGTACCTCGTGCCCGTCATATTCGCCATCATCTTCGTCGTCGGCGTGCTCGGGAACGGCACGTTGGTCATCGTGTACGTCAGGCACAGGGGCATGAGGAATGCGCCAAATACGTAAGACATTGTCATTATTGCTTGAGTAATATTAATATAATTTATTTTTAGTAATACACTTACGGACAAAATTAGAGAAACGTGAGCGAGTAACAATTATATTAAATAAAGAACACGGTCTTTTAAAATATTAATTGTTTATTAAATCAAAAGATTATTTTGTATCATTACAGTAAAATAAATTAATGAAAAACAGTTGAATATACACGTAGTTTTCTGTGATTAGGGAATGCAATTTAACCGATTATTAATCGTTTTTGTATGAAAATAACCGGTTGAAACCGGTTATAACCGGTTATAACCGGTTATTTGCATTCCCTCTCTGTGATAACATTTTTTGTGTTATTTTGGTTCATTACCTGTGATTTGTTTTACAAATTAAAAATAAATATTCGTAAATTGTTTTTTTTTTAATTATATTGCACAAACTCAAATGTCCCAAAAATCGCATATAGTTATGCCAAAGGAATAACAAATGACGTAGGTATTAGAAAGCAAAATAATTAAAACACCGATTTTAAGGTAAAACTAATATTCCTCTTATTTATATGACAAAACTGTTATTAATATCATATTAGTCCCTGAGAGGCAGTTAGCCAACTAACCCGGAGCAGTCTCTCCCCACAAGTGGCCAAAGCGAGCGAAGCGAGTATAGACAACCCTTTGCCGCTCACTCGCTCGTGAAATCACTCTTAGATACGTGACATACGATATACTGATCTCAAGGGAGAGTGCCTGATGAAGACGCTAGTAACTGTAAAAATCTTTCTTAGTGTAGAATGAAACAGGCGAGTTTGGCGAGAAAATCAAAGAAATACTCGTTAGCACTTAAACCAATTTTGAACATGAAATTGAAAACCGGGCAAGAGCTGCATTTGTGACTATACTCAATGTTCCGAAGCCGTTACTACACAAAAACTATCTCAAAAAACAAGTTATGAACTAATTCTCTATTTAAAATATTTGGCGATGGGCTTGCTATCTGTCACTAATATACACTGTTAACATCTTAGCCTAATTGTGCAAATTGTGGTTACAGAGTTATCAACATGTTTTTACAGTTGTTGGTAATTCTTTAGCTCTGCCTGCCGTATGTATGGTGCTGTCTTAGATGATTTTAGTAGGTATAACTAAGTATCTCAGGAACCCATCAAGCCAACTTGGTCGTAATAGATTTCATTTATAATTCGTTATATGTTCTTTGTGTTTGTAGGGTAACCTATCGCACGTCAAAAGTTTTGTGACTATATCATACATACATACTTTCACGCCTGTAATCCCAGAGTGGGCTAGGCAGAGCTACAGAATAACAACTTTAAAAGTTTTTGATAATTCAGTAACCACAAATTGCACACTATATCGATGATGACAATCCTGAATAAAGTTTGGTAATCCACATTTAGCAATCTAGTTTATGATGTAAGAACGGGCAAACTATCAATCAAGCGAAATGGTTGCTTGCCCTGCCCTTAAAGATTATATTTCCAACTTGGAAAATTCACGCTAGTAGGCATTATGCGAAGAAAGCTTTATCTTGGCTTCTTGGCACACCTGCGCCAAAAACGACCAACGTCGAAGACATGTCTCAATACGTAGTTAATACGCACTGACTGGTCAAGTTTGACGCAAGGGTTTTTCTAGGCACAGGTTAAGATAAACTAGATTGAGCTCTCTTTGCCCCTACCCCCTTAGAGCAGTTCGTACTATTAACCATAGAATTGGTCAATATTTTGTGAACGGTTTAAAACAGTCACAATTGGTGCCGAGTAATTACCCGTAAGTACCCCAGTTTAGGTTATGCCAGTAAATATTGTGGTTCATACTAGTCTATTTATACACATAATCGTTCGTTCGTCGTGACTAGTTCAGGGAAGGAAAACGTCGTGCTTACCATAAATATTCAACTTAGTATCGAAATGGTAGCTTCATAATGATAATACTAATTACAACGTTTTAAAAAGAAAAAGTATGCATGAAGGTAAACTCTTTATTGCACAGTAACAATTATAAGATATTATGTTTGCATCAATATTACTAATGTACGTAGGCGAGCTTATCCCATATGGGATCTCTTTCAGGAATGGCAAGGACAATGCAAGAGGATAAACGAATTAACAAAATAACAGAAAATAACACAAACCAACATCCGAGAAACAGATTAAAAAACCTGCACTGCACTTTAAAATACTTACATTTATAATTAAATAGGTATACTAATATAAATACTACCAAATATAGTGGTATTTTTCTGTTGCTGTTCAGAACGAAAGGGAATATGTAAGGAGATAATCCGCTCTAATAGCTACCTTCCATTAAAAACTAGAAGGTTCAAGTTGTAATGGCTTGACATTAAAATTAGGAGCGGCCTTTACCACACGCCTCGCCGGCCATACGAGTACATAATTATTGATACTTGGGCTTGACATTACAACTTAAACCTTATAGCTTAGAATGGAAGGTAGCTGTTTCAGCGGATTATCTTTTTACATATTTCCTTTCGTTCGGAATTGCTGAATATAAGCTCTATAATGACCATTCGGATGTCTTAGAAAAATTCCACTTTACGTAAATAGCAATTTAAACCTAAAACAGAGCTAAGGATCAACACTGAGGCTCACTTTTTTGAAGTGGATCATTAAACAAGTTTCTGACTTTTATTGATAGGTAACTGACCCACTGTTAGAAAATCTAAAAAATGAGTCCGATTTCGATGGAGGTACTATTAGCCTTAGAGAACTTTCAAAGGTCAGGTTCCGTCTTCATCACCAATATCACCATACCAGCTCGATGGCACCATAATAGTATTCTAATCGGAATTGTATATGCCTAAACTGAAGCCAATCAGACAATTAGAAGTAGGTTAAAATCAACTTCTAAAATTTTAAACATACTTACAAGTGAGGCTAATTAAAAAACAAAATAATCGAATAAAAGTGAAGTATAATTTATACTCTCCTCGGTCTTAAAACTCGGTCTTAAACCTACGACACAACAAAACAGTTTAATGAGCGCAAATCTAAACAATTTACATACATACATACATAATTTAAACGTTTAGATGAGTTGTATTTGCTTTACTGTTTTTAGTTACTGTGAGTAATTGTACAAGTAGGCATGATAGCGACTTCGATATTATGAGGATATATTTTATTAATAGTCGTGCTACTAATTAATTGTTTCTTTTACCACTCACCACTAGGTAGGTACCTAACTAAAATATCCCTAAAAACTTTATCATTAAACATTTAAGAACAAGTTTTTCACTATTGCTACACTTAAGTTTTATAATTATTTTACTTCTTTTAGCCTTATTGTGCAAAATGTGGTTACAGAATTATCAACAAGTTTTTAGAGTTGTAGGTAATTCTGTAGCTCTGCCTACCCCTCTGGGAACGAAGGCGTGAGTTTATGTATGTATGTACTGCTTTTATAATAATTATTTTTAATATGAATATTATTATCAGAGCTATAGCGGTTATATAGCTCTGTCATTTTCTCTCAACGTAAAATGAACTGCAAAGCTACATCATAACTCCCCAGGGGGGTTATTATGACATATCTATGCAGTTCTTTTTAGAGCGAGTATAAAGGACATAGCTATAGCAGTTAGATAGCTCTGGCGGGTTATTATGTCATAGCTATGCAGTTCATTTTACGTTGAGAGAAAAGGAATGAAATATATAAGCTATGCTATGTGAATATAAAATGTATAGCTATGTCATAATAACCCCTCAGGGCCTGTATTCAACACGTTAACAACCATATCGTTTTTGATCTCCTATCATATTGTCTTCTTTTTGCTATCTCTTATTTACTTGACAGTATTGGCGGCCGAGGTATAAATAATACACATAACAGGTCAAATGCGATTTAGATTTACCGCCCAGAATAGAGGCGCAGACTAATTGTTTTCTTGCCTAAATAATCTAAGATATTTCATGCCAACACTTTCACTCCTTCCTCTTACCTTTTCTAACTCTTTGCCCGCAGATACATCTTCTCTCTAGCTCTAGCGGACTTGCTGGTCATCCTCATTTGCGTCCCCTTCGTCTCTATCATCTACACCCTGGAATCTTGGCCCTGGGGCGGTCTCATCTGCCGCATCAGCGAAGCTGCCAAAGACGTCAGCATAGGCGTCTCAGTGTTCACACTGACAGCTTTATCAGCAGAGCGGTACTGCGCGATTGTCAACCCCTTTAGGAAGCTTCAGGTTTGTTCACTTCTTTTCCAACTTGATCTATGTTTTATACTACAGCATGTGTCTACCGAAACTTGGTGCAGACTTACACCATGCTAAACGACACGCTTAAGAATTCTGACCTATCTGACAACAGACTAGTATACTTTGTACCCCGCTCTGTGATCACTCCTCTTTGCCCGCCCCTCAGAGGAACTGTCTTGGGATCAAATTCTCCTATCGCGAGACTTTGCAAGCTTGTAAATAGCTGTAGTGATGTCATTGATATTTACTAAGAGCCTGTGGGTAAATTTTACAGGTCAATAAGAGACCGTCTATTAGAACTAGACAGTACATAACAATTAATTTTTGTAATTTCATTTAGTTACATTTAATATTTAGATTCTACTTCGGTTATAAATAGAGCATGCGGTGTTTACCTTTAAGTAATTGTTGCATTTACCGAACTAACCATAACTTAAGTAACTATAATTTTGTATTAATGTAAACAACTGTTGGCGAACCTTAATAAAATAAAAAACACACTTTGTAACTTGACCAGTTGTAACTAAATTAGGCTAATTTGCTTAAAAAGGTTCCATACCTATAAATATTGTTATTTACCAAACATAAACGCCTACGCTTCGGGCCATAATGAAATATCTTCTCAGTCAATAGACACTTTTGTCGCCAGATAAATGATATCAATCTTTGATACACGCACTTCTTGTGCCAACACAACCGCAAACTACCCGAGCGAATTTTCTCGATCCTTTTTGTGCTACAAAGGAAAAGTTTGGTGTATTTTAGTGTGACAATTTCACACGCTCAAATGTATAAAAATAGCATGTGTGCGTAAAGAAATGGTACTTAATATTCTGAAATCGAATTCATTTATTCTTTTGCATTCAGCAATACGTTATGTATTTGGTATGGCATTGTTTACGCTCTGTTGCAACGATTACTATCCGTAGTTCGAAAACAATTACAAATCTAACCTATTAATGAACTTAACTATTTGCTTACTTAGTTGACTAAAGTAAGGTTCGCACCTACCTTACGAGTACCAGTTACACAATTATCAAGTTATTGAAACCTTTAGAAAATTTTAATTTACTTAACAACAAAATGAAGGGAAAGAAGGTGTCGCTTAACATAAATCTTTCTAATCAAGAGTCTGTCCCATTCACCCTTAAAATACGAGCGTTACGGCCTTGAAACCTTTTCAAGAATGTGATGAGGGTTTGCTGTAACATGGGATTTTTCTCTCGCCTCGATCTTGTTCATTTGTCACAAAGTTTCATAGCTGTCTTATATTATTAGATAAATAAGTTTTACGTTGTGAAAGAACAACTTTAACCACAGTTGTTCAGGGAATACAAAAGTTTCATGTTTTGTTAAGTATACCTTTTTTTGACGAAAGAATGAGAAAGCAATTTTTTTTTCTTATTGATAAGAACCAAAATGGCTAATTGAATAATGTCCCGTTTTTTTCTTTTTTCTTTATTTTATTTACTGATTTACTTTCACTCATATAGCACTGGCAAAATGACTACGGAAAGCCTATAAATAAAAAAGAAAAAGAAGACAATTACTTGCTAAGGTTTCTAGTAAACAGAATTTTAATTGCTTACTTTTGTGATACAAACAGCTAAAGTACATATTTACTTTAAAAATACTCCTAAAACCTACCTACCTTTTAAAAGTTTCTGTTTGGTTACTCAAAGAGGTCTTTACAAACTAAATAACTTGTTATTTGAACATTGGCACGTTTTTCCCGCTCTCTGGGCTTCAAATCTTTTTACTCCATCAAAAGTCGGGAAACAAAGTTTTTCCTTTATAATGGAGCCTTAAGGAACTACTTGAAAAGAAAGTAAAGCCTGTTTCGCGGGAGTGTATATCGTGTTTTACTTTAAAACAATTGATTCAAACAGTCGTTCGATTTTAGTTTTTTTCTGCTCGCGCACTATAAACCGCTAATATTGATATCGTTAATGGTATCAGAAGGCCCTATAGCGTAACCGAAGCGTGAAAACAATTCTATAATGAGCGTTGCTTTTGCAATAGCAGTTCATTGTTATTACCATGGTAACGGTCATACCGGATATGTCAGGTTTCAGCAAGACACACTGTATGACTTGCAATGGTTATGAATAACAATACATTCGGATCAAAAATCATTATATGAAACAAAGCGCTCCCGCGCTTAACCTGTGGAGTTATATTTATTTGTGACGCTAAGAGGGTTTTTTAATGTAAATAAGTTAATACTTAATACTGTTTGTCATTTGCATAAATAACACCTGTACTCGCTTATTGGATTTGACTGGGTGACTTAGAGCAGTTCACTGAAGTAGACAACTGCCGTGTTATAACAACATGTCTGGAAAGAGAATTAATCAGCCGTGGATACGTGGTGCCGCATGAACTAAACACCTTACCTAAGCATTTAATTCATCGCCTAATATGTAACCCAAAATTATGTAAGAGACTGCTAAAAAAGTAAAAACAAATAAATTTAAAATGCCTCCACACATACCTACTTAATGCAAGATTCCGTATTGTATTCTATTTTTGTATAAATCATCTCGGACCGCTTTCGCCTGGAATTGAATACACTTTATCTACTCTCATATCGTAAAGTTCGAATTATAAACTACAAAACGAATTTATATTGGCATACTTTATAAACACAATACCGAAAAAAAAAAAAAACACTTGATAACATTATTTCTCTAACAAAATAATGTTATAAAGTATTTTTTTTACCATTAGAATACAAGTTTATCCAAAAAGTTAATGTCACCAACGAGGTTCCATAACAAATTTTTTTTATAATGGAACGCACATGCGGTTCTCGTCATTTTTACAGCATTACAAAAAGTTTTCATTCCCATTTTTACTTGTCTGTGACAGCGCCCGCTTTAACGCATGCGCGGTGATGTGCTAGGTTTTGGCGCCATTAATTGAATACGTTTTGGTGTAGTTACTTTATTAACTTTGATCTTTTATTTAGTAGGTTGAATCGCAATGTATGAGAGTAGATAAAGTTGTGTATGAAACTGCACATAACTAGGTATTAAAACACTCGTGTGATACTATTAATAACCTCGCCTAGCGGCTCGGTTCTTAAACACACACTCGTGTTTTAACTTTTAATACCCCTCTTTATGCAAAAATTTCATAAACTACTATTAGTTGTTTCTAATAGTGGCTTTAATACCTATTAAACTGTATTTTGTTTTCATTATAATATTAACAACTAAACTCAGCACTTTTTTCACATGTTACTTTCTCTTCGTATCTGGCTTGTCACAAATTAATATACACATGTTTTAGGGGTTCGCGATAGATTTCGTCCACGTTTTAGAAAGACGATTTTAAAAAGTGACGTTTGATTGACACGAGTTTGTAGCGTGCTTCAGCTACAGGCGTTTAATCGGTTACCAAATTGTTAACGGTTATCGAATATGTCAGGTAACCGATGGAGTAAAAGTTTGTTTGTATACGTTACGTTATCATCTTTTTAATTGTTGGTGAACTCTGTACGGAAAGTTTAAATTATCCAAGGGCGTAGTGAGGTACGGGCAAGTAATAATACGCTGGTAGACTATTAATAAACAAAAACAAAGTTTGTGTACGCCTGTACCATGCCCCCCCCCCCCCCCCCCCCCTTAAGAAAATCCTAGCTACGCCGCCGTTCAAATTATGAGATGTACGTTTGCAGTGTCAAAGCAAGAGTCACTTGACTTTATTCTAATTTGTTTTTTTAGTTAAACATAAAAAAATACTAAACATCAAACCCTTTAAGTAATTGTAACTTTCGCGCAAGATATGAGGAGACAATGAATTTTACACAAACTGGGCATTAAAAACGTTCATAAACATTTTAACAACTAGACTTCATAAAAGCTTAATGTAATGCAAACTTCTCGTGTTGAATACATAAACAAAACAACTCTATAAGTTGCAGTTGCATTAGAACGACTTTTCTGTGCATATGAGTTTTTAAATGCCCCCTTTTTTTTTAATGTTTGGTTCACTTAGTACTTAAACACATTAAAAATACGCAATTTTGCTTCTGTACCCTATCTTTGCCTAGACTTATTAATTAAAACTAGAAATTATTCACACGTAACGCTGCGTCGTCTTCAATGGGTGAAAGTTTCCATAATAAATGTTGCACCGCTAGATCAAGACAGTATCAACTCAAAATCATTGCTAGTTTTGTTTCAAGCTCATACACGTTGTATTAAAGTTGATTTTAAAATACTGTTGTATTTTGAGTTACTACACTTTTGATCTGGCAGTGCGATTGTCTAAAGGCTTCATATTCTTATTGGTTCTCATTGAGTAACTCTAGGCTCTTAGGGTACATAGGCAAAGTTAGAGATTAACTTCAGGATTTTGTTTCAGCTAAGGAAGTTACCGCTGGTTTGCGCCACCTTCATATGGGCAGCAGCACTTGTCTTCGCTATACCGGCGGCAGTGTTCTCCAACACGGTGACTGCACCCATCCACGACAACGTCACCATCGTGTACTGCACACCGTACCCCCCAGGATGGATGAACTATCATAAGTAATCACAACTCTATTACTGTAGTTATTGCTCAATTTTGATTAGAGTGACATGTTCGTTACGTCAACCGCAGTGTTCTCCAACACGGTGAGGCGCATATCCACGACAACATCTGATCACCATCGTGTACTGCACACCATACCCCCTGGGTGGATGAATTATCACTATCTCACTTGTAGTTAATGCTTAATTTTGATTAAGTAGGTATACATGTTCGCTATGCCACAGAATTCTCCCGAACGTTAGTTACCATTACGTGTGCAGTAAAGTAACACACGGTAGCCCCCAAAGTGGATGAAATATCACAAGTAATCAGTAATATCCGTAGTAATCAATGATAATGTAGAGATATTAAGATACGTTATCCACGCGGAAAAAAGCGTGCCTAAAATTGTGAGGCAAAATGTCAAACTATCATCAAACTACTAATCAGTTGAACTGCAAACGCTGAATTTATTTCATTTATATTATATAATATCACACGCCATTGGAAGCGTTTTATAAGAAGCATGGCAACATTGCAACTGTAGGTGCTCGGTGGTGGGTTTTTTAATGCTTTTGGTATGAGCATATCATAACGTATCTTAAAATAAAATACATTTGGTCAAAATCGCCTGTTTTAAATAAGCCCATCTGCCACGCCGAAGGCCGTGTAACTTCTCTGTAACGAATTGTATACTGCACAGTGCACATTATACCCCAAGGGTGGATGAACTATCACAAGTAATCACAAGTTATCACAACTGATAAGAGCTGCATTTTTGCTACTAGTCTGTGCGTGTTACGACCTTAGTTAATTTGACCCTCGTCAAATGTTAATGTCAACACCTTGCCTGTACGTACCGCTGCTTAATCCTCAGGCTCCCCGCAAACCGTACCCCGAGGGATGGATGAAACACAAATAATCACAACTCTAAAACAAACAGTAAAAACCTGCATTTTATTTGTCTACGAGTATTGCAGCAAAACTTTCGTTGTGACTTGTCCATCCTGGGGGATAGAGAAATTACCGCCTGTTATTATTCAGGTTAGAATTTTGATCGCATTTTGGTTAGACAAAATGCAATGGAGTCGCTCTACGAAAATCAGTTAGGAATACAGGTTTTTAGATGATGTATGAGTTTGTTAAAAATCAGATCTTCAGAATTGCGATTCCTTATTCTATTAACTCTTCCTTCTACCCTTTTTTGTAAAAAATAATCGCTGGTATGTTTTAAAGTCAATGATAATATGTTACCTGGGAGATATTACTTAAAGAGATAAGTTCACCTTTGTAAATCCCTATTTTGTAAATATTGTATGTTCATTTTGCCTTATTTATTACATATGCTGTGTGGTTGCCGGCCACCTAGAATAGTGCCACTCCATGTCTTCCTGTGGAAGTCGTAAGAGGCGACTAAGGGATTAAAGGCTTGTAGTATTGTTAGGCGATGGGCTTGCAAGCTGTCACTAATATACACATCGTAAACATCTTAGCCTGTTTTTGCAAAATGTGGTTATACAATTAACAACAAATTGTTAGAGTTGTTGGTAATTCTGTAGCTCTGCCTACCCCACTCTGGGATGAAGGCGTGATGGTATATATATATATATTACAAAGTGTTCACATTAATACCTACATGATAACAAAACATATTGATACGGACGTTTTGTTGGTCAATTATTAAAACTTAATAAAAACCATAGTAAATTCAATCGCTAGCATTGATTCCATTGCACTCTATGCTCAAAATTCCTACACAATGGTAATCACAACTTTATGACAACTATTCACTGCTGCATTTTAATAAGCAGACAATATACATGGGTGGTTCAAGCAAATTTAGATCTTGTGAGACTGAAATAAGCATTGTTTTCGATGCTTCACCTAAATTGCATGAGGTACAGTGCAAATTTGTTTTGTAATGATTTTGGGGGTTACTTAGATTGAGTTCATAGAAGTTAGGTAATAGGGTTTTGTGAGTCATAGTGAGGGGTATTATCAAGTTCGAGGAAAGTGGGGTTAGGAACTTACAAGTGTTCGGACTACGTAATGCTTCCTCGAATAAAGTTCTAAGACTCTCTTAGTACTTGAATAAGGAATTATTTGACTAACTTTAGTCTGACACGGTCACGTTAAAAGAAAAGCGTAGCTGCCATAAATCCAATACAATTTTAAACCAAATCGTGT
Organism: Acleris emargana; assembly: GCA_927399475.2. Lineage (NCBI taxonomy): Eukaryota > Metazoa > Arthropoda > Insecta > Lepidoptera > Tortricidae > Acleris > Acleris emargana. The sequence continues at coordinate 9,131,852 of OV656851.1, forward strand.
CAAATAGCTGTTCTTTTGAGGTAACAAAATGAATTTTACCTCTGTTCTTTTAAAAAAATCTGCACATGAATTAATCAAATTACAAATTAAAGTGGCCTTGAAGAAGTTAAGTGATTTGATTATCTTTATTTTGATCAGGTACTAAAGTAAAAATATACTTATATTACTTGATCAGTTTAGTGGGCGGTGCCTACTATTTTACAAAAGCAATGTTCTTTTTATGTTGATGTTCTTTGAAAACCTACTTCCAAGCATTCTTTTCAAAAATTGGAAATTAATATGAATGAGGACAAACCAGAAATCACAATTAAAAAAAATTAAGCTCTTTTGTAATTGTTCGTTGGTTAATCTTATGTTTAGTGGCCGAGGTCGAAAACTTGCGTTATACGTTGGACCTACATCCTAAACATTTTGCAATCCGCAACAAATTAGGACTAACGGATCTAAAGCAAAGTACTTACCCGTCTCTATCACGGGAATAATTCAACTGTAGGGATATCGTAAAGTTCTGTCACAAAAAAAAATACCGTCAATAAGCAGAACTAATATCCTCGTCACTAGTCCTGCCTTCACGTCTTTGTCTATCTAAAGATAGATACCTACCTACTTAATCGTTCGAAAAAAAAGAATTCCTCCACTGAATTTCCATATAACTTCCAATGCAATCAGTGTAAAGGAGATTGGTATTGACTCGCTGAAGCCTTTAAAAATAAAATGGGATTGATGTTTTCTTTGAAGACAGCAATGAAGAGGAAATCTGTTGACATGTCTCCGCGCAATATTTGTATTTGGTATCATGTTGTTTATACGCATGTTTTGTCAAGGAATATTTGCTGTACAAAGATAGCGATGCAGAGCATCGTTAACGTTATTTTTGGTTGGGACTTATCTAGTCACAAAGGATGAAAATATGAATTTGGAAACTTACTCGTAATGTCAACTTGGATCTACAGACCTACTTACTGTTTCTGTAGTAGGTCGTCAAAGCTAATGGTTTTATCGGCTTTTTTACCGTTTTTCTCAGATATCATATTTAGGCATGGATACTGTCAGGTGAAAAATTATGTAGCGGTATACAGCCAAAGTTACAATAGCTTAACGAAATATAAATACTAATCGAATATTATTTGTGATAAATCCATCCCAATCAGCTATGAAAAATGTCATTTTGCTTATAACAGGATTACACCCGAAACTTTCAACAAGATTAACAAAACATTGAAGACCACTGAGGACACAATCTAATAAAAAAAAATAGAACGCAACTGTTGAAAATATAGTCAAGAGTAATGTATTCACGCACCACCGTAGAACCCTGCCACAATTACTTAAGTTTGAGTGATGTAGCGTTTAGAATACGTCTCCTCAATGCAACGGAGTATAATTGTACATTTCTTGATAGTATAACTTGATTATGGATGTTACCATTGCTAGTATGTAGTGTTGTTTAAAAATAAATAAATTTTGTCTTAATTTTGCGACGATACATGTCATGTTAGTAATATGATAGTGTTGAAACTTTTTTACGTGTCATTTGCTTTGTGTTTAATACCCTTGTAAAAAGCGGCACAAGGAATTTCAACAAAGTAAATACATAATAATGTATCAAGGGACAATGCTTGTACTGTCAACAGTATAAATAAGTGATCATTTATGTACCTTGTCGCTTTCAATCGTTTCACAATTATGTATAACATTTCATACACCACGTTAAAGTGACAAGGTACATAAATGATCATTCGTTTATGCTGTTGACTGTATTGTAGGTACTAGACAATCATGAACTCACTCAGGTTCATCATTCTCCTGCCCTTGTCCCAACTTTAGTCGTTAGTCGTCATCTCGTTAGTCAGTGCCTCTCTAGCCATATTATATTTCACGCAGTCCATCCATCGTTTCAATGATGAACTTACTAATAAAGAGAAATACGTAGAAAACATCCAATACTCAGGAACAACCATACCAATATCAGCCCTTACCGGGAATTGAGCCCGGGACCTCTTGGAAGGCAGGCCTACCAAATAGGCTTACGTGTCGTCGAGTAAGTAAAATATTTAATTTTTAAACATAGTTATTAGGGGAAACAACAAATCAAGTATCATTATCGTCAACTTTAATTGTTATCGACTTCAAAAAAGGAGGGGGTTCTCAATTTGACTGTTTTTTTTTGTTACCTCAGAACTTTTGGCTGGTCACTGGGTGAACCGAATTTGATGATTATTTTTTATTTGAAAGCTGGTGCTTTCCAATTGGTCCCATTCTTATCAAAATTGTGGGAGGACCTTGTGCAGGGTCCGTCCGGGTTGGTACCACCATCTTATCCATTAACCTACCGCCAAGCAGCAGTGTTCGCATCGTTGTGTTCCGGTTTGGGGATAAGACAGCCGGTGAAATGACTAGTACAGAGGCATTCCATCTTAGTCCTCAGGGTTGGCAACGCATTTGCAGTCTTGTGAATGCAAATGTCTATGGGTCACAGTTTCCACTTACCATCAGGTGGCCTGTGTGCTCGTTTGCCTTCCCATGCTATACAAAAAATAAAAATAAATGAAGATCTGATGATGGAATCCATGAGGAATCAACGGAACTCTTCAATAGTTCTGTACTTATAGCGATTTTAGTATTTTTCATTGTAATTCGTGTATTTGCTCATGGATAGCACTATTTGGTGAAGTGGAACTTATGGTGAAGACCACAGATGGCCATGGGAACCCTTAAACGGTATATATTTCATAAATGGCGAGAAGATATTTCGATTAAGATAGTTGAGCGACTATGAAGAAGCATATTTAGGTTTAAATATATGACTACGACTTTCCCACGGCGTTGCTTGCGGCGACATTGAAATGTTCTATAGTTTTTTATTAATTGAGAAGTGGGACTACATAACAGCATAATTATGATCACTAAAAAATTAAATAAATGTCGGTGCCCTAACATATTTTAACCAAAAGCAGACTTCAGTTGGACTACCATTTTAAAAGAAGTAATTTTTTGATTTTTGAAGGCGAGTAGATATTTGTTTTTTATTTTTTATTAAGTCTTTCACACATGGCTATTATACCAATGTCGAGTAGTAGACATAATCTATGTGACGATCAGTAAGTCTCGCTGTAATTATATATTTTTGTGAAGTGATCAGACAGTACACTCAATCTATCCGCTGCGCGCTGCTCAATCTCTTCTAAAGCTAAAATATTATGTCAAAAATGTACGTAGGTAATCTCTTGTATCCTTAAAGCAATTGAATCTATTCAAAGTGTCGATCTAGCTCGGAGCCAATCGTGGCGTGGCGAACCGTGAAATTGACTGATCCTGGTACAATGCCATCGAATCAATCCTCGGTCTTTGAGGCTGGACACGTGCTGGGTTATTAGCAACAGCTGACCTTACATTTATAGATAATACCTATTTGAAAGAGGTAGTAAAAGGGCATTCGATAATTTTTATTATATTTTTTATAAGAGAGGGAGAAAAACGAGCATATGGGTTACCTGATGGGAAGTAATCACCACACCACTGCCCATAAACTCAGCAACTCAAGAAGAGTTTTCGGTGGGTTGACGGCCAATTAGAGAAATGTAAGCACTTTTATTGACCATTAACCATGTCATAACTGTTTTAAAATAACTACCGCCGAAGACTCGAATATTTCGGTTCGTATGCACAAGAAAGTTTTGCATTATACGAGTAAAACAAAATATGTTTATTTTGAATAATCATATCATAAAAATGGCCGCTAACCTAAAAAAAAAAACTTTTACCGAATGAAAACTCGTTTACCCGAATCGCGTTGTGTTTGTTGGTTTGTGCGTTCGTATCTCTGAAACTACTAAATTGAATTATAAATATTGTCACTTAAAGGGAGCATCTTTATTTGTGCATAAATTAGGTACTTCTGTATCATTTAAATAAGAGCGGTCGCTGGTATAAACACCATGAAAAAGATTTGAAAAGATTAGTAGCAAAGTAACACACTTCAAATTAGAGAGTTTACACAAAATGTGCAATTGGTCCAGATACACATAGTACCGAAAAACTAATTTTGTTACAGAAGTGCCCGAAAAGTTTGGTAAAAACATTAAACGTGCGTAAAAGTCTCAATTTTTTTCTTTGCGTGTAACATTCTAGTAAATATCTACATATTTTTATGTTTTAGTATAGGTAGGTACCTGAAGAAGTCTCAGGGCCATAAAAGGGAACCTAATCTAAAAAGTTTGGGCTATTTCGTGAGTCTCTTGTGAGAGCAAATTGTATGTTTATATCGTGTTCTAAGATAGTAATTTTTATGGAGCTAAAGTTTTTAGGTACCTAAGGTAATTAACTAAAAGACGACGGTCATAGCTCGATATTTTGAATGGCTACAATAACTGTAGTAAAATTTAATTATGTAGATTATTAGGTAACTTGTCTAAAGGGCCTCTGCGTGTTGGCTTCGGCTCCATGTACGCCGTCCAAAGGTCCGGGACACCCATAGTCCCGTGATTGGAAAAGACGTACAAGTAATTGTAATAATAAATATCAGGAAACAATCTCACACAAATTGACCTAGTCCCAAACTAAGCTCTAGGCTTGTACTATGGGTACTAGACTGAAATGAAGATCTGTATTCTAAACGACTGCATATTTTAAATCAGGGTACACAACAATATCACAAAAAGCGGCTTCCTTTTTTATAGCCTATGACGTTAACAAATCTAATGACACATTATTTATTAAACTCGATACACTAGTTTGATCGCTATTTAAGAAACATTACATACACGCACATATAACATATAACCCTTTTCGGCTTGCCGTAACCGGGCTAAACGACGCTCTATGTTCAATACATCTTAACATAAATCCTTTTTTCCAGATGGATGACCCTAGCCAAAGCCATAATATACTACGGGCTTCCACTGCTGGTGATTTCATTTTTCTACTCCCTGATGGCTCGGCGTCTCCTGGCCAGCACCAGGGAAATGCCAGGAGCACTGCACGGGGGCCAAGGGGAAGCCCAGGCTAAAGCGAGGAAGTCCGTCGCGTGTATGGTCCTTATTTTTGTTATTGGTAAGTGATTTAAACATACCTTTTTATATTAAAACCAGCATATTAATAGTAGATGCTCGGTTGTCCATCATTGTCATACGTTTTTGATATCGTATAATATGGTTAGTAGAATTCTGAATAAGAATAGTGTCCTCTGTGTCTTCCCGTGGATGTCATAAGAGGCGACTAAGGGAATAAAGGCTGGTACTTAGTACTGTTAGGCGATGGACATGCACCCTGTCACTAATACACTGATAAACATCTTAGCCTAGTTGTGCAAAATGTGGTTACAGAATTATCAACAAGTTCTTACAGTTGTTGTTGATATATTATATTCTGTAGCTCTGCCTACCCCACTCTGGGAATAAAGGCGTGAGTTTATGTATGTATGTATGTAGAATCCTGAGCGTAACGATGGATTCAAAGACACGACATTTAAATAACTTCGATCTCAAGTTGCACATACAACTTTTCACCTCAGCAGCAAGAATATATTAACATACAACATGGTAAAAATTAAACCAAATGTTGCCACAATATTTACCCATTCAACTACCGCTCGGCATTTAAAATAAGTAAATTAAAAAGTTACTTTGTCTCACGGGCACAGCAAAATCGAATTCGCTTACTGTCTTTTGCTTGAAGCAAAATCGAATTTAGCCTACCGTCTTTAAAACAGCAACAACTGCCTTTTTATAGGTACTGATGTGAAATTAATCTTTAGTTAGTGGAATCATCTTTTATTATCTATCCAGATTTAAATTATCTGATACTAAATATATAATTTTTTTTCATTTAAACCGCTTATTATTTCGAAAACATAATTATTCACTTCGTACTCCTCTCCTTTTGAGGTACCTATTCCAGAGTCGGCATCGTATTGTTACGAGTATAAACATGAGAATGTCCCATCTGGGGCGGATAATGTGCAGTTGTCTTAGAGAACTGTGTAGTATATTAATTAGTACGAAGTTACAGCATTGTTAGGACGTACACCTGCAGTTGGTGTAATTATAATTTACATGGAACGTTATTTTCAACATACGAGTCCCTATTCGTGTCCACGGGTCCCATCAAACGACGCAGCAAAATATGCAATGAACTCGATGTAGTAGATTAGAGGGCCTCACAATCTTATATTTTGTAAAGCTTGTGAGAACAGTAACAGTTCATATTCAAATGTAAATGTTTTATGCATTAAATAGAAAGCTCAAAAGCTTATGTACACCCATTTACCCTCCGGGACGACGGTGTAACGAAGTGGAACCTCTCAATTATGTTCAAAGCCTCACACAACACTCTGAATCAGCCTTTTACAAGAACACCCAAAATTAACCACACTTTATCCATTAAGACCGCTAACCTTTTCGTTTGTTTCAGTGTTCTTCATTTGTTTCCTTCCGTATCACGCATTCGAAATGTGGTTCTATTTATCCCCCACCGCCCAGATCGACTACAATGATTGGACCCATGCCTTGAGAATAATAGGCTTTTGTTTAAGGTAAGTGATTTTGCCGTAATATCTAAGAAGGCTGCTAACTGCATAATATAATAATAGGTTAAGCATTATACATTTAAGGTGATGACCAATAGAGTATTATTAGAGGACAGATTCTCAAAAGGACAAAGTACAGTACGTTAAGCGGAAGAAGAAATGTATTTAATTGCTTTCTTTCTTTAAAAGCTATAATACAATATGTAAGTAGGTTAAGGTTATGTTAGTTTTGCAGCAAGCACGGAGGGCACTGTTCTAATTTCAAATCAATAAAATATGTCGAACGAGTTCCGCTACTGTGGAGCTCCTAATTCTGGGTGGTATACGGGTACCTCTGACCTTGGGGCTTTAAACGCATGGATCGATTCTACTCCTGAAACTGAACTACTTTTTTTCTATAACTTGTTAAAAATATGTCTAACTTAAACTTAATTTTTCATACAAGTTAAATATAATGTTCAATGTACGCGATCCAATTCTCCATTTTCCTTTAGCCCTCGTACCAAGGAAATGTCGCCCCGTACCATGAGATAGTGATTATATAGCCAGTATTTAATACATTAATTTTACAATAGACTATACCGTCAATTGATTATCTAAACTTCAGGTTATAGTCAAGTCACCCTGTAGAGAAATAAATAAGTACTTAAAATATCACAAAATTACAATTTATGAAACTTTTTCAATTTTTTTTCCGTTTCTTAAAATTGTTGCAAATGGCAAAGGGTATAAAACTGCGCTTGCCAAGTTCTCAATGGTTCAAGTATTTAATGGCATTTAAAGGAGGTGCAGTAAAATTATTTGCTCTTCTTTTCTTTACGTATCTAGACATATTAGATGTCTTTAAATAACTATTGTCGATTCAAATAACTAGATGTAAAATTATGTTAATTTAAACTATCATTTCAGTTGCTTTGCAATATTAGCATTTTCTTTGTTAGTTTTGCGCTGTAGTTCGAATTGCTCGTAAAATTGTCGTAACTTTGAGATATTTCGTTTGTTGTTTCTCACAACTTCAAAATTGCAATTAGTTTTTGCTGTATTTTATAAGTAAGTAGGATTTTCAAACTTAATTTCGCTATAAATAATGGTTTCCAAGAACCTACGTTTAGCTAATGCAATAACCAGCGAACCCAACGGAAATATAGGAATCTGGTTTATAATCTTGCTTTAATCACTTCGTGTCGCCATCAGATCGTGACTAGTCATTTATATTCGATGAAGTAGTCTTTTAAGAAACGCTTTACCGCAAGGAAAATATCGTCTAGATAACATCTATTCTAGTACGCTTTATTAACAACATGCGTAGGTAATTCCTTGTCTAATGAAGGCGTGTTAAATGTTAAGAGTTAATCATTGCGAAATTTAATCATGGAATATCTTACTTGCCTTATCCTAGATTTTTTTGATGGTGAATGATCTGTATAATTTCCAGTTTTCTCAACTCCTGCGTAAACCCTGTGGCCCTGTACTGCGTGAGCGGCGTGTTCCGGCAGCACTTCAACCGGTACCTGTGCTGCCGCCGTGGATCCCTGCATCCCACCTGCAGCTCCAGGATGTCACGCACGGCCGTCTGCGAGACCTCCTTCAGGAGCACCCACCGCCACAGGTGCAATAGGTTAGTAAGGAGCTATATAGCTTGGCTTATAATTATTATTTAGCCTATGACCAGCAATGTGGAAGTTCAACACTTCCAAATGTTTGGAAATATTCTCAACAAATGACTGAGAGAAAATAAATATTTGAGAGCACTGTTATCTTTGAATACAGAAGTCAAGAACATTCATAGAAATTATCAAGAATTTATCATTTTTACAATTTGAGAAGTTTCTCGTCGGTACGATGTTGTCTACCTATTATACTAATACGTTTGGCACGAATCATAATAAACCGTTACTAAAATCGATCTAAGTGTCGGGACATAAAGTGGACCTCCATACAGTGGAGTTTGAAACGTACATAATCTAGAATGTGCTTAATTCAATTGGTACTCTCAAGCAGAGTCGTTAGTTCTTCGAGTTGGTAACGATCTTGAGATTTTAGTCTTGAGAATTCATAATTTCCATGGGTCTCACCATCATGTGGCCTGTGTGCTCGTGTGTTCTCCTTTGCCACAAAACTTTTAAAGTGAGCGTGCTTATTTTAAGATAAACCGCTCCGTCCCTTTATTGTTCGCTTATACCTTTTATTTACAATAGAATACGAACAAAGTTAAACCATTAAGGAACAGCCTATTCTCCGTTATTAATAACCATACCACCTTTGAGTTGATGGGTATCCCTAAACTTTGAAAACATCAAATTTTCTCCTTTATATTATATCTGCAATTTACACAAAGTTACTATAGCGTTCATTTTCTTTGACAAAATTACAATTTCATATTTGTAAATGACTTTAGAAATACCTTCGTTTCTTGCTCGTTTCGTCTTAAGGAAACCTAATTAAAAGCCTCGACATGTGCCAATTAGTATCAAAATAGGGTGCCCTGAACTGGCGGGAGGTCGTCATTTATGTTAACGTCATTATAAAGACATTACTTTCGTTTACTTTTTGATATTCCCTTTAAAAATTGTGTTCGTTTGAAGTATAAAATGAAGGCAAAGATAAAGGTTCTTTCTACTTTATGCTGATTGAACGTCTTGCAAGTCTTCGTGAGAGGCTTTTCGTTTAATTATAGTTTGAAACATTCATTATACGCTTGGTAAGAAGAGACTCGCAAAGAAGTTAGTATACTGATACCTATCGTTAATTATACGGAATTCGGGCCGCTACTCTACTGGGTAAACCATATTGCCTTTGACATGTTATCCTATTGTTGTTAACTCGGCCGCTATCGCTGTCAAGTAAATAAGAGCTATGCTAACGTTGACAATACCTAGTAAAATAGATGCCCAGTGCAATTTTACGGAATAAAGTATACCCGTAAGGCGACTAAGGGAATAAAGGCTTGTAGTATGTTAGGCGATGGGCTTGCAACCTGTCACTAATACGCTGGTAAACATCTTAGCCTTATTGTGCAAAATGTGGTTACAGAATTATCAACAAGTTTTTAGAGTTGTAGGTAATTCTGTAGCTCTGCCTACCCCTCTCTGGGAACGAAGGCGTGAGTTTATGTATGTATGTATGTAAGTATACCCGTTGCTTACGAGGAGGTATTTGTTTAGTAATCTTTTTGTGTTTTGATTGGTATAAGTTTCGTAGTTATTTTGCGAAAATAAATATGAACATAAACATTGTAGATTATAAAATAAATTTAAAAAAATACTCCATTGCTCAAATTGCAAGCAACATGATTTAAAAATCTAACAACCTTACCTATCGAGCATTCCTCGATCCGAAATAGACAAATGGCCATTTTCATCCCTTGCTATTCACGTATTTCTTTCCCAACGTTATTTCCCAGTAATACCCAATCAACGTTTGCAGGAACCCTTCAGAAAGCGTTGTGATATCCAACTACGACTACGGAAGCACTAAGAAGAAGAGCAATATCATGTCCAGGAACAGCGGGGATGGAGTTACCATCATGAGCATCAGGGACACCAATGATTTCCTTACCGGGGAGGAAAAGTGCATCAACAGATAGGTAAAATTTCGGGACACTTTTGACCAAGTGTAACTGTGAAAAGACAGATGAAAGACTTTTAGTAGTGGTTTAAACATATTGATATAATTATAATTCGTGTTAGACTTTCACTGACATTACAATGTTCATCCGAACCATTCTTTACAATTCTCAATGCATTGAGGCGCGTCTAGATACTTAAATTGACGTCGCATGATAGCGACAATGTTAGGTCCTTGTTACCGACGCGTAAAAGGGCCCTCAAGTAACTAATTGACTGCTAAATAAATATTCCGAATCTAGAATGTTGACCCTACGTAAAATGATGTAGTAGGGAGCAACTTTGTGGATCGAAACACTATTTTGGTGAATATAATACTTGTCCATTTGTTTAATGTAGTATAAGGCAAGCTCATGAAGTTCTTGTGTAGTGTTTTGTGTAGTTATTGTGTTCGATTATAAATTCAACGGATTACGAGTATGTTTGTACAAAATGTTGTTTTTAAGAAATTCAGCTAAATCATCTATGAGTAAGTACCTAGTTAAAATCATATCACTCTATCATTAATAAGAACTTTTGCAGATCACTGATTATATTAAAATGTAAGTTACATTGAAGTCATTTATCACTACTAGGTGTGTAGTTTTATGTGAAACGTAAATGTTTTAAACAAAATCATCACAGAAAAAGACAAGGACGCAGCAGGGAATTTATCCCAGAACCTTTCAAATGCTGTCGTAATGTCTATTTCTGCCTTGATGTTGTGTTTTGTATTGTACCATTGTAAATATAATTGTAAGACCAAATTAAGATAAGAAAATGTTTCCTCTCTAAATTCTACAATACCGTTGTTAAATTTCCAGTGATTTTAAAGAGACAAAAATTTGAATTTAGAACCTATTTATTACCTGCTAAGATTTTAGGAGACGTTTGCCCAGAATTGGGAAACTGAAAAAAAAATGTCTTTTGTACATAATATTTGAAAATATATTAGAAGACCAAAGAGAATATAAATGTTAATTATTTAAAACAGTTTATAAATAAATAATTTGTAAATACTAGAACGCTTACTGTAAAATCACGATCCCATTATTGTATACCACTCCCCCGCTGCAAATTTGTCGTATACAGAAATTGTTATTATGTAAAACTATTTCAAGATTTAAAATAAAACTGTCTTCTTGAATATTTATTTTGTTAATCCCTTCCAAATACCCTATAGTTTCGTTTTCATCCTCATGACTCTTTACCAGGGTATAAAAAAGAAAGATAAGTAGACTTCAGTAATTATTGCATTATAAGTTTTTCTGATATTTTTTTGTGATGTTGCTCTTGATAAGCATAAAATGCTTTCAAATTAAATTATTTGTTGAATCCTTTATATCACATTTACTTATTGATCGTTGCAATTTCGGTTTCATGAAAAAATTACAATAATCATGACTTAAAACACGTCATTATAGCTCAAAATACATTCATCATGTCAGCCGAAACTGCTGGACGCATCCACCGCGTTCCTGCTATCCTTACAAGGTCGTCACTCCATCTTGTTGGAGGCCTACCTACAGCTCGTCTCTCGGTCCGCGGACAATACATTATGGTAGTCTACTCCTCCTCCTCCTGAACTGTAGTGACTCCTTGAAATCTAAGAGGTTTAGCAGTAAACTTTTTCCGGGTCACATCATGATGACTAGAATTGCTTGCAGACTACGAATGTAAATTTTATAGACTACTTCAGAGTCATTGACACCAGAAAAGATCTTTTAAGTCATATTAATCTCCCAAGTTCAAGTACCCTCCCCTAAAGGTTTTATAATGTCTTACCCAATTGAATTAAGACTACCAAACTTTCTTTAATAACCAAACTCGCTCAACGCTCACTCCAAAACTTTACCCGTTATCTGAACTACATTGAAAAAAGGTAAATTGAATCCTTTTTTCATCTAAAATGGAGAGTTTTACGCCAACTTTACAGGACTGAGGATTCCGAAATGAATTTGGCTCATGAATAAAGATAGCCACGTTTCTAACTCGTTTGGTTACGACGACGTCCGAATGCTATTTTCAACTGGAGTTTAATTAAAGCCCAGCTTGATTTAACAGTAAGAAAAAAAGGTTTGTTTTAAAAAAAATGTGCTGGTGCCTACTTAAATAATAAATAACAAAAAAGCAGTATGCGCAAAATGCACCTTAGCAATTAAGTCTGTAAGGTAAGGTCTGTAAGGTGTAAAGGACACATTTAATTTGGTAGTTTCTGCCCGGGAAATCATATTTATATGTAAAATGGTCCTTCATAGAGGACATGGGCAGAAACCGCAAGTATAAAAAAAAATGCTTGGGAAAGACGAAGTTAAATAGTTTTTACTAATTAAACACCATCCACATAGACGACCAGACAGTTTTCGGTGTTAAATTTCTAAACCACATTGCAATTTTTATTTATTTGATTGTAATTACAATGCCACACTAGATATTACGTAATGTATATTCAAAAACCACTACGACTACAACATAAACGAAGAAAGCCACAGAAGTTTAAATATGCTAGACTTGGCTCAAGATGTTTCCAATATGGGAAGTGCCGAGAGAACCCTAAAACGCTAAAAACATGAAATGTATCTGATGAAACATTTTTTATCTTTCTTTCTAAAAACCAACCGACTAAAACCTAATACGGCAAAATAAAACGATTAAATCTTTAATACCTATATTTCGCATATATTAATAGCTATCAGTGACACACTGAACGTGGGCAAAACCCAACGATAGGTACTAACAAAGTCCTCGTGTGTTTGTAAACAGCTATGACTCAGGCTCCAAAGAGTTCAAAGTTCTCCCTTGGCATGAAATAGAATCTCTTGTTCACTCAAATATAAAAACAATACTCACAAAACCCGAAGCATATACTGCAATAGTTAATTTACTTTGTTTACATAATAATTAATTAGGGTGCAAACCAACTTAGAATCATAAAAAAGTTTAGCTCGTTACAATATTTATAAGTAGTACACAGATTTAATTTAAAACAAACTATAAAGACAACAAATTAAAACAATACCGAAAATACACAAAAAAATGCCGACATAGGTACATATTTTTCGTTGACCAAAGGCATAATTTTGCCTCAAATTCCAGGCAGATGCCCCATACTCAAGTATAATTATAATGATATTAGAATTCAGATACCTTTTACGTTTTTTCCTCTAATTTACAATTACATTATAATTTCTTGATTTTTTTGATGGATGGTTGATTATTTTGCCCTTAACAGTTCGTCATTGTCTTTAACAAAGACAAATGATGCAGGATGATTTGCAAATTTGTAACACTTTACTCGAGCTAATACGACGGTGAGGATTGTTCACTAATTTTATACATACATACATACATAAACTCACGCCTTCATTCCCAGAGTGGGATAGGCAGAGCTAAAGAATTACCAAAAAGTCTTTCAACTTCTTGATAATTCCATAACCACATTTTGCACAAATAGGCTAAGATGTTTCCCAGTGTATTAGTGACAGGTGGCAAGCCCAACGCCTAATAGTACTACAAGCCTTTATTCCCTTAGTCGCCTCTTACGACATCCACAGGAAGACATGGAGTGGCACTATTCTAACCCGGCAACCACACGGTAATAAACTAATTTTATTAATACCTTAAAAACAAGTATATTGCATCTGTATGATAAGTGAATGGGAAAAACTTCTCTTATACTTCCGGTTTTATATCCATACAAAAATATATAAAAGATTTTTTTAACTTTAACCTGTAGGTACCTAATATAAAGTTATAAGGCCGGCTCTTGCGTCACCGGTTAACTAAAACATTTCAATCTACGTCATCAAACGCGTACCAATCTAGCTACCAACCTGAACAAACCCTAACCAAATCCAAAATAAACTTCTGAATTTCCTGAGATCAAGAACATCTAATCCTTTTATATCTTCAAACAACACTGACCAACTCTCCGTAAGCCTAAACTTCAAATAACGAGAATCAAATCCAATTCACAGCAAACACATTTCGTAGAATATAAATTCACTAGAACATAAACAGAGCAAAGTAAACATATGCACCTAAATCTTAAACAGCTTTGTATCTTTGTACTTTTAGTTCATCTCGAGTATTATTCTGCATTTAACATTTTACAGCACACTTGCATTCTTATTAGGTAACCTACATAATACCTTAAACATACTCTGCAATGGATGTGGAATAATTAATGGTATTTTTTTAACATGCAGCTCTACAATTCTCTCCAGCCAATTCGGAATTCACAAATACATGGACAGTCTTCATCAGATATATCTACAAAGAAATATTGGACCCGATTCTACGTGCACATCGCTTAAATAGCCTAAAACTAAATTGTCTAATTTAAGGACATAGTTTAGATGGGTAATTATCCCAACCACATTTTTTTAGCGGCGGACGTGATAATTGGGGTGTTAAGTACATTTATTGGAAAACTATTTATTTTCTAGAAAATCTTACACAAAGTACCATGTTGAGCCAAAGTTAAAATTGTTAATAACTTATCACGTTTATCGTAAAAAAAAAAAACAGTCCAAAAACAATTTTGGTGTCGTGTCCAGTACTTGTCGCATACACTGATATACCGTGGTACAAAGTTATTAAGCCTCAACTAGATTGATATTTTAGTTACCTCTATTCCCTATTAGTTAAGGAATTATAAAATATTACAATTATTGCATTTGCAAATAAAAAGAAACTGGGAACAGTGTAAATGAAACTGTCCTTGCGAAATAGTGAATTTTGGTGGTGAATATTAAAATTGATTTTATGATCGAACGAAAAGTGATTAAACAAACAAATATGGCGTCAGTCGTTCGTTCAGTTCCAGCGAAAGATTAGATGGTGAAAGATTTATACCGTCTTGCTGCATCTTCCCTCTAAGTACATAAGTATCTAATTTTGGTGGTATTAAATACATTTTTATAATTGTGATAACTTAGATAACTTGTTATTTTGCAAAAAAAACAATTGTGTTTAAATTATTTTGAGTATGTTAATGGTGTTTTTTTAACTACATGAAGTTAAATTTGTATAAAACTAAAATATTCACGTTAAATAGAATAAAAAAGTACAAGTTCTAATTTTGGTGATATAATTTTGGTGGCTTTTCCTAAGACACCAAAATTGACAAAATTCCTTGTTCCACCAAAATTATATAAACACCAAACAATAACTATTTATTATATTTAAAAAAATACGTTGTTGGTTTAAAAAAATAACAAGAATGATTCCCTAACGATTATTATTTTAACTATCCCGATATGTCATTATTGATCGTGTGTTTTTCTTAGAAAAGTAATTTTGGTGGACAAAAGCAATTTTGGTGGTATATAATTAGTAAATTCGATATCTCTTAAAACGACTTGGTTTAATGAAGGGCCATTTTAACACTGTTTTATTTATGACTAATGACGTCCCTTACACTTAAAATTGTGAACCCTACTGACAAAATAAAAAATACCACCTAAATTAGGATAATTTGACGCTTGTTGAAATTCACCCTGGCAGATTTAACCAGTGCTATTCCAGAATGTCAAGCTGACAATGTATAAGACCGCCTAAAATAAGAAGCGTCAGATTCAAATTAGCGCTGTCATGGCGTTGTCATTTGATTATGACAGCTGCTCATAGAAAAGCAAAGGGTTTTAGCGAAACCTAAATAAAATTAGGGAATTTAGAGGCCATTATATACTCCATTATATAATTTAATCACAGAATAAGTAATAGTACAAGTACTAGCTTTAATCGAGTGAAGAACGTCGTAAAGCCATCGAGAAAATGTAATTGGCCATTGATATAAGCGCACCTTATCCGTATTTAGTACAAAAAAACGCTAACTCGTTGACTTTGACGTCGACTTTCGTAACGTCTCATGGAGTAGACCAGGTAAAATAAAAACGTGGATAGATTCTGTAAAAGTACGTAATGTACGATTACAATATGCAACTGACGTCCTTATAACAAAAATCGAGTTCAGATATTTTTAAGGACTGCACCGGTTAATATTATACAGTGTGTAAATGGAAGACGAGCAAACATTTAAACTAGACGTAGGTTATGGTTCTACAAGTCATGTACATTTGGAATTTCGTTAATAATTCTAACACATAGAGCGCAAATATTTTTTAAAGGTCCCATCGAGCAGCAATGTATTATGTAAACGAAGATTTAGGTCTCAGTTAATTGCAGGTTGATTGATATAAAAAAAGAAGTAGAACTTATGTTAACGATACATATTTGTTTACGAGTAAATGTTAATTAGGATGCATATTAACGTCTTTACTGTTACACTGTACATTTTCCTATAAAACAATACTCAGGTTAACTTACAATATCACAGAAGAATAAAACTGTAATCTAAAATTCTAGAATCTTCACTTGTAACTGTACGAGTCAGACCATAAAGCCGCAATTGACTTGTTTCCAATATGCAGTTTAGGACATTATCCTTCTAACGACCGCACTCAAGAGTCAGTTAATTAGGATTAAATCTTTTCTGAGTAATTATTTTTCTAAAACAAATTTCAAAAAAGGAACGATTCAATTTTCTCTACAATGTCTCTGAGTACGGCGGTGAGGTTACTACAAGTATTTTGTTTCATCTTTTTATACAAAGCTCAGACGGTGATTTAAATGAGCAGAGGGTTTATTATGTCGTAGCTATGCAATTCATTTCACGCTGAGAGAAAAGGAAAGAGCTATAGCAGTTATATAGCTCTGTCCTTCTCTCTCAGCGTAAACTGAACTGCAAAGCTAGGTCATAATAACCCCCCAGGGGGTCATTATGGCTAGGCAATTCATTATGACGGCGAGCGTAAAGGACAGAGCTATAGCAGTTATATAGCTCTGTCCTTCTCTCTCAGCGTAAACTGAACTGCAAAGCTAGGTCATAATAACCCCCCAGGGGGTCATTATGGCTAGGCAATTCATTATGACGGCGAGCGTAAAGGACAGAGCTATAGCAGTTATATAGCTCTGTCCTTCTCTCTCAGCGTAAACTGAACTGCAAAGCTAGGTCATAATAACCCCCCAGGGGGTCATTATGGCTAGGCAATTCATTATGACGGCGAGCGTAAAGGACAGAGCTATAGAAGTTACTTATCTCTGTCTTTCTCTCAGCATTAACTGAACTGCATATCTTCGTCATAATAACCCCCCAGGACGAGTAGAACAGTGCATTTGTAATCCAAAAGTTAGCTAGATGCTACGTGGTTTGTGTATTCAAGAGGCATCTTAAATTGGATTGCAATTTTATGTTCCTGACAACGGTGTTTCGCTTTTGTGATTGGAATGAACCCAGGTGTGGTTACAGTGTGGCCGTGGAGTCACAAAACGTCGACATTTTATGCATAAAAACTTGAACTAACCTCCACCAAAACACAACAAATTTACTGCAAGAGACATGCAGAACGTGACTGGAATTCTGCAAGTGTGCGCTGCGTCCCGTTTGTTTTATGGAATTAAGTATTTTATTAGAGTTCCGTATGTCATGGTAAAAATCCGGCCATATGCGATTTTGTACCACCCTAAAAAAGAGCATTTTTTTTATCGGGAGCCCCTAACTAAACTTTTATATAAAAAAAAAGTGTCTTCTGGCTACTATGGTTCAAAAGATACAACCGTGTGACAGACTGTTGGATAGCTGAGCCATAGTCATAGGGTCCTCTTGGCACCCTTTGGGTACGGGGACCTAAACTGGTACTTAATATATGTATAGTCATTCAGACAGAGAGACGGACTGACATGGTGAAGCTTTATGGTTCCATGTCCAATGTCTGTGCGTAGTTTTATTTATTTATTTTCCTACTCCTGTACTTTTATCTGTCATTTATATAGTCACGAACACTAATAGGTATAAGAATACAGATAATATGTCCGCAGAACATTCCGTAGAAAAGTCTATCTAGTCTATTCCCCTTAACAGCACTTGTGCTTTTTTGAGCCAAAACGATATGCCTAGCTGCCAAAGCTTACACCTAGGTTAATTTGACCAATCAAAATACTTCACCAAATTAAACCACCAATCACAATACACATTGACTGTCAATCGGAACGTTAGGTACTTTTTGGTATGTAAACTCTTTTACTAATTTAACTCTTTAAAAAAAACATTTTATTTGGTATCAACCAACCAGAACGCAGCTATATTAAAATCGACCAATCAGGTAAAATAATTCATTTCTCAAATCATTAGGTGTTTTTTAGTCCCTATTTCACAATTTAAATCGATTGTGCAACTTTTAAAAAAAAAATGAAACCTGGCAAGTGCACATCAATTTAAAAACAAAGTTAACCCATAGACACATATTTTGTTGTTTTCGAATGTTTCTCGCTCGTTTGTTGTTCTGTGCTTCGATCGTTCGTATTCTAACCTAGGTATATTAATTTAATTTTGCATTTTATTTCAAACCTAGTCGTAGAAAAAGTATTGTATGCAACGGTGTATAACTAAGTCAAAAAATACTCGTGGCGGCGTCTTGCTTTACGATGTTCGCCTGCGGCTCACATCGTAACCACACCACTCGTCTTTTTTGACCTCTCTTATACAACTGTTGCATAAACTACTATTATACGTACAGTTATCACAATGTAAAATGTAATGTATGGTAGTATTTTATTTACCTTACCCTGTTATACCTATGTACATACATACATAAACTCACGCCTTCATTTCCAGAGTGGGGTAGGCAGAGCTACAGAATTACCAACAACCTATATATTTATACCTATGTATTTATGTATATATAATATTACGAGTAAAAGGTAAAAAAGACGAATGGCGGAATCATTGAATAGGTATTTCATAATCATCTTTAGGTCTCTTGCACATTTATAACACGATTCAAAGTTGCTTAGCAAGATCAGTCGGGTTTATTAAAGCTTGTTTTTTGTTGTTATTACTAGGCATCGGAGTTTTTGTCGCACGGTAAGACTAGGCAAGCTAGGAGTCGTCATTTGCCATAAATCTAAACTCTTATTCATATTCATACTCATTTATTCAGTTTTTTTTTTATAATCAAGCACAACAACGTTGACGAGTTAAGAAACGATTATTTAATGTTATATTTCAAAAATAAATATTACAATAAAAAATAATTATCGTTTTTATACTGATCTAATTACGAAATTTTATAAACAAACAAAAGATACATTAAAACACGACAGAGGGGAATGTTTTAGTCCAAACTAGTAGCGAATTGTATGTTAAAATAGTTCAAGTTATGAATTTATAATCTAATCGATTTTTTTATTTATATAACTTGGCCTAGATAAATTATACACGACCGACCGCTATAGAGGCATTTTAAGATAAATTAAATAAATAAATGAGTATGAATATGAATAAGAGTTTAGATTTATGGCAAATGATGACTCCATAGCTTGCTATTAGTCTTACCATGCGACAAAAACTCCGATGCCTAGTTATTACTTACCATAAAATATTTTACCAATTCATCAAATAATCTAGATTCACTGCTACTTAACGTCCCTAGGGTGTTTATTATGTAAGACAAATCCTGTGATATTAACTGCGGGTAAAAATGTAGAGGCAGAAGAACTTTGTACGAGTAATAGGGTCCCGCGGGCATCTTATGAACGGAAAAGTCTATAAATAATTAATAGCGCGAATGTTTTTCTTTATGTCGACGTCTTCATGTCTGATAAAATAGTAATTTTTCTATTGGGAAAAGTGTTACACTTAATAGAGCATAGCCGATCGGCATAGTTGCTACACAAGCCAAGTCAATAAATAATTAAGTTACTTTGTAACTTGTATATGTAATCTGTGGCCAAGTTAAGTCCAAATTGTCTGAGACCCTTGCCAAGATGCATTACGCTAACTAAAGTTTATATTTGGGAATGCAAATTTAACCGGTTATTAACCGTTTATGTATGAAAATAACCGGTTAAATCCAGTTAAATCCGGTTATTTGCATTCTCTAGTTTCTATGTCATCTACGAGTGACGCGATTGGTTTAAAAACGAAACGTATAGACACGCTAGTTAGCGTACTCGTAGTGGGTCTTGACAGGGCCCCCTGGTAAGCCATCATTACTCCGCGATTGGAAGTAAAGGAAGGTATTAATTTTTTACGGTTGAAAAAGATTGAGTTTTTTTTTTATGGCATTGGAAGGCAAACGAGCACACAGGCCACCTGATGGAAAGATGGAAACTATGACCCATAGACATTCGCGTTCACAAGACTGCAAATGCACTGCCAACCCTGAGGACTAAGATGGAATGCCTCTATGCTAGTCATTTCACCGGCTGTCTTATCCCCAAAGCGGAACACAACAATGCAAACACTGCTGCTTGGCGGTAGGTTGATGGGTATAGTTCGTCCGGCGGCGTAAGAGCCAAAAGCCATAAAGATAAGCTAATTAGTCATCTATTGTTAAAAGAGCATAAGTGGTTTCTTACATATATGAAAGGCTAACGTAAACGTTTGCATTAGGGTTCAATATCAAATGGCATGACTAAAATTGCAAATGCAACAACAAACATCGGGAGGGTAGGGCTGCAACAAACGGGAAAAGTCCATCTAGTATTCCGTTGGAACTGATTTAGTGATATTATTTTTAGTTGACATTGTTTATAGTGACATTATTTTTAATAAAGTACTTAATATATATATGAGTAAATAATTTATGTTGTATTATTTTTACTCCATTCCAATGTTAGGTACATTTTTGACAACCCTATGCAAAAGTGATGATGCCTTTTGTTAAAGAAACATAAAGTGCATTATAAGCTGTAATAGAGTGGTTTGGGTCGAATCTCACTTAGTCGTATTACGACTTCAGACCTTTTGAAATAAAAATGCCATTGTAACAAGTTTTATGGCTTTTAGCTCTTAAACCGTCGGACAGACTATAAGATGGTGGTACCAACCCGGACGGACCCTGCACAAGGTCCTCCCTCAAGTATAACATTAAACAATACTCACTTAAAGTCCTTTTCATGTAGATTATGGTAGTCCAAATATATCCACTAGAGTACTAAGTTTTCAAGCGTTATTCCGTACCGTTGACTACCTAATGCCGCAGCATGCGAAATGTGTTTTTTCAATTAGGTACCTACTTGAGTAGGAATTAATTTTTATATGAAGTTCTTCTACATAAAATAATACTCGAAAACTATAATATAAATCTAAAATCAACTCTAAACTTGATTTAAATTTATCACTATTGAAATTTTCAAATTTTTGGTCGTAGGTACTCCATTTTCTCCAATAAATTATCATCAACTTATAAAGCAGATGACTTAATTCTTGATTTACTTGCCCGAAAACGATATCGACCAAACTTGACCTAGTATAACCACTTTTAGAAACTGACCAATAAGGCAAACTAGCGGTAGCTCGCGATGACAAAACGGAAAGTAAACAAATAAGATTATATGTATACTTATGCAGATTTCACTTATCTATCTCTCTACTTGGTCCCATGTTATGAATTATGTCATGACGCAGTTGAAATTATATACTTGTCCTGCTAAGTCAATAAGTTATCAAGCTCTGATTAAAACCCACAGACTGCTATTAATTACTAATAACACATGTTTAACGATGTATAGCATGATGTTCTAGATAAGTACTTTTATACTAGTCATGGTTAGATACATCTGTCATAAAAATGTTAAAAAGTTAAGTTGATCATTTAGACTATATCATAACTAAGTATTAGATAGATAAGACCCCCGATATAATGAGCTTATATCACTTAAACAGCTAAACCGTTTGTTATAAATAAATAAATAAATATCAGGGCACAATGTATGTCACCTAGTCCCAAACTAAAGCCCTAGGCTTGTACAATCGGTAGGTACTAGACAATGATATAAATGCTTGTATAGAGAAATATATATTTTAAAACATAGAAAACATCGACGACTTAGCAACAAATATTTGCACTTACCTGGATTTTAACCCAGGACCGCTAGCTTCGTAGGCAGGGCCACTAACTAGGCCAGTCCGTCGACAAAACAAGAAACCAAGCTATAATGGTAGCCAAAATAAATAAGTTTCAAACCCATGAAACAGCAAAATTACCACTAAAATGCTTCATAAAATCTATAAATTACCAATACGGCTATTTTTAGTTGCTATAACAATGGATCCGAAACTGACTTTGAAAAGACATGACGCCATCGAAATTCAAACACCCGCATAAGCCCACATTATTCACGTCAAGACCGAAATCCAGGAAAATGACTAAGTACGTGCTGTTTGTATATTGAAAATACATTTGCCTGTTTCCTTTTTAACTTTAACCCTATATTACTCATCACATTTATGAATATAAGATCGAAGTGTGCTAACTAAATTATATATAACTAAATTTAATATTAAACGAAGAAAAGTTTTAGAGAAAGTTAACACAAAATAAACTCAAATTAGAGGTCAACTGGTAGAGAATGCCATTACGCATTGACCTTTTGTATTGTAGTGCAATAAATATTAAATATATAGATACAAAAAAAAATATGTTTGCTATAACAAACCAGTCTTTTGGTGAAATTAATCCCTCATGAGCTGCCAGTTTACAAAAAAATTTGACTTTAGTAGTAAATACATTGACGATTTTAACCTTATTTAAACGGTCTCTATTAATGCATTAATAACAATCAACTTTACTCAAAATCTTATCAATAAGTAGTCCATAGCGTGTTAGTTAAGATGATTGCTAATGAAATTGAAAATATCCATTCAAAATGCGATAATGTTTCTCTCGCTTAAACCTAGTCCGATTTTTACGATTTTTGTACGATTTACTGTGCGTTTTTCTTTCGAAGAAAATATTTTGTAGAATGAAACAAAAAAAAACTAGGTAAGGAAACGTATAGACCTAGTTTGTCACCATAAGTACCATAACATACAAACATAAACACATTTAAAAATCGTGGAAATCGAACTTGATTTAGAGGGAGAGAAACGATATCACGCCGTACAAAATTTGTGTAGTTTTTTTTTTTGACAGCTACGCGATTTAGGCGTCGCTTCACAGTCTAAAGACAATAAATACATTATGATTCATTAGTGAGCTGGATAACTGCGACACAGAAAAATGAGGTAAAACATTTGAATAACAGATAATTTATTGTAACGGGAAAGGACCATGTTTCAGCAAGTCATGCACTTTAGTCATCTCTAAGAGTTAATGACGCGTTGTGAATATTTTAAACAAGAAAAGAATTGTTAAATCCCCTTTTGCGATTATACTCGTAAGTAAAGTAAAGTTACTTAAATGATGCGTATTATGTGGCTAATATTAGATTTATTAGGGCAAATAAAGCCATATTTTATTCCAAATTACCAATTTCAAGAATCGTTGTTTGGATTCTTGAATCACTTCTTATACATATAGTACTTTGTTTTTACTTAAATGATAAAAAAAGATAAAAGATGTTTATTCAGTAAGTAGGCCGCACGGCCACTTTACACGTCAAAAATCTACCACGTACTTAAGTACTATATTTCATTTTATTACTTAAATATACGTAAATATTAAAAAAAACCCTGATCCCAAAGCATTTCATTAGTCCAAATTTGACTTTGACTAATTCTGAACATATTTTCTTTGTGTAAGGATTAAATAAAGGTTCCCCTTTTTTACGCATAATCACGATTGTTCAAATGTATGATTTCGCAGAATACTAATTCGCATATTTTTTATTAGACTGATACCTACGTTTGTTTTTTTTTAATGTAATGAAATTAACCTACCCTAACCAGGTTTTTACCTATTCTACAAGGATTACCCAAAATTATGCGAAGCCCTTAAATAAAATATCACACGAAAATTATTAATTATTAAATTTATTAATTATATTCCTCAGATAGATTTTCAGTTCAATAAGACTTGCATAAACTTTTATCTGTTAATTAACAAAACAAATAAAAAAAAATTATTTAGAAATAAAAAGTAAAAATAAACTGTTATATCGGCTTAGCAGGAAAAACCCACCACGGTCGTAAAACTAAGAGTTATAAAATTTGAATACCTCAAGACTTTTTTAGTCCATAGTATAAACAAGTTTTGTAGGTATCAAACAACCAATTATACCATTATAACTAAACTTAATGATACGCTACGATACGCCGACACGCGAAATTAATGATCACTTGAAGTAGGTATGCGGCTTGTTTATAAAAAACAATGCCTGAAGGTGCTTTTCCACCGCCGCCGTGACACGAAGTAAGTTGACAATTTAAATACCAATGTACTTAATTGGTTACCTAATGATTTGCCGACAATTATTACGCAAACGTAACGTTTCGTAGAATTTTCATTATACTAATTTCTGCAGAAACCTTATTATTTTTATATTATTTTTTGGTGGTCACAGCTCTAACCTTCCCTAGCCTAGACGTATCCTATGCTTAAAATAAGCTAAAAACAAAAGGTTTCAGCAGAAATAAGTTTTCTACGAAATAAAAAATCTTCGAAACGATACGTTTGCGTAAAAGAATCCCCCTCGCACATCTTTGGGGGAAATGGTTTTTCTCGTCTCGCCTCAACTCGCTTTATCGGTGGAAAAGCACCTCGAGCCAAACAGTGACAAGACCCCGACCGTCGTCGTATACCTAAATATAATATAAATAAATAAATATCAGGTGATTGACCTAGTCCCAATTTAAGCTCTAGGCTTGTATTATGGGCTTGTATTATGGGTTATTAGACAACGATATAAATACTTATGTAGAGAAATATATTCTTAAATACATAGTAAACATCCATGACTCAGGAACAAATATTCGCGCTCATCACACAAATATCTGCCCTTACCGGGATTTGAACCCAGGACCGCTAGCTTCGTAGGCAGGGTCACTACCAACTAGGCCAGCGCGTCGTCCCAAAATGTCTCGTTATTCCACAAGTTATAATTATACATAAACCATATCTCTTATTTAAATAAAACAACACCCATTGCAAATTTCAATCTAAACTACGTATAACAAATTTCTTATCACTACGTCATAAACCTGGTTCACAAAAATCACCAAACGTTCTGGCAAAAACTATAAACACAAAAATATCTTGAACTATACATTTCAAGAGATTCAACCGAGATAAGGTTCTCGATACAACGGTCGTGAAATCTGTCTGGTCGTGCCTTCGCGTGACGTCACATCAAGAACGACGAGTATTCCCACAGTGACGTATCGTGAATGGGGCTTTACGCAAGCCGTAGAAGAGATAGAGCTGGCAATTAGAGGTACGCAAACCACACCCACATACATCAGTTAATATTTAACATAGCAATTTATTTACACAAAAAAATACTTTACCAAATTTAATTTAAGTGAATCTATGACAATCTACATACATTTAAAAAAAAACGTACTTATTCTAAGAATGCTCGAAGCAGCGTCGGTTTTTAAAAACGTGATCATTGAGATATTATAATTATAGTATACGTTAACCTGCATTAACTGTGTTTTTCCCTTCTTAATATATTTGATTGTGTTGTTGTCACAATTTTAAAATGAAACTTGTCACTAAAATTAAATTAACAATGTAACGGAATGTTGTTGTTATGATGTATAATATTCGTGTGTAATGAATGAAGATAATGTAATTCTTACATAAAGAAAAAATATTTTACATGCCTCCTTAATGGTGAATTGTGCTGTTCTATACTTTTCTGTTATATTGCTACCAACCATGTCCCACAATTCTGGCAAATAAACTTTGAATTTGACTTTGAAAATTACCGCAAGTAAATAAATATAAATAAATATCAAGGTCAATGTCACACCAATTGACCTAGTCCCAATTTAAGCTCTAGGTTTGTATTATGGGTACTAGACAAGGATATAAATACTTATATAGAGAAATATATACTTAAATACATAGTAAACATCCATGACTCAGGAGCACATATTCGCGCTCATCACACAAATATCTGCCCTTACCGGGATTTGAACCCAGGACCGCTAGCTTCGTAGACAGGGTCACTACCAACTAGGCCAGCGCGTCGTCAAAGCAAGTATTTAATTAAAGTAGTAAAGTACCTACTTTTTTCTAATTACATAATAAATTCGGTAGTTTAATTAATGATACTAACCATTAAAACAAATACCAACGAGAAGTAATAGCGTCGTTTAAACTAAACTAATTAGATCTAAATACTGTAGTAAATGATTAAAAGTATTCGTAATGAGGATAAAAATACACGAGCGCTCTATACCTTATTAAAGTCTATGTCACGCATTGGCTGAGGTTGCTTCACGGTTGCTCGCTATATATAATGTTGCAGATACCGTTCTCGATACAGTGCAACAACAAGCGTTGAGCCGTGAGGTGCTAAGGCGTAGAATATTCTGGATATTTACTGCAGTTTCACCGATCGTACATCTTCAATTAAAAAGGTAAATATTCACTGTATAGTGTTAAGAAATAAAGTGCTTTAAAAAATAGAAGTAGCCGAAATCATATTGCCAATGGTGGATCAGAAAATTGTGTTTGAGAAAATAGTACCCTGACGTAACAATATTAAAACTAATGTTATCGTTGCCTAGCACCCATAGTATAAGCTTAGTGCTTATTTTGGGACTAGGTCAATTTGTGCGAGATTGTTCTCTGATATTCATTTATTCATTTTCAGCCAACAAGGCATATTCTTAAAAAAAACTGAAACGTCTAAGTTGTAAATAAGGCTGGGTTAGATTTTGTTTCGTTTTTAAAAAGCCTGAAAAAGTAACAGTTTCTTCAATAAATACATTATTTTGACAAAAAATAATTATGGCATACAAACTAGACCCAAAATATAATTTTTTGGTAATTATTATTTGGTATCGTTTTAGTATTTTATTAGGGTTCCGTACCCAACGGGTAAAAACGGAACCCTATTACTAAGACTCCGCTGTCCGTCCGTCTGTCACCGAGGTGTATCTCACGAACCGTGATAGCTAGTCAGCTGAATTTTTCACAGATGATGTATCTCTGTTACAACCTATAACAACAATATATAAGAACAATACTAAAAATAGAGTAAAATAAATATTTAAGTGGGGCTCCCATACAATACAACAAGCGTGATTTTTTATAGATAATAGGGGGTTCCGTAACCCTTCGTGCTCGCACTTGGCCAGATTTATTTATGGTTTAAAGGCAATGTCGCCTGAAATGTCGAATACATTAAATGTAAAGTAAATATCAACGATGCTCATTAAAATTTGTAACAAAGGTTCTTTCACAAATTTAAACTAACCTAGAACTTCGACTACTTAAGTGCCGCCATTAAAAACTTTGCTAACAACGTTTTCTTTTGTTTTCAGATGGCCTTCTACAGAATTGCCTTAGTTTTTGCGATAATTGCTACTTTGGCTGTAGCCCAGAGACCTTTTTACGCTGGCTCCAGACCAATAGGGTTCCCTGAAGTAGAGGACGACGGTGCACTTTCTAACAGATTTGGCAGCGATCCTGGACCTCCTGAACTAAAAGGAGACAACAACTACCGCAACAGACTAGAGCAGCTCCCAGTAGACCAACAACCATTCTGGTATCTCAATTGGCGAGCTTATGACGAGCTCAGAAAGAACCCTCAGACGTATCCTCAAAGACCAAGCTCTTTCAGAAATAAGTAAGATCAGCCTTGGTACAAACCGAAAGGAATCTCTTTTTGGAATTGTGAAGTCGTTTGGAATGGACGAGATTAGCTATGAACAGGACATATATGCATTTGGATGGCTATTTAGGGAAATTGGCTGGCGCTCGGATCTCATTTCTGGAAATGGGGAGGATTAAATGTAATAGGGGATGAATTTTTCCAATATGAAAGAAAATTATCTTAACGTTGTTGGTGTTGAACTTAATGAAAATTGCTTGGACAATTTGTTGACTTATATTTTCTGTATTTTTGAAATTTAGAGAAAGCGTGTCAGCTCTTTCGATTATTTATTTGTGAGAAAGATAAGTTTTTAATTTTTAGTTTTTTGTAAGTGATACTTTATTAAATTGTTGTTTGTTACCAAAACTGTTTCTTTATTTTCTAATTTACAGTCATCGCTTAGGCAAATAAACATTTACCGTAATGATTGCTGAATCAATTGGGATTGTTCATTATTTTCATAATTACTCTAATTCGAAAACCATTTCGAGGATTAGGGTTTTAAAGCCGTTCTGCAATATTAAGGTTTTGATATATTACTCTTTTTCGGACATTTCGACAAAAGTATATTTAACCTTTGTTTGACTTTCATTTTCGGCTTGTAGCCCTCCTAGATGCATCTTACGGGTTAGGCAAAAACCGCTTAAAATAGTTTGTTTTATACACTATTACAATCACTTTTTATTAGTAGATATAATTTAATTGTTGTAATTTCTTAGAAAATGCCAATCCAAGTTTAGATGAATCATGTCATCCATAAAATGCCTGCTAAATAATTCAAGATATTTAAACAAAACTATTGGGTAAAATACAAAATTAATGAAATCGGAATCTTAAAATTACCTGTACTTTCGAATTAGAATGTAAAAACCGGGAGTTACTTTTTTTGAACAATCTCAAATTGGACATACATTTCCAGTTATGTACTACTACGTTTTCAAGATGTACTGTCATCTATAGATACATGTAAATTTATCCTGAAATGGATTACGCATTATCATACCTCCTTTCACTAGAGATTTATAATTTATAATCAAGGGAAGTTATAATCCTGCTTAGAACTCACAACTTACTATGTTAGTAATTTGTCTCTTGTCAAAATTAAAACGTTTTAAGATTTTCTCTCGAAAAGAGAGACACCTAATCGAAAAACTCTGGCGGATGGATTTCAAAGCTTTGCTTTACAAACGATAACACGAAGTTTCCCTAAGAGCAATATCCCATATAAGTAATAAAAGTTGAGGCGGAGCGAAGTTTGAGATAATACAGCCACTTTAAAGCGAAACGAAGCATAGGTATTAAATTCAAACTACTGGCTTTTAAGTTACGCTAAAATTAATTTAAGTTTGTCTTATATACACTTTTATTAAGGTAACACTGGCTGGACTCGATTCTACATGCACATCGCTTAAATAGCCTAAAACTAAATTGTTTAATTTTAAGACATAGTTTACACGGCAGATTTAACCAGTGTGCAGTGCTATTCCAGAATGTCAAGCTGAAAATGTATAAGATCAAGATCGCCTAAAATAAGAAGCGTCGGATTCAAATTAGCGCTGTCATGGCGCATGATTATGACAGCTGCTCATAGAATAGCAAAGTGTTTTAGCGACACCTAAATAAAATAAGAAGTTTAGAGGCCACTGTAGAATCGGGTCCACTGTCTAACAGTCAGTCAGTTGATATTGGCCTGACGTTCACGAACTATCAGGTTCTCTTACACTGAAAAAAACACAATATACAAAGCTGAATAAACAAGGACTTTCGCCATACTATTTGAGCGTAAGGTATTGTTACAGGTCCAAAAACAATTAAAGCTTGCGGCTTTATTTTAACTGTTAATTAAAATGTGTATAGCATTGTAAATATTGTTAGTTAATTTTATAGTAATGTTCAATCAGTAAACGTAAATGTTTTATTTTAACACGACTGCCCAAAACAAGGAGTGTAATGTTTTCAGGATTCATGTATAAGTATGTTATATGTATGTATGTATGATTCTTGATTCCACCATAACTTCTAAACGCCTGAGCCAATTTAGATGACTGTGTGTGGTATCATTATAATCTTTTCATCTTTCCGGGTGACATTGGATACCTAAACTGTTAAAATTTGTATAAAAACAATTGAAAAATGACAATTATAATAACAAAATAAAACTTCTAATTATTACAATATAGGTATCATTTCAAAGGTCTTCTTGTGGCCATTTGAAATATATACAAATATAGTAGCATTAGTAGCAGAGGTAGTAGGGTTTACCTGTAAAACGTGATAAATACCAGACCATATAATAATATTCAAACACATTAAAAATCAAGTTGGGTTGGTTACACACAAAGTAACACACAAAAACGCTTAAACAAAAAAAAACAGGACTGCCATTAAAAAATGATCTAAAAAGTATTTAAAAATAATATTGTTTTGTGTATTTATTTAATTGCGGAAGACCAGCGCTGGTTTTACTACCGGTAACCGCGGTAACATGCTGAGCTGGGACCATTTCACGACATCTGGTATCAGGTCAGCCATATATTATATTTTTTGACTCCTTTTGTTCAGTACTTGAGCAACTCTAGCACTTCCCGGTTCCACGGCGCCATCTAACAAATAATAGGATAAACAAAAGCGCCATCTGTTGTCAAGTAGCATTCCTCTTTTAGCCTGTATTTGTAAAATTTCCAAAACACCCTTGTCCCCGTAATATCAGAAAACACCCGGCCCAACTTTTATGCAATATCTTTCGAGTGGTTTGACTGAAAAACCTAACATGTAATATAATGTTCGAGTTTATTATTTATTAGTGAAGAATTAAGGATAAGAATAAAGATATTTCATGAATTATTTTTTCATTACCTACCTGGTTCCAAAATCATTCGTGCCTTTAATGATAATGAAATGACGTAAAAGAGTCAATACAATTATAGCAATAACACATTCAGTCGAGTTCATAAATATGTGTACACTTTAGTACCTTGTCACTATTAACGCTTTGAGAATTAATGTATTGCACTATAAACTTGACATTAAATAGACAAGGTACTAAAGTGTTCGCGTACAGCGCGTACTTATGAACTCGACTGTACAGTTCGATTGCTCTTGGAAAGTGATTCAGTTTTATACTTGTCTTTCACTCGCTCTCATACGCACTTATTAAGAGCGAGTGACAGGGAAGAACAGTCCCGAAGGTGCACCTTCTAAGTACTCAAAGACTGCACCTACGTGTTATTGCCTTTTAACCGCATTCAAAACAAGGAGGTTTTCAGTTCGTCGAAAACTTTTGTTTTGTCATCATGTCAAGATCTGATAAAGGATCCAGGAGGAATCGAGAGAACTCTTCAACTATTATAGCGCACCTATAGCGATTTGGGTATTTAGAGTAGATAGGTTTATCGTGTTTTAAACATTTATTGTAAATGGCGTAATTTCATGCCGGATGACAGGATTTGCTTTGGGTCGCAAGTAAAGAGGTTCTTGGTGGTGGTAAAGAGATCATTGAACTTTATAAATAGGTTATATCGAGAAGCAAGACGACTAAAGCACACTTTATCGCCGCATTACGGCGGAACCTGTCCAGAAGCGCAATCTTAAAATGACTCTGTGGTTTGCTATTTACATGCAGAACAGTCAACCAACCAGTAGTTTTATACAAAACTAGCTTTTGTCTAGAACAGCTACAGTATCGCTACTTCCTTGAAAACTAATAGATTTTCTGGATAAAAAGTTATGCTCTTCTCCAAGTTCTAAATTATCTTTGGGGCTACGTATATACACTAGGCAGATAAAAAGTCAATCTTGGGGGCTGTATTGTATTCGTTAAAACCATAATGGCTATTGATATGTTATCATACTGATCCTGACAAATCTCTTTCGCTTCTTCCACATTCATACATCGAGTCATGCACGCACGTCCGATTCGGCCCTTTTCCAGTATTTCTCCGATTTGATTCGAAAAAGTAAGCGTTGGGCGGTCCTTTCCGACCCTTCCACTCACTTTTGCTGTGTATATCTCTTTCGTCAATCTTCTTTCATCCATCCTTCCCGAATGACCGAACCATCGAAGCATGCCCCCTATATGTAATTGCAAAATCAGGTTTACCAACGTACCTCGTTCGTATGCTCTTATTAGTATACAAATGAATAGCACACGTGAAGGAGACTGCATCCGCTCATTCTGTTAAAGAAACTAAAATAAACTTATTCCAGATACAGCGAGATCGCAAGAACACTTAAAGGTCCTTAATGCTAGCAAAAAATAAGGCTTGCACATGACGCAAATGGGTTAAAGTGGGAGCACGAGCATTGTGAACAGCCAATTCTTTATCTAACAAGCTTTAGGAGAGTTACGTTGTTTCGCTTACTATTACGAGTACGTAGCTAAGGAACTTACGTAATGATATGAGCAAAATAGATGCAGGTATATGCATTTTGATTTGAGGCTCTTAAGAATCGATCGAAAGTGAAGATCATTCTGCTAATTTATACCTAATTCACTGACGTTTTTACAATGCAACTTCGCATAAATAAATCATTTGCGAAGGGCAATTTCACACAAATCGATCTAGCCCTAAACTAAGCTTTAGACTTGTACTTTGAGTACTAACCACCTAAGAATTAGAAACAAGTACTTGCACTCATCACACACATGTTTGCCCTGACCAGGCAGGATCTGTACCAACTATAGTCGAGTCCGGAATTAGGCGAACTAACTTGACAGTTCATTGTACACTAATGTTGCCACAGTTTGGCTAGTGCTGTTAATATCGATATTTAAAAAGTCTAGTTTATCATTATTATTGTGTTTGGAATCTAACTAATAATTTTACTAAGCAAAATAATAATAATAAAAATTGGTTGGATTTAAAAATACATCGAACATCGTTTTAGACATCGTTAACGACACAGTCCGCCATTTTGTTTTGTTGACAGTTCGGACCATGCCTAACAAACAAAGCAAGCAAGCCATTCGGCTTTCTGTCATCCTATGATTGATTTTTTTGGTCAGATTGTAACCTAGCAACAATACTTATTAGCGTATAAAATTAATTAAATCGAACACATAACGGATTTGCAATTATCATCGACGATATATAGCGTTTGTCTCTATCGCATTTTCATATTTGCCAGCAAGAAAGGAATGAATGCTATATGTATGGTACTGATGGTTCATGAAATGTACCGTACTAGCCCTACGGAAGCCACCTAAAAGGATCACAATGGCCTGTTGTTATTTTTGTATTTTATTCATAATTTGAGGAGTAAGTATCGTAAATATCCGCTTTAAACCGTACATCCTTCAGATCATATTATATAGTAAAAATTGCTGTAGTTTTTCCCTATTTGGCAAGTATGTATGAGTGAGAAAGTTTCGACGACAATTACTTGATAAAATATAAATATAATCAGATTTATAGAAGGCACAAGGTTATATCGACATATTTGTGTCGACATAAACCTATCACTATTTATTTTTTCCTATGTCTGGCAACATTTTCGGCTGTCAAGTTAGTTCGCCTAATTCCGGACTCGACTATAGGTTAACTTCGTCAACTCAAGCGTCAACTACTGCCCCTCTAAATAAAAAGGACGCGTGTGGAATATGATAGTCAAAGCAAATTTAACGCTTAATTTATTAGGAATAAGGTCATTTATACATGCGCGGTCCTATAAAACACGCTCCCTTTTTTCTAAAGAGGGCAGACTTGACATTGCGTGCTGTTGCAATAATTCAAAGGATCGATCAATGAGTGATTTTGTTCGAACTATGCAGTACGGATTGGATTGAACTATACTCTTCGTTGGAAGAATTGATCCTCGAATCGAATAGAGAATAGCACCGCAATAATACCACGCCTAACTAAATTAATTGTACTCGGTATCATGATCGGCGATATGCAAATTTAATTATTAGCTCAGATAAATTATAAGACGTAAGACGTATCTTGTTGCAAATAATTCAATAAGGTACTGCGTGTGTATTAAATTCTAATTTAAAACGCCGTTATTTAACTATTTATTGCCCGACTGCCGAAGGAAGAGGGTACTGTGTTTATCAGCCTATAACTGTAAGTTTGTTCCTTTGTGACGCTCTAAAAACTAAACGCGTAGACTTAAACTTTATGGACGCATCCCTTAGCGGGCTCATAACATTGACATCTACAAATGGCTTTTGGTTACCCATATAAAAGATGAAAGATGTAGTGGAGCGTAATAAACATTAATTTCACTTAGTGTGCTAACTTGGTTTCTGTGCGTGTGTGTGCACGGAACACAAAAACGGCGTCGACGTGTCTGTGTGTTTGATTTGTTAATTGTATTTTTTCTATACCACTATCAAAAAAGAGTACAACAGCTTGCGTCATCTGTCGTCAAATAGTTAACTACATTCGTTAACAATCATGTTGGCTTGATTCATTGTGGAGATATTGCCATGTATCGCGTCAGAATTAAAATTAACTAATATTCTGTATTGCAGAAAGCCCTAGCCGCACTCGTTCCCATAAAATACTTAACCTTTCGAACGCTGTACGTCAAATACAAAATGCGTCACTCACACGCCAAACATGTTTGCTATGCTAAGCAAATTACAACTTAATCCATACGAAACAAAGTCTCTTTTAATCTCTAACTTGTGTCGGCTGTGGCCGTCGGTGGCGTCAGTGGCACGACTTTCAGTTGTCGGCCAGAGCCGACTGTGGCGTTCAAAAGGTTAAATCTCATATCGATATAATTAGTACAGGTTGCGCCATCTGTCGTTCAGTAGCTAAATTACATTCGTTTACAGTCATGTTGTTTTAATTCATTATGGAAATTTTGCCATACACGCGCCAGAACTAAATTAAATTTTTAATTATATTATTGACGGTACTAGTAGCACTCGTTTCCGTAAAACTTTCTTTTTTTCTATATCAAAAATGAGTACAGCTTGCGCCATCTGTCGGTAATATGTTGATATGGATATTTGCCCTACAATGCGCGTGACCCGAAACATACTGGACGGTTTTTTTTTACATCTCACAGCATCGTTTGCAATAAATTAAGAGTACGCCGGTTGGGTTTTCCCTGTATTGATGATGAGTCAATACGATTATAAAATTTGCATACAATGGCAACAAATTGACTCGTATAAATATCTAACAAGAAATAAATTATGCCGATAAATTGAGTAGGTACACGGGTTGGGTTCTTGGGTTTGCTTTTTACCCGAATGCCGAAGGAGAAGGGTATTGTGTTTGTTCCTTTGTGGTGCTCTAGAAACTAAACGCGTGGACCGATTTTGATAATTCTTAGGTCAATCGATTGGTCTTAATCTTGTAAGTGTCACTAAAGATATGACAGTAATTAAAATTGAATATGGCGGCAACAAGATGCCATATTATAAAAATGAAAAAAATAAAGCTGACGACCTGTGACAAATGGGGTATCATTTAATAGGTATTTAATCTAATCAGCTTAGGTTTGTTTAATCATTTTTCATTTTGAACCATCATTTAGGATTTATAACGATTTAAAGTAGGTTAGCAACAACAGTCGGGTTTTTTAAAGCTTGCTTATTATAAACAACATCTAGAACTCCAGTTTTACAAAAAAAAAAGCGCGAACTGAAATGGAACTAATTTCCTGTCGTGAAATTAGCGACGGTGGTGGCAAGACGAACGTAACGGCACCTCTTTAGTTAAAATTGGGCCAATTGCGAGAAATAATAATATATTTATCTTCTTTATTTTATTACTAGCTTCTGCCCGCGGCTTCGTCCGCGTTGATTTCGATTTTGGTTATTCCCTCACTTTTAAATTTTCTGTGATAAAAAGTAGCCTATGTGTTAATCTAGGGTATAATCTATCTACATTTCAAATTTAACCCAAAACCGTCAAGCCATTTCTGCGTAGAGGAGTAACAAACTAACACACACACACACACAAGCTTCCGCATTTATAGGATTACATAGTATAAAGAAAAGTCGTTTCCACGTCTGTCTGTCTGCCTGTCTGTATGTCTGTCTGTCTGTATATTCACTAACTCCTAAACCACGCAATGAATTTTGATGCGATTTTCACCTTCAGTTTGATATTTTTTCATTGAAGGTTTTTATGATCTTTATCTTTATACTATGATATAGTATCAAAACAAAGTCACTTTTCTCGTCTGTTTATCTCTGCGCAACGGATTTTATAACGTACTAGCGCCTCGCCAGCGGCTTAGCCCCGCTGCAAATTTCTGACTTTCCCGGTAGATTGTTCAATTATCTTCATTCATACAAACCTTGTCCTGACAATGACGAACACAACAAACAAGAAATCACCCAAATCGGTTCATCCATTCTCAACAACCACACAAATCAATGACCCTACTACACACGTGCAATAGTTTTCTGTTCGTTTTTTTTCCGGAATTCCGAATTTACTTGGCTGCCTTACTTGCCTTCGAAATACCGAATCGATATTCTGAAACGGAATTTTTAATGTATGTGGCCGCATTAACGGGCTGCCACTGGGTGAGATTTAGAGTCAGATTCAGTTTCAGTCACTCAATATAACACAGTATAAATTACATTACATGTCAAATTATATGCAGTTACATTGAGGTGGTCAGAAATAGAATTAAATGATAATAGTTAAAATAGTAAAAGTCAGTCTTATTTATAAGTCAAGTTCCATATACTCATTCACCAAATAGACTGGGATATTCAACAAAAGATTCCTAAGCCGGCGCCTAAACATTTCGTCAGAAACGTTCTATTTTTAAAATTGTATTCTTTCGCATTGCGCCGCTAACTCTAAAGCGAGGTTTAGACTGGCAATCAAAATGGCAGACGTTGAGTGTTGTCTTACTCTAACTTTTAAGTTAGAAAAAGACAGCAAAATTCTGCCTCTTGCTCTAGAACTGATGTTAAAGTGAGACACCAATCAACTTTTGCAATAAATATTGCCAGTTGATTCGCGCTTAAGAATTATGTGAACACGCCCTAAGTACTCCTTATCAATCTACAGTATGTTGCGGTTGTATAAATTATTACATACGTCAACCTCATCGTGGAATGGATTATTTATTCGCACACTGAGTGCCTTAAGATTAATTGGACAGAGATTGATTAACCGAATCCTAAATCAAAGGTCATGCGATCGCCGATGTTTTAATAATAAAAATACAAAGTCTAACAATACCCTAACGGAGTCGTTACAATCAGAGACATTTTGGAGACAATATTAACTTGTTCCTTTTTCATATATAAAAATCGTCACTAACCATAACTAACTAAGTCTAAGTCGAACCTTTTGAATTTGACAGCTTAAAAGTGGTCACTAAACATGAGTCTCAGAAAATCTGTTTACTTAGCTTATAGGTTCCGATTCATTGCGGCGTCCAGTTTCGAAAACTTCTTCCTGTAGCAGTGAACAATTATTTCATGACATGACTGGCGTGCCTAATGCCATAGAAAATAATGGCACGCCTATTTGTGCCATCACTCATCAGCCATGTGTATATAAAAAAAGTATATTTTCTTTGCTTTTTTCATAGATTTATACTTGATTGAGTTCAGTTGTTATGTTATGTTATGTTATGACTGACTATGTAGTTGGTATTTCTCTACCATAACTACTTCACCCGGGCACGGGTAGCGATGCCCTTAGCGGGGGGCATGCTGAACCCTAAGTTAGAGGTGCGGTGGTGGTCGCACCTCTGGAGGGGTGCCTCCGTCGGGAGTCAGGCCGGTCGAGCGCAGCTCGGCCGGCTGAGTGTCTTGAAGGACTTCGTTTTCTTCGGTTGATTTGAGTTCAGTTGATATCAGAGGGGTTATTATGACATAGCTATGCAGTTCACTTTACGGCGAGAGCAAAGCACAGAGCTATAGCAGATGTATAGCTCTGTCCTTTTCTCTCAGCGTAAAGTGAACTGCATAGCTACGTCATAATAACCCCTCAGATCACAGAAGTGAACTGAACGATACGTTGTTTTAATCGGTTTTGAGTGGCTATTTTAGTGTTTTCCTTGAAATGGATTGTAAGTGATTCAGATTTTCAAAACCTTTTGCAGTATTGTTTTAATTATTATTTTGAGACTTTAAGCCTTGGTGAAATTTACAATAAATAAATACTCAAACGTTTATTGCATTGCACATTTTTAGAGTTGTTGGTAATTCTGTAGCTCTGCCTACCCCACTCTGGGAATGAAGGCGTGAGTTTATGTATGTATGTATGTATGTTTATTGCATTCTACAAATGTGTTGGAAGTTGACAGGCTAACTGAAGCTATTACAGTGATTAATATTATAACTTAATTATAAACCCAGTTGGGCACAGCAACATTATGAGATGGAATCTTACATAGTACTTACTACTAATTATATTGCACATAAGGTAAGTATATAATTTAAATTAGGTAAAATGTATTTGAACTGTTTAAATAAACAACGGGTGAATCAACTTTTAAGGTACTCCCCATTTTTCGACATGTTTCACCAATTATATGTTTTTACAAAAACTATATATTTCTTAATGACGTGGCTATTAAATTAGACAAATAGGCTCACATTTGAAATTATTTAATTTAAAATAGTACAGTTTTAAATAATAATATACTTGGTTACGCAGGGGACAATGTTGTCCCTAGGTTTTGTATGGAAAATGTGCATTTTTCCCTGAGTTACCAGGTTTTTTTGCGGATTAAAAAATATTTGAGCTGTTTAACGTGTAAGGTCCGTAAATTTGGTGGTCTGATTTTAATATTCATAAATTATTAATAACCATTTGTCACCAGGAAAGTATTAATACCGCAAAAGAAAAGGAGTACCTTAAAAGTTGATTCACCCAGGTATTAATTATTGATTTGTACATATTCCACTAACGCACTTTTAACGGCTAATAATGAGGTAATCCGATAATGAGCATTACTAATATAATCTTAATGCAAGTTCCCTATTGTAGTAGCTAAGTGCGCAAATCAATTTGTATTTTGTGAGTCCAACTTTATAGCTCGCTCACGGTAGCGAAACGGAAGTATTTTATGGCCGAACCCTATATTCAAACCGCAGACAGATAGGCTTATTTTGGATTTAAATTTGACACATTTTGTATGACAAAGAAAGCCTTTTCTGCCTTTAAAAATGGCAGGCCTCTCGTTTCATAAGCCACTCGTTAAAAAAAATTGATGATACGCTTGTCGTGCCATCCGCAATTAATGGATGGTATGTTATAGTCTTGAAAATAATGCAACTTGAAAAGGTTGCTAACCATTGTATGTTTTTAAATTCAAACAATATCCAGAAACGAAAACTACGAGCGCGTTCTACGTATAAACAATGATAGTTTTGCTCTGGGAACCTTCTGGAACTTACTTTAAAGGAGTTTTATCGATTTAAAAACATTGATGACACGCCTGTCATGCCATCCGCAACAAATACGTTAAATATGCCATACATACAGGTTGATGACATAGATTTGATAAGATAAAAGTTACTTCAATGAAAACCGAATAAAGTAACATGAATAATTAAAATAAAAAGGAAACTAATATAATAGTATTGATACGGTTTTTAGTTAAAAAGCCGTGAAAACGTTACGTTACGAATCCCTCCTAATTACGCCGCAGGGATATATGGAACCGCGACATGATACAGGGTGTTCGTTAACGCAAAGGCACGTACGCGTTCACGCGTGCATTTTTATTTAAACACGTTTCAAGTACCTATTTTAACAGGTGTTTTTCAAGTTTACCATTTAGTAAAAAAGAAAAGGATGATACAAAATTTAATTAATAGGTACAATACAACACATAACACATTGTTGTACACCAAAAAAAACTTTTCACAAAGCAGTACAAAAAAAAATAACACGTATAGATACAGAACAGTCGGTCTTATCGCTGATTAGTGATCTCTTCTAGGCAACCTTAGTAGGGATTTGTGTTTTTTTATGAAACTTTATTTTGTAGCAAAAAATCTAATTTCCTTTGTGACCATTTTCTTCATAACAGATTTTACAATGAAAATATCCTTAGAGATTTTGGGTTTTTTAACTAAATTTATCCTGTAAATCTACCTACATTAAACCGCTCAGGAAAGTAACTGTGAGTTCCACATGATTTCGTAATAATCACAAAAGAATAAAATTGTTATATTGAACTGAAGCTAAAAAATATCATAACTCACATTCGGGTGATTGAATACCTATTCATAACATGGGTATTTTTAAATTGTCCGTCGTATGTCTATCACTATTTTCTTGTTAATACAACATAATTTAGGCACACATGCGTTCCATTGTTGGGCTCAGTCACCCACTCATGACTCTGGGCCCCTCCAGTGCGAGTTGGGAACTACATAAGCGTATTACTGACGAGGACATAATTGAATAGCAGATTTTAGAGAAATATTGACAGAAAAAACATTTACAAATTTCATTAGCAGATATGGCGCGAAATCCGCATTTTACGTCCGATCGTTCGGCAGAAGCCCTGCTGCCTCGTTGAGAATGCACGCGCTAAAATATCGCACATTCAGAACAATAGTGACCTAATTCAAAATTTCATCTTTCAAACTTCAAGTCATAAATTTATTATTATGGAGACCTAACTCGAAATTTAAAATTTCTGAATTGGTTCACGATCAGGTGCGATATGATTTGTGCGCTCTGACGGGACTATCCAACCTCGCCGGTTTGCCGCGTTCACTCGTTCGACCGACCAAACGCCCTTTTTAAGAGATTATCACCCCAGATCATAATCCGACATTGTATTTTGTTCTTGTTCGTCTTGATTCATCAATTGGGTAAGTAAAGTTTTTGGAAGATATGTAAATTATATTTTTTTTCGATAGTCGTCATCCCGAAGATCATGGAACTGCGGCTCTTTTATTTTTATTTCCTCTAATATTTTAGAAATCTTTTTTTTAGTTATGAAGTTGACATTTATAAACTTTAATGACCGACAAACTTGTTGCCTTCGTACTTATGAAAAAAAAAAAAACTCTTTTCGTTATCTGTCCTCTCAATCTCTCATTGTCAGTTTCGAGTGAGCCGTAACCTATAAAAATTGAATTGAATTGAACTTGAAATCAAAGTAAACAAACGAGGCCATTTGCAACGTTAAAAGATGGCGGACGTGTAATTTGTTTTAGACTTTAATTTTTGGGTAATTAGGTGTTCAAAGTTCTTTTCTGATAGTGATTTGTACTTTTTATGCCTTAGTGTCGCACAGTGATTGAAGACTTGGACTTATTTCGTGTATCTGGCATCTTTCTTCTCGTTTCAAGTGGACTCGCAGTGGTGCAGAGGTTAAAACTATCTTGACCTCTGACCTACAAATCACCGTACAACGTTGCCCCCAATCTTCCTAGAGAAGATTGGATTGTGTTTTATACTCATATAAACCTTGACACTGGCGAAATCACTTCACGTGGAAGCCATATCCCTGCGGTAGTAGCTGTTCAAGTCGCCGCGGGGGCAAAAAAAAAAAAAAAAAAAAAAGTAAACAAACGATTGAATCCACCACAAAATGAGCGAATTCGTGCGGGCAGATTCTAGAAACCTGCCAAACATGGATATTATTACTATTCTGGAATATTATCACGCTAGCGACAAGCACAATGTTGCTGAAATTAGAGGTGTGAAAACACTTCTGTAAGTACCTATGATAATACGATAATCCTTCTGATAATTGTTACATACCTTACATTACTTTATTTATCCATTGTTTTTAGGGCATCAAGAGGTGGTTATGTAGAGAATGCGGTAGGCTATGTGGAGCTTAAAAGAGGGAACACTGAATGCATTATCTGGGCCAAAGTTGTTCCAGAGCACAAAATAACCAAAAAGTACTATCTTGTCACTATCCACTTGGATGAAGAAAATAGTAATGTTATTGATGCGACATGTGATGGTTGTCCTGCATCGGTAGGTAAATACTTTTATAACGTTCATATAAACATTTTTTTGCCGTAATTATGTATGTTTACTGTTCTTTACAGGTGGATGTAAACACACATTAGTATTATTGTATTGGCTTCAGAAGAAAGCTTCTGAACCATCTTCTACTTCTGTGGAATATTATTGGACCAAACCTCGTTTAGCAAATGAAGGAACGCAACCAATATCTTCCAAATATATTTTTCCAGCGAAAAAGAGGGCAATAGAACTAGGAACAACAGATCCAGAGAAGCTGAATGAATTCTGCCCTATAAAGGGTTAAATTTGTTGCGTTTACTGATGCACTAGTGTTACGGTAGAATTGGACTTAGGTCGTTGTTTTATTGGAGGAGCTTTATTTATTTTGATATAAAACTATTTACAACATTTGCTGAATCGTTTGACGCTTGTGCCTGCCTGCATGGTTTTGAGGAGACTACAAAAAACAGAAGATTGGACAGGACGGTTGATGTTTGGAAGAAAAATGGGAGCTAACGAAAAATATGATGATGGGGAATTAAAAACCTGTAGCGACTATTTAAAGATACAAAGCGTAGTAAAATTATTACGGTGGCTCTGTTAGCAAAGGCTTGGTTATGTTGAATATGTCTATGTCATTGTAAAAATGAAAAGTGGATAATTATAATACAGTTGTATGCCATATTGCATGTTTTATTTAACATAGGTACCTAGATCTTTACTAACGTGATTTATCACACTAGTGAAGTTGCAAAGAACTGCATGTATGGCTATATCGGGAGTGTTTTGTACCACACCAAAGGCAGCATTAGAAGATTTAGAAGTTCTGTTAGATCTACTTTTGCTTCACATTTGCTGCATAGTTTAAGAGCTCTTATTCTGTGAAGTGATGGCAAGCCAAAGACTAAACAAATAACTATCAAAACCAATTAATTTTATAGACAGAATAATAAACATGGGTATTCCATAGGAACTTCACAGCTAAGTTCCCACAAGAACAGACTAGGCAGGTCTAGAACCACTAAGTTGTGACAATAAAGCTAGTATATAACATAACATACCTACATAATATAAATGCCTATTTCAATGACTTGTGGTAGAGTAAGTAGATAGTATGTAACTGTTTTCTGTTAGCTACCTAATTCCAAGATGACCAAGTTATTAATGTAAGGTAAAGTGATTATATTTGTACTTAGGTATACCAATTATAATATACTAGCTGTTGCCCACGACTCCGTCCGCGTAGATAACGTATCCCATTGCGTTATAATTTTCATACAAATTTCAGCTTCATAGGTATATTAGCTTGTTTTTCAAGAATTTTATATTTATTTTGCCTGTCACTGAAGGTATTTCCTGTTAATATTTTTTGCATTTATAAAATAAAACTAAAGATAAAGATAGAAAGATAAAACATATTTATTCAGTATTGATAAGATATTTATTGTGGCGAACCCTGGGGGAGGCTTACGTCCAGCAGTGGACTGCAATAGGCTGAAATGATGATGATGATGATGATCATGATTCAGTAAGTAGGCCGCACGGGCACTTTTACACGTCAATAATCTGCCAGCACCTCCCAAAAGGAGACCCCTGCTGAGAAGAAACGCCGCAAGAAACTCAGCAGTTAGTCATTTTTTAAACATATTACAAATGGTCCTTAAACATATTACTTAGTCTAGCATTACTTATATAAAACTATAAATATGAAATTTAATATAATATCAAATAACGTGCGTAGTTCAGCAGGAAAACATTCCAAAAATCTTACGAAGGAGATCATGGTCTCAATACCTGTCATGCAACACAAGAGAAAGAAAAAAAACACCTACTTATGTGTAATATGTATAT
The DNA here is from genome assembly GCA_927399475.2 of Acleris emargana. NCBI lineage: Eukaryota > Metazoa > Arthropoda > Insecta > Lepidoptera > Tortricidae > Acleris > Acleris emargana. The sequence goes on from OV656851.1 coordinate 9,175,330, forward strand.
AGGTATAATTTACAAGACGGTAACGGTGTCCCCTAGAAAAGTTAAAGCTTTTTGGTTTGATTAAATTATTATTGACTAAGTTTCGGGTTTAGGCCGTGCATTTTTGTCTGTTAGATAATCCTCGACCCTGTAATACGCTTTAGACATTTACTATTGTATTTTTATTATGTTCCCTTGCAAATTAACTAGAGCACATGCTATAATAACTGCTTCATCCACATATTTGACATGGTTATGGTTTATAACCGAGTGAGGCTTCAAAAATGTGAATTCTCTCAACCTCCGAATCACACGTTCGACATGAATTCTCAAACTTGCTATAATTTTTGTTTGAATCACCTCCTTTTTCGTAGGTGTTTCGTTTGAGGAAACACTTGGTGGCCGAAGAAGTTTTGCATGTCTCGAAGTTAAGAGAGATTCAATTCCTTTGAAGCCTCGATCAGCTAAAACCACAGCCCCTGGAGGAAGGATATCCACAAAACCACTACATTCTGTAATAGCTTTGTCGGAAATCTTTCCTCCATATAACCCTTTGAAATAAAACATTATAAACCCATTCGGGCAACATGCAACTAAATATTTGAATGTGTTGCATGACTTGTATTGAGACCATGTCCTTGCTTGCATAACAGGGTTCGATGGTTTCTCAATTTGGATCTCGAAACAATCGAGTAAGCACTGCACATTAGCATACCTAACTTTAAATACTGGAGGCAGTCTTTTTTATTGTAATGGGTTCTGGCAGGTATATAAACATTTGTAAGTAAGTTGCCAAATGAGGTATACAAATCCTTACAATCTTCTGCAATGTAACCTCACTTAAATTAAAATTATGACTCATTCTTTGAAATGTGTCATTTTGTTTTAATTTAAATAAGGTAATGATAATATGCAGCGGACGTAAATTGCACTTTTTGGCTAAAAAATCTATTAACCAATAATATTGTTTTGGTACACGAAGATACATCTTGGGGTTTTCTTTAATAATTTTTAATAAATAGGCGCGTGCCGCTACATCTTTCTCTCTCGCCAAGTCCTTGGTTGGGCTCGACGTTATAGGACTAGAAGAGGGTTCGTACTGAGATGAGCCTGCCGAATGACTTGTGGTGGAAGATGAAGGCCGGCTGGGCATTACTTTTTCGGCAATATGTGTGACTCTAATATTTGCCATACAACCACATACACTTTTTACAGCTGGTTTCATCAAAACAGTTTTGTTGGCAAATTTCACATGGGTCTGAGTTGAAAAATCACACTGAAACAAACAATAAAATTAAATTCACACACACACCTGGTTTCAACATAAGGTTTGGGTACTTTTAAATTTTATAAGACAAGCAACTGTAAGTATATAATATATGTATATAGTATATAATATTTTGAATATTATAATAATATGATAAAGTAATAGTATACTGACATGTATGTATATTTATAAGATCCGTGTACCTATGTACTTGCAAATAAATGAATTTGAATTATACCTAACTCTTATTGATTCTGTTTATAAAGCGTAGAAACAAAAATCAAATCCATACTATAAAGACAAAGACATTGGGCTCCATTGTGCTATTGCATTTTTTTATTATCACTGAATCTCTACATATGTATCTCAAGATTTATAAAGAAATAAATCAGAAAACTTGGCATTATGTAGGTTTTATAGCATCAATGAAATAACATTAATGTATTTTCTTTACAATAATTATAAAGGTTGGTTTGATGAAACACAAAATAGCAGTAAACTACCATATTGGACAAAGTTTCTAACAGTAATACTTATAATAGGTGTATGTCTAGGACATATTATACACTCTAGAAAAATTAAATTTTCTTATTTAAACTGAATAATGCTGAGTATTCAACTGTATCTATTCTAGTTTACATCCTTTTTTTTCTTTTTCTGGTACTGCTTTCTATACATATAAAAAGAGATAATAATACCTTTGAATATGGCATGCTCCCATGTTGCAAAAACTGCATTGATGTACTAGGTAGATCTTTTGAGCTGTCCAGGGCACCTTCTGCAACATTGCTCTTATCAGACTGCATTTCCTGAAAGTAAGCAAAATGTTAAAATACTTAGCTTATCAAAAATTATAGTTAATGCATATTATAATCATAAAAAAACAGATAGGTACCTACTTATATATGATTAAATAGTACTATTTATATAATAATATAGGCTAATTTGAAAAATTTTATGTTGTCAAACCACGAAATACCTATTTATCAACATTTTAAACTTATTGCAATAAAAAAAAGGTCACATTAACTCAACCACAGAAAAAGACAGAATGATTTGTAATAGGTAACCTTCTTGTCATGTCTAGTTTAGACAATTTAGATTAATTTTATATTAAATAGGTACATTTAGTAAACCTCAAGATAAATAAAAATATATTGATATAGGTAAACTTACGCTTTCATCATATGTTTTAGTTAATATCAATCTTGCAGTCTTTTTCAGTTGTAACTTGCCAACTTTGTTTCTAAAGCAATCTTCCTCAATCTGCAAACGTAAATTAAACATTTTACTGTAGGTATACTACAATCTTAAGTTTCTAAATGAAAGCCGTCTTAGTCGTTCTTCTGTATATAAATATTCTGAGTGTAATTTATGACAAAATACATTATTGTTCAGGAATATGTACAAAGTTATGTGCTAAATCGAATTATAGTTGCATCATACTGATACATCAATAACCATGGTTACAGCCGTGGAGTATAATTTTGAAATATTCTTTGAACAAAATTCTTGTTAGGGAGGGGGTCAAAGCTGCAATACACTTACATTGATATGTTCCTCGCAGACATACAAGTTGCGTTTTGGGCAATTCATCCCCAAAGCATGGCGCCAAGTCGCTTGCAGACGGTGGTATGCTCAAGTACGCCGAGTTCGGAAAGTCTCGTCTGTATTTTTTACAAGAAGGTACAAAGCATCTGAGTAAATCTTTGTAATACTCCATTTCCAAAGTGGGATTGCCGGAATTCATCGCGTGGATTGTACGATTCAAACGTGCTCTCGTGGCTAATTATTTCTAAAACACTGATCACAACACAACGAACGCAAGCAAACAGAAAAGAGCCGTTGGATTCAATCGTTTGTTTACTTTGATTTGACCACAGATTATAGGATAGATTTGACTTGACAATGACAGAATTATAGAAGTGACAGTTTTTTTTTCTTTTTCATTAAGTACGAAGGCAACAAGTTTGTCGGTCATTAAATTTTACAAATGTCAACTTCATAACTAAAAAAAAGATTTCTAAAATATTAGAGGAAATAAAAATAAAAGAGCCGCAGTTCCATGATCTTCAGGATGACGACTATCGAAAAAAAATATAATTTACATATCTTCCAAAAACTTTACTTACCCAATTAGGTAACAATGAAAGATACCCAACTATCCGGCTCCGATTTGCTTTATTTTGATATAATGTTAGAGAGTAGTCTGAAATAAGGGACACGTATTTTTAGAGAGTGTTATTCTAGCAAATTGCTAGTTAATTACAGTTTTGATCATATGTTTAAGACCATGAAACAATATCGAGCACTGTTTTGTTAAGTTATATATTTATCTTTAAAGATACATAACATTTCCTTTTTTTTTAAATATGAGTTTGAGCCGATACAACAAACACGTGTTCATTATTTTTTATGTTCTTTAATATAATCAAACCAGTCGGTAACTAGCAATTTGTTTGAACAAATTGTAGAGAACAAAAGTTAGAGGGTTTAGTCACTTTCCAGTACCTACTTTGGAGGACAATTTCTACTAATAAGTTGAAAATAGACAGCAAAAAATTTTTTGTGTCTGTGTTATTTTTGACCACTCTCTAACATTTAAAGCAAATCGGATAGTAGGGTACCTCTCCTCATTAGCAATCGGTACTAAAACTGACTGAGACAGTATTATAAATACAAACTTTACCGACAAAATACGATATCGTATGATTATGCACTTCGTCGTAGTAGGTATAAAGCATGTTAAAAACTTGATGTTAATTAGCGAAGAGCTTTGAAATACCTCATTACCTCGTAGTCCTGGTATATTATGTTTCGTACGATAGGTACTTGTTGTTGCGCGCCATTTTGTTTCATAACATAAGCGAAATTTGATGACAGCAATACAATTAGAAAATACAACGTTTTTACACTTCACAGAATCGCGTGGAGCTAACCCAAGTGATTCGGTTTATTCCACCAAAGTAAATAGGTACTCTTTAACCGAACAATATTGTCCTCGTGTACAACCATATACTTATTTCTTATTTCTTAAATAAATTCATTTTGATTGTCTAGAACTCGACATTGGCGAAATACACTTTGTTAAAAAAGTTAACGACATTAATTAAGAAAAAAAAAAGTACGAGCTCTTTGATTTACAAAACAAACACTGCCTGTATTAAATAGGAATCGTGACATCTACAAAGTAACCAAAATTATACATATTAAAACTAAACACGATTAAAAGAACTGAAGCTGTTAAAAACCATTATTATAAATCTGGATGGTCGCGGGAGCCCGGTGGAGGCAGGTAGCACGTGACCGGTCGTTGAGGCGATCCTTGGGGGAGGCCTAAGTCCTTAGGAGACTGAGGTGGTCGAGATTCCGTCATACCCCCCCCCCCCCCATTTGCTACCCTATCCGGGGGGGACGTAGCGAAATGTCATTTCCTCTCCGAAAAAAAAGGCCTAAGTCCTGCAGTGGACGTCGTTTGGCTGAAAAGATGATTATGATTGTAAATCTTCTTTATTTCTTACACAGGGGGATTTTTAAAGGGAATTATTACTCACCAACGTCAATGAGACTTTATCACTATGTTAAAATTATATTAGTTCGTTCTCTGTCAATTCTTAAAAAACACACCAAAATTAAAGTAATTTTTATGCATCAAAAACCTTTTCACAAGACAACTTGTTAATGTAATTCAAGGTAAAAACCGACGTAGAAACCTTCTGAATGTAGCAACAACTCCATATTTACTCGAGTATAATCCTTTTGATTAGTACAAGCCGCTCGCGCTGAACTTAACTCTAATCTACATGTAAACAAGCATCACCGCACTGGGGTTTAGTGCGGGTTTAGTAAATCTCTCACGACGTATGAGGAAAGACAAATTTACTTGGGCATTAAGTACCTACTTATAACCTATTCATGACAGTGCAAGATCTTGTGGTTAATGAATTTAATGATACATTACCAAGGAACGATAAAAAACAAAAAACAACACCCTTATTAACGTTTATCAAACCGTATAAATGACTGAAGTGGCATGTACAGTCTACCAATTAGATTTCTAGGCCTAGTTCATAATATTGAGATATGATCAACATATTTGATGTTTTTTTTATTTCATTGAATAAATAAGTGATAGGGTACAATCTCACAAAAATCGACCTATTTAGTGTTAGCATTCAAACTGTATTTTGTATAATTAGTTTATTAAATTAAACAATAGTATTATTCAGTACTGGTATTGTGTATAAATTTAATCAATTATTGTTGTTGGCAACATTTATAAACGTTATTTTAGTCACTTCCGGTGTTAATTAGTACTAAAACGACTTTTGAACGGTTACTATTGGTTGGTTGTTAAACCAATAGCAGGCGACCGGACTTATGGTACCAAGGATTGGAAGTAACGGGTGATTTGGATGAAACCTGGATTATTAACTAACGAAAATTCAAACGGTAAACATTAGCTTATGGTTAAGTCTTTGGATGGATAAAGTGGAAGGTTATATTGGTGAAATAAACTGTAAAGTGTTGAAGGTTGGGTTTTTGTGTTCTTCGTTGTCCCTAAACCTGATCTGCTATAAGGAAGATTTAACATTAGTTATGATGTTATGATTAAAGTGCTTAAAAAGAAGCAGAAATAGCATAGCATCCTATAAATTTAAAATATGGTATCCTGACTTCTTACCAAATCATCATTTGACAAACTATATCATTTTACAAAGTTTCATTTCGCAAAAACGTGTTTGTGTTCAAACCATTACATAATTATTACATAGGTTACATGGGCTTGTTAAATAAGATAGTATGGTTAAACTTTTGACCACTTTCTTTTTTAATAATGCGGCCGGTAGTATCTGTTTGAAATATGAAATATGAGATATATTTATTGAAACAGTGGCTTAAGTGGCTAGTTGTAATATAAATAAGACCTTAGTACATATAAAATGTTGTCTATGAACTGCACTGTGCGATAATTTAACAATTTGTTTACCCAGTCATCTGCACTAAGCTAAGCCTGTCTCGCAGGATGACTAATTTTAGATTACCGTTTTTGATTAAGATTTTAGCGTTAAAGAATTATACAATTTTAACATTTTATTTGCAAAACTAGAAATAAATTGAAAAACAAAACAAACAAGATTAATAAGGAATTAAAATTATGGAATGATGCAAAGTAAAACAGGTGTGAAGTTTGTGTACGGGTGTGAGAAGTCGTGTGTGTACGTGTGCATGTGAGTGTGTGCGTGTGTGTGTGTGTGTGTGGGTGCTATAAAATGATTACCAGAATTAGGAAATAGAGAATAGTTTAATTTGATGTTTATGCTTTAATTAAATGTTCTGTTTCGGAGTAATTTAGTGAACTAATCCAACGGTGAACAATTGTTCTCACCTCCCTCAGGGAGCAATTTATGATGTTACAACTTTCGTTTACTTTTCTGTACAAACTTTACTTTTCTGTGTTTCGTTTACTGTTAGCAAAATGAAAGTTTGTAAAATGATATAGTTTGTCAAATGATGATTTGGTAAATTCAAATTCAAATTCCAAATATCCATTCAGTAAATTGGCCACAAGCGGGCTCTTTTACACGTCGATAACATGGAGTGAATCTACTAGCGCTTCTGACAAGACCATCATTGCGGAGAAGAAACGCCGCAAGAAACTCCAGCAGGTTCTTTTTTCCATTATTAAATACAATAATACTTACAAGTATCTAAATTACATTACAAGGTAATAAAATATTAAATAATTATTTTTAAAATCAACACGAATAAAATCATTACAAATGTAAGGTCAAAAAACATTAGTAAACATTAAAATATTTATAAGTACAAGTACATTTTTAAAAGTTACAAAGTTAGAAAGTCACTTGGCATTTTGAAACTTATATCGCATAAAACAATCCCAGTGTGTCGTATCGTAAGTCAATTAATTCGTATCTCAATAACTTTCAGTCCCGAAAATCCCTCGGGAACCCGTCTGTGGGGCCGTAGCCACGAAGCAAACACTAGTAACGTTTTTATTATCTATCCCTTAAAATAGGTTGACAGTTGACCACGTGATTATCGCTAAGCTCGAGAATTTCATTCAATACATTTTGAGTGATAGAAAAAAAAAGCGTTAGTAGAGTTTTCATCTTCGCTAGAGATTTGACCCGGCTCAAAAATTATGCCAGATCTTGGAATTTCAGGATCTCGGTATACTGCTATTTAAAGAAAGAAAGAAAAACATTTATTCGTGGCATACATAACAAAGAACAGATAAACAAATACAAAAATAAAGTAGCCACGAAATGGTCCCAACTCGGCGTAATGGCATTGAAGTCAGCGCTGGTCTTCCGTTGGAACCATCAGGGGAAAACCACGGAAGGTAACACACACATAATTATTTGAAAACAAAACGCGAGTAATAAAATGAAAATTTAAATAAAAAAAAGCCCTGCTTTGAACTCAAAGAAACTTCCTATTCAGATTCTTACCAGCGCCTCTATTGTAGGCTGTAATCCAAATCGTATTTGGGTGAATCAACTTTTAAGGTACTCCCCATTTTTCGACATGTTTCACCAATTATATGTTTTTAGAAAAACTATATATTTGTTAATGACGTGGCTTACATGCTTATTAAATTAGACAAATAGGCTCACATTTGAAATTATTTAATTTAAAATAGTACAGTTTTAAATAATAATTTACTTGGTTACGCAGGGGACAATGTTGTCCCTAGGTTTTGTATGGAAAATGTGCATTTTCCCCTGAGTTACCAGGTTCTTTAGCGGATTAAAAAATATTTGAGCTGTTTAACGTGTAAGGTCCGTAAATATGGTGGTCTGATTTTAATATTCATAAATTGTTAATAACCATTTGTCACCAGGAAAGTATTAATACCGCAAAAGAAAAGGAGTACCTTAAAAGTTGATTCACCCATTTGACCCGTTTTGGTATTGTTTTAACTCGGCCAGCATTACTGTCAATAAATAAGAGCTATCAAAACGTTGACAGTACGATAACAGGTCAAAAACGATATGGTTTTATGTTGAACAGAGGCCCAGCTTAGGAACTACGGTTTACATACATACATTCATAAACTCACGCCTTCATTCCCAGAGTGGGGTAGGCAGGCAGAGCTAAAGAATTACCAACAAGTCTTAAAACTTCTTGATAATTCTGTAACCACATTTTGCAAAAATAGGCTAAGATGTTTCCCAGTGTATTAGTGACAGGAGGCAAGCCCATCGCCTTAACAGTACTGCAAGCCTTTATTCCCTTAGGCTTACTACGGTTTAGTACACATAAAAAGAACTAAATCCGTATAAGCTCTTCTTTACCCTGGGGACTCTCAAGATTAATTATTTGAAAAGAGAACGTCGAGCTGATTATGCCTGGCTCGTATTTTGGAACTGAATCCCGCGACTTTGGTAAATTAAACCTACTCCGCAATGTGTAACGGGATTTTTCTCATTTAGACAGATTAATGAGGCGCATTTGTATTAAACACCATCTGGTTTTTAATGTTCAGTAAGATAAAGCGGATGTATGAGTGTTGTGTTAAGAGGAATAAAGTTGCAGTAATTAATTTAATTTAAAAACGCTTTCTTAGATGACTACTTAGATCTAAACACATCAAAAAAATCTCGAAATTATTTTGATATCCATATATTGTAATGTACCTACTGCGTTAATCTGTACATTTTATAAATCAAAGCCACTTTCCGCGTATGTCTGTCTGTCTATCTGTATATCCGCTGACTCCCAAACCACGCAACGGAGTTTGATCCGGTTTTTACCATCAGTTAGGTAGATAATTTTTCAGGGAAGGTTTATTAAGAGTACGCAACAACTGCTCTTATTAGAGCACCTTCGACGTCATTGATCAATCCTGTTTCTTGAGAACAGATCGTCTATCAATCACTTTCTCCTACAAGAGTAAGAGAGAAAAAAAACGCCACATCCTTAAATTTTACTCATTTTTAACAGATATTAAAGCAATTAAAATAGTGTGACCGGCCAAGTGCGAGTCAGACTCGCGCACGAAGGGTTCCATACAATTATCTATAAAAAATCACGTTTGTTGTATGGGAGCCCATCTCAAATATTTATTATATTCAGTTTTTAATACTTGTTGATATAGCGGCAACCAAAATACATTATCTGTGAAAATTTCAACTGTCCAGCTATCACGGTTCGTGAGATACAACCTAGTGCCAGACGGACAGACAAGCGTACAGTCGGACAGCGGAGTCTTAGTACCACGTAGTTTTTAACCTTTGGGTACGGAACCGTAAAAACTAGTTTAGGTAATGCGTCCCAAATCTTAACATGTGCTAGGCTGAGACGGCTTTCAGACTGTTCTCCAGAGACGAGACGTTCGAAACTAATAAAAAAAATGCTTTTACTGACTAAAACTACTATGACACGCGGACAGACAGACACCGAAGTCTCACCCTAAGGGTTTCTTTATATTATTTTGGAACTGAATCCTAAAAAGAATGCAAAACTTTTTATGACCCTTCAAGCAAATTTAGAGCAGGAATAAATGGAAGGGGAACTTTTAAACTTTATGCCGCCTGTAGTTGTTAGAAGGATCGTGTAAGCTTGTACGGAGCTGAGTTTCCGCTTCTTTAAAAACTACAGTACACTAAGACTAGATTGTCTAGACTTGAGTAGTGTTGGGCAGGACATGAAGTGAATCTTTTTATCTGGTTTACGTGCGGGGATTAGAAACGACGCGAAGGCGGGTCACTAGTATTATACCCATGTGTGTGCATAATGAGAAAAAATACAGAAAGAATGGGATCCCCTTGATATATCGGCAAAAATTTCATCGAATGTGTCATTTCACGGAATTTCGTTTCATCGAAAACGAATTTCTGCTGAAACCTTATTCAGTTTTCAGGTTATCTTAAGCATTCGTTATGTAGGTTAGGTTAGGTTAGACTTGTGACCACAATAAAAATAAAGTCGCACGTGGAAATGCCTGCCGATGAAATGAACATTTGTCGAAATGAATCGTTCGTGAAGTCAATGACATGAAGTTCGATATTTCAAGGGTAAACCAATATGTTTGGTCACCTTAGTAATTTTTAGAGTTATCGCGATTTGAGAATAAGAATCATGTTATTTCGTACTTAATTATCGTGAACGTTAAGGCGTTTCTAAAGAGAAAAATTAATGGTATTTAATCATTGAGTATCTGTTACTGAGTGGTAAGTAGTGAGGTCCTTGCAAACTACATTCTGAGTTAGTAATCTAGTATTTTATAATGATTAAAAGCGAAATACTTCGACTACAATTACCTACTTTTTTATTACATTTTTCATTTCAATTTGACCCAGTTTATTACTTAGTGAGTGTAATTACACACAAGCGACACTTTTACAGTATATCTTGGGGAGGAAAAGACATAATATAGTAATGTCATTATATTTAAGAAAACGGAAACTTCAAGGCTTGGAATTAAATCGCGAATTATATAAATACTATAAGAACACTAAACTTAAACTTAAAAATCGTAACTATAAACAATATTGGGCATCTTTTGAGCGAGAAATCTCGAGAGCATTTGTAGCAAAAGACTGTATTTATCAGCATTAAAACGACCTCATCTTTACATTTTTAAACTCGTGATTAAAATTGAGAATTCGTCCCTCCTACTGGAAATGCAATTCCCATGCATAAAGAAGTAAAGTCAAATGACGTAGATATAGAGCAGTAGCTATCCTTGTTCTGTCCGTATTTAGGAAATTTGAAAGCGCAATAAAGAACTCAACATCATCATTATCAGCCTCAAGATGTCCACTGCTGGACAAAGGCCTTCCCCGAGGTTTTCCACGACGATCGATCCTCTGCTGCTATCATCCAGCGGTTTCCCGCGACCTTTATCAGGTCGTCAAACCACCTTGTGGAAGGCCGGCCGACACTTCGTCTCCCGGTTCGCGGTCGCCACTCTAGAACTTTCCCGCTCCAACAGCCAGTTCTAGAAATAAATAATTGGCTGCCTAATCAAATTAATAATCGGTTAGACAACGGTCAGCATGGGCTTAACCGCTACTAATCCTATTTTCTTTTTTGATTATGTTTTAAAACACATGGATACACTTCAACAAATAGACGCAGTATACTTTAACTTTTAAAACGCGTTTGACCTAGGGGATGTCTTGCTGATGAAAGTGATGAAGTTCTCAGGCTTGGGGTTCTCTCCTAAACTCCTCCCGTTTTTCGCATATTATCTAAAAGATCGCAGGCAGTACGTGCAAATGTTTACTTTTAGGTCAAATTACTATTTAAATCGCTAAGGTGTGACCGGTGACGGCAGTAACCTAGCCCAGAGATTTTTTTTTTATTATGATCTACCACCTACCGCATTGTATTGAGGGGGCACAACTTTTGAGGTATTGCAGCCTACCTACAACAGCTCCAATTGCCTGGCCAACTAGCCAATCGATTCAGTAGCACAATGGACTGCCACCAATAAATTTCAGATTAACACAATCAAATGCAAGATTATAACGTCCACTAGATCTAATTATCCGTTAAAAACCTATCCGACATCGGGTGCTCGACCGTGTCAATACATTTCAGTACTTCGGTCGCACCCTGAGCACAAGGTTAACACATCTTAAACATATATTACGACGACGATTTTGGGACGACGCGCTGGCCTAGTTGGTAGTGACCCAGCCTACGAAGCTAGCGGTCCTGGGTTCAAATCCCGGTAAGGGCGGATATTTGTGTGATGAGCGCGAATATTTGTTCCCGAGTCATGGATGTTTACTATGTATTTAAGTATATATTTCTCTATATAAGTATTTATATCGTTGTCTAGTACCCATAATACAAGCCTAGAGCTTAAATTGGGACTAGGTCCATTGGTGTGACATAGTCCCCTGATATTTATTATTTATTTATTTATTTATTTATTATGTAAAACTCCTACCAAAATGCTGAACTTTATTATAAGAACAGCATCCCAGTTCACTGACGATACATACATGCATACATTAAATCACGCCTGTTTCCCAGATGGGTAGGCAGAGACCGCTTGAAGGGTCCACGGAAAGAACATGTCTAGTCACTTATTTTGAAAATGAGTTTTGAATCTCAAAATGTAGAGGACGAAATGAACTATTACCTACCATTCAGATTCAGATATAAATCTTCATATAACTTGTATCTTATCACTCTTAAAAAAACCTAATTTCTACACGAATATTTCGTATAAAATGACATGGTTCCTAACTTTCAAATCGCGATATCTCAAAAAGTTACTGAAGTGACTAGACATGTTCTTTCCGTGGACCCTTCACTTCTTTCCACTTGCTACGATTTTGACAAATTTCTTTTGCTTTTTCCACATTCATACATAGATAGAGTTGTCATATTATTTTACAATGCCTACGTTCGGAGTATGCTTGAATATAATGCTGTAACGGGATCCTTGTGAGAAAAAATATAACCTAATAATCGAACGAGCCCAATGAAGATCTATATGTAGGTAGGTGTTATCGGTGGTACCATTTTCAGTAGGTAGCCATCTTTATTTGTTTATGAGATGGTCGATCTAGAGACTATAGGACTAAGACGGAAGTTCATCTATAACGCTTGTTCACTACTGACTCTTACGCCACAAAGTAGATTATCCATCCGTCTTGGGAAAAATTGATTTGTTCGTGCCGGATCGGTTTATAAGCGGGACAGATCGCATCGCACGCGCTAACAATTTTTCATGCCGGATAGATATAGTCAAGGAAACAGAAAGAAGTACCTTTTACGCTCTTGTCACAATATAAAATAAGACATGAAAAGGTACGTCTTTTTTTTGGCATGCCTGTTAACGCTCCTATTTACCACCAGAGCCATTGCGCTACTTAACGAGTTCCTTGCTCAGATACGGGAGGCTGATGTGTTAGCGGACCAGTAATGCGACCTCTTAACGGCTTTTAAATAGCTTCGTAAACCTATAACATAGGTTTCGCATTTAGCCAATAAGTATAATTATGTCTCACTGTGTATTACCTCTATTACTCCAACATTTAAAAAGTAATTCTTTGTTCTTATGTTATCTTTCTGGTAGCTTTGGCTGATGCTGTAAGTAAAGTTTAAAAAAAAACCTACCGTTTACTTGTGCTCTTAATTTTGGTTTATCCTTACGATAAGGATTAATCAAATGAAACTCCAACATATAAAACTACAACACACAACAAATCACTTCAATGTAAAATTGGTAATTACCATTATCACGTAGAGTTTAACATGCAATTGTTAAATTTAAAGAGTATCAGACCAAATTATTACCCATGCTACTTGTAAATTAACACAAAATGTTAAAATTAGTCATGATAATACTTTAGTAACAGTCACATTCTAGATAGTGGCTTTAGTTCTCAGCACCATTCATAAAATCCTTGTCGCTTAACAATGCAAGAAAAAATTGCCAGCTATTATCTCTTCACAGCTTATCATGTTTATTACCAAGAACTCCACAACGGGTCTAAATACCTTAGAACTCAAGATGCCGGGCGCCGAATGTTTTAAGCACATTAACTGCCGTCGACAGAGAGTTTCAAGTAATATTAACACGTCGGGAGTGTCGTCGGCACTCAATTTGTTTTAAACCAGCACTAGCGAGATTAACCAGATCGTAAAGCTCCTTTCATACTGGAGTGCTTCAGAGCCGCCTGATAAATATTCAAGGAGGGACAATGACTAGATCCCCCACGTACAGCGTCCATTCATGCCGCACTGCACTCTTCTAAGAAACTAGTAAGTTTACAATGCATTGGACGGGTGGAATTTTATTTTAAAGTTTTATTTTATGATATCCCGGTTAGTCTCGCTAGTTGGTATCTCGCAACAAAGTTATACAGTTTGGCAACCAACCAAACGGTAGGGGTCGTATACGGTATTATCTTCATACCTGTATTTAAAAATACCTGTATTTAATATTGGGTGCCTCGCTTATTATTGAATATTTTTGTTCTTCGATGAATTTACGTAATAAATAGCATAGTGTTATTACCTAAACTACAATGTAAAATATCAAGGAAATGTTGATGATTAAGGAAGATATTTAGAGTTCAATTAATACCGGTATCGCTATCAAAAAAATACTGTACATAGTGTACATTTATAGATATTATCATATTAAATACACATTTAGCTCTTATATTTAAGTTTTAAATTGGTGGTAGGACATTTGTGCCAGGTTTACCCGCATTGCTGCCACCATCTTAACCTTTAGCCTACCGCCAAGCATCAGTGTTAGCGTAGTCTTCAGGGTTGGCAACGCATTTGCAGTCTTAGGATTGCAGTCCTAAGATTGTATTCTTGGGAATGTAAACGTCTATGGGTCACAGATCCCATTTATCATCAAATGGCATGTGGGCTCGCCTTTTCTATGCCATAAAAGAAAGATAATATCTTTCTTGTATATACAAGAGGTTATCCAGTCGTTTATACGATTTGTAAGCCAGGCGTAGGGGTACAGTACAGTACCTTGTTTTTTTTTTTTTTTTTATAGCATGGGAAGGCTAACGAGCACACAGGCCACCTGATGGTAAGTGGAAACTGTGACCCATAGACATTCGCATTCACAAGTCTGCAAATGCGTTGCCAACCCTAAGGACTAAGATGGAATGCCTCTATGCTAGTCATTTCACCGGCTGTCTTATCCCCAAACCGGAACACAACGATGCGAACACTGCTGCTTGGCGGTAGGTTAATGGATAAGACTGGATTGTTACTTTAATTCCTGTGACAATTTAAATTTATGGCAGTTGAAAAATGACATTTTCCCGTGTGGTTGCCGGGTTAGAATAGTGCCACTCCATGTCATCCCGTGGATGTCGTAAAAGGCGACTAAGGGAATAAAGGCTTGTAGTAGGTACTACATATTAGGCGATGGGCTTGCAACCTGTCACTAATACGCTGGTAAACATCTTAGCCTATTTGTGCAGAATGTGGTTACAGAATTATCAACAAGTTTTTAAATTCTGTAGCTCTGCCTACCCCACTCAGGGATTACAGGCGTGAAGGTATGTATGTATGTATGTATGAAACATGACATTAAATAGACAAGGTATAACCAATTAAAACTTGACTTTAGTACTAAGTATAAGTTAAGTATTAAATTTAAAAAAAAACATTATATAAAATAATATTTGTCTTACTGTCAGCGTGACTTCACTTTGAACGTAAATTCTCATTGGTTACTGAGTACACAAAATTGGTTCCTGATCAGTGATCATTATCACCGATTAAAAGTCATCGGTATTTAATAAAAACTAAGAATGTATTATAATTGCTAACACTATAAGTAAATGGTTTTTAACCATCCAACGCGTATCAAGTGATATTTTTAGGTGCATGTATCACAGGGAGGCATTGTTGCCGGTTTCAGCTATTAGTCGCCAGAACACTCTCTTCAGCCAAAAATCCACGTCATAATTTGTACATTCACCTGAAAGAGATGAAATTCACGTCATTAAATTCCTACCTGAGCTCCTTTTCTCGGGGTCAACTGGGTCTTGATTTAAATACTCAACGAGCCTTGGCCTTTGTCAAGTGATGCAGTCACATTGAGTCACGTAGGTGAAGTGCGAGTCACGTTCAAGATCATCTGGTTCGTCTTTGTGTTGTATTCTGAATTTCGCCGAACTCAAATGAAGTCAAGGTATATATCGATAGAAAGATATACAGGGTTATGGGTAAGTCGCCCTAATTCCCCTCTAGGGGTTATGGAGGAGATCATTTGCAATAATTTTGGTCCCTAATAAAAATCTGATTTTGTGTCATTTTTTTTTCACGTTTTTTTTTACTTTTTGGTCTCGCATTCTTAGACGTGTACCTACAGATAATTCTACTTTTAGTATTGCATAAGAACAGCAATGTTAACTTGTACAAAAGCGATTAAAAAAATTATTTCAAGTGCAATTTTTTTTTTGTAAATTTTTGAAGATGCGTTTCTGACTTTTTTAGCAAAAAACTTAAATTTAATTTATCTCAGTAATGTTTCACTTTTGCATGGGGTATTATGGGACCAAAATGATTCCTCAATCATCATGACGGCAGCGATAGTAACCCATGCATTGAACCATAAGCAGATTTTAAAATGATATGGAATGGTTGCATGGAATAAAATGCGTCTCGTCGTTTATGAAAATATTAAATAAAAACTACTAATTATAAAACCGTTTTCGTTCGTTATCTTTCAATTATCATAACAGTTAAATGAAATAAGGTATTTAATTAGAGCAGGACTGGTGCTGCTGCTTGCAATGCTACTTGAAATACCTGTAGCGAACTAATTGGTACCAAAGTACCAACAGTCCGTTTCATTTTCAAGGGTAGGTAGTTACAACTTACAATATTTTATTATATCTTTTCTTCATACTTAGATTCCTAAATTTAGTTGATTACCATCCAGCAGTGATGATATCTTACGTATAACAGTTGCCACTTTTATTTGCATTTACTATAAATTACAGCTAATTACGAAACAAAATGAAAACTTTTAAAGAGGCTAATCATGTAATTTTCCCAAAAAACTTTCTCGCGTTTGCGCCCCAATTTGACCCTTAAAAAAGGACCGTCCATTTAAATTCAGTCCAAGATCTGTTAAATATTCACACGTGCTCGCATTAAGAGTCGCGTTTATCTCGAGTCCACTTCAACCCTTGTACCCTTTTAACGAGTTTTTTATGTCGCGTCAAAGGGACACACTCAAGGATCTAGCGAAATATTTATATTGCTACGTCAATTACTTTTCCCCTGGAAAATATAAACATTATGGCTGAAATATAAAAAAAATGCTTCTTCAAACGACATGGTAATGGACATGTAAGTGGAAAAAATTACATCCCCTCTCGAAACCTCAGTGCCTCATATGAATGGAAATTTCCTAAGAAATATCGACATAATAGTGAACAAGTTGGTTGGTTGGTTGGTGAAGAAGTGAACAAAAATCTCTTAAGTATGAGTCGGACCTGAGTACCGTGTATCGGGGTTACTTTGATCAAATTCAAAGTTTAACACGAGTTTTTAAAGAAACTAAAAGACGAAATAATAAAATAAAAATATTCAATAATCGGTTTTTCTTGTTTTGTTGACTTGACTAATTAGAAAAAAAAACAGACCTTTAGTTTCCCGTAAACAAAATAAAAACACTATGATCAAAGTTAAACTACGAATTTTGTTTGAAAACAGTTTACTACGAGTTTTGTTTTTGTTAAACTTTGAAAACACTAAATATTTGAGTGAATATCTCAAGTAAACCCGCTGAAAATCACGTAAAATCTAAAGAAATATAGAATAGATGTTGTTTTTTCCGATACCACTAATTAGATTTGCTTAACATATGACACCATTCAAATAACATGCGTTTTTGCATAACATAGGTACTTATGAAGTTTTTTTGCCTCAAAAATCAAGACAAAAAGCACGCTAACTGTTCATATTTTTTTCTATATGAAAATAGGCAGTAACATGCGCACTACTTTAACTTTCGGAAGGAGCAGCTATCGCCGCTACCAGTGGCGAAAAAAATATTATGGGGGCGTATTCCAACGCCTCAAAAAATACATGTTTATGTAGAATGGTAGTTGCTATCAAAGTCACCCCATAAATTAAAGTAAAGCCCCATCCAATGGTACCGAACTAACGTCTTACTAGTGGGAAATATAAGAAACCTGATAAGGTCCTGCTGCTGCTTGATATAATTTAATCTTTAAGTATGTATTTCTCTATAGAAGCAAGTTTGTCGGTGACTAGTAACCCATAATACAAGCCTAAAGCTTAGTTGGGCAATGCAAGTTCATTTTTACTAGTTTATAAGTCTCCAAGATTTTTCCAATTATCATGGTCCATGCATGATAGACCAGCGTTTTCGTTAATATCGTCAGACAATCACAACGGTGTTTTGCTAAAACTTTTACGAGCAATTAATGTCTAATTTCGTTAGTATTAATTAAATCTCAAAGCGTCTAATTAATTCACTCAAGAAAAGGGCGCACGAAATATCCTTTTTCTTTTTATATTATGCATATTTACGTTTTCGAAATAACAGTCATTATTCATTAAGAATTAAGAAATGCCAGCTAAAACCCATATTTCTTTTTTTTTTATGGTACGGAACGACGGAACCTTAGATAACTCAATTTTATTGTCCTTCTGTCCGTCTGTCCGACAATTTTTTTTCTCCAAAATAGTTGAAGCTTTCCGGCTGAATCTTGGAATAAATGCTAGTATTAAGTGGCCTCATTATAAGAAATGAGAAACGTTGACTTATTTAGCTAGGCAGCGAAAAGTTTAGTCACCAATTATGAGAGGTAGTATTTTTAAAAGATCTGTATTGTAGAAAAATTAAGGGTTTTTTTTATTTAGAACGATATCATTTTTTTTTTACATTTGAGTAATCAAATCAAAGTGAATGTAAATAAATAGTTTATTTTAGAACGTACTGTTTATCTGCCTGTACCTACAGTATACAATACACACGTATTTTTTAAGACATTTGTATTGAAAAATTATATGTATGTAATTTTGGGCATTATTCCATTGAAATGAGATGCAAAATTGCATACATGTCATGTGTGCGTAGTCGACTGTTCTAGAAAATGATGTACTTGTTACTTATAAAATAAAAGAAAAGCTCTTACAAGAAGTAGGTAAGTACTGTGTATGTAGATGTCGCAAGGGAAAAACTTTTCATTAAAGCGTCTATTGGCTAAAGCAAGGGATTTACAAAGGGATAAAATTAAATGTGTAGGCGATGCCAGCGACGTATAGGGTGAAGTGGCACAACACTTGGAGGGCTAGCAAAAGTTCTCCGCGACTTGTTTTTCGCTCGGATCTCCCTTTCTATCTAGTTTGTAACGATAGAGACGCACCGAGCGAGAATAAACAACTGGTGCTAGCCGTACTATTTCGCGATGTCACAAGATAATGTCTTGTCTAGTGAAGTCGCTCGACTTTGCTTGACATGTCACCGACACGGTGTCGCGGGACGTAGTGAATACCTGGCTTAAACAGCAATAGGTACGTAAATAACATAAACGGTTTCTGGTTACTCAAAAGAGCTGTAGATAAGTATCTAACATGTCGCTTCTTCGTAAAATAATGACTCAAAGCACCAACAGGATTTATATAAGCGTTCTAATTTTTTATCGTCGTCTTACTCGCACTTCACCTAAAATGACTTGGAACTACTGTTACTATTGTTTAAATGTCAATTTTTTACGTTGAGTTGGCATTAGGGAATGCAAATAACCGGTGATTTTTATACTATAAAATCTATTAACCGGTTAAATTCCATTCTCTAGTTTTCATACGGAATACAAAAGTCTACTTCTTAATGTTATTGATACTTTTAAGAATTAGTTTAACTGTTATTGCTGTGCCATAACAGGGTTTATGTTGGAACAATGTTAACCTTTAATATCTTGTAAAACCCATAAATGCAATAAATGAATTATGAATTATGTTTAAAAATGGTATTTTGGAACCGAAGCAATATTTTCCCCTTCATTTTATGTAGCGTAAACAAACCCTCCGGTACGAAAATAACACTCTTCGAAATACCCAATTCATGTAAATTCTCCCAAGATCCGTCAGCAGAACGTGTTCGCGAAATTCGAACCAACTCCTCAATCGGAAATAAAAATAAACTACCCGAGTCTCTGGAGGGTGTCAATTGTATGAATATTACATGAGATTAGCCTGCACAGGTATGAGCCATTTTATTTGCGCAGTCCTAGCAAATAATGTGTCAATGGTAATGTCATTAACGGATAAAAAGTTAAGGATCAAAAAAGGGGGACTCCGGAGTTTAGGCACAAAGCTGCAAGTTCAACGGTTTGCAATCCTGGGGGTAACGCCAAGGGGTTTGTAGGTATAGGTTGGATTGAAGGCGAATCAGTACTATTGAATCAGATTTTTTTTAATCATGTTCTAAAAAAACGTGCTTTTAGAGGTTTATACTAATAAAGTTACCTTCCCGAACACACGGGTAGTCATTTTTTTTTTTTTTTTCTTTATTGACCTTACATTTCTAATGAATAATGTTTTTTATTTGTGTTATTATTATATATTATATTATATTACTGTATCAACTAGTAATGCAACTTACTTTTAAGAATTATTATATTTACCTAATAATTGAAAAAAAAAACTTTCTGATGGAGTTTCTTGCGGCGCTTCTTCTCCGCAATGATGGTCCTGTCCGAAGCGCAAGTTGCGAATTTACTGAATAAATATTTTGAATTTTGAATTTTTGCACATGCACATCCACATGCACATGCTTCTAACTAAAATCTTACTCCTCAAATCGAGTACTAAATCCACCTGGGTAAGCTACCAAGGCGATAAAATTTATAACTTTCTCCACACTTCTTTGTAGTCACAAATATTGGGCTCAAAAATATGTGAAATGTGTTTATAATTAGAGGCATCCGAGCGTGTTCGATATTTTGAGCGCGATATTGGATTTATTATTGCTGTTGACTGTAGGTACATTTGTGAAGTTTCGTAGGATAAGACCACGTCACGTCTTGGCCAACAGAGCCGGTACGATATTATATACCTACCTAACCGTTTTTCAAAAAAGTGAAATTCTAAAACAGAATGAACTTTGCTTTATGTAAGGTATAGTAGAGAGGTATTAAATAGTATCTTCATCTTTAAAATAACAGTTTTACATTTGCTTTTCATATAATTTCATGACCATATTTCAAAGATACATAATAATATTTAAGATACCTATATAAAGCACGTAAAAAAAAAGAAGATGCGAGAACACCCCTAAAATATTTTATTTACGTTATACATTAACGCTTTAATTTTGATGCTGACAATTTATGTAAAGCTATAAGCGGTTAAGCAGAGATTACCCGAAATTAGGGAGCAAAAATGCCTTTGCCTTTTCTCCAAAATTTACATAATCAGCGGTCGAAAAAGACGTCGAGCAAATCCCTGGAATTATTTAAGATATCCGTAATGTTACACTAACCAAGGATCCAGTGATGTTTTCTTCAACGCTGTATCAAGATTCTCGTAATACAGGGTGAGGTCAGAGCTCTACTTCTCAAATAACATACATATATACATTAAATCACGCCTGTTTGCCAGAGGGGTAGGCAGACACCACTTCTTTCCACTTGCTACGATCTTGCTACATCGAGTCATGCACGCGCGTCGGTTTCGGGTACTTTCCGCCCTTTCCAGTATTTCTCAGATTTGATTCGAAAAAGTACCCCTAGGGCGGCCCCTTCCAACCCTTCCACTCACTTTCGATCTGTATATCTCTTTCGTCAATCTTCTTTCATCCATCCTTTCCAAATGACCGAACCATCGAAGCATGACATTTTCAATCTTAGTCACTACATCTTATTTAATTAAATCTATAATAACTTGCAGCGACATTATGATGAGAGAGAAGAAGAAAGCGGCAGGAAGAAGGCGATCTTAACCTGCTGAAAATGGTCGCTGTACGAAGCTACATATGTCGCTTTTAGTCGCTAATGCAGTATGAGTTACTGGCTTGACACTTGAACGTTTAATCGCGTTAGGCTGCCGCTGCTCGTGCTCTTAATGCACGTAATGCAGTCTTAGGACGCTCGCGTATTACGTGAGGGGACTCATTTAAAAGCCTTATACAGTAATATACAGGGTGGAAAGAAGTGACGCGGCATGTAGGGTAGTTCATGGCACAATTAAAATGTTTCGTAAACTATAGAATTAGGTAAAAATAAATGAAAAGTAAAACTTATCGTAGACAGAATGGCAGCGAAATGTCGAAGTAATCAATAATTGTTAAATAAGTACTCTTGCCTTTACAGACTAGAGTCTGGCACTCGGTCTACCCTATTGCACTTCTTTATTGACTGGTTTTTATGGCTTAGTTTGCGAGATATCTTAAGCATTATAATTATTAGGTCCTGTTTGCGACTTCGACAGCTATCTCCTTTGTAATCTCCATTGTAAAATAAATCCGTTCAGCTTATTCAGCATGAAGGAGTAACAAACATACACACACACAAACATACACATTTACAATATTAGTGTGATTATCAAATGAGTTTGAACTTTCTATTCATTAAATAAAGTACTTTTGCTTAAGAATGCTTTATACTTGTGGTTTAAATATTAAAGATTAAAGAATACGGAAATATTTTTTACCGACGAAAGGCGTTGTAAAAGTGTTAAGTGTTTAATAGCTAAATGGGCTGTAATTAAAACCACAAAGTTTACCGCAGAACTTAACATTGCAGCCCGAAGTTAAAGTTTCGAGCAACAAACAATCTAAAGCAATCGTGAAACCTCAAAAGAAGGAAAGTACAATTAAGCACTTAGTTTATACAAGTTTCCTATCTTTCGTGTTTAATCCCTAGATCTTAATGGCCATAACTGGGCGTAACTTTTATCCAAATAAATATTTCTGTATCGGGATTAAAAATCCATAGTAACACTTAGCTCCAAGTTTACAGTCAAGTGCATGATGATCATACGCATGATGACGCGATAGCCTGGTTGGTAATTACTCTGCCTGCTAGCGGTCCTGGGGGCCCAGACAAGATGCCAAGACGCCAACTCGCTTTTCTATTCGTTTCGTTTTTAAACCAATCGCTTCACTTGTAGATGACGTGATACGAAAAGTCAGGTGATCTAGCAGTGACGCGATTGGTTTAAAAACGAAACGAATAGAAAAGCGAGTTGGCGTAATGCATCTTGTCTGGGGCCCCTGGTTTCGATTCCCGGTATGGGCAAATGTTTTCGGGATGAGCGCCAGTTTTTGTATCTTGGTCTTAGTTTTCTATTTTTGTATTTAGTTCTTAATATAAGTATTTATATTGTTATACCCATAGTACAAGCCTAGAGCCTAGTTTGGTACTTGGTCAATTTGTGTTGAATTATTCCTTGATATTTATTTATTGTCCACTGATAATTACTGATATTTATCGGTGTCCCTTATTTAATAGACACTCACTTCATCATCATCGAACTCAAAGCTACCGGACGGTCACGTTGGGTGCTTAATGTGAATATCCTAACCTATCACAAGGCCAAATTTCGTCTACCATCTGTTTTATGTGGCATTTTTTCTAAAACCGTTTATTTATCACGTTTTTTCCATGGTTTTCATTTAATAACGATCCTAAAAGTTTCCACAACATTTCGGACTTAAAATACCTACTGTTTTGGAAGTATGACATCCTCCAAAAAAGGATATAAGTGAAACGTAAAGCCTTGTCATTTCTTTCGTTAATTAACACGACCTTATTATACTTTTCTCTAAACGTATAATAACATGAGAGCACTTGGTAATTACTTAAAAGCGAGTAAACATCGTTATGCTTCAGACAAAGATGCTCCGAGCATCAAAGTAACATTTAGAAGCATTTTTAATTGAATTCGTCTGTGTATAGAACGTGTTTTTACAGCCTGTGGAACCTCTTAAGTGAAGGGATGGTTTGTACATCTTTATGGCTTTTAAACGCCTACGACAACGAGAGCCTGCTTACTAAGGTAGTGGTACAAAGTTCGATCTCCTGTTAAGGCCAATATTTGTTTGCACAAGTATTGGTTTTATTTATCGAAAGAGATTTGTCAGGATCGTAGCAGGTGGAAAGAAGCTGTCTCTGTCTACCCAACAGAAGCAGAGACAACAGAACCAAACAGGCGGGATTTAATGTACGTATGTATTTCTTTATGTAATCGTGTACTTATATACAATTCTAATTTTAAAAACGGAGCCTTATTGCTGACGCTCTACTGTGTGTAAAATTTGCATGTAATGTTAGAAAATCTGTTTCTTTTTTCATGACATGTGATTTTGAAAATTAGTACCACGGCCGAGTAACAGGACTGTAACGAATCACCAATCATCCTGTATAGCGGAAATTCAAGACCATATATCGTCATTGTCCTGTAAGCGAAACAATATATTATTCGCATCCCTATCTGCAGTGCAACCAATTATACACGACAGGGTGGTGTGAGCTGCTGCTCAGAGATAGCACAACACGACAGACAAGACGAGCGTGGGTGTATTATAACGGGGATTATTGATTTATTATTTAATGTGTTACCATTTAACTCGGTGTCGTTAATTCCATAAAATCTCGTTTTTGAACGTTTCTTTAAAAGTTTGTACCTTGTTAAGAAACGCTAACTTTTCCACTGAGTTACGAAAATTAGCTATACTGTTATCAAGACAAATGGTGGTATCTCAGAAGAAAGAAATAGAAGTTAAATGAATAGTTATTTCACCTTGAACTTAATATACTTACCTGGGAGATAAGAATACCACGACGTACTAAAGCATTTAGTTTAGTATGTCATGGTAACCACCTGTTGTTAGTTTTCATCGCGTCAAGACCTAATTTTTCGTCTTTTTTATTTTTATTTTTTATTGCCGTATTGTTGACAGATCTCGTTAATAAATCTAATTGAATTTGATTCCGGTTCATTACCTCCAAATATCATAATGCCCTTTTACATTTTTAACTAAATCTGAAATTGTCTTAGTATCAAAATGCCTTAATTCCCAAATTGACTAATTTTCAATACAATAAAATGTCATAATAACATTTACACATTACATTCGATATCCAAATTGTATAGTTGGTAAAATGAACAATAACTTCAAATACCGAATTATTATTAAGACTGAAAGTGAAAATGCATTAGTTTCAAAATTACCAAAATTCAAAAATGCCTTTTATTGACAGGCCAAACACCAAAATGACACTGTCTCATAATACCTAAAATTTTAACCACGCAGTATTTTTAGTGTTACTTATTAATAAATGTAAATAATTAGTTCAGGTTATCACAATTGGTTTAGCAATTTATAACTACTATGCTTTTGTAAACGATCAAACAAAAACTGTCCTTATGAGCAGGGGTGTGATTCGCTCAAGAAGCAAAGGTGAGCGAATGTCCGAGTGATGTCTTACTACTTAATGAATTCTCGATTGTACAGAATAAAAATAGCAAAAAGATGAAAATTGGGATGCCGTTGATAATTAATTTAATTACTCATTGGTTAAATTCAAATTCAAATTCAAATTGTTTATTTCAGAAATATCCATATTGCACATAACAGTAAGACACAAATATACATACACGACACAAAATAATAATAGTACATAATAATTAAAAACTACAAAAACATCTAATTGGCAGAAGGCCTGTGGAGATTGTTCCAATGGTTCTGGAAGGAGCCATGAAACCTCTCTGCAATACAACATAGCAAGCTGTAAACTTATATTTTAAACTTTTTCCATATCGACGTTTTTGTGTCTAGTTAATTTGAGTTTTAGACATTTTGGGAAATGGTATAATTGAAAATTCATCAAAACATGATCAAGTCAAGTTTTAGACATTTTGGGAAATGGTAGAATTGAAAATTTATCAAAACGAGATAGATATTAAATGAATTATAGTCATATTAAGAATACGGTAATTTAAGAAGTAGGCGTAAGTCATTTCGATCTTTAGACATTATGAGAGTACAAAATTGTACTTAATAGCTTTTCAGTTTGCGCTATAGTTTAATTTATTATTTCACTTTGGTTCAACTTTTTATAATATTTTAATTGGATTTGATTTTTACACAAAGCTTGCCCACAATACTGATTATTATTGAATTCGCATTCAAGGCGTACCTTCCATTATTTTCTTTCTATAAGAAAGGTATTTATCTCAAAAGAAACTTTTCAAAGGAGGTCCGTTTCATGTTAAATGGAACGTTAACGATCTGAAATATTCAAGTAAGTACACGTAATCAATCAGTGTTAGTATTCCTTTAGAGATTTCATCAAAAAATTAAATAAAAATACACACATTTTTAAATCTGATGTACCTACAATTAATAATGTTATTAGTTAATTCTAAGTCTGACTCGCACAACTAGGCTACTATTTATAATTCCGTAATTAAAACCCATCAGAATTACTTCCTATTTTTTATCGTTTCTTTAATTCCATGTCGAAAATGAATACAGCTAGCGCCATCTGTCGTCAAGTAGCTATAACTAACTAATTTTGTTAATATCTCGAGGTGTATTGATTTGATAACTTCGTTATAGTTTTCCTAAAATAAAGATAAATGTTCATTAGTTCGAATTATTTCAATGAGTATACTTCAGAGATAAGAGGGGAGCGATAATTTTTTGTACGTTTTTGGTCATAAATCCGAAACTAGATGACTAAAAACAAAGAAGTGTAAATATATCCCTTTCATGTAATAAGAGGATGCTACTACCGCAGCATCTTGCCTCTCTGCCCTTCTAATCCAATAAACAGTATGTCGGATTCAATTGCCAAAGTAGATTTAATCCTCCCCTGTTAGTAATGTGGTTGTAATTGCCACAGGAGTTTTATTTGAGATGCTGCCATTTAGCTGAGCAGGGCAACTCGCCACCCTTATACGCGATATAATGTAGTTCGAGGACAGCCGATGACAAACAATGAAGCGTGCCAACTTCTCAGTGCGAGTATTTTTGAGACTTGGATGTTTTCTATGTATTTAAACATGGTATTTCTTGTTGTTTACTACCCATAGTATGGTAAACGTCAAACTATGTTTTTTCTCCTTCCATTAAATAAGACGCAATAAGTCTGTTTCATCTAAGATAATTCCTGTTACAGCTCATATAATCGTATTACACTTGTTTCTTTAACTTTACATAAATAATTCATTGGTACAAACCTATCGATGCCGTTCAGGGACTTAACCACTTGGCAGTCCCACGATAGCATATTTTCCAAAACCAAAATGCTTTTAACAGTCCGTGGATACCTTATTTTCCAAGGTGTGGAAGAAGGAACAGTTGATTATAGTGCCATCTAGTAAAATATGCCGGCATTATTTACAAATTCTACTGCTGCACAAACGTAGCCTAACCAAATTACTTGCCTAAAATATATAGATTGCCGTGTTGTGTCTCCTATTTTTATATACCTCGCATTCGAGTATAGTAAATGATTTAAAATAACGAAATACGGCTGTCACGGGAATCATCATAGATGAAACAGATTATAGTTTGGGACGAGGTTAATTTGCGTGAGATTGACCCTTTTTTATTAAATACAAAATTCGCCTGCCAGAATTGCAGACTCGATGATGACACTTTGCCCAAGAAACGTACCTAATTCATGTTAAAAAATACGCGAGAGCAAATCTAAGAATATTGTTTTCTTGATTTCCACATCCGCTACGCAAGTCGCGACCGGAAATCGAGCCCAAATCGTTACCATTTCATTTGGGGATTCCAGAAAATAGAAGCATTCCAAGAATGTTTTCACAAGTAACTTGGCGAGAATATATTTGACGGTACGTTACCTCAGTAAATGGATCTAAAAGACTTATAATTTAAGATGTCAAGTCGCTTTTGGAATTAAACGCTTCAGCAGTTATTGCTCCTAATACGAGTTCTTAGAAGCCTGCAATTTTGAGGATCACTTACTTTTATGAGAACATTTCTCGACTGGTTAAATGTCTTGTAAATCAAAAACTAATTCAAAAGTTAAAAACTAACACCTAACTGGGGCCAGTACTTGTATAACGCGCCAGTATTGTGGGTTATGAAATGAACAAAAAAACGCACCTTTGTCTTGTTTACGGAGACGCGGGGCGTCGCGCGTAGCGTTGAGTGTCGCGTTCTGCACTCAATTCAAACATATGACCTTCTATGAGATCGTTTACCGGAGAAGCGATTTTACACGCGGGTGCTTGAAATACGTATAACGTTACTAGCAGCGATTCATCTAACTTTTTTTCAATCGAGTCCCAAATGTTTATCCGTTTTGGAACTACGATGCAACAGACAGACACAGACATACGCATATACACGGATACACACGTTAACCTGTCGTCATTAAAATCCGGTAAAGAACGTTGAGTTTGTACTCTTCTAAACTTAAAACGTGTAGAAAACGCTTGTGAAACTAATTTTCTTCACGAGTTCAATATTAGTTCCTCGTATTCTTGCTAGATGGCCCTATACTTCATTTAATTTAGAATGAGAAACCACAACAACATTATATTGCGGCTCGTGAACTGTAATCTCTTTACAATTTGTACTAGAGTAACAATTGACGACACGCAAATAAAGTCACATTAAAACAATTTTATTTTGCGGCTCCCAGACTATTGTACTGGTAATATTTGCTAGGTAATAAATAGTTGACCAAACGCAATATAATGTTATTGTGGTTTCTCATCCTAAAATAAATGAACTATAGTTGTAGATTAGAATGCGCAATCGTTTGGTTCCCCTATAAATCACAAATGCTTGGGACGAAGGAGCGGAAGACCATAGGAAATAGCTGATTAGTTTTGGACCTTGTCTGACGGTATAATATATATCAAATAAGATAAGATAACTGATAGGAAGGAACCAGGTTAGGTAGTTTTTAAGTAAAGCATACATACATACATAAACTCACGCCTTCATTCCCAAATAACCCCTATTAATGTGCCCGCGCTGTCTGTCCGTCCGTCTTGTCTTTTGAAACGTAATAGATACTGGATTGCTTTTTTTCTGAATGTGTTACTTCGACGTCTTCGACCGATTTACAAAGAAATAAACAAAGGGAAAAGTTTCAAGAAAATATTTTTAAAGTGTAAAAATAACGTGTATAAATATCCTTCTTAATATATTATTAATGCGAAAGTTTGTATGTGTGTTAGTTTGTTGCTCCTTCACGATACAACGGCTGGACAGATTTGGATGAAAATTTGGAACGGAGATAGCTTATACTCTGGATTAACACATGGGCTATTTCTATCCGGATAATTTAAAAGTTCCCGAGGGAATAACTATAATTGAAATCTACGCGTATGAAGTCGCGGGCAGAGGCTATGCAATATACCTATAACCTAAAGCATTTTAAAAGAAGCTGATTACTCCGTTCAAACTCTTTTAATAACAAAAGCCCTCTATAAGATTTTACAGAGTAATAAAGGGTATTTATAAATCTGCTTTACATCAAATGCCTGTACAATAACAATAAGGCACCCCTTTGTATTTATTTCCTTTGTAATAATATTGACTGTTGTACGGCTATTATATTATATCGTATGACTGTTTAAGCACTTCAACATGCCACTGTATAATTTAAGGACTGTATTAACTCCCTTGAATAGCTATTATACAACAAGGATTTTTGAAAAAATCTAATCCAAATATAATCGTGTTTTATGATACAGATCGAAAGGGTCATCTCAATAACACATATACCTTTAAATTAAATAAATACCGTAAAAAATCCCTTGTCTATTATTTTGTCATATTCGACCAGGGGGCCGATTTTTGACTTTCGAGCGCTCGAAAGTTTCACTCGGAAGTGAACAAAATCTGTGAAACCGTTTTTTGAAATTCGAGCGGTGGAATTGAAAACAAACGGTGTGGACCACTCGTCTTTAAACTTTCTATCTCTCGTAATTTCAAAAATACTATTTCCCAAATTTTGCTCACTTCCGAGTGAAACTTTCGAGCGCTCGAAAGTCAAAAATCGCCCCCCAGTTCGATTACCGGTTAAGCCAGACGATTTCTCAAAAATCCATAAATTCAGAATCTATTTTTTTCAAAATTGAAAGCAAGTAATTCTCCTTTGCGGTAAATATTTAAGGTAGTTTAGTTGCCCCTTATATGGCGTTTGTTTTTTCTACCCTATATAAGTGGCCTATGGTATAATCTGTGGTTATAATTATAATGAAAGAAACCAAAACCAGACTCATAATGCAACCAAATATAATTTCACAGTGTACGCTGTTTCGAGACATTCCAATTTATTTTAATTGAAATGCAGTAGTTAATATTGCAAAAGTTTGCGGTTTATTGTTTTGTGATTTCCTGAATGATTCGACTAAAATGTTCAATGTAGCATGTGTTTTCATAGTAGCGGCTATGAGTGAGTATGTTCAGCCTCATGTATTATTACTACTAGCTGTTCGTGCCCGGCGTCGCCTTGATATTTTTTTCTTCATGCAAACCTTGTCCTGACTATGATTACGATTACAAAAATATATTTTTTATTCAAATCGGCCGAATTTGACTTCAGATCCCTAAAATTATTGAAATTTTATTTGCCGTTTAGGCTTGATTGAAACACAAACATCCATACTAATTTTTACATTAAATATTTCTTTATTACATGTTGATTTTATATATTAAAATATTGTATAGTAAAAAAAAGACTTTCTGCTAGAGTTGCGGCGCTGGCGCGGCCAATTTACTGAATAAATTATTTAATTTCATCACATATACATATTAAGCATTTAAGTATTTTTACTTAGAAAGATATCTTAGATTTGTTTCGGATAGTTCTACTATTTCTTCTCGGTTTGTATTTTTTGAAGTATTGATATTTTGATATTAAAATAAGTTCAAGTTAGTGATGGAAATAAAAGGGTTTTTTTCAAATTGTCAAAGTTATCTAGGTACAAGCGGAAATTAAACATTGAAAACCAATGAACAAAACTACACTAATCTAACAAACCGCTACTGGGCATTATTCCCAAAATGCTAGCAGCATTGCTGCGTTGAAATGACAATGCTTAATCTTTGTGCCAAGTACAGGCCAGCATTTTGGTCACGAGTTACGTCGACCAGGCACTTCGGAAGATCTTTAAAATTACGATGTGCTCCTGGTTCCCACTGTCCTAAAGTTTCGACCTCAAAAGGCTCAAATATTTAACTTCGATGAAGTTAACTATATTTGCACCTTTTAAGGGTCTCCGTTGATTCCGCGAAACCAGCCCTAATACCTACTTGTTCCGAGAAGGTGTAACGACGCAAGGGTTTTAACGCAAGTGGCATCCTAAACCAACGGCTGGCTCAACTTCGAATCATCCAATCAGTGCTTTAGCCACCATAATTTCTTAACAAAATATGAAAATACCGTTATAGAGATCACCAAAAGTGAAATTAAATATCGACAATTAAATTCAACAACACTTTAAAACAATTAAATATCGAACAACAACAATTAAATATCGAATAATGGTCACTCGTCCGATGTCAAATTACAACGATTTATAAACTTCAAAACAATAATAAATTTACATTTCCAGCTCCATATATTCCTTCACGAAGTATAATGGATTATCCAATAAAAAAAATCTTAGCTGATGATTAAATGCTTCGTCGGATTGTACATTTTTAAGTTTGGTGGGTAGACGCTCATAGTCCGTGGAGCGATGACACGCGGGTTCTTACCCGCAAGTGCCATGCGACGGGGAACTGTTATCAAACGCCCGGTGTGGCTGAGCTCTTTGCCAAGAATATTAACGCGTGCGAAGTAGGAAATATTATCTCTTACGAACATCAGTATTTGGAAAATGTGAACTGAGTAGTGGCCCCTGCAAGAGTGCCTAGGTTTCACCCCAGCTAGCTTAAATTTTGTTATGCTATAAAGAGATAGGAACAAATCTTTGTTGGCTTGTATCTTGGTAATTTCTGTCGCTATTGAAAAAAAATATTATTGTTTACTGTTTGATATATGAATCAGCTTTTGTTGAATCCCGACAGTTGTAAAGCCCGACAGATGACATCATTGAGGCTGGGTGAGGGAAAAATCTTCCAGAACTTCGCGTACAGCATAAACCGGGGTGACCAAGGCAATCAAAGCTAGCGCCACATTGGCGGTAACGAGCAAAACATTGTGCACAAGCGGAGTGAAGTTGCAATTCTTAACATTGGAGAATCTAATAAAGTTCCTGTGTTCGGCAATGGAAGCGTCCGTAGCCACAAACCCGATTCCCAACTCCGACCGCTACGAGACGGAGACGTCAGACGGGCACGATCTGCGGAGCTGTTGCACGTTTATAAAAGTCGTTTCCTTACTTGCTCGTAAAGCGGTCCGTCCGGGCAAAAAATGTAATACTTTAATAATCATAACTCGTTCCTAAGCTCCAAATAAGCTCCAATTCCCTTCAGCCAGGTCGGCCTGAAGAAGAAGTACAAATAGCCACGGTCTCTCAAACACCTACTTAGAAATATTCAACAGCTTGCTCTCCTACTATATGAACTATGTCACCGTGTCGTTGTATATGGAAAAACATAAGAATATTTAACGTTTTGGTTGACAACGTCATTTAAATCCTGTTTTTATAACATTGATAAAATCGATGAGAACAAAATCATGTGCTGTATAGATATGAAAACCCACCTCCAAAAACTTCATGAATAATGCAGGTATAAAGCATTCGATATTTAGCAAAAACAATCATACAGGAAACTATAAAACTTTCAGCTCTATTTTAATAGATAACAATATTAAAATCCTTATTTTGGACCAAGCTTCAGCACAATTGACATTCGACAATCTTTGAAGTGTACGAGGAACGCCGCGCCGTAACAGATATATGAAAAATAATTTAAAAACATTAAGTGCTTCAGAAAGTTTGTTATTCAAAATTTATCGAAATAATTTGGTACCGGGAATAAGTTTCAGAGCCTTTGGAACATTAATCCTCTTAGACTTTCAGCGTAAGTTAATCAAAAAGGGGTTTCATCTAAATTGCTAACCCAATAACAATATCCTGACTTTAATTTCAATTTTAACTCTGGCAGCTTTAAATTACTACCAACTTTAAATTAAACTTAGGTAACCCAGCAAACTCTCCAAACCACACAATCCAACCTTAACCTGCCTAGTCTTACATTGTAGGGAAATTGACGGAGATATAATGACGTGATGACTCTTATAACCAGATTTTGGAACTGTCATAGCACGTTAAGACTAAACGAGCTATGTAGTCGACATTCATATTAAAACTCCGCACTTTTCCACGTCAAACATCTACCAGCGCTTCCCTTGAGAAGACCACTGCGCTGAGAATATTGTATACATAGGTCTAAAACAAAGTTGAATATATATCACATACACACACTCACACTCAGAAACTACTACTACTACTAATTAAAACCGTGTATCTTACTTTTTTATTATTAACTGAGACGACAGCCGCTAGGAACAAGGATTTCTCAAACTATTCTCTAAGTTTTTGTACCAGGAGGAGCGTTTTTGATTAAATTAATAAATAAATATCAGGGGACAATGTCACACCAATTGACCTAGTCCCAATTTAAGCTCTAGGCTTGTATTATGGGTACTAGACAACGATATAAATACTTATATAGAGAAATATAAATACTTAAATACATAGTAAACAACCATGACTCAGGAACAAATATTCACGCTCATCACACAAATATCTGCCCTTACCGGGATTTGAACCCATGACCAAACCACATGCTTAAACAATTTGAAATCTTGTATCTTGTGTTCTAATTACTAATTATGAAATAATTCGACCTCCACTCCTCTATGTACGTTGTAGCCAGCAAAAAATACAAAATAGACAGTTACAGTTCCCCATCGCGCATTAATTTCGTAAAAGGATCATACGTATGATTAAACAGATCTCGGATAAAATGCTCGTCTCAAAATGTCAATCTAAAATGATCATCATGTCATGTCAGCCGAAAGACGTCCACTGCTGGACATAGGCCTCCCCCAAGGCTCTCCACGCAAATGATAGTTTTCTGTAAAGTTTGTGATTGGGCATCTCGGCCAAGATCAGTATCCCTTACCATGGGTTAAATTTTATTTTATTTATATTAAAAATCCTTGCTAGTGAGTCGAATGCTTTGTCCCTCTCAGTATTCTAATAGAGTGCGAGGGACAGAGCAGTCATCTCGCTAGTAACTCGGTAATTAGTAACTCATGGTAAGCGTACTGCTTATTAATACGGACTAAAGGTGAAAAACCAACGTGAACCCTCGATTCGTTCAACCACTGTCTATAAATTAAACCAGTACAAACTCGTATATTTTTTAAGTGTATGTAAACACCGAAAGGAACATTGTAATTGAGAATCAAAAGCGTTCCTTATTCTGTTTCAGCGATCTCGACGTCACACAGCAATCCGTGCGAAATGGATTGTCCGGAGGATGGCAAAATGGTTTGTGGTTTCGACGTACTCGGCAAAAAGTACACAATGTTCGTCAACAAATGTGCCATGGAGGGGTTTACGACGTGCAGTAAAGTTGGTATGTTTTCAAACTACACGAC
This sequence comes from Acleris emargana, assembly GCA_927399475.2. Classification (NCBI taxonomy): domain Eukaryota; kingdom Metazoa; phylum Arthropoda; class Insecta; order Lepidoptera; family Tortricidae; genus Acleris; species Acleris emargana. The sequence goes on from OV656851.1 coordinate 9,209,650, forward strand.
AAACTTGAACTTCATTCAACGTTGTTAACTTTTATTACAGTCGAGGATGAGTTTTTTATTGTGAACGGGTAACATAAGCGGCAGAAAACTTGTTCGTGACATGGATAAATCTAAATAAAAAGTAAGCCTTAAAAAAGCCAACTGCATTCTTTGATATTGTCGTCGATATATTTAAAAAAATAACCCCTTTTAATTACTTTGACTTTAATATTTTATGTCACTCACTCGTCATATGTTACATACACAATCGAAAACTTAACCCAGGCAGGGTTAACGGAGTCTGGTAAAAAAAATTGAAAGGTTGCTACTTGTCACTTAGCAGGTGAATTATGGCGTTGTTTTAGCTCAACCGCTCGTATCATACCGTTGCCAATATGATAACACGTCGAAGACGACATTGTTTTTACTGCCCAGTATCTAGACCAAGTATCTATTTATCACCACCCACGGCCCGAATAGCTGGTGCCGATGATGACGTCGAAGTAAGGAATATTACATACAGGTTGCTCTAATTTAGCAGGTATTTTAGTCAGGCCCTAGCGAGCACTAGTATGTATACCGACCAGCTGTAAAATTGAGAAATTTTTATACAGCTCAAGGTTAAACATATTACATACCCACTAATTACAGCAGTAGCATTCATTATTAATGAACCATTTCTGGAATAAAATAGCAAATTATGACAATATTCCTAAAATTAGGGCCCTGCATTAGAGGACATATTTGGATGTAGTAGTAAATCCACCACAGTAAAAACCATTGTACTTAATTATACCGAATGTCAGTTGAAATCATTGTTAATTATATATTTGCAAACGCTTACACATATTATTTACTAAGTCACAGCTTCCAATGAAAGCAACGTTAGAAGAATCGCGTAGTTGGAAGTTGGAAGGGAAGAAAAGGATACGGCCATAAATTTAAGGATTTCACATTGTAATGCTTAGGCCTAGGAGAGTAACGGTGAAAATTACGGAAATTTAATCGGATGGGATAAAATTAGCATGAAATTATGTAAATCTATACCAACTCCAAGCTGTGTCCTAGTCTGTAATTTTAAAACTAAACTAATTTTATCTTCACGAAGGGTTCATTATTACGGTTATAATGATGAAAAAATATTTGATGACCACATTTTGATTTTTCTCTTACTTATTAAGTAAGCCAGAAGAATCCTGTTCTATTTTTGTATACAGGGTAATTAGTTATTTGATACTTTCCTTTTCGGACGATAATTAACGATATAGTTTTTATTATGTAGCTCTGCCTACCCCACTCTGGGAATGAAGGCGTGAAGGTATGTATGTATGTATGTAGTTTTTAGGAAAAAATTGTCTTTCAGTTCGTAGAAAAATACCTACCCTGTTTTAATTTCCGGTCCATCTTTTGCTATCTAAGAAACTACTGATTCTCACACGGGGTACCTGATTACTATTCTTTCAAGTAAACACTTATTTACGAATGTATCAAAAACTCCAAGACATCTTGATGTACAGGATGTCACAAACATAATTAATATTGCCTGGCACAGCTACTAATACCAATCCATTTTCTTCAGAATATACCGAAACTCCGATTTACTACTGCGTTAAGAGCGAAATTAAGAAAACACGAAGGATGTACGGAGAGTCGTGCCCTGTGTTCTGTCCACACCACTACCGGCCTGTCTGCGCTGCATCCAAGCTTAGAGACTACAAATACAAGACTTTCACTAACGCCTGTTTACTGGATATGCTCAATTGTCGAGGAGAAGATGATTCAGGTACAGTTATTCTCATCAGATGTGTGTTTCATGTTCAGCACTAACCTCTGCACATCCTGTGTATGGTTATCGTTAGCCATACACAGGGTGTGCAGAGATTAGCGCTAAGAGAGTAGAAGTACTTATTTGCTAAAATAAATTCAAATCTCCTTTGAACGCAAAAATGTCCAAAGAAGGTGAGTATTCATACCTTGAAAAGCAAAAGAAATTCGGCTCAAATAAAATCAAATATTTGTGGTTTCCTTAATTTTTTATTAGAAAGTTAAACTAAATTTTAACGACTTTGATCAAATCAAAAGAACTAAATTGATGTTACTTTTAAAGACCCGTCAAATTGAGTTTCATGATTTCACTAAAAAAACATTTAACGTTTTACAGAATACAAACTCGATACATCACCCTTATATTCTCTGCGTTAAATGAATATGGCATATGGACTGACAGACATACAGACAGACATGACGAAATTATAATGGTTATGATATACGGTACCCTCGTAATTCTTAACCTCCTGCACGTTGTACACCAATCTTGCTATAACCAATAAAATCTATTCACAATCCAACTTGAAATATCCACAAAATAATGCACTCTAAAATCTAACATCGCAACACAACTTACAGCTCCTTAGAGAAAACTGGTCCAACTTTTCTTCCACTGCCACGCCTTGAGCCGGGAGTGAGGCAATAAAGCGAGCGATGAGATTATTGGATAGTTCTAGTAAAGGACACTGGAACCCATATTCGTATAGGAGAAGAAAATCAATGTGGCCCGCGTCATAGCAATTACACCGTTGACCAAGGGTCTATTATTGCTTAATCCGCGTGCAACTTTATTTGTGAACTTTTCTGACATTACTGAAATTTGAATGTTACGCTGCTTTACGAGACTTTCTTAAAGTATTTTTGTAGCAATATAATTTTAAAAAGTTTTTACGGCATATTAGTACAATCAAAATAAGATCGTGTAGTAATTACACTTTGTTGTCATTTTCATTAGCCGTCAACTAGAAAGATGTGACCGTTTACAACCGGACTTGTGTCAAATAAAATACCTCAGATTTACTTTTTACACATTATGGCTTTAAAATAATAAAGGCAACAATATTAAGGATGATTTTTTTTCGAACGAAACAACTTACCTAACTTTAGTTATTTGCGACAAATTATTAACAAAATAACTTGTGATCATCAACTTAGACTTACCAAGAACATTATATGACAGTTTTGCAGCATCCCAAAACCCAAACATGAAGATATTTTTAGGTCTTAGCTGATTTCCCTGGAGCAGCACTCGTAGATATCTCCGCATGGCTGGTGCTACGTTTTATTTCACAATATCAGAAAGCTTATCAATATTTCTGTGTATATAATATAATATTCATCATATCTACTTCGCGCCTAGGAAAAAAGAATAGCAAATATATTTCGTACTTTGAATACAGTATTTATTGAATTTAGAAGTCCACATTAAACCAGTGTAAGAATGATGATTTGCTCTATCTAAATAGCCTGTCATGTGTCTAATAAAGGTCTAACGATTCTCGAAATAATCGCGATTTAATGGTATTTTGGTTTTCGCAACTTGTTTCAATTTCTCTATGCTATTTCCATAATTTAAGGAATTTTAGTGATGGTAGACCATGTTCAGGGGCGTCTGGATCGCTACCAACGTTTTAACCTTCAACTTCACGACAAACAGCAATGTCCGCATATTGTGTTTCGGTATGGGGATAAGACAACCGGTAAAATTACTAGCATGTATAGAGGCATTCCATTTTGATCCTCAGAAAAGCATTTTTAATTTGCAAAGCATTTGCAATCTTCGGATTATAGTCTTGTGATGTGTTTTTTTATAGTTCCCTTGATTAACTAACAGTCTAGCTACCAGGTAGTTGTGTACTCGTTTGCATGCGTGGTTTCCTCAGGAACTGTTCAATTTTGCAGAAAAAAAAAGTATCCTATGTCCGTCTGAGGGCAATAAACTACTTCTGTCCCTTTCACATCAATTGGTTAAGGCGTTGAACTGTGAAAAATAACCAAACACAGTTTAGCATTGGTAAGAATGAGAATTCCCTATCACAGCTTTATTCAATCTTCTTATCTTGTTTACAGGTTACATCGAAGTCCCGTTAGGATATTGCCCCAATCATTTGATGAAAAACATCTTCCAAGACCACATTATGGCGGACAACGTCGCTGAAAATCAAGATTTCTTTTAAATACGCAACAGCTTTAATTTCGCATCAGCTTTATAGGTCAAGTCTTATAAAATATAATAATTATTATTAAACAATATTTTTTACTTATTATTAGCCTGCAAAAGAGCGACCCGTCATCGTACAAATTTAAATCATAGTTACAATTACAATGCTACCATTTTCTTAATAGCTATTGGCAATCTTCGTTTTTCTATGACAGTGACAAAAATATACTGTCAGTTGTGATAGTGATAGCCAGCCGAAAGGTATTAAGAAGCCGGGAATACTGTACTCCATTTTGCTAAACCCTATAATTATCTATGGCAGCCTGGGTCTCCCTAGTGACTGCCACAGACTATTAACACATAATAATACTCGTAACATATTGTTATTTCGTCATTTTAATTAAGAACTGGTTTTTTCGAAGTCTCATTTTCTTTCCATTGGTAAAAAAAGAGAGGGCTGACTTTAACTGAAATGTGTAAGCGATAAAGAAACTCCTCCACTTCTCGACTCTATTTGTAAGAAATTAAGGTCAAAAGTGGAAAAGGACTGGTGGTGGCAGGAAGAAAGTTGTCAACTGTACTAAAAGAGTTCATTCGGAAAAAGGACGAGTCAAAAAATATATTTAAATTAGCTTCCCTTGTATGAAACGGTGTAAACAAATCTAAGTAGAGTGTTCAAACTAATTCAAATTTTCTTTAACCCTTTACTTGGCATTGTAACACCCGTGATACTAAGAATTAAGAAAAAAAAAACAGTTGTATTTTTTTACCAAAAAAGCTAAAGGTGAGTAAAAGTTATTGAAATACGCCTCTACTTTTAAAATAAAATTGAACGCACCCTAGTGTCACACGAAGTTAGTCAAGTCAGTATTCGTCCAAAATGGCGGCCGGCGGCAGCAGCAAACTTTTCGCTTCGTATGTTTAGCAATTTTTCATTATCTTCGGTATATTTTTGTATTTTGCGAGTCAAATTATGTGTGGTATTTATTAATGCACTGATTAATTAATTAATATTGCATTTTGAAACCTGTATCTTTGCGTAACAACATTTCAAAGTGTTATGTATTATATTTGATACACTGCCAATCCGACAACAAAGTTGGTTTATACGGGACTGTATCATATATAATACGTTGCCAAGTTGTCTGCAAAATGGATCTACTTAGGTATGTGTTACATTTGTTACACTGCCAAACTTACAATAATCTAGTACTTTAGTACCAGCTTTAAAAAATACTGTCGTTTTAAATTGTTAGTTTACATTTGACCCTTCATTTTAGATTAAATTACTTCTCTGTAATATTTAATTACATGTCTTTATGCAAAGTTTTGGTTTTTTGCAAATTATTGGTACAGTCAGCAGCGATAATATTTATGCAACTGTTATGGGCAAAAATACGTACAGTACCCCAACGAAAATGATAAGCATAGTGCACTGTCATAATAAACTTCATACTGAACATCAAATGACAAGTATGACAATAACAATGGCAGTCACAATGACAAGGTTCTAAGTATGCTCAACATTTTTATTGGGTACTTGTACATAATGTGTATGAGATCTGAATACATATCGACGGTTCTGTGACTCAACCTCGTATATAGAATAATTTCCAGTATTTATAAACTGACACGCACTAAGTATGCACTCGCCTACTTAGTGAGTGTCAGTTTATACTGGACAATATTCTATATACTAGGTTGAGTCACAGAACCGTCGATATGAGATGAATCTATCAGTTAGGTATAGGTTGTGGCTGGCTGTTTTATGTATTACTAATGCTGTCTGTGCTTAGTTCGTGTTTGGGTCAACTCTTGAGCACGTCTTTTTTCTTTCTTTTATGGTGGTTTGAATGCAAGTTTTTTTTTCTTTTAGGCTCAAGTTGCAAGAGCCCATAGTATAATTGCACTAATCCCTTCCACTAACGCTGTATCAGAAGATGAGGATTATGACTCCTCTTAAGACATTGCCTTGCCTAACAAGCACAATGACATAGAATCCGTTTATGAAAGCTCAGATCCCCCTTCACTGGACAGTTCACTTGAAAATTTAAGACTACTATTAAGACTATTATTATCTGATTCTGACACCAATGAAGTTAATGAATGCACGATGAGGTACTGGAGGCAGTGAAAACCAAAAATCCAGTTATACCCACTCGATAGTGTCAGATTTGACAATTTAGGCCATTGGCCGATTTTTGTAGCCCAGGGTAGATGTAAAAATTGCAAAACCGGCCAAACATCGTTTCACCAAATGATCATTTGGCAAACGAGACATTTGACAAAAGTATCATCTTACAAAAACTCACTTAGCAATTGATCATTTAGGAACTAGTTTGCCTATTTCTGGGCAAAAAAAAAACAACCTCTTCTAACCTAACCTATCCGAGTCGATTATGCCCTGATTCGTCTTCCTCGTAAAATGTAAATTTAACTGTTGATCATTTGGAAAAGTAAGTCATTTGTAAAATGACTAGCAGTAAAATGATCAATTGACTTAACATTTTTTTGCAAAACGTTGTTTATCAAGTGTAATTTTGCCAAATGACTTTTGGTCAAACGGCAGGACACCAATAAATACATTTCCTTACACTTTTTTTTAATTTATTCTATTAAATACCTGTAATTCATTACTACACTATAGCTTATTTAAATTATCGCATCGTTGGCAATGTAACATATATGATACATATGATTCTGCGAAATCGGTAAGTAAAGATTTATTTTAAATATTTTTTTGCGGTTTTATATCCTTCTCTAATAATAAAAAAAACAGTTGCACATTCAATTTAGGACATTTTTGTCCTTGCCAACTTAAGGGTTAAACTCCATCCATAGCTATCGCCTTATGAGAAACAAACAAATAAAAGTAACCGAGTTTGAGTAATTATTTCTCGTAATTTACTCGGAATAAAACCATGCTTAGACTCCAGAACTTTAATTTCAATATTCATGGAACTTCTTAAGAGTTATAATAATAACTAAATACTGTATTAACACTCAAACTTGTTTTTCTCCATTGTCCGACACTAAGCCTTCCGCAATATACCCTAGTTCCAAATGCCAATGACAAACAAAAGAGATTGGGCCGCAATTGGCTCCGCTCCAAAATTCTGAATTGAATTATGTTTCCGGTGAGGGCGACAAATAACAACAATGTCCAAGATATCTATTTGGATTGTATTGTGTTTATCCTCTACAATTTATTTATCTTATGTAAATACCTTACAGTTGAACACTTGAACACGTGTGTGTTAACATGTAAGAAAAGTATAATACATACATACACACATAAACTCACGCCCTCATTCCCAGAGTAGGGTAGGCAGAGCTACAGAATTACTAACAACTCTAAAGAGTTGTTGATAATTCTGTAACCACATTTTGCACAATTAGGTTAAGATGTTTACCAGTGTATTAGTGACAGGTTGCAAGCTCATCGGCATCGCCTAACAGTACTGCCAGCCTTAACCTTTATTCCCTTAGTCGCCTCTTACGACATCCACGGGAAGACATGGAGTGGCACCTAAGAAGAAGTGTAACCTAACCTAACTTAACCCGGCAACCACACAAAAATATAAATAATATAATATTAGAAGATAAAACAAGTAACATTTCAATAAACACAAGCACGATGATAGAAAAAGACAAAGACCATCGCGGAGATCATTGGGGAAGGCCTATGACTGGCAGGTGACGTGTTTCGATCAAATTAAGATAATGATGATGACGATAAAGAGTCACGTGTGTTTTTGAAATATGGTTATCTTGGTTTTACCATATCATTCTGGACTCAACCCTCAACCAAGTAATTCAGCTTTTTTTATACTAGAGAAGTAAACTAGCTAGCCTAACCTGCAATCACCGGAAAGGAATCGCAGATATGTTGCCGGCCTTTGAGAACATAGTATGCTCGTCTCTTAGTATGAAGGTCTCCAAGTCGTAGCGGTGAGGAAATACGGAATACCGCTGTAATAAGCTAATTCCACAACACTGTCGTGCTCGGCAAAATGTTCCGTAGATTAAAAACGCACAGTGGTAGGCTGCTATTCAATGAGGTTGAGGAGTGGACTGAAGTGGAGCCGCCTAGTAGGTATTTTATGTATGAACTGCCATGAACAACTAAAGAGATGCACATTAAACATAAACGTTTGAAAAGTAGTACCATAGTAATAGTATGCATGTTTAACGTGGATCGGTCATACATTCTTCGCAATTTTTTAAACTATAGGATAGTGTTTATGGTATTGGGGCTCATCTGCACCTCTTTAAAAAGCTTTGCTGCACTAAAGGACCGATCACACGACGTTTCTGCCGCGAACAAGAGCCTAGTTTCATTGATCGATAGCCCGCATCCTTTTCGTGATACATTGCGTCGCTGCAATGGCTCCCGGTTCAATTTTGTAAAAACAACTCGTCATTGGATTGCTACAAGCATGCGTCGATAGCCCATCGACTAATCAAACTAAACTTTCAGAATGTTGAATGAACCTTGGTTTTCAATTGCTCTACAAGAGATTTTTGAAGCAAATTTTTTTAGTTGTGGGTCGTGTTTTTGGTCTCATGTTTTATGTTGCATTGAGTTTCTTACAAAAGTCCTATTTAGTTCACAAAGCGACGCAAAATGAGCCAAGGATTGTCCTCGCTGTGGAGAGCACAGGTTGTAAGGGTATGGCTAAAGGTAGAGAGGCACGTTGCCGTCTCCGTACAGATGCACGGTGCGGTGTCGCATCGTACCACAGTACAGTGCCGTGCCGTGGTTGTGTGGACAAGTCCTAGGACTTTGTGTGGATCGCATTACGCGACCGACAATACGGACAACTCACAATACTCACAACTCGAAAAAAGGTTATGTGTGTAAGTAAGCGACGGTAAACAGGCTTAGAGGCAGCAGCGACCTACTAAAGGTATATGTAATATTATAGGGCGCTCTCTGTTCAGATTGATAGAGTGGAGGAAGTTGGCAACAAAGTAGAGCCAGTAGAGCGGACTACATACTCAAGAAATACGGTAAGTACTGGGGGGTTATTATGACATACCAATGCAGTTCTGTTTACGCTGAGAGAAAAGGACAGAGCCATAGCAGTTATATAGCTCTGTCCTTTTCTCTCAGCGTAAACAGAACTGCATTGCTATGTCATAATAACCCTGGTCATTATGAAACAGGTTGTCTTGTTGGCTTGTTCGTTAATTCTTTTTTTATAATTTGCTCATTACTTTTCATTTTCTCGTGTGAGTCGAGTTACTTAGTCATAATAATCAGTGATTATGTTATACTAAATAAATAGAGTAGACAATCTGCGGTGTAATGAACAGACAACACAGAATAATTACATAATTACGCGAATCTATGTTAATGAGAAACCCGTTGATGTTATAATTAAAGTTTGACGTCAACAAATTTGAATAAGTACGTTTTGGGGAACTACGCGGGAGTCCTAAATAAGCAGAGTGACGTGAACAGACATCAAGAGGCACATAATGATTTTTAAGAGCTATCCAATCATACTTCACTCGATGTTGAAAGAAATACCTTTATTTACACACATATCATAAGTCCTTTCTCATGCATTCAAAACCCGTAGGTAATGACCAGCATTATTACAACCAATTTTACTATGAGAATATGAGATATGTGATAATATGAGAAACTATAAGGTTTCATTGTTGCCTACGGAAACCTAAAAAGAATCTTGTAGTTGCCGCTAGTACTTGGAGTGAAACTAGCGAAATCTTATCTTATCTTATCTTATCTTACAGATGTGCCCTTTCGGATACACTTCGACCCTTTAGGGTCTTTTGTGCAATTACCCTCTTACACACTCAGCTGTTTCCTCACGATGTTTTTCCTTCACCGTAAGAGCATCGGGTAATGCAGTTAGAAAAACTCATTGGTACATGATGGAGTTCGAACTCGGTACCTTACGATCACGAGTCGACCCCCTAAGCCACTAGGCCACCGACGCTCTTGACTAGCGACATCTTGTGGCGAGTTGAATATTATTATTACAGCACCTTCAGCGTCTGTTAGCGCCACTAAATCTGACAGCGAGCATCATCGCGTAATCAAAGTTTCCCCATAGTCCTTTATAATTATTATTTCCTTTACTTTTATTCAACTTCTGACTTCTCTCCAGAACCGCAGAAAATCCGCCAGGAGGGAGATTCAGCGCAACAGGTATTTAAAGGCTTTCGGGTTTGGGTCAAGTCATTACACTGGCATAAGACCATATGATCGCAAGTAACAGAGAAGTGCAAACTCAAAGGTCCTTTTTAGGAGCTATTACTCGTACACTGTAACTGTATCGACCTAACGTTCTATAAACTCGATGTAACCATCTTCACATCCGGATCAAAAGTTTCGTAACTTATGCCCAAAACTATACTAAGACTGCAGTTTGTGTGGGCCTTTTTTGACTTTGTTTTAAACCAAATCGTTTTTATATTGAACGTTAAGTAGCTCTTATTTACGTGACAGTAAAGGCTATATCCTAAAAAGGGCTATGGCTTATAAAGCAAGATGGGATAAAAGTGAAATAAAGACCCTGGTATGTCATAGCGCTATTTTATCACCTTACATTTGTTTTAAGATCTAGAAAAACATGATAAAACTCAAATCATCAACACTTAATATCAAGTGAAATTGACACTGTTAAACAACGTCGATATTTCTCACCTTTCAGTGTTGATAGAATGAAAAAAAATGTTGAAATGCAATCTCTCAAAGCAAAGTAAGATTCTTCAAAAGTCGAGAAATTGATATCGTTTTCTTTGGAGATCGACTTTTTTTAAGTAGGTAAGGTCAGGTTTTAAAAAAGTGGTTAAGATGAAAAACCGTTCGTAACTCCCTATTCCTTGCACTTTTTTGGTTCCTGGAAACTTAATTGGGAATGCCATTTTCACCTCAGCAGCTCAAACAAGCAGGTTTTGCTGCTTAAAAACAGTGAGCAAAATTCAATTTTGCTGGGAGCGAGAGGCAAAGTAGCTTTTTAATTATTTTTTTTAAATGCCGTGACCAGTGCTGGGGCTACTCACAACATTCGAAAAAATTGAACTTCACTTTGTTCTGTCACTTTCACTTCGATAGGAAAAAAGCGAGAGATAGAAACAACTTGATTCGAAGTTCGATTTTCAAATTCCACATATAGTAGGCCCAAAAAGAAACGCACGTTCGGATGCACACATAACCGTAAAATTGCAAATAAAACTATCTGTTAAAGTTTGAAATGTGTTTATTATAACTATTTTATACAGTAGGTACAATCATTTTTTTTATTTAATGTTTTGAAGACAAAATTAATGAAAAATAAGAAGTTTATCATGTATCTATGTAGATACATGATAAACAAATCACGTTTTTTAATCTTATCCCATGCTTTGTAACTCCTTTTGCAGTGACGCTAGAGAGATTTTGGGTTGATACGTTTGCTTGTTATTGTTATTTTAGTTGCCTCTCAATGTGAATTTTAATTAACTTTCTTAGTTTTCGACATTTTACATTTTAATCTTGCACCCACTAATTTGGAGGGGCAAGACGGCAATAGTTATGTTTTCATGTTACCCCACTTTCAAAATATCATAGTAACAGTACCAGGTTCTCAAAGTGTGGAGGTATTATTACTTTCATTAAATATACTTAGGTAGGTAGATAGTTTATAGAGGTTTGTTATTCAACCTCTAAAGTACCTACATTATTTTAATTAAGTAAACAATATACTTTATGGAAATAGTTATTTCGAAATTATATCTACATACATACATACATACCTTCACGCCTTCATTCCCAGAGTGGGGTAGGCAGAGCTACAGAATTACCAACAACTCTAAAAACTTGTTGATAACTTTGTTCATTATTTCCAGTGAACGTTATACTAAACAGGTTTATGTAAAGTGAGCGTCTTTATTGTGACTGTTATATTATCAGTTCTCATATCTCGTATTACTTACCCATTAAGATTAATATTATTATTTATTGGCCCGATGCTTGGTTACCCTTTTACCTTTATGACGCTGCGAGCTAATCCCAGGAAAAAGGTCATTCTATGGATTGACGATATGTTTTTTTAAGGAAGTTAAATAAAGGCTTGTTAAAAGTTCCTCGAAATGCGGATGCTGCGTTGTGTATATACTTTGATGACGCGCATAATCACACTCTAAAAGACAGACGCATCCCAATTTGCTGCATTTCATGTGAAAGCGCTCTTTCATTTGCAACTTTTGCATTCTTTTGACAACGTGGTGAAACACTGACATCCTTTGAGCTATTTGAAACGCAAATATTTCAATTTCAGTGGAACAAAGCAAAAATTAAAAGAGGTTGAAGTGAAGCGGAAGGCTTACTTTCATTCAGCAAAAGTTAACAATCAAGCCATCAATTGTAATTAAGATGAATATGAAAATTTGTTAAGCGTTAGAAAATTATTAAGCACTCTGCCGTAAGCCGCAAAATTAAGGGTCGCCATTTCTTCCGAGAAATTAAAGTAAACCCTGGCCCTGACTCTGTGAGTTTAAAATAAAAGTTTTGATTAACTTTTACGTTTTTTTTGCGATCATTGAGCTATCAATCTCTAGTCAATTGGTAATCCGCTGTGGAACTAAATAAGATGTATTCTGTAAAATTATATAGGATTGATGTCAGCTGTCGTGTTGAACCTTTTGCACACCCCAAATTGGCAATAAACATCAGTAAATTTATGTGCTGCAAACGTTCAAATGGAAGTGTGTATATCTCTACTCCATATAGGTACTTTGCGGCGGCATACGCCAACATGGCGTCTGGCTGAGGCAAATAACATGCGGTCGACCATGGCCTTTAAAAGTAGGTACTTGAATATTTATATTTTATAAGTATATTCAAAAATTATCTATACCTACTTAAAGAGGTCAATTAAAATTATTTATTACTAGATTCAAGTCAAGAATTACGTTCTTTCATATTTGTAACACCTGTAGATTAGTGTAGAGATATATGCATAAATTGCCTTTCTAACTCTATTCGGATACAAATAAAAGAAATTGTTTTCGTATAAGCAGAATTGTTAGTTTCGACAAGCAATATCCGCTCAATTTACCACCATATATCGAAAATAACACAGGCTGATTCTGTTTGGACTGAGCTGTGTCAACAAATATAGCGCTCGTGGCGACTGTCTGTGTTATTCTAGTCGCAATACCCTTTCAAAAGCAGTTCATTCAAATATATCCTTTCTCATCTTGAATAGCTGTCCAGAATACAACATTTTAAAATACCTACATCAAAATTAAAGGCTAATCTTATGGGTTTTAAAATCCCACTGCATATTTGCATAATTTTAGAACAATTTAAGAGGCTAAAAATAAAAATAAAATATGCTGCATTCAGAAAATACAACCTATCTGCAAACCGATCAAAAAGGGGATCCAAGAGTAAATATCCACAAGGGTTTCTTCTCGATCGAGTAAAATGTCTTGTTTACTCTACGTCGTCCGCCCTTTTGGATATCCGGATCAATATACAATTTAGTTCTTTGAACATCGCTAGTTTTAGATAACCTTTTTTGGTATCACATTATTAAATTGGCGCCCTAACGTGGGGTCCTTTTTATGCATTTATGGGTCCAATAACAATTCTAGCAACATGGGCAAGTTTTTTTAAATTAAATCGATGCCAACCAAAATTGAGCTCTTGATGTGCAAGCTATGTGTAACACGTATCAGATAAGTTGGTTCCTACTTCCTACCAAAGCATACTATTTTTGATGTGGTTAAACTAGTTGGTGGTGACACTGCCTATCGAGCTAGTGGGCCCAGTTTGTGTTTCCGATAAAGGCAAAACATTTGTGTAAGAAACGCGCGAGTGTTTAGTGTTCTTTGATGTTTAATAAATATGGAAGTATATAATTATGCATTTATAAATATGTTTACCGTAGTCTAGTTACCTTTATTATCTTCAACTTATATACGACAACAGCTTTAGTACGAGCTAGAGCTAAGTATAGGAACAAGGTTTATTTGTGTGAGACTGTCCCGTCTTTTTAATTTTTATTGATATACTTGGTCAGCCATAATTTTGAGACGAGTATAGTTTGATTATTCAAATAGTGTGCATTGCAAGCCTTTAAAGTCGCCGACAACGCTTTGTGCGCACCGTGGCGACTTCTTCGTACCAATTGTATCGACACATCATAGCATGCAAGCTATTTGATCGAACGAACTATATGTACATTTTATTTTGCGGTTTAAGAAGCTGTCTAGCTAGCATTGAACCGACAAGAAACTTATCAATATTTGAAAATTTCTTTAGAAATTCTCTATACTCGTAGTACCTTTTAAGATATTTCTGGGAAATTTCTGCACATTGCTAGTTGTACACTTGAAAGTGAAGAATTTAGGCTACTATAACTATTTTGGTAACCTCTTCTACATTTTATTTACAGAATTTTACCTTGCAGAGTCCAAGTCGAGTGATTTTCATTCAACTCTTGTTCGCCGCCCACTACGTTTTCCAGACCATTAAACAAATACGACGTTCCGAATTTCGAGTAACGCAGGAAACCTTTCTCTGTAATGCTTTATTGGTGATAAAAAGGTTTCCTATTAAATTAGGAGCGGCTTTTAAAGATAATACGGTATTATAAATTGTAATTATTTTTTATTTTGAGACTAATTGAAAAAAAATGCTGGTTATGTTTTTAAAGCTATTCGTTGTGTATAAAGTATAGTAGATAATTATACTAGTAGTTGCTGTTCTTCGGGATTTTTCCAGTTTTCACTATCCGAGGTTCAAGTTAGCCTCATAGGTACTGCACTTCATTAAAATGGATTCAGCTGTAAGCGCCATAACTTTTCAAAAGTAGTTATTTTATTTTTGCATTCATAATAATATTTGTTGGTATATTAGTATGATAGATGGATAGGTTAATAACCAACATACCTGACCATAGCGGCTGTAAAATTATTAGAATGAGATAAATAAACAATGTCCACTTTTGCAAAATACAAGAAGCAGGTTATTTACCTTACATTGAGTTCGGGTTATTCATATTATTATGTAGAATACAAACAAAATAAACAAGTCTCGTTTATCTTCTTTACCTTTGAATTAACAAAATTAGAATAATCCTCGAAGGAACCCTTTCAAGTTCGGAAACCTTCCAACAGTTGAAATAATTATGACAGCTATTTCGTATGTGTGACTTTGAGCGGCAACGATGAGATTAGAGTAGGACGACTCAGCGCCGGAAAAAGTTTGGCGAACAAATTCACAATGGAAGACGGAATTATCCTTATTTTCATCCTAGGAGTAAAATAAACGTATGAAAATCCATTTCTGTTCGCTGCGATATTTTATTCAAAAATGCTCTCTATGGCATACACAATCGGAAGGACCATGAAAAAATCCCATATACCCAAGCTATGGGTGGGTGCAGTGTGTGTTGGGCGGTGGCAGTGCATTGTGCGTAAAACTATCTAAATAATAGTTGTTTTTTTTTTATATATCGCTCATCCAATAGAATAATGACATAATTGCATTTTTAGCATGCATGTTATGTCATTGTCCCACGCGATAGACCTGACCTTTAGAACACTTATGACGGTAAATTCTCAAAACCCGATTTTTTGCAATTATGTCATTATTCTACTGGATGAGCGATATATCTCTGAATTTATCACAAGTTTTTTACAAATAGGTACTTATAGTTATATAATAATTGTAAAAACGAATACGCTAGTTTGTTTCGCCTTCACGGTCCTGCAGCGCCTCATCTGATCTACGTCATTAGTCGTGTTACGTTACGTATTCTTGAAAACCACTTACTTATAAGCACTATTCATTTCCAACTTCCTCACTTAAAAATCCAAGATATTCAAAGAAGAAGACCAGTAATTACTTACTGTGGACTTGGGAGGAGGGTTTTATTTACATATTTTGTTTGATGTTGACAATGGCAGTGTGATACATATAGAAACGTTTTAATTGTGCTCTTCGGATAAGAAGTTTAATTACTTAACGAGAATTCGGATAATTATAATATTTCTGTGAAACGTGCTGTATTCCGTAACGTGCCGAAACAAAACTTTCTACTAAAATTTGTAACAAAGTTACCTAATATTTTTACTGTATGGTGTATCCTAACACCGTATTACTTATTATTTTTCCTAGGTGAACGCGGGACAGGGTAAACGGACTAGCTCTATCTGGACAATATCTGCTGGGTATATTGGGTAAGGTAAACCTGCCTGCCGTCAATAGTTGAAATCTACCTTCTAAAAGCTGAAAGACAGTTTAAGTAATGAAACGCTATATTTGTGTGATAAACTGATAAAGTAAAAATAACAATGTTATTATTCAAAACAAAATTGATGTAAATTAATAAATTAATCGTCAATATCGTTTTAAGCCCATGGGCCACGGCACTGAAATGACTTGGAATTGGTACGGTCGATGTCAAAAATATATTTGTTACCTCATTTCAATTGAAATAA
The DNA here is from genome assembly GCA_927399475.2 of Acleris emargana. Lineage (NCBI taxonomy): Eukaryota > Metazoa > Arthropoda > Insecta > Lepidoptera > Tortricidae > Acleris > Acleris emargana. The sequence continues at coordinate 9,226,085 of OV656851.1, forward strand.
AAATGTTAACAGTTCTGACTTTTAATGTAATTTGAGACTGAGTGGCTCTCAATTATTCTACAACGGTTTTCTTTTTATCAATATAATTATACACTATAGGTATACGCCTAATCAAATTTGTACACGCAAAGTGGAATTAATGTAGTTTGATCTAGGATTGGCGCCCGATTCTTATGCGCACGGGGATCAAGTTAGGTTAGTTCGATCCTGTGACCTTCCATTTAGTGTGAGATAATACACCCCACCGAGGTACAAGGTCTTGTACAAGACGTGCAAAATTGTGAAGATGGAGGAATTTATGCTGACGTGCTTATGAAATTTTTATGTAGATGCAATTTTAGATCGTAATGCATACTTTTACGACGCCACACTCATATTTACAGGATACAGAATTTTAGTGAGTGTAGGTAATATTTTTTTTGTAACGATTTATTTTGATGGCGAAAAGCATTCCATCTTAGTCCTCAGGGTTGATAAGGCATTTACAGGATTGCAGTCTTATGATTGTAGTCTTGAGAGTGCAAAGGTCTATGGGTCACAGATCCCACTTACATTTATTCCTCCTCCTCCTCATTTAATTTCCACTACACAAAATAGTAGAAATTAAATGAGGGCGCCACTTTCTACGTAATTGTTACATTTTTTACGTAAAATGCTTAAACATGGCAACAATTTAGTATGGTTTTTTTTTGTTCCAGTTTATTTCATTTGTACTCTTTTGTGTCGCACTGTAAGAATTATCATGGTTTATGTGGTCATTTGTTTTCTCGGTACCATAAAATAATAGGGCAAGTGCGAGCCGGGCTCTAAACGAGGATTCCGTAACGCGGATTTTATTTTGGTTTTGCGCTATAAGGTAGGGTGGGGTAAGTGGATCAAACCAACAATATGTCCTGAAAAATATATGGTTCGACCCACTTGCCCCGTTGACCTACTTACCCCAAGGTGGGGCAAGAGCGTCTGCGGGGTAAGTGCGACTAACCATTATTTTTTTTTGAAATTTTGATGTTTTGACGCACTTGCCGCCTAGACGCACCCCACCTTATCTTACCTACTTTAAATTTGACGCTTGAAGGTATGATGTCTACCATTTTTACAATATAAAACCAAAACATCTATTTTTGTATGGTCCCTTATTACTTACTTATGATTTCTTATTAGGTATTTTTTAGGAAATTTGCCGTATTAAAACATACTCGTATACAGTGTGGAAAAATAAGTCGGGCCCTGGAGGGAAACTACCTTAAATCCTTAAGTTGGCTCATTTTACTTAAATGACAATCCTTTATTTTTAAAAAGAAACAAAAACTGTATTTAAAGATTTTTAAAACTCGCTTGCCTCACCTGAGACTCGAACAAACTAAAATTAAAAAACAAACATTCTTTTTTTTATTATACTAAACGATAGATTTTTATTTTTAAGACCAAATGTTTGTAAGATAAATTTTATCCTGAATAATAAAAATATCGATTAGTATAATAATATAAACCGCTTATTTATTACGGTCGTAAAAATACAGGTATTGAAGACAGCTGTTAAAGGTAAGACATATGAACGGAAGGACAAAGGGACAGCGTAGGTTTAGAAATAGGGTCCCGTTTGTTACCCTTCGGGTACGGAACCCTTAAAAATAAACTTACACGCAAGACAACAAAGCATAGAGTTGACTAAAATTATTTGCTACTATCGAAATTCGTATTGAAAAAGCTATCAGTATCTTTACCATGAGTTACAAAGTTACAATTACCGTACTTGCTAGAGCTCGAATGCTCCGTTTCCCGCACTCTATATGAATACTGCAAGGTCAATATTGAATATGCGAAACAATGAGTCAAAATTAACTTTTCCTACTACGAATTAAATGACTTATTCACTCTGGTTTTCCTCAGTTAATTGTTTGACCACAATGAGACGCAAAGTGCAGTTAATATTCACATCGGAACATTTTACTATACATGGACATACTTGACTTATACGTATATATGAAGAAGTTTTCCATGGTCATATTATCGTGGAAAGATAATGTACCCACTTGTAGTTTTTTTAGGAAAATTACTGGTACCGAATCGTATTAAAACAATCTGTTTATAATTTTAACCAAAATTCTGAACCAACGCTTAATTAGCATAGATGTCAAAAGTTTGAGTGGGTGACTGGAAATTCGCCGTATTCCTTGAAAGGGGTTATTCTACAGCTCATTTGTATCGATTTAAGTCCAGTCAACCAGGGGTCAAAACTCATTGGTTACCAAGTTATTCACGTTTTTAGAATTTAAAAAAAATACCCGCTTTTCGTCCTAAAACTAGTCATTATGTAAAAACTTCGTCATTTAGAAATAAAAAAAAGCATTTTTCAAATAGCCAATGAATTATTGATTACGAAAAATAATAAAAAATGCCAAGGAAATGGAAAGTTTTGCAAATAAAAGGATTTGAAGTTAAAAGTTCTAGTAATTATTTTCCAAATTTTGTAACATTTTAAAGCATAACTAAAAAAAAAGGACAACACTTCGCGTACAAATGACAGGAATAGTTTGCTTTTCATAAGCTTTCTAAAAAGGTACAATTTATGACATTTTAAACATAATTTTCATTTAAAAATGTACAATTAATAATAATAGCAGAAATGTTCGCGGTTATGCTCCATCGTTTCAACCAAAAAACGCGGGATCGTTATCGTTTTTTAAATTCAGCTAATCGTGTTCTTTTATATTTGCTTTTTAAAAACATAAACTGCGTTCCATTTTTAACCCAAAAACGCGGGAGGTGTTGTAGTAAAATGAATAGAACATCGTTCTCCTTTTTAAATTCAGCTAATTGTGTTCTATTTTAAAATAAATTTGCTTTTTAAAAACAAAGTGCGTTCCATTTTGAAATTTCGAGCATCTCAAAACTTTTTGAGTGACCTACCTACGTAATCAGTTACTTTCAACTTTCTTTCCATTTCGGACGATATTGATAACTAAGCTTCTTTCTCAAATGCCTGCTTGCCAATTCGAAGAAAACGCAGATATCATTTATTGTTACGGATTCTGCGATGGAGACGCGGCTGCAGCTAGAAGGGAATACCAACGTCGTTACTCTAACCGCCGTTTACCTCACGCAACCGTGTTTGGTTCATCGTACCGTCTTATTCGGGAAAGAGGATCAGTTCAACGCCGCCAAGCTGACGCTGGAAGAACTCGACATGATACTGCTCAAGATGAAGAAATCCTTCAGTGTTACCGGGCAGACGGCACTACTTCGTTTTCTTCGAATTGGCAAGCAGGAATTTGAGAAAAAAGCTTAGTTATCAATATCGTCCGAAATGGAAAGAAAGTTGAAAGTAACTGATTACGTAGGTCACTCGAAAAGTTTTGAGATGCTCGCAATTTTAAAATGGAACGCACTTTGTTTTTAAAAGCAAATTTATTTTAAAATAGAACATCATTAGCTGAATTTAAAAGGAGAACGATGTTCTATTCATTTTACTACAACACTTCCCGCGTTTTTGGGTTAAAAATGGAACGCACTTCATGTTTTTAAAAGGCAAATCTAAAAGAACACGATTAGCTAAATTTAAAAACGATAACAATCCGCGTTTTTTGGTTGAAACGATGGAGCATAACCGCGAACATTTCTGCTATTATTAGTAATTGTACATTTTTAAATGAAAATTAATTTTAAAATGTCATTAATTGTACCTTTGTAGTAAGCTTATGAATTGAGCAAACTATTCCTGTCATTTGTACGCGAAGTGTTGTCCTTTTTTTAGTTATGCTAAAAAATGCTACAAAATTTGGAAAATAATCACTACAACTTTTAACTTCAAATTCTTTTATTTGCAAAACTTTGCATTTTTTTGGCATTTTTTATTATTTTTTGTAATCAGTAATTCATTGGCTATATGAAAAATGCTTTTTTTTATTTCTAAATGACGAAGTTTTTACACAATGACTAGTTTTAGGTCGAAAAGCGGGTATTTTTTTTTAATTCTAAAAATGTGAATAACTCTGTAACCAATGAGTTTTGACCCCTGGTTGACTGGACTTAAATCGTTACAAATGAGCTGTAGAATAACCCCTTTCAAGGAATACGGCGAAGTTCCAGTCACCCTGTATTTAGCACCGGGCGACAGCGTTTCTCAGCCCCTACGACAAGTCCGATTTTCAAGATTTTTGAATATATAACTTTAAGAAAAACTTACTATTTTCATTTCTGTTTCCTTTTCTTTTCATTTTGTTCCTTTCCAAGAAGTATATTATTAAAAAGGAAAACATACAGACCTAGTTATTCATAATGTATACAACATTTTCAAAAATCGTAGAAATTTGGATTGTTCATATTTTTTTAATTACTCTGATTTGAAAACCATTTCGAGGAATAGGGTTTTTAAGGCCGTTCTGCATTATTATTTTTTTGAAATAATTATCTATTTCGGACTTTTCGCCAAAAGTATATTTGACCTTGGTTTGACTTTCTTTTTTGGCTTGAAGCCCTCCTAGGCGTATCATACGGATTAGGCGAAAACCGCTTGAAATAGTATGTTTTATTACACTATTACAAACACTTTTTATCATTAGATATTATTGAATTGTTGTAATTTATTAGAAAATGCCAACCCAAATTTAAAATAATCATGTCATCCATAAAATGTCTGCTAAATAAATAAAGATATTAAAACAAAACTATTGTGACAAATTCAACATTAATGAAATTGCTATCTTAAATTACCTATTCTTTCGAATTAGAATGTAAAATCCGTGAGTAATTTTTTTTGGTCTATCCCAATTAGACATGATTTTTGGGGTGAGAAATGTCATCGGATTTTGTATGGAATTTTGGCAGTTTCATAATCAATCCTCTTAGGTTAGTTTCGAAGTTTTTTATTTGATGTTACGAATGCGCGTCCTGACACTTGCCGCTCACTAATTGGCATCAAGTGGTCGCTCTAAAAGCAAATAGTTAGTAAAACACATAAATACTAATGGGTGTCCATACAGAAAAGTGAGGCGTTATCTGCTCGAGTTAGTGCTGTGGTATGGAACACTTCGTGTGCGGGTCCAACTAGTTTTTCACGTTTAAGAAATTCATATATGCCCGGTTCCTATATTCAAGAAACGAATCGTTTCCCTTACGGGCAGTAGCGTTATGACATTTGCTTCATACAAAATGGGTCAAATTTTAACGAGACGTCACAAAACTACCAACGGTTTTGAATATAGGAACGCACCCTTAGGGGCACACCTAGGATAAAATTAGGTAAGTATTTTTCCTCATTTATTTGCTGTCTATAGCCATAACTTTTTAAATGCCAACAGGTATATTGGTATTCTTGAATTTTGAAAATACTTAAATAAAAGGAAATATCCATTCCGTCGAACGACGAACGGTTTTACCTTTTTTCGTCGAGAACGCGGCAATTCCCACGAAATTAAGAAATCTTATGTGTCATTCTGTTTTGTTTCCATCCTTTTCCGTCCGCAAGGATTTGATTGATTGTCTCTTTCGTATTCTCGTAGAATTCTCTTGTGTTTATTATAAATAAATGAGTTGCAACTGGACAGATCAGTGTGTCTCCGGTGCCGCGACGTATACGACTCATAATTGCGTTACCAATTAAGAGGAAATAAACTGTCGATATACTGTCGATTTTCCGTGTGATAAAGTGACAAAAATTTACAATTTAAACGAAATTATTCACTGTGGTAAGTATTATTATTACAATAATTCAAAAATAAGGTGTGAGACGATCTTCAAAGTCTACAAACGACGATTTGAGGACGCGATAGCCTAGGTGGAAGTGACCCTGCTTACGAAGCTAGAGGTATAAATACTTGTGTGATGAGACCGAGTATTTGTTTCTGAGTCTTGGATGTTTTCTCTGTATTTAACTATTTATTTCTCAGTTAAAGTATTTATACCGGTATACAATACATAATTCCGAAGAGTCACACACACATTATATACATAAACTCACGCCTTCCGTGTCAATTCCGAAAGCATTTTTTGATAGAAGACATAACTTTTTGATATCGCTTATAAATCAAACCTAACTTAACCTATATGATAATTAAATTGAGACTCTAAAATATCGCCAGCGTAACATAACTGTCGGCAAAATTTAATTCGGACAAATTAATATTCGGAATTTTAAGGTGTTCCCATTTATACCGTTGTCTCATAGCCATTACAAGCCTAGAGTTTATTTTCGGACTAGGTCAATTTGTCGGACATCATTCCTTGGTATTTATTTTATGTATTTTTATTAGCTTTTTAGCTTCTGTCCGCGACTTCATCCTCGTAGAAAAAGTAATTTTCCCCACGGTAATAGTAACTTATTTCGGGATCAAAGATAGCCCGCCAAGTGTTAATTCAGGGTACCTAAGAGCTATTTCCATTCAAAATTTCATCTCTATCCGTCCAGCAGTTCTAGCATGTGGGAGGGATAAACATATGAACTCACAGACACTTTCATAGTTACCTAAAGGGTACTTTTCAGCTATTGCAATTTAAAAAGTAAGGAACCCATTTTGTATGTTTTTTTCGTGTATATTAAGGTGTGGCACCTACGTGGTTTATTGTAAACACTACATTTGAGATTAAAATCACATACATACATACACTCACGCCTTCATTCCCAGAGTGGAGTAGGCAGAGCTGCAGAATTACCAACAGATTTTAAAAAAAGTTCATAATTATACCAGTGTATTAGTGGCAGATTGCAAGCCCATCGCCTAACAGTACTACAAGCCTTTATTCCCTTAGTCGCCTCTTACGACATCCATGGGAAGACTTAGAGTGGCACTATTATAACCCGGCAACAACACGGACAAAAAAAAAAAACACACACGTTCGTTTATTATAGTAGTAATAGTAGTTAGATTCCCCTTACTATATTACTATGTAGATACGGTCGAGCTCATGTAGCTGAACATTTTAGTAGCTTGTCGCCTTTTTTCCGATTGTCGTCGGTGAAACTGCAAAACCGCGTAAGTAACATTACTTGTGGGAGGACCTTGTGCAGGGTCCGTCCGGGTTGGTATAATATACCACCATCTTATCCATTAACCTACCGCCAAGCAGCAGTGTTCGCATTGTTGTGTTCCGGTTTGGGGATAAGACAGCCGGTGAAATGACTAGCATAGAGGCATTCCATCTTCGGCCTCAGGGTTGGCAACGCATTTGCAGTCTCAGGATTGCGGTCTTGTGAATGCGAATGTCTATGGGTCACAGTTTCCACTTACCATCAGGTGGCCTGTGTGCTCGTTTGCCTTCCTATGATATAAAAAAAAAAAAAAAAAAACATTTTAAATAAGGAGCAAAATGCACCTTTTTAATAAGACAGGACGGTATCTACTTACTGTCTTATTAAAAAGGTGCATTTTGCTCTATCGTAAATTTGTTAGTTACGCGGATTGCAGTATCACCAACGATATTAATTTATACGAATTTTAACTTTCCAAAAGATATGATACGCTGGAGCTATTTTAGATTAAACGCATAATTCACTTGCTATATGTATAGCCTAGATTAAATTCGATTTTATGAGCGATATCAAAAATGAAAGTCTTCTATCAAAACAGTTTTTTTTTCGTATTGTTGCAGCTATTGTTATACAGGGTAAATTTTGTATCAGTGCACCAATTTTAACATGATTTTGTATCTTTAATAAAGTATATTACGACAGTAAAATTAATTCCAAAAATATATTTTTGTTTTCTAATTATCCTACTTTTACTTTCTCGTGTGTATACAAAGTAATTATAAAAACCTTTATTTTCATTGTAAACTAGTTTTTTTCGAATAGCGACGCTTCAGCTGACAACGTCATGTCACTACAATTTTTGCAGTAAAGACAATTATTTTCAACTGGGATTAAATGTCTCGCGACGCCTTACATTATATTCTACTTCTTTCTCTTTCTTTATTAATCGCGGTCCACCGCGGTATTCCGCAGTAATTTCGCCAATGTCAAGTGAGTTGAGTAAATCAGTAAACAGAATAAATCAAAAGTCAACGCCGGACATCTTTGAATCGGCCATCTTCCCTCCCCGTAGGTTACCGGGTCCCAATCTATGAATATTCTAATGTTGAGTATTCCGAAATGGTCCGTTACATTCTGAGCGATGAAAATTTAAGAGAAGTTCACACGATGTACCAAGACGAAATTTTACCTCGACTCCATAGCCAAGGATAATAGAAGGCTATTGGCATACGGCCAATTTACTACCCCCTGGCTGATGGACGTGGTAGACCTCATTTGGCGTTAGAAGCTGAAGATGAAATCTACGAATTTTTCGAAAATGACCCGAGAGCCAGTACGTGTGACGCGGCACGTCGTTTCGGTGTCAGCCAGTAATTAATCATATAGTAATCCACATAAAGGGTCTAGCAGGCTAAGCTAAGAAGAATGGCCCCCACGAGGGATTGTGTTCTACTTTTAGGTATGTCTAAATGTAAAGTAAAAACTTACCTTAAAGTTTGTACGTATAGAAGATATAAAATAAATCTTTGTGTAATCATTTAAGTATAAGAGGAATAATGTGTTATTTTTCGCATAAAAGGCAGCCATTAAGTTTGTATAATTGTGCACTTAAAAAACTAAGCGATTGTTTGGATAAGTATGTTGAGTACTATTTAGAAGAGGAGTCCGAATTGACAATGATTGCAAAAGTATGTTTTTGTGCCTTTGTAAATACGAAGTATAAATAAAAATGTAGAATAAACTCAATATATTATATTGTTTCAGATGAGGATAATAAAGTCGAAAGTATTTGGGCTCCACATACCAGTACAAATGTCCAAGGAGCTCTTTTTAAGATCCTTACCAAACGTTGAGATTTCTCTTTCGGACGAAAATATTGCCCTAACGAAAATTTGTAACTATTGTAGCATCGAATTTAGTTATACATGGGACGATGAAGAGTATGATTGTGTAAATATGCAAGAATTGTATTGTTCTGTTTGCTCTTCTGAGTTATTTATCGATATGAAATGGTAGGTATTAACATTTTCTTCTGTCAATGAGCCTACAATAAATTCTTATTACTTATTATTTTTGACTTTCCTTATTTGTGTAGAATAAGAAAGAAAAAAAACACATTTAGAATAATAGTACCATAGCTAAATACATTTGATTTGCAGCTGACGACAAAATATACGTTCGTTTATTTATTTTTGTTGTCATGACGCACCATGATATTTGAAAATGTTTTTGAATGTATACGTAGTTGACAATTGTGGCTTGTCACGTAATTTTTTTGGTAGTTGTGTCTCCGCGAGAAGTGGCAAAAAAATTAATTGAAAAAAAAAACATTTTTTTTTTTTCATCTAAGTTTAAGGACATGAAGGTCTGTAAAAATACGAGGGTGCATTGAAAAGTTCTGAGCCTAAGGTTGAATATAATAAAAAAAAAAACAAATAAATACTGGCAGGTCAAAGTGCCATATTTAGTCGCCATTATGCACTATCTTTTGTTTTTTTCCTGTCACATATTTGCATTTTATGCTCGAACTGCTACATAAGGTCAGGTTTTCAAGTAATGGATAAAATTGAGCACCGTTCTGTCATAAAATGTTTGCAAAAGAAGGGGTTAACACCAAAACAAATATTTGAAGATATGAATCAAACATAAGGGCAATCTGCTCCATCGTATGCTACCATAAAAAGATGGGTAGCTGGTTTCAAACGTGGCCGGGAGACTGTTCAAGACGAGCCTAGGAGTGGGCGGCCGTTGACGGCTACTACGGACGAAAATGTCAATAATATATTAGATGCGATAATGAAGGATAGGCGATTGAAGATTGTGGAGATAGCGGAAGCAATGGGTATTTCTTATGAGCGGGCACAGAACATCATCACCGATGTTCTTGGATTTTCTAAGGTGTCAACCAGGTGGGTGCCTAGACTGCTTTCAGTCGAGAACAAACGAGTACGTGTTACAATTTCCCAAGATTGTTTATGTATGTTTCAACGTGACTCCGACGATTTTTTCAATCGTTTTATAACTATGGACGAGACATGGGTCCACCACAGTACACCAGAATCGAAAGAACAATCCAGGCAATGGAAAAGACCAGGTTCACCACCACCCAAAAAAGCCAAGGTCATTTTGTCAGCTAATAAGGTAATGGCCTCAGTTTTCTGGGATTGCAGGGGGGTTATCATGAATATCATGATAGACTATCTCGAAAAGGGCAAAGCAATAAATTCGGACTACTATTGTGCTCTTTTACGTCGTCTGCGTGAGGAAATTAAAATAAAGAGACCTGGAATGCTGTCGAAAAAAGTACTGTTTCACCAAGACAACGCTCGCGTTCACACTTCGGCGAAATCAATGGCACAAATATATGATTGTGGATTTGTAGTGCTGCCGCATGACCCTTACTCGCCGGATCTAGCTCCTCCCGATTATCATCTCTTCCCAAACCTCAAAAAACACTTGGGAGGACAAATATTTTCGACAAATATGGAGGTACAAGAAGCAGTAGACTCATATTTTAACGACCTCAGCGATTCTTTTTTTTTTGATGGGATAATGAAGTCGGAGGCGAGGTGGACTAAGTGCATTGACCTTCATGGAGAATATGTCGAAAAATAAAATTGTTATAAAAAGTGAGCCCGTTACTTTTTTTTACCAGGCTCAGAACTTTTCAATCCACCCTCGTATGTATTAGTAACCCCATTATATCCTCCACAATTCTGATTTTATTTGGTTACCCTCGCTGGCTAGGTTTAGCTATAATTACAGTTTAAAAATTACCTTGACTTTTTAACATTTTCGTGAATAAATCTGAAACAAAAGAAGATCGGAGGCTGATATCAGGCATACAGTGTTCTTAGATCCTGCCACTACTCCACCTAAAAGTAGAACACAATCCCTCGTGGGGGCCATTCTTCTTAGCTTAGCCTGCTAGACCCTTTAAAGAAAATCACCACCAAGTATGGTTTAGTGCCAAGTAAGGCCGTTTGACTGGAGGAACCTAACTGGATACACAACATAACTTATGAAGTGTGTTTGCCTTTGCTTGTAGTGAATAACTGAATATTCAGTTGAACACGTGTGTACGAATTCTTCTAAAGTGATAGTTAACTTAATGATTGACAACCGTCAAGCTGTAGGTATACGATACAATGTATTGATTTTCGAAATTTGAAAAATCATATCGACCTTATTTATCACTTTTATCAGATAACAACTAAAATTCTTTTACTAAAATTCAAAATTTGAAAATTAATTTATTAACTTACCACGAGGAGTTCCATGAATATCGTTAAGGTAGTGGAATCATTGAATCTGCAATATCTCTTATATTTGTTAAGCCAGAGTAAAAATAACACACCATGTGTGCAAAAACTAAAAAATGTTATTGCGACAAGATACTAAAATGTACAGTTACTAGATTTGACTACTATCATGCATATTATATTAGTGGCCCATTTCACATATTTTCCAGAACATGTCTTCCAAGTTGCTGATAATCCTGAGCGTTCTGGCGGTAAGCTTGGCGCAGAGGTCCGGCTACGTCAGGCGGCCAGTGGGCTACCCAGTCCTGGAGCCCACCAGTTCCACCAGTACACCGAGCAACGACCTTGGCAACAGGTGAGTGCGATTATACAGGAATGAGAGGTTACGAGAAGAGTATTAAACATTAATGTAGGGGGCTTTTATGGAAGGGGAAAACTTAAGAAGAAAAGGATGGAATGTGTGAAGAGTGATACGAAAAACAAGGTAGTGAATATTGAGATGACGGCTGATGCGGATGTTTGGAAGAAAAAGACATGCTGCGCCGACCACAAATGATTGGGATAAGGGATAAGATGATTATAATGATGATGAGAGGTCGCTCTTGTTTTGGTGAGCATGTTCAGTTTTTACAGAATTAACCTATTTTTTTAAGGTTCTGTGCCTAAAGGGTGTGACTACGGGATACTTAGCCTCACTGCCCCTCTGTCCGTCTGACTATCTGTCATCAATTTTCCCAGATTGTGCTGTGAATTGCCGCTAACTCATGAACCGCTATATATAGTATCCCCTTACTAATTAACCGTATTAGTAATATGTGAATAATGTGGTGGATTGTAATTTACCTATTTTGTAGTAACTCTTATGCTTTGACTTACCTTGTACAGTTTTTCATCCAACGAAAAGTAAATAAATAAATTGATGTTTTGTAACTCGGGAATAGCAGGGGGGGGCGACGAAATGAGAAGATGACGAGATACGATGAAATTATTTTATATTACACAAGTAAGTAGGTAGGTGAGAGAGAACTTTACAGATTAATGACGAAATATCACACTGGTCGAGGATATCCCAGCAGAGGTGGAAGTACCCGAAATCAATGTGGAGTAGGGGATGACACTTAGCCGTCTCAACAAGGGTGAAAGCGACTCAGCGTGCATATCAAGGCCCTAAGGATTCGATACACAACTAATTTCAGTGGCCGGTATATTAACGATCTGAGGGGAACAAACGATTGTGCGATCTAACTCGATCCCAGCGCCATCTAGGGAAAATAACGGGCGCGGTTGGTTAGTTCCGCTACCGGATGATAGATGTCGCTAGTAAGCTATATATATTGGCGAGATGATTAGTACCGCCACTGGACGGCAGATGTCGACGGTAAGCAATATGATTTGGGTGTTACAACTCTCCCCCTCTGTCCATGAAGTCGACTCGACGAGTGAGACAGGGACGTCTGTATTATTTGCGAGCCTTTGTTGCTGGTCTGCCACGGGGCCTAGTTATTGTGGCAGCATGGGTCTTCTTTGGTCTTCCCCTTTTCCTAATTGGTAGTGTAGGTTCAGGTACCGTAACTCCATCGGATCTGTAGCGGACTAAGGCTGACGCATGATATATGCCAACAGGTGCATTAGAGTCGGTGCTTGCGATTTCAAATGAACTAGGACCGTGTCGACGTACAATAATGTATGGTCCATCGCGTCGTGGAGCCAATTTGGAGCTAAAGCCTTGACTGGATTTGCTCAATACATGAGTAGTAGCTAACACGAGGTCTCCAGGATGATAGTCGGGACAGGCTTGTCTTTTCTTGTCAACATACTTCTTCCTTTTTTCTTCTCCAATCTCCTGTATCTCCCGTGCTCTAAACAAAGTTTTTGCCATTGTCAACAGGCGCGGAGTGATTTCCTTGATGAAGTTGTCATTCTGCACTACCTCCCGAAGGTCATATTTTACTTCATCCGGAGTCCTCATTTCACGGCCAAACGTTAAATATGCGGGCGTATAACCAGTGGCGCACGATTTAGCCGTATTCATGGCAAAGCGAATACTAGGCAGTTTCTCTGCCCACGCTGTATGATTGTCCTCAACCAAAATAGCCAGCTGAGTCTTCAGGTCACGGTTTCTTCGTTCAACTGGATTTGTTTCCGGGTGGTATACGGGCGTAAATCCGTGTTGAATGTTAAGACAGTACGTCAACTGCTGCATGACACTGCTGACAAATTGCGTACCGTTATCACTGATGAATCGACGAGGTGTACCATATCTCAGTATTATCTCTTCAAGCAGTATCTTGGCACATTCTTCTGCAGTGGCTCGTTCTAACGCGAATAGTTCTACCCAACGTGAAGCAACGTCCTCAATAATGAAGATCCAGTTGTAATTATCCGCAGTCCGGGGTAAAGGCCCGAACAAATCAAATGCGACTACTTCAAAACGTTGATTCTGGGCTGTAGTCTGGAGTAAACCGACAGGTTTCTGATTAGAAGCTTTATAGCGTTGACATTGCAGGCAATTTCGGACATAGTTTTCTACCTGTCCTCTCATTCCCTTCCAAAAAAATCGCTTTGCTATACGATCAAGCGTTTTGTCTGCCCCGTAATGTCCGGCAGTTGCTTCATTATGGTAAGTAGTAATAATGCTAGCCTGCTCCTGTTTGGGAATAACTAACTGAGCGCTTTCAGCATCTGTGTCCTGACTGTAACGATACAACAGACCATTTTCCATTACGTATCCTTTCTTACTCCAGTATCTGGCCTTCTCTTCAACAGTATCTTCTAGACTTTGTACTATATTTACAATGTCTTCATCTTTGTGTTGTTCCATTCTAATGACTTCCTTACTTTTTACAGGCATGTCTACTACCACTGTACAAAGTCCACAGTCTTCCTCTGTTTCAGGTTCACAGCTGGGACGTGATAAAGAATCAGCAACGACATTTATTCTTCCAGGAATGTACTTAATGTTAATGTCATATGGCTGCAGTAGTAGAGCCCACCGGGCCAATCGCCCAGTTGGTGATTTTAAGGACATAAGCCATTTAAGGGCTTGGTGATCAGTCATGATTGTTATGTTACCACCTTCAATATAGCCTCGGAATTTATTAACTGCCCACACAACTGCAAGGGCTTCGCGTTCCGTCGTGGAGTAGTTACGCTCGGGCTTCGTCAAAAGTCGGCTAGCGTACTCTACGGGGTGCTCTGCTTCCCCCTCCCCCTGCACCAGAACCGCACCGAGAGCATAGCTGCTTGCGTCAGTCTTGATTGTATAAGGCTTTGTTTCATCGGCTTGGGCGAGAACTGGGGAAGACACCAAAAGCTCTCGAAGCTTTACAAATGCATTTGTTTGATCTTCTTCCCATTTCCAAACGGCGTTTTTTTTTGGTCAGGCGCGTGAGTGGCTCTGCAACTTTTGCGAAACCGGGCATAAACCTTCTATACCATGAGCACATTTGAATAAAAGACATCAGGTGTTTTAGATTTCGTGGAGTTGGCATACTCAATATAGCACTGACTTTATCAGGGTCAGGCTGCAGACCATCAGCGGTGATATAATGTCCTAGGTACTTTATCTTTTGGCAGCAAAAATTACATTTATCTTGATTTGCTGTCAGGTTGTATTCCTTTAGCTTATTGAAGACATCCTGCAGGTCCTTAAGGTGTTCCTTGAATGTTGCAGACATCACGATCAGGTCATCTAAATATACCATCAACTTGATATGGCTCAAGGAGATGCGAAAACGATCCATCATCCGCTGAAACGTTGCTGGAGCATTGCGTAGCCCGAAGGGCATCCTTCTAAATCTGTACATCCCGAATGGTGTAACAAAAGCGGTTTTATCCCGATGCTCTTCTTTGACACTCATCTGCCAGTACCCAGCGCGGAGGTCTATCGTACTCATGTATGGCGTAGGCTTGGCATTGTGAAGTAAGTCGTCGATCCTGGGTAAGGGATAGGCATCAGGTGTTGTAACAGCGTTAAGTTGTCGGTAGTCGACGCATACTCTTGTGCTTCCGTCCTTTTTGGGTACCATTACTACAGGCGCGGCCCACGGGGATGAACAGGGCTCTATGATCTTTTCAGCTAGCATTTTACCTAGCTCTTTCTTCAAGACTTCGGTTTTCATAGGAGATAGGCGATATGGTGGAACCGAAATGGGTTTATGATCTCCCGTGTCTATTGTGTGCTCAAAATCCTTCACGGGCTTCCCATTAGGCTTAAACACGTCTTGGTTCCTGTCCAAAAAATCCTCTATCTGTTTGACATCAACTGACAATATTGACGTTGCTGGAAAGAGCCTACTGTCGACGTCATCCAAATCACCATCTTCATCATAATTTTGCAGGCTCCTCCTAGCATCTTCATAAAGCGCATCTATAGTCGAGGAGTAGTTATGGCCAAACTCGGTATGGGGCCGTTTCTTGGGAGGTGATGGGACGTCTAGCCTTATGAGAGGGCCATAAGGACGTGGGAGGCAGGACTCGGTGTTGCTCTCTTCTGGCAATGAGGGAGATAATGAAACGTCGTCAGTTGTCATGGTAGCTACTGCTACCTTTTCGAATTTTGCGAAACTCTCTTCGTAGAGTTCAAACTCTTGAAAGGGTTCTTCTACAAAGTGCCAGGTGCATTGGGGTAAATTGAGCACTATATGGGCATCTTGTATAAACCCAACTCCAAGGAGTGTCCGGTTCCTGCGTGACTCCGGTGGTAGGACCAAAAAGGTTGTCCACACTGTCCGGTCATTAACTTTAACAGGAGCCTGGGTGCTCAGTACGTTCTGCCGTTTCTGAATACCATCAGCTAAGGTTATACCGACACTTAACTCTTTGAACGCGTATCCTTGTCTACGTAACTCACAGTATAAAGAGTATGAAGCGATACTTGATTTAGCGCAACTGTCCAGATATGCTGCACCAGCTATTCCACCAATCTCAACATATATGATCGGACGATCTCTGGCATCGGTGGTTGTATCGACTGCACAAAATCCAATCTCTGGTGCGGGGCGTTGAGCCTTATTCGTATGACATGTCGGGCAGTTACTCCTAACAACCCCGGGAGCACCGCAACCGTAACATTTGAATTTAGGTGTAGATGGTGATGGGAACTGAATAAGTGCTTCCGCTGTATCCGTTTTGGCAGACACATTCGGTATAGCGTCCTTACGAACTGCCAGTTTTTTACAGTTTTCAGTCGTATGGCCGAAGTTCTTGCAGTACCTACACCGCATCTTCCGCGAGGTCGCTGGCTGAATATCTGTCTTGCGTTCACTTATTTTCCTTTCACTTGTAAGTACTACTACCTCTTTTTCTTTAAGGACCTGCTCCGCAGCTTGAGCAGCCTTCAGTAGTTCTTTAAAATCCTTTACTTCAGCACGTGGTATCTTCTCTCGAATGTCTAGGCGTAGCAGTCCATATATCATGTCCAGCTGTTGAGTCTCTGTGTGACCTGGGCTTGGTAATTGGGAGAACAGCATCCGCTTGCGTCTTATGAAGTCCTCAGTTGAGATCTCCTGAAGCTGTTTTACTTGAGTTATGTCAGAGTACAACAAAAAAGGTTCGCGGACCGGAGCAAAGTATTCCCGCAGGCGTGTCTCGAAATCTTGCCACGTAGTCACGTCGTTCTTGACACCTAGCCACCAAACACCAGCTTCACCTTTCAGCAAAACGGGCAGCTCATCTAACGCAGTCCGATCACCGATGTCGGCCGAACGCTTGAATATGTTCACCGCAGACAGAAACGCTTCCACCACTTCAGCGTTCTTCGTACCCTCGTAGGTATAGGCGCATGTCGTGAAAGTCCCCTTCTTTGTCGGCCGTGGAGCAGGCATTCTGTCCAGGAGTTGCTGAAACTGTTCGGGCGACAACATGTTGGGTTTCTTCCTGATCTTGACAGTCGTCTGACGTCCGGAGCGCGTCACGAAGGTTGGGCTTCTATTTAATTTCGCGTTCCCAAGACTTCTCCCAGTCATGAAACTTCAATTTATGTAGGTCGTCTGACGTATAGCGTAGCTCGTAGCGTAGAACCAGGAACCGAAGCGCGTAGCAACGTAGACCCGAAGTTCGTAGCGGTTGCTGACGTCACGTCGACAGGCCTCACGTGTAGGGCGCCAGTTGTAACTCGGAATAGCAGGGGGGGGCGACGAAATGAGAAGATGACGAGATACGATGAAATTATTTTATATTACACAAGTAAGTAGGTAGGTGAGAGAGAACTTTACAGATTAATGACGAAATATCACACTGGTCGAGGATATCCCAGCAGAGGTGGAAGTACCCGAAATCAATGTGGAGTAGGGGATGACACTTAGCCGTCTCAACAAGGGTGAAAGCGACTCAGCGTGCATATCAAGGCCCTAAGGATTCGATACACAACTAATTTCAGTGGCCGGTATATTAACGATCTGAGGGGAACAAACGATTGTGCGATCTAACTCGATCCCAGCGCCATCTAGGGAAAATAACGGGCGCGGTTGGTTAGTTCCGCTACCGGATGATAGATGTCGCTAGTAAGCTATATATATTGGCGAGATGATTAGTACCGCCACTGGACGGCAGATGTCGACGGTAAGCAATATGATTTGGGTGTTACAGTTTGAAATTTTCACGCAGTGTCTATTGCCGCTACTTATACGGAACCATTTTGGGTATGTCAATATTTTGTGTCAGTTAAAACACGTAATATTTTTCCCCGTGATTTGGTTGTAATACATATTTAAAAAGGTTTTATTTAGTATCTGCTAGGCCCAGACAATATAACCTGTTGTCTGCTAGTTTGTTGCGTATCTATGTAAGGCTAAGGGACCTTCCTTTTACCCCTTCAGCAAAAAGTAGGGCATAAAAAGTTGCGTGTGAATTTTATTATATTCTGTTTTTTTCTTAGCTATAATTAATTTGTGTGTTCAAATAATGATGTGTGTGTAACTTTCGGGGGTTAACCTGATGGTGACACCATTCTTCTTGTGCGTATTTCACTGTAATGTTGTTTCTTTCTTTATTTCATATAGTGCCTATTCATTGTAAAATATAGGTTTTCGGTAAATACACGGAATCTCCTTTTCGAAATGCCGAAGCGGGATAGGTAACCAAAATATAAACATGATGCTAGTAGCGTTTGATTAGATTTAACCACCATCTAATCGTAGGTAAATACGACAAAGCAAATTCAACTAATGAACATATCGGGTAGTGCGATATCGCGTCAATTTAGTATAGAAACAAGGGAGCCCGGCAAAGATAGTGTTTGCAACTGATATTTCCAAGTTGTAAGGTAAAACCGGTGGAACGAATCAATAGTTCTGTACTTTAGAATCAAAGAGACCCACGCACAGTGTTTTTTTTACCCCAAAAAAGTGACATCCGCCTTTTATTGAATATATCTACTAAAAACATTATTCCAAATGCAAGAGTAGAACTCCCATGTGTCAATTTTCCATAGTTGATTTTTAAAAAAATATCAAAGTTTTCGTGACCTTTACCCTACAATTACTCAAAAAAAATCATAAAAACTGAAATAATAAATAAATGAATAAACTTGTATTGCAGTTTTATGAAGCATTTCTCAATGCATATTATGCAGTATTTTTAATTACAAATGTTGAAAAATGCTATAAAAAAATAATGTTTTATCGAAATCAGTATTTATTTTTTTATAATTTTTCTAGCACGAAGTAGAACCTGTGTCTAGCACAAAAAGATTCCTCACACTAAGCATTATCATCCACAAAAATATCACATTCAACTTGGGCCTAGGTTTTGAGAAAATGATTTTTAAATATTTGTATCAGGGTTGCCACTAATATGACCTTTCGTGTTATTTTTTTTTACCTAATATTAGCAGGTTTTTCACTACACTAACGAAAGAGGGTTATGTTCTTAAGAGAATGTATGTATGTATGTATGTATGTATGCATGTATGTATGTATGTAAATTGTCTTACTTTGGTAAACAAATAGTTTGGATATCTATTTATTCCCGATGAAGGGCCACGTGTGGCGCGGGAAGCGGTCCACCCTCGATAAGCTGATGCTAAAACCCCGCGCTAGTACACGTGATCTAGAGGGACGGGGGCGAGGCACCATGGAGCCGTTACAGACCCATGGTGCCACTTTGCCTCAGCAGGGGCTTACCCAACCTGCTGGGGGATGTCCTTCCGGGCCCCGACCGGAGGACTTAATGTTAGGGGGGCATGAGGGCGCCAACCCTCATGTTGGTACACGACAGGCAAGCGATGTCTTGGTCACAATAAATTGTGAGTTGCCAATAGACGCACCAAAGTTTGGTAGTTTCTGCAAGGCAGTTGCCGAAAAATATGTAGCGACATATAACTGGCATCCGATGTCGGTGACAGTACATAAAATTCTAGTGCACGGTCAAGAGATCATCGAATCGAATCCCCTTCCGTTAGGTATGCTCTCCGAGCAAGCAGCGGAATCGAGAAATAAATTCTGGCGTAGAGACAGAGAGCAACACTATCGGAAAATGGATAGGAAAAAAACAATGATTGATCTCTTCCACCGTGCACTAGAATCATCAGATCCGGCAATTTCAATGCTTCGCATCCATCGTCGACAAAAAAACTGTAAAAAACTTCCTCTGCCATCTGCTGTGCGGGATCTTCTTAAGGCTGTTGAAGTAGAAAATACCTGGCATTCAGATGAGAACGTCCAATCAGAAAGTTTACAGTCAGAAAATGAACAAGAGTATTCGCAGGACGAGATCAACGAGTCAAATTTGGATTCAATAATCTTAAGTAACGAAGCAAATCTAATTGAATAATAGTAATTAATACAAAATAAAGGTTCTATCATATTGACACAATAACTTACCTACCTATAATGTAAAAGAAAAAAAAAATTGACCTTTTTGTGGTAACCCTAAATTTGGAATTTTGACCTCAGTACGTAAAAATCATTTTCTCAAAACCTAGGCCCAAGTTGAATGTGATATTTTTGTGGATGATAATGCTTAGTGTGAGGAATCTTTTTGTGCTAGACACAGGTTCTACTTCGTGCTAGAAAAATTATAAAAAAATAAATACTGATTTCGATAAAACATTATTTTATTATGGCATTTTTCAACATTTGTAATTTAAAAAAACTGCATAATATGCATTGAGAAATGCTTCATAAAACTGCAATACAAGTTTATTCATTTATTTATTATTTCAGTTTTTATGATTTTTTTTGAGTAATTGTAGGGTTTACCCACGAAAACTTTGATATTTTTTTAAAAATCAACTATGGAAAATTGACACATGGGAGTTCTACTCTTGCATTTGGAATAATGTTTTTAGTAGATATATTCAATAAAAGGCGGATGTCACTTTTTTGGGGTAAAAAAAACACTGTGCCACGTCTACGGCAATGCTTATTCTAATACAAAACAAAACTAACAGCAACTAGTGCCAACATCAAATGTAAAATAAAATAGACTTACATCTTTATGGCTGTGAGTTACAAGATTACTTACATAACATTTATCAACATTAACGACATAGTCTATTAAATTGCTAATTCAAAACAGCAATCAGTTGAACTGAGAATATCAACAAGGATAACGATCTCGGTTTGAATTTATTTTGTTTTATTTATCGCTAGAGGATTTCGGTATGCGTTGAATATTTTTTTAAATTTCCTGTTTTGGGTAGAGTTTCGAAAAAAAATATTTGCGAAAAAGTACCAAAAAATATGGAAACCACTTTTAAATTTAAAACGGGCTATGCAATCTCTGTTAGTTTGTCACGGGAAGCCTTGTATACTCGTACTTTAAATTGAAATTGAAAAGTTTTTATGGTATAAAATGATAGGTTTACATTCGTTTTATACACCAGATAGGTACTTATCCCATACTGTAACTATTACATTGTAAATGAGTTATGAATAAACCTCGCACTAGGCCTAGCTTGTTTCGCGAGATTTATATCTCTATAAACAGTTTTTACTTGTTTATCACTACATAGTATAAAACAAAGTCGCTTGCGCTGTCTGTCCCTATGTATGCTTAAATCTTTAAAACTACGCAACGGATTTTGATGCGGTTTTTTTTAATAGATAGAGTGATTCTTAAGGAAGGTTTATATGTATAATACATTCCACGCGGGCGAAGCCGCGGGCGGGTCGCTAGTATTTTATAAAACAACATGGGGGTAGGCACAGAACGCGCAGCAAAGCGTCAAGCGCCGGGACCAAGATTAATTAATACAGAGAGACAACATGTTTGCTGTCCACACCAGTTGATACAATTGACATGTACTAATTTGCTTTTTTAATTAATGCAATTGATTAGTAATTAGTAATTGATAGTTAATAATATAAAAACCATTCATCTTTATTACCTAGTTAGTTTTCATTGTGTCTAAAGAAGCGGGTTACTTGTTCGTTTTTAGGGTTCCGTAGCCAAATGGCAAAAAACGGAACCCTTATAGATTCGTCATGTCTGTCCGTCTGTCCGTCCGTATGTCACAGCCACTTTATTCCGTAACTATAAGAGCTATACTGTGGAAACTTGGTAAGTAGATGTATTCGGTGAACCGCATTAAGATTTTCATACAAAAATAGAAAAAAAACAATAAATTTTTGGGGTTCCCCATACTTAGAACTGAAACTCAAAAATTTTTTTTTCATCAAACTCATACGTGTGGGGTATCTATGGATAGGTATTCAAAAATGATATTGAGGTTTCTATTATAATTTTTGACTAAACTGAATAGTTTGCGCGAGAGACGCTTCCAAAGTGGAAAAATGTGTGTCCCCCCCCCCGTAACTTCTAAAATAAGGGAATGATAAATGTAAAAATAATATATGATGTACATTACCATGCAAACTTCCACCGAAAATTGGTTTGAACGAGATCTAATAATTAGTTTTTTTTTAATACGTTATAAATCCTAAACCGCATTTTACCTTTCATTCAATCAACTCCAATATAATAAAGAATAAAGAAAAACATTTATTTAGATGTATAGTTGTACGGAACCCTACGTGCGCGAGTCCGACTCGCACTTGGCCGGTTTTTATATGTCGCATTGTCGCGATACTAGCGCCACTGAATGAGTGGCTATTTAGTGAAGTAAGTTATGACTCAAGACGGCATCCTGCGTTGCGATGGTAATAAATTATAATGCTAACTCTTCCTTCAAAAGGTATCACCACAATACCAAAATTGCAAATAAGTTCCTAACTTTGGAATGGAATCAGCATAAGGACGCGGTAGTTCTATTTTATTTAGTCATTGATCTTTAATTACAGTATTTTAAACGCAATCTCAACTAACATTATCGTATCGATTATGTAACTAGTAACGTATCGAAAAAATCCCACAGTTTCCTACGGGAATAACGATAACCTACTTTTACTTGGAAATGGCTACTATTAGTGTATTGCGTTATATATTTTTTTTTTTGTAAACCTTCAGATTTGGCACCGGAGGAACGACAACTACTCAACGTCTCCCAGTAGAAGCTCTAGGGGACCGGGCGTTGGTTGACGAGCTGAGCAAACTGCCTGCAGACCAGCAGCCCTTCTGGCTGCTTAACTGGAGGGCATTGGAAGAACACAGGAAGCAGGGACATACCTTCGAGCACAGGCCTAGCCACTTCATTGATAGCACTTCTGGGGGACAGAGGCCACGTAACTTGGGGTTATTTTAAGCGCAGATGTGTATTTGATACAGAAAAAAAAGAAAAATTGATTTTGCGCTGTTGCGAGCATGTGGCCCTCGGGGCTAATATCGTGGATTGAAAACAATAAACATATTTCAGTGTTCATGACGAAGGGGGAATTTTAAAAAGACTAAATAGGTAGGTGATAAGAAGGCACTCCGCACACACTGCAGAACAATGAAGTTTTTGTTAATGATAATGTTGACAGCTGTAAAACAATGCTAAACTTATTTGTTGCATGTGAAGGATTAGTAATAAAAGCGTGAACATTATGAATATTCAAAAACTTGGTGGTTGTGCAATTTGTCCAGATAGACTTTTTATTTTCTTGGTACTGGTAGCAGCGCAGCGTGGCTAGCAAGATTTTTATTACACTTGAAATTTCTTTATATTCATAATGAAACCAAAATCAGGAGCCCGACTTGTATGACTCAAATTAATACTTAATTATTTTGTCATTGTAAAATAGTTTATATTTGAACTATTTTCCGTTATTTTTAAGGTGTTCAGAGTAACTACTACGTACGAGTAAAACGAGCCAATATTATGCAACAACCTAATTTGTTTTTACGTTAATAAACTTATTTTGTAACAGATAATGGTTATTTAATGTTAACCTCTTAGGCTAATAGGTTTATAAGGCTGCAAAAAAAGGATTTCCGTTGCCCGAAAAAGAAACGCTTTCGCAGTTTCAGACCTTTGATCTAACACCGAATTCATCAGCAAACAACTTTCACCCTCGGACTAATAGCATCTTTTCGAAATCGAAAAAAAATTAACTTCAATTTTCAAATTACGAAATTATAATGGTTTGAAATCCATCATTATAATTTTGTTTCGTTTTCGAATGGTTAGTATTAGTTCAGAAGTCTTTTTTTACCGCTGTAGAAAAATAACTTGTAGGTTTAATTTGTGACTTTGAGCTTATTAGAAAAAGTATAGGGGATCATGAAGGATTATTTTAACAATGAACCAAGGCTTCTATTTAAAAGTAACAACGTGATTTTTTATTACTTTTACAGGTCAATTCTATCGCGAGAAAGCCGTGTGACGCAAATTATCGCTAATTGATATTTTTTTGAAACAATCGTCTACCGTCTCTCAATCTCAACTTAAAAACCTAAGGTAACAGCAAAAATTAAAACGTTTTTGAAAATAAACGCAAAAAAACGGTTTTGTTTCTTGTTTTTTTTTTCTTTTATCTAAATTTGAATATCCACGAGACGAATCTTGAGATGCGTGTACTCGCAATGGCAGGTAGGTGACAGGCGAGCGGTAGAAATTACATAACATAGAAGGAACATCACTACTACGATTCAGCGTTTTATTTGCTAAATATTTGAGGAGTCTAGAATTAGGAGTGTCATATGAAAGGGCTCTATCTACTAATTCCAAATCTTTCCGTGACGTAGTTTTTGATTTACAGCTAAAAATAAATAAAAGTCCCAGTATCTGCGAAGTTTAAAAACCAAAAAAAAAAAAAAAAACCTGAATTTTAAAGATTTAATGACGTTTTCAAATTTTGCAGTTTCGGAACAAATATCAAAACACTTCGAAAATGTGTATTAAAATTAAGGACGGATAAAATGGACCTTAATACAGAGAAGTTCATAACAAAATGAGCATTTTTTTTCAAAATATCTTTAATACGGAACCCTCAGTGCACTAGTCCGACTCCCACTGGACCGGGATTTCTTGTTTCGAATGAAACTGTCGATCGATTTTAAACAATTACCGACTCGTTATTCAGCTTTTACGAGGAAACAACAGCAGTAACGCCAGCAATACATAAAGATTAAAAACATAAGCCTTGCTTTGCCTTTGCCACAGACGGCTAATTAAAAATAATCATGCTGATTTATTTGCGACGAATCTTTGTCTTTTAATTCATTGTATCTATATAAATACCATCTGGAACACTTGCTCTTTAATTAAGTAGGTACTAAGTTAAATTATAAAATATGCCCACTAATATGCCCAATATAAATGTACAGAAATATTTTAGTTTAGTAGCCCGGAGACAAACAAAGGCAAAATTTTATCCCGGATAATTAGAAAGTTAGCATAAACGAAATCTATGCGGATGGAATCGCGGGTGAAAGCTTTTGCTAAAGGTGCTGCTTTAGTGTCTAACTGATCGTCGGCGCTGAGACACAGATTAGACTATAAGAACTATGTCAGACTACTTAGCGGTAGGTTATAAAAGCGTTGCCGTTTACGAGTGGCATGTCTTTTTTTTTCTTTATCTTTGCCCGAGAGGTCGGCACGTGGCTCAGCAGTGCGGATGGTCATCGGTGCCGAGCGGTCAGCTGTGAGCGTTATTCTAAAACGCTTCTATAGCAATCATAGGGTGCTTTAAGTGTCGCATTTGATCTTTGCCCGATAGTTCGGCACGCAGCTCAGCAGTGCAAACGCTCATCAGCGCCGAAAGTACGGTGCGTGGCTCATCGGCGGCGCGGCGAGTCAGCGGTCAGCTGTGAGCGTTATTCTTAAACGCTTCGCCGACGCATTGATCATCAGCACCGAGAGTTAGGACGTGGCTCAGCAGCGCGTTCGCGCGGTGCGCACGGCTGCGTACGCGTCATCGTTGACAGTCGCCAGCACTTAGTTGTTAGCTTTTTTCTAAAACGCTTCTATTGCAATCATAGGGACGTTTTAAGTGTCGCACTGATCGTCAAGCGCCGAGAGGACGGTGCGAGACTCAGCAGCGCAGATGCGGGGCGCGCACGGCCGCGAACGCGTCAGCGCTGACAGTCACCAGCACTAAGTTGTTAGCTATATTCTAAAACGCTTCTATTGCAATCATAGGGACGTTTTAAGTGTCGCTCTGATCGTCAAGCGCCGAGAGGACGGTGCGTGACTCACCAGCGCAGATGCGGGGCGCGCACGGCCGCAAACGCGTCAGCGCTGACAGTCACCAGCACTTAGTTGTTAGCTATATTCTAAAACGCTTCTATTGCAATCATAGGGACGTTTTAAGTGTCGCATTGATCGGCGCCGAGAGGTCGGCGTGTAGTTCAGCGAAGCAGCGCGTTATTCTATAACGTTTCTATAGCAATCATAATTATACATATTGAGCTGTAAAAAGAAACAATCTTCTACAGTTTTTAAATATTTAGGAAATACGTGACATAAAAGGCATTGCCTTTTTAATTTTACCCGAAGTAATAACCACGCTAAGTCAGAAAAGGTAAATTCCTTTGGAGACTTTATGGCTTCTTCATTAAGATATTTTTGCGCCAAACTTTCCTGTTATACTCAAATTAAATTCTGGGAAAGTTAAGATAAGGAGTTTAGAAATTATACAGCAGAAAACACAGTTAAATATCTACTTAAAGGCTTTCTTGGTGCGTCTATGTTGTGAACGCATCTTTAAGGTAAAGCATAAAGGTTGTCTGTCTCCATTCCATATTTTTACGGTCGTGGCATCGTCAGACAAGGACCTTTATTCTTGTATGTACATCTTTTTATCCGTATGTATAGTCACGCAGATGACTTGTTTGAAATCGAGTTTACGTTTAAAGTTGCGAAGATTAACTTGAATATGTTGGCGTAAATATAAAATATAATTTTACCGTTGGATATGGTATTTCTCAAAATAGTCGCATGAAAGAGAAAAGAAAAAGAATATTGTTTATTTCACAAGACATTGTAGCGATCTATTCAAGTATGAGTGATTACAGATTTATCGAAAATAACTAAAACAAGATATCGCACGGGTTGGAATGCTTTTGATTTGATCTCACTGCTAGATCAAGACTGTGTCAACACAAAATCATTGTTAGTTTTGTTTCAAGCTCATAGGCGTTGTATTAAAGTTTATTTTAAAATACAGTTGTGTTTTGAGTTACTACACTTTTGATCTGGCAGTGACATTTGTCAAACGGTACAAGTGCATCTCAGAAACCGGTAATGGAAAAACAAACATTTATTTTCTAGAAGCCAAAATCATTATAACTTGCATCGATTTCATATGTATTTGGTATCTAACTATTAAACTTAGCAATCATTTTAATTAATTACATGTTACCTACAACTTTATTCAATAATATGGAAACATATTCGCGTATAACCGTAGAACCATACGACGAGCAATTAATAAGTATCACCCAACCCAATATTGAATAATATAATTACAGCTGATGACTGTACTGTACGTTCGTGACTACTTGCTAACCCAACTGGGAATGGAGGAAATGTACTGGAATCACATACCCTTGTCTAAAAATAACGCACCAATAAACGAGGTAACAATGTCACATGTTACAGAAAGCTAACATGTGACATTGTAAACTTACGTTTTTTACGTTTTAAATTTACGTATTTTTCACACATAAACCTATGTGTCGCATCATAAGCCGCTGTTCTAGCTATAGATACTTATAGATATGGTAATACATACTAACTCCAGTACCAATAAAGTTTACCTGAGAGACGACGCGCGACGCGTTTTTAATACCACAAATCACCTGCATTGAAAAACGAACCTTTACCCCGTAGAAATACTATGTGCTAAAATTATAAAAACAGAGGTGACCAGTAACAAGTAATACTAGTAAAGAATAAAGCATTTTAGTTATTTATATCATATAAAACACTTGGTATTAGAACAGAATATAAAAAATATATATTTGAAAGTGGCAATAGCACTCTTTATTGCCGAGCTATAAATTATTGTCGATCCATCGACAGACTTCATCAATCGATTGACTTGACGTAACTTAATGGTATATCTACCGGCAATACAACTTTACCGTGTAATGTTGCCAATTATAGAATACCTAACTATTGGAAATCAGGGATATTCCAAAGCAAACCAACTAGGTACGAATTCCCAATCATAGTTCTCTCGAGGATCCTGGTCGAAAGCGTGCCCTCCAGGGGCCCCAGACAAGATGCATTACGCCAACTCGCTTTTCTATTCGTTTCGTTTTTAAACCAATCGCTTCACTTGTAGATGACGTGATACGAAAAGTCACGTGATCTAAGCAGTGACGCGATTGGTTTAAAATCGAAACGAATAGACAAGCGAGTTGGCGTAATGCATCTTGTCTGGGGCCCCAGTTTTGTTTGATGACAACCAATAAATGGGCTAAAGTGGAATCCGTAAGTGAACTTAACAGTTACGTTGATAGAGGTTTAGACCGGAGTAGAAATGTGCCGCGAATTCTCAGGAATGACGCGCCTATATTAGAGGCAATACTGGGAATTATCAAAGCACATAAATCGAAGCGAAGCTAGGGCGGGTTGCCAGTAAACTATAATGCAAAAACCTATTAAGCTGGAGTCTTGTAATTGCAACTGTATGGTTATTGCAACTAATTTGAATAACTTCCTCTATGATCACTGTTTTTAATGTGATATTGTTCTTCTATACTAAGAAATGCAATATCAAGCTTGTTAATGTTGAAAACAGTGATGCTACAGGGAGTTATTTAAGTCAGTTGCAATTACCAGATAGTTGCAATTACAAGACTCCACTAATATCAAGAAATATTTGCCCTTCCTAAATCAGCGAGACTTGCAGTTAAGTTGCTAGAACTCCAATATCATAGTCTTATTAATTTGCAATGAAGTTTCTCCGAACAATTTACAATATCGTCCTCTGGGACTTCAGTTGCGGATGGAATGAAATTGAGCTTTGGAATTACTTAATAATTCTAAGAGGACTAGGTAATTAATTATATTTATGAAAAGGAAACTCTTTGAAAATCTACCTACAAATTATGTTATGACTAGCATAGAGGCATTCCATTCCATCTTAGTCCTCAGGGTTGGCAACGCATTTGCAGTCTTGTGAATGCGAATGTCTATGGGTCACAGTTTCCACTTACCATCAGGTGGCCTGTGTGCTCGCCTTCCAATGATATAAAAAAAAAAAAAAAAACATGTAACCTACCTTTCTTTGACTACATATAATTCAGTTTGAATTATGTTCAAAGTTCATTCTTTTAAATGACGTTATCGCAAACTTTTGCCTTTCGCTTCCCACAATATTCCGCAATCGTGACTTTTTCCTGTGGGAAAGTAATTTTAACTTTGGAATGCATTTTGAATTACAAAAATGAAATCAGAAAAGTTTGTTGTGCGAAGAAGTTGCTGCCGTAACACGGATCGATTCGAAACACTTTGGTTATATTTTTGTATTATTTATTTGTAACCATAAAGACTTTAAATAAAAGTGACAAATGAAAAACAAACTAAATCAAAGAAATAAAATTGAGCTAAAACGTATGCTACATCTTAAAAGGCGCTATAAATTCACGTCACTGGAAGTATCACGAAGTCAATGACTAATGTCGGTATAATTTGGTCCTCATTACTTGAAATTGGGTGGATCAACTTTATGTTGTTGTTATTCTGTCCCGTAAGCCAGGAGACAACCAGTGACAGTTTCTTAGAAAAAAAAATATAATATGTACTTCCAGCACACTCAGGAGAAAGGCTATAAAATAATGGGTGCGTAATTGCCAATAAAATAGTTTTTTAGTGGACTTATATCCTTTGAAATCATAGTTTTAAAGAGTGACCCAGGAGACGTCACCATGGCAACGAGCTACAAAGAAAAGTTGATTGACCCAATTGCATTTTTAATGGTTCTATAGCGATCATATTAGCCCTTAGCAAACCGTCTAGCCTTATGCCAAGTTTTAAAGTCCTCTTCTGTGAACTGGTCTCTATTTAAATACAGGAACGGCTGATCCACTGGTATCTCATCTGGTCCATTAGCATTAACCTCCCCGCTTATTCGGTTGTTGGGTTCTGTTGCAACATCTGGGTAGCCAATTGGTTGTTGACCAGCGTAGAATGGTCTTTCGCAGTGTAAGGATGAAATGGTGACTGTTAGTATAAGTATTTGGAAGGTCCGCAACATGTTGATGGCTCTGAAAACACGATTCTTTGATTTTATGAACTTAAAACCGCTTCCACTGAATAACATTATAGCTGAGGAAAATGTTTTTTACATACATACTTAAATGGTATGTACCTACTGAAAAAAAATGTTTTGCCTATTTTATTATTGACATTGCGCGGTATAAATATATAGATTTAAAAAAAAAAACAGCTAAATTGTTTCTGTTTTACTTGGATTTTTTGTAATTAAGTAGGTATTGACATCTGAAGATGCTGCTAAGTAACTTTTTTATACCCTTCTCGCAATTATCAAACTACGGATAACAATTGTTCCAAAAACCCTAATTTACAAAACCTTTTTAAGCGTAAGTGTTTACCTGTCTGTCCTCTGCAAATATAGCGATTGCAAAATGTGTTATTTTGCCGACGAACCGGTGATGCTTATATATATAAGTAAAATACATCGTGTTTAACGAACTCTTATCTTTGTAGAATCGTGCGGTGCATAGTGTTAAGAAAAGTATTAAAGTGCGTTGATAATGTTGACCTGATCGATTTTGAATGAATTTTATATACTTAGCCATTTATTTTGATTCAGTAATAAAATTGTTTTTAATTCTAAAAAACCTAATACATTCATAAAACGTAAATGTGGTGGTCTTTTTAGTAGGGATCTCGTTTTTTGCCTTACCTCAGTCAGGGTGCATTCTGCGCGAAATAACTATGACATACGGAAAAACACACAGCCAAACAGGTATGAGAACATGACTTTATGACAAAAGTTTCCTGCCTATTTCCATTTGTCTACGGGACCCCAAAAGTAAATGTTGATTTTGATTTTAATAACTTTAATTTTAAAACTATATTTGAATTCAAATGTCGAGTCTAGTAGTTATTAATATCTTCCGACCCTCACGAAATTAACTCAAAAACTGCGTCTGCGCACATTTGCATGCAAATTAAGCGCAGTGACGCATACGAGATTTGTTACAAGGCTTTTAAGATTGTCTCCTTACTTTAGTGCCATTTCCACATTCCATGAAAAAGCGAATGTTTCCTGTTTCCTGTTTTTTATTATATTTAAGCATTTGGGAAGTACTTATTAATTGGGAGTCGATTTTAAAAAAACCTGTTGAATAAACTATTTCTTCTATTGTATTTAATTGTACTTTTAAACAAATGCAAAAATAAAAACCTATTACTTATTGATTTTAAAATAAAATGACTAAAGTAAAAACCATCGCGTAAGCTTTTAAAATTGGTTCACCCGTTCGGGCCCTAGGCGTTGGCAGACACATCAACACACAGGCGAAGGCTACCTACACATAATAATGTTAGGATATAGATACTTTTTTTTATTCCTGCGATATGGTTCTAAGTATGTCAGCAATAAGTCCACAGCCATAGGTATTTACGTTATGAAGATACCCATATAATATATAATCCTACTAACCTAGGGTGGTTCTCTTATTTATCGCAGAAAATTGTATGGCCGATTATCACTTCCCAACTCACGTTTCGCGTAAATTTATTTTGCCGAACGTTCATTTCCCAACTTATCAAATGTATTTGTTTTATTTGCCAACTTAACAGTTACCAACTCAACATGTGGTCTGTTTTTTATAATGTTATTTTTCAAAATGCCTACTTTCATGTTGTATAATGTTTTAGTTGGCATAATATTCATTTGGTTGTTTATTGTTTACCAAATTTTTTATTGAGTACCGTTTCGTTTAGCAACTACGTGATATAATTTTAGTAACATCGTGGGTAAGCGCAACCGCTAACTTTAAATTCTATTTTCAGTATTAAGTGACCTTCTTTATTAACAATCAACCTTACCTTACTAACTTTACTGGAAGCAGTTTGAATTTTCTGGGCAAAAAAAAAAATAACCTCGAAGGAATAACTCGAAGAAATAACCTTCTAACCTAACCTAACCGAGTCGGTTCTGCCCAGAGAAGTCTTGCTCGCTCGCTTCGCTAGCTCACGTTTATATCATACGAAAATGGAAATGTTGCATCAACTAAACGTTATTCGTCCAAGAGTTGTTAAGCCAAGTGAAAGATTTGACAAATGATGAGTCTGCCAAAAGTGTAAAGGCGTTATAATAATACGCTTTATAATAATTCTGCGAATTAAAAAGTTGTCATATAAAATTTTGGTAATCGTTAGTTGTCAAAGTGAATTGTCGGCGAAACGTTGGTTGGCAAATGAAATTCGGCCAAAAAAAGTTCTGCGAAAAGGCAGTACACCCCTAGGGTAAAGACACCAGTGGACAGACAGTAATTATTTTCATATTTTATTGTGCCTGTGATAGATTGAAATTTTACGTTTCACGCGAACGATATTCCAACCAATTATACAATCAACTAACTTAAAAAAAACTAAAACTTAACGTATCTTTAGTGAATTCGTTTCTAAAAATAATAATAATTGATTTAGGGATTTAAAAAAAAAAAAAAAATGTTTGCACATGTAGATACAGGACAGGTATAGGACTTCTTTTACTTCCTAAATGTGAAACGGACGGTTAATAGTGTTTGACAATAACCTTGTTCTTCGACTAGATCGATTCGCTGATACGATTTTAATCATAATGTCATTGCGGTTTACTTTACCTCATAAAACCACCTATCTAGACTTTACCACACAATGGCAATATTTCTAGCGTGATGTTAGACGATTTATGATACATTCTTTGATAGCAGGTAGGCTAGGTAAATTAAATTCAGTTTACAAATTATATACAAGCGTAAAAGAAATATTAGCAGCATCACTAAATTTGCTAAATGACATCTGTCTAAGGCACATTAAGGTATGACAAATATTATACTGATAACGGAACCGGAAGGTCGCCGGTTGCAATTGGGTGCTCGGTACTTACCGTACATTGACTGATGTAAAACTTGTTGATCTCAATGATATGTTTAAAAACGAACTCAGAAATAATAATTATCTGTCAAAAATGTCTGAAAAATGAAAATTATGTCAAAAAATTATTAATAAAACGAGACTTGTACCAAAAGAAAAAGCCACTACGTAATTTTGAACGTAAAATGAAACCTTGAATTTTATGCCGTCAAAATTCCAGTTTTTATCGCGAGTTTTATTACAATTTTATTACAATGGCTTCAGGAAATGCCGCATATTAATCAGCAAATATTCTAGAACATGTCTGTAACTTTAATAATACAAATCGAATACATAATAGAAATAAATAATATCAGGGCACAATCTCACACAAGTTGACCTAGTGTCAAACTAAGCTCTAGGCTTGCTATGGGCACTGGACAACGATATAAATACATATATAGATAAATAAATACTTATAACCATAGAAAACATCCAAGACTCAGAAAAAAATACTCACTCTCATTATACAAATATTGACCCATACTGGGTCAATACCGACATAGTTCTCTATACTGTGGCACAGGTCTCCCCTGATAATAAAGGACTCTCAAAATATCATTTTCATATGGTTTTCTAAAGTTTATACATATAGGATTTCCCGTGTGGTTGCCGGGTTAGAATAGTGCCACTCCATGTCATCCCGTGGAGGTCGTAAGAGGCGACTAAGGGAATATAGGCCTGTAGTACTGTTAGGCGATGGGCTTGCCACCTGTCACTAATACGCTGGTAAACATCTTAGCCTATTTGTGCAAAATGTGGTTACAGGATTATTAACAAGTTTTTAAAGTTGTAGGTAATTCTGTAGCTCTGCCTACCCCACTTTGGGATTACAGGCGTGAAGGTATGTATGTATGTATGTAATTTCTGTAACCATATTTACTTAGCTTGATTGTGAAAAAATCTGAGGCACTACTTTGAAAATCGAAATTCGAAGTTACGTTAGCTTCATCGCTTTCTATCGATTTAGTCTCGAATGACGAGTGACAGGGATGAAGTTAATTTGAGCTTCGATCTTGGATCTTTAAAAGTTTATGGTCTAATTAATTACATATTTAATAATGTAGTGTTATGTTCGAAACAATTCAGACGTGCAAGACGCAGATGTTTCATAACAAAAAGTTAAGGCACAGACAGAGTACCTACCTACGGTCCACCGAAAACTGTATGTACCTAGACCTAATTTTGGTGTTGCTCGTTTTCCTACTGCAGCGTCATTAAAGTATACTTCGGATAGCAAAAAGATCTCTTTTTACCGACTGCGGCAAAGCCAAAAGGAAGGGTTATGATTTTAGCGGTCTATGTATATTAATATTTACGAATCTATCTGTGTTTCACTGTTGGGTCTAAAGTAACTATCCAGCCGATTTTGACGAATGAGGTGTCAATTGATTCGTCCGAGTAACAATGAGTACATTTTATACGGGAACAATAAATATGTCCGACTATAAAAAAATAAAAAATGGTGGCCTATACTTTTTTATGTTTTCGTATTGAGAATTTAAATGTAAAAAAACCGTGTTGATAAATTAAAACATAGTATATTTCATCGTTTATGAATACTACTAGCGCCATCTATCGGCAGTTCTGAATATCAATTGCTTATGAAGGATAGAATAAAGATCTTCACCCCACTTCAGGGTGATTCGGATGTTTCATATTACTTTGTATCGAAAACAAATGTGTGATATTTATTGCAGACTTCGCTGACACCCTTACACTTAATTATGTAAAAATTGAAAATGTTTTTGAATATCAATTTATATTTAGACGTTGTTGAAGAGGAGGTTTGTCAAACACCAATGATATCGACCATCATTACCATTTTCCGCCTATTTTTGCATTAACGTGAATAATAATTGGAATTGATTCAAAAAGTTGTCAAAGTGTGCAACGCCTAAATATATATTACTCCTAATTTCAATAATGTACAGAAAAATATAAATTCAGCGCATGTGTGCAATCGAAAATGAGTACATGTATTACCATATACCGTCAAAAATCTAAATGTAATGTTGTAGCTACTGACGGTAGATGGCGTTAGCTGTGTACACGATTCAACAAACAAAAAGGATATTCTGTGTTTGGTTATTATTATGTATTATAATGTATTGTAGTACCTATTAATTAAACTTCGTTGTTTGAGAGACAGGTACATTTCAAGGGACAACATGTGCGAGTCAGCGGAACGACAGTAGACATTTTTATAATTTAGGTACCTAGGAGTTATGTTACGTTCGGAAACAAACATACATATTACGTATCTACGTATGTTCCACTTTTGCGACTAAACTACCTATCCGATTTAATCGAATCAGGTGTCAATCGATTCGAAAAACAAATGCAATGCACGTTGCTGTAATAATTCGGGCCTTCGAGTAGTTCGACTACGTACAATATTTTGCAAAGCTACCTAGGAGGGGGATGGCAATCGCTATGGAGTTCCATTCACAGGTGATTCTTGCTGCCTATGTCTTGGATTCTACTAAATTTATACTGTTCGTCATCATATAAAAATAATAGGTTTTGGACATGGCAGTAAATGATATGAAATATAACAAAGTTCTTCACTTGTTTAATGGCTTTTAGGTAGTCGGATTTAAGATTTTTTTTTTGTAAGGCCTGCTCTTTGTACACAAATCACAAATCAAGGTACGGCTATGTACCCAGTTATGTCGTCGTTTGCGCGAGTGCAGTAGATATGTATACAGTTTTGTGTTAGTGTAACAATTAATGGATGACGCTGCCAGAAGCTGTCGAGCAACAAATAACGCTGCTCGCTAAGGGCCTGATTTAGACCAAGCGCCGAACGAACAAGAATTCTATGCATTATCTCTTACGTTTTCTTTGTAAAAATAAAGACAAAACATGCTATTTCACTGGGTCTAAACGCACTGTTTGATGAGTTGAAGACTTGAAGTGTCTGTACATTACAAACAAGAAATGGCTCTCTTTTCTTCACTCGTCATGACGTCTTCAAAACTATAGACTCGGTGAATTTTCATCTATCGCGCAATTTCATCTGGCTAAATTGATTTCCTCGAATACCGAGCTGTTTTGGGTATCAAAAGGCGCAAATTGCTTTTTAATGGACTCTAGGCGTTGGCTTCGTTCACAAATATTTTTTTTACCCCTACACATGAAGGTATGGGGTGGTTTTTTGACGCCTTTATTGTTTGAAACATTAGATTTATATGTTGAAGTACGTTGACAACCTTAAAATTTGATTAAAATATTTTAAATTTTCCTTGTATTATATTTGATTTGATATTGTTTCATATATTAAAAGCCTCTAAAGATTAAAATCAAAAGTAGGTATAATTTATCTCCTAGCCTAACCTAAACCCTCTCTTTGCTCTTTCGGGTATAGATAGGTTATAAAATCAAGTAAAGCCCCTCTCGCATGACGTTGTGTACAAAAAAAGAAACTTATAATGTACAAAGCTATATTATACAGAATTTACGTCAATGTTGAACGGCATATACAAATATGTTATAACTACGTGTAAGGTTGTGTAAACGACCTTACCAGTGTTACCCGCCCAAATAAATCGAAAATTTTTTCACCTGATCCACGTGAGACTCAGGCGTGTAACTTTTCTAATCATCCACCAACTTTTTCACGATCAAAGAAAGTTTTCTGTACGAAAGTTGACTCCCATTAACTAAATGAGATTCACTTTTGTATGCGTTGTTTTATACCCGAAACAAATTTCAAACAAAAGTTTTCGTATCATGCTTATAACACTTATGTTTCATTTTTATTAAATAGAACTTTGCCTTCATTTTATCAGATATAAAATATATCAAATTATGTGTATCACAAATGGTTTACCCTCGTTTCGCCGAAAATTATTTAGCAAATTCTTAACTCCCCAAACTACGTATCCCATATTTTCATTTGGTCAAATTTTTATTTCCCAATTCAACGTTTCGCACTGATATCATTTCCCAACGAAATTATTGTTAGACAAATGATTACCTAGGATTCTTTTAAGATGTCAATTATGTTTTCGTCAAATGTATTGATTACGCTGGTAAACATCTTAGCCTATTTGTGCAAAATGTGGTTACAGAATTATCAACAAGTTTTTAAAGTTGTAGGTAATTCTGTAGCTCTGCCTACCCCACTCTGGGATAACAGGCGTGAAGGTATGTATGTATGTATGTATTGATTGGCATAAAAATTAAGCATAACCTATCTACTTATATCTGAGAGCAGTTTAATTCTTGGGATCATAAAAAAAAATAACCCTGACCTACCTATCTCAGGGAGCAGTTTCGTTTTTAGGCTCATAAAAAAATACACTAACCTACCTATCTCTGGGAGCAGTTTTGTTTTTAATCCAATTTATATTTGTTTCAGACAACACAATTATTTACCACATAAAATTTCACAATATGTTATTTGCCTTAGCAAATCATTTGCTATACAATTATTTACCACATAAAATTTGACGTAGTAAAATTTTGCAATATTAAAATGTAGCGAAATAAAAAAATTACGATGTAAAATTATGCCAAGGATTCATTTGCCAAATAAAACTTCGGCGAAAAGTTGATTGCCAAATGAAATTTGACGAAACATAATTCGGCAAAAAGGCAGTACACCATCACAAACGTACTCAAGCGTATGAACGAATAAGACTCAAAAAACAGAAAATAAAAAATAAACCGGCCAAGTGCGAGTTGAACTCGCGCAAGATGGGTTCCGTACCACTTTCTATACAGCATTAGCAAAAAATGGCAAAAAAACACGTTTGTTGTATGGGGGTTTTGTTTGTTGTTTATTTTTTTATGTTTGGTTTGTCTCACTCTTGTCATATCTTTTTAAGTTAAGTTCCTTGTATACTTTTAAGAATTTGTGTTATTTCTGTTTATTTTATTTTGTTAGATTCTTTAGTTTAAGTTTGATTGTTGATCGCACTAGCAGACGTCCAAGATACAGGCCCAGCCTAGTTTGGAGTCTGACAGATATTTCATGTAATGAAACCTGTTTTATTAAATAAACGATTTGATTTGATTTGATTTGATGTATATATTTATTTTATTCTGTTTTTAGCATTAGATGTTAAAGCGGCAACAAAAATACATCATCATACGTTACGTAAATGTGTAATCATCGTTATTTACTCACTAGAGTGGCACTATTCTAATCCGGAAACCAGAAGGGCAATAGGTCTATTGATACCTTCAACAATATCCTTGTGCGGAAAGGGTCCAACAGTTCACAATTCATCTCTTACAATTGATTTACATACCCTTAAAGGTATTGTAATACAATAAGGTTGTAACCCTTAAAATAAACCTTATTGTATTGTTCATTGTATGCAATGTCTCATTTGCTTTTAATTATTCAATTTGAAAAGCAAATGGTTCGATAGAACAGCGACTGTTTATTTTGTATAATTTTTGGGAATCGCATGTTACCTGGCGCCGAGTGCGCACGTACATAGCGTATTATTAAAGATAACGGAAAACAGAATAAAAGTATCATTATAAAATAGTCCAGTTCTTTTTAATAATACATAGCCGTGCGCACTCAGTGCCAGGTAACATGCGACTCCCAAAAATTATACAAAATAAACAGTCGCTGTTCTATCGAACCATTTGCTTTTCAAATTGAATAATTAAAAGCAAATGAGACATTGCATACAATGAACAATACAATAAGGTTTATTTTAAGGGTTACAACCTTATTGTATTACAGTATCATAGAACTGAATGAAGTAAACCGAAGCCTTCGTTGAAAATACGGAAGGGACTGAGATCTAATTGCTTTATGTTCTAACAATCTATGTCGTTGGTTTCATTAATACGACACCCAAAGGTTAATTCCAGTCAATTTATCAATATAAATAATGGCTGTCGAGTGATGATAATATCTGGGACACGTTTTGAGCCGAAGACATGTCATTTTATGGTGTAATATAATAAAAGATTGAGAATGGGTAAGCAAAGATCTTAATTTCACGGTATTTAGCAACGTCTTCAAAAGCCTTTTGAGATCATTATGCCAGCTCTCCAAAAGTACTAGTAACTAATTGTAAGTCTGATAAGTTCAAATGAACTTCAATTTCAAAGCGCATGGTTACCTTAAACTGCGAAAAAAGATAGAAAGCGTACTCTTCTATTTTACGGTTAATCAAAACCATTCGCAAACCTTAATCCTTCATAACGCCCGAATGCTATGATTGTTTCACTAAGATTTAGTCTAGTCGGTTGAACCGGACCCAGCTTATGATGCTAGGGATCCCGATTTCGATTATTAGATGAAACAGCACAAGCCGAAAGTTTAGTTTGAACAAAGATATTTTTTGTAAGATAATTGCTTTATATATCATTGTAAAGATATCTCAGAACAAATTGACACGATCAAAATGGTTCTTCAGCAAGGTTAAATGTCAGTAACGATCGTCATATTAATTGTATAGTCGTCTGAATAAAAAGGTTCGTCACTTCTATTTAAATTTTGTAAGGCCCAAAAGTGACGACCCTTTGTATACGCTATACATGCCTAATATCTTACGTTCACGTTATTAAGCTGTAACAAGTGAGCTTCAGCCGTTCAATGCGAGCAAATCTCAGGCCCCTGGAGTTAAAATACGAGCGCCATTACCCGGCTTCATACTTAAGCAAATGATGGTCGGTGGTACGCGAAAGTGAAGATTTTTTAAAAATAATAATGGTGCCCGAATTTAAAACAATACGATACGGCCCTGCATGTAATAAAAAATACAGCGACGGGTGACAGGTTACCATTTGCTGTACATTGCAAAGTCGACGAGCTCCTACATTCACCGGGCTTTATAATAAGCAATGCACGCCGCTCCTGTCACCTGTCACAGTCAGCTTCGTGAAATAGTGAAGGGCTTGTTTTACGAGAGCTTGTATTATAGTTATTAGAAGTTGAGTTGGTTTCTTTTCCAGTTTGTACGGACTTAAAAAGGTCTTTGCTTTACACAAGGTAAATGATTAGGTAAATGATCCCAATAAAAATCCTAGTTTTCGATGTTGGGGAGAGGGGGGAAAATTGGTTAATGTGTGATCACGACAAAAGTGTTTATGAGAAATATGTATGTATTTACGGAAACACTTCATTGTACTAAAAAAATTACGTACTTAACACAAATATAAAAATATACAGAAATAAAAGGCGAACTACCTCCTACCTCAAACCTCGTATAAAGAAGACAAAATTGCGCACAGTTTGTGCATGCATCATTTTGTTGTATGTCTTCTCGGTTAAAAGTTACAAGCGGTGGCAGCAATTTCGGTATCTCCAATTCAAGATGGTGGCTCGCGGTTGCTTTCTTGCTAATTCCACACCTACATAGTTTAATCTTAGCCAAAAATTAAGAAAAAATTTAACACCCTGTTACCTACCTCCCATCCCTTTAAATTTGTACCTACGTGTGTACTTCTTTTGTTTCATAACCTAAATGGCCTTATAATTAAATTCAATTGTACACAACTCAGGAAATTCGACGAATCAATTGGTTAGTTCTCATCATATTATTGCGAGAACTATTTAGGTAAGCCATAGTTCCAAATTCTTGGCTCCATTTGGCATTGCGCATTCCGCCGCATACTTGGGACCAAACTCTCCCGTTAAAAAGCAGGAAGGGTTACAAATTGTCAACTCTCCAACTTTGTTCTCGCCGGCTAATCTGTGGTTTTTATTCCCTTTCAGAAGTTTCAATATACAGTCTACAGTTAAAAACAAAGTACTTAAGGTACGCCCTTATGAGAGAGCGTCGGTGGCCTAACGGCTTTGGGGGTCCACTCGTGATCGTAAGGTTCCGAGTTCGAACCCCCGCGGTTACCATGTATCAATGAGTAATTCTAACTTAAGTGCACGCGATTTGCGATGTGTGATGATGCGATGTGTATGTGTGATATGTGAATGTGATGTGGTGTAATTATTACCCGATGCTCTTACGGTGAAGGAAAAAACAGCTGAGTGTGTAAGAGGGTACCTACTGGCACCAAAGATCCTAAAGGGTCAAAGTGTATCCGAAAGGGCCCATCTGTAAGATAAGATAAGATAAGACGCCCTTATGAAATTGTGAAGGAATAAGAATGTTAAGTTCTAATGCCTTTCCATTCCATGCATACTATTGCATACTAACAATATACTTTCTAGATTCATACAAAGGCACTCATAACGTTACGTTCTATATGATTAAAATTACGTCTCATCACTACATAATAATATTATAAAACAAAGTCTCCCGCCGCGTCTGTCTGTATATTGGCGATGATTTCAAAAACTACTGAACGGATTTTCACGCGATTTTCACCATAAATTCTCTTTCATGTAATAATAATAATGTCAATTCTCTTGTCACACGTGTTTTTTAGAAAAACGAAATCGTCCTTGAACTATTAAGGAACTAGTCGTATTGTAGGTAAAATACCTACTTAAGCTAGAAAAACTTTATTACAAAACAATACAAAACCTTTATTCAGGCAACGAAGGTCCATATTAACAAATACCTAACAGGCTAACATAGATAATAAGCATACAATAAAACTAACACATACCTTAAATATAACATTAATAACGTTTTCGAAGTGTCAGCTAGCCGGCGACCACGGAAACGCTGAAATATGACCCCCTCGACCAGAATTCCTCCTTTATAAAGGTCCGCAGATCTTTGATAGGCAGGTCCTCAAACCACTAGAATTTAAAATTCATTATTTTATTGCAATGGATCCGCTTAAATTCGAACTACATCGAGTCAACACCCTTAACTAGAACACCGACGTTCTCACGAAATGATCTTCGATACTTACCCTCTTACTATATTTTGGGAACTTATAAATCCAAGGCATAAAAGATGCACAAATATTGTTCTTTTTCCCCGTTAACGTGTTTGTTTATTTCACATTTTGCCAAATTTATTTCTGACCCGCGAGTAAATCTTACAAGGGCAAGATCTAGCAATAAATCCCTAAAAGGCCAAGCCTCGGAAAGAGTCTGTCGGTGGCTGCCTGCATATAAAGTGCCGTTTATGTCCGCGATAACCTAAAAGAAACAATAATAGGTCTATTACTGCATGGTATCAAGAATTTGATAATTTCTGGCCCAGGGCTTACCTCCTACTCCTCCTCCTACTCCTTTTACTCGAGCAGCCTGTGGGTTAAGTATACGAAACGAGCTTATAACGCCCTTCGCGTGCAATACAACAACGCTTTCAGGATACTGCTGGGCCTGCCGAGGTGGTGCAGCGCCTCAGGTATGTTTACGGAGTCGCGCACAGACGGCTTCCTGGCGATCATGCGTAAGAAAATCGCATCACACATGGATCGCGTCAGGAAAGGCCCCAACAGTATCCTGAAAATGATAGCTGGTAGGTTTGACTGTCCGATTTTGATTAACTGGTTAGGACAAGTCAAACCAATTTTTACATATATTAAATAAATAAATAAGTAGGTAGTAGTACTAACATAGTCTAAGTACCTCTGTTACTAACAAAATAAATGTTATGGGTCTGTCGGCCTGAAATAAAGGATTCTATTCTATTCTATTCTATTCTTCTCGGTAAAACCTTTTCTTTCGACTTGTTATCGTATTGTCGACGTTGTTATAGCTCTTATTTACTTGACAATATTGGCGGCCGAAAAAAAATAACATGTCAAAAGCAATATTGTTTTACCCTGTTGAATAAAGGCCCTGGGAGACTATCATGACATACTTAATCAGTTCATTTCAGATTGAGAGAAAGGGACAGAACTATAGCAGTTATACAGCTCTGTCCCTTTTTCGCAATCTAAACTAAAAGTACGTCATGGTAACTCCCTAGTTAATAGAACCGCTGTGTCTGCACTAACAAGGTTGTAAGACATTTCAGAATACAAAGACACTAGTGCTCTCTGCGGTTTAGAATTGAAAATAGAATGAAATCAGATGTTCGCAAAGCCGCAATGGAATTAAATATTAAATGAAACTAGGTAGCTGTTTTTTATTATATAAACGGAAAAGTAAAAAACAACCAAATAGACAGAAACACAAAAGGCAGTGTTATCCCTAATATGATATTATTATTATTAGTATGGATGAATAACAAACGTTTATTGTAATAAATTTAATTTGATAGCGCGATGTAGCGTCGAGCTCGCCTGCGATTTGGCAATTTCTTTAAAGTTATGGTTGATTAAAAGTACCTTCTTAGTCTCTCTCCGGGCTGTAATCTATTTCTGTGTCTTTTATGTCAATTGGTTGAGGCATTAATAGTGAAAAACAAACAAATATCATCAATATCATAATTTCAGCCGAAAGACGTCCACCGTTGGACATAGGCCTCCCCCAAGGTTTGCCACATCCATCGCGCTAGCATCCAATGGTTTCCCGCAACCCCCCTCAATCCCCCCTTGTTGGAGGTTTACCCACGCTGCATCTTCCGGTAAGAGGACACTTCTCAAAAGCTTTGATCTGATCTGATCTATGCCACTCAAGTCTGGCAATTCTCCAGAACATATAA
Organism: Acleris emargana; assembly: GCA_927399475.2. Classification (NCBI taxonomy): domain Eukaryota; kingdom Metazoa; phylum Arthropoda; class Insecta; order Lepidoptera; family Tortricidae; genus Acleris; species Acleris emargana. Next base: position 9,269,225 of record OV656851.1, read on the forward strand.
ACACGCTTTTGCTTATTATTATTAGTTGTAGGTAAGGATATAAGGAAAGGTTTGTAGAATTTGATCTTTCAGCCTGGATTTTGATATTTTTGATTGACGTTTTGGCCGTCGTTCTGAACATTCAAAAGAAACTTTCCCGTTCCTCGGCAAATGATCCAATACGTCATATATTAAATAGATTGTGAGTTGGGATCCTTTTCAAACAAATAAATCAAATAAAATGTAAGCATTTTCATTTGTTTGGTGCAAAAAAGGATTGCCTTTTTCCGTTTGACCATTTTTTGGGCATAATTGAGTATTTAGCGTATTTTGTACTTGTAAGGGGTTCTAATTAGGTATGTTTGTGATCCTCGCACTGCGTATTTTTTATTTAAATCTGTTACACCGGTTTCTGTATGCTTTGTTTCTCGAGAATTGTTTAATTTGCCTTTTACTACCCGTATATTTCGATTTGACCTTCAAGCTTAAATACACGTCGATTCAATTTTTGATTTTGAAATGAAAGATCAAAAAAAACATGAGTAATTAATTATTTTAACACTTTGGACCAATTTAAGTCTTTTATACCATAAAGGTTTTTCTTTCAGCTTAAACGATAAAAAAGATAAACGCCTTCACGAAGCACTCTTACAAAAGAAAATCACCTTTAAAAACCCTACTACGAGTATTGGTAAATTTTATTTTATTTTATTATTGTTAGTGGCCATTTGTATAAATACCTACCTACCTACTTTTGATCTGCCATTTGGCCTTTTTATATAAAAGTGACACTCGCGACGCTAAGACGAATGACACCTTCATTGTTGAATACAAGCCATTATCGAATGCGAGGAGCAGTTCATATTAATTTATTTGTCAGAATACATGGTCTTACTTATATAATACCTAATATAACTTGTATTTAGCATGCAAGCAAGCGTAAAAATATTATTGATAATGTAATAGAAACAACCGGAGACCACAGAGCTGGCAGCTTCCTCGGCTAACGCATTAGCATTGCTATACAACGAGCAATTTCTGCCAGCATATGTAGTACTTTGCCACGGGGGCCCTCTCTTTTTTAGTTTTAATTTAGTCGTATTAAGCTTAGTTATAATTAGGTTTATTTTTGCCTAAAATTACTTTTTTAATTTGCCTTAGTTCGTTTTAATTCTTAATTTTTACTTTGTATTGTATTATTGTTAATAGTTCTCTGTATCTATGAATAAATTACCTCCATTCCTACTTGAAAGGGGTTATGGATACGCAAGAAGAAAATACAATCTGCTTAAAATAGTTTTTGATAGATGCGTAGACATATTTTAAAAAATATATGTTTCAGGTAGCACCAATAATGCATTAAAATACCGTATTGTACTAACAAGCCAGAGTATCTAGAAATGTCACACAAATTCACCGAGCCATATAAACTAAGCTCTAGGGTTCTACTTTGGGCACTAGATAACGATATAATTCCGTCGACCGCGCGCCGAACTAATACCTGTAGGCCTAGTGAAGGTGCAAACGCTGTTCTGTTTTCTGTTACCTGTCGACTCGAAATATATAGAGTTGACATAAACGGTCGCGGCCTGTCATCAATGTACGTCAATCCTGTAAAGAAAGAAAGAAAAACATTTATTCGTGACAAACAGATAAAAAAACTCAACAAAAATACTGACATAGACAAAAATACCTGTTGTCACGAAATGGTTCCAACTAAGCATTACACATACAGCGCGCATTTTGGCAAGTTTCGAAAATCGCTAACTTTGAGTTATGCATCTTGTAATCTGGGGGGTTATTATGACACAGCTATGCAGTACAGTTTACGCTGAGAGAAAAGGACAGAGCTATAGTATATAACTACTATAGCTCTGTCGTTAACGCTCGCCGTAAGAATAACTGCATTCTTTAGCTATGTCATAATAACCCCTCTGATCTGACAAGGCCCTTAGTTCCCTTTAACAAATAAAAGGTGGTTATTGCGCCAGCTTGATAAAACGGCCTCTTTGTCTCTTCGAACTCATTTTAAAGTCATCACAACTGATTCGTATTTAAGTCACGTGCCAGAAGAAAGCTTGCACAGTAGAATATGTAAATTTTAAAACCACGTTGTGCGAACTCGTGGAAATTCCATATTAAAATTATACTTTCTTTAAAGTAGGTATTCAGTAAATCAGTAGTATCGACATTTACCCCTTTTTTACGCAAAATATCGGTTACCGTTCAGTAAATTAATAATTAAAAATAGGCCTACTTCGGATAAACTTTAATGAGTCTTGGACAGTCTGAAAATGTTTTAATACTTTAATGAAAATGGTTTATCAAAATTATCATATAAATGGATAAAGTTGGCCAAATAATTATTTTGAAGTAATATTGGATTAAGTGATTTATGTTAATAGCGTTTTATTTAAGCAAAATAAAGAGCCTTGGATGTTTTTCATGTATTTATGTATGTAAATACAGATTAATTTAATTAAATATAAGTAAATTTATTGTTGTCTAGTACCCATAGTACAAGCCTAGAGCTTAGTTAGGACTAAGTCAATTTGTGACATTGTCCTCTGATATTATTCTTTCTAATACATTAAAAAACCGGCGCACCGCACTGCTTAATTTTAACGTACATCGAAGCAGTCTTGCGACGCCATTTTCAGTATTGAGGCGCGCCGTGTAGTGGATTGTAAATGAAAATCTATGTAGTGGTCTCAGAACAGAATATAATTTTGTTACATGCGGCGTCTAGCCTTGGTCCGTGGGGTCCTAGTGCTCTAAGCTTCTTCAAATAATTTTCAAATAGAGACGAGACGGGAGACCGAAAACCTGGCAATTTTCTTCGTTCAATGTATTAGTTAGGTAATTTAGATAGAAAATGCTGCCAGTATCTTTAGGACAATGCCGTAGGGGCTATTGTATTATATTTAGCTTAGTTTTTACGAGTGTCATAGAGTTAATTTTAATTATTTTGTAGTTGTAATATCTTCGGTTCTAATTAAAGTATTTTTTTATCAAATAAATGTATGTCCATATAAGAAATTAGAACGAGATTAATAATAAAAACGAATAGAAGCACATGCCAAAAACTAATTAAAATAACACTGAAAAGAATACAAAATACTTAGGTTTATTTCGTATTATTTTTAGTGTTCACTATGCTCCCAGTAACAATCAATTAGATTCCTCATCAGAAACGACCGCAAACCAACTTTGCAACCTAATGTTTGAGTTACGTCTTCCCACCGGTATCATGGTTTGACCCGTTTTAGAGTCGACCAGCGAGTGGTAACACAAAAAAACGTAACAAATTTAAAATATCACTAGCTGGTAACACTTAATGCATCACGACTGGATAGGTTGCCATAATGAAGAATTTCAGAAAATGCTTGTGTCTCCACGTGCTGGTCGGACACTTTTTTACCTTTACGGCGGCAAAAAGTTTAACTGTAAGTAACCATACTTATGTCTGTCTGATTAGGCCCAATACCGTAGCGAGCGTATTAACAATTTTATATTTAACTAGCGGACCCGACAGACGTTGTCCTGCATGGTATCTGCCATGCAAGACAACGCCATCTGCCGGGTTTATTTGTGAATCTAAACGATCCTGCAATCCACTTGAACACACACCAAAAAAATCATTCAAATCGGCTCAGCCGCTTAGAAGGAGTTTACTGTCAACACACGGACAGAAGAATTATATATATAAAAAGAAGAAGATAGTAATTTTATTCAGGGCATCGGGGAAGTCAAGTAAAGTTAGGTAACTTTAACTAGAAATCATCAAGTAAGTTCGCAAGTTTCATGATTAATTGATTACACAGTCTATTTTCGTAAACGTTTCCAGGATTTAAGTTAAAATTGGGTCCTAAAAGGAACTTGGAGAACTTGTTTAAATAACTTAAGGCAATAAGCTACAAATTACCACCATTAGACCAAGATCTTCGCCAAAGTTGTACCACTAATGGTATTTATGTTTCGTTAAAACAACTATAAATTCGGGGTTTCTTCGCAACTTCATTGAATAATTAATAGGCTAGTCTTTTAAATTTCTGGCGTAGGTATTTCCGAAAATCTTCTTTCTAATTCTCTAATCTAATCTAGATTTAGTCGCAAAGTAATATATAAAAAATACCGTTCAATTATATTTAATTTCTTGATGCAATTGGATGCATAATGCAACGCTACATTGCTGCTGGATAATCAGGACGCCGATTATTTTCATGCAATTTGAATATGTTTCAAAATTTTCAAAGTTATTTAAAACCTGGTTTCTTTAATGCACACAATCTTATAAGTTGACAAAATAACCCGCTGAACAAAAATAACTATTGCCTTGTTCTTCGTTCAGTCGTTTGATCTGTGGTGTTTAAGTCGGTAACATTTCATCTTTCATCTTGCACCGTCTTATATACACATACGTAGGAGTTCTTTTTTCCTTTTCTCATCTTAAGATTTTGGTGTGTTTTCCTGCGGAAACTACGCAGGATATTTGAAATATTTTTTAATTTGCTATTTATAGATTTATATAATGATAGACTAAGTAGTACCGTTGTAATATAAAATATATTTAAAAAAATGACTGACTGCTGAGTTTCTTGCGGCGCTTCTTCTCAGCAGTGGTCTCCTCTTGTGAAGCGCTGGTAGATTCTTGACGTGTAAAAGTGCCCGTGCGGCCTATTTACTGAATAAATGTCTTTATCTTTATCTTTATCTTTATCTTATCTTTATTATATTGCGATTTTTAGCTTAAATAGTTCTGAATCATTATCTTTTTTAAAGTAAGTGGGTGGATTAACTTTTTCTTGTTGTTATTCTGTCCCGTAAGCCAGGAGACAACAGTGATAGAGTTTCTTAGAAAAAAATGTTATAATATATACTTCCAGCACACTCGGGAGAAAGGCAATAAAAGAATGGGTGTGTAATTGCCAATAAAACAGTTTTTTAGTGGACTTATATCCTTTGAAATCATAGTTTTAAAGAGTGACCCAGGAGACGTCACCATGGCAACGAGCTACAAAGAAAAGTTGATTGACCCAAGTAGGTACTTAAGTATAAATAATAAAAAACGATATTTTACAATGTACCTAGTTTTTTATCGTAAAAGCGTCAAATTTGGTATGATTATAATAACTACAAACCTAAAAGAAAAAAAAAAATACTAAAAATGGTTAAGGTGAGTTGCGCCCGCGTTGATTCGATTCAAAATCAAATTCAAATCGGAATATAATAATGCCTACTGTGTGGCGGTACGGAACCCTCAGTGCGCGAGTGCGACTCGCAATTGACCAGTTTTTCTATTATTTTCCGATCAATAAACTATATCTCTACCCACGATAATCAGTTGAGGCCGTGAAGACGGAACAAACAAACGAATAAACAGAATTAGAGACATTTCGCACCTTCAGAACAATTAGTGACCTAATTCAAATGTTCTGCTTTCAAACTTCAAGTCATAAATGTATTAGTATAAAGGTCAAATTCGAAATTTAAAATTTCTGAATTAGATCGCTATAGTTCTAAAGGTGCGATTTATAAAACGAGCAATTAGTAAGGATACTCGTAACGCTAAGTATAATAAACGAGTGCAGTCCTTGGTTTGAATTAATAAGTCCACGGTAAGAACTTGTTTCTTTTTTTAATAGGGAAAAGGAGCCAGATAAGCAAGCGGGTCACTTGATAGTAAGTTATCACAGCGACCACTAACATCAGAGGAATCGCAACTTGTTTGACCGCTCGCTAGTCGAATTGGTCCAGAAAATCCGGAAATACAGACTCCGAGAGCTGAATCCACATAAAGACTGTGTGTGGCAAAAAGACTCCATAGACTCCGTGTATTCCCATCAACTATTTATTTCGTATTGATTATCAGATATACGCCTTTTACCAAGATAATTTCTATACAATAGTTCAACGAGGTGTTCGAGACGCCATTCCCGAAGCATCTGACTGAAGTTTTGGATTACCTTGCTTGAATATTATTCGATATTGCCATAGCATTCTTTAGTTTAGACGAACTCTAGATAAAAACCTGTCAAATGCCATGCCATGCCATTTAAATCCGTATGGCCATAATTAAGTCCGTATGTAGTCTGATTCGTATCGAAACTATTTCCACATGTTGAGTGTTTAACTATTAAATAGTATAGCTTGCGCCATCTGTCATCGAGTAGCTGAACTAAATTCGTGTTGTTTTAATTCATAAGAAAATTTTGCCATTTAGAACGCCAGAATACAGTTGAACTTTAATACAAATTTTCGATGGCGCTCATATTATATTCTGATATTATAATTTCGATCGCACTCGTTCCATGAAAAATACTTGAATTCCGTGTCTAAAATGAGGACAGCTTCATCTGTCGTCAAACAGCTAAAACTAGCTAATGTTGTTAATATTTGGAAGATTGTTTTTTTATTTTATAACTTCCTTATGCGTTCTTAACAATCTTAACATAATAATTCAACACAATAGGGAGTGATCCTGAAAATACATAAATAATTAGGTAAGTACCTACAAAATAAACCATTTCAAAATATTTTTATGCGCAGCTAGACTATAGGGAAACATTTTTAAGCGATACCATATTGCTCACATCCATTAAAGGTGTTGGCCAACATTCAAATGGCATAACCCCATTTTCATTAAGCTTACTACCACTTGCAGTGTTCGAATGTCAGGGCATCCTTCACAGACTACTCGAGAATGAAAGAGACAAATCATTTACTGCAAGTTGTAAATACTGGTAGGGCCAATCAAACCGCCCTCGGTCCGAACTGATAGTGCTCGCGTGCCCGCCTTGCGTGTCCATTGATAATCTGTTTTATTGTATTGCCTTATTTAAATTGTTGAAAACTAGGTAACGAATGCTGCCATTTTTAAAATAGACGAGTTTTCCGCGTTATGAGTTGTGCTTTCAAATGTAGTTATAATTTACAACACAGAATAATTACAGTTCTTATTTTATTTTAATAAGCTAATAAGCTAGTAACTTCAAATTGGTACTACAAAACATTTGATTGTGGCTCAATTAATGAAGAATAGTGTTTTAAATTAACTCAGTTTATATTGGCCTTTTTTAAGTATCGTTAATATCCTATAGTTATAATTAAATCATCAGTATGAGTCTTAGGAGATGATGGGTTTAGTTTAAGTAAGATGTGTGTAAAATATTGATTTTGTATTACCAATTTAAAGTCACCCGGTAAGTATAGTATACGAGACGTCTATTACCGTCTAGTTTGCACAATAGCTAAACTGAACAGACTATGTGCGGATAAAGTATTCGTAAACTTGACCGAAAACTTAAACCCGCCAATATTTTTCAACAAGGTCTCTAGAGAAAATGAATTAAATACAACCTATAGTAGGTGTAATAATAGGGAACTTTGCTTTAACAATCTTTGACGAAAATAACCATTCGTTCGATTTATTATAAGGACCAAATTTGTACTAATCGTTGAAAAAGTACCTACCACAAATACGTAAATCGAGCGCCAGACAGCCTTATCACCATTATTTAAAACATGTAATGCGAAGGACAAACTGACTCTAGTTCAATCTAAGGCAATCATTCTTTCCACCGAAACTCCGTCTACTGGCAATTTTCTCCATCAGATAAAACTGTACTGGACTAAACGAATAACTTAATGGGGCCTTGAAACGTTTATACTTGTAGTAGCTGGTCAAGCCCCAAAACCAAGGTTAGATGTTTTCGATTAAGATTGGTTTAAACTACCTATTATTATGGTAAACCACCATAAATCTACGCTAAAAATGGCCATGAAAATGTCGACACTTAGAGTACGGTTCACGTTAATTGTTATTACGAGACTTTCATGTAAGTCCAAATCTAAATAACTGTTTTCGACATTGACTGATTGTTCCTAGAGCTATTAATAAAAAAATCTTTACTGTGTGAATTTATTAAAGCACATTTCGACGGTTAACCACCAATCCCTCCTATCTCAATACCTATGTTAAAACTTTACAGTACACACAAAAAACTTTGTATTTTGGCCAAAAATCGCGCGTTGTCATTTAGCAGGTATTGCCAGGATAACAAAAACACTAGAAATATGCTTTATTTGAAATAGGAGATCTTTCTAATGTGTGCGTTAGAGGGTATTTATCATGAATTGCGAAAAAAAGTTGTTTGACCAAAAATGTCAGTTAGGAGGTATTGGTGGTTAACCGTCGATTTACTTGTTTCTTTAAGACAAAATGAAGTCGATCTTCAATGTAGCGCTCTTAATAGGGACGATAAGAATAGTATCATCATTTCTTAACATTTATTGACGGCAATAACAATACCAAACTTAGATAACTTACGAAAAAACAAACCGTTTAACCGGGTAATCAACTTTTCCCCCGATCTCCCACCAGACCGTTTAAATTAATCTTAATCACTAAATGACTAAACTTGTAAAAGGGAATTAATTTTCGGTCAAACTTCTTGATGACTTGTATAAGCTATACGGCAAATATAATTTGAATATTTTGAACATCAGAAGCAATGTAACTCAAAATTCAAGATTCACCGTTTACTACATTAAGTAGCTAGATATAAAATTGCTAATAGCTTGTCTTGAATATGAAGTTAGAGTATTTTACTTGGGAATTTCAGATATTAGGAGTTATAACGAAAGCTTGGAAACTTGGCTGCTGAAACATTTACCGCAGGCCACTTCGGAATTTAAAGTTAGAAAGATACTTGGGTATATTGAAGACGTGTCCTCCAATTGGGATACCAATTCTAGCGAATATACTACCGAAGGAAGATGCGGGTCACGTAAATTTGAAGACGTTTCTATTTGGATCAATAAAATTGACGACGGTGAGCGATGTCCGGAAATTTTGTTGCGGTGCGAATTTTAAGAATTCGATAAAATAGCTGTTTTGCATGACTTAATAGCTCTTTCAAGGGAGATGTAATTTAAATCAACAAGAGAAGTTTTGCACTCGGTGAAAACCGAAATTCAAATTAAAATTGTTAACTTACCTACTTACTAGTAATAAAGTTAAAGTACCTACTTACTAGTAATAATATACCTATTGATACCAATATCCGCTCCGAATATTCAAGTTGCGGATAGATAAGGTTGCTCGTACGAACTTCAGCTAAAATGCATACGTGCCATTTCGTTAATTTAATACAAAACAGAAACATTCCAAAATCAGTCACTGTTGCATTTTAAAATTAGAAGCTATTCGTATAAGATTTTCAATGCAAGAGAAAATCATTTTGATGTGTCCGTTTTGTATTCAATGAGCGATTTGTCGTTTGCGACTTCCAACTCGAAGTATCACATCTATCCACGGTTTGAATGTAGGAAATGAACATAGACCAAGAATAGGCGCGTTGTCAATGGTTCGCGTTTAAGTATTTGCTCATAACAGGGTCTGCGATTTATTAGGGACGGAGTGATTGAAGATGTAGCCATAAATCTTGGACTTCTTATTAAAAGGGTGTCCGTGTGAAACAATCTTTCTTATATAACATTACAGGATAATAATATCTACAATTTCTTGGGTTGCCGGATTGTATTTATTTAAAAGAAGAATGGTTCGAAGAGTAGAAATGTAGTCGCTACTGGGTAGAGACCAGAGGTAGATATAGGGATGCTGCTTGTCAAACTGACGCAAAAACACGAATGAACACTAAGTTTCAGGTGTCAATGTAAATGATATTGTTCATATTTTTTAAATTACTCTAATTTGAAGACCATTTTGAGGAATAGGGTTTTAAAGTCGGTCTGCATTATTAAGTTTTTGAAATATTCATCTCTTTCGGAAATTTTAACAAAAGTATATTTGACCTTTGTTTGACTTTCGTTTTTGGCTTGAAGCCCTCCTAGGTGTATCTTCTATCTATCAATAGTATGTTTTATTTCACTATTACAATCACTTTTTATCATCAGATATCATTTAATTGTTGTAATTTATTAGAAAATCCCAACTTAAATTTAAAATAACCATGTCATCCATAAAATGTCTGCTAAATAAAAAAAGATATTAAAACGAAACTATTGGGTCAAATACAAAATTAATTAAATTGGTCTCTTAAACTTACCAATTTTTTCGAATTAGAATGTAAAAATCGTGAGTTATTTTATTTTAGTCTATCCCAATTTCGTGTAGCCCTTAGGCCAAGTGATAACGAAGTCATCGGCTTAACAATGTATATCAAACTGCCACCTCGCACTGCGCTATTAGGTTCGTGAGATAAGAGCTAATGCCTTAATGATCTTGTTAGTAGGTACCTATATGATGTTACACTGAAGAGAAGATACAGGTTGAAGTTCCAATTGCGCTGCATAATTTTGCTTTCTAATTAGTTCAAGTTTGATTGTGTGTTTGTTTAGTTGTGATCTTATACACTGCAACAAATACACTGCAACTCAACATACCTCTTGCTTTTAATATTCTTATATCTACATTTATGGAAATCATTAAAAGGCAACACTTCTGGTAACGGAGGGGGTTACGGGGGGCAGAGCACGATAAATCTAGATCAATAGGTTAGGTTAGGTTAGTATTGCGTCAAGGCCGAAGGCCTTAACTATCCAGAAATAGGAGCTCCGCCGAGCGGAGCTCCGTCTAATCCGTCACATCATACATGTCTATATTTTGTTTGAACATTGAGACAATAGTATTTGGACATGGACTTTGTACAAATGTTTATATTAGTACGCAGCGCAGGCACAGTTTATGCTCTGTAATTTTCGCCCTTAAAAAAGTGAGTTACTTCAAATTGTATTTGTTGTACTGTTATGAACTACAAGTTTTGACCTAAAAACATTTATAACAAGTACAATTATTACCTTTGGCATTATGAACTTAAATTATTATGACATAAATTGGCATGACTATGAATTTTATGACTTCCAACAGAAAGACCCGCAATAATTTACATTTCGATGTATAATCATCAAAATTATGACTTAAAACATTATGACTATTAATTCGTATAATGTAAAACGACTTGGCAAACAATAATCGAAACTTTAACTTTATGGCAGTCAATAGAGAGAGACCCTCCAAAATCAAAGTAATGTAGGTACAATAATTCTCGTTAACAACAGCATTTTCCGGTACTACTGGTTTAGTTCAGCTAAGTTTATTTATTAATCAAAGTTTGGTTCACAAATAGGAAATAACGACCAATATTTTACCCCTTGAAGCACTGCAGTCGAAGTGTCGTGCTTCGGGGCTATAATATCGAAAGTGCGCCCTTTAACACTGCGGCATGTTACTCCGGCACGTTTCGGATTCCGCACGTTCGGTGGTGTGAATTAATAGTGTTTACATGTTACTGTGCTAGGTATACCTAGATTTTTAATTTTATTCCTATTACATTTGTCTGTCTGTGTCCCTTTGACGTATGATATCACCGTGACACTGCTTTAAATGTTATTTGGTATGGATCTGGGTTTTTTATGGCATTGTGAAGGTAAAACAAAAAGCTTCCTGACTAGGGTTTGCAATCCGAATATTCGAATATTCGAATATTCGAATTATTCGCCATAAATATTATTCGAATTCGACAGTATTAATTATTCGAATAAAACGAATATTTCGAATAGTGCAAAAATATGTCTGTAATTATTTAATCTAGCGAAACACTACAACAAAATGCCAGGATTAATTATCCTTCACATTAACAACTCCGTGGAAATAGATTTAAATATCAAAAATAACTTCAAATTTAAGACAAACAATATAATTACCTATTTTTCTTTATCTTAGCTAAAATCAAACTTTCTAGAATGAACTAACTACCGTACAGTAATTGGTAAAAGGGGTAGCCAGCTGGCGAGTCCGGCTACCTGCTACATAATGGAAAATAAGTTTTTATCATAAGTTTTTATTTGTATACCATGTATATACACTTGGGAGCAAAGAAATCGAGCCGCCCTTGCAATTTTTACGTCAATGCTAATTGTATAAAGGTCGTAAGTATTATCATGAAAATTCGAATGCCGTATGATAGGTAATGTTGTCTTCTATCGAATGACAAAATTTTTAATGGTAGGGGTGGATTTTTCAGTGCATTTCAGGGCCGAAAACCGCAAGGCTCTCAAAATGTATTTATTAGATTATTTAGAACAGAAAAATACAAGGGAATAATAAATAAAAGAGTTTTATGAAAATTAAAACAAATTATCGATTTTTAATAACGTGTATTCCCTGCTCTACCCAATCGACATGCACGCATGTGATTTTTCATCGAACGCACGAGTTTTTGATGAAATTCTTGAGGTATGTCCGCCCATTCTTCCTCGATCGCTGTCTTGAGCTGGTGCAGGATCTCAGGAGCGGAATCCCTGGCCCGGATTCGCCTCTTGAGCTCGTCCCAGACGTGCTCTATCGGGTTCAATGGTAGGGATATCGACCTCTCTTAGGTACTCCTGAGTGATCCGAGTTGTATGTGGTCCGGCGTTATCTTGCATCAGCATGAAGTTGTCACCGATGTAGCCAGCAAATGGGACCACATGTTCAGCGAGGACCTCTTCAATGTACCGATGAGCAGTCAATCCTCTTGAATTTGGCCCGACACCAGGCCCAGTGACGAACACAATGTCTGTCTTCGCTTCCAAAGAAATGCCGGCCCAGACCATGCATGAACCGCCTCCATATGCGACTCGTTCTTCGATGCAGCTTTGCGAAAATCGCTCTCCCGGCCTTCGGTAGACCCTCTCCCTGCCGTCATTGCCAAAAAGACAAATCCTGCACTCGTCAGAGAAGAGTACTGTCCTCCATTGGTCAAGGGTCCAGTTTTCATGTTCCTGAGCAAAGCGAAGACGTGTTTGACGGTGACTCGGAGTGAGTTTAGGGCCATTCGCAGCCTTGTGTAAAGTTAAATTCTTCTCTGCAAGTCTCCTTCTAACAGTCCATCGGCTGATGGACACATTCCGGGTCTCTCGTAGCTTCCGCTGAAGCTGAACAGCATTGAGTCGTCGATTCCGTAGCGAGTTGACAGCAATGAAGCGTCATCTTGCTCCGAGGTAGAGCGTACCCGGCCAGTGCCAGGTCTTCTGGAGAAAGCACCAGTCGCTTGGAACCTCTGGAACACACGTTGGACAGATGATCGTGTCAGGTTCAGCTGTCGGGCCACTTCACGTTGACCCAACCCTGTTTGCAACAGAGCAATTGCCTGGGCGGCTTCAGACGGGGTAGTATCCATGTTTCTTCAAGGTTTTCCAGTAGAATCGAGAAGAGATGTGTTCAGGATGTCGTATCATAAACAAATGATGTACAGTATGTGAACTAATCAGCTAATTTGAGAGGGGTATTGTTATTGCCCATAATGACGGGATATACCCATCCCCACCACTAAAATTGTGTCATTCGATAGAAGACGAAATTACCTATCATATGGCATTCGAATTTTCATGATAACACTTACGACCTTTGTACAATCAGCATCGAAGTAAAAATTGCAACGGTGGCTCGATTTCTTTGCTCCCAAGTGTATATGATATGGAAAATAAGTTTGTATTTGTTCATTAAAGTTGGCCTGTTGGCAAATCTAACTGTCCACTCTCTCTTTCACCTCACCTTACAAACATGTATGTAGTGTTTGCGGTTAGATTTACCAAATACCAAATGTTGATTGCCAAAAAGTTTAATTTTACATTACAGATTTTACAATTATACAACTTAGAATATTTTTTTTGTTTTATTTTCAAAAATATTCGAATTATTCGAAATATTCGAATATTCGAATATTGGAAATCTAAGTATTCGTATTATTCGAATACTAAAATTGGACGAATATTGCAAACCCTACTTGCGACATTTAATAAAACCAAATCAATGGTACTTTATTTGCGGTTAAACATGGTGCACGAATAGCTTGTTCAAATGGCACGATTAAAAAAATAAAAAAAACTGCAAATTAAACAATTTTACTTGATTACCTGGTCGTTATTTTTTTTTAATATTTCCTCACATTGCTTGAGAAAAGCATTATACAATCCTCGCCCTGAACAGGGATTGCAGGACTCATTTTATCCCAAACTCGTCCAGCAATCCCTTACTTCACGGCCTCTGCAGTAATGTACTATTTCATTCCAAGATAATTGGTATGTTTTTTTTTTCGTGAGGTGTTGCCTAGTGCGTTTGCACCAGATACGCTCAATGGGTTCATGATGCTCATTTAGGAATCCATTCATGAGTGAATAATTCAATGATCTTTTTTAATCTTTAGCATTGGATGAATCTTAGCCCTAGTAAAAGTCAGATTCAGTAGGTCCTGCCACGCCGCTCTCCCTAGTCTTCCTACTACAAAATTATTCTGCTGTGGATATAAAAGTGAAGTCTCTCTAAGGGAGTGGCATTCGAGACTTAGCCACGAACCAATGCACATGCTGTGTGGCTCTTGAAATATCCTCATAACTATAGATTATTAGTTAATTGTCAGTACTGGGTGTACTTATATATACAATAAAGTTATTTTATTTTTTATCACCGCTTATTTCTACGCTGCTGGACCATAATGCTACAACTAGGTATATCATTCCATGTTTAGTATAGTCTAAACTATCACCCGCCAGGGGAAAGGTTGTTTACACTTGAACACCCAGAAAGACAAACCAAAAACATTCGATTCATTGGCAATATTACAAAAAATTACCATCCAATAGTCTGCAATAAAAAAAAAGTTTTTTTTTAATCTCCATATCGTGACGACTAAGATTAGTCAAACATTTCATATGAAATGCAATGAAAACACTTTTAATGTCTTTTCTCATGCTCGGGAATGAGAAAATGAATTTATATTCAGCAACTTTTTATTCGTTGCGGCACTTTGCGAGTCTTCAGGATAAGTAAGTTTAAGTGTCTAGGTTTCAATGTGCTTATTTTCATAAAAAAGTAAAGGACTGCCCTAAAAAGGGAAAACGGAACCAGTACACCCGTTAAATGAGGCTGAGGAAATCTTTTTATGGAGGAAATCTTTAACAACTTCGATCTTCGAAGTTTTAATAGCAGGTGTAGTCAATAATCATACGACAACGTATTTTGAATGAAAAAACATTATAAATACGAGTTTTTCCCATCAAATACAATATCATATGTTCTTTCACAATATTTGTACAATACAGCGGCTTTTTACGTGTGACTTCGAAAAGAAAATGCATCTGACGATAATATAGGTACCTAAAACCTTGTCCTCTTTAATCGCTTTTCAGATGGATTTCAATTATTTACAAAATTCAACTTATTTAATGAAAGGTCCAAATTTATAAAGATCAATCTAATACATTCTAGAATCTTATAATGCTTTAATCCTTGCGAACCCAATCGAGGAGCAATTAATTTAAAACTTCTTAAGCATTTTCGTATTAGTTTGAAAACATACTTTGTCCCTGAATGTAGACGGATTTATTGCACAAAATTGGCGAATTCACTGGAGCCACTTGAAAATTGTAAAGAAAGCTTATGAAAACGTTCACCCCAGCAGACAGGGTACACTTCGTTGAATAAAACTTTTTTTTGCCGACGCTAATTTGGTAGCATGGAAAAAAATATTTACGAGGGCTTTTCACAATATTTTATCCTCTACGGGCCCAAAATATTACCACAGAATATACAAAATCAGTCATTTAATTCTACACGGTTTTGCAAAGGGAAAAAGGTTCAATTCGACGTTATGTGGTCTTAAATACAGAAAATTATTTCATTGTATACTGTGGGACTTAACGTCGTTATGGATTGCATTGCAATTGCCCCCTAAGAACCAACGGTCAAGCACCTCGATGAACCTGCGAGGTTATTCTATTGTTTGTCTACGCACCTGTACCTATAATTAACCCTAGATTTATGTGTAATTTATGCTAGCTATCAAAAATTAATAGTTTGGTAATTTTCTTGACGTCGATCTTTTCATACCTCTACCTCTACATCTTAAACATGAGCACTAATTAATGCAGACCATCAGTGATATTTTTGACAGATTTCAGATTTTCTCCAGGTAATTCCATGGGATCTGTATTTTTTGTTTGGACAAACTAGTGCAGAGTGATCTCTCCGGCAGTCAATGTGAACCAGCGGCCAGCAATCAACTATTAATATATGTATATGTATTTATAATACATATATATATTTTGTTCGTTCCTTGAGTGAGAAAATAGTCGATAGCTAATCGCTTCCTCGCCGGCGGTGGGACAAGTGCCTACAGCTGCAGAAACTTTAGTATTGTCAGGACAAAGGAAGCAAATATTGTTTATGTAAATGATGGTTTTGTACAAGAAAATAAGCAGCAAGCAAGAAAAATCCAGTAATGAAACGATCCTATTCGTTTAATTTTTCCCAGCATCGCTCAAAGCAACTTTAGAAGAAAGAATTTAGCATAGCAAGCTGCTAGCAGGGTGCTAGATTATTCGCGTTGATTTTTAAGGTGGCGGTTTGGTAATGGTTTGTCATATTTAATTACTAAAATATTAGATACTCGATCAAATTACTAATGTAGGTACTTAGTACGTAAAGGCTTTAGCGTCGAGCTGCGCACACGCCGGCCGGTCCCCGCCCCCCCCCTCCTCCGCGCTTCCCATCGATGTAAAAAAAGCGTTGAACGCAATTAGCAACCTGTTCTGGATTGAACGTTAGATTAGAATGGATCATAATTCTTAACTTTTGTAGAATTACTAGCTGTTCCCGTGCCCACTTGAGCAATAAACTTTTTTTTTGGGTTAATGTATAGCCTGTGACACTCACAAATAATGCGGCTTTCTATTGGTAATTTTTTTATACCAATATCGGTTCAGTAGAGCCAGTGATTACGCCTTACAACTTCACAAACTTTACCTCTTTATAATATTCGTATAGATAGGTACTTATTTGTCTTATTATATGGTATATTGTATATTTTCGAAGATGTCGATTTATAGTGGTATTCTATATTTGGGGAACACCCAAATACTCCGAAATATTTTATTCCGAATTTACTAATTCCGATTTTTAAAACCCCGAATTTCATAATTCCTAAGGAATAAAATTTCGATTACTAAAAAACACGAAATTTATTTAACCGAATTTTCAAATTCCGATTGTATATTTTTCCGATTTTTATAACTCCAAATAATGAAAAGCCCGAAGTGTCATTGGCCTGAAAAACAAAATTCCGATTATTAATTTTCCGAAACTTTATTACTAATTCGGAAATTTGATATTCGGGATAATGAAATTCGTGTTTTCAATAATCGGAATTTTATTTATTAGGAATTATGTTTTATAAATCGGAATTAGTAAATTCGGAATAAAATATTTCGGTGTTCCCATTGTAGACACAGGTAACAAAACCGAATTGGAGCACCCCAAAATCCACGTGGTCTTGTCTGTCTTACCCCTAGAGTGTATATAAAAAGCCGGAGACGCGGAGGGAGAGCAGCCCTCGCCCGCTGTGACAAAGGACGGGAGCCGTGCAAAGCGGAGCAGCTGAGGCTGGTCGCCGATCCGGCGACCAGCAAGCCGAAGCTGCGGAGCGGAGCACGGGCGACCGTCCTTTGTCACGCGAGGGCGAAATGGCTGCTCTCCCCGCAGCGCCGGAGCTAAGGCGGAATCTTAAATTGTCACTATCCAGTCGCCCCTGTCACAACAGCAATAACAGCAATTCGTAATTCTGATATTTCGTACTTTTGATTAGTCGGGTTTATTATTAGTCGGTGTAATGATATTCGGTATTTTAATAATCGGAATTCGTATTTTTTATATTTCTGATTATTATTCATTCGGACTTATTATTGTTCGGTGTATTGAAATTCAGAATTTTGCAAATCGTAATTGTTAACGTTAGACATTTTGAAATTTCGGATTTATAAATATCGGAAAAATGAAAAATCGGAATACTTATATTCGGAGTTTTAAAACATTCGGAATTATAATAATCGGCATTATTAAATTCGTGATTCCTATACTCGGAATTTAGTTTTTCGTATTTATGTAGTGTACCCCTATATTTGACTACGTTTCCTATTTAAACGTCCTAGTGTTAGCTTCATTTGTCTGTAGAAAACAGTATCTCTACCATTACAGTATGTAACAATTAACTCAACTGCTATAACATATTCGATAGATAAATCCACAATGTCCTTTCTTTCTATAGTCATTTTTTTATCATTGTCAAATATAAGTAATAAACACGCAGCCGCCAGAGTAGTGTGTTCGACGTAATGGCAATTCGAAGACGTAGACATCTATTTGGATGGGATGTTTATTTCTTCTGAATGCCAGGATTCGGAAAAGCTGTTTGGAATTTGTTGTTAGTCAAGTCTAGTAGTGCTTCAAGTTGAACTGTTTTATTGCAAAAACTGCATGATCTGGAAGTCTTTACGGTTGCGTCATTAGCGAAAAGTATTCAAAGTGGAAGTGTTCGAAGTGTTTCGAGTATCTTCTGTGTCTGTATGTGTTTAGTGTGGTTGTTATGTTGCAATTACTCGTGCGTGCACTTGCGTGCGTGCTTGCTTGCTTGCTTGCTGCATACTTCTGTGGCCCGAGCGGGTGAAGGCTGCGGTTGTAGATAGGCAGTTAATACATTGACTTTCGGTTTATTCTTTTGAATAACAGCGTGGTAGTCGCTGGTTCTTGCGAGGCGTTGGTTATTTGTAGTCGTTTTCCTTAACGATTTTTTACTTAAGTATTCGGAGATTGATATTCCGGGTTTGAAATAGGTATTGAGAATTCTCCAAGATATACTTGATATAGTGATCAGTGGGCCCAAGACAAGATGCATTTCGAGAACGTTATCGTTATTGAAAATATATCGGAGTGACGTACCTGCCGGATCGGATGGTCACGTCGAGCGTTTTTTTTTTGTTATAAGATGGGGAAGCAAACGAACATGTGAGTTGCCTGGTTGCCATAAAAACCAGCAACTCTAGAGGAGTTGTCAGTGCATTGACGACCTAGGGAAGGGGGTGGGGGGAGGGGGAGAGGGGGGCACCGTCACTCTCACTTGACCAAACGAAATGCAGCAGAGTTACTGATACTTCATGTCAATACATACAGTCAATTAATTTGTTTCCTAGGCCCCTATGGACTATGTCAAAGTGACGTTGTCAACCAAAAGTATCTTACATTTCATTGGTTTACAATTGTCACTTTAACATAGTCCATAGTGGCATAGGAATCAAATTGACTGTACATACATGTTGTCAGTTTCCCAAAATAGTTTACTTTATCGTTAAGCGTCTTGGCAAGAACCACATGGCCCTAGTGAAGATGCATTCTGCAAACTTTGTCTTTATCGACAATTTACAGGATTGATTGAAGTAACGTGCGCTATGCACTTATCTAGGGTACTTGATAGTTTGAAATGGGGATTTCTTTAATCTGACTGGTCATTTTCTCCGCTCTTAGGCACTGACAAGATTCATAATGCTAACGTTAGTAATCTTCGAAAACTGACCAAATACGATCGACGTAAGCAATCTATCGCATCAGCAGTATGTCAACTCCATAAATTATGCCACACTCGAAAACACGCACCAAAAACAACAGGGCCTGATTTTCTAGAAACGTACGGAGTGATGATGACGACGCGCTGGCCTAGTTGGAAGTGACCCTGCCTACGAAGCGAGAGGTCCTGGGTTCAAATCCCGGTAAGGTCAGATATTTGTGTGATGAGCGCGAATATTTGTTCCACAGTCATGGATGTTTTCTATGTATATAAGTATAGGTATATTTATCTGTATAAGTATTTATATCGTTGTCTAGTACCCATAGTACAAGCCTAGAGCTTAGTTTGGGACTAGTTCAATTGGTGTGACATTGTCCCCTGATATTTATTTATATAATATTTTTTCCTCTTTGCCGTGTGGTTGCCGGATTAGAATACTGCCACTCCATGACTTCCCGTGGATGTCGTAAGAGGCGACTACGGGAATAAAGGCTTGTAGTACTGTTAGGCGATGGGCTTGCCACCTGTCACTAATACACTGGGAAACATCTTAGTCTTACTTGTGCAAAATGTGGTTACAGAATTATCAAGAAGTTGTTGGTAATTCTTTAGCTCTGCCTACCCCACTCTGGGAATGAAGGCGTGAGTTTATGTATGTATGTAATGTTTTTTAAACCGTCTTGACCTTTATAGAGATGAGGTAACCGGGAGCCGAATGCAGCGGCGACGGTAAAGCTTAGCGGTCACGCGACCACGCCGCGTCGCGCGATCGCTGCTCGCGACGACCGCGATAGTTTTTACTAGAATAGACAAATTTAAATAAGTATATAATTTAAAAAAAATAAAAACAGCCCTGGCAACTTTTAGATCCAATAACTTGTGATTGGCGAAACCGATATCCTGAAAACTTAGCTGATACATAGGTACATACTTACATAAACGTGTGCTATTTATTTATTTGTTTGTTTCATCATGTCAGCCGAAAGACGTCCACTGCTGGACATAGGCCTCCCCCAAGGCACTCCACTCAGACCGGTCTTGTGCTTTTCGCATCCACCGCGTTCCCGCGATCCTTACAAGGTCGTCACTCCATCCATTTTGTTCTTCTTGTTCTTGTTCTTGTTTGTTTAGTGAGCGTTTATTTGTTAATTTTTCTAGTTTTTTTTAAATTCACGTTTAATTGCAAAGATCTAACTTGTTATTGCTCGTGTTAAGTCTGCACCTCCTACTGTATGCAATATGTTAATTTGACACCTTGTCCCTACTAAGGTTGTCTGGAAGAGTCGCTAATCAGCGATAAGACCGCCTGTTGTTTACCTGTATTATTTATAATTGTGCTCCTTCTCTGTTATGATTTTGTTTCATCATCATCTTCATCATGTCAGCCGAAAGACGTCCACTGCTGGACATAGGCCTCCCCCAAGGCTCTCCACTCAGACCGGTCTTGTGTTTTTCGCATCCACCGCTTTCCCGCGATCCTTACAAGGTCGTCACTCCATCTTGTTTTTGTTTGGTTTACAATAAAGTGTTTTGTATTGTATTGTATACATACATAAACTCACGCCTTCATTCCCAGAGTGAGGTAGGCAGAGCTACAGAATTACCAACAACTCTTAAAACTTGTAACTTGTAGCTAATAACAACCGCATTATACTAGTTTTCATTTAAAAATTGCACTGGCTTCTAGTTAATTACAGACGGACGGATTAAAAAAACATTAATAATGTGATTGTTTGTCTATGATTTACCTAATAAACATTTCATAACGTTAGGTTTTCACTCTGAATGTTGTTACAACTTACTCGAGAATATATTCTGTTCACTAAATTTTGCTATATTGTCTAAGGTCATGATTTGGTTTACATATTTGCCATAACCATTTATTTGCATTCCGTGATCCCGTGTGGTTGCTGGGTTAGAATAGTGCCACTCCATGTCTTCCCGTGGATAACGGAAGAGGCGATTAAGGGAATATAGGCTTGTTGTACGGTTAGGCTATTCCTGCAAAATATGGTTACTAAATTATAATCATTTTTTAAAAGTTGTAGGTGATTCTGTAGCTCTGCCTATCCCACTCTGGGATTACAGGCGTGAAGGTATTTGTGTATTTATATAAATAAAACATTTTCTTCTTCTTTTTCTTCAAATGAAAAATTTATGGCAAATCAGGTTGTTATGACAAATAAGATGATCCCTAGATTTTTTTCACCATCTTTATATCAGTCTGTAAACTCACTACTGGACGTGACCCAGGGCCAAACTTGGAACTTACGACTTAGTAAATGTTTACTTCATTATCTGTTTCAGACTATCATCTTCCGCAATAATTTAAGACTAAAACAAGCCTCATCTCATTATAGGCTCAATGCTACATCATTAACGTGGTACACCTTACAATGCCTTAACACAACAGCCACTTCTATACACCTTTGGTTCGCAAAAGCAATTCCTTGGTTGCTATAACAACAACCAACCCCCTATATTTACGGGCCGAAGTCTGCACGATCAACAGTAACGCACCACCTTCGAACAAGAACACCCACCAATACCGACCGTTCGATATTTGAATTAAAACCGCAAAGTAAACAAAATAAATGTGAATTTATTTTAAGTTAAGAACTTTTATGTGTTGCCAGTTTTAAAAATGATTCGTGTGACATTATTATTGTTGACCACGACTTTGGCGCTTTCGGCCAGGGAGCCGAAACAGATAACTCTGGTCAATCAGGGAACGATATCCGGGATGTACATAACACGTTTTCGAACGAAGAGGATTGCTGCTTATGTTGGTATACCTTACGCTCAACCGCCGATTGACTTCAAACGGTTCCAAGCCCCGGACTATACCATTCTACCGACTTGGGAAGGGACAAAGAATGCAACTATTTATGCTCCGGATTGTATGCAGAGTGAACCGACTACGACTGAAGATGTGCAAAGATTACCTTTGAGTAAACACGATAAGCTGTTTATGAAATTGCTTGATGCTCAATTGGAAGAGCCGAGGAAGAAGGAGTTCAATGAGGACTGTCTCTACTTGAACGTTTATGTTCCTGATGGTAAGTAATTTACTATTACATTCAATTAAATTACATTCAATCACGCCTAATAAAAGACTTTGGAAGTTTTTTATTAGACGTGATTTAATGTAATGTAGAAGCAATCTACATATATTTTTTAAGTAACTAAGTTGAGCTACGTAAAGTACTAAGTATCTAATGACGTTATAATTATTAAAAAAATTGCATATAAAATATTATGACCTCGTTCGTTAGTAGAATAAAAATACTTCAAAATTATCATATCAAAATTATTAATATCGCCTGAGAGGCGAACCCAAGCGTTGATGATTTCACACGTGCCAAAAAAACACGAAACTAGTTTAGGTATGTTAATTTAAAGCAACTAGAATCTACTGCTCATTTTTGTATTCTTAACAATCGAAGTGCCACACCGATAAAGCAACAAAAATTGCTTGTTGGTACTTTTTTTTTACGATTTAATGATGTGATTGATGATTTATTTGGCTAACTTCATAGTTTTATACTGACTTTTAAAATACATTTGATGATTCTTTTACTTATGTATGTTCAATCTATGAATTTATTCGTAGAAGAAAAATTGCAACCAAAAAATATTTTCTTAAAAAATGGATCTGTGACTCACCAATTTATTTCTTAGCTTACTCAGATAACGCAAAAAAACCTTGGTTTAACTGGTACGGATCAGTTTCGGTTTATTGTTATATTTGTTCCTAATCTTATGGTAAAGAGAGACACAAAATACACCTTACATAACCATAACATATATCTGTCAACAATTAAAAAATGTCGAATGTTGTTTCAACTATTGTTATACGGGCGACAGCAATCAAAATTCATATATTTTTTAACCAAAAACTGAACCACTAAAAACTTTTACCTACACAAAAATCTGACTCACACTACAACATTCGCGTGACAATATATTTTAATACACGGCGATATCCTCCATGTTAAATAAAATACAATAAAAATAGGCATACGCAGTCCTTCATTAACCTACTTTTCAGAATTCACAAGGTTCCCCTCCATCAGATAAGAGTCATTTCGTAGGGCGGGTAGAACCAATCCATTGCTATTTTCCTTACATCGAAATTACGAAGTGGCTTAGGGAAAAAGGCAATCTCTAACTACTGTGTAACACAGGTCTGTTATGAAGTTTAAAAAAATATTATGGCAGAGTAATATCATTGCAATCAGAATGCCAACCAAAAAATGGGTGTATAAAATCCTTTAGAAAATTACTTGTAGCGCTTTTATGACAATGGTTTTCTTGTCTTTTGCTTCACTTTGTTGACGGCAACTGTCTGCTCGATCGTAGTATTAAAACAACGATTTGGTTAATTAAGGAAAAAATGACCCATGCAAAATAAAACATGTGCCCCTGCCCTGATATTATAGCCCAATCAATGTAATATTTGAATATTAGAAAGAGGCAATACTAATTTTTATTTATTTTGGTACAATTGGCAGATAAATGTCTAAAGTGAAAGCCAAATTGGTTTATGTATTACTATTGTAATGGGAATTAAGTACTGACGTATTATCAAAAACAACTGTTGATTTATCTTGGACTGGTCTTTGTGGTGATCTTCAGTGAAAACCTTTGTCCAACTGCATGTTTTGTATGATATGATGATACTAAGAGCAGTACCTATACATGGATGGCGTTATAATAAAATAGACACGTACGTCGTACAGTCATAATTTTTTTTTTACACAAAATTGCGCTCAAATTTATCTGGCACGCTTTGATACCTCTAGCAGTAACGACGTGTCAGATATTTTTGAGCCCAATGTTGGGTAATATACAGGGTAATTTTTTGATAGGTGCGCACATTTTAATATTTGTTCGCTATTGTAAATCAATAACACAATAATAATCAGTTGTGTTATTTTTACTCTAGCTTAAAAAACATTAGAGATATCGGCGATGTAATGTGATTCTACTAACTTAACGATATTCATATACCCTCTAATGCAGGGGTGCGAGGAGAGAAGTGTACTGTAAAAAGGTTTTTACGGTTGAGGTTTGTAAAAAGTGATTTGGTCCCACACGAGAACGTAAAAATTGGACAATTCGCAAAAAAAAACTGATTTTATTGTTTTAATATATAATATTAACGATAAATAAAAACATGTTAAAATTTGAGCACTGATAAAAAAACCCTATATTATTGCTGGCGACTGTACGATTTCTGGGTGATATTTCTCCCAACACAGGCTACATTTTGCCTAAAGGGTGACTCAATCCCATGTTACATTTCGTCATATGTTTTATAAATAAAGAATTTTGTATTTTGTATTTGTATTTTGTATATGACAATGCTTATGGCAGTATTTATTGATGACATGTTATTGGTAAAAAGGCACGTAGGTAATGTTTGGTATTTTTCAATTAAATTCATAGTTGAATAATAGGAAAACTAAAACTGTGTTCAAATATCGCTGCACATAAATTTTCTATCCAAGTGTGGGAGCTGCAGCAGTTGGCAATATTTTACACTGATACATTTATATTTTACCGCAGCGTTGAAGACGGTTCAATATCGCTTCGTTCGTGAATATTTTTACAAGTTATCGCTTTATGGAGTTCAGGAACTTCTTGAGTTGGGATGATGTTCCTAATACAGAATTATTCCGGGGGGGTTATTATAAAATAGCTATGCAGTTCCTTTTACGGCGAGTGTAAAGGACAGAGCTATAGCAGTTATATAGCTATGTCCTTTTCTCTCAGCGTAAACTGAACTGCATAGTTCGCCTATGTATAGGTACATTCTTTATATTGATGCAAACATGTCTTGTAATTGTTTATGTGCAATAAAGAGTTTACATACATACATACATACATACATACATATCATAATAACCCCTCTGTTTAGTGGACTAGGCCTGACTAATATTTAAAAAAAGAAAGTTTGGATATTTGGATTTTTTTATGTTTATTATGCAATAATGCTTCAACCACTCAACGGATCGGGATCAAACTTGGCTCATATATAAGTTAGGTCCTGGACTAGGACACAGGATTTATATCCCGGAAAATTTCCAATTTCCCGAGGCAATAACGAAAGTCGAAATACGTGGGTGAAGTCGTGGGCAGAAACTAATAAATAGGTGAAGCCGACAAATGATTGCGACCCAAACTTTCAAAACTAATTACTCAGAGCCCCAGTCTATTTTACTGGGTGAAATCATATTGACTTTAATGTGTTTTCGTATCGCTAACATTACGAAAACCTTAAAACCCCGTGACTTCGCCTGGGATACCTATCATCGCCTGTTTTCATAAAAGTTGAAATTCCCGCCTTGATTTCAGGGCAGGTTCCACACAAAGCTAATACATAGAAAGCGTTTTTTATGCATGGCAATATTCTCGCATCAATTGTGGCTAACTTCATGCCGTTTACGATCAGTACCGTTTTTTCGTACAAGTGACAGCACGTGTTTATTTTTACCTTGGCGGAACTTCGGTATAAATAGTGCGAAACAAGAGATAAAGGCATGCTTTTTCTTGTGTTATAATCTACAACTAATGCTCTTTCTTATGGTATTATTATTTTGTACTTAAGTTATGTTTATATGTCGCAATCGATTAAAATGTAATTGAGGTGCTGTTCCTGCCATCTTGTAGCTACACTTCGCCTGCCCCTAGGGTTGTCAATCCAAGTGTGATATATTTAAAATTTCTTACTTAGTAGTAAGGGTGTATAAATATATTATTGATTCTTAACGTGTAAAAGTGCCCGTGCGGCCTACTTACTGAATAAATATCTTTAATATTTTTTTTATAAAAATATATACATATATAGAATCTCATATGTAGAGCCAGGGTAGAATATACGAAATCAGATTTACGTAGAGCGATACGTAGTCAAACATGTAGAGTAAAGCCATAAAATAATTGTTACAGGACTTCATCGTTAGATACGTATAATGGATTAAAAAAATAAACGGAAAAACCGGCCGTATACCTTGTAACGTATAAACGTACATAACCTAGGTTATAATTATAAAAAGAAACATAATGTGTTATTTATTAAAGAAATATATTAGTATTAAAAATTAAAAACCTTAATTGCGACACTTACCTAACAACAACAGTAAAGTACTAAACTTAAATATTAGAATAGGTTGATTGTACATCGCTACTTGTTACTAGTATCCGCGGTGCACTGTACTCGACTCGCAGCGCCTTTGTTTCTATCGAACCGGTCGGGCGTTCCGCCTCTCCCCGCGCCGCGCGGCCGCGCTCGCCCTAGCGCTCGCGCAGCCGGCCAGACAGATTTGGCTTTCAACGCAGGCGCACGTTCACTCTTCTCAGTGACCTCACACGTCGCCGCGCTGCCGATAATTACGCGAGCTTATAATTTATTACATTGAGTTCGTTGTTACGCCTAATATTTTAATTCTTGCACAGTACTAATGCTGGTAATCTAGTGAGTGGTTATACCCCTATATTGGGGTTCCACGTTACGGCTTGAGAGCCTACGCTTTAGTCGGGTGGCCACGTCTGACGTCCTTCAGCCTCAGCTCATCTTCATCTCCACGGCGCTTCTCCGGGAACCAGGGGAGTACTAGCGTGGTGGCGGCTACACCCTTTCAACCGGGAGCAGAATCAGACGGGCATTTATCGACCCCATCCCTACGACCTTTTCGTGTGCTAGCGGCGTTCGGAGAAAATAAATATTATTTAACTTATTTATTGTTTAATTTCACCACTCCAAAACGTAAACGTAGCAACCTCCAAACATTCAACTGAACTGTTAAACTTAGCATTAGAGGCTTTGAGAAATAAGACACTGTCTTCATACGAAGCAGAAAAAGTCTTCGGAATTCCTCGTCGAACTCTGTTGGGCAAGCTCCAT
Organism: Acleris emargana; assembly: GCA_927399475.2. NCBI lineage: Eukaryota > Metazoa > Arthropoda > Insecta > Lepidoptera > Tortricidae > Acleris > Acleris emargana. The sequence continues at coordinate 9,296,510 of OV656851.1, forward strand.
AAAAAACAAGTATATTTTATTAGTCCTAAACCATTACCCTTTCTTTTTTGTTGTCGAGTAAGTTAACATGATTTTTGACAACCCTATCGAAAATACAGTAAATGTATGAAACTACGTTCAGATCGTTACCTGTCTTCGCCTACCATTATCTTTTTTTTAATATTACTATTTAAGAATATTTAGGGTTGATAATCGAAAAATACGTTAAAAATTAATAAGATAGCTGGCGGCAAATTCAAATTTTGTCTATATTTGACGCTCCGGCAGTATGTAGGCGAAGACAGGGCATTTTGCCCATACTTCGCCTACCACCTTTGAAGCCCAAATTGTAGTCATTCTACAGCGAAATTTAGAACTTATGTTACGTTAAAATAAAGTCCTATATAGATTAATTAGTTTTTTAATCTTATAAATCAAAAATAGTTGTAAATCTGTGAGATTTTTTATAAAAAGTGCCAAAACCCAGGCGAAGTCAGGGGGTTTTACGGAACTCTTTTTGTGCCAGTTATGGCGGCTGAGTTCAAAACAATACCATATGACGTTAAAGCCAATATGGTTTTGCCATTAGAATAGAAGCCCCGACTAAGAATCACATCAGCTAAACTATCTTTTTCAAAGAAACGTGTAATCAAACATTTTCCGATACAACCGATGGATACACAGATACCTTCAACTTTGTTTGTGTCTGTGGTTAAGACAGCTGCTGTAGCCTGGTGATTTATTTATGTATTTTATCTACCTATCTGTATTTGTTAGCCTAACGTCGAATTAACAAACTGATCTCGAGAGATGCCCGTCTTAAGACGCGTCAGAAATTACACTTGTCTTTGACTCGACGCGGCGTTAACCATGCGTATCTTGCGACGGACTAGTAGGCAAAGCGTACCCTTAAGCAAAGGAACGTAAAAAGAGTTAACTGCTTCATTCGTAGATTTATCTATTGATTTGGATAGGAAAACCTAAAAAAAAAACTTAAAACAAATACATTTCCCAATATATTGTTGATGAAACTGAATAATAATAACCCGATAACTGATTAGCATTCACTATCCAAAATCTATGCCAATACCGGAGTAATTACTTAATAGGAGGATAATATCAGGCTGCCGTATCGCATATAAATTAAGATTGTCTAGTAATTTATGGATGTTGATTAGCGTCCATCGATTGAGGGGTTGATTAGGCCCCATTTGTCATCTATTGCGTTAAATTGCGACAAAGGGTTCACTAATTAGATTGTTGGAGATAAAGTCAATATTGGGGGGTAAAGCTATATATGCTTGCTTTTTTAGCTTTGTCGTATTAACTTGGTTGTGTGTACCTACAAATATCCATCACAACAGAGTAAAAGTCTGTTCTCCTATTCATAAACTTACAATAGCTAAAGTGTGCTTGAAATATGATTTGTCCTTATCTGTCATTGTGTCATTTCCATTTGACAGAAAGGCGTATTACGAATAAAGGTGTTGATATTTCACAAGCACCAATAAAGTTGTGTAATAGGGACGTTGACTAATTCCGGTTCCCAATACTCAAAACACTGATAAGTAAGATTACTTCGAGTTAACGTAATTGACATTTTCATTTGCGAAATGTGTCAAAATTTTACCTAACTTAAGTCGCAACCGCACTAATAGCGAAGGCGTTCCCATACTAAAAAGCGTTTTAGGCTGAAGCCAAACGAGCGTATTTTTTGAGTGGTGAGTCGCGTAATTTCTGCTCCTCCATTCAGTTTCATAGTAGTAGTAGTACTAGTATGATGAATGGAGGAGCAAAAATTACGCGACTCACAACTCAAAAAATACGCTCGTCTGGCTTCAGCCTTAAAAGCGTGGCGGAGGCGGTTTTAGTTAAGACCGCGCCACACCGCTCCGCTCATTCCCAAAATACCATAATTTGAAAATACCAGGTTACACTTTATACCAGATTCCTAAATTGCCCGGTTTTTTAGGGTTCCGTACTCAAACTAGGAACCCTTATAGTTTCGCCATGTCCGTCCGTCCGTCCATTCGTCCGCAGCCTAGGTCAAAGACCCTTAGTACTAGAAAGCTGTAATTTGGCATAACAATCTGAAATATATCTTCAATGAAAACGCATATACCTACTACTACTATAGAAAAACTAATCATGACTAAGTAGACTTGATTAATTCCTGCGATACAGGCGACTGAAGTTTTTATACCTACTAAAATCACCTAAGACAGCACCAAATAACTTTAAATAGAGAATTAGTTCATACTTGTTTTTTTTTTACATAGTTTTTGGTAAATAAAGGCTTCAGGACCCTACACTGAGCATTGTCAGACATGCTCTGCCCGGATTTTTTAATTTTAGAATCTTAGAACACGTTTAACAATAAGTCACACCCTGATATTAGTCGGTGATTAATTTCGGGGTAAGTGTATTTACCTAATTAATTTGTAATACTATTAACATCTCTTTTATATTTATCTATACTCCCTGTGAAGAACTTATCTTTCTCCAATTAAAACTTCTATATTGTTTTCCTTGTCCAACTTCCAAGTTCAAACAAAGTCTGCGGGAGCCCGATATTAAAAATAAGTTTGGCTGCCGTGATAATGCAACAAATAAACGATAAAACTTTAGAATAGTTTTTACTAATAGTTCTCCAACTCACGATAAAAGCTTTCACTTTCTGTTCAGAGGAATTTCCCAGTTTTGTTAAAAAACGTTGGTAAAAAAATAATTGCAAGTAGTGGGCAAACGAGCACTCGAACCACTTAATGGCGAGTGGAATCTGAGAGCCAACTTTATTTATTTACACTATCAATACTGCAATCCTTAGGCTTCAAATGCGTTGCGAACCCTAATAATAACCGGTACTTTACCGGTTGTCATATTCCCACATACTGAAACAACAATATGATCATTATTGCTTGGCGGTAAAGGATCTGACGGTTGTAACGATGCGAATGTACACAAAGCCCTAACACTAATAAGCGCAGTTACACCAGCAACTATTCCCTGAAATCTTTGAGCATCTCGTATTACTTATCACACGAAATGAGTTTGTCAGCTACAAAGTCTACACGCGCGTATTCGTCAACTGAATTAATCAGTACTTCGTGACGTTTCTATATCAATTAATGGATTGATTTGTACATCAGCCCTTGTATTTGCCAAAACAAAGGTCACGACCCGGATCCGTGACGTCCAATGGTCCCAAGTGAGGATTGGTTAAGTTTGTTTAGGCTACCGTATTGTTCTTTGTATACTCAACCTAAGTGCAAGTCACTCGAACTTGTCAAAGGGCTTGAACCTATTACTCTAATAGGAAAGTTCTAAAGAGCGATTCTATTTATCTTTCGAAAGTTACGGTCAGCGAAATTGACGTATTTCACAGAAGAGAAGGTAAAAATTTCGGGCGTGTAAAACAACGTCTTACAAAATCATCATTTAACCTTTATCAATTTTGCAAACAAGTGATTCCGGCCACGGCATTTAAATTGCTTGTGGTTACAACCTAATCTATGCTCTATTAACATATGTTTACAGTTTGCGCACAAGTACGTACGTGTTTCTGAAAATAAAAACTAAAATAAAGTAAAAATACACTTTAATAATACTTTCTAATACATTTTCCACACGTAGGTACTTTAAAGTAGTCGAATGAACGGCCCCTTATTAAATTACTCCATCTCTCGTTTCCTAAAATTATGTTCCGACGGGAGAACCTTATACAGGGTCTAGTCATAATTTCGCTCGCTAGATCTGCCAGCAGCAATTTCCTTTGTTGTGATTCTGATATGGAGGGTGACGGTCGGTGAAGTGATTATCATACAGGCATTTCATGTTAGTCTTCGGGATGGCCACGGATTTTGAGATTATAAAAGTCCACGGTCACAGATACAACGCAGAGCTATTATGTTATTTTTCGTCTTTTGCACGATGAATCAGCAAAATTATGGGCACAAGAAAAATAACACCAAGAAGTCCGCCTTTTTCACTTCTTATCGCTTTCCCCCTCTATTTTTTCTAAATCAAACTACCTTCACCTATTTATGTTTTAAAAATAAAGTAGCATGATAGTATGAGATTACCAACTTTCTACAATAATTGATTACAGTTCGTTGCATGCGGCATCACACAACCATTTTTAACTGACACTCTGAAAAATAGTACACCTTGGGAATTTGCGGGAAAATTGCGATGTTTTATAGTAACTTTCCTACATGCATGTGCCTTGTTAGACTGGCTAATAATGCAGTTATTTATGCAGGTAATTGCCCAGGAATGCAGGTATTTTTGTAATTTCTTGTTTGCTTAGTAGGCCAACTATTACTCGCTAACTATTTCGTGTAGATTGAATTAAAATTGCTAAGCAATTTAATGACAAATGAACAGAACCTTAAGTTTGAAATGAATTTTCGATATAGTAGGTTCTCAATATACAAGCTGCGTCTACTTTAGGGTCAAGTTCATTTATAAACTTTTAGTTATTTACCCATTGTAAACAAAACAAACTACCTAGACGATACTTAAAGATACTCAAATGTAAAAACCGCATTGAAATCTATTAACCAGTACCAGTTTCAATGACGAAGACTTATATTTTAAACGTCACGTAGTGATGGAATCACTAGAAGACGCATATCCTTGCCATCTTCTGCTGCATTTATGTTATTTTAGATATTTCACGTTATTTCATTCAAGCGTGGCGACACTTAGTAATTCATTTTGCTACCGGGATCAAGAATAATTGCCGAAGCCATTTCTGCAGGCAAATTTAATTTCCTGATAAAGATTCCCTCACAGGATTCTTAACCTTCTTCAAATTTAATAAAAGGTTTCATTTTTTGGGGATCTAATTTCTTGAAATTTTATCAATGAAGTCGAATTGGGCAATAAGTTTCCGATGATCAGATAAGATATTTCGTTACAACCATTTCCACTGGCAATGGCAGCAATTCGACTGAGTTTTTTAGAAATGTAAAAAAGTAAGTACATTATTTTGTCAAGCAATTGAAATTCAAATTGAAATTCAAATTTATTTAATGCAAGACATATTACAGGTATATAGATGGAATTACATGGAAAATATACATATGACACCCTGCAAGGGCGTAGCAACTTAGGACAGTAGGGCTAGGACCTAATTATTAGAATAAAATATTAGCTACCTACGAATATTGCACATATCAATCATTCTTACATAACTTATTTTTAATTATGTATAGTTTTATATATATATTTTTCTCATTTATTTGTAATTATATTACTTGTACTGTAATGTAATACTTAGTTGATAGGCACTCGGAATTCTATTAGGTATTTTTATAAAGGATTGCTGAGATTGTGCCAATATATTGTTAAAGTTAGCATATTGGCCTGATTAATATTATCAAGTATTTTAGTAGGTAGGTACCTAAGTATATATTTCATTTTTGAGCGGAAATAATCAAGAATTGGTTAATGTAGAGTATGGAAATAGTCCAGAATATTAAATGATCTAGTAAATTTGCAAAGCAGTAATGAATCTATGCAAAAGAAGATAATTTCACAAAAAAGTACATATTTTAATGAGCTATTTCTGTAAAATTATAGCTCGGAAATCATAGCGAGGGAAGTTTTACAAATCACAAAAACAAAGGAAAAGGGCAAAACTTGAGAGGGCTGTCAAAATGTGTGGAATTCACACATGCACTGCACTCGATGCAACCGTTCGGTAGCTTACGTTAATCCTGTCATCCTTCAAGATAACTTTTTAAAGAAATTAATACCTTAACTGTAGCGTCTCAATTTATTTATGTTATTAAGAATTTAGATTATTAGGTATTCGAAAGTTCAATAATATATATTTTTTCAAATGCAAAGGCTTTATCTTGTCTTGGTGTCCCGTTGATGTAGGAAAACATATCAATCATTATGTGGTCGTCTTGCTAAAAGATAAGATAAAAGATAAAAAGATAAAAAAAAATCATTTCTCCCTCTGACTGTCTTGTAAGATTTTGGTGTGTTTTCCTGCGCAAACTACGCAGGTTATTTGGTATATTTTTTAATTTAATATTTATAGATTTATATGATGCTAGACTAAGTAATACCATTGTAATATTAAATATATTTAAAAAATTACTAACTGCTGAGTTTCTTACGGCGTAAAGGACAGAGCTTTGGCAGTTATATAGCTTTGTCTTTTTCTCTCCGCGTATACTGAACTGTATAGCTATGTCATAATAACCCCCCTGACGTACCCAGCCAAAACAGCCTTTGCTTACTGCGCAAAAACCTGGAAATAAATTTAATTTATTATGTAAAAAATGCCACACTAAACTTACCAGTATTAGCTAAATATCCATGAAAATGCAAAGCTTTAGAATTATCCAACCCAACTAAACTAGGTGTCCTTATAGCAATTTCATTCGAACGTTATCGTGGCCGACTTGAGGCAACATATTTTTTACAATTTTACTGTATTTGAAATAGGTACCATGATCATGAGCCCTATTTACTGTCTTGTATTCCAAACCAATTACCCTTTTACACGATTTGGTTACCATTACCGTCAAGTGATGGAGATAGCGTTAACATTAACACTATCGTAACGAATTACGTTTGAAATTATTTGCAAAGTGAAATAGAGGCTCTGATCTGTTTGTGCCAATACGATGGTGTTTTAAAGGCTTTCAACACAACAAATAGGTACCACTAAATACTAATATTCATTTGACTAAAGGAGACAAAAGTTACAGGTAGTTGGAGGCGAGGTTTAACCTAATTTAAGCGACGCTTTACATGTTTAACATTGAGATTCAGCTGGAAATAGCTTTCTATTTTCAAGAGACTTGTTGGCGTAAAGAGGGTCGCATTCGAAACAGAGACGGTAAAACAATTCCCAGATCCGTTTCCACAACCTTCAACCGGTTTTAAGTGCCTGACCCGCATTTCAGATCAATTTCCACACGTATTAGTCTCTGATCCGGTGATTCGTCAACATTAAGGAGCGGTCGTTACACGGTATCGTGGAGGAAGGATAAAGTGATCATTTACCATCTTGATGAATCATTTTGAATGATGGGGGATAGAATCGGTTGTTGTCAACTGTAAGGTCAGAGTTTTTTACCTACTTTAGCGGCGGTGGCGGTGCCCCTGGGGGCACGCCTTTAAAAGCCTATGTAAAGTTCTCAAGGGGGATATCGATAATAGTTATAGCAAAAGCCATGTCACAAAAAATGGCCGGAAAAAAGGATATTTTGACCAGTTGGTTAGCGGGCCGAGGTTTGGCGAGACCTGCTAAAATACGTCAGGCAATCCCATTTCCGCCCAGGCATATATTCATCATCATAATCAAATCATCATCATTCGTATATTCATCTTGCCCTTATCCCAATCATTAGGGGTCTGCGCAGCACGTCTTTTTCTTCCAAACAAGTCAAGAAACCGTTATCTCACTTTACAGTATTCACAATAAGGAGACACCCTCTTCTTTTTTTGAAAATTACGCGCAAGTATTTTACTCCTAAAAAAAATAGTCTCATCACATATTCGTTTTTAAAAGTCATCCTTACCGAGCAACCGAGCATGTTTGAGACACGTAATACTTAATTTCCGAGAATCGTTTCATTGCAATGCTTCAAACTTATCAACGACTCAACATTATAGTTTAGTTTTGAATTATTGTTCAATGATAAAGAGAACTCTCGAATGTCGTCGACTACAAACCCATTTATTGTGTTCTAGTTTATCTTTCTTCGGTGCATTCTCGTAGGAACGGTTAGATAATCAAATCGTTTTAATGTGCTAGATGTCTGTCGACCCAGAATATATCGTCTTTCCTTTACTTTAGTTCTACTCTATCCAACTAATGGAACTGTGTTGTACCAAAAGAAGTAATGTCTTGCTAAAATGGGAAACAATTTTACATACTAATCGCAAAAGCTTGAAGTGGTATAATAGTCGTATTCTTATTATTTACTTTTAAGTGTTCATCCTATGCTAAATTAAAAACTTCATCAGCTTTCTTCTTGGCGTTTCAAGTAACATCTTATACTTTTAATTTAAACACTAAACCTTCGAATTTGGCTGTACATTTGTGTTACAGACAAATAAAAAAATACCTAACGATAATGCAAAACTTCAATGGAAATTTGAATTCGCTTATTTTTCCGACGACCTTTCTGAATCAATAATTATTAACGACTCATAATTAAATTTCTAATGACCCATTAGTTTAGTAAAGTGTTTTGGCTTACGTAATGACTTTCAGCATGATTTTTAAGATGCGAATAGAAAAATTAATTCCGCCCTGTTTTGGTATTGACCATTAAATATAGCAAGGTTTAATGAAGTACCTACCTAGCGAACATTAAATATGCATGAACATATAAAACATCTGAAATTACAGTACCTATTTGAAATGTCCAGGTAGGGGAAATAAAATTATCTATTGACAACGTAATTCGTACTTAACAAACAGTAACAAGCATTATTAATGGTAACAATTAGAAATTAAACGTATTGTATCGCAAGAGTAAACCCAGCCAGCAAATTACCCTGAAGTTCACTTTTAATTAATTACATTGTTGATCCTGAAAGATCTCTTTATTTAATGTTTAATGTTTATTTGGGCACAAACGGTACAAATAAAGAAACAATATTACAGAAAAACTTACATAACACATTGACCAGTGAAGTTGACACAATTAACTAATACAGTACAGAGTAACACGTCAAAAATGTGTGCTTACATAATATTAAGTTTAATTACAGACAACACTTAATGTTTAGACAACGCAATTTTAAATCTAAGAAGGGAAAGACTAAATATATCTAAGATATATTTTAAATAAACGAATACATCGTTGTTAGTCAAAAGTAAAACATTACCTTGCATAAGAGAAGCTTCAGAGTTCCACATAATTCTTAAGTCCTCTTGAAATCAACTTGGTATTTTTCAGCAAGAATACAATTCACGAAGCTTTTCTTTGCCTATCCAAGCGAACAAAGTAAAAACCAATAATAAATTCAATTCAATAAGAATGCAGTACTTTTCAACAGCAATTATAAAACACGAGCGAGCAGTATGAACTCGGACCCCTGAACTGAAATGACTCTTTTACTCTTCAGTCGCTAAAACAGTTTCAACCTTTTACTCTAAGTTTTAAAGTTGCAATTATTACAGAAACGTTTGTTTGCCTTAGGCGCAAATGTCTGGTGACCAAGGTGGCCAAGTCAATATTGGAAATTATGTTTATACTTTAAACTGACCGAGTGACCTAATGACTAGCTCAATAATGACGTCAATAACCCATTACCTACAATAAGCTTTACGGTTCTCAAGTAAATGCCTGTCATTAATGCAGCTATTCCGTGCCAATTCGCCCAGCCCATTCGTTATAAAGCACTTGAACATAGCTTTGCATAACCTTAATCCCTTTGCGACCTGAATCTGGTAATGCGACTGTAAATAGGTGAACTACAGTATTTGGAATGATTTATAGAAGTTTCAGTTACTGAACATACATTTGTCGTTTGAAATATAAGATTTGAAAGGTTTTTAAGACAATTATTTTGATGGACAAAAAATACGGAAATAGAGATGCCATTATATTTACATTTTGTCCTAATATTATCATCATCATTACTTTATCAGCAGATAGATGTTCTCAGCTGGACATCTCTTAGGATTGCTACAATGACCATCAAGTATATCAAAGAATGATACAGATTTTCTTTAAAGAATAAACGAAAATTAAAGTAAACAAATTGGTATTGGGTATAAAAATCTGTTAATAAATTAATGATATCAATTGGTGAATGGGGGAGAGTAGCGTTTTGCTGACGAAAGCCTTCTCAAATTGTAAAGTTTATTAGGGGACATTCTCGGAATCTTTTAATATTCTTAATTTTTGTATGAAAAGAAAACGTTTTCAATGCAACAAATGCTTCCGAAAATGTTGTCAGCAATTTCTTGGGAAGATTTCTTTGCTTCTGGGAATTATTTTCTTCTTTGATATTTATATCATGTGTATACGTATAGATAACCTTACATATATGTATTAAACGATTTCTCGAAAAACATTTTCAACGAGGGTGGAGTTTGGGCAAAGCAAAATTTATTAAATTAATAAATTTTGCTTTGCCCAAACTTGAAATGTATTTTAAAGTAATAAATATGCCTTCAATTGTTTTCAGGTTTAAATATCGAAGGCTATCCAACTATGGTCTGGTTTCACGGCGGCAATTTCATGAGAGGCAGCCCTAACGACATGAACCCTTTTCATCTTGTGTTGAAACAAAAGGTAAGAACAAATGAATCTTCTTCTTTTTTAATTCTCTTCTTAAATTTAACAAATAATGCTTGGATTTTACTAATTTCAGGTAATATTCGTATCAGTAGCATATCGTCTGAATATCTTTGGATTTTTCTCCACATTAGATCAAGAGGCTACTGGTAACTATGGGTTATTGGACCAAGTTGCTGCACTGACCTGGGTCAAAACCAATATAGAGGCATTTGGAGGTGACCCGGAAAATGTATGCATTTTTGGGCACGATGCTGGAGCTGTTAGTGTAGGTTTACACTTGGTTTCCTCATATTCATCAGGGCTATTTCAAAAAGCTATAGCGATGAGTGGAAATGTTCTGTCACCTGATACTGTAAATACACCTAGGAGGGAGCTAATAACGGTTGATAAAGTGGCTACAGCTTTCAGTTGCTTCCGTAAACCAACAGCAAAACTACTGGACTGCCTTAGAAGAGTGCCCTATCAAGCCCTTTTAGAACTAGGAGAGCCGTTGACGGAATGGAAACCTATTGTGGACGTTGGATTTAATAACGTCTCAAGTCCGTTTTTACCGGACCTCCCGAGTAAATTATTCAAAGATGAAATCTTCAGCCCCGTACCAGTATTAACTGGCTACACAAACATGGAGGATGCATTGTTACTGGCAAAAGACAGCGATGATACTGGAATTAGTCAACGAGAGTTTGATGTTATGCGTGAAGAAATTATTCTTTCTGATATAACAGTTGATAACACGTCATGTTTTACAAATCAACATCACATTCAAGACGCTGTTTCATTTTTCTACAAACCGATACCACCGACTTCGAATGAGACAATCTTAAGAAAGCTATTCCTAGACTTTTATACGGATAAGGTGCACGGTGCTACAACTTATCAGCTAGCAAAACAACTAAGTCAACACGCACCGGTATACCTCTATCGTTTCGACCTGAAACCCTTCTCTGATACGGCCAACGAAGACATCCCTGGCTGGATTTCAGTGCCACACAACTTCGATTTAATATTCACTTTCGGTTTGCCCTATTTAGCGTTGCCTGCGGATTTGAACAAATGGGACTATCGAGATAAGAGCATCTCTGAGATAATAATGAAAATGTGGGCCAATTTCGCCTGGTACTCGAATCCGACTAATTCCGGTGTGATAATCGATTGGGCCGCTTTTGAAATAGAGAAGCCTGGGTATTTGATTATAGATCGGCATAATTTTACTATGAGTACCCCGGAAACGATTAACTATAAGGCGTTTGAGTTTTGGACAGATTTTTACCCTAAAGTTGTCGAAATTGGTACAAAGTGCTGCAAAGAACCCCTGGATGACTCGGGTGCGGAATCAATAGGAACAAGACGCGTTTTTCAAAGTTTAATATTTCTTCACATTTTATCCGTATTAGTCTCTTAGCAGTATTAACTAGTTATATCCTCTGAAAACGCGTTATTTTTATAAAGTTTATTAACCGAAAAGTGTTTAGTTTACTAAAAAATATTGCTATAAACTGTTAAAGCGCAGATGTTATTTACGTCGACATGGTTCTAGAAATAATACTATCTATGATAAGAGTTCTTTGTTTTATTGAAGTTTTCCCCAGAAATATATTAAGTAGGTGGCGGTGGTGGTACTAGACATGGATCCTGGACTTAATTACACGAGGAAATCATATTAAATAATTATGTATTATAATTCTTAATTCGATGTGTTTGCTGATGCCAAAACACACCATAGATATCTTTTGACACAAAGCATTATTTAAAAATAAAAAATCCCATAGAACCATATCGATATAGTTCGATATATATCGATATAGTTCTGTGATTTTTCCCATGCAAAACAAAGCAAGGCAAGGACAAAAATACAGGGTAAAATTATTTCGAATAAAAAGCCTAGCCTGGTTTTAAAGACCTGGTTGTAAGTGAATAAAAAATTATAATAACCTACCTAAAGACCTACAAGCAGAAAAAACTTATACAACTTTCATTAATAAACTAAAAATATTTTTAATTAAGAATTGTTACTACACCTTGTCAGAATACCTAGAAAATTAATTCATTAAATAGATTTGTAAGAAAATATTCAACTACTCTTTTTATTTTATTTTTGTTAACGTAAATATATTAAGATTACAGTTGTATATAGAAAGTGAGCTTGATTTTATATTTTGTAACTTTTTAATGTATAGGTAAGTACTAACTTACTTTGTTATATTTAGGTTATTTTTATTTATTTTTAAGATTGCTATACCCTAATACCATACATGTCCATGTTTAGCACTATACTACTCTTTAAGAACTTTGTATATACCATGGATGCAATAATATATCCTAAGATTTTGTAGGCTACTTCCCTTTGAGTGATATATACTTTTAGTAATGTCAACTAAATGTATTAAAACGTAGAGATCTCTATTACAATCTCAATGTATACCTTTCCCTATCACTCTCACGAGTTAATGGACATACGTCATGTTAGTTAAATTAGCTGTACCTAATCCAATGACGTCTCAAAACGGATTACGGTACCTGAAAATACTTAATTCAATTCTTTAGAAAAAGCTAATCTTTGTCCTTGGGACTTCCAAGGTCGATTGGTCACGCCTGACCTTGCCTCCGTCACGGCTGACCTATGCTTGATAATATCTGGACGTTTTACAGCTAATACTTTTCATGGAAAATAATACATTTGGAATTCTAAGAACCCTGACTTTGTTTATATTTAGCTATTATTATGTTTATAATTTTAAATGGTTAATGCAAGAATGACGACGCGCTGGCCTAGTTGGTAGTGACCCTGCCTATGAAGCTAGCGGTCCTGGGTTGAAATCCCGATAAGTGCAGATATTTGTGTGATGAGCGCAAATATTTGTTCCTGAGTCATGGATGTTTTCTATGTATTTAAGTATACATTTCTCTATTTAAGTATTTATATCGTTGTCTAGTACCCATAGTACAAGCCTAGAGCTTAGTTTGGGACTAGGTCAATCGGTGTGACATTGTCTCCTGATATTTATTTATTTTATTTATTTATTTTAGTTTTAGAGAACGGTCATCAATGTTCAGCAGTGTTAGATTAGATGGAAATTTAGGAAAAGATACGTTGTTTTAACTGATCTTCTTGTCTTATAAAATGACGACAACCAGCCTAGTTAATAGTGACCCTGCCTACGGAGTTGTAAATATATCGAGGTAATCCTAAACCTCGAAAAAGTTAGTTAAAACGAAGTGTTATATTTTTTGCAAGGTAAAATCGATCTTAATAAACGATCTGTAATTGTTATTGTTGCATACAATTCAATACAGCGAAATGACGTAGGCTTGTGCAGGGTGGAGGACAATTTTTATTTTGAATCTCTGCGCTGTAGTTACCCTTAGTAATCCACTATAATGTCTTTTTTTCATTGAATACTCGTGTAACAGACTGGCACACTGATAAATGGCACGTGCTCTCAGGATAATCACGGTATATTGTTCTTTTAGTGACGAAAATGGTGAAATCCCTGCGTCATTCTGCTTAAGTGGGAGTCTGGAAGTCGCCTTTTGTGACGAAAAGTGCTGCTGTGAGCGCGCAGTTACAAAGGTGCATTATTTGGTAGACAGTTGCAAATGCATTTATACTTCTTTTTTTGTTTTAACAACCTTTAAACACGGACTTATACAGGTAAAATGCAATTTACCAGTAAAAGTGGAGTTTACTTGTGAATTTATATGGGTTAAGTAAGTACAGCTAAAATTTCAAATATTGAATATCTGGAAAACATGTTAATATAGGACAGTAGTATTTTTTTTATATAAACGAAATTAACATATTAAGTATGTTAGTGTTACAAATCCACGTCGGCCCTCCCTACAACTTAATTTTAGGTGGAGGACCTTGTGGAGGGTCTGTCCGGATCGCTCCACGATCTTTCCCTTTACCTAACTTAAAGTTTCAGAGCGGGGGTAAGAAAACCGTTAAGAAGACTATACTGAATAGGAGATGGTGATCGTAAGATTGTAATCTTGAGATGGCGATTGATTGCCCGTTTGCCTTCTCCATGCAATAAAAACCCATTGACGGTACCGTAAACCGTAAATGTGACTGGGCAACACATTTTTACCAAGACAGCATGACTTTGGTCTACCATTTTGTCCTTGACTGTTAATTCTAAAGGGGTCGCAGATAAGTACTAGGGCTCCTGGTCGTGTCCGTGTTTCGTGTACCCGTAGCCGAATCTCCGTTACCGAGTAACACGGCAACGGAGATCCGGCCCGTTCGACACGTGAAATTCGGCTACGTGTAATTAAGATACGTAGCTCCGTGTTACACGGAGATACGTTTCTTATTTACACGTAGATCCGATCCGCCCGTGAATTTTAAGCTTTCATTCAATAACCGTGCGGAGCGGAGCCGAGATCCGCAGATACGTAGCCGAACGCAGACACGGATACGTATCTTGGCGTGACCGTGTAGTTCGGGAACTTAGCACCGCCGGTGCTAAGATCACGGAGCTACGGTTCCGCGTGTAACACGGATATCAGGACCACTAATAAGTACCTAGTTTATCAGTTTAAATCAACCTCGAGTACTATCAACCGCCTGAACACGACGGTGCTTATCGAGCCGGGGAGGCTTTCTGTAGGTACCTACTTGTTAAAGGCTAGTAGGTAAAGACAATAGTATATCGATGAACTTACAGTGCCATACAATCAACAACTTTAATGTCTAGGTCACAGGAAATAAACATTTAATCGTGATGGAGTATTTGATGATTATTATTATTTAACACATATTGATTTGGTTTTTCAAAATTATCTCAAGACTACGATCTCAAGACTGCAATCCTAAGGGCCGTATTAATAAACTTATCTCGACTGTAATGCTCGTCTCAAGACGTGTTAAAAATGACAGCTTTGTATGGCTTGACGTTTAGTTTGACGTATCTTGTGACGTGACGGGCATCTCAGCTAATATGAGTTTATTAATTCGGCCCTAAGACTTCAGTTTAGTTTAGTTTATTTATTCATACATACATACATACATAAACTCACGCCTTCATTCCCAGAGTGGGGTAGGCAGAGCTACAGAATTACCAAGCACTCTTAAATAAGTTGTTGATAATTCTGTAACCACGTTTTGCACAATCAATCAATTTATTCATCAATGTAATATTACAAAACAAATTGCATTGCATGTCAAAAAATAGGAAATTACATTGAGATCGTGAAAACATAAATACTAATAATCAAAAAATACAAGAATACTTAATTAATAATAATGAATTAAATAAAAACAACAGCAATTAAATATCGAATAATGGTCACTTGTAATGCTCTGGTAATGCGTTGCCAACCCTGAGGACCAAGAATGCCTCTATGCTAGTATTTTCACAGGTTGTCTTATCCGGTTGACTGTTGAGCCAATATACAGGTGAGCGATTTCAATTTTATATACATTTCACTTCAGCACTCGGGTCTCGGTCCTTTAACCGACGCAGCGGCAGTACCGAGAATTGAGAAAATAACGACCAACCAAGAGAGATTTTCCCCTAGTCGACATAAATTGAAGGAAATGAATAAGTTATATCAACTGAAGCTGATAATAACAACAAGTTAAATTATGATTCAACTAACATCTTAGCTGATGCCTCTAACGTATTGTTAGACTCGTATATAATCCAGACGAATATTTATACAAATTACAATCTTGTTTAAAACAATCATTTTAATTCAATGTTTGGTTCTATCCAGAACGTGGTCTCTTCTTGTGAAGCATTGGTAGATTCTTGACGTGTAAAAGTAACCGTGCGGCCTACTAACAAAAAAAAAAGAAAAAAAAAAAAAAAAGTTGTTAAAAGGTTTGCAAGCTACCTTCATTTGTTTATTATAATAAAGTAAACACCAAATTCCCCTGCAAGAATTACTCTAACAGAGAGCTCAAATGTAACCTTGTTTCATGGTTAAGCACTCTCACATATGAGGAAACAGAAGAGGTTTTGAAGGGGATGGTCTAGATGGACATAAGCACACACATATACACATGCACACACGTGCACACACACACATATACACATACACAACGCACTCACATAATATTTAAAATAAAAATCTATAACCTTAACTTTTAAACAGCCTTCTTTAGTATTTGTTTGTTTTATATAATTCCCAAACTTCTTTCATTTTTATTATTTTTTGTTCTCATTTCGCATCATTTTGGCAACTCAAACAGCAATTGGTTACCTACGACACAGGCTGTGCCTAGTGTAGGAACCACTGTATTTTGTTTTGGGTAACCGTAAAATCTCTCTAATCTGTGCAAACTATGTTCTTTTTTCTTGTTTTGTATGTCATTTGTAAAGAGATCAATAAATAATTATGAATTATGAATTATGAATGGTTTTTATCTTTATCTTTTACTTATGGGTTTTTTATTTGCCAGGAATTACTATTTGCATCAATTATTGGGCATTTAAGACCCAAATGTCGTCGAATTTAGCTTATTCAATAATATTTTACGCCGGTACTCTTTCTTGTCTCTGTATTTATCTCTGTACTGCCGTGCAGATCCTAAACCACAGTAAGTGCAAAAAGTAAGTTTCGAGAAAAACGCAAAAAACCCTTTCAATACACTTTTTTCCCTCTTTACCTACAAATATTTACATTTTTTTTAATGTAAAAATAAAGTATGGAAGACACAGAATATGATGACATAAATAAAAATATTTTCAAAGTGTCCTGAAATAAAATATTTGGATTTATTCAAATTTGAAACATTTACTGTACCCTAAGATAGATATAAAATCGTAATAAAGTACAGTATAAAATCGGGTTACTGTATACAAGCCTCGGACACTCATTAAGACGGCGCTGATTGCATGCTAAACTACAGTATCATAGGCAATTTACTGTTATTTACTTAGTATAGGTCGCTATAGAGTCTTTGGGTATATAAGAAATAAAACACGATAATTAATAAACAAACCTGTAATTCTAGACAAAAATTAATGTTATTACATTACACATAATAACTTATTTTAAAGAGGTAAACTTTAAGTAACAATGTATCACAAAATCAGACTTTGTAAGGCACTTTGTTTTATTATTTACGTTAACTACTAAGTACTTACTCTTATTTTTTACTTATAGTAATGGCCTAATGGCACATAATTAATGAGATCCTTAGAAAATTATTAAAATTTAGACTTTTTCGTCGCTTACATTACTACTTAATTAAAAAATACTGGTAGGTAAAAAAGTTTAAGTAAGGGGGCACTTGCAGGAAAAATGTTAAATCAAGATTAAGCTTAAATCTATATTTGAGTCTGACAGTTCCATACATTTTGACATAGCTAAACTGAACTTTAGCATTAATCTAGATTAAAATTTTTGCTGCAAGTGGCCCTTAATTTTGAAATTATTAATTATATATCTTCATCACTATTTTCAAACTCAAAATCTACTCTTTCATCCGGGCTTGAAGTGACAGGTAATTGTTTCCAGAATACTATTCTGTTTTTAGGCATCAGTGGTATGGCTTTTTAATAAGATCCTGTTTTCTTTTAGCAGCTACACCTTGAGGGACACATCTCACAGGTGCATCAGGGATCTTTTTAGATTTTAGACATGCTAATTTTTCATATTCCTCTGAGTCGAAATATTTCTTGTAAAACAAACAATACTGTCCATGCACCATGACTTCAACAATATCCTTTAAATAAACTCGATTTCCCTGGCCATCTTTTAACTTTTGTTGTGCGATGTGAGATTTGAAGACATAGAATTAAAATAGTGCTAATTTGAAATAGTGCTTTTCTAAACTGGTTTTACTACAAATATTTTTTTGACTTTGAGTAGTGGTAAAGTTTTGTTTCTGGTTACTTTGGCTTTGCAATTCATCATTGTTTTCTAAACTTTTAACTATGGCTCTATTTTTTTTTGTTCTGCTATTCATTTTTCTGAAAACAAAATAACATACATATATACAAGGTTTTGTTTCAAATCAATACTTAGATAAATATAGAGGTAGGTAGGTAGGTAAAATACGTTTATGTCAAACAAGGGACGCAAAACTTAGTATCACACTTTTAGAATAGGTAAATCTCTAACAGAGTGTGATACTTAGTTTTGCGGGCCAGTAAGTATATAGGTAGGTAACAAAAAAACAATGTTCGGAAATCGCTAATTTGATCAGAATAACTTACTGCCGCACTCAGAGACGTCAATTAAATTTAACGCTTGTTTAGTGACGTGTTGTCTTATTCTATTGCTACAGCAAAGAAACTGACAGCAGAAAATTTAATCAAGCATTAAATTTAATCGACGTCTCCGAGTGCGGCAGTTAGTAACTAAACTTTAATGAACCAATTGAGAATGAAATAAAGACAAGAATTAATTATATATAAAAGCAAACTAACAATAAATTGATTAGATAATAAATGAGCATCTGTAGTTTGTTTTAATATACTTAACTTTTTATGGTGGTATTCCACTTGTCGAAGATCTTCGTCCAATGTGCATTGCGTCTCACATTTTTTCTAAGCAAACACTGAGACGCAAATACACATTGGACAAAGATCTTGGACATATTTCAAAAGATATTGTATGCAAATTGGTATATAACAAACATTTAGGTACTTACCTCGACAGTCCACGTGCTCCGTGGCGCCGGACGGTCTGCTTCGCACAACGCGGGAACGCGACTGAGATGACCAAAATCCGATCTAATGCACAGTAACTGCTGCCACGAATACAGCAAAGACATTCGAAAATAGTCAAATTACTATCTAAAACACAGTAAGTTAGTCAGGTACTGTACTTTAGATTGTATAATGCTCTTGTATTCGGGAAATTCACCACTTAAATAACAGTATAAATATTGTTACTGTGTTTTAGATAGTTAATTAGAAATGGTTGATAAGGATTATACAAATCAAAATAAGGGTATGATATGTTTACTGTGCTTTAGCTTAGTAAGTTTGGTAAAGAGAACAACAAGATTTACAACACAGTATAATTATTTTAGTACATTTATATTTTACGGTATTTTAATCTGTTTTCGGCTTAAAAGTTGACACCTCTTCACTGGCTAATTAAGGTTTAAAATTAGATGTTTACTGTATTTTAATCAGTGAATTGTCAAAATTTTAAGCCGTAGTCGTTTTTACGGCACTTTAGTTAGTATTATCAAAATAATTGACTGACTTTTTGTCATTTACTGTACGTGGAGGCTTCGGTTTTCAACTGTTCCCATCGTCGAAATCATAAATCGAGTATACACAAATATGCGTCTTGTTGTACTGATTCTGCCTCACAAAAAAACAAAAAATCGCAAAAACAGCACTTACTGTGGTTTAGGATCTGCACGGCAGTGTACATTTCGACTAATTTCCGGTTGTTTAATAATTTGAGTTGTTCATGAATATTCGACATTCACAATAACAACTGCTATAAGTAGTTAGATTAATTTAAGACTTGTAGCCAATACGACTTGGTAGCCGTCAAAAACAGAGCCTACTCGACCGGCAGCGCACCTGCGATTCCTCGTGTTGCGGGTGTTTATGGGTCGCGATGATCACTTACCATCAGGTGGCTCGCCCGCTCGTCTGCCCCCTTTTTTACCCAAGAAGGTACAGAGACGGTATGTATGCGTTCGGGGTGAGAGGATGTTTGTTTGTGCAAACAAAAGTTTGCTATTTATCTCCAAAACTATTGGTCCTATTTTGATGCGGTTTTCTGTGATGGGTCCGGGTTTGATTGGTACATGTTCTTAGATAAGTTTTGTTGACAACTCACCAAGGGCGTTGCAGTAATTCAAGTAAAAAAAGGGCTTAGATATAGCTAATCTTGAATAATGTTAGCCTTCTTGTGAAAGGTATCTTATTCACCATCGGACTTTCCTCTTTGTCGGTAAACTATTAGCGAATACAAGAATACAACGTTCTGTAGTTTCAACTAGAAAAATCTGCATACTACTGAAGTACATAGTAAAGCGTATTTAATTCACTTGTATATTATGTTACAAATAACTATATAAAACCCCCCGATATAATCGTGACCCCTTCTTTCAGAGCTGATATCTCGTAAACGGCCGACCAATTTTCATAAAATTCAGCTAAGAACTACCGCAAAAAAACCTGCTTTCATATGAAAACAATCGCATCCAAATCGGTTCATTTGTTTAAGAGCTACGGTGCCACAGACAGACAGACACACAACGACAAGAAAAAAATATTCAAATCTCTGTAGTTTTGTTAGCATACCTAAGGGTAAACTTTCAATAGGTACTCCACAGACTACCAACTTAGAGCGACCAAGAGCACTTCTACTAGTTGGTAGCCATGTATTTTAAATTCTACCAGCACAAAAAACCGAACAAAAGAAGAAAGTCAACGTCGCATAAGTATTTTTCATATTGCTTTACGAGCAAAGTTCTCGTGATTCGGGGCCATTATTTATATAAAATATTGTTCGAACGTCAACCTGTACATATGGGTGCGATAACACTGAGGCAAATTGTTCTTTATCGTACTGCAGTTTAGTGCCATTTATACCTAAAGCAGAAAATATTGTCGAAACGTTCGTTTACATTGACTGTCATTTGTTTTGGATTTAATTTTTGAAACGGATGCCAAAGTTATATTTTATATTGATCGGTTGTCATTTGTATTGTAACAGACAAGTTACATTCTTTAAGAGGGTCCAACTGGTAAGTTTATCGCCTAAGTAATTTTTCAAAGGTGTTTTGTTCAGTTTAACGCTAAAGTCAATTTTTATGAGACAAATTTATCTAAGACCTTTATTCAGTCTCCAAAAGTTAATGTAAGTAACAACTTTGCGTTCTTTGCATATTAACTACATCCAAACTTTGAACGCCACAGTCGGCTCTGGCCGTCGACACACAGTCGACAACTGAAATTCGTGCCACTGACGGCACCGTCGGCACGTCGGCTACAAGGAATTGAAGAGACTTAGTTATGTATGAATTAAGTTGTAATTTGCATAGCATAGCAAACATGTTCGCGTGTTCAAAATGAAACAATTTTTAAGGGTCGGTGTCATCATTCATCAATTAAAAAAAACAATTGCAAATGGCCGTCGCGCTGCTGCAAGCTGATCCTCACCTTGACCGCAGATTGCTACGAAACTACAAAGCACACTAATCCATTTGCTCCGAAACATTCAATTCTAACGACGTAGAGGGGGGTTATCGTTAGATAGCTTTACAGTTCATTTTCCAGCGAGCGTAAGGGACAGAGCTATAGCAGTTATATAGCTCTGTCTTTTTCTCTCAGCGTTAACTAGCCTGAATACATATTAACCCCCCTAGTTGACGTTTAGCTTTAGGGTATTATGGTATGGCATAATGTCTGATCCGATTCCATACCGACTAATGATGGCCAAATACAGAGATTATTTTGGATTTGGGAGATATGAACGAAGTGACCGTCGTACTGTTCATATAAGCTCCATTGCCCATAAGTGGTGTCCTAACCATGTAAATCCTTCCAAACGATCATTTTATCATCACCATATTGACAATTGGAAATCCACCACCGTGCGTTTTTACCAGACTGCCAAAGGAGGGTAATGTGTTTATCAGTCTATATACATACCTAGTTATGTATGTTTGTTCCTTTGTGGCGATCTAGAAACTTAACGCGTGGAACAATTTTAATGATTCTTATGGCAATCGATTGGTCTTAACCCTTTGAGTGTCACTAAAGATATGACAATACCGTAAAATGTGCCTACTTTGCTCCAAAATTTGCTCCAAATTTCGAAATCATAAGTTTTCTTTGAAAATTATTATAATATGGCATGTTGATATATGTGTCTATATAAATTTGACCATCTTTACTATCACGTTGTTTAACTTAAATGACGTTATAATATAGTTTTAATATATATATAAAAACTTCAATTTAGGAGCAATGTTACCCAGTGTTTGGGTAACTTTGCCTCTGAATTGAATTTGTTTCAAAACTTGTACTTTAAAGAGTTTGACGCAGTTTTACCCCTTCGTTACTAAAACTATGCTTCAATAAGAATCATTTAAGTAACCCAAATTTTGAGTAGGTAAAATGAAAATCAAGAAATTTTGTTTATGACCACATTAATGACAGGTGTACCTATCGAATGCGTTCCGAAATTTTGATGGACCGACCATAGACTTTGACTTGCAAGGAATTGAAACAAAATTCGAAATTGGAGCACAATTACCCAGTGGGGAGCAAAATAGGCACATTTTACGGTAGTCAAAATTCAATATGGCGGCAACCACACGTACCTACTCTGTTCGTTCCTTTAAGATTAAGCGCTTATAAAAGATAATATTTTCTAGGTCGCAGCCTGCCCCTCTCAAAATATATTTTTATCCCACATTTTCCAAGAAAGGATAACGTGATAAGAAAATTTTACATCGGTTTACATAACTTTATAAAATTGGAAGAAGCCGATGGATTTAAGCCGAAGACGGAAGGATAAAATTCATTTTATTCGTTTGTGAGGATTTATATAGTCTAAAAATAGGGGTTTGATTCTTTTGCGTCTATATTTTGTTTAGTTGGGTTAAAATCGCTTTCAATGCTTGAAGTACTAATGTTTTTTTTTTAGAAATAGAAATAGAAATAGTCTTTATTGTAAAACTGTGTACAAGGGTGATATGATAACAATTTAAGTAAAACCTGTTTACATTATTTGAATCAGTAAAGTATTGTCGAACATCGTCAAACAAAAAAATATGACTTCCTACATAAACAGAAGGGTGTCTGTCACATTTCCCGGGGACTACTTTAAAAAGATCAACCTACCACCAAGCAGCAGTGTTCGCATTGTTGTGTTCCGGTCTGGGGATAAGACAGCCGGTGAAATGACTAGCATAGAGGCATTCCATCTTAGTCCTCAGGGTTGGCAGTGCATTTGCGGTCTTAGAATTGCGATCTTGTGAATGCGAATGTCTATGGGTCATAGTTTCACTTACCATCAGGTGGTCTGTGTGCTCGTTTGCCTTCTCTATGACATAAAAAAAAAAAAAGATTTTATCCCAGTTACCTATGTCTATAGAAAGTGGAAAAAACATACAGACAAACCAGGTTTAGGTGGCCTAGGGAATCAAGCCGAAACAACGCATTATCAAAGCATAAGTTAAAGTGCAAACGATCCAACTTAAAAATTCAAATTTTATTCTAAATTTTATTATATTACCCTCGCTAAGTAAGGCTTATTCAGATCAACTTTTCTGATCAATCATTAAAACTTTCATCGAACTTGGGAACTTTTTACTTAGAACATGAACTAGTTTCAACGGTTTTAGTTTACCTCGTCGCTCCGTAAAGCCAAATCTTAATGAGATGAAGCAACACAAACTCGAGAGTTAATTAATAATTAAGTTCGCTCAACCAGTATTTAGAAACACGAGGTTTCACAGTTTCAATGGTTTGAAAATAATGGAAATTGAAAACGAAAAAGAAAAAAAAAACATGTCATCAGACAGATACACACACAGACATAGACATACAGACAGACACACATACAGACACATATACAGACACACAGACAGACACACTGACACAGACACAGATACGTACACAGACACAGACATACACACAGACATACACACAGACAGACACACTGACACAGACACAGATACGTACATAGACACAGACATACACACAGACACAGACATACACACAGACACACAGATAGACACAGCACACGCAGACAAAATAATTTCTTAACTGTTAGCATTGTAATCTTGTTGTTGATCCTTAAATAAATAAATAAATAAACGCATTTGCAGTCTTAGGATTGCGGTCTTGTGAATGCGAATGTCTATGGGTCACAGTTTCCACTTACCATCAGGTGGCCTGTGTGCTCGTTTGCCTTCCTATGATATAAAAAAAAAATAAAAAAAATTGATTCCACAAAAATATTAAATATTACAAATTTCGCCGTACCTCGAACCTTTTTCAGCTTTTACTATTACGAAGTGGCCTCAGGTAAAACATACTAACAGTCCCCAGCCTAGGGCCGCGTGCTTCTGGCAAGAAAGGTCCTGAAATCGAATACTAAGTAAGCTTCAAAAAAAAAAGGCTTAGGTGGTTAAATTTATCCCTGCCATACAAAGGAATAATAATTTATTGCATTTAATTACCAATTTCGGGTGTTCGTTGATAAAGCCATACTTAGATAGTAATGACGTGAAATTTGTACTCATTTTTCCAATCCCCAGATAAAATAATCTGCCAGCTAAAGTTATTGTTTTTAGGGTTCCGTACCCAAAGGGTAAAAACGGGACACTATTACTAAGACTCCGCTGTCCGTCTGTCTGTCACCAGGATGTATGTGATAGCTAGACAGTTGAAGTTTTCACAGATGATGTATTTCTGTTGCCGCTATAACAACAAATACTAAAAACAGAATAAAATAAATATCCCATACAACAAACGCGATTTTTTATAGATATATAATAGTACGGAACACTTCGTGCGCGAGTCTGACTAGCACTTGGCCGGTATTTTTCTTTTTCAAATGAAAGATCGGGACAGAGTTTAGAATTATCCGACAGTATTATCCGGAGAATTAAAAAAAAACAACCCTTAACCAACAACCAACATCTACAATTTGAACTTGTTTATTCACCGTGTTAAATAAATGTGACAGCTAAGAATACTTTAAAAGAATGATTGGTCTCAAAAAAAGGCAACTGCCTGCAGTTTACTTGATAGCAAAAGCCGTTTAATATAAGATGTACGATGAAATACTACGGAATAAACAATAATTTTGGTCTTTGCAAATACGTGTCAAAAGTTGATAACAACCGCTACTGAATAGGCCAAAATCTTTAAAATTATTTTATTTATTTATTTTAGGAAGACGTACAGACAAGTAAGAATTAGCTTGTCATCGTAACTAAAAGTTGAGGTCCTACTAGCTACTAAAAGGTAGGTCCGGTGAGGGTCGTAGTCGAAGTCGTAGTGGGTATTTCTTCCGCTATCGGTGGTGGGTTCCCCCGTACCCAGATGATATTAATAAATTAATTTCCCCAGCGTAAAAAAAGGTAGAAGTTGTAGTCAAGCGTTTAAATTTAAACCCTAATCTTCTCCTGAATTTAACTATCTGTGGACACGATTGGCCAAAATTGTAGTTTCGAGATCTTGAAAAACTGTGAGACAGGCAGCAATTTAACCTTGAAAAACCTAATAACACAGTTGAAGTAGCCGCTTATTCTGTATAGTTTATTTCATTGTATCAATAATTCATCATTGCCCGCGACCCCGTCCGCATCGAAGTCTTTTATCGCCGTGATGACCATTTTTCCGAGAAAAAAATATTCCATGTGCTACTCCAGACTATATTCTGTGTCTTTGCCAAATTTTACGCGAATCTGTTCAGCCGTTCTTGAGTAACAAACATTCAAAATTTCGCATTTAGAAGTAACTTCTGCCCGCGACTTCTTCCGCGTATATGTCAATTATCGTCAATCCCTCGGAAACATTATAATTTTCCGGTATAAAAAGTAGCCTTTGTGTTAATCCAGTGTATAAGCTATCTCCATTCCAAATTTAATCTAAATCCGTCCAGCCTTCGCAGCGTGCGTTAAGGAGTAACAAACTAACACACACACGCACACACAGAAACGTAGGATAATAGTAAGATACATTTTCTAACCTATTTAATATTGTCTCTTACCTCCGGGATACCCCATTAAATCCCTTAATTTCATAAAAAAAACAAATTGGATAGTTGGAAATACAAAAGATTTTTTTCTTAAAATTCGTGAAAGATTGTGTCGAAAAACTGCATGTGGAGGTCCAGAGGGTTTTCTCATGCATTATGCGTGAGTCATAGCTAATAAATAAACGATCAACCACTGTAAATGATAATTACTCATATGGGTTATTCCTTGATTCGTCATCGCTACTAGGAAACAATAAGTTTCCACTTTATTAGTATTTTGATAAAACAATGCGTTGCAAGTTTAAATTTGCAAGTCATTCTGCGTCTCCCTTTTGTATTAAGACCCTACACTTTGTACTTACTGGAAGTAAAAAAACCCAAGCACAGGAAATATTATACAACTATCCATTTTGCCCAACACTCGTCTGATATATTGCTAAAGATGGTCTGGGTTCGGGTCACAAAACTTTGCCTTTATGGAATGGTCAAAGTGGCCAAGAATATTCTCGTCGGCCTATTTGCTGATTGGTCGACAATATTGATGTCAAATTTTAAGCAGCAATACAAAACAAAATCATACAATACATACATACATACATACATTAAATCACGCCTGTTTCCCAGAGGGGTAGGCAGAGACCACTTCTTTCCACTTGCTACGATCTTGACAAATTTCTTTCGCTTTCTCATACAATACATTTTTGGTTTTTAATAAATAATGAGATCAACCAATCAGAACACTATTTTGTTTCGTAAAATATGAAGTGTATTTTTGAATAAATATACACGGACTAAAAACAATGTTAATACCTTTTTAAAATGTCATTCACACATTGATGCCAATTCTCGAACCACAAAATAACATGCGAGATTTGTCAAAACATACAACCCCTTGCAAAGAAAACGGGCGCGGAAAAATAATGTTATATGTAAATAACGTTAGTTTCATGCTGTGGCAAAAAGTTTCATTTAGTTACAGTATGTTTAAACTACTTGAAAGTGCCCGTCTTCTTTGCAAAGGAGTTTATATTATGCAGTAGTTGAATCTCGAATGAAAACTAGGGAACTAAAACTAAAAGTGGGTTTTAAAAACATATGTCATCTAATCCATGGCGGGTGACACTTTAACCCTTAGAGTGGCGGCCACCATTAGCACATTTCTGCACGTATGGCAGATTCCCGCTGCTTCCAGCGCAAAAAACACAGCATCTGGCAGTCTCCCGCTGCGGGAGAATGCTTAGGTACTCTGTTTCGACTGTAATTTGAGTGCTTAAATCTGTTCTACAATTTAAGTTCATGAACCAAACTTATAAATAAACGAAAATCATGATTCACTTGACCCACGTCTTTCTCTGAAATATAAGCTTGCAACATGAATTATTTTATACGGCGCGGGCCCTATGTCCGTGAAGTTAGCAGATAATTTTCCAGAAAATCAAAAATTAAAAGAAGTTCTATTAGCATGCAGGATAGTTCTATAGTTTCTGATACTTTTTAAAAATAGTTCTTGCGATTTAAGCTGAAAAAATGAAACTCGTTTTTACGTGAAAATGCTCTGCTAACTTCACGCACATAGCATACCTTGGATGTGACACTGGGCTCGTTCTCAAAAAATGACTGCGCCAGGTGGGCAGCGTTGCACTAAGCTACAAGACGTTTAATTTTTTCGGTTATTATTTTTGTAGATCCTTCGAGTATGGCCGTATTAGTTAAAATCTAAGCTCTTTGTGCATAATCATCTTTTGTAATTTTGTTTTTCTGAGCTACATTGCTCGCCAATTTTAGTATCGGACGCTCAGTGCGACACAATTTTTCTAAATACTCTTTATTTAAAGAGATTTCATTAAGGTAAATTTGAAAAATTGCGTCAACGCACATGTCT
Organism: Acleris emargana; assembly: GCA_927399475.2. Lineage (NCBI taxonomy): Eukaryota > Metazoa > Arthropoda > Insecta > Lepidoptera > Tortricidae > Acleris > Acleris emargana. Next base: position 9,324,305 of record OV656851.1, read on the forward strand.
CGGTGACATTGCTATTAATACGAGGGGAGGTCCAAAAGTTCGCGGAATGGAGGGCTAAATAATTAAATAAAAAGACGTTACTATTTTTCCTTTTCAATATAATCTCCCTTAAGGTTAATACATTTGTTAGATCGTGATATTAATTTTTCTAAACCCACATAAAAATAATTTTGTTCTTTGCTGTCAAAATGAGCCAAAATTGCGTCCTTTACTTCATCATCGGTGTGAAATTTTCTTCCCCGCAACTCTTTCTTCAAATTTGGGAATAAATAATAATCACTGGGGGCCAGGTTCGGGCTGTAGGGGGGATGAACCAATTCTTCGAAGCCACATTTGTTCAGGGCAGCCATCGCAATACGACTCTTGTGAACTGGAGCATTATCCTGAAGTAACAGCACACCCTTAGCCAGCTTTCCTCGCCTTTTTTCTTTGATAGCTTCCCGCAACTGCTCCAGTAGCCTAGAGTAGTACTCTCCAGTAATTGTGACATCTTTGCTTTTGTAATCGATCATCAAAATTCCTTGGCAGTCCCAGAAAATCGTAGCCATCAACTTTCCGGCCGATTCTGACACCTTAAATTTCTTAGGTGGGGGGGTACCCTTCTTGTGCCATTGCATCGACTCCTGTTTAGAGTCAGGTTCAAAATGATGAACCCAAGTTTCATCTCCAGTAACAATCCGCTTCAAAATCGACGTACTTTCTTCTCCACACCGTTCTAAAAAACTGCTACACGCGTCGATTCGCTGCTGTCGCTGATGCGGCGTAAGCATTCTCGGCACCCATCTTGCACTCACTTTAATCATGCCGAGGTGTTCATGTAGAATCCGCAAAATAGTGGTTTCAGATACTCCAACTAATGCAGAAATCTGTTTCTTCTTCAGGCGAGCATCTTCTAATACTAATTTTTCAACTTTTCCGTCGGTATCTGATGTGGTGACCTCGACAGGCCGTCCTGGGCGAGGGTCGTCTTCAATGGACTCTCTGCCAATTTTAAAAAGACCGTGCCATTTGTAAATCATTGTTTTTCCAGGGCAATGATCACAGTAAACTACTGACATCTCCCTCATGATGGTCTGAGGAGTTTTTCCTTGCTTAGTCAGGAACTTGATGATGGCTCGATACTCAATTTGCTCCATACTTCCAGGATTTTTCCAGATTGACTTGCTTGCTCGACGATATTTTGTAAAGTAATGAGCTCTTCAGGCTGAAAGTTGGTATATATACTCTTAATGAGTTGGCCATTAGTACTATACTAAAAAATATAGTCATCCCCACCCCCATCCCCTCCATTCCGCGAACTTTTGGACCTCCCCTCGTACCTGCTAACCGCACCGGCCCCAGTAAGCTTCCTTAAGAACCGGTATATGACCATAATATTTGGCACCTTTAACGTAATCCCATTCAGTGCAATCTTCGGAACACGACGGTTTTGCCCGTTTTCGTTTTGGTGCCTCGTCAATGATCACGTCATTTGACTTCATATTTTTGTGAAGCCCCCTCCATTCCTCCTGAACACTCCATTCGTTTTCGCTCTGCAACCTTCGTGGTTTTTAACGAAGTCGAGGGCAGAATGATGTTGCTGTTTGTAAAAACTTTTAGATTTTCCTGTCCAGTCGTAATTTCAGATTCACCAACATTCGATCGAAACACATCCAATTTTATACTCCGCTCTTTAATTTCCTTATCAATACGGTCCAAATGATGCAGAACAAACCTACTCGCATCGGTATCACTCATTTGAAATCCCGATTTTTCAAATCGGAAAATTCCGATTCGACTGCAGCGGAAGCAGTCGAAGAACCCCTTCCAAAAATCGGCAATATAATACCTGTCAGTAGAGGCACGTAAGGCAACAACATTTTTTTTAGTTTTGCCGCAAAACTTTCATCGTGACAGGCGTTTATAGTATCACCGTGCGATGATTGGTTAGCCAAATCAAGTGCCCCATTAAAAAAATCATCACCCCACGTCTTCCAACCAGTTAAATTTGATTTAGAATTATGGTCCCCTGCGTTATCTTGTCGATGTCTATACGAGTGGTGTCGTAAGGCTCTTTCGTCTGTCCTATATCCTCACCCTTGATTGCGTCATTTAAAAACTTTACTTGCTGTGCAGACGGAAGAGGCTCGTTGTTGGAATCAACACTTATGTATTTGGTCATAGAGACAACCAGAACCGACACAAAAAAGAAAAATAGGTCTTCTATATTTTTGGCCTGACTGGCTTTCCCTATGCATCGGGAGTAAAATTTTCGAACCTTCTACTGATAAAAAAATGTATGGAGTGATGTGGTTGGCGATGTTTTTTAATTGTCACATTAATATAAAGTTCAGTTCACAAACGACTATGACTGGTCCATAAATTGCGCAGGTACTTACTATTCTACCCTCTGCAACAATATTATGTATTTCCATAAAAAAATAAGAACTCCCTCGGATAACTATGATAATAAAACCGGGAAAGAGCATGTCGGACCATGCTCAGTGTAGGGTTCCGAAGCCAAACAAATTAGAACTCGCGACAAAATTAACTTTGCCGTTGAAAAACTGTTATCCCCAAACATTGACATACGTCGCGGTCAGTTTACCAACACCGAAATAGTTATTTGTTATACAAGTGGGGAAAGTTGCATTTTACCTGCGAGTGTTCATTTGAAACACGAGCTAGCGAAAGGATTCTATGATTGACCACGAGCGAAGCGAGTGGTTCAAAAATAGAATCCTGAGCGTAGCAAGTGTTTCAAGACACGAGACGTAAAATAACTTTTCACCCGTGTATAACACAAAACTTTTCACCTCACTAGGTACAGCGAGGAAACTAAGAAAAGGGTTTGTACTGTAAGCTCAGTTCCGCATTTTGCACGGTTTTCTGTAATTCCACAGGTGTTAATACGTCTTTATCACTCGAATCACTCATTTATAATAACAAAACAAACTAGAAAAACACGCGAATATTTAACGTTGACTACAGCGAGGAAACTAAGAAAATGGTTTGTAGTGTAAGCTCAATTCCGCATTTTGTACGGTTTCCTGTAATTCCACGGGTGTTAATACGTCTTTATCACTCGAATCACTCATTTTTAATAACAAAACAAACTAGAAAAACATGCGAATATTTTAACGTTGACGGCTTAATAGAAAAGTTTTGACGTAAGTTTTTTTTTATTATTTCGGATGCGTTTTGTTTGCACATCGACTTATTTGGACTGTCAGAACATTTTATCCATTTTTAAAACAAGAATGAAAGTTAATTTTGAATGCTGATAATTATGAATTAAAATAAAGTAGTAAGACTGTATTTAGTGTTTTTTACTCGATGCAATTCATTAATTGTGATGTTAAAAATTCAGCAACGTTTGGTTAGCTGTCAAATATCACTTAAGCTGCCTTCAAATGTCAAAACTCTTCCCTCACTTGTGGATAAAAAGCGATTTTCTCAATAGATATCAAACTAACAAAAAGGGCTTTCCGAGCTAGTGAGATGAAAATAAGTTTTCGGTAGGTATAAACATTTAAACCGTTTGCAATTTGAAGAAACTTAACAAAATTAAATCACTTTTTTTATTGGTATTAAACTTTATCAATTGTTCGTGTTAGCTCTAGTTTGTTGTTGTCTGCGAATCGTCAAGGTCGTAGGTATTATCGCGGTCTAAATGCAATGCCACTGGACAAAGGTAAGCTAGCTTAATTTACTTATTCAAGACACTGGAGTAGGTAATACTTACCTAGTACTATAATTACTTATATATATATGTAAGGGCAAGCGGAGCGCTATTCTGACAGGGGGTAAACTTATGCGTCAGTCAATTTTTTTCAAGGGAATCCAACAATTAAAAATAATTAGGTATACTTCCTTTGATAGAAATTGAGGTAGGTACCTACTTAAATTTATATAAAAGGACGCAAAAATAGATTTAAAACGTTGGAATCATTGAAAAAATATTTAGTGACGCATTTACCATTATACTTGTAAAATACAGTAGTGTACCTACCTATCGAAATTGATTTCTAACACAAATGGAAGAACTATAATCCTCTAATCGTCACAAGTCCCGATATCCCAATCCATATCCATAATATGTAGATGATTTGCCTTTACTCTAATTGCCGCCCTAATTATTATTATTTTGGAACATGTGACCGTTACTTTGCACACGTTTTCGCTTTAACGAAGTAAAAAATAAACAGTCTCTTCTATAAGTAATTAATTAATAACAATATTAAGAATATTTTCACAAATTTTACTCAGTATCATCTACGTCATTTAAGGAAACGTGTACGAATTTGACCGTTATTATTAATGTTAAAAAACGTAGTTAAGCCCTAAATCATGAATAAGTCTAGTATGTTCTCTAATTTGATTGTATCTGCACCCGTTCTCTGGACTGGTTTGGGGTCCAATGCTTTTTTTAAATATTAAACGCGTAGGTAGTTATATAATTTTTCGAAGATAAAGCAATTCGTGTGTGTATTTAAAGGTCACAAAGTTAATCAAAGCTCAAGCAGCGACACAATCAATGACCGAGACCGGCCAAGCAGCAATGGCCGCGGTTTTTCCTTGTTTCAACGTAGGTAAGTTTTTATAACGGGTCCAGAAAACCAGTATAAATGCCGCTGATCTTCGCAGTGGTTGTGTCTCGAAGATATTAAACATGTAAGTATTGCAATTATAAGTTTATAAATAAATTATTATCTTTAAGTTACCGCGTGCTCTTTGGCCTGATTTATGAACTTGTTTTGTTTTGTATCTTATTGTAAGGATAGGAATATCAACATAAAAACCCTATAAACGGTTGGGTTTTGTTTTTTTCCAATTTTTATTTAATTTTATAAACTTGATACTTACACAATGGTTTTTGTCGTTAAGTTTCTAAACATTGCGAATTATGTTGTTATTTAAAAATTGATACACATAATTATAAGAAACGAGACCGCAGATAATTTGATTTGACACAATAACCCGGTACAAACCATGACAAATCTGCATCAATAATAAGAATTATAATGTAAGGATTGTAGAAAATTATTATAAAATTGCCCATTCAATAATAATAGGTATTAAATAAGTAAGTACAGATGTAAGTAGTGCATAATTAATTTACATTGTATTTTGACAGAAACGTACGAACGTGTCTTGCTATTTCAGTCGGTCACAGTACAAAGATTACTGAGGTTGACTGAAGTAGGATGACAAATACGATCGTTTCCGAGAAGATACGATGGAAAACAATAATGCACTATATCTGTACGACTAGTTCAGTATATTCGGTATATTTTTGTATGTAATTTTATTTAAATTTTGCATCACAATCGGCAAATGGAGGAACTCTTGTACGTAGATATAAAAAAAAAAACCTAACTACTTATGATCATTCTAATTTATTATTGTTTCATACATCTGTTACTTATATATAAGACGAGTGCAGAAGGTACCTTTTTATTATATTGCCGTAGGTACTGAAGCATGACAATCCGTTTTGTTTATTTATACCTACCTACTTTACCATGTTTTTGTTAAAAAGTTTAATCAAATACGTGTCTGTCCATCCGTTTTGATGTCACGGTAGTTTTGTTAAAAGCTATACAAGTTAAGGCCTTGGGTGTTTTCTATGTATGTTGTCTCGTATCCAGAGTACAAGCCTAGCGCTTAGTTTGGGTCTAGTCTAGATCAATTTGTGTGAGATCGTCCCTAGAAATTCATATATTTTATTGTATTTATTTTATTATAAATATAATCTTGACCGTCATAAGATACATGTAAGTACTTACTTAATTGAACATTTAAAGAAAAACATAATTGACCATTATAACTAATAATTTTATTATGATATAAAATCTTATCCAGGCAAAATATGACTGCACGTAGGTACCTATCTACCTACCTATTAATGAACTGGCTGAATTATCTTGATTTGTTTACACATAATGTGTGACATCTGGGTCAATGTAGATGAACTATGATACAGCTTCAATAAACAAGTAATTATTTAACTGACAGTTTTTTTTTTAAAAGGTTTTCTGACAAAAAAATTGTAGCTTAACTTCAAACTCGTATACGATTTTAAAGCTTATTTTGTTGGAAAAAAGACCCAGATTTTTTTGTCCTTTTGCATGGACTTATCCGAGTTTGAAGTTAAGTGACTCAAATATGCTTTTAAAGGTTTGTCCCAAAAGAAAACAACTTTTTTACCCGACTACCGAATGAGGAGGGTATTGTGTTTATCTGTATATGTATGTTTGTTTCTTCGTGGCGTTCTAGAAACTAAACGCGTGGACCGATTTGGATGATTCTTATGTCAATCGATTTGTCTTAATCTTGTGAGTGTCACTAAAGATATGACAGTAATAAAATTCAATATGGCGGCAACTAGACTAGACGCCATAATATTATACAAAAGAAACAAAAAAGTTGACGAACTATGACAAGTGCAAAATCATTGAATAGGTATTTAAAAATCATCTTTAGACGATCATTTAGGATTTATAACGAGTTAAAGATGGATAGCAACAACAGTCAGGTTTTGTAAAACTTGCTTTTTGTTGTAATTTCATTATTTTTTTGTGTTTATTTACTGATATAAAAGATATTGAATATCATCAGTGTTTGCTCCGCGCTTTGGACTGGTGGTCGGAATGACTGCGTTTGTAACAGCAATACGTGCGTACTAGCTGTGACGTAGTAAAGACCATTTGTTTATTTATTTTGTTTTGTTAGTAACCAAATAAAACCTATTAAAAAAAATCCTGTGTAAATTAAGTAAGTTCTCACCTCTGATTAAGATAAAAATGCCTTACGAGTATAGAATTTAAATTTAAAAAAAAAGCTATTACAGGGGTCAAAAACCATTCTTAATTTACCAAGGCATAGGTACTCATGAAAGTACCTAAGATAAAACGTTAAGGTCACGTTCATAAGAAAATATAAACATTTAACACTCCAATCTATTTTTTTTATTATTACTTACTGATTAAAGTTGGTTTACTTGCAGAAATATGGCGACGTTCCACTCCGTAATCATAACAATGGCGGTAGTTGCTCTTGCGCAGGGTCAACGACCTTCGTTCGCCGGAACGAGGCCGATTGGCTTCCCTGAGGTCACCACAACAGCTGACCCGCTAGGGAATCGGTAAGAGCAATTATTTTTTTAATTGAAAAAAGACAAACCTAGTCAAACTGCATTCTACAAAAGCTAAAAACTATAATAACGATAGCAATTAGTTAAGTTCTATCATAATATAATGAATGAAACAAACATACAATTATAAGGAGTCAAGCCATAAGTCCTCAATTTACCTTGTAGAGATGCGACCGATTGCAATGCCCTAATATCAGATGGCAGCCGGTTCCACAGTCTGACAGAGAGCACTGAGAAGGATTTCGAGTAGATTTTAGACGTATGGGCTCGGAAGGCAAGAGAGAGGTTAGCACTCTGGGAACCACTTATGCATACGTGTGTATGAGCATCTAACACAATTGTACAGTCAGAATCATAAATATATACCTGTTAGAGGGGGTGTTCTTTTTATAGTGGTGATTATTATTTACATCTTTAATATTTGAGTAGCTTAGTTTTATTTTAATTTGAGTAGCTTATTTTAATTTTAATTGAAATAAGTTTCGTTTTAACTTTTAATTGTACTATAAACATTTAATTAAATATACACGTTCTCAAGATGTCAAAAATATCTACTATCTATGTACTTATACATATTTTTTGACGCGATAACGGTATTGGTACCTACTTATGCTTTTGACTACAAACAAATGACATTCGCAAGACATTACAAGTCAAATAAGCAAGATGACGAGTGCGTCACCTTTGTTCTTCACTGTCATGTTGGTTCTACCGCTACACTCGGAAGATCGTATCCAAGCGGCTGACGCACTTATGGTTCCCGTAACTTCAAATTTTCAAATTTATATTGACACAGTGGAGCCGGAGAACAAACTCTGCAAGAGGCCTTCTCACCGATACTATAGAATTCATACCAACTTATGGTAATTATCGAGAAAAATGACGCAGTTTGAATTTAGGGACCGCCCCGCTAACATAACATCTCCAATTGATTTTCCTTAAACTTTTTGCATTCAATAAAATCCTATTGGGTTTACGACATTGGAGATAAATATGCATTTACCTGCATCATTTTGCTAAATTCCTTAGTGCTAGAGTCAAAAGTAAGCCATTGTCACCAACTGGGGAAAACCTACTGCGCTATTAGAAATGCATAGGTTACTTTTTAATCTGCATATTTTTCGGAGACTAACACGAATCGTCTTACAAAGTAATATTTGTATGTCAGAATTAATGTTGGTCAAATATAGTCTTCTCGGACCAGAATATAATGTTACTCGTATTCCATTCGGCGTCGAGACTCTTGTTGTTGAAATGCCAAAGAAACTCATTGACGTCAATGAGATCGAAGAGTTGGCTGGCAGTTTCCTCGGTCAATGAATTAGTTTAGCCATTCAACGAGGAAATGCCGCCGGCATCTTTGGTACAATGCCGCAGGGGTCATTCATAGATTTCATGTTTTAGTTTATTTTTAGGTATATATTAGATTTAGTTTTATTTAAGCTTAGTTTTCGTTTTCAGTTATGATTTCGTACATCACATCATACATAAAGTAATTTAATTAATAAACCGATGAAGGTCAGCACCTATTTAAATTTAATTCATACATGTTATTCTTTTTTTTAGGTTTGGCGAAATCGGTGGAACAACAGAGAGACTGCCAATAGAAGCCAATGGAGATCGAGGTTTGATTGAAAGAATCAGCAAATTGCCCATAGACCAGCAACCATTCTGGTATCTCAATTGGAAGGCTTTGGAAGCGCTAAGAAAAAACCCACAAACCTACCCGCAAAGACCTAGCCAGTTCGGGGAACCATTAAACGTAAATGCTGCCAATTCTGGAATTCAAATTCCCAACCGCGGAAACTTCAATTCTAATTCTGGAACACCTAATTCTAATTCCGGAACCCAAAACTCTGCAGTTCCTAATTCTAATTCCGGAACTCAAATCTCTGGAGTTCCTAATTCAAATGATCAGCTCGGGAATAGGAATGGAGGGACAGGTCCTAATTCAAGTGGGAATGCTAAACCAATTGGTAATTACAGGACTGCATAGTAACCAGAATTGTATGAAGCGTAATATTTTGTATTTGTAATGATATTATAAGACTTTCGTATGTGTAGTGAAATAAAATTACAATTAAATGTAATAAACCACATATATTGACTTTTTAAATAAATAAAACTTAAACCAATACTTAGACATAATTTATGAAATTATATAAATAGAAAAATGCGATGCTTACAACTAAACATACGGACTCAAGAGACGCTAGTTTCTTGAGTTCACGTTAGTTTCTTAACTATAAATCTACAACTATTTACAATATTAATAATGATTTCAAAGAATCCTTTAACTAAACGTTTTGATATTATGCAGATTCTGGGGGTCGATAGATAAACAAGATGCTAAACGCTTGCTATCGATTTCCGAATACAGACCAACTTATGTAGTTGACATGACAGCGGCCGAGGCGATAGACCGTGAAACATCAATCCCATACATTGTGTCAGCTTTCGAACATCGCTAACGTTAACGCCTTGTCCAGACCCCCGTTAGTGAAACAATATCCTTAAAATACTAATAATGTAAACAGTTGCAGAACTAGATCTTTCTAAACAAAGATGTTTACATGCACAGCCCTAAGTGATTGATAATTATACATATTTCTCAGAATCAGAAATTAAGCTAAATCTAATTATACCACATTGTTTTTTGTAAGAATTTTGAAGAACAAGTACGCCAGCGCAACTAGCAAATATGTTTGTCCTTATCTATCTGGCTGGACTAGAACCCCGAAAAAACGCACAAAGCGACAAGCGAGAAGAGTTATTGGGCTAGCCTGCTAGTAGACCTAGGCAAGTCTCGTATAAAGCCTAAATTTTGAAAACACATGCGATTTATTGACGTGAGCTATTTTCGATTGCAATTCGACGAATTTATCTCACGACGAACCTCAAATTCATGCATGTTTACCATATTCCATTTCGGATTGATAGGCTAGGGGGCCTAGTTAAGTTGAATTCTGCGAGCGCTAAGAACAATATAAATCAAAATATTATGTAAGTATAAGATTTGGCGTAAGCTTTCGTGCGATTCCCGATGTCAATTAAATACGGTAAAAGATTTCTAACCGTTATATTAGCAAATTTTCGCTGAATTGAACTTCTTTAGGGTTTTGCTTGGTTTTCGTGTCGATAAGTTGAAAAAACATGTGTGGTCTATATAGTTATAATGATGATTCTAATTTACGATTTGATTGAGTACAAACCATGTCTTTATCTATCTATACTTGGAATCTAGTGCATTTAAATACATAACTGAATCACAACTGACCTTTAAAAGTTTGAGAGTTCGTTTAAACTTGTAATCGTTTTTAACTATAAAGCATTGAGACTGAATTTAGCACGCTTATTTAAAATACAACGCATAAAACATTGACGCACGAAAAAACGCGTGCGTCTTCGTGATATAAGTATTGGTCGCTTTTGTTTACTAAATTAAAACGAACCAAATGAGCGTGTCGTATTCTGCGTTTGACAAACTGCCTTCTTTGTACATTATAGTAAACAAAACACTCGTACAAGTGGGGTGAGCATGTGCCCTTCCGTAGCTAAAGAAGTTTCAACCTTTGACCGCTGAAAATAAAGTTTTCTTTAGAGAGGACAGCTCTCATAACTAAGTATTACTAACACCAAAAAAATTATTCAGACATTTGAATTATTAGGAACTTGTCTTATTTCTAAGGACAATTAGCTCTTATAACAAATAGTAAGATTTTATGGCAAAATTCATGCTGATCTTAATAAGTTTATTATACCGAAGTATCATGTAGGTACCTTAAGATAGTACTGGAGGCGGGCAATTGCAGAGAATGTTTTCGAAATTTTAAATTGGATTATCATCAAACTCTGTCTTATATTGAATAAACGTTCAAACTGACAAGCTTACATTTAATTAAGTATAAAGCCCGAAGCCCGTATTATTTGATCTTTTTTTTGCGACGAGAAATAAATTTCCAGCCTGTCATATTACGTCAATTATAGATGATACGTAGACTCAGTTATATCCATTTCTTTCTGGAAGATCTGTGAGGGACACTTAAATAAATTACTAAACGATAATTCAGCCTCTTTTCCATTATTATTTTAAGAGCGCAGCCCAATTTAGTTCGATATACGAATTATTAAATACGTTTGTGGTTCCCAATCTAATTTATAACCTAAGTGCATTTTCAAAGGCCCACTAGGTAAGAGATAAAAGAATCAGTCGTTAATAAGTCTCAAAAAATATCGATAGAACTATCGATGTTCAAGCAACACTTAGTTTAAAAATATTGTAATACCAAACATTTGGTATCGTTACTCTTAAAGTAAACACTACGTAAACGTAATGGGTATTCGCATTAATAAGTTCATGAGCTAAAACTCTTACTCGTAAGTACAAAAATACATATAATCAAATTATAATCATTCATTCGATCGATAAAAAATGCAAACATTCAAAATGCTTATCTAACCATGCTGTTAATATAACATTGACGTTGGAGTACATTTCATCTTATTTTGTTACCTTAGGTATAAGAAGATCTGTCACAATACAGACAGCTTATCCGATAGAAGAGATTATTAGATCGTCTCCTCGTTCAAATAAATATAAACATTATTACTACACGACTAAGTACCTACTACAATTTCGCATGAGTTCTGTTCGTACGAACGCGTGACCAAGCCGCCACTGATAGTCGATTGTCTGCTACACGATCAAACTACGTCGCGTAGTTCGCGATTGACCGATACTTACAACAACGCATTCACAAACCTGTTCGTTAATTAATTATATACTAAAATTTGTTCAGTAAACAACCAAAATCTCAGAGATTGGTAAACTATTAAACTAAAGTACTTCACAACTTCTCGATGAGATAACCATTGCAACATTTATCTGGTAGCAAAATTATACATGTAATACAACACAATTCTAAAACTTCATACTCATACTTATCGAATTTATCGTCAGTAACTTACAGCACTAGGCTTAACCATGAGGTCAGTCGGAGCGACAAAACTGAAATATTACAAGCATTTTACCTTCTCAATAACAATTTTTACTTAACCCTCATTATAGCATTAAGTACTACAATAGTACCTACAACTTCATTCGTTCAAGAAGTGACAAAGCATTTTTCAACCATTTTGCACTCACGATAAATAATTCAAAACGAAAAATAACAAATCATTGGCTTTGATGTACTTTAAAAATATAAATAAGTTTTTTTTATTACCGCGCGACTATGGTCATCGTGCACACAGCCAAGATGGCCGCTATTGGCACAGATTGGGTAACACTTGCAGCTTTGGTGACAGCCGGCAACCGTACACTGTTGTAGTTGCAAGATTTTTCTCCTGTTTCGTTACTGATCAGTTCCGTGTAGTTTGGGTACTTCTGGATTTGAATGGGCTGAAACAAGAGGTACATTGAAAATCACAAAAAAAAACAGTCCTGGATCTTCATTCTACATAGAATTTCTATATTGTTTTCGAGTCGGCCGACATTGCTGATTGCTGTCAAGTAATGACCATAGGAGTCGTAACATAACTTACGAGTAGGTACACTGTTATCGTATTGTCCACGTTATGAATGCTCTTATTTACTTGACAGTAAGCGGCAGAGTTAATAATAATACGATAACATGTCAACTGCAATATGGTTTTACCGAGTGTAATAGAGCCCCAGGTGTTAGGTATGTGCATGCTTGCACACGTGTGTGTTTGACATTTCGCTTATCCAAACAGAATAATGAAAAAAAAAACAAAAAATCTACCGTGGGTGAAAGACAGAACTGTTATCCTAACGATTACCGCTGGATGGAAATGATTGTCCTAATTATTTTTCGTTTACGTTCGAGCAAACTTAATTTTTTTTTGATGAGCGATTCGTTAACATTCCTAATCTAATTTGTTACCAAGTTGCATTTTGTTTGTTCAGAATTTTGAGTGCTTTATAAACCAACGAAACAATATAACCTCGGATTACGAACAATTACTCAAGAGTCTCAAACGTCCATGTTTGTTGGGGTTGTAAAAATACGTTGCGCGTTCTGTTATACGTTACGTAAGTTAATGCGTAACCGTCACGCACTTGGTCAGTTAACAAAACTACAGTTCCACATACACATACATAACTACATACATAAACTCACGCCTTTGTTCCCAGAGTGGGGTAGGCAGAACTACAGAATTACCAACATCTTTAAAAACTTGTTGATAATTCTGTAACCACATTTTGCACAATACTACCACACAAACACAAGCTACAGTTCCACAGTGAGAAATACAAACTTTGTTCGATAGACCTCCTTAGCAGATTACAATCTTAAAAAGTATGTTGCAAATTCGTGTCAGTAATCAATATTTATCTCGATAGCTAAAAAAAGAAAGCCTAAACCCCGGAGATGTACCTATTTGCCTTTGTTTTATCCCGGGAAATTGTACTACGCGGACGGATTCGCGGGCAACAGCTACACTCTAACACTCTATCACTCTATCTATCACTATCTACTTAACTCAACTAAACTCCATTACAAAGTACAATGAACTAAGTCTTTGTTAAGGTTGCATGAACTTTTTATAGTGTGTTTAGGTGAAATCTTTTGCCAAGTTTGACCCTCTTCTGTCATAAAATTCAACAAAGGCGCTAAAGTAATATAAAGTTCGATTGTATCCTTCAGTATGTATGTATTTAAACTCTTTATTGCACAAAGTAAAAAAGTAACAAAAGGTATGTACATAGGCGAACTTATCCCTTTGAAGCATCTCTTCCAACAATTAAAGACACAGAAGATAAAAATTAAAATAGCAAATAAATGCGTAGAAATGAATATATCCTTACATACATATAATACTTCCATAGAAAAGGGTAAACTATTAAACTAACTAACAGCTAAGGCCGTAAATACGAAAAAGGGGCGCGCGCAGTGGAGCGTTCATGCAAGCTTAAGCGTACATTGTCGTGTGCAGCGTGCACGTGGTTTCGTTAAATACGTTGAGTAAACCAGCGTGCACGCTTACTACAGAGCCCTTCCCCAAAAAAGGCATAACTATAAAGTTGGTTGCGGACGCAGTACTGCCGTAATTCCAAAGAAGGCGGCTAACTACATAGTAATAATATGAGCATTTAAAATTGAATGTGGTTAAAAATAGAGTACAGAATTCTTCGACTATAACATTGTACTTAACCGCCTTTTTTGTTATTAGAGTAGCAGGTCAAAACTATTATTATACTACTATTAAAGGGCGGCTGACGAGTGAAAATTATGTCGAAAGCATAAGATGGATAAGACTTATATTAAATTTCGAGTACTTCTTATGTATTAAAATATAAGCAGTTTTTGTTATAAATCAGTAATCATATCCATGTTATGGATATCCTTCGATATTATATTGACGTAATTTGCATCCGTCAGTCGCCCATTAGCGATTATAAATACATACCGCTCCCCATTTGTCGTCTCTCTTCTTGCAGAAGGTCATGTGGCTCCCATAAAACAGCGTCTTCTCGACTTGTTCCGTAAGCAGCGCCACCGACCAAGGCATCTCATTTATATGGGCCATGAACGTCTTGTTCCGAAACTCTGGAGGGTCTTGAATTATTAGCTCCTCTGTGGACAAGACAGGTTTCATCAGGTACTCAGTTACAAGAACGAATCTGCACATCAATTATCTTTCCTTGACGACTGACTAAATTACATAACGCTCAGTCTAAACCGATGAACCTAGCGACAGTCGCGGCTTGAATAAAGAGTATACATACATACATACTCGTACTTGAAATGAAGAGGAAATAGGTATTCATTAAGTCTCAATACGTTTATTACGGTGTACATCTGAAGCATAGCTCTATATGGCAGCGAAACACGGACAATGACTGCGGGACCGAGAAAGACTGGAAGCGTTCAAAATTTGGTGATGGAAATGGATAGAAAGAATTAGCTGGATTGAAAATAAGACGAATGAGGACGTACAGTCAGCGTCAAAAGTAACTGGTCACTTCAAGCTACTTTTGTACTTTATCGCATTAACACATTAGACAATCTTGTTTGACATTGCTTATGTGACAGTAAAGCGACAAGGTATTTAAGTGATCACTTTCTTTTGACGCTGACCGTACCAACTTAGCAAAATTTATAGTAGAAAATAGACGAGGGAAGATGTTGGGTCACCTATTCTGCCGTGACATATCTATAATGCTGTCTATAGTGTTATCTGAATCTAACACCTTTTCGATTTTTAACTTATGATGCTAATGAAGAAAAAAATACTCTATCAATTTGTTATTGCGATTTTTAAAACAAGGATTTGGTACACAAAGGCATATTAAGATTATATTCGAAGGAAAAATAGTCGAAATAAAATTAATGTTCAAAACGACATAAAACCGTCTTCAAGAACGCAAAAAAAAATTCTGAAGGGGGTTTATGGTTTTTAAAACTTATTTACACATCTCAATTAATACATTTCAAACTCGCCGCAACCAACACCGCGGGAAAGTCTTAGTCATATAATTAAACCATGTAAATGTGTGTCGTAATGTAGACTTGTTACTGAAAATACTAAATCAGATAGGTAAGACAATGGGACCATCTCAAGGATCCACGATTAACGGAGAAATCAGCAACAATATTAATAAAATACTCCGTTTTTGAACTCGGATTGTATTCGGAAATGTTGCAGTTTTATATGTTGCGGAGCGAAGTATAATAAGTTGATTGAAAGAAGCTTTTCAACACTTAAACATGTTGTGGTTTTGCGGCTGCGGGGTTTGAAAACACATTGTAATAAACAAAACCGCACGCAAAACTGTACAATTGGGTTGTTTTTCCCACGGAACAACCGTGATTTCGTCAACGAGTTATATAAAACCCTGTCTTAATGACATAACAAACCGCAAGGCAGAAAAGGAAGATAATACAAATACTAATCGAGTTTATGCGAAAATCTGTGATGGTAGTGTAACGACCAGCTGTGGCAGCACCACCAGCGTTACATCGCGCAACTAAATCTGACAGGTCGCATTCAGTTAGCCTATATACAACTTCCAACTTCGTGCCAATGGATCTCGGTGCCCAGGTATAACAACCGCCTGGAGAAAGAACTTCCCTATTAACATCTCTTTCTACATTGATGACCTCAACGTGATCGTCATCCGACAGTAGCTCAACGATTAAAAACGGTATCGACTCATAGTCATTGTCATAGAAATGCAGCCTAAACGTGGCACACCACTTTGGTCAACTGAACTATTGATAACTTACTCATTAATGCAACTCCTTGGTCATCTCCCTGCATTGCTCTCTCGTCAACGTTGTGTGGATGAACATCATACTCCAGTTGTGGTGCGTAGGACTCCACGGGCCTGTAAATAATTTGACTATTAAAAACCGAGAATGAGCATTTCGGACCAAGCTCAGTGTAGGGTTCCGTCACTATTGCTAAAAACACAAGAAACCATCTCCAAAAACCACAAGACACTTTTCCAATTGAATTAGTTATACTATACCAGTATGTTCTTTCATTTCATATTTTTTCCAGAATGTTTAGAAATTTTAGTTTTGCACAGGGCATGACGGACAGGGGAGCGCGTACGAATTCTAGCGAAAATGATACATTGAGTCATCCCCTGTATGGGAGGTAGGAAAGATTTTATTTTAAAACTTTGTCGGCGTGATTACATAATATATAACTGTGCCAAAACACGGCTTTTTAGTAGGAAACGTTTCTCAATTGACAACATTTCAAAAAAAAAGCATTATTGTTTTTTCGCGTTTATAATAGCTGGTTAAAAATTAGACTACCCGTATTTCTTGGTTTTTCTTTATTTAACTTAAATTCGTCGTTAATAATTTATTAAAGAAATAGTCATTAAAAAGACCGTATATACAAAGTTAGGAATACTGATGTCGTGATCTTAGCCTGATGTAAAATAAAAATAAAGTAACTTTAAACATAAACAGAACTGACTGTCATGTCATGTCACTCACTTGTCAATCATTCACTGCCGTTCGTTCACAAAGTTATTTTGAGTAATTTAATTAATTACGTAATTTGTAGACGCCATTAAAATAAATAAACTGTTTTGCGTAGAATCGAAAGCGTGTAGAATCAAGTAATCCGTCAGACAACATGACAGTTGTATATTTTTTTGAATTCCTTTGGTAATAAATGGACTAAGGGCACTATAAGTGTATTCCTAACATTCACAATCCAACTTTTTTTACTGTTTTTCCTAAATATAAAAAAAACGACTGCATAAAAAAATCCAAAGATATTTTTACTGTAATCAGCATTGTAAAATCTAGAAACGGTATTTTATTTTACTACCTTAGCCATTATGTGCTAAGGTAGTAAAATAAAATACCGTTTCTAGATTTTGTTTAATTGTTTAATTGTTGTCAATTAGGGTGCCTTGTTGTCTAAAAACCCTAAAATCGCATTTGAGAGTAGATTTTTAGGTACGCCTCAAAAGGAAAAAGCGGAACCCTAACAGGATCACTTTGTTGTCCGTCCGTCTGTCTGTCTGTCAAGACCTTTTATCTCGGGAACGCGTGAAGGTATCTGCAGTTCCTCGAAACTGTGACAAAATCAAACTTCTAAGTCAACGCGCAACGTAAACAAAAGTTAGGCCGTTTATTTTGAAAAAACTTATAATTTGACACTCTCAAGGGAATCAAAATGTATAGTTTATTTTCCGTTGACCTAGAACTATGAAATTTGGCAAGTAATACCGTCTTATACTACAAGTAAAGGGAAAAATCTGAAAACTGTATTTTTATAATTATATCACAAAATAACACGTTCTTTATGCAAGGAACGGCGGTCTAAATTTTGAATTGAGTTCATACATATCATGTCATATATATCGTCATATATATAGTATCATGTGGGGTATCGTATGAAAGGACTTCATTGGCACAATATTAAACAGTTTTTTTTTTAAATATGGTTTCGATTTCTGAAAAAGAATGTAACAAAATACAAATTGGTAAATATTACGTCATACGAGTGACCGCACTCCTACTACTTTAACCATCAGTGTAATTTAATAATAATAACTAAGTTGACAAAATCCATATGAATACTTACTCTGAAGATAAGAACCGGTTTTCCACTTCCAACATACTCTGCCCGACAAAGGCAGTGACGCCGAAACTTTCGAAGAATTCTTGGACTGGTGTCATGGAGTAACAGCCCGCGAGCTCCGTGCGAGGGTAGTACAGGATGAAAGATAGACACATTTCCTGGAAGGTAAATAAAAAATCATAATGGATAAAAAAAAATGCAACTGTTTATAAGAAAAACCACCTCGTTCCATTTTTCAAACGACTAATAGTAAGACAAATGTAGAGGAACTTATTCATTCATTTTTGAACAAGTGATGTCATCCATGTAGTGACTTAATTAAACGTACATTGACGCTACCTTGCAAATTTTTATTTAAATTACGGGGCGCAGCGCCGCACTATGGTCCCGCTCATAGGTCATAAGTCCAAATAATCAACAATAGCCGAGCTATGATTTGTACTTCTCTGATAACACATTAATTACCAGCCTACTTAAAACTATAAATAGTTTTGAAGTAATCAGTCGGGATCATTGTTTTTCAGACCTCCGAAGTGAACACACTTAAACCGCGTAATTAGTCTTATCAATAGATCATTAAAGTGAAAGTTGTTTGTTGACGGATTTCTAAAAACTTGTTGTGATAAACTCTATTGAATCATCATGGAAATTAATGACAAAGGTATGTGTTTTAATAATAATATTTTTACTAGCTATTTTTACTATACATTTTATATTTATTTGAGAGCTACGAGACACCTAATTTTATAAAAATATTTAAATTGTTTGTGTATTACCATTGAGTTTTATCAATGACGCCATTCTGTACCATTAATAATTTTGATTGTTTAAAAAGCGTATAAAAGTCTAGTTAGTGTGCCAATAGTCATCTTCTGCTAGATTTTGCTAGATGTTTTATTAATTCGTCCTCTACGTTGTTCGTAGAAGATGCTACGATATTTGTCAATTTCTAATGTATTTGGTTTTCTTTCTTACAGGTTCTTTTTTGCAAGTTCAGTTTACAAGAATGCACATATTTGAACTATGGCATCTTGCTAAAGGATCACAGATAGAAAAATATCGAATTATACTAGAGACAGTTTTGGAAATGGTGCCGGAAGCTGAAAACGTTGAAATCGAAGTTCTAAGTAAACGCGTTAATTGCATAATCCAAAGGATCGCAGATTACTGGAAAAAAGCAGCAAGGAATAAATATGAACTAGTCAGAAAACATGAAAAATGGGTAAATGTCCTTGAAACTATAGATATAGCAAAGAATGAGTCGGTATCTGCGAGAGAAAATCAGTTTACTGGTCAAGAAATGACATCAAATCTCGGTCGACCGAAGAAAGATTTTGAGTCTTGCAGTAAACGAACTCAGCGAAGGAGATTAGTGGACCTCTCAAAAATTGATAACTCGGCCGTCAATGCTTTGATAAATACTTCGTCAACCTCGAGTAGTGGGCCAAATGATAGTCATAAATGTGAAGTGAATCCAAGTGAGATCCTATCGCTGATCACAGAAGCAAAATTAACAAAACACCAATACCTTTTAATTAAAGAGTTCATTAATAGTAAACAATATCGAGTTTTGCCTTCGTATCATAAGGTTTTAGAAGCCAAGAAACAGTGTTACCCTGAAAAATTAACTATTACTGAAAAAAGTGCCGAAGTAGAGTTACAAAATTTGTTGGACCACACGGTTAAAAGAATACTGGATTCTCAAAATATACTGTTATCAAGTATCGATCCCGAGACCTTAGGTGATGTTATGTTAGTTGGTAAGTGGGGTTTTGACGGTAGTACCGGACACAGTGAGTATAAGCAGTGCTTTTCCGATGACCCAACTTTAGAAGATGGAAGTTTATTCGTGACATCATATGTGCCCTTGCGTCTCGTGTCCATAGTTGCAACAACAGGAGAAGAAACAATATTATGGAAGAATCCTCGCCCATCATCAACTAGGTACTGTCGCCCTATTCGCTTCCAATTTGCAAAAGAGACAAAACAATTATCTAAGAACGAAGAAGATTATTTTAAAGAGAAAATTAATAATTTAGTACCATCGACGTGTATGTTGCCGGGCGGCGATGAATTACAAGTTCATCATCAATTGCAATTGACAATGGTAGACGGCAAAATTTGTAGTGCGTTAAGTGACACGGCATCTGCTAGCAGGTGTTATTTGTGCAAGGCTACACCCAAAGAGATGAATCAGATAGACATGTGTTTGACCAAAGAAATTGATACCGCTACGCTGGAGTTTGGATTATCTCCTCTCCATTCATGGATAAGATTTTTTGAATATTTTGTGCACGTGTCATATCGGCTCGAGGTAAAAAAATGGCAAGTTCGATTAAATGAAGAAAAGGAAAAAATGGCAGAGAGAAAGAAGACGATACAAAATGCTTTTAAAAATAAATTAGGTCTGATAGTGGACAAGCCGCGTAGCGGAGGAAGTGGCAACTCGAATGATGGGAATACAGCACGTAGGTTTTTTGCTAACTCTGCCATTTCTGCCGAAATAACAGGAATTAAGCAAGAGCTTATTGATAGGTGTGGTACAATTCTTAACTGTCTCAATTCCGGTTACAAAATTAATTCTGAGAGATTTAAATCGTTTGCTTTAGACACGGCTCGACAGCTTGTTGAGGAATATCCGTGGTACAATTTGCCAGCGTCCATTCACAAAGTTCTAATTCATGGGTCTGAAGTAATCGATCAGTTCGATCACATGATGGTATCCATAGGAGAACTATCAGAAGAAGCTGCCGAAGCTACAAATAAAAATATAAAAGCGTTTCGGCTCAACAATACTAGAAAAATGTCACGTGTTGCGACGAATACCGATCTTTTAAATCGACTTTTATTAAATTCTGACCCACTAGTTACGGGTCTTAGAAAGCTTCCTAGGAAAAAAAAAAGTGTTTTATCTAAATCTGTCATTAGTTTATTACATTAGGTATTGCTAAGCTCATTAAAGTTTCACTAATGAGTGTTAGATAGTTTAATTACAGTATTTTTAAGATAACAACTCTTTACGTGCGGTTCATTCTACTGCATGAATTGCACATAACAAAAAAACTTAGTAAATATGTTTGCGTTCAATATAAGTTTTTTTTTTAAATTAAATAGTATTAAGGTATTGTTTATTATATTTTTAAGTGAAAACATGTTACTTACTATTTATAAGTGTTAATTATACGGTATTGAAATATAGTGCATTTTGAAGCGTTTTTAATTGTTTTATTTTATTATTATTCAATAATATATACACATTAAATTAATTGTAAGTCCTTTATTTTATCAAATAAATTCATAATTAACAACAATATATGCATTTCTTCCCAATAATGTTGGAAGTTTTGGACAAATCGACTTATGACACTCTCTCCATACACGCTGAACCACAGTGCGCCGTAGTGGATTGAAAATACTATAATATGGAATTTACGAAGCATACATAAACTTCAACTTTTAAAGCCTAAGGTTCTCTAACCATATTGGTATTTTGTGAATTTGTAGCATTTGAATACTTACCTACTTAACAAAACAATATTTACCTGTGAAGCTGAGTAGCCGCCCAGGATGGGCTTATCCCTTCCCGAACTATCATACGTGCATTCAGTGATTAAAGTGTCGCCTTTGAAGAATCTTCTACCACCAGGAACGATACGAGATTGTTGGTAACGGGCGTCATAGGAATTTTCCTAAAACAAAGTTTATTGATTACAGCGTCATCTAGCTTCCGAGTAATAAGAACTAAAATAGAACATACACATAATTTAGGTTGTCGTCTATGAAATTAAAACTAACGCCATCTACTGACTCAACTAATAACTACGTTGTCTAGTCGCTAACTTGCGACAGGATTGTCGGCAACGCCATCTATATACTAAAGTACAAAGCGCGTTGCTAGCTCAGTGACAGTCATGTGCTTGTAGCTTCAAGTCAAACAAGTAAAATTATTGATAGTTTTAACGGTAGATGGCTCTGAAATTAAATTATTATTCAACTAGCTTACCTCTGAAATTCTTGGTAATTCGTTGTTGCCTCGAATGTGCTTTAGGGAAATCTTTCTCGCCGTGCCGTGTGCGTGTAAAAGTACTGATACTATATTGATTCCTTCTTCAGGCATTGTCTGGAAATAAAAAAACAATGTTTAATTAATAAAGGTCACCTATAGTTTGAGTAATATTAATAAACATCAACAGATATGGCCATTGTGCGGGTAAGTAGGTACGTATACCTACCCACCTACCACATTTTCTAAACTTCTTTTATTGTTAAAGTATGTTTTTACCGGACTACACATGGCTATTTAGTATTTAAATTAAGTAGTTTTGTATTTTAAATAGTAGCTTTATCGCTTTATAGCTTTATCTACATAAATATCGTCAGTTCTTTTGAATCTCTAAAATACACTTTAAAGAAATCAGTTTTCTCTAAATCGCTAATAAGTGCGTAATTTCAAAATTTGAATGTCATTACTCATTACAGTATCGGTGGAAGATAAGTTTGTAGCTAATAACTTTACAACATGGCCAGAGATAAGGAAATGAATGAATGTAATGGTGTAAATACAAATCTTAACATTAATTTCATAAAATTGACTTTGTACAACCAGCGTGGGTTACAAGGTGGTGACAAGGATCTGAGACGTGGTAACTCATTAAGGGCCGTAATCAGAAATGTGGAGATCCGCAGAAGAACTAAGGTCACCGAAATAGCTCAGCGCATTATTAGTAGGCTGAAGTGGCTTAAGCAGGGCACAAGCTCGAAGAACCGACGGCCGTTGAAAGGTTCTTGAGTGAGATCACGACCTGGCAAGAGCAGCGTGGAACGCCTGCACGATGGACATACCCTAATAGGTAGTAGGAAGACGGTGGATGTAAGCGATCGTTTTCGCTAGACTCAAACAGGGAGGCCTATATTCAGCAGTGGACGACTACGGGTTGAATTAATGAAGCACTTACGTTATTAGTACACTCCGAGCTGCAAATCCCCACGGTCCGGAACTGCCTCTGCAGGGGCGGTATGATGTGCAGCGACGACACGCCGATGCCGGCTCCGAGCAGCGCGGCGTCGTGCGCTCGCAGAGCTGGCGTGTAGTGCACGCGGATACCAGAGTTGTCTAGCACTGGACATAGAGGGCATCGGTGAGTTACAAATAAAAAATAGTACATTAGGAGCATTATTACGAGTATTATTGCCACAAGCGTGCTTAGTTGGCTATTAGTCATCCATTATGATCGTTCAGTTGAGGTTGGATTAAAGAACGAGCTGCAGGCGACGGCGTAATGGAGCCGAGAAATGACCAATCTCGCATTTCTTACGAGGAAAACCTAATAAAATTTCATTGTCTTTTGTTTGTTTTAATATATTTTTAAATTAATGGTTATTTATTATACCTATTCTAAGATTTATTTTTTAATACCATGTAAAATCTTTTCTGATATTTAAATAAAAAATATTTAAAATCCTGGGTGCGGTCATCTTAAATAAATAGCATGCTAATTTTATAAATGCTGCATTATGACCCTTAATACTTTGCAATAAGGGCTACTTTACGAAAAGCTATATTTATTCTCATCAACACAGTCTACAAACTTGTAAAGGTACGTAAAATAATACGCCAATATAATTACGTTTTACGAGCATGGGTTAAAACGATTAACTTACTTACCTAAACATATAGAGAAACATATATTTAGATACATGGATTACATCCAAGACTCAGGGACAAAATACTCGCGATCATCACACAAATATCTGCCCTTACCGGGGTTTTAACCCGGGACTGCTAGCTTCGTTGGCAGGGTCACTACTACTATCAACTAGATTAACGTGTCGTCATACAAGATGTATATATTTCAAGATAAAGGGTACATTAATGAACCCACCTTGGTGAAGAGCCGAGTTGTCGTAATGAACCTCGAGCATGTAGTAAGACACGCCCGATCTCTCGCCTAGAGGGATGCCAACGTTTTCGGGGAGGAATTCACCTGGAAATAACAGAATTATTAGTGTTATGTCGCCCAAGTTCAATTATAAGAAGCAATTAATTAATAATTTCAGCGAGGAAATGCTGCCAGCATCTTTGGCACAGCATGCGCCCTACTTATTTTTTTTAATGTTAAAAGTAAGGTTTTATATTTAGGGCGATAGCCACTTTTGGCCACTTTAACAGGCCGACATGCACCATTAATAGACACTCAATTCTTAATTCAAAGATCATACGGTCAAATATTGCAAAACCAATGAATAACCCTTGTCTTCTGGAATATAAGCATTATGTGTCAATCATTGGTCCTTGTCCATTACTGGTTCGATCAAGATAATTAATTAATTTAAGCGAAATAAATGAAATATTATTCAGGGATTAATAATGAGAGTCCTAGACAGAACTATGATGATATTGATGATTCTTACAGTGCTGAGCCACTGTATAACTCTGTCGCAGAAACACAATTATTAGTTTTGACCTAATTTATGTCTTGTGAGAGTTGTGAGTTGCGCTGTAATTTCGACAGGATTCTATGGTGGCTCACAAATAAGGTTGATGGTTATTGGTCATGTTTTGTACCCTGTCACTAGATTCTTTAATTGAGTTTCAAATGTACGGATTGATATTATGTAAAAAGGGTTAGTTTTGATTAATATTGCTAATTATTGCTATTCTGGAATGCAATTTTTTTCATCCGAATTTTGCCCTTCCGCGATCACGGTGTAACTTCAGATTAGTTACAAGGTCGGGGTATATCTACTTAAGTTTTGCAAACGGAAAACTTGAAAAATATTTATTTGTAATAAATTTGTAATAAACACATCGGAAACCATTTTATTTGCAATGATTTGTAAATGTCAGTTAATTAGTCTCTCTAGTATTAGAAAACCTATTTTTTAATGACAACTCTGACTTTAAAAGTGTAGTTTTTTTTTAAAGTTCCCGTAAATCCGTATCTATCGGGGAAGCCACTCAGTTCCGGCCGCCATACCTGATTGGTTAAACCGGAAACCGCACGGATAGTTTTTTTCCTTTTTATTTAACACGGGATAGTGGGTCTGTGGTTTAAGCAATCATTTGTTAATTCAACCGATACATCGTGTTGCCACCAATAAATAATTATATGATGTAAAAACCATTCGGGAGTTTCGATCATCCGCTTGGACTCATGATTTCACTATTGAATATAACCAGTAGATAAAACCTGCCAATTTAAAGACAGTGAAAGGGACATCACTATAGAAATAGAAATAGAAACATTTATTCGACGAACACAAGAAAAAAAAAAACAGAGAAAAACATCATTAAAATAAGGATGGCAACACAGTAATAATAAAAAAAAAACAATAAAAAAGAAAAGAAAAAAAAAACAATTGTAGGATAGTGTTGCCATGGGTGATTCTGTGACGTCGAAATTGACACCACTCAGCACTATGTCACAGTGATAACCGCGACGCTGGTTTTCAGTGGCGCCAACGTGATACAGCAGTTATATATCTCTGTCCTGCTCATTAACATGGACTTGGCTGATTTTGACAGTTCATAAGTCCTAAATAGGTGTAACCACCTAAATAGGTGTTCGATTTTAGCCTTGGGCGCCTAAATTCGACATTGCCTAAGAAGGTTATGTTATTCGGATGTTGGTTTTTGTGAACGTATGTGGACATGTTTATGTTTGTCTCTTTTTGAACTGTCAGCTAAACGGCTGGATCATTGGATTGGTATGAAATGGCATGCCATAAAAGTGCTTATTTTAACCTATGACCCTCAAAATGATGACGCTGCAGAAGTAGTGCCTGTCTATCTAAAACACGGGGTTTTAAGGTGCTTATTTTAATTTTGTGATGAAGATATCATCCATGACTTGCTAAATTTCAAGATCCAACTCATCAGCGTTGATGGTGAAGCAGGGGTTTGTTTTTAATACATTTTCTAGAAAGGTTTTCAAAGCAACAACTATGGACCAGGACCTTTATCTTAATAGTAAAAATGTGCGTATTAAGATAAAAAAAATATGGGTTCTCAAACGCAATAATTGTTGCCTATCTAACGATTCATCGTGACATGTAGTTATTTATAGTGTAGGCAATCTAACCTTTAGAACCCATAGCCCAAGCAGCAACCGGCGTGACACAAATTGCCCACTCAGAAGGTCTGTTCGGCCCATACAAAGCATCAGGCGATGAAGCCCATTCATCCCACGAACTCCTATCCGGATCATCAGCACACTCATAGAGAACCATATGATGAACTGGCGAAGGGCTATTCTTGTCTATCGTAGCTTCACCGTCTCTGATTGGTCGGCTGTCAATCAAGGGTTGGTAGCCAACGATGTGATGTTTTGTGGGCAGATCGGGGGCTTTGAAGATTCTGCACCAGAATAGAGTTGCCTTCGCGTGTGGTATGGTTTGCTGAAAAAAGAAAACTCTACTTAGTTCTAAGTTGTGTGAATTTTTTTGCCTATACATTAGAGAATCGTAGATATTCAGAAACTTGGTAACTGAAGACATGAAACATGAGCAGACCAACGGGTTATTGGTACAAATAATAGTAGAGACTAAGAACGGTTAATTTGTGATTACTGTGATAATGTGGGCACTTGCAACAAACAGTTCCAAACAAACTAATTACAAGTTGGTTTGGAAAGAGTGCTTAAAGATATTCGTAATTCTAGTAAAAGGCAAACAAAAAAACTCAGTGATCTGTGATCACAGATGGCTACTCGATTGCAATTTTAACATTACAAACGTCGCTGAACCCCCTTATCACCTGGATGGCCATCTCCATAAAAAAGCTACTTACATTTATCAACCGAACATCCCAGTGCCTCAAGAGTATGGTGTCTGGTTTGGCCATGGGTAACAGCAGCCGAAGCGGTCTGGAGCCACTCTTCACGTGCTTCGGCAGTTCTCCGTCGGAGCCATCGGGACCAAGTGCCCAGAGAACTTGAGTCGTGTCTTCCTGTTGAAAAACATGGTGAACAATCAGAAGCTGTAAGAGTTCTATTCTAAGAGGAAAAAGCGGTCTTCATACGAGAATACCAAACTGCTTAATTTAACGCATTCACTGCCGGAAACACAATATATTCGGGCTTAATATAAAATAAAAGAGAGGAAGGAAAATTTGAACGAATCAAGGCACAATACGCAAGAAAATCCATCTAAAGATATTTAAATATAAGTTCACCGAATCACCGAACTAGATTAGGAAGCGGAATCATTAGCGCCCTCTTCAAATACCCCCTCTGTACAAAGTTATGGATATATTCAATCATGCCTTGAATGCAAATCAGGCTGCCATTGTTATCCTGAAGATTCACTTTGTCGGAGGTGCTTCGTATAATTACTTTATCAACTTAGGACGGTGACTGTTTAATTTGTGGACAAAATAGGTTTTTATCTGCAAAATCATGCACCAGTTCTAATGCCAGTGCCATGATGAAATGTGTACTCGTACGCATGCCGCAACATGGTGGAACTTCACTTAGCCCTGCATATTCGCGTATTGTTAGATAACCGCGACGTGTAGACGGTATAGTTGTCAAAACATTGGCATTAATTATTAATGTATTTGAAAAATAAAGTTTATAGCCAATACCGCGTCACTGGCGGTTTTTATGCCGGTCGCAAATACGCAAAGAAGCCGTCTTCATACGGCTATTTTCACATTATTTTTTAATGACAAACTAATTTGACATTTGTTATTGGGATTCATGTTCTATTGATTATTTGTACCAACTGAATGAATGGCCGTAGACAGAAAAAAACTTTGGTTTGAATCCTGGTGATTCCCATCGCTGGCTACGGCCTTGCAGTCAGGTACACGGCAAAAGACATCAAAATTTCACGCATTTTTGAAGATTTTCTTAAACTATGCTTTACTTACACCAATAGCAAAATCCTGAATGTCACAAGTGTCCAGAAGTCTCCTGAACTCCACCGTAGTGTGGGTCTCATTCTGGTAACCAGATACGAGCTCGTAGTTTTGGACGTCGTCGGCCACTGCTTGGTCCTCAAACTGGTTTCCATGGCAATCCTGAGGAAAAAGCCCAATTCAATAAAAAAAATTAAGCACAGAGTGTAAATATCGTCGTGCCTGTATGTGATAGCAAGAAAAGTTTACTCGTAATTTTTTGAACAGTCAGTTCTATGTACAAGTTTAGTGTAAGAATATGTATATTTGTGTACATGTGTATCGTAAATCGTCCACATAACAAAAGCATTAGAAATAAAATAACATCGCTTTTTCCGTTCTCATATGCAACGCTTTCAAGTAAATGATAATTTACTTGCAAAGGAAGACCACGGTCGTAAATACTCGTTAAGGACAAAGAGCAACAAAATGGAGAGAAAGATGCTAGAGCCTTTCTAAAATAGTTATTTTATCCAAACTAATCTTGAACGCGAGGGTTTGTTTATCATTTGATATGAGGAACAAAGATTTGATCTTACAGATTTCAAGTACGCGAGTTCTAAAGGACCACTACCCCATTCATAATGTCAGTCGTATTATCCTTTACCCTGGAGAACTGAACTTAAGATTTGTGTCTTAAGAAGTAATATTAACTCCCCAACGAAGTTAAAACGGATACTTTATTAATTATAAAATACTCAACCGCTACCCGCGTAATGGGGAAACGGGATAAAAGAAAAACAGAATTTCACTCCCAAGTTTATTTGTATTTGAAAACTCGATAAAAAGATACGGAAAACGTCGATTAAGCATCCGCAATTGATCGGGAACCAAACAAAAGTTTTCCCTCGATCCTTTCAACGGAAATTTTTAGGCCCGAGGGCGATAAAACCAAACCATGTCCCCGGTAAAGAAATTACCTTTATCCTTTGTGTTTGGGATCGTACCTAAAGTTATTCTATTATTAAACAGCAGATGATTTAAAAGGATAGCAGATGTCTTGAGGTGTGCAATAAAGATAAAATTGTTTTTTTTTCCTGGCAGATGTGAGGACACGTGCCGAGCCGTATGTCGGGAGCACCTGGCGGTTATATTACATGGTACCAAATGTCAGCTGGTAGAAGAATGTTATCTGTCCTGTCGGCTATCGACCCTTCAAATTAGGAATAACTTAACCGCGTCGTTGCAATCTCCTTTTGACGTTTCTTATATTATTTTAACCTTTTTTTCCATATTATTTTAATTTCAGGGTGAGAATTAACCTTTTCCCTATCATGGAAATACCATTTCTTGACAAAGGTTCACATTTATCTTATGTTTTTTGATTTAAAATAGTTGTATGGTTGCCGGGGTAGAATAGTGCCACTCCATGTCTTCCCGTGGATGTCGTACGAGGCGACTAAGGGAATAAGGGCTTGTAGTAGGTACTGTTAGGCGATGGGTTTGCAACCTGTCACTAATGCGCTGTTAAACATCTTAGCCTAATTGTGCAAATTGTGGTTACAGAGTTATCAATAAGTTTTTGGAGTTGTTGGTAATTCTGTAGCTCTGCCTAGCCTACCCCACTCTGGGAATAAAGGCGTGAAGGTATGTATGTATGTATTCTAAAATACGTATGAGTCAAAAACGAAAACAGAATAAAACTGTATATACGTGTTTCATAGACTCTCTCCCTAAGACCAAAATAGATTGCGTTATAATAATCTTCCGATAACCTTTGCCGAAGGGAAACACGTATTAAAATAGCACAGTTAAAAAGGGGCTTAGATACAGTGAAGCAACTTTATACTTTGACACTAAAATTGAAGTTAAAACCATACAAAGAGAGCAGGAGGTTAAATTCCAATATTTTTTACTGTTATAGTAACTACCGGCGACCCGCCCTCGCTTTGCTTCGGTTTATGTGAGTTTTCTGTAACGCCCTTACCACACTTCCGTAAAAACTTATCTAACTGATTGTGAAAACCGAATGAAAATCCGTTCAGTCATTTTTGCGATCATCGCGAACATACATACCGACAGATGCGGCGGGAGACTTTGTTTTAAAATATGTAATAATAGTGATAGTGATGACAAACCCAGAAATATAAACGAAGTCATTTTAATTGACCGATTACATATAGGTAGTTAAACAGGTAATGGAATAACACACTTAAGTGAGGATATGACATAAAAAATCACCATTATACCGTGGGAACGAGCGACGTAAATCTGTAAATCTCGTACCGTGCAGAAACCTGTTTAATGTACGTATTTCATACTGCACATTGTTATTTACTACCTTGAGATAAAACGGTAGGAAATCATCAGAAGTTTTAGGTCTATATACGACATTGCATAAGCAATATTTTTTCAATCGTTTCCTGTGTTGCTATTTTACTCTCTTTCTTTCTTTAAGGTTTTTCGGTAAAACAAAAGTAGTGATATAGAAATAATACAAAATAATATTGTTTTGTAATTCTTTGGTGCAATGAGTGTCACATACCTACGTAACAGTAATATAAACTACAGATTGTGCGTCCAAGCAGAAACACAAACAAAAACTTTGAACTACGCTGACATAAATTGTTTCATGACGCCTTAAAAAGGCTCTAGGACGTTAAACAACATTAGCTAATATGTAGATATCGCAAATTCTAAAATCTATCTTGCAATAACCGTACCGCTTCAATTTACCCCAACTTTCATGACTTCAAATCCTCCATAAATCCTAAGCCAACATTCCTCAACAACGCCAGATAAATGGGATCAGCATTGCGTAACAACGATTCTATTGTGCAATTTCATACCAAGTTCAAGCGGAAGCATTAAAATTCTTTCTACGTTCACACAAAAGAATAAGTTTCGAGAATCGGGCTGATGGTTTGCGCATGAGAATCGAGGGACACAATGGGAAACGCCATGTTAACGTCAGCGTCTACGTCAGATGGTCGTGATTCGATGGTGCTAAGAATTGCCACTTACAAGGTTTTACCTTTATCGTAATATCGTATCGCTAGTGCGTAAGATCTGGAAAATGTAGCAGTTTCTTTATCTTAAGATAACCTACTTACGAGTACATGAATTTTTCACCACAAATTAAAAGATCTGTCATTTTGTGAGAGCTTATTTCAGCGTCTTACCGCCAGTCTTCCACAGAAAAAACATTGCTATAACTTATATTAATAAGTAAAACTGCGCTAAGGTTTCATCTGGGCTGCACTCAAGTTGCGAAATGCAATTTCTCATCAAACCTTTAGCCATACGGAATGGACGGCGAACTTGGCCATGCAGATCCACGTTCATGTACCTGTATATCTGGAGTTCTAGTCTCAGGTTATAAGACGCTTTAACATACACAATCAATCATAATTCATAGTTTTATTTATGCGTGTATTTTTTTAGGTAGTTATGTCAATCGTGGGCGATTCTCATTAGCGTTACCACATAAGTTGATTCCGATTATGCTATCTACGGGTGCCAATCAGACCAAAAACCCGAAAAAGCTATCGGTAAAAAGACGAGTCATTCTAATCTCGTCAGCAAAAACACACAATGCCAAGACTAACGTGGAGTTCCATTCATCAAAAATATAATATCATGTCGTGGATATCCTAAACGATAAAAGAGCCTAAGAACCACGAGTCCCACACAAATAATCATGAACACAATCGTTCGCAAAAGCCCACGAAATAATAATTTCGCATACCGCTCCTATTACGCAATGAACCTTTGGGCAACCTAACATCGATACGTCGTTCGAACTTATTCTCTACGACGTATTCAATAAAGCTCACCGCGGTTTACAAATCTGGCTACCTGCTTTAGTATTTTGGCAAACGACATGCTCCGCGTTAGCAAAATGCTCGCGTTGCCCTAATCAGGTATTTGTAATCTTCGCGGGAATCCGCGGCGTTTTCATATGCTTACAAATCACTTTTTGAAGACAAAAGGGACGCAACTCGAAAACAAATCTCACACGACTTTACGCTTTACATGTAAATAATTTAAATTTAAAATGAAACAGAAGTTCATATTGAATTTTGTCGTTCTGGAATTCAACCAACGAATGAGAACTGTAGAATTTAAGAATTTATATAGAAATCGTTTTTGGGAATCGACGATCGTGATATACTTACTCGTATTAACAAGTCCCAACCGCTATTAATATAATGTCGTCAAATAATGTTACTTACATACATACTTACATAAACTCACGCCTTCATTCCCAAAGTGGGGTAGGCAGAGCTACGGAATTACCAGCAACTCCAAAACCTTGTTGATAATTCCGTAACCACATTTAATCTGTGTGGTTGCCGGGTTAGAATAGTGCCACTCCATGTCTTCCCGTGGATGTCGTAAGAGGCGACTAAGGGAATAAGGGCTTGTAGTACTGTTAGGCGATGGGCTTGCAACCTGTCACTAATGCGCTGTGAAACACCGTAGCCTAATTATGCAAAATGTGGTTAATGTTACTTAAGATGAATATATATTTTATTTATTTTATTTTATTTTATTTTATTCGGAAAACCAACAGCTTTTGATGACAATATTAGATAAAATACAATATTTAACAGCATAGCTAATTACAGGTTTTCACAGATAAATTCAAAATTAAACAGAAAATAGCACAAAGAAACAAAGAAAAGGAAACAGCAGAGAAATCGGTCACACTTTTCGTACGGATTAGAACAAATTAATGTACGATACGATGGGGAGCAAAGAAACTGGATGCCAAACGGTTTTTGACTGCAGAGGGTTCATATAGCCTGTCTAGTGAATATAACCACTTATATTTTAATAAAATCGGATAAGCCGTTTAGTAGTTACGAGGGGACATAAATTCGTACATATATACAGGTCAAACACATAACCCTCCCTATGGGCTTTGCCGCAGTCGGGTAAAAAAAACGCGTTCAAATCAGCGTTCAAAAACTCACCAAAATAATTTTATAAAAAAATGTGACTTAGATTGGGTTAAAAATGTTTGCAAATTAGCGCCCAAGGCCTCTAATCTACAGGGTAAAACCATATCGCATTTGGCATGTTATCGTGTTGTCAACTTTACAATAGCTCTTATTTACTTGACAGCAATGGTGGCCGAGTTAAAGACATGTTTAAGACAACATTGTTTTAACCAGTACCCGTGTGGTTGCCGGGTTAGAATAGTAGCACTCCATGTCTTCCCGTGGATGTCGTAAGAGGCGACTAAGGGAATAAAGGCTTGCAGTACTATTAGGCGATGGGCTTGCCACCGACAGGTACCTGGGAAACATCTTAGCCTACTTGTGCAAAATGTGGTTACAGAATTATCAAAAAGTTTTAAGGCTTGTTGGTAATTCTTTAGCTCTGCCTACCCCACTCTGGGAATGAAGGCGTGAGTTTATGTATGTATGTGTTTGTTTTTTAACCAGTACAATAGAGACTTAGGAAACGTTAGTACTAACCTGATTCTTGCCACCAACTTTGATATAAAATTTACCCTTTTATTAGTTCATAATTAAATTGAGCATGAACTGAACATACAGTGTGAGTATACTTTACATTTACATAGTAAGTAGCATTAATATAATAACGCACACAAAGTTTGTTAATGGAGTCACTCCACCTCTGCGGTTGCAACACTCCACGTTTTACGCATTAAATTATTAATGTTTGCCTCTTGATCGGAACTGCTAATTATCGGTATTTAATTTATATTTAAATTTGATTCTACCTGCCTTGGTATTATTAAAACCGCTGCTTTTTTATACCTTTTCAATTCGCTCTATCATGACATAACATTTCAGGGCCCGTATTATGGTCGCCTTTATTACTGTGGATAAAGCTTCCGTCACTGACGCACTTACATACTAGTCAAAAAGTGACAAATGTTTTATCCACGATTATCCACGTCGATAAACACTGATATAATAGGTCCGTCGATCACAATATTAATAAAATGGTATATAATTTAACAGTAAATTACAAAACGTTCAATTAGTTCTTCAGTGCCAGTCTTGAATTTTGCTTTTTGAATGGTATGAGACTAAGATTGCTTTGGATTTGAATACCTTAACATTATCAATTCGCGCCTTTAACCCGAAAATTTTAGTCAGCAAAAGAACGCAGTATCATTTTGAACTGACATTGTAAAGGAACAACGATTTATTTTGAATGGCTCTTGTAAAGGGTTTAAAAAGTGAAGATAAACGCAGAATCTTTTAATTGAAATCAAAATACCAATCATTAGTTTATCGAAGTTCAAAATCAGGACTCACTTTTAACTTCACATATACTTAGCTTAATTGCTTCTACCTCGCGTTTGCTTACGTGTTCTTAATCATGAACAAACAGATGACTATCGCCGCACGGGCCCCTTTGAAAAAAAAATAAGTTACGTCTGCTCCACGCCTTTCTCTTGGTTTAGTAACGAATGGCAAATAAAAGGGACGGAATATCTGAAATTTCGAATTTAGCGGTTTGGAGTTACCACCCAGACGTCTTAATGTTGATGGTGCGTCAATTTTCATCAGAATCATTGTTGTGTTGTTTAACCACTATATCCAATTAGGGGATGTGGTGTTTTACGTACTCTGGCAATTAGGTAACACGAAACCCAAAAAAATTATGCCGAAGCACTCCAAAACGTGTTCATTTCGTAAAGAGAATATGGAGTCTGGCACGGCAAAAAGAGTTCCAGCATTTTGTGGTGAAATTTCTTTCATAGGAAAAACTTTAGCAAATGACATTGATTGGTATCTATCACAGAAAAATAAACGAGACCAACTCACGCTTGACCGTTTCTCTCGGTCTTAATTCCTGACGCGTTCCAATACGTATATACATAACATGTGCAGGTGTCTGTCCGCACCTTGTCGCATGCTCAATGCACCTTGTTGAGTACAGTTCCATTCGGTTCTGTTTTATATTATGTTATACAAGCTTAGTTTAAGTCGCTTCTAGGCTACATTTTGCCATATCAATAACGTTACCGAATGGTTACTATACAGTTGTGAATTAAACCAAACTAAATTCGCCAGAAGGAGATTTTATGATCCTCATAATTGAACCCGAAAAAAAGCTTGATCATCGTATACTATTACCTCCATAAATACATATATGACTTCTAAAATAATAAAAAAGATTGTTGTACATTAAAATTGTATTTTAAGTTCAACTATCAACCGAGTTTCCATAGCAATAACAACTAATTTTCTCTTAGTAACTGCCAAACTTAATATATTTAACGTAACGCCGTAATAGCATTTCGGAATTCAAATTGGTTTAAAAGCAGGAAGTGGAGCTAATCTATGATCGATCCTCGGGATCGAATTAACGTCTATAGGCACCTCAGGCGCTGCCCTATAATACTCATTCAAATTGAAGCCCATGGCTATCAAGGCACACTCTTCAAATTAATATAAGTGTAGGATTCTCACTCGTGTTCTAATTAAGGTTTACTTTTTGTTTATTTGAAATTAACTACATTGAAGAACCAACTTTCTACAAAATCTAATAGTATAATTTCACTCGAGTAAAAGAAAAACTCGACTGTATGTAACTTGATCAATACAACAACGACATACTCGTATTATGTCGCCATTAAGGCCAGTGTATGAAAGAAGATGGCCGAATTAATGAAGTCACTTCCGGTCTCAGTTTCGTGTCAATCAAGACAAAGGTAAAGATAAAGATAAAGACATTTATTCAGTAAGTAGGCCGCACGGGCACTTTTACACGTCAAGAATCTACCAGCGCTTCACAAGAGGAGACCACTGCTGAGAAGAAGCGCCGCAAGAAACTCAGCAGTCAGTCATTTTTTTAAATATATTTAATATTACAATGGTACTACTTAGTCTAGCATTATATAAATCTATAAATAGCAAATTAAAAAATATTTCAAATATCATGCGTAGTTTCCGCAGGAAAACACACCAAAATCTTAAGATAGAAAGAGAGAAAAGGAAAAAAAGAACTCCTACGTATGTGTATATAAGACGGTGCAAGATGACCACATAAGATTGATATGTTTTCCTACATCAACGGTGTCCCCCAGACAAGATAAAGATTTTGAATTTGAAAAAAAAACAAATAAAAAATATATTATTGATTAAGTTTCGGGTTTAGGCCAAGCATGTTTGTCTATTAAATAGTCCTCGATCCTATAATACGCTTTAGACATTAACGACTTTTTCAAGTAATTTTTGAGTGCTGGAAAGGGTAACTTTAATACTACCTCAGGTAATTTATTATAGAAATGAATGCATTGACCAACAAATGATTTATGTACTTTACGGACGCGGAATTTTCGAATAGCTATTTTATTTTTATTTCTAGTATTTAAATTATGTATATCAGAATTTTTTGTGAAAGAATCCAAATTTTTTATAACATAAATAATATTCTCATAAATAAATTGTGACGCTACAGTTAAGATATTAATTTCCTTAAAAAGATCTCTTAAGGAGTCACGGGAATTTAAGTTGTAAATAGAACGAATGGCCCTTTTTTGTAACACAAATATAGTTTGTATGTCAGCTGCCTTACCCCAAACCAGAATACCGTACGACATAACACTATGGAAATAACTATAATAAACTAAGCGAGCTGTCTCAACATTGGTTAGTTGTCTAATTTTCCTAACTGCGTAAGCTGCCGAACTTAGTTTACCTGCCAGTACAGCTATATGGGGACTCCATTGCAAATTTTTATCTATTGTTATGCCTAGGAAAACTGCCTTATCTACGATTTGCAAACACTCGTCATTTAGAATAATACTAGAATCTAACGGTTTAACATTAGGCAAAGCGAATCTAACACATTTAGTTTTCTTAGCATTTAGTAGCAAATTGTTGCTAGTAAACCAATTAAGTACTTTAACTAGTGTGGAGTTTATGCTACTGAAGTCTATGGATTTTCTGTCTATCAGCATAAAGTACAATATCACAAAGTTTATCTACTGATGGTGGCAAGTCATTTATGTAAACCAAAAATAGAAAAGGACCTAAAATAGAGCCTTGAGGCACACCTATTTTCACTGTAGCTCCATCAGATTGTGTTTTGTTTACAACAACTGTTTGAGTTCTATCACTGAGATAAGAAGACATAAGACTTATAGCTTTATTAGACAATCCATAATGTTCTAATTTTAAAATAAGGGTCGTATGAACCACGCAATCAAAAGCTTTAGAAAGGTCACAACATATTCCTACTGCATCGCAAGATTGCTCCCAACTGTTATATATATATTTAATGAGAACAGATGCCGCATCAATTGTTGATCGACCTCTGGTAAAGCCAAACTGGTTATTGTTAAGTAGTTTATTTCTATTAAAGTGACCTAACATATCATTCAGAATTAGTTTCTCAAAGACTTTACTTAAAACTGGTAGTATGGAAATGGGACGAAAGTTCGTAATATCACTCATCTCACCCGATTTAAAAAGAGGTATGACTTTACTATATTTCATAAGATCTGGAAAGATCCCTTCTGAAATGCAATTATTGTAAATTAATGCTAGATGGGGTGCAATTACACCTATGATAGGAAAAAGTACACTAACTGATGTGCCCCACAAATCCTCAGTCTTCTTTAAACTAAGCGTTTTAAATACTTTGACTATTGAAACTGAATTTATAGGGCTGAATTCAAAGTTTATATTACATTTACTGACATTAGTGCAAAGTAATGATTGAGCTTTAACCGCGGATGATTTGAGACATTTCGTAGTATTAATGGCTATGTTGGAAAAATAATCTTCGAATGCTAAGGCGACGTCTTTATTTGACGTGATTTGTTTGTCACCTGAGTTTAGGGTGACCTGATTATCGCGAGTTTTAGTTTTACCCGTTTCTCTATTTATAATATTCCATACAGGTACAGGTACAACTAAGATGTCTCAAAATGCAATGAAGTTGAAATTTTCATCTCGAATGAAGCTTAAACTCGAAGGGCACATCAAGGATCAGTTAATAGTCCTTGAAACAATGGATAAAAGTGTTCCTTCGAAATATCCTGGTCACGACACCATTTTATTTTATTACATACATACATACATAAACTCACGCCTTCATTCCCAGAGTGGGGTAGGCAGAGCTAAAGAATTACCAACAAGTCTTAAAACTACTTGATAATTCTATATTCTTATTTTATTAAACATTCTATATTAGAAGTAAGTAATTAATTAATGATTTATTATCAAAAGGAACAATGTTCTTAAAAGTAATATCCACAAACATTGTATTATGTTATGAACAAACATTTTAAATTTTTATTGTTTATTTTTTTTCTAATTCAATACTTTTAGGTGCAAAACGTACCTACCTATTTCGGTTTGCACCTTTGGTTGTGACTTGTTAAGAGCTGCCTTAGGAAGGCAAGAATTGAATGAGTGGCCACATTCGAACGACCTACACGCTGCTTTGTCAGAAAGAGCGCCTTCTGTACTATTACTATTATAAATTCTGTGGTACACACAATAAGGTGGGTTCAATTTCATTAACCCTCTCACGTCCGATTCGGTCGATCTGTTTAAAATTCCTTAGACACAACCGCATTTTAAACAGGGTCTGTGTAACGTATAACCATTACATTACCAACACGTTAATACGCGGTTTGAATTAAAAATCTCGTCATTTTACCCCAAAATAAGCTCTAATAACTAACGAACTCCATTTGGATTGTATAGTCCTTGATTTAGAGTCTTAATTAACTTTGGCAATTCTTGCCATTTAACGTTATTTTTAGGCCTATTTCGAGAATGCGGTAAATCTGTAACGTGAACGATTAGCGGCATTCGAAACAATTCATGATTAATTGGATGGAGTTTGTTATTTTTTTGCACAAATCGTTTTAAGGGAAGCTGATGAAGCGTTTAGAGTGATTGGTTACGCTTATTGCGATACCTACGTATTTCATAGGGACGGTTTGTTCGTTGACTATTGTTTTAGTTTTTTACAGTTTGAGTTGTTACCAAACACCTGTTAACTATTTTTTTACCGCAAGTATTGTGACTGACTTCAATTGGCTGGGATAGAACGAATAATATGATTTCTGCTATTATTTTATGAAACAAGGTTTCTGATGAACAGCAAAGTGCTGTACATGCGATATCTATGTCATTTCCTAGAATTTCTTGATGTTAGTTAGTACCTACCTAGAGAAATGTGGCGAATAAGCTAGGTAAGTAATTATTGGGATTTCTGTCGTTTTAAATTGTCAAAGCATTTAAAACTTGACCTTTTTAAACGTAACATAGATTTTCATTTTGCATTCTCGCAACTCGAAATATAAACGGGAACCAGAAATATCTGCGTTCCATTTCTAGGAATTCTATTCCACGGAGCAAGAGACGGGAAGTTATTTCACAGATACAGCCCTTAAATAAATGTTTCAAGGAAAAGCGATATTCCTAAATTCCTATACGTTGAATTAACTTATAAGACTCATAACATTTATTATTCGTCGACTTAAGAACCTTTATTGGAAAATGCATTTCATTCACTCAAAGAATTTGTTGAAATTAAAATATAGTTCTAGGGTTCTTTAAATTGATGATGTATTTGTTTTACTTGACTTAGTGATAGTATAGTTTCTAGTTTTCTCTTAATAGTCAAATTTAATTATTTATGTTATGTTATGACCTTATGACTGATACTTTTATTTTGTTTTAATTATTGTACCTATTTTGACGAACATAGATCAATGCATGTAAATTTTAATGTAATTCATAATGTAGTTGTTTTATGCAATAAATAAATAAATAAATATTACCATTACTTATTTTTGCGTTTTAAAATATAGGATCTTAGTAACGAGCTGTCCTTTATGTTAAATCAAAAAGCCATTAATTACAAGCTTCGCAGTTCGTTGGCTCCGGATTTGCATCGACAAGAAGCTCTATTAGGTATTGTGAAATGGCCGGCTAACCACGAGAATTGATTTCTATATTGTGTAGTCACCGTCATACGTAGTGTATTTTGTGTAGTAATTTTCACTTCGATAATAAGTGATCGCTTGTACAATGAGTTTAATTTCTACAAGGTTATAACTTTGTGTAAAACTTAGATTGTTTTGCACTCTGACTGCTAAACCAAAAAAGGCTTGAAATATCTTCATCCCTCGTGTTATATTTCCAATAAAACAAACGTATCGTAAAACGAAACCGTAAAAGACTTGCTTATTACACAATCACAGCCATATCTCCAAATAGGGTTAATATAGAATGGAACTCACAAGACGGGCACTGAAGTGGTCTTGTGGTAACCTATAAATTTCGTGTATGACACCAAAACAGAACGATTTACTAGGAAAATGTATCGGTAAATACCATTTCTTTTATAAATTGTATGTAAAATCACTCCTTGTATTTATTGTATGATTACCATAAAGAAATGTAGACAATAAAAGGAATAAAGTTAAAAGGTAAACGAACTTGATTTTACTCTTTGTTGCGGTTTTTGCTGGACAGATGAGTACGGTTCGGATTTGGAAAAACAATATATTTTCACCATTTTCAATCATTCACCGATAGTATTAATAAGTCCCATAGGAGTCTAACTTATTCTACTTGACTGTACGCATACGTGTGAAGGGGGCTTTATGCAGTCCTTCCTATAAGAACAGATATAGCGTCACAAAACTGCTGTTTCATAAGCGGTTTCATTCATTGTTACAGTAAGTTGAAATTGCTATGGCGCGTAAGCTTAAATCCGTCCTTTTAACAGAAGAGGGCAGTATGCTGAGTAAGTACAGTCGCGCGGGAAATTGATTTCACAATCTTTGGGGAATTCCCAATCCCAAAACCGTTGGATTGACGTTTTTGCTGAATAATAATGCGTGTGGAAGCGAATTGATTTATTTCACAGAGTTGATTTGTTTTTTGTCTGATAATAAGTCAATCGCCGTGTATCGAGAGCGCAAAAATAAAAAAATAAAAATTATTTGCTGTACACAGCCTAGGTTAATACACAGTTGATGACGTTATATAGACGATGATTCAATCCATGATCTGACATTCATTAGGATGTTATTCGGCCTCATTGATAGAAACCTCCTTTCCATGTATAATATAATAAAAATAAAAAAAGCCATTTATTCTACTACATCTTACACATAAAATATTTATATAAACTAAACTATTGTTACGCCTTCAAGTAATAGTCGCCTCCTTGGCGTAGGCCTCCCCCGTTTCTTTCCATAGCTCTCTGTCTCTAGCTATTCTCATCCATTCTGGTCCAAGTCTTTGCTTGAATATGTCAGCCCATCTTCTCTTCGGACGTCCTCTTGATCTTGAACTTGTACCGTCCCGCGGGATCCATTCACAATTTTTTTTGGTCCATCTATTGACGTTTGTTCTACATATATGGTCCGCCCAGTTCCACTTCAGTAACATTATTCTGTACACTATATCAGTCAATTTGGTCTTTTTCCTAATATCTTTGTTGCTGATTTTGTCCGATAATTTTATTCCCAACAAACTCCTCTCCATCTTGCGTTGACATACTGCTAGCTTGACTTCATCACATTTTCTTAACGACCAACTTTGACAGCCGTATGTTAAACAAGGGAGTATGGTGGACTCGTATAGTTTGCGCTTTATGTTTATATGAATAGCTTTGTTCTTCATACTTCTTTGAGTCCCCAGTACTTCCTCCATGCTATAGCGATCCTCCTTTGTATTTCATTTCCGGTTTGATTTTCAAACGTGACAGCTTGGCCTAGATATATGTATTCCTTGACAAATTGCACCTCTTGTCCTTGAACCTTGATAGGTTTGTACGTTCTGTTAAAACACGAAAGTGCTAACTTCACTTGAATATATAATAGTTGGCGCTTTCAACATAAATGGAACCCAAAAATATACCTTAGAGAATAAATAATTTCAAACCCCCGTTCTAACCGACTGTACACACGCGTACCGTTATAATTTTCGACTCTAATCTTAAGTTATATAGGTTGAAAATTGTATGGACTTTATTTGGTCGCAATAAGTAACAGACACTTTAAGCAGGGATTTAACACCGGAGTGGTTAACCATACGTTACTTTGACATTTTAGGGGTGAAATTTGTATGACATCCGAATGAGACCCTATTTACCCTTAAAATGTATGTAAAACAGCGACCGGGTCACCACATAGGCAATAAAACATCAAGGTAAGCTCATGTCAAAAGATGAATTATTTACTTGAAGCAACTACCTACTTATCCAATTTCTCATCTCATGACTGTTAGGTATTTGTAAACGTGACTCAAGTTTGGTTATTTTTGCAGCTTTTGTTTTACAGTATTTCTCATAAAAATTTCGTACCTTGAATTGAGTTTAGTAAAAATCAGTAAAATTTAGCTTTTTATTCCGCCTAGGCTCCGCGAGTACGAAAATAACGCGTAATAAGTTTTGCATTTTAACCTTTTGAGCTTAATTCATTACTTTTGTACCAACTTTAAACACTCACTGACTCAGCAAGCTGACGTTGCTTAGCAAAAAACCAATACCGTATAACGGGGTAAATAGGAACTAAGGGGTTAATAGGGACACAACCTAAAATGAAGTATATGTTACTAATTATAAGACTGAAATAATTTTCAATACAACGTAACGTTATTTTCATTTAATACGTGTTCTTATTTGTAACAAGTTATGCCTTATTTTAGGTTGTGTCCCTATTAACCCCTTAGTTCCTATTTACCCCGTTATACGGTACTGTAACTTAACATAACTTGTGTGGCCGTCTGTACATCAATACAATGAACCTTCTTGAGGTGAGAACAGGCCGTATCCTCCTTATCGGTATATATCCGCCCGATTAAAACTTTACAACGGCATTGTACTAACGGATTGTATTCCCTTTTATATTCATACTATAGGCTGTAAAAACCGTAAAAAGCTGGTAAGTTCCAGAAAGTTCCAGGGCGTTGATTAATATAAATCGCCTTCGCCCGTGCTCTCTTCCACGGACAGACACACGCGCAATACTTAGTTTATACGCACTAAAGGGTCAAGTTAGACACACGCAATCGCAAAGATGAAAAGATTCTAGATATACCAAATCTAGACTAAAGTGAACTATATTGTGTATGCAATAGAGACTGAATTAATATTCCATTCATAACCTAGATGTAGGTCTTGCGTCTTGCATCACTCATATACCTAAGATTAAATGGCATCGCATCAGTAAATATGTACATTTATGTACATACTTATGTCTCAAAACTACAACTCTACCAAGTGTGAGTATGACACAACGCAAGTTCTCTATAAAACGCAGTACGTCTCTATCTTTCCAAACCAAATTAACAGAGACGCACTGAGAGATAATGTATCGTACATGTGTTATATTCTTGGTAGATCCATACGACATGACTAAGATCTAGCATAAATTTAGCTTAGAATAGTGCATCCCGTATGCAAATATTCTCAACTTGCGCTGGTGCGTTCCTCTCTACCCCACCAAGTTTTAATCTTTAGAGCTTCAAGTTGAATTGCTCCCAAAGCTGTTTTGAACTTCGGGTGTTACAAAGGAATTGATTATGGATTAATTGTTCAGTACAAATTTAAATTGTATTTTTTATAGAAACCTATAGGTATAATATGAATATGGATGGATACTGGTCTGTTTGTAAATGTCAGGTATTCCCAAAGTGTGCTCCGAGCCCTAGATGTACCTAGATGTAGAAGTTCTAATTTACTATTTTCATTCATCATCATCGTCATCATGTCAGCCGAAAGACGTCCACTGCTGGACATAGGCCTCCCCCAAGGCTCTTCACTCAGACCGATCTTGTGCTTTTCGCATCCACCGCGTTCCCGCGATCCTTACAAGGTCGTCAAGGTATTTTCATTAAATAAGTAATATTTAAAAAATGTTTTACTTATTTTAGGGCTCCTTGAAAGGTTTCGTTGATAAAAATGGTTGAGACCACAGTTAGATAGATGAACTT
Organism: Acleris emargana; assembly: GCA_927399475.2. Taxonomy (NCBI): domain Eukaryota; kingdom Metazoa; phylum Arthropoda; class Insecta; order Lepidoptera; family Tortricidae; genus Acleris; species Acleris emargana. The sequence goes on from OV656851.1 coordinate 9,368,319, forward strand.
ATTGGTGAATCAAATCTGACAGTTGACATAGATGACGGTGGTTCCAATCCAACAATCAATCGATTTCTTATCTACCTACTGTTAAATATTTCAGAAAATAAATCATCTATAAGTACATTTTTTTTTCTGTTACTTACTTGAAACTAAAAATCAATCGGTTGTATTACATCATCAACGTAAGACGGTTGGATGTTGTCCTTTTATCCCCTACAACACTATGGTCATAAGTTGTATAAAATTTGTAAAACAGAAAGCAAGACATCGCGCGGCGTCGACCGTTCCGGTTCGATTCCCAGCCGTTGACATGCCCACCGAAAACCGCAGGCCATTGTCTTTTTGTATCTTTAGAAAAAAACCATTCTTCCAAGTAAAACCTTAATTCCTTCAACATAAGAACTACGTTCACGCAACGCGACGGTAAAGTTATTTTGGCAAAAAAGCTGTAAATAAGCAGACCTTGTTTCGCCTCAATTTTTTTCTGATAGAGACATTTTGTGGAACTTTAAAGATATCCGATTACTTAGTGTTATCAAATTCGTGAAGGCGCGGAATAATTAATCTCTAAAATTCGGAGAAAAATGCGGCTAGCCAAGCTTTGTAACTGGATCACAAGGAACATTTTTTACTCTCTGTCTCTCTCTCCGTCCAGCCAATATTTATCAACACTAAACAAAAAATTCTTGTTAGAGATTTTGATTATCAGATCAGCCTTCGACGTGTTTCGGTACCTGTTTTCGGTCGCTACATTCTAATTGTTTGCAACTTTATTTGAAGGCTCTGCGGGTTTATTATAACCTAGCTTTGTAGTTCAGTTTTGTTGCGTATGCAACATTTATTGTGTATAACTTCAAAATGCATTTATTAATTGTTCCAAAAAGGTTTATAATTTTTATATTTAATTTCCATGTTAATTCATTTAATTATTTTACCATCATAAAACTCATAACCTTTCAGATCTTAACGTAACAGAATGTAATAACAAAACGCAGATTTGGGCTTCTCCCTACCACTAAATTTAACGTCTTGTTAACTTCAAAATTATGCAAATCACTTTCCCTCACCACCTTCGATCTGCTTAGGCACTATTTCTGTACAACCAGTACCTATTAAAATACAGTACATTTAAATAGAATTTTATTTTCAAAGCTGTTAGGAAATCCTCTCGTCAGTAGTCTGGGTTCCGGCAGCTACAGTTTACGCTGAGAGAAAAGGACAGAGCTATATAATTCCTATACCTCTGACCTTTACGCTCGCCGTAAAATGAACTGCATAGTTACGTCATAATTACCCCTCAGATCACTGTCCAACGAATTTGACATCAAAATCACAGCGTGTTAAAAATACCAAAAAATAAACTCCCAAAATTCCCATAAGGACCACCAGTTCGTGGGAACAACGCGACAGGTGCAACTAAGGTCATTCACATTAGGGACATTCACAGTTTGCAGTTCACTGTGTAATAAACCTTCAATAATATGTCAAGTAGAGTTATTTTGGCTGGCAGCTAGTTTTCAGCTAATCAGGGGCTGATGTGTAGCGAGATGTCAGTTGGTTTAGCTAGTCAGCTGTTTGTTTACTCGCCGCTAACCTCGGAGTAGTCCCCGATTTGCGGCCTAACCCCAACAGCTAGCCTAAGCTGAGATTCTACCCGGTAAAAACATAACACTTTTGACGTGTTTCCGTCCTGTCAACGTTTCAATATCCTTATTTACTTGGCAGTTATTGCGGCCGTGTTAAAATAATATCATAACACGTCAAAGGAATATGCTTTAGCAATTTGAATAGAAGCCCAGCACACTGTAATCCAAATGTAATATGCACGTGTATTTATCGCTTATTTTTGTCATTTTATGTGTGTAATTTTGTTTAGGTTTTGCAGTGTAGTATTTGTGTAATCATCGTAAAACAAACTTACCAAGACGTGCGCATGATTGTTCCTGTCATCGACCCACACGACAACCAAGTCGGCTCCTCTCATATTCCTCGCTGAATTAAATCCGATACCAACGTAACCCCGCGTTCTCGCCTCAACCCTGAAGGTAATACTCGAGTCCGAGTTCACCCACCGTAGTACCACATCGCCATTTTCATCTAGACGTTCAGAATGAGCCCACATTAAACTAGATTCGTTGTACATTCTTGAGTTGTACGCATCTCGCCGATGTCTTGGCTTGTATTCATTCACTATTCTGCTAGTTTTGGCGGTTTTAGCTTGGACTTCTAATAAGCGTAATGCTTCCGAGTTTTGTCTAGGATTCGGTGGTAACTCGTTAGGTTGTAAGTGGCTCTGTTGGGTTGGAAGTTTCGCTTTACATATTAAGAGAGTGGATAACGTTATGATAATTTGAACACGCATTTTTAAGGTTATTCGCTCATTCCTCGATCGATCTGAAACAAAAATAAAAGTTTTAAAATTAATCATCTGTTATTTTGGTATAAAATATATTATAGTTTTATATATAGTTTATTAAGCAATCAAATCTCAAGATAAACACAAGATATACCTCGATCTAATTTAGCTACCGAACCTGCGACCTAATCAGTGAAATAGTAACTACTGAACCGGTCGTTATTAATTTGAAATCAAGGTCCGTGGGAAAAAATCTCATGAGCGCGTAATCCCGTCTTACAAACTAAAATAAAATCAACCTGTACATTTGATACATTCACTGCCACCAACTAGCGAATGTATGCAATTTAATACAGAAGTCGTGTCGCCGGCACTGAATGTTATGTTACAGTGCTGTACTAAGAACTCCTCATGGTGTCAGCTTTATTTACAAATGAAGGAGACGGGCTTTGAAAGTGAAAAAAGTGGCCCCAAAAACCTGATGATACGCAAACAAGTACGATAATAAAAATTATAACACGGATGTAATCATTAAACGGGTATTATTTCCGGAGTAGGGCCCCTACTAGGGGTTTACACTCGTAATTAAATTGGATTAGATACGAGTTGCTATTCATCTATAGTAATAAGGTAGCGTTCAAAGTTTCAAAAACATATCTACACTGTTGTACTCGTAGTGTCTTGTAAGATTATTTAAATCGCGTATACATATTACTTGGATGCTTCCGTATTAAACTCCTATGTTTGTGGCTGACTAATCATAAAAAAACTTAACAGACAAAAACAAGATTTTAATGGATTTAACCAATGAAAAAAATGAGGATGTATCATTATCATCAGCCTATATTAGTCCACTGCTGCACGTAGGGCTCCCCTATTGTGCGCCATTTTCAGCTCATTTGGAAAAAATGCCCATAATCGCCATGCTGGGCAAGCGGGTTGGCGATCGCAGGGACACAACTCATCACATCGTTGGGGATGTATAGAGTTCTAAAAATGAGAGTATAGCAATGTGTTTTGTATCATTATTATTTTGTTATGCTTTCACGGCTAAACGACTGAACCGTTATCGATGAAATTTGGTGTAGAGATAGCTAAAGTCCCGAGAAAGCACATATAATACTTTTAATCCCGAAAAGAGTATTCACTGAATGGCAGCCACTTTTCTGTGCCCCTGGCATTGCTGATGTTTATGGGCGACGGTGACTGCTTACCGTGACTTGCTTAAAAAGTCGATTCCTGTGGGAATAGGGATAAACAACTTCACAGGCAACAGCTAATCATACACAAACGGCCATACGCATTGAGGCATACATACATACATACAACAAGTAACTTAGTTGCAGTCACAAGTATGCAGAAATATAAAATAAATAGTAGTGGTTCCGTGAACAGCCATTAACAATATTAACATACGCGTCACAATCGGCGCCTTTCGACCGAGTCATTGGTCCCATAAAACTATGACATACAACTGCTGTATTAGGCGCGCATTACACAAGCCATTGTTTTACAGCACATTGATGTGTTGTCAACGCGAAAGACTTAAAGCTACGATATCGACGCGTCAATGTATTATAATTACAATCTACACAACTGAATTAGGTGTTTTAATCGTTGACTTTTAAGGAGTTTGGAGGTTATTTTAAGTAAAGGATTTAGTATAATGTCACCAACGTTGAATTAGCTGTGGACGTTGTTTTAAATATTTAAACATAATATTTTATTAATGGATTGCCGCCCGAGCGTTTGTTGTTCACAAGAATGGGGCGTAGTCAAATGACGTTTGCTTGGGTTCTAGTTATTTTTTGTATTGTTGTTGAGTTTCGTTTTAATATTCTTTCTTACTAAAGTAAGACAACTATTATATTCAACTGCCTTTGGCAACTGTTAATTTACGTCGTTTTATTTTAAATACATTTTATTTATTTTATGAGTATTTTAGTAGAATTTTGCGTTTTCACTCGCACACCTTTGCTCTGTCATTCTATATCCTCACTAATAGGGTTGACATGACAGTGAATAAATTGCCATACAATAATCACGTAGGTTATTAAACTTCAGCAGTATTTCAAAAATGTTATAACTAGGCCTATAACCTAAACGGTGTCTTCGTTCACTATTTCATGAAGATACATCCCCATACCATTACACATACCATACATTGTTTAGATATTTAAGAAGTAAAAAGTAGTTTTTTTTACCTATTATCCCAATTTCTTAAACCTTAACGAGATGAATATAACTAAAGTCATCATGCCTCTTAGGGAAACTTTGCAAAAACAGAACCAAGTCGTAAAATCAACGTAAGCCCTTATTCCAACAACAACGCTCTTTATTTCTCCCCTATTTCCCCAGGAAGGAAAAAAGAGTAATGTACGGAATAAAGTTAAGTGGAATTGAAATTGAAATACGGTGGGTCCTTTTACTTTTAAGTGTTCCGTAGACTGTCAATATTGCGCATCAGTTATTTTAACTTCAATATTTATCGTGCGCTGGTAAATCAAAGAATTTCATCTTATTTTACATATGGGCACTTTCAACACACTTCGACCCTTTAGGATCTTTTGTGCAAAGACCCTCTTAAACACTCAGCTGTTCGAATATGCGGTTTCCTCACAATATGTTTTCCTTCACCGTAAGCACACTGCTAAAACATAACTCTTCCTTTTGGCTTTGCCGTAGTCGGGTAAAAACTCTTTGGCACATGGTGACCGCGGGGGTCGAACTTGGAACCTTAAGATCACCAGTCGACCTCCCAAACCACATAGTAAATAAATTATTTCTCAAAAAACAATACCTACATACCACTATAATTTTGAGTGCGATTTTTTTTAGACTTATTTCTTACGTAAGCCATTTTTTAGTTTCATTGTTTGAACGCAACGCAATTATACATGAATATAATAGCAAATTAACTACCTATCTACGAAACAAAATTAACTTTTTCCTCATATAACATAACATCAATTCTTTCAGTGCCAACGACACGCTATAGGTCTTCAAATTACATTGAATCGGTAAGCATTGGCAGCGAATGAGTAAATGCAAAAAATAAAGCACTCATTAAGAGCAAAACCCACGCCCATCTGTTACCCGGCACCTTGGAACCGACTTGAAATTGTATCTTCGAAATAAATCATATCACCGTAATGTGTAATATACTACTTTTTGAATAATAAAGGCGGATCAAATTGTGAATACGCCGGAAATCTTAACAGACATAAAATAAACGTGTTAGTATTACTCTTAAAAAAAACAAAAGGCACCATAATGTTTTTATTTTTTATATGCATAAACAAACAAGTAAATAAACAATTTGTATGTATAGCAAATCGATGTAAATTTCAGCTAAACTTGAGAGCAAAGATTTTTGCTCCCAAGTATAATTTGTTTATTACATGATTTGTATTTGAAGCTATTCTGTAAACCGCTTGTACTTCTCTCTCACTCGCTCTTAATAAGAGCGTACGAGAGCGAGTGAGAGACAAATACAAACCCGAAGCACCTTGTAAGAGCTATCGCTCTGTAAATATATTACAACTAGCGGCCCGCCGCCAGCGGCTTCGCCCCGCTGCAAGTTTCTGACTTCCCCGTAGGATTTTTTAATTATTTTCTGTCATACAAACCTTGTCCTGACAATGACGAACACAACAATAAAGAAATCAGTCAAATCGGTTTAGCCGTTCTCGAGTTTTGGGCTTAGCAACACATTTAGCGATTAATTTTTATTATATATGTAACATAAAATAGTTGTCAACTAATACAACCCGTAAAGTTATAGTATAGATATTAAAAGTCTCGAATGCCTTTTAGTCTAGTCAGGTCCAGTTATGTGTACCCGCCTTTGTAATTGAGAACGTGACTCTCGTGTTTCGTCTGAAACGTCTTAATTTAAGGCGGGGTTACGAACGAGGAATTCCTCGTGGATCGCTTTGAGGACGGTCGAGGGAATAAAAAAATATGTTTGGTACAGTTACTGAAATTGTATTTTAAGTAAAGTAAGATCAATGAGACGAGATAAAGAATGTAAACAAGCTTTCACGAGTTCAAAACGTTTTATTTGAAATCGTGTAACTTCGAACAATCCAAACAGGAAAGAACTTCACAAAATGGTGCCCCTAATGTTGACAACTTCTGGGGGGTTATTATGGCATAGCTATGCAGTTCATTTTACGGTGAGCGTAAAGGACAGAGCTATAGCAGTTATACAGCTCTGTCCTTTTCTCTCAGCGTAAACAGGCAATTGTATGGGAAAAACGCAAGCGTCCCTACTTTATACAGGGTTATTGGTAAGTCGACCTATTCCCATTAGGAGGTGATAGGGGTGACTATTTGCGATAATTTTGACCCTCATATGCATTATGCAAAAGTGAACCATTTTGGAGTTATCGCGTTTTTTAGTTAATTTTTAAATTAGTCAGAAATTCAACTTGAAAAATTTATTACAAAAAAAGTATCAATTTAAATCTTATTTTTTTTTCTGATTTATAAATACTATTTATAAACACACAGGTTATTTTTCAATATTAAAACAATAATTATCGGTCCAAATTTAAAAAAGCGAGACGGAAAACGAAAATTTTTCAATATTTTTTTGCGATCGCTTTCCACTAAAATGCCTTAAAAACGGTTCACTAATGTTTGACCAAAAAATTATTGACAAATGATCATTTGACAAACAACGTTTCACCAAATGATCATTTGGCAAACAAGACATTTGACAAAAGTATCATCTTACAAAAACTCACTTAGCAATTGATCATTTAGCAATTAGTTTACCTATTTCTGGGCAGAAAAAAAACAACCTCGAAGGCCAAGGCGGGAGCCAAGCTCCCGCCTTTGCCTTCTAACCTAACCTATCCGAGTCGGTTATGCCCTGGTTCGTCTTCCTCGTAAAATGTAAATTTAAATGTTGATCATTTGGAAAAGTAAATCATTTGTAACATGACTAGTAATAAAATGATCAATTGACTTAACATTTTTTTGCAAAACGTTGTTTGTCAAGTGTAATTTTGACAAATGACTTTTGGTCAAACGGCAGGACACCCTTAAAAACAAAAAAAACGTTTTGAAACTTGGCTTGCAGATTGTTTTAAAAACTTAACTGTTTTCTTAGCTCTCCAAGAATGCATAACCACTAGGAACTTATTTAAAAAAAAACTGAAAAAAAATGATCACAAAGGAAGCGGGCGGAAATTCGTCTTCGAACTAAACTAAAGTCAGAAATGAAACTTCAAAAATTAAAATAAAAAAAATACCGAATTTAAATCAACTTTTTTTATTTGCTTTTGTACAAGATGAAATTGCTGTTCTTATGCAATATTAAAAAAAATATTATTTTTACACGTTTGAGAATGCGAGGCCGAAAACTAAAAAATACATGTTTTTTTATCAACGTGTAATCTGCACGCCAAATGTATTGGTAAATTTTTCTGTTTTCGTATAATTTATGTTGGAGTTTGATAAAAAAACATGTATTTTTTAGTTTTCGTCCTCGCATTCTCAAACGTGTACAGATAATATTTTTTTTAATATTGCATAAGAACAACAATTTCATCTTGTATAAAAGCAAATAAAAAAAGTTGATTTAAATTTAGTATTTTTTTTTTATTTTAATTTTTGAAGTTTCCTTTCTGGCTTTAGTTTAGTTCGAAGACGAATTTCCGCCCGCTTCCTTTGTGATCATTTTTTTGTCAGTTTTTTTTAAATAAGTTCCTAGTTGTTATGCATTTTTGGAGAGCTAAGAAAACAGTTAAGTTTTTAAAACAATCTGCAAGCCAAGTTTTATAACGTTTTTTTTGTTTTTTAAGGCATTTTAGTGGAAAGCGATCGCAAAAAAATATTGAAAAATTTTTGATTTCCGTCTCGCTTTTTTAAATTTGGACCGATAATTATTGTTTTAATATTGAGAAATAACCAATGTTTAATAGTTTTAATAAATCAGAAAAAAAATAAGATTTAAATTGATACTTTTTTTGTAATAAATTTTTCAAGTTGAATTTCTGACTAATTTAAAAAACAAACTAAAAAACGCGATAACTCCAAAATGGTTCACTTTTGCATAATGCATATGAGGGTCAAAATTATAGCAAATAGTCACCCCTATCACCTCTTAACGGGAATAGGTCGACTTACCAATAACCCTGTATACCTACGAACTTTTTAATCTAAAAACCTAACAGTTCCTGATGGAATACCAATAAACGTCTTCACGTTAAAAAACCCATTAAATAAAAAACTAGATAACTACATTAACCTACATTTACATCTACTTTTAAAACTGTTATAATTAGTACAGCAAACGTCAGGTGCCAGTTTTTCAACAGGTTCAATGTCGACTTAGGAGTAGAGCGGAAACGCAAACCGCCACAAAAACAACTGCAGCAGAACAAGATCCAAGATCATTATCCACTTACCGAGAGGAAGTTGGAAACCGCTCTCTACGTTAAACGGAGCAATATTTTGTTGGTTTTGCCATAATTTGTTCGACTAGATGCCGCAACGTTGTACGTGTGATTTCTAGCTTGTTATTCGTCTAGACTTGACGTGCTGGTAGCCAACGCATTAATGATTCAAAACGAAATTCTGGGGTACTAGTGAAAAGGGGTATAAGTCTTCTGAAGAGCGAATACCTTTACACAAGTGTAAAACTTAAAAGGAGGACTCGACAAGTTTTTGTAAAAACTTTGTTAATGTCAAATAAATAATTTTGATTTTGACATCATCTGTGAAAATTTCAACTGTCTACGAAACGAACCGCGGAGTCTTAGTACCTAATAGGGTCCCGTTTTAACCCTTTGGGTACGGAACCCTAAAAACCGTAAAAAACTCTTAAATACTTACCAAAAACATTTTGAGTTAATCGGTTTAAGATAAAGCCGCTGTTTTGACATTAGTATAATGACTTAAACACGTCAACCGTGCAGATAATGCAAGAAATAAAACATTGTATTATAGACTATCTAAAAAAACAAAAACCCTTTAACAATAACAAATTCAGGATGTAGCGGAATTGATTGCGAAGTAGTATTTAAATGGAATCAGATTTAAAATGGAGCCCAGAGCTGCAACCGCAATTAAGTTTTTATTCAAATCTTAAATCCCTTTCACAGTTAATTTAAAAGATCCCATCTCAGAGTTTGGACAGTATCTCATACTTTAAAACAAATAAGTTTTAATAATGAGTAGGTACTAAATTAACATAGATAGGCGTTTTTTTAATTTAAGATTTTATATAAGACAAAGTAAATCCTTCTTCTTCACCGACTAATCAACTCATTTCGCTTACATTTTGATAAAAATAAATAATTCATTTTTGTGATTTGTTAACAAGATCCCAAAACCACTAAAACGCCTTAATCTAATTTCCACGCTAAAAAACCAACTCTCAATTTGTAAATGCCAATTAACATTCCATATAAACTAATCACGTCCAAAAATGTAACAGAACCGCTAACTTGCTTTTAGTTTTTTTTACCAACATGTGAATTTATGCGCCGGATATTGATAATGAACATCGCTATAACGCGTATTCATTTGGTATACTTTAGCGGCTTCTTTGATACTCTTTCAGCTATTTTATAGACTAATAAGTTCAAGCCAAGAACATACCTTTACGTACGTCTTATACTCGAGATGCTAGAGAACGAACAGTGGTGCACTTGTTGGCTGTCGAGAAATATGGAGCTTTCTCAAACTCACATCCGTAAACATGTCTATTTCGCAAGACCTTGGCAATTTAGCTATAAAGATACGTAGAGTTCAAAAACCCCAATGTCTAAAGATAATAGTTTTCAACCAGTAAGTCTTGTTAGTAATGACTTGGTAGGGTAGGTACTGATATAGACGTGGGCCTCCAAAACTGTGTCTGCTAAGGCTCAATTACCCAAAAGAAAGAAAAGATTGGCAGATGACCCTTAAGTTACTGCCATAATAGCTCTACGAATTGGGATTATTCATATTTTTATAATTACTCTAATTCGAAAACCATTTCGAGGAATAGGGTTTTAAAGCCGTTCAGAATTATTCGGTTTTTGATAGATTACTCCTTTTCGGATATATCGACCAAAGTATATTTTTTACCTTTGTTTGACTTTCAGTTTCGGCATGAAGCCCTCTTAGGTGCATCTTACGGGTTAGGCGAAAACCACTTGAAATAGGATGTTTTAATACACTATTACAATCACTTTTTATAATTAGATGTCGTTTAATTGTTGTAATTTCTTAGAAAATGGCAACCTAAGTTTAAAACATGTCATCCATAAAATGCCTGCTAAATAATTAAAGATATTAAAACAAAACTGTTGGGTCAAATACAATATTAATGAAATTGGAATCTTTAAATTACCTATTCTTTCGAATTAGTATGTAAAAACCGGGAGTTATTTTTTTTGGACCATCCCAATAGCAGACATTAAGTATCCGTGGGTGGGTCAAAAAGGCCCTGTAGTGGCAACCCAGTACCAAAGAGATAGGTTGGACCGAGACGATGATCTAGTGTGAATTTGACCTTGAACTTCGAAGCAATGAGGTGACAGATGTTTTTTAGTATCGTACTTATCATTCAATGTCAATTTCTTAGAGGCTGATGACATGTTTTTAGTACAGTTGTATTTAGATTAAGTGACGCGTATTTAAATAGAGCTGTAAAGTGCTGCTGACTGGCATGTTATATAAACATCCGGGAAAAAAGGCCCAAAGTCGGTCTAGAACAAACATAATGCTGAAAGCTCAGGACTAGAGAGAATGGTGATCAAATGAAGAGACTAACTCGTAGGCAGTAGGTAATGATAATCTAAAGAAGCTAGTATTAACTAAGACCTCGCTGTATTTTTTGTCAATCCCAACAGTCTGATGGTTAGAATCCGAAGTTACTAATCTGATGGTACAGACCTACAGACACACGACCAATTCCATTTATTATAATAAAAAACCCACAACAGGTGCTCCTTTTTATGGTGCAACCAATCATCGAGCCAAGGTTCTACCATACCTCAAGCAACAATAGTCCGTCTCATTCTATCCATTGTTTCAAGATGACGCCCGTTTTTTCTGCAATCCTATTTTCACGGCTAAGTTGATGAAACGTGCGATTTACATTCGCCTAATTAGATGCGCACGAGTTGGCTCGATCAGATAGGTTTTTGCCAGGTCCTCAGTTCAATGCCTCGTTGGTAAAGATAAATATCTATGTTTTTCAAATCATTTGAATTATGCAAGCCACTTTTGCATTACCGGTTTTATGGCTTGTTAAATGATTAGGGAAATGATCTGGGAAGAAATATTGGTTGCTCCGATGGCAAGGAGAGAGGATGCTCCGCAACCGCGTACTATTTACTGCCAATGGGAGTAAATCCCGGGAGTGTACGATTTTTTGTTAAGGTTAGACCTAAAGTCATTTTTTCCACGAGCACCACAAAAACTGAGGCCTGCCACTTTGATATGGGACCCATATCAGAGTGGCATGGCAGTCTTTTTGTTAGTTGCCATCGCAAAGTCTTGGTTTTTCGAAGCGGCCTCAAGTAGAAATGTCAGTTTAAGCAGAGAACACAATGCTACTTATAATCAACAACAAGGACAAGCGACCTATAGCTAGCTAAAGCTTTAATGCATTTCATTCGCCCAAGAGAGCATAAAGTAACATTGTTTGATTGATTGAGCGTGTTCTCTCTCCTGAGTTCCTCAGACCATGGGAGGCCCTTTGCTGCCGTTATACCCAAGAAGGCGGCTATTACTGCACAGTAATAGTATACATACATACATACATACCTTCACGCCTGTAATCCCAGAGAAGGGTAGAGAGGGTACCTAGAACTTTAAAAAACAGTAACAGTAATAGTATAAGCGTTTTAAATTTAAAAAGGTTACATATAGATTGTAGAAGGCTTTCATTGCTACATTATTGCAGTTAGCCACCTTCATTACTTCTTATCGGAGTTTACCGGAACTTCAGTCCAGTCTTGTTACGTAGTCAAATAGTACACAACCAGAGCCACAAAGCTAATGCTTTATCTACTACAATTTATCAAGTGTCAATGTTGTTGAATTTTTTACTTAGGATAGGGTTGAATTTCTATACAAGCTTATACGGGAGATTAATAGCGGATGTGTCGGCTCAACGAGCAAAGCGTGTTAGCGACGGCGTGCATGGTCAGAATAATTATCAATTGTTTTACAGTTATCGTTATCGAATTGTTATGTACAGTTAAAGTCGATCACAGAATAACAACCACTGTACTCTTAAGAGTGAATATTCTGTATCCTGAGAACAATAGACATGGACCTACGACCTTAGCAGAGTTACCTCAAAATAAGCGCCGAATACCAAACCCGAAGCCACTTAAAGCTATCGTATGTTTACTACCAGAGGGATCAAGTTATGATTGCTATCGAACTAAGCTAACGAGCGAGTTATACAAGGATAAAACCCCAGCCAGTTAATTTTTGTTGGCTCTCAATAGTATTATTTCTTATAAAGATAACAAACGACTTTGTTTGTCAAAACATACTATGTTTTTGTTAGGAGAAGGCATCACGTTACGAGATATTGAATACGAGACAATTGTTATGGGAATAAACAGTACAAACTAAAGTCAATAGACTAGAGTTCCGTAGGGTTGAGGTTTTTGGGTATAGTGAGAAAAATACAACTTTGACGATCACTTTGACGATCTCACTGCAACTTCTACCTTGACATATCATATCATGCGATGTATGCTGCTGTAAACTTACTTTGGGAAATAATTATATTATATTATAACTCATTATTTTATTTTTTCGTGCAAAATAGAAACACGTTACACATTTAAAGTGTCTGTACGAGATACAATGTAGAAAAATTACATTTGTACACACATACGCAAACGGAAGGATTTAGCTTAGCAAATATATGAGCAATTTCACAATACGCATCTTGTAGGAATATTTTTACACATGGCGAACTTAACATCAGTACAGGCTATTAAAATTCAGGAATAAATCCAAACTTTCAAAGAGACTTATGTCTTCACACTCCAAAATAAAAACAGCTTAAAGAACTACGGCAAAAGGTGCAAATAGGACTTACCATTAACCTGATAATACGTCCCATTGAACTCACAAATTTTACCCAACTCCATAAAGAAAGGAACTCCGAAAACTCGTTTCGGCGGAAACGCGAGTAGGCTGCAGCAATTTTTTACCATAACCGGGCCATTAAACCAAAATATACGAAAAAGATGACAACGTACTGCTTATTGAAGTGGCAGGATACAGTATGAAATATATGTGTGGAAAGAAAGGACATTCCTGGAAAGATAACGCATGCTTTTAAAGTGGAGATGGCTTAGGTATGCAGTTTGCGAAAAGGTATGTCAATATTGAACATGAATAAAAAAATAGAAGAACGTTTTACTTTATTAGTTTATTTTTGTGTCTCTTCGCATCTTTCTTTTCCTCGCTAGAGCATTTTTATTGATGTAAAATAAGTAATTTACATGACACAGGGGATGACTTACCGATCGACGCTACTGACCTACGTATCTAGACATATGAATAGGTAACGGCGGTCGTCTTAGCACCTATTTTAGTGCTTCGCTTGGTCTACAAAAATCAATTCAGATCAAATTTTCCAAAGTAACCGGTACTGTAGTATAAATAAAATGCATAGCGAATAAACTCTTTCTGTAAGAACCTTTGTAATATCCGTTTAACATACGGACGATCAAAAAGTTCTCACGGTGTTTGAAGTTGTTAGACGAGACTAAATTTTAATTCTTTGCGCAGAATTGTTTTACGACCAACAATTGTTTGTAACGGGTGAAAAACGGCGCCATATTCACACATTTAGTGCTGGGTTGGGCTTCCTGATTTCTTTAAAAACGAGACATAATATAGGTATAATAAGCCTGGAGTTTATAAAACTCTATTTATTGTACTGCACAAAGTTCCTTAAACAAGTGTATAAAACAGAAAGGAAAAAATAACAGTCAGGCATAATAGGTATTTAACAAATACATTTAAATACTACGTCGTATCATCATTCCAGTATGTTGAAATCTGTCTGGCTTTATTTTGTTTCATACTACTTTACGAGCGTATATACCAACCAACACATTCCCACGATATTATGTCTAGAAGAATAATATGATCCTTTATGTCACAGAAAGTAATAGCATAGACAAAATAGCGTAGCTCGTACGTAATATAATAATAACACAAATGACTCAGCTGTGACAAACTTGTACACATTAATTAAGCGGTTTTTATAACCTGCTAGTTTTTGTCTCGGCTGTCCGAGGATTCATATACAGTTTCCCAGTAAAGAGTTTTTCTATTTTTGTTTTAAAACGTTTTGCAAAGCCATAAAGCACACCTCGTAGTTACCTTTTTGTTTCAAGGATTTTTTTTATTTAATCGTTTTTTTATAATTTCCTATGTACAGTTTGGTAGAGGTTCTGATTTAAATTTCAGTTTTCGTATTAATTTTGCTTATGGATTTTGTGTTAATCATTGTAACTACGAAGAATGATTTCACTACGGAAAAGTCACACGTTCAAACGGACAAAGTTGCGGGCAAAAGTTAATCAACAATAGCTACAACGCAAACATTATTTAATAATACGTCTCATCACGTTACTCACACATACTAATTAATAGAAAATTAGAGACAACAGTGGGAAAATCCAAGAACAATAGATTAGTCCCAGACTTATTGATTTCTTTGGTGCTCTCACAATACCCTCCTGAGGAAAAAGTCATATGTTCACTTTGATACCCAATTTATATAAAACCTACTACTGTTACACATAAGGTTGGATATGCCACACGATTGCCATGAGAGGTGCGATTTTTTCATTAATCGCTGACGAAACGTAAACTCTGACGCGTTCAGAAGGTTCTCGAAAACAACATAAAAGTTTTATTGGTATACATTGTTTTGAATTTTAGAGATAAAACGAAATCAAAAGCTCTAGTGGTTGTGTTCACTTAAATCGTTTTCAATAAACTTTTATGTAAAAATAAAACCTTTTAAAACCATTAGACTCAAATCTTGAGGGCATGAAGCAGTACCAATTCGTATTTAAGGCATGTCTTCTAATCTAGAAATTATGCAAGTAGGTTCAGGTTTAAATAGCTTATTTATTGCAAATAAGAAAGAAATATACCTATATAACATTTATGTTATGTATAAAAGCTGTGAAACTAATATATCGACGAAAAAACGAAAATGTATATAAATAAAGTGATCACAGTTTCGATTTAACGTTTTAATTAAACACGGACGAATTGACTGAGTCATTCCCAGATTCAACGTTATACGTTCATACTCAACGTTATTAAAACAAGTAAAAATATTTATTTTGACAAATTAATATTGCAACTGCATTAAATTCAACAAATATACGACCACCATTTATATCGGTGAAACCTGAAACATTCAATGCCGATGACACATCATGGCGTCATTAAGTAACATACAATTGTTAGTTGACAGCAGCGGTTATGTTAATATTTGGTGCCAAAAACTCTCTATCGTGTCCATTTTAAAACAGTGCCGTCAATTTCGTTTCATGACTCATCAATTATTAAGCGACCAATGAAAAGGACATTCTTAACGCTAAAAACTGACAAGTTAAAGTACCAAGTCTCAAAGGCGTTCCGTAGAAAAAGCGATTTAACATGGGCATAAAAGTTTTACAAAATGATACTTAACCCAAGAATAATAAGATACCAAGTTTGACACTACTTAAGTGCTCGAGACTCGGCCATCTGTTGACTTCGCGAACTTTGGAACAGTGCAACAATGCAATTCGCAATATGAATAATCTTGACTGCACCATGAATTCGTCGTTGGAAACGAAAGGCTAATAGTAACTATACTTCAAATAAATACATCGTAGTTATTCAAGATACTGAAGATAAATGTAATGGTAGGTAGGTGGTGAACCTACAGTACAATTAGCTTTTAAAAACTCCTTCGGGTTTGTTTTCCCCTTTCACTCGCACTCATACTCTCTTATGCAAGTGTTGTCGACAATACCCGAACCCAAAAGAATTATTAAGAGCCAATGCACGATATTTAAAATATTAACTTATTGTGCTGGACTTAATTTAAATTTAACTTAGATCATCAACTAAATACTACCCTGGTCTTCCACCGCCGGGGTAGTCTTAGATTGCTACCACGTCTTGATTGATTTAAGTCCTTTATCTGCAATACAAATTCATACATACATACATACAAATAAATACTTAATTTCCTTAAATGTTAGAATACGTTTAAGTGGGAAATTTCATCGAAATCGAGAAGATCGAAGTTGAAAACCGACGAAACCTACTGAAGTCATTTTGTGGCAGCTATCAGCAGTGACCCTGCAAAATCATAGTGATAAAGATAGATCTAAGATGTGCCTAAATCATCCACGGACCTTGCAAAATAAGTAAATGCTTCATCAAATTGTGTTACGAAATAAAAAGTATGTTGCTTCTATAATCACTTTATCTTTCAAATGCTTGATAACCATTCTCTGCTACCGTTTCTTCTGCTATCAGAAAACTCCTATTCTTCTTTTCTCCGTCCTATTTTTTTTACGCCTGAGGAACTCTAAAATCAGAAGCGAGTCTGATTGCACCGAAGGCACGAGCACCGTGGAGAGCAACGCCCCTGCACCTGACATCGCGAGCTGACATTCCAGCATCCGTTTCTTGCGAATTTGAAGATCCAGGACGGCGATTCATTCAACGATTTGCTGAACGATTCGCCTGCAAGAGGTTTAACACACGTCAGAGCGCCATACAAAGTGAACGTTCAAAAATCGCTGGTGTTACAGATAAATTTGGAAATAGTTTTGCCCTGTAGTTAACCCTGTATTTTAACTTGGTCGTCGACAAAATAAGAAATTTCATTATCCTACTAATATTAAAAATACGAAAGTTCTGTGGGTGTGTTTGTTAGGTTCAAGCTGCAACGGCTAGACAGATTTGAATGAAATTTTAAATGGAGATGACTTATACTTTGGATTAACACTGGCCAGTTTCTGAGGGCACGAATTTGATGATAATTTTAAAAGGTTAGAAGATATTTTTTCTAAGTTGAACCACTATGACTAAATACTAAACATCTAAATTATGTAGGAAATATCGTGTATCATTTAGGTGTTTAGTGTTTATGTATACATCGCAATTATTTACAACCGAGCTCCCGAAAGAGGTGGGCGCACACGCCACAGTTTCATTTACTAATGCTAATAGACACTTTGCGTGCACTGCAACATTTTACAGCCTGATTTTGCTTGATTACAGTCGTTAGAGACCATTTTATGGAAATTTTGAATTCTTAAAACATTCATTGTTTACCAAAACTGGACCAGAATAAATCTGCTTTCAAAGTTTCTTATTTATCGTTTGAAAGTTGGAGATGCTTTTAA
Organism: Acleris emargana; assembly: GCA_927399475.2. Classification (NCBI taxonomy): domain Eukaryota; kingdom Metazoa; phylum Arthropoda; class Insecta; order Lepidoptera; family Tortricidae; genus Acleris; species Acleris emargana. Next base: position 9,386,079 of record OV656851.1, read on the forward strand.
GAAGAACTCGGCAACTACTAAACTAGATTAGAAAACTTCCCTAGAAATTGAAAAGTTTATTGTTAATCCGTATCTTGAGGATAACTCACTTCAACAGCTTAGACAAATTTGAAGCTACATATATATAAAAAGGACTGGATTGATGATGTGGATAAGCTAATGCTGAGCCAGATTATATGAATTAAAACGGTCAACACTTAGAAACTGACACAAATCCATTAAGCCATATCCACACAAAAACATTTGCACTAGTGCGTTCAAGAAGACTGTTACGAAAGGCGCCGTGGACCGTGAACATTCCACCAGTCACCGAGCATGAGCCAACTAGAACGGACAAAAACAACAATATACTTTTATCTTCGAGATAACAGGAACGGCGGAGCAAAAAGTCATTCAGGTTTACATCAATGGCGCTTTTTCTGACACGGATCCATGCCCAAAATGCTACAAACGCATTGTAAAGATTCAAACCGCAATCAATTCACTTGACATTTACTGTCTAAAATACTTGAATATCTTTGAAACGATAGATCAGGTAACTTTTCATTTAACTTATCTAGCAATCTGTTTGCAAATTAGCAAGAAACATGCATTTGAAAGTTTTGAATGCAAAAGCAAATTATATTAACTGCAACTGTTAGGCAAACCACTAGAAGTTTAATGTTGTAAGCGATGCTTTATAGCTAGATTCGCAGTGCTTACTATTTTAGATTGGGTATAAGTTCATACTATTTTCTTTTCTTGTCAGCTGCATCGCATGCTTCCAATCCCCGATTCTTCATGGAACCGTTAATGACCGAGCGGATCCGTAGCAAAACGGCTACAATGATTCCACAATTAACACTATTCAGAGCACACCGCTTCCTCGACGGCCTTGTTTCCGATTCGTTTTGCACCGTGAATCGTTTCACATGATAGACAATAAAAATGAAGGTTTAACGGGCAGGTGCGACTGGACGATGGCCAGATTGAACAATTAATGATCTTAAGAAAAAACTAAGAAATAAACAAGGAAGCATATACAAATTTCAGCCAGTGCCATAAAAAATATCTCGTAATCTGTAGAGCAATCGATTTTTATTTTTAACATTTCAAGCATAAAGACTCCCTTAGAGAGTACATTTATTTATACCTTACAAAAATTATTACAGCTCCCTCAGGGAGTTTGGTTAGATAGGACGAGCCAAATTGTGATTGTACGGAATATTCTTATTTGCCTAATCTAAAATTCAGAGCCAGTCTTCCATTAAGTAAAGCTTTTTCCCTCGAGTAAAATAAAATGTTTTTTTAACAATTAAGCTTTGACCTAACCTATACCTACCATTTTTTTTTACTTTTACATCCCCCTGGAAATCAGAAAATTACCGATATAAAAGACAATACAATCGTTTGGATACAAGTACAGCAATCACATTCTTGCGTATCTTATTTCTATCAATGTTCTCAATTGAGGGGAAATCGTGAACAGATTTTATTACCCGATAGCAGTCACGGTTTTTTTCTCAATCGATCTACGCTTTTATTAGAATCATGCGTGAGATAAATGTATCGACTATCGACATGCTGTATTGCCCTGCTTCGAAAAAAGGTCACAACTGTTATGAATCTTCAGCCGCCTGTCAACTTTATTCATAGCTACTAACGGTTGACTGTGGCATGACTTTTATGTAGCAGATGAGACTTCAGCTTAGCACCTCCCACTTCCTTTCTTTTTGCCCGCATAATGCAAATGTCTTCGATCTTTCATTCTTTCATCCCACGTCCGAAGTTGTTTCGTATTTATTATTATCCGTGCACCGTGCTTTGGTATTTCATATATAAAAAAAACATCGTCAATGATTAAATGCAATGTCTAATAGCAGAAACCTGAAATCTATATATGCTTCCTAGGAATTATTCACTTTCTGGATACAGCTTCTGGTCGATGATTTTTACTCAATTAAGTATTTTTTCTGCAAAAATACTCAATTGTTTTTTTTACAAATGATGCTATATTTATATGACCACAAGTACGAAACGTTAGAAATCTCCAATAAAAGGAATTAATAGTGTACATCGATATAATAGGTGAATTGAAAGAAAGTTTTCTGATTCCTGCGAATTCAATTTCTCTCTCGGGTGTTCCAATACTTTATAATAAAATAAACTTTAAGATAAGTATAAGATCTTGTGTATCAAAGTTTACATTACATGTTTTAATCTAAGACCAGTTGAGCAGAATTTGTAACCGTTGCAACATATTGTGAGGGAAATGATCCATTCATTCTTACTTTCATACTAAGTTAATCGTCTTCAAACAACTTTAGACCTAAAACCCTCAACTCCAAAGAACCATTTATCTTTTTTTTCCTTGGCGCTTTAGTCTTTTTCATTATTTGTAAAGGTACGAGAACGGACGTTGAAAAAAGGGGCACGACGGGAACACACCTGACAGTAGTGTTGCCAGTTTTTGAAAGGAGCGGGTGAATGGCGGCCGAGCACAATGACTTGTTTGAATTTTGAATTTGGAAGAGTTTTTTAACGAACGTTGATTGTTGTTCTGGTTGTTATTCAATGCGCATGCCATTCTTAAAGCGTTGTTAAATTTAGCAAGAGATGTAATTGATAAAGAATAATTCGTTTTAATTAGCGAGGTACGTCATGAAACCTAAGAGGCCTGCAACCTGCAACTATCGTATTAATTTCTAACTAGGTTAAGTAGTTTGACCGCTCTAATTTGGTTAGCGTTCTAACTTCAAACAACGAAAATTACCACGTAGGGCGCCATTATAAATGGTCCTACACATACCCACGTACGCTACGTATTTTGCCATGGTTGACGACGAAAACTTTGAGATCCTAGAGATAGTTTCAACGACAGAATTCTACAAGCTTTAGGCAAATTAAGCATGCATCTTTGGAACTGGTTTTGACCAACAATTCAAAGAAATCTACAAAACATAAAACAACAAAGCTGGGCTTCATTTGTTTTATTATCATTATTAGATATTTATAAAACAAACGTCAACGTAATATTAGAGCCATTGACATTGTATCTCAACATCGTTACATCATTCAGTTCAGTGACAGATCAGTCAACTCCTGCACACCATTCATTCGCCCACACCGGCCATTCCATTCCTTTTTGAACTTGTTGCTTATACTTTATATTCGAAACGTATCTCTTGTATTACATTGAAGAATTCCGGATAGATCCGATGAAGTTGCAATATTAATTTGAAAAATCTTTCTTATTAAAGTAAAAATGACACTGCATGATCAATGACTTTAAAATACATGATGGTTATCTTGGTTCTAGTAAGGAAAATTAAAAAAATAGAATCAAATCGAGAACATCCATCTTCAAATGCAGTCACTTCCGACTGTAGGTTAATTCATGTAGCAAAACTGTCTATTCAAAGAAATTAAGCTTGATGCAAACTTCTAATCGTAAAGATTGCAATTTTCCATCAAGTCAACCTCCACCTTGGGTATCTAAAAATCAGCAATTATTGTTAAATTGTTATCATTACCAATTACTTCGTAATCCTAAAAGTCTTGCCAACTCAAATTCACTATAATCTTTTTATCCAACTTGGTGTACTTTCATAATAGTTTTCCTGTGTTCACATTCAACGCCAACGTCCTTAATTTGCAAACAAAATTGACTCGATATAAGGTCCTTGGCACCAAATATCGTAATACAACATTGGTCGATAAGACGCGAAAATGTTGGCGGTTAAAATATCAATACACGTCTCTATTCTTAAGATAGTACGAGTTGTCGTATATTTTTGACCTCCTTGTCCTCTCTTCTGCTACTGATTGTATAGGCCGAATGCTAACTCCGCTAGCGGCATTATATTATTTGCATAAAGCTTACCTCGGGAGTGAAGCGAATCCGTAATCAGTTTTCGGTTTAACAGAGGGCATGGTATATTTTCATTAATGTTTAAGGGACTTTGTTCTAAATCCCTGGACAATTTGAGGTTCTATTTGAAGTATTTCCATTGTAAATGCTTGTCTTCGTACACATTCAGTTCGTTCAATGATGTTTGTTTAATGATCCTGTCTAATATGAAGAGCTAATTTATCAATTTCCAGATAACAGTTAAGTATCTGAGAGATAATTTAAATAAGTTTAATTAAAAGCAGAGTTAAAACCTAAGAACCATAACCGACAAATATTTCTATCTAAGAATGGAATCAAGTACAAATATCTGACAACGTTAATGAATCCATCAAGAAATTCAATTACTTTTCAAGCGATAAATTTAAAAATGAGATATTCCTTTACGTTTCTAACCAATTTATTTTCGCAATATCTTTGCCTCGTGGGAATGCCTGGTGTTTGTTATATTCACAAATGAATTGAGAATAATTTAGAAGGTACATGACTTGAATTAAGCAAATACACTTAGCTTGAGTGCTACATCGAATTTAAATTGTTTGATTATACATGGACGACATGATAACATTCAAACAACATTTTAAAAAAAAGTTGTCGTTATTTCTGAATTCTATAAATGTGTTCCTTTAGTTAGATCATGTTAGGTTTCGTTGTTCTTTAAAAATAGTTCGATACGTTGCCTAAAGTGAAGCAAAAAACTTACAAACGGTTCTAAACCAGTCATTTCGTCTTGGCAGTTGGGAGCCGCTCGAGACCATCATTAAATGAAATCTCAGCAATCATTCATCATCATCTGTGATTTGAGGAGCGCTTAACCTGCCATAGCTGCCGTGGGTAGTAATTGAGAGAAGTCTTACGTGGTATACAAACTAAAGGTTCCGTATCGTTCTTTAGAGGAATCAGAGGAAAAATTTAAACACAAAATTCCTGAGATCAGTAGATGTACAAAGCAAATTTTACAGTTGATTAATTTTGCGAAAGTAAAATTAGAAGCTTTGGGTTCATCAGTTTTTAAAATGAGGAACTCTAAAATCTTTCCTGTCTTATTTTTATTTCGACTGCTACTAATAATGGACGAACAAAGTTGCAGGCAGGCAGACGAAATCGACTCGATAATGATTGATTTATGTTTTTACGATACTAATTTTGATTTCTTATTTTGAAACAAAATTAATGGAGAGCCGAATTCATGTCGATCAATTGCTTCGGAGTTTGAACTAAATGATGTTTATCGCAAGCATTTAAAAAGCTGATTGACAAGCACCGTTGCCGATTCATTATCTTTCGAAGCACAAACAGTTCCGCTACTTTATTAAAATTTGTACTAACGTGTCAACAAAAACTCGTGCACAATTTATTTCTTAATAACTAATCGTTTATCTAATAAAAATAGCACGACGTCTTCTTCGAAGATTCGCAAGTTTAATTCGTCGAAAATTGGTTTGACGTCATGTCATGTTACAAGACAATGAGGATAAAAGGATCCGTCAATCAACACAACCAATGACTTCATTCAATACAAAGATGAAACGTACGCACTTCCTTATTATCTACATCTTCATATCACTAGTGTAAAAACGCTTAAAAGAAGCAAATTACCGACAATTGCTAAAATGTGTTTCTTTATTAACGTTTTCTTTTTATTTTACTCTGTGTGTAATTTTAGGCACGCGAATGAAGCCCTTGGGCAAAAAACCAAAGAGTAAACGGTAGCCATTCTGTATATAAAACAGGCCCTTTTTGCAGCATGTTATATGTAAAGGATATCCGTTCGGACCTAAGGGGTCATTATGCGAGTAATCCATACTTTTTGCTGGCATATCCTTATGGACATTAATAGTATGATGTTGTTTGTGGATATTTGCTACATAATTAAAGATCAAAACATGCTCTTGGTTATTAAAGCAAGAGCCTTATAACAAAGAGAAGTAATGAGTTGATGAAATGTTAAACATTATTTTGATGGAAAATTTAATGTAAGGAATAAAGATAACTAAGGCCTAACACCTAACGTCAAATTGCACGAATTGTAATTCTGTATCAGAGCCGACACTTCCACAAACAATTGAATCGGCTTAAAGGTGTGAATTGCTATGGAGAAGCGCGTCATTCTAGAAGACGAATGTTACTAATATAACAATTAGTAAGTGATGATCATACGTAGACACAAAGCATTGTTTTAAGTTATTATTAAATTATGTTACAGATCAGAAATGTCACGAATAAAATAGCTAGCCAAACAACTTCTATTGACGTTGGAAATTTTCCTAAAACTGTCTAAACTTTCGACGCCAATTATAGACGTCCTCGATTGTGGAGTGACCAGAGAGTAAAAAAAACAAATATTTATCAGCTCCGTCTAAGTTGATTAGACTAATTATAACATCCATAGACTTTCACATCGGATAAACATACATCCCAACGGATAAGTCAAGTTCGTGACAAGAGTTAACAGGTCGCGACATGTCTACATTTAGAGTCAAGATGTTAGTTGAGATTGAGAATAAACAGATGAGTCAGAAACATTAGCAATGGCCAAGACGGTAATGTTTCATTACTTGTTAATTTATGACTGGGAGCAAAATGCCGATTACACTGTCGGCGTTGCACATGTATTAAAACAAAAGAACAGTAAAGTCTGTTTAAATTAATTTCTATCGTTGAGGAGGTAAACTCCAACACATGAATTTAGATTCATTTAACAAACTTCAGCACCTGGTTTTATAATAAAAAAGGTGAAAATTATATAGATAAAATAACTTTGTTTCAAGGAATAATAATCATACAACTTCAAGTTATGCCCAATTACTTTCTTTTGTCTATAGCCCTGTACAAAACAAAGTCCGTTGTTCTTAAGTAAAGCAATTGTACTTCAATTTGCTCTTGAATATTTTAATAGCATTTTCCCTGTTGCCCTGTCAGGCTGTCTCATGAATTTTTACAAGAATGTCTATTAACGGAAACTGCGAGCTGTGGAGTTATTCTTTTACGCAGCTAAAGCGAGCTTGTTTGACCTTCTAGCTAACTTTACTTGATCCATACACACAGTAGTATCACCTGGAGTCCCATGTTTCCGCCCTTAGTCGTGTCTGGGCAGTGTGAAGGTCGTAGAGATGGATAGATTACGCGTTCACAGATAAATCGCTACAGTAATTGAATTTTATATGGCATGGGGATAGCTTTAACTACCGATAGAAAAGTGGCGGAATGGCGGGCAGAGGCTAGTGCGCCTACGTATCCCAGTTTTGCTAGCAGATCCAACGAGCATGCGATTTCTGAGTAAGAGAATAACACCCCTAAAAGCACTTTCTAGAAAGTGGTTTGGGCGCGGGTATTTATTTCGACTTTAATGAGAAAACATAATTAAACAAGCTATCCTATTAACACAAGTCTCACGACACTTTGGAGAGAATTACACAAAGGGAGATAATTCCAATCCGTATGATTATTTTGAACCGGGATCAAAACCAAACTTTTTATATTATCTATGGACAGGGAGAAGTTTGACTACCAATACAACGATGGATTGAAGTAAGGAAGGCTCTCAAAGAAGTAAGGAAATGATATTAATTAATAGTAAGACGATTGACAACGAATGAGGCAAAAAACAAAACACAATGAAAGGGTCAGGTCCATCTTCCATGTAAAGTTGCCCCTGGCTGAAAATGTTGATTTCTTACGTGTTTATTTACCTTATTACAAGATATAATTTTAACAAATTTTTAAACCTTGAATTCTCTGGGTTTTTAAGAAATTATAAACGTAAGAAATATGTTTTTATTTTTTGTAGCCAAACAAATGATTCGATTTCTTTCGTTTTCAGGCAGGGGCCATATTACATGGTTGATCGGCCAGACCCTTTGTTTAGTTGTGTTTAGTCCGACCCAAGGGAATATGAAAGGAGAAAAACCGAATAAAAAAGTTGAGCGATCCCAAATCCAAATCCCGTGGATAAGCAACGTAAGAATATTTATTTCATTCAATTTCGTTGCTTACATAATGTGGGTCGTGTTATGCGGGACGTTTGCAGTTTTCCCCAACATTCTCAGGGAAGTTTTACATTTTAATGTAGTATCTAAGTTGCTACAATCTTCGTGAACCTCACGGAGCTTGCACGGAAATATACTCGTGTAGAAGTTTGAACAAACCTTACATCATGAAACGACTAAGTAATTTTAAAACGTTGTTATCGCAGGAGCAAATACAAAATCTATTAAAGAGCACATATGACAGAATGTCTGTTTAGTATAAAGGGAATATAACTGCCTATACCTATATTCTAAGCCTCTAAGAAGTTATTTATATCTAGCACGAAGTTTTCGCTGGAAAAGTTCAATCAAACTTGTCTTACACTGAGTAAACGCTTACTTAACGTTAATTATAAATAAAATATTTTGTCAATCCAGTATTTTTCTCCAAAACTAGTTATAACTTTATAAATTTATGTTTGCACTCAAAGGGTGATGGGCAATTTTGTATGGACCCCGTCCCCCCCCTCCAACAGTCACGGGATGCATGTTTATATGTTCGTTAGGACCCAAAACACGACAAAATAACTATTTTAGTAGCTAAATCGATGGGAATTTTTCTATGAAAAAAAACCTTTCAAGAGTCATGCAATGCAAGAACGTGTTCATTTTTAAACCAATTCCATACAATATGATAATGGTTTTCCAAGAAAACCCCATACATAGGACGATCGTCGTCATAGTAAAAAATCATCAGGTTGCCAAGATCTATCAAATGGAATATGTTTCGTTCCTGTTGGTGGGTGGGGACATTTTGCCCATTGTCCTTTAATTAAGATTAAATTTTTGTATGTTTTTGTACATATTAAATCAATCCAGAATGACAAATGTCTAAAGTAGCAGGAAAAGTGACTCAAGAGGTTGACGTTAGGATTGCGTAGCTAATCTTTTTAAATGTGTATTACTAATCAAGTCAATTATGAAGGTATGATATTTGAGACAAAATTGATACATTTTATAGCCGTTTCTCGGTACGAGTGTCACTTCTGTTATTGCTTATTGGTCAAAAACCTTTCACTACTGTCAAATCGTTTTTCTCCCGCGATAACGACGTTTGGTAATTTTAATGTCTTACTTGAAGTCCATACTTAAGTAGCCTTTGACGAAAATATTGACTAATTAGATGATATTATAATTAATTTTGGATAGATTACTTCCAAGTTTACCGATTTCTAAATAGCTAAAAATAAAACCCATCCTACTTACAGAAGCAATAGCAACATAAATGCATCCTGCAAATCCAAGACTTTTTATGACTAGAGCATTGTTGAATCGCTTGATGGTTGTGGCCGTTGAGTGTTAGTTTAAATCCGATACAACTACGATTCAGAGCAGAATTGACGCACACAGGCCAAGGCGCTTGTGTGCGATCAACACGTCATTTACGACTGTCATATATTTGTACATAGTCACACACACTAATACGAACGCAAGTATTGAGTGATTTTGCAAGTATCATACAGCACATTTATACAACCAATAAAACCACCCGCGCATAGTATAGTAACCTGCCCTTGACCAGATGATTATACAGTTCACAGTCGACGGAAATAGTTTGGTGTGCAGTTTATGGTAACTTTATCTTAATTTTATACTTAAAAAGCTTGAAATGATGTGGTTTTAGTGGAACATGATATTTCCAAAAATATGTCAAAGGTATATTGGTTGTTTTTAAAACAAGAACACACTGCGGATTTTGTCGACTATGGTTCAAATAAGAAAATTAATGATTTGGTTTTTGGACAATTTAGGTAACTATTACAAGAAACTAACTAAAAGGCTAAGCAATTATTTAAGTTGAGTCCTGAAATTTTATCAGTTTTACATCCGCTAGACACGCAACGCTTCAGCAACTAAAGTAAATATCTACATAAATCATTGCTGGTATTATCGCTGAAATACGAACGTAGTTTCGTGAGTCAGTTTTCGTAACTTAAGCTACCCGGCTTCTTTCCACTTATTCACCCCTTGTTTTAATATTATGCTGTTGTTGGTCATGTCATATATTTGCAGGATTAAACGAACTTACCTGGAGAGAAAAGGACAGAGCTATATAACTGCTGTAGCTCTGTCCTTTTCTCTCAGCATAAAATGAACTGCTTAACTATGTCATAATAATTCATAATTCATTTATTCTGTAACCCCGCTGAAGTGAAGTTCTATCCTAATTATATGAAGTACTTAGTCCGAGGTAGTTCACTGTGTAGTACTCGCCTTATCTCGATCATAACGTCGCGATTTTTAAAGTCTATATACAAAAATAAAAAACAGAAGCTAGCAACATTATTCACCAATGCCATTCGTTCTTTACGCGCTCACAGAACAGAACGTCATCGAAGTATCGTTAGGTTAGGTTGGTTTTGAAACCCCCATCATGCCTAAAAGGGTGAAAGAAAACAAGGAAGAAGAAAAGAAGTGTAAAATAGAAAAATACAAAGAGTAAGCTAAGCTAAGCTAAGGCTAAGTTTTATCCAAAGAACTTAGGTTTTTACGCTTAATTCTAATAATGCCATGAATAATCTCGTCAAAATGTGTTATTTTTTGTCCCCTTTCCGTTGGAAAGGAAGATCTCTTTCACTTAACTTGCAGTTTACCCTCTTCGTTCCACTTATTCACCTCTTGTTTTATTATTACATATTTTCTACCATATAGTGTGCTATCAAATTATTTCATATTCTACAAAACTTGTTTAATGTGGTATGTGAAAGCCCTTAACTAGCGAGAGAGAATCTGATATAGACATAAGTAGGGTTACCCTATTTTAAATAAGGAGGACAGAGTGACCGTAATTATAGAGATTGTACTTGTGGGAGGACTTTGTGCAGGGTCCGGTCGGGTTGGTACCACCATCTTATCCATTAACCTACCGCCAAGCAGCAGTGTTTGCATTGTTGTGTTCCGGTTTGGGGATAAGACAGCCGGTGAAATGACTAGCATAGAGGCATTCCATCTTATTCCTCAGGGTTGGCAATGCATTAGCAGTCTTAGGATTGCGGTCTTGCGAATGCGAATGTCTATGGGTCAAGGTTTCCACTTACCATCAGGTGGCCTGTATGTGCTCGTTTGCCTTTCAAGCCTTAAAAAAAAAAACCTCTCCTAGGGACTCGTACCCGTTCCTAAGAGTTTCTCCGAAGTCTTGCCTGACCTATCCCTCGGAAACCCGCGTAAAACTCCACGAATCTTTAAAGCTTGTTATAATTAGCACCTCAAACAGTCCCACGCCTTATTCCAAACATGCCCCCGTCTGGGAAACGCTCTGTTTGTACTGCCGTGTTTGACGTTATGCTCTGTAAAAGTGGAAATATCCTGACGCTCGGCAATGTTACTGCCTAATTAAAATAGAGGCATTTTAAACACCTTTGTTTTATTATAAAGATGATACAAACACGAGTAATAACGACATGCAATTCATAAATCACGCTAACGTATCGGTCTTAGTTAACACCGAACATTACCGAAGTGCATTACTTTTCACCACTATTGTAATTTATTATTTAGTTTTTTATTAAAACTTTATTGAACAATACAAAAAAAGCACAAATGGCGGACCTATATAAAATCACGAATTTGGCACAACCTCGTAACCGTCTCGCTTGATTATTATTAGCAATAATGTACCAACCTATTTGTATAACGTTCCGTTAAACAAGTATTCCAATGGTGGGCACACTAACAAATGTTTTTAAACCCTACTCATTTTAACATAAGGTTGCCAATTGCTTAACCTATTATTAATTGTGTCTACCCCTTTGCGCCGGCGCAGCTGACCACGACCCCTATTCTCACAACAATAGACATGATCTCGTCGAGAAACTACAAAGGTAAAACTCGAATAGCAATGAAAACGTCCCGTTTCTGATTCGTCTGATTATAATTTAAATTGACACTACGACTTTGGTTGACATGCGTGGAAGTAGTACGACCGAGACCACACATACACGAACATAATTTGTAGGTATACCTAGTAAACAAATATCTAACCTCAAAATGATATTTTATCGTAAATAACTAAACTAAACTGGGTAAACATTTTGGACATAGTACCTATTAGCCAATGTTTTGTCTGTGATTGCTTTATTTTTTTATTAAAATAGCGGTTTTAGCCAAAAAAAAGTTCATTTTGAAGTTGGATAGTTGTTTATACACGTAAGAATGAACACAGTATACTTAATTCTAATACCTATTAATCAATGGGTTTCACTCCTACCTAGTTCACCAATATTTCGAGTTATTTATAGACAATCGCCATGGGCTTATTACAAACTTAAGTCCATGGATATCTCACGCGTGGAGAATTTGTTCGGTTAAAGTACAGCCTTACCTATTTCCTCTTGTGGACTAGATAGAAGCACATGGGGTTAACGCTTGTGTAAACTATTAAGACCCGAACATCCTTTCAAAAACACACTGTTCCTCGTCTATTTGGTACGTATTTAGGAGAATAAATAAAACAGCACAATGTGACTCTTTTTAAATATTCTTGTAGAGATAATGTCTATTATTGCAAAAAGAGGGGTCCCAAGGGGATTTTATTGTTAGCATAACGTGTATATTAGGGTTCCATTCAAAAAATGAAAAAACAGAAATAAATAATAATATGTAAATTGATGATCCAAACACAGATGTGCAAAGTAAATAGGTATTGTTTTTTTTAAATACGGGTCATTTTCGGGGGAAAAATTAGGAAATTAAAAATAAAAAGTTTTGCAAACCTTACTGTGTCATACATAAAAGTCATAATTATCAAATGAAATCAGGGTTGGCAGAGCATTTGCAGTCTTGTGAATGCGAATGTCTATGGGTCACAGTTTCCAGTTACCAATGTTACCATCAGGTGGCCTGTGTGCTCGTTAGCCTACCTATGCCACAAAAAAAATAAAAAAAATAAAAGGTTTCGTTAAGAGAATCTCAAATACTTACCTATATTTTATTATTGTGAAACTAATGATAATGAACTAAAAATCTCGAAAAAAAAATTAGTTCAGTGCTAGTAGATTACAGGAAAACCTAGGTATTTATTACATTACAAATCTATCTAAACAAAATATATGTACGGAATACTACGGAACCCTCTAAACGCGAGTTCAACTCGCACTTGGCCGGTATTTTACTTAAACGGTTAGTTGACATTCATTTGAACTTTAAGCGGTTGTAAGTAAAAATAAATACTTGGCCCTTTTATGTGGGTACAATTCGTACCTACCTATTCAAGGAACGAGTACAAAGTCTTCGCGTATGTGGACCGGAAGACATTTCTTTTAGCACAAAGTGCGACCTCGACCCTTGAGTCATTGTTTGCGGTTCCCATTGCACTTACCTCAGTATTACAGGTAATATGTGAACTAAAATTCAATGAAGTAGGTAAGTACCTACCTATTATACCGAATGAATACACATTTGGACCTTGTTCCTATGAAACCTAAGTTTGAAAGAGAACAATTTAAGAGGCACTTACGTCTCTCATAGGTACCTATTAGCTGATGCCGGCGATTCCTTCTGCGTTAAATTCGTTAAACGTTTATTTCTCGGGTTTTTAGGGCTATTTTTCGGGATATTTTGGACCAGCTGCTGTACCCTGTGAATCCAATACACTGTATCTGCAGATACAGTGTTTTGAATTAACAACGTCCATTCGATTTATTTTTGCCTATTACATAATCCTGCATTCATACATTTTGGTAGGTACTTGTTCAAGAAATATTGAGATATCGCTGTATTTAATAAAAACGGAAGTCCTAAAACAGCAAAACACGGCAATCTAAGATGCAGTGTGTTTCCAAAATAATAATAATAATGCGCTTGAATGCCTCATAAATTATCTTTATATTGATACCAAACACTTAATACTTTGTAAAGAAAACTTAGGAGTAATCTTCAGAAAACCAAAAAAAACAATTTTGCTCGTTTTCTCAAAATATATCTTTTGTAGTTACAGTGTATTGGATTCACAGGGTACTGCTCTGAACGAAGTACCTACACCTATTTTGAAGAGCAATCCTTCGACACACGAAAATATTATTTATAACTAGGTATTTATACCTACCTGCCTACCTACGAACTATGAGACCACTAGCCAGTTTTAATTTTATGAATCAACAACTCAAGTAAGGGTGTAGAATAATTTTATTTCGAATAAACGTGAACCGTTACTGAGAAATTACGTAAGTAAGTACGTATCTTTGAGTCAATTGAATGTAGGTACTAGGTACCTACCTACCTTAAATAGTCATAGTTTTGAGTCACTTATTTTTACATTGCTAAAGAATGAGTCTATTTTATTAGTGTAGGTATTCGTAAAGCCTGACTGTTTCCATATTTCAAAAAGTGTTTTAGCGATTCTTGTTGAGTGTACAAATAGGCAACGTAGTGAGAAGTAGGGTGACCTCATTACAATATTCAAATGAACACAGTCCTAATCTGCTAACTATGAATTAAGGTAGGTAGCTACCTAAGTACCTACCTACCTACTTACCCTAAATTAATTTATGTGACTTAGTAATGTTGATCTAAGTCATATTTAGGTGTTATAATATTGATTACCTATATGGATTTGGATGATAGGTATTCGTTACACAGGTAGTACCTACTTAAATGCTATATTGACTTAAAAACAAAAACACACACAAATACATTTAAAAAAAATGGCTCTCGACTTCCTACGAAAAAGGGAGAGAGACACACACACACGAACACACAGACTTAGAGACTTGACTTATACACGAAGGAATTCGCGGGCAAAAACCTACTAGGTATTGTACAAACCTCAATATCACTAATATCAAGTAGGTTTAGTCTGTTTTTCTATAACTCTAATCATAATATTTATGTGTCAAAACAATGATTACTACATAAGTAATAATTAAAAACCAATAATTATCACCTTAACAGTCTTTCATGGTTTTATAGATAGATCCATGATAGATCTAAACGACCTTCACACAAATGCAATCCGGATCTCAAGAGTTCTGTTTGCATTTGTCGTTTGATCTGTAGCCTCGTAACAATAACAATAGTTGAATTAACGCGCGAGATAATAGACACTAAATACCTATGTAGGTAGTTGTACAAGAACAGAGAAATGACAGTAATATGAAAAACAAGATTGGATAATGAATGTGCAAGTTTTCACGTCTAGACTCAAACGCATTTGGGCAAATGGAACAGCTTGCTTATTAAATTCTCTCTCTAATAAATTTGGAATCGAGATCATCGAGAAAGTTTGACCCTCAAGGAACGACATACCGTACCTATCATACTTAGATACAACGGGTAAGTTTACGGGCTCATTATTCTATAAGGTAGGTATTTAATACCTCTAGTCAAAGTTAGTATGGAAAGTAAGTGCAAATGGTGTTTTAAGCATTTCATTTAAGCCTAAGTTTAATCTATTTTCATTAAGCTTAATTAAAAATCGAAGTGTCTAGACAATGTTATTCTAATTAGTTCACGAATTTCTTTAAGAACTGAACTTTTTTAGCGATTTCATCACAAAAAGGGCGTTGAATTTGACAAGTGTAGTGACCTTAATAGGAACCTAAGCAGGAATTCAATAGGTACTTAGGTATTTAACATAAAACACTACCAAACAAGGACACAAATCAAGGTACTAGTACATTCCTTATTGCGATAGTAAATAGGTAGTAGGTAGGTAGGATATTGTATAAATACGAACGATTGTAAGTATCCAATGAAGATCAGAAATAAATAAACATCTAATTGTTTACTGCCCTCCATCTCTACGCACCCAGTCACACCAGAGATAGGTATGCAAGTGCATACTAGGTAGGTATTTCAGATGGTATCTATTTAATTGACACGACAAATTTTTGTTCCGTTGGACCAGGTGTCGGATTGGAATAAAAAGACAGGATTGTCCCAAAATAATTCCAAATCGTGGTAGCACTCAAAGAGGAAGTGTCTGTTTAGCTTATCTGCGAAGCCTCACTGACATTTGTATGGAAAACCCTTTAAATTATACGAATGGAAGGCGGATGGATAAAAACATTCTGTGCTTAGAACCCCATAAATACCTAGGTACCTAGTTAGATACTGCTCTAAAATGTATGGAAAGCTAGCTACGAGTCTTGCATTGAGTGTAAAGTGGGTGAACTTGAGAAGAAATGGATGCATCATCGAACTTATTTTATTAGTTACGACAATGATTCAGAAACTAATTTTATTGCTCAAATGATTTGGCACTCGTACGGAACTAGTATTCTGATTCTAATTTTAATTAATGGCTTATACCTACTCCTGTTAAGGTGTATTTCGCCAATGTCGAGTTATTTATACACTCCCATGGACTTATTAGATAAATATATGGATATCACACGTAAACACAATTGTTCGGTAAAAGAGAATTTTCTCTAATGAACTAAACAGATGCACATGGGGTTAGCTCCACATGCTTCCGTCAAGTCCAGGTAGTAGGATGGCAACTATAAAAAGATTGGAATGCCAATTGCATTGCATGTCGTGGGTATCTGGATGAGTGATTCAACTTAAGTAGTACTTAAACGTCATCATCATCATCATCATGATACCTAGTTAGGTAGGTACCTATAATAGTCATCAGTCATCACCTCCGCTCAGATCTTTACTATAGGTAAATACTCGAGTCTAAGTAGGTAGATCTTTGTTTGTAGTCAAAAATATGACTGTTTGATATTGGTACTTAATAACTAAACAGTTAAATAATAAAATATAAATAGTGTTATAGGTAGACAAGGTAATGATGAAGTACCAGATTAATTAGGTAGGTACGTACTTAGATTAATTAAACTATCAAACAATGAGTCATTTCTATTTATAAAGGTACTATGGGGTCTATGGGCATACTTCTAAATAATCAGTTAGGTACATAAACCAAACCAACACCAAACTCAACACATTAGAACACAATTTCACTAATTAGGTACCTTCCTTCCTACTCATTTGAAGTATTTATGCTTATATATTGACAATTCCTCTAACGAACTAATCACTTAAGATTTACCTTCAATTTTCAAACAAACTAACGCGTTCCCAGGCAAACAATGGGACACTTAATATAGCACATCTATTTAGGTTGCTAAATAACTAAAATTTTATCAGTCGCCGGCCGGTCAAAGCATGCAAAACGTAAAAAACAAACACTTACTTGCTTATTAAACAAACAAAGCACTTTTTTGAGCACGGTTTACAAACTTTTGATACAAAACTTTATAGTTTATAATTTGAACACAGTTTTTATTCACTTTGTTTATTTACGTTCGTTCGGGATGACAGCTCGAGTTGACGCATGCGCTCAACACACCGCGCGGTAGGCCGACGTTCGACTGACTGCTTCGAACTGAATGGAACCGAACGAAAAACGGTTCGGCTCAGTGTTGCCCGCTTTAGAAATAAAAGTCACCAAATTGAATAGATATATGCAGTATTCTAAATTTATTTATTTCTGAATCGTTTTCTATTAAATAGTACAATGGATGTGTTTGGAAAATACCCAAAAAGGTGTATCTACTTACCAATATTGTGTGTAAATAGGTATGCTTTTTTTCCAATTAACATCTGATTCTCTTTCTTTCATTTGAATAATTTACTTATTTTTTTTGGAAATAGGCAATTAATATTGTTACGACTAGGAATCTACCTAACCTAACCTAACCTACTCTAACCTATCTACATAGACGACTTTTTTATCTTGAATATGATATGTCGTACGGAGTGAAGGTGTATTAAACGTAAGTTTTACAAATCATAATACTTAATTAGAGACGTAAATCAAATGTAAATTACTTAATTCCCACATCAATAAAATTACCAGTTAAAAATACAAGTTAAGTTTTACGAAAATTGCCACTTTGGCCGCTTTGGCCGTTGAGCAAGAAAAAAGAACAAGCCAATCGAACTGTGAATGTAAGAGTGATGAGTTTGGGTCTGTGTGCGTAAGCGCACGCGCATCTGTTCGGGTCGAGAAGGGTAGGTATGTTACAAAAAAAACATCAATGGAGTGGAGAATTCTCGTTTTTTTAGAGTAAGTAATTTGGAGTTTTAGGGTTCCGCAAGATTTGGCATGACTGTTTAAAAGTGATTATTTAAGTAGGTAAACGTATTTAATGTTTCACTATGCTGCCTGGAAAAGGTCTTAGGTAGGTAAGTATTTGCTCAGCAAAATGCAGGTCCATTTTTGGTAATCGAATCGAACGCTCCAAGTTTCACTTGAGAATTATAAGGAAAACGGTATTTTTGACACGGGAAGATACCTACATCTACATACCTACCTAGTAGTTTGTCGTGATGTTATTTTGCACGCGATTAACCATTTACCTTACCCCTCGCCTGTAATTTCAAGCAGTCGCTTTTCAAAAACCCACCCATGAATCATCAAATACCTACGAGTACGTAGATGGGTAGGTGCTAAATAAAAAATAAATATTATTATTCATTTTGATGTGCCTCTCCGAGTAGGTAGGTAGTAAAGGTGGCCAAAAAATAGGAATTAGGTTTGATAATCTAGATTTTTTTTAGTAAAGTAATTACTTAAGTTAGGTAATAAGAATAACATAAATTAACAATATGATGCAAAAATAATAAATCCCTTTGCGTCTCACTCGGTATTATTTACCTCTATACGCAACCCGGGCACATAAAACCGACTCACTCTTGGCCGCCCGTCTACCACCGACCCTTGAGAGCTAGACAAAATCGATAGGACCGTAAAGCCAAGGAAACGGCTTTAATTATACCTACCTCCCAAAACCGGCAAGATATTCACAATCACAAGAGTAGTCATTACAAGGATTGCACATACCTTTACCTCTTCAAAACCACACACGCAAACCTCGACCTTATTATGTAAGCTATGCAGTTGAAATTACACCAGCATTAAAGTATAATATGGATACTTTATAGGTGTGGAGTTGGTCTTTTATTTTCAAACAGGATATCCTGCCAGGCGTCCCGTCGCTCGTTTCCGAGCGTACGCTTCGTTAGGAGAGCTGGGGACCGATTTTTGACTTTCGAGCGCTCGATTTCAAAAGCGAGCGGTAGAAAATATTCGAATGCGAAAATTTTTCACGATTTATTTTCGAATGGTCCCAAATTCCATATTTTTGAGATTCTCACTCGAAACTGAGGGATTGACTAAATAGTATTGTTAAGTTGGAACTTGTTTAATTATACGCAGAAAATCGATGTTTTACCGGTTTTTTTAATTCATATTTTAATTGCGAATAAATGTGTGAAGCTAACAAAAGATGAAATCATAACAAGCAATTTAATATTTCAGTGTAAATAAGATTTTTAAACACTTATTTTACAAATTCTTGACTGGTTATAAATGTAGGAAAAATGAAACGCTTTCTCGTCTGTGGATGTCTATGGCATTGTGCTAGGTTTGTTTATGCTTCGTGTGTATATACCCAACAGATTTGAAAGATGTCAAATGATATTTTCTATTGATAGAATTCAAAACGAATGCCACGGACCACTCGTGTTCATATTTTCTATCGCTCGCAAGTCAAAAATACCATTTCATTGCTTTTTGTCACTTTCGAATGAAACTTTCGAGCGCTCGAAAGTCAAAAATCGGCCCCCTGGTGCTATAAAAAACCTAGCACGTGTAGACGAACAAGTGGGGCTGACTGGCGTTCTGTGCCAGACTTCGTGATTTCTATTAGAAATAGATCTATTGTTAAGCTATGTATCTAGTTGCTGCCTAGTACTAGGTACGATTACATGAGCTGCATCTATAGTTTAATTTGCTATTGGTTACGGGTGCGTATCGTCATTCTTTTAATTGCAGCTATTTGTTGCAAGGCAGACACGATAGACGTAAGACAAGGTAGGGCGCAGACGCGACGTTTCTATTCATTTACATATAAAAAAATGTCGTCGCGTTCATCAGTAAGTATTCCGTCGCTACGCGTCTGTACATTATGTATGGAAATTTACTAAAAGTGCGCCGCCAGCCGCGTCCGCGCGTTTCTGTCTCGCTTGCAGCTTACGCGCGGACGGTCAAGCGTGACAAGCCTAACTTGACCTGTGATTGCGTGATGATAAAATGTCTGTGCGTGCCTCGACGCTGGTTCATTCAAGCAGCCCGCCTACGTCAAAGGCGTAGACAGGTACCGGCGCATAATCCTTACACCCCCGGAACCAATTTGCCGCACACACGTTACGTTACGGTGGTTGTGTAATAAGTCCCAAAGACAGTCGGACTTACAGGCTGAAAGGGACGTAGCTATTTGATAGATCGAGAAAGTTGTATCCTGTGTCTCTCATTCTGCATTCTTCTCGCCAGTCAGTTCTGGAGTTTCTTGCGGCGCTTCTTCTCCGCAATGATGGTCTTGCTTGTCCGAAGCGCTAGTAGATTCACTCCATGTTACCGACGTGAAAAAGAGCCCTCATGTGGCCAATTTACTGAATAAATATTTTGAATTTGAATTTTTTGAACTGTTAAAGTCTGTGACGCCATTAATATAAATTAATAATTAAAGTCCGACAAGATTATGCACGATCGTCCCGCGAGGTGACGAATGTTTGGGGGAGGCAAGGTGAATGTTACAACGTGGCTTTTGCTACACAGCCCGCTCTCACTATAGCTGAACATTCACGGTTCGACTATTTTACGGTAAATGGACCTGATCCAATCGATGTCAATCAACTGGAAGGACACCAACATTTAAGCCAACCCCTGAATTCTGTCCAATATGGCTTTATTTCGGTCAACGTACCCGCAAATGTTCTTTTCGTCTATTTACGGCATGATGCGCGGCCCACACACGAGGTTTTCGCACTCGTAATATACATAATATCATTGGACCGAAGATTTGACATTCTAAATATAAATATGGCAGGAGGCCGCGCTGGTGTGATGGACTAACCGTGAATGGAATTTAAACACCTTGATGCCTTTATCCCCACCAACGTTTGTCACCCCACGAGATGGCTGCGCAAGAGTTTATCGGACTAGAGTTGTGAACGTCATTTGTTTGTACGTATTTACGCACATACGCTAACTAGTGCCTCATAGGACTGATCTACCTATAGGCTCTTTCTATAGCTGCAGCCTCAACCAGGACCCTTAACATCGAAAACAAAAAAACATCAATCTTTCAAAAGTGACGTTTCAACGCAAAAATCTCCCTGCGAGCCCTTACCTCGAGAGCACAAACAAAGCATTGCTACACCCACTCAAGAAGGGTCCACAAAAAAGGTATCCCTAGGGACACACTTGAGTCGCAATTATTAGCTCCATAATGGGATTTTACTGGTGTTTACGTTGCTACCAGTATTTTTTTAGGGCTTGAGTGTTTGTGCAGGTAATGGGGAAAGGATTTGGTAGTATTTGAATTTGTTCTTTGCAGGTGAATCAGGATGGAATGCTGCGTGCGTATGAGTTTGTGTTCAAGATGAAAACGCCGAGGGTTTTATTAAGTAAGTTGCTTATTGCCTAAATACGAGCACTAGTGAATTACTTGAAAGTGCAGCGGGCAGAGCCAACATTAACTAGCTAATGTAACGAAACGATTTCTGAAAACTGACTAAATGTATGGAATTCACGTAGGCGATCGACGCGACCGTCTGACAGTTTACTTCAACCCTATACATTTTGGAGTACGATAACAAACGCTGAATTATGGTTTAGGGCCACTGTATATTTGTTTGTCACGCTTTCACGGTCAAATATGGTATCCGTGCTCAATAAAATTGGTATGGAGATAGCATGAGAGTCCCGGGGAAGGATATAGGATGCTTTATCCTGGAAAATAGGACTAAACTTAGTGGGAGTAACGAATACGATTCTACGCAGATGGAGTTGCGAGCAACAGCTAGTAGGCTATTATTTTAACGTTTAGCCTTCAAATTTTAATACTGTAGGTGTTTTTGAGGGTTTGATAATTCGAATTTCAGATTTGAGAAAAAGCTTTTCACTAAATTCCACGTTCTAACTTATCATAAACTCAAAGTAGCTTATATCATAACTTAAGGGCTATGCTATTTTCGGTGGAATATCTACCATTACTCTCCATTGGTTTAGTTGCTAGGTTCTTGACATAATGATATGACATGACCTTAACTTTCTCTTTCTCTTGCTGAAAGCAACTTCGCCTGGGTCGTCCTATACCTTTCACTACCGACCCTTGCGAAAGCCATGGTCGAAAACGAAAATAAATGCCTGCCAAGGCTGTAGCAATTTTTAGCGACGCAGTAATTTCGCTAAAAGAAGCTGCAGAGCGGGAGCGCAGAACGATCTTAACTCGCTCCCAATACTCCGCAGAAGACCAGGCAAGCGGCGATTGGCACATGACAACCGGTTGCCGCCGTAATGGAGACCCGTGGGCGATGATTCGGGGAAGCCATGGCTTGCACTTAAGGATCCCGAGCTGGAAGGCCTCCGAGTGTTCCGGAGCGCCTTTAACGGAGAAGGGGGGGAGGAAACCCAGCTGAAGACGGGCCCGTAAGGGCAAACGCTTATAGACGTGAAAGCGGATGGACGATATACCACTCCCGCGAACAGCTCGGGGGTTTAGTCGGTGTGAGTCCGAGATAACCACTCGCCCGCCCCGGGTCGATTGGTATCCATAATGCATTTCCCCTTAGAAGAGAAAAGGGTCGTCCTCTGCCTCTTTAGCCTTCCATTTTTCTCTCTTTGATATGTTTCATGAAAATATCGTGTCGTAACAAGTGCCCTATCATCTTTTCTCTTCTTTTTTCTATTGTCATGCTTATGTTTTCTTTCCCATATAAAAAATCCTGGTGAAACGCCTGGTGAAGATATACATTTGGAGTATAACTGCCATAATATGGTAGTCTACTCTTTACAACTAGGTAATAACCCAATAGAACAAGTAATATCATTAAAATATTTAGGCAGCTGGATAACGCATTACTATCTATCTATCTAATATTTTTATATTACTTATAAAAATATTATAATCTATCAGTTACCATATTACAAGAGAAAAAGATACAGAGAACAGCATGGTAGCTGATCTATCAGACCAGACCAGACGTAACTACCTATCTCGTTAGAGTTTAGCTATTTGCTAACGCATGTCCAACTAAGTAGGTAAACGAACTTGCCAAGGTCGCTCGAAATGTAATTGTACGTGTTTTGTGAACTAGATAGGTATTCGTGTTAATTTTAGTTTTTGTTATTAGGCGGGTGTACAAAATATTACGCTCTAGGTGATATCATAATAATGGCTTTGGCGTTTTGGTGGGAAATATTAAGGTTAAATCACAATGAGGCTGCATGTGTATAATGTGGGCATAAGCTGCCATATATTCTTATGGCATTTTACAGCTGTTAAGGACCCATAAATGGAAGTAGCTACTTCCAGTAGTGTTACCTAGGTACTGATGTAGTGAATAACCCTTTACTTTTTTGTCGGATAAGTTCGCATTTATCTTGCTTTCTCAATTAGCTTCAGTACGCACCAATAAGCCAACTGGGAAAGTAAGATAATTACGAACGACAAGAAACGATGGGAATGGATTAATTATCAACTACATCTGTACCATGACGTCTATGTGTCAATGTTCCGAATAATTCTTCCAAAAATGTATCCTTAAACTGACTTAGCTTTAACTATATGTACTTAATTACGTAATTATACCAAAGTACTACGAGTACTTGCGTAATACTACATTCTAGCCATTGAATAGCAAATGAAGTATGCTCAAAATACTAATCAGAAAACAGGTCTACACTCTACTTACAAATTTGTACATAAACTGACCCATTTCATTGCTCTCGAGTGTATTGAGAAATACTTCGCACGACCTTAAGAATGTAGGCGGGCACCTGGAATCCGTCGGCCCACACGAGCGCTACATGACTATAGTCCATAGGCACATTACAAAGGAATTTTACCTGGCCAGCCATCTTGGAATTGGCTCATTCAGAAAATTCCCCAAGATTCCGCGGAAAGACGCCAATAGCAAGGATGTTGACTAACAGGTCAAATCGTTACTTTTAGAGTTCCGTAGCCAAACTACTAAGCCATCTGTCCGTCGGTCTGTTTATCTTTCTGTCGGCCTGTCTATCAGGGGGCTGTAGCTCATGAAAAAACTTCGTTATCTTGTCGCGCTGAGGTGGCTTTTTTGTAGGAGTACCTACAATGTTTTCATTTATCGACAGATCTAGTATCGATGGTATAGTACTTGAAGTTATATGGCATTAAAACTAAATAATTATGTACTAATCAAATAAACTTGACCGTAAATTAAACAAACACTATTACCACGAACATGGAGTTAACTACGTATTTTTTTAATCAAGCAGTTTTAATACCATCGCTGTGTTAAGATTGAGCTGAGAATGAAAAGGCAAAATTTAATTAGCATTGTTACATAATCATCAAACAAACTACAAAGATCAATAAGAGACGGTTGATAAATGAAAACCCCTACAAAAAACGAGGTCAGTGCGACAAGATAACAGGGTTTAGAGCCTGCTGAGCCTGGCCATTGGATAAGTAACAGGACAAGTACGTACAGCCAAATCCCTTTGGAGTTTTCGTTTGCTTCGCGTGTATCTGCTGTGAGAGGATGAGTTGATAGATAACTCCATATTCAATCTCAACAAATGTGTTGAATGTACTTACGTCAACTTCGTTCTAAATCTTGTTTCGCAGGCTTTTTACGGTTGCGTTTATCGCTGTCGATAAATGTGGATAAAGCGTCCGTCAGTCTCGCACATATTGTCAGAAAGTGAGTAAAATGTTTTATACAGGCCATCACCATATCCCTCAATTATTTTATCTAGACGGTGACAAAAGCATGTAAGTTATACGTACAACTATTAAAAATAAAACCGAAAATTCTACTCAGAAAGCCGTTAAAAAACTTTCAGTAAATAAGAGAGGGTAATTTTGTTAATGAAAGAGAAAGTATGAGTTAGTAAAGTTTATAAGAGTTATTGTAAAAAATAACTTGTACTATCTTCATTTATAAAATGTTTAGACCTTATCAAAATATGTATATATTTATACACAATAGAAGTATACACAGACAGGACAGTGATGAAGATGCAAGTGTGTAACACAATGGAAGCTGTCGAGTGTAATAGATGAACTCATGCGGGCCGCTCTAGGATGTTTTTTTTGAGGAGGTAAGGAGGGATTTTGGGTAAGGGACTTATGGAACTAAACGACATTGGGGGGGACAAACAGCAAAATTCGTCATTAAGTAATTATATAGAAAAGAGCAGCCTCTTTGTAATTTTGTATATTATAAGACTAGCTGTTGTGGTTAGATTCTTATCACTACATAGTATAAAACAAAGTCGCTTGCGCTGTCTGTCCCTATGTATGCTTAAATCTTTAAAACTACGCAACGGATTTTGATGCGGTTTTTTTTAATAGATAGAGTGATTCTTAAGGAAGGTTTATATGTATAATACATTCCACGCGGGCGAAGCCGCGGGCGGGTCGCTAGTAAAGGATATGTCCGAGTTTTAACAATTGTACGATATTTGTATGTATGTCCACTGAACTTGATGTGTTTTTACGTACAATATTTTTTCATCATTTATTTATGAACATTATATATATTTCTATTTGTCTTCTTTGCTAAGATAATGTTCTCTTCATAATTCGCAAGATCGATCGAGAAAATACATTGATGATTGTATGTATCTTACCGATTAAAGGTAAGATTTTCCTCGTCTAGATAACGTCACTTCCCCTATGGACTTCCATGATGTCTCCAGAGCCATGCGCAGGGATTTTATGATCAAAACTAGTTTATACTAGTTCGCTAGTCTTCTTTCTTCTTCTCTTCGTCTCTTTCTTCGTTCGTTACCCCATGACTTTCATTTGCAGTTTTTTTATTAAGCAGTGCATTAGTCAAATAATTTAGTTTTAGAGACTTAATAGATATTAAGTTCTAAGAACTTACCAACCAGCCCGAAGCCGCGTTATTCTGGTACATCAGACCAAGTACCAAGTAATCTGGTACACAGCAACTATAAATGGTATCAACTTGAAATTTGGCTTAGTTGTACCCGCATTTGTTTATAGTAAAAAACATATGAAATTAATTTTATTGACAATTGAAAAGGAGTCTAGAATTGTGTATCGAAAAATGAAAGTAGTTTGATCATGTAAAATGGGAATTATATGAAAGGGCTCAATCTGCACATTTAAAAAGTATATATTTTTTTAAATTCTGTGGTGTCCTTTTATATTTATAGCGAATAATGTACAAAAAATCTCCGTTTAAGTTTTAGTTTAGTAGTTTATTAATCAAAAAATCTGAAAAATCCTGACGTAGATAATTATTTATATTTTATGGGAAAGGAAGTTTTTGTGAAATAATAAAAAAAAAAAAACTGTATCAAAATTTAGGCTAGTCCAAATGGGCCTTATTGCATAGAAAATAAAGTTCATAACAAAATGAATGTTTACTTATATTATATACGGAACCATCGTTGCGTGAGTCCGACTCGCACTTGATCGGTTTTTTTTAAAGAACTTGCCTTTGTTACACTTATTACACAATAACAAACCGGTCCTGCGTAAGTTACACTTCCGCTCAATTTTACAAACTAAAATTTACGCTAATCGGATCTGACAATGGCACTCCAAAACAAGAGCATCACACCTCGCTTATCTGTACGAACAGACAAAAGCTGTCCTGATTGTTCTATCTACACCTTTGTTTAACCTTTTTGCAAGGGACGATACCCTTCTTCAACAAAACAGCTTATTTATGACGTGCTCCAAGTTGCATTGTTTTGCTGCACTTGAGTTTCACTGTGATAGTCTCGCTCCGAACCCTGTTTTACAAGCATCACAGAGTAATGTAAAAGCTTTGTGGTTCTGTTTGTTACCACATTTCACATCGTGCAGAGATGTTTATTAAGAAGTAATTTGGTTAAGCATCAGTAAAATCGTTGCTTTTGTATGTACGGTTTCTGAATGCTTTGAATCATTTCCGGTTAGCTTTGAAATAAAGTTAATGCAATTACATTGTATTTTTTTAGGCCTTGATCTCACCTACTAATAGCATTTGACCCAACTATCTTTGTACAAAATTTCATGAAGATCGAACCACTTATAACCAAGTTATAGTCAAACAATGATACAACCACATTTAAATGCCACGCCGTCTCGGTGGTCGATAAAACGTTTTTTTTTGCGTCAACAGGTCTAAAAATAGACAAAAACTATAAAGATATTGTTGAGACAGTATCAAATGTAGCTCTTAATGTAGGAAAAAGGAACGACAATCTAGTAAGGAACTAAGGACACGGAGATCTGCTAGATGCGGCGGCGAAGGACTGCATTGGCTAGACATGGGGCATATCGGTGTACTGCCTTTTTGCCGAATTATGTTTCGTCAAATTTCATTTGGCAATCAACTTTTCGCCGAAGTTTTATTTGGCAAATCAATCCTTGGCATTATTTTACTTCGTAATTTTTTTATTTCGCTACATTTTTATATTGCAAAATTTTATTAGGTCAAATTTTTATGTGATAAATAATTGTGTAGCAAAATGATTTGCTTAGGCAAATAACATATTGTCAAATTTTATATGGTAAATAATTGTGTAGCAAATGATTTGCTAAGGCAAATAACATATTGTCAAATAATTATGTCAGCCTCTGGCAAATAACTGAGTGCTAGTAAGCATTTTACTTGTTTATTGAAAGTCATATCAGCTGCGTACTTTTTTGCGTTACCTTGAGCTTGAACTTGTCTGAAACAAATATAAATTGGATTAAAAACGAAACTGCTCCCAGAGATAGGTAGGTTAGGGTTATTTTTTTTATGACTCTAAAACCGAAACTGCTCCCAGAGATAGGTAGGTTAAGGTTATTTTTTTTATGACCCGTAAAACGAAACTGCTCCCAGAGATACTCAATACTCAATACTCAATACATTAACTATCAACGATAACTCAAGAATGAATTGCTATTTTGAGCCATAAAGTATGTAAACAAAAGTACCCTCTTAATTTAGCTGAACGGTGCATTACCCTACCCGCTTAATGCAATAAAATCATACTGCAAATTGAACCTTGCATTCTAACAAACTAGGTTAGATTTCATAATGCCATTCAATATGTTGCTAAATCAAAGTATGCCAATCAATACATTTGACGAAAACATAATTGACATCTTAAAAAAATCCCACGTAATAATTTGTCTAACAATAATTTATCAAATCATTAGTTGGGAATTGATATCAGTGCGAAACGTTGAGTTGGGAAATAAAAATTTGACCAAATAAAAATATGGGATACGTAGTTTGGCGAGTTAAGAATTTACTAAATAATTTTCGGCGAAAAAAGGGTAAACCGGGCATATCGCAAATGACAAATTTGCAGGAATCAAAGGTCGGGTCGGGGGACTTCGGGAGTCATTCCATAAATTTTGAACGATTGTCACTGTCGCTAGCTTTTGTTGAATACAACTTGACTATGCCAGATTGAGCATATTGTGGTGAGCCTTACTATAGATTTATGCCCAGCCAATGGACGTCGTCATTTGGATGGATCGTCATAATTAGGTACGGTTAAGGTTAGGGTATCATTTTAGTATAAAGTAGCGTTTTAATAAAAAATATCCATTTTATTGAAGAACCAAGACAATATCATCAACTTCTGAGTTAGCAACGTTGGATATTGATCTTGTTAAATCTATTGTTTGTTCGAAAACAAACGTAGGTATCAAAGTTACCGAGTAAACTGGAAATAACCAATTCAATTTGGTTCATCTTTGAACAGAATGATTTGTTTTAAAGTTTTAATTACGTTAGGGTAAATAAGTAGGTGTCTATTTTTAAGTATTGCGTTGGTTATAATATAACACAGTAACACAGTATATGACTAGTAACATAACATAACAAACGAAATACTTAACTATATTATGCTTATTATTACTAAGTATTAAGTACTGGCAAGACAACTGAGTCACAGTGACGTTTAGTTTTATACTTATTCTTACTATTTGATTTAATATAACGTCACTGTGACACAATTGGTTCTTTTTTGCCTATTGTACATTACTTAAGTTATAGTGCTTCACAGATGTAGGTAAGGTAAGGTGCTACCTATATCGATTGAGAAGTTTTAATAATTATTCTTCGATATACTTTTTTCATTTGCAGAATTACCGGTGGTATATTTTAGTTATTATGGTAGGTAAACGGTAAAAATAAATAAATTAAACCTTGATAAACATACTATGAAATAAACCTACTTCTGTTCGGTTTTATGCCAACTCTTTCCTCTGTTTCTCTCTTCTATCCCAATACTCTCCTGTGGGACATTGGGTTGGGCTGATAGTAAATCTGTCCAAGCTTGTTTATTCTGGGCCAGTTTACCTAACTCCTTTCATTCCACGCCCAGTTGTGGCGTCTCAAACAGAACGGATCTCTTTTAAGAGTATATCACAATTGGTATTGTTCAAATTTTTACAATTCGAAAACCATTTTGAGGAATGAGGTTTAAAAGCCGTTCTGCATTATTAAGTTTTTGAAATATTTCTCTGTTTTAGATATTTCGACAAAACTATAAGTATTTAACCTTTGTTTCACTTTCGTTTTCGGCTTGAAGCCCTCCTAGGTGTATCTTACGGGCAGGCGAAAACCGCGTGCAATAGTATATTTAATACACTATTACAATCACTTGTTATCATTAGATATCATTTAATTGTTGTTATTTATTTTAAAAAAACAACCCACATTTAAAATACTCATGTCATCCATAAAATGTTTGCTAAATAAATAATTATATTTAAACGAAATTGGTCTCTTATAGTACATTGTTGCAGAGGATAGAAAGTACGAGATTTTTGGACGAGTCATATAGAGTACGAGTGTACGAGTCCATAAATTGCACTTTCTACCGAGGCAGACATAGTGCTTTTCACAACTACTGAGAGAAAATAAAATAAAATTGTATGTACTATCGCCAATTTTACCAAAGATAACTTTTTTTTAAATCTGGACCCCTATTCTCGTGGCTTTCGAGATTAATAAACTAACATTCGAGATGAAGATGTCAACTCCATATAAAATTGTATTTGTTTCGCCTTATCTCCCATGTCATTTTATCTCTAGTGGTTCGAGATTAGGGGCTAAGTTTGAATTACATAAAAAAAAGCAGTGACATAGTTTTTAGTCTGTGTATCTTTTAGCAAAAATACACCTAATATTTTACGACACAAAATGGTGTGTTATGATTGGTCGATTCCAATTTTTCATTTTAAGGAGCTATACACAAAAATTGATTGATTGATTTTCATTGGTTATTAAAGTTGGACAACAATGTTCTCGACCAATCAGCAAATGCCGACAAAAACATTCTTGGTCTGTCCTTATAAGTGACGTTTTGTGACCCCAAACAAGAGCATCTATGGCCATATTTCCAAGCAGTGTTGTGAAAAAACTATTTATTCGTTCGAATTGGAATGTAAAAACCGTGAGTTATTATTTTTGGTCTATCCCAATTATACCAATTAATGTCTTAAGAATACTTAAAGCAGTTTAGCAATTGGTCAAATTCTGGGGTCCTAGGGAAACTTAATTCGTAATAAACAACGGTATATACATGAACGGAGTACACTAGACTTAAACCTTTTTTCACCTGATCTACAGATGACTATTACCTCTTTTCACTAGGACCCCAGAATTAGGCATCATAGAAATAAGTGTATAAAAATAAAGAAGCGCCTGAAAAAAAACAATAGCAAAGTTATTAAATGGTTGAGTGCGTCATCGTTACTCGCAGGCGTTAAATAACAAGTGTAAATAGTGTAATAAAATGCAAGCTTTCAAAACCCGACTGTATTTTTTGATATTATCGACTACGTAATATATACGGCTAGCGAATGCTGAGTTGGGACCGTTTCGCAATAAAGCAAGCGGGCCTAGCTATGCAGTTCAGTTTAAGCTGAGAGAAAAGGACAGAGTTACGTAACTGCTATAGCTCTGTCCTTTACGCTCCCCGTAAAATTAACTACATAGCTATGTCATAAATACCCCTCTGTAATTTTGTATTGTTGCGAATAAATGTCTCTATCTTTATCCTTCGGTACTTTAAAAATATACCTTATCTATTACACTAGTAGTTAAAACGAATCTAACCACGTATAATAAATTAAAATTAGTTTAGCCGTTTAGAAGTTACGAGGGAACATAGAGTCAGACATTCATAAGGGTCAAACCCATAACCTTTCTTTTGGGCTTTGCCGCAGTCGGGTAAAAAAACTTATCACACATCTCTGTTTGCTAAGCGGGTTCTATTTCGACCCCTTCTTTAAAAGCTGATAACTCTTATCTGTCTTAAAGATTTTCATGAAACCCAGCTATTAACCACCACGATTAGTTTAGTATTTTATTCGGGTAGGGGTCGGGTTGCATAAAGTTTAAAGTCATATTTTTGATGGGCATACAAGGATTCGTCATACTCATCATTGCGCATAACTGTAAATTGTCATACATTTATGCGCATAAAGTTTTTAATCATAATGTTTAAGAACATATTGTGTAACGCGCATAAATTTGATGCGCATAAAATTATTTAACCATACTTTATAATGGTATGGCTTTATAAATAAACTTTTTCCGCTCTTTTATAAAAAAATAACCCTAACCTATCCGCGATCCGAGTCGGTTTTGGCACTAACTTTATATTATATTAATATTTTGACTTAATAAATGTATGCCTTTCTACCTTATGATTAAACCAATTATGACTCCGTACAATTATGACAAGGAACAATTATGCCTAGTATAATTTATGCCAAAAAAAAATTATGAGCATCAACTTTATGCGTAAAGTGTTATGACAATCGATATTATGACAATAGTTGTTATGCGACCAGACCGCCACCCATTTTATTCATCAGTGTAGGTAATATCACAATATATCACGATATCATCAAAATTCATAAAAATAACACAAAAAAAATTAAAAACTAACATAAACATAAACAATTAAATCCAATCCAAATCCGTCCATCTGTTTGGGAGGGTAACTTACCTATCGATGTTTCTAAAAACGTTTGTTTGTGTTTCGTTTGTCAAAATTTTTCATTTGTTTAAAAATACTTTTTCAATGATAAAATAGATAAACCTACAGAAACAGCGGGCCATGTATCGTTGCGTTTATCGCGTGACAAAATGTGAATAAAGCATTCATCTCTCTTTTACTAAAATATACGACGTGTCAAAAAGTGATCTCTATGATAGTAATTTCACCAGTGGTCTCATCCTCACACCGAAACACAACACTGCGAACAGTGCTGTTTGGCGGTAGGTAAAATCATAAAATGGTGGTAGCTACCCAGATAGACTCTGACAAGGTCCTACCACTAAGAGAAGTCCATTTACGAAAAAGTAACGGATTAATGTGATTTTTTCACAAGAGTGCTTATTGTATTTTGTCTGAGTAATACAGTCTATTTTTTATCTTGGGTATACTCACATAAAAAAAGGTTATCTATGAGTTATGACTTTTTTTTTTTACTAATATTCTAATGTGAAAGTGTGTGTGTTTGTCTTTGTTACCCCTTCTCGCTGTAACGGCGGGACGGATTTGAATGTAATTTGGAATGAAGGTAGCTTATACCCATATGCGCACTTTTCATCCCGGAAATTTTAAAAGTTCCCAAGGGAATAATGATAATTGAAACCTACGCCGACGACGGACGGACGAAGTAGCGGGCAGAAGGAAATTTTAAATATTACAGTGTAAACTGCAATAAAAACAGGAAACCTAAAATTCCCTTAAGCTGCAATTTTTGCCTTACGATCCCTCTTCGTCTAAATAAAGTTGAAAATCAATAAACACAACTAATACTCAAGATAAAGATAAAGACATTTATTCAGTAAGTAGGCCGCACGGGCACTTAATTTTACACGTCAGGAATCTACCAGCGCTTCACAAGAGGAGACCACTGCTGAGAAGAAACGCCTCAAGAAACTCAGCAATCAGTATTTTTTTTTAATATATTTAATATTACAATGGTACTACTTAGTTTAGCATTATATAAATCTATAAATAGTCAATTAAAAAATATATCAAATAACCTGCGTAGTTTCTGCAGGAAAACACACCAAAATCTTAAGAGAGAGATAGAGAGAGAAAAGGAAAAAAGAACACCTACTTATGTGTATATAAGACGAGCACATAAGATTGATATGTATTCCTACAGCAACGGTGTCCCCTAGACAAGATAAAGCTTTTGAATTTAAAAAAATATATTTTATTCATTAAGTTTCGGGTGTAGTGTAGGCCAAGCATTTTTGTCTATTAGATAGTCCTCGATCCTATAATACGCTTTAGACATTAACGACTTTTTCAAGTAATTTTTAAGTGCTGGAAAGGGTAACTTTATAAACACACTGTTAATACTACCAAATTAATAAGTTAGTCTTAACATATAAAACAATCCCGAACACACGTTTGTCAGCAAAATTCCACACTCATCACCGTATATTAAATTCTGTTTCCCTAACTGTCTTGGTGACGTAAAGGGACAATTCCTCAAATTGGTATCACTTCGCACACCCCGTCCTGACAAGTGTGCTCCTTTGGTTAGGCTCGCTCCGTGTTTTGAATATAAACTAGACTAAGCAGAAATCAATACGGCAACGGCAAATGACGTAAGGTTTTGTTGGATACAATGGAAATCTTGTCGGTTTTTCGGGAATCCATAGGGCTGTAAGTTACATTATAGTTCCAAAAATGTAATTTGATATGATGAAAAAAATGTGTGTCAAATTGTATACCGTAAAATGGGGCTATTTGGTAATCACGGGGCTATTTGGAACTAAGTAATCATAAGCTTATAGTTGATATATTTTTTGTCATGGCTATGCTAGAACTGTAAAATTTGTTGTCAGGCTAAGTTTTTAGTTCTATTATTGCCATGACAAAAATATATCAACTAAAAGCTTATAATTACTTGGGTTCCAAATAGCCTCGTGGTTCCCAAATAGCCCCGTTTTACGGTACCTACATTTATATGAATAAGATGACAGTTCAATCATATCCTAATCAGAACCAAAGGGGTTACCAGACATTGCTATATGCAGAGGAGTTATTATGACATAACTATGCAGTTCCGTTTACGCTGAGAGAAAAGGACAGCACTGTCCTTTACACTCGCCGTAAAATAAGCTGCATAGCTATGTTATTATAACCCCCTTGGTCATTATACGGTGAGCGTGAAGGACAGAGCTATATAACAGTTATATAGTCCTATTCTTTTCTCTCAGCGTAAACTAAACTACATAGAGCTAATTTATGGTAACCCCTCTTGGTCCCATCTAGAAAATGATTCAACTGTCATCTAGGTCTATATTGACTAGGGGGTCAATGGTAATTAAAAATTCTGGAATAATTAAAACTTTCAGAATTATTAAATAACATCAAAGGACAAAGTTTCACAAATGGATCCGTGTCCAAACTAAGCTTTATGTACCTAGTCGGTTACTAAGTTCTGTTACTGAGATTAATTACAATTAAAAAAAAAAAAAAGCAGTTTTGCATAAACCTGTATATTAATCAAAACTTTGATTTATATAGAATAATAATAAAAATAATAAATTCTAAACTATTGCAATTATTTGATGTACGAGCTTGAAGTATTCCCATTTCGGACGATAAAATCATAGTTAAAATCACGCACGACGATGATACTGACAACGGCCCCAACTTTTGCAAGAGTTCCTGTAGAGCGTTCAAATTTGCGTGACATATTGAACAGACTTCTAGCTTTAAATTCTGATACGAATGTATTCAAAGCAACTAAAGATCCGCTTGGACACCGGTCAATCTTGATGACTCATTAAATCGACTTTAAGATTTCACATGATTTTGCAGAAATACGAAAACACACCAAATCTCTTGCTTCATAAGTTGGAATTAAGTCATGTTGAGAAATATAATTTTGGTCTCTAAACATATACAGAGATAGGATTTTTTATAATATTATACAAAAAAAGTTCATTGGTAAACAAAGACTAACTTTTAAGCGATTTCAAAAAATGACAGAAAAGTCATGCGTAATTTCATCGATGCCGGCTGTGAATGTTAAAAGATCGTATCGGGAATTGCGGAAACTAAGAAAAATGATTAATTGTTTTTCAAAATGTATATTAATTAAGCTTTTAATTTTTATACATATTGAAATTAAAAAATAAACATAAGTTAGTTTTATTTGCATCAACCTTAGTAACAGAACTTAGTAACCAACTAGGTACTTATACTGTCATATACTTGATACTAGAATTAGCATAGGTATAATAGGTAATAATATTTGCTCTTACAACCTGGAGCCGTGAACTTCGAATAGCTAGGATCACTTCTAAACGATATAGGTATAACGTTTGTACAAGTATGCCAATCGCGTCGTTAAATTAAAGCAGGATATCGAAGCGAGAGGGTACACTATCGTACAGTCGACTTTATCAGTAGTTGCACGCTAGTACCCTGTCGCTTTGACGCCTTAGACAGACTAATGCCGCAGTTCAAACACGACGTTAAAGTGACAAGGCACTAAAGCGTTCAGCTACTTACTTATAAGGCTAAGTACTACATGTGCGATAGCTCTTATAAGGTGCTTCGGGTACTTGTCTCTCACTCGCTCTCGTACGCTCTTATTAAGAGCGAGTGAGAGAGAAGTATAAACCCGAAGAACATTCTAAGTGCGCTCAGACTGTAAATCACTTTGCAAACGCATACTTGTGAAAAATTATGGCAATATCAGCTGACTTCCAATCTCACGCAAGAATTGAAAAAAAAATTGTTTCATTTATTGATATGATGTCTTTACCACTATGGGCACAGACTGCAACCCCCTAATGATTTACTCGTGCCTATTCCCCGTTCAGAGCTTGCCATTAAATCAATTTAGGAAAGTGTGTCAAACGAATTCAACGCAACGTATCATGTCTCTGAAATCTAACATGGTTGATGTTGTATGTAACGCTTTTGTTAGGTAAAAAGATGCTGCTGTCAAACTTTTTCCCAAATGAAATTGTGTAGGAAATTGACCAATAATTGTGGAGCGTTGGTAGTCTTGTGGGTAAGGATGTCGACTCGTTATCAAATTGATACTGAGTTCAAACCCCTCGCCATTACCAATGAGTTTTTCGAGTTGAAGTACTCTTACGGCGAAGAAAACCTGCACATTCGATTTTACAGAACATCGCTAAGGGTAATAAGATAAGGTAAGTGAGATAAGATAAGACCAATTATTGTTGCAAATATTGTTGTAAGAGCAAGTGCAACACTAGGGTTTATCTCAGTACCTCCCTTTCTTCGATCCTATTTGAAGATGCCCACTAATAACTCATCCCTGAGGCACTATTTGTCCTTTTCATCCCTTTAGAAATCAATATGTTTTGTAATTTCATTGATAAAACAATAGCCAAACGATTATTAATAGTTATTTTGACAGAATGTCTGGAAAATATCGTTATTTATTGATCGGTCAAGTGAGTTTTTAGCACTTGTATCAGGTGTTTTATATCAATAAAGAGTGTTTGTATTTTATTGTATTCTTGAATACGAATAAGTATACAATCGTAATCGAATACAATTCTTCTCAGCATCACTTTAATTAAACGATGTAAAATAAGTACTTAGGTAACGGTATCTTTATGAAAACAGATTAATGTGTTCTAGTCACAGATCACAGAAACAAGGGAGATATGTCATGAACGCCAATTCGTACAAGACCCGGTGTCGCCACTTTTAAACATGTGTGCGTCTTACGCTTACGCTCTATTAACTACTACAAAAACAACCTCCTCATAATTGGTTACAGCTTACGAACTAAAAACGCCGTAACATAGTTTTGATAGTAGCAGAAAATTAAGCTTTATACTAAGTTCTCAAGGTTGAAAAATGCTGAAAGATCGTTTTTTTTCCATCGTAGTTCAGTCACTGAACGTAAGGTAGCGCTTACTCGTCACTTAGCTGCCATCTATGCGACGAGTAATTAATTAGTTCCTCAGAGCTAGATGGCGCCAAGGTAGTAGTCCCTATGTTCAGCAGGTTAAGGACTACCCACACACAGCGACATCTAGTTATACTTTTTTCAAGAGGTGTGCGTTTCTCTCTTGTCGTCCACTTAGGGATGCCACAAGGAATGTTTCAAAATATATCGATAAACAATTGAAACTTGTTTGCAACGTTAATATAGGTACTATTCAATTTACAGGCAATAAGTACTATTTTTATTATTTTACTACCAGGTTAATACAATTACATCATTTAAACTTAATATATTATTGTTAGAATAGAATAATATTTTATTAGCAAGAATACGGTTTGCGTAAATATGATACATAAGATTTTAAATTTGGAACGATACCTATATTAGAACGTAACAAAAAAATGGCCGAATTTCTTTGGTTAAATTTTCTGGAGCTGTTTAAGATTTTCGTTTTGATTAGTACATAAAAGTCTAAATTGTAAACTTGGACTTTATGATGTTAATACAAATCACTACATAGTATAAAACAAAGTCGCTTGCGCTGTCTGTCCCTATGTATGCTTAAATCTTCAAAACTACGCAACGGATTTTGATGCGGTTTTTTTTAATAGATAGAGTGATTCTTAAGGAAGGTTTATATGTATAATACATTCCACGTGGGCGAAGCCGCGGGCGGGTCGCTAGTATACTAATAAAATGGGTTCGGTTGAGTGTCACGTCACAAGATCTCAGTTTGGGACAAACCAGTAGTTTACCGACTTGATTATGTAAACTTTATTTCATAAATGGTACAAATTACTTAAAACAGAAAGATAGACTTAATACTTGGGGCAATCTCTACCATCCAACCTTTAGGCTTGAATCCTTTTAAGAGTGAGTCGGCGCGAGCTGTCAATCAGCGCTATGTGCAAACACAGCTCAATACTGAGCCAGAGCCCTTTGCCTTTGTGGTTGGTTAATTTATTTTTATCTTAATTGTATGATTTGCCTACTTATATTTGAATTGCTAGAGTCCTTCGTCGTTCGTTAATATTGTAAAGAAAATTAAATTTTGTATAACGTGAAAATTTATTTAAATGATTTTTCTTCTGTTTTAAGCGTGTCGTGGTAGTGATAAATAACTAGAACTATTAACACATTGAATTCTATTGATAGCTGTATAATAAGCCATTTATCGATAGTCGATAGAAATCACGTCAACACAACTTTCACAACCTTACGCTCTGAAATCCATTCAAATATAAAATATTCATTTAAAAATATAAATAATGCTTAAAAACAAAATTTACCGGTGGTAAGTTATGCCCTTTGATTTTATATTAACGTTTGTATTTCGATTTTTGCACACTTTCACGCTACATACAGTCATTTTATCATTTAAACGGAGCTTCTATACTGACAGCGTTCAGTGAGTGACTGTGTCAACGCTTGACACGCCTCGTGCCGATATGGTCAATTTGACCATATCGAGGCGACACGAACCACGCCCCCATAACATATCTCCCTTGTTTCTGTGATCTGTGGTTCTAGTTAAACTTGGTCTTGCCTAAAGCCGAAATTAATAATGTCATATAATAGGATGAGGATAATTGGAAGCCAAGCCTGTTGTAGGTGGGAAGTAGAAAGTTACTCCATATCACAATGTTATATAATACATACTTGTAGACAAGGGTATCATAAAGCCCTAGGGAGGATTAATCTTTAGGAGGAGTAAGGAGTAAAGCTTAACGTTCTATCGTTAAGCTCAAGAGCATTGAAAACGGATCGCTGTACGTAAAAATTTACACATACTGTGACCAGTTTTCCTTGTTTTTGAGTAGGTATAGACAATATTGTATGGTTTTTTTTAAAGATGTAGTGGTTTTGTAACAAAACAACACATGCGTATCGTAATTTTTTCATTATTGCATTAAAATGTTTCAAAAATACACCTACCTACTTGTCAAATTTTAGTGACATCGCTCCAATACTGTGCCTATGCGTTATGGCTGTGATATAAAGATAGACGGACGGACTGACGCGAGAAAATTGAATATCGTTTTTACTATTCGGCTACGGAACCATAAAAATGTTTGGTTAAAAAAGTATTTACGAGTCAAATTGCTAAAGAGATGACAGAGTTTCAATTGTTTTATAAGTACTTTATATAGGTAGCGTGAACAAATAAACTCAGAAATATTTTTACGTTATGGTTTTTGTTTTATTAAACGAGAATGTAAATATTTTATGGAACACAAATTTAATCAAGCAGTTATTTTAATAAAATAACTTCGGCTTTCAATATTTTAAGCACCCTCTGTTTTTGTAGGCAATAATAAAAGTAAGTAACTAAATTATATTTTTTTATTTATTATGAACATCAATTATTGTTAAGTATTTATCTACACGCGCGTACACATTCCTACACGCTCAGGCGCTCACACACATACATATTTATAAGTAAATAAGAAAACTACATATGTAACCGGTTGTTGATACGGAATCGGCTCCTGTAACACCTAGGGATCCCTAGTATATTACCCACTGAATTGCTTCTACTTCTTGTAAGGTTTCAATTATGCAATAATAATTTTCATTTTCATTTCAATGTCAATGAAAAATGTTGTTAGTGTAACATTAACAATTTACCGACTTGTTTGTTATTAAGTAGGTTTTTTTTTATAAACCTTTTATATTTTTGTAATCTTTTGTAAAGCCTGTTGTTTTGTCCGACAGTCTGTCAGCGGGCCGTATCTCCTGAAACGTGATAGGTAGAAAGGTGAAATTTTCTATACCAACAAACAAGAAAAAAATTAAGTGGTAGATATTGTGCGTCTCCGAGTCTGACTCACACTTGTCGTTTTCTAGTCGTCAAAATATCACCTAAGTACCTAGTGGAAAAATGGACTTCTAGTAGCTATTGAGAAGCTTGCTATATGCATACTTTATGATCTAACTAGAGTACTTATGATTAAAAGGTGATAAATAGCATGGCCTGTTTTTACATTACTTCAGACAAAACCAAACACAACGATCGAGAAAATTAATTACATTTAAATTGTAACTTTAAATTAATTAACAGTCGCAAACACATCGTCGGTACAAGCATACAGTTTGCAGTTAGTTTTTACTCACGTGCCGTAGCTAACTAGCTAACTACGTACGATAAAGTTAGTTAGTCAATATTCTCTTAGGGCTGTGTTTCCCGGAACTCAACATCGGCACTCGGCGGACTGAGTTCAATATTGACTAATTGATTCTCAGAAGATCTAATGATATAATATTGCGCTGAGATGTTTATTATAAGCCTATGTATAGAGAAATAATATTACAGTAGGTTAGGTAGCATGAAACTGATTAATTTTGAAATACAAATAGTTTATTTATAAAAAGTGATAGCCGTAAGCAATGCAATGTTTACTATTTCTGAAAACCAATATAGCTTTTTAGATTAAAGCCTGCAGAAACGTCACATCAATGTTAACTTCTTCTGTTTTTTACGTGACATTACACTACTGTTAATGTAGATTAATTTCAAATTTGTAACCTACGCATGAGGTAACAAATCACCGCGTGACCGATCATTTTGTTTTAGACACAGTTTTCGCAACATTTATCGCTTCCCCTCACTATCAACTAGATATGCCTCATTGCGATTGAGAAAATCACAATCGTTTCTACAAATTATTATGTTACATTGACATTCGTATCGTTGAAATTGTCTGCTTCTTGATATATTCATTTATTTGTTCTTGATATTTTAATAAGAACATAGGTACCCATATTAATAAGCAGGTTAACTGTCTTATAAGGGCCTACACTCAACAACGCTCAAGAATATTGAAATATGTTTGCAGACGATTTTGTAGAATATCCCTGTCTTGTTTTGTCCTAGCTCTCCAAAAAAGGAGATGGTTAATAAAATTTGACATTAAAGCCAATACCTTTACATTAAATATTTAAATGCAATTACATAGATAAAAGTAACAAGACGCACTACTGCTTGCGCATCATGAAAGGGGCTTACCTGCGTTGATGCTCCGCATGCATTGCTATGCGCAGTATTATTTACTTGTGTTAAATATTTAGATTATAGTTGAGTAAACACAGCGGCAGTTAAACCGTGTACGGATTTTGTCCGCTGTTTATGGCATTAAATGTATAAAATTTTCATAAGAAAAAATAAAATAAAATAATAAGACCAAACAAACGGGAGAAACTTCGTTTTCCTTTCACTTGATTACACACACTACACAATAAGTGGAGGCTTTCATATTTGCTCCTTCAGCAGTTTATAGTGAAACGTCTGTCAAAAAACATACTACTTATAGTAGCTAACTACTTATAGTTATATAAGTAATACTTGGGTCGCATTTGTTTAAAACACGTTCACTGCCGTCAACTAGAAATATTGTATGCAAGTAAAAGAAGCTAAGGGTGTCACAGGCGCTAAACGTATTAAGGGTAGAAAAGGGTTGATCTCACATTCCTGCCACTTGTGATCTTTGATATAGGTATTTTATTAAAACGAGAGTAGCATTTTCTTATTGATGGTCTAAGGGATTCCATGAATATTTAAAATAGAATGTTTACAATGACGATCCACATTATTCCTAAATGTTGTGTAACATTTATTTATCTATTTAGCTAATGGTTATTCTCTTAAACTACTCTCCTATTGATTCATAAACAAATTATTAACTGGCAAGCTTAAGCTGCAAAGTAAAGGTGGAACTACAATATTTTAAATGGCAACTACCCGATTATGCAGCAAATGTTATGTAGGAATTAAATCATATTGACAAATTCAATTCTTACGGCCTCAGTTTTTCCTAAAATTTTGGCTTATAGCTTCATCAAATAAGCCAAATAATAATTCCTGATTCTACGCTAGAACAATTTTGATGTTAACTATCAATATCTAACCTAACAAACTTTAGCAGAGGGGTTATTATGACATAACTATGCAGTGCAGTTTACGCTGAGAGAAAGGGACCGAGCTATATAACTGCTATAGTCCTTTACGCTCACCGTAAAATGAACTCCATAGCCATGTCATAATAACCCCTCAGGTCCCTGTAATGGACAAGGTTGCCGGCAAGAGGTGAAATTACCGCAGGAAAAATCGTAGCACCGCAAGATACGAGAACGTCAGGGATTGCTAAAGTCTGTGAACTCTTCCGCCTTGAAAAAGACTGAGACTGATTCCAAGAACTAATAACCATACCTTCGTTAGTTAGAGATGCTCTTGAGGAAGAATAGTCTCAAGAGACACTCTGAATTTATACAATTTTAATTCTTGAAGCAAACAGACTTAGGAAAGTAATAGATCGACCACATGTTTGAACTTGCCGGTATTCATGGGCGAGGATGCAGGGATCGAACTTTTGGTGCCGATGACGACAAAATTTCGAAATTTTGCGCACAGGGTGCTCTCACTTAGTAGGTGTTCAGGTTTTAACTGGTTTCGGATATAAAGCGTATCGGACCATGCTCAGTGAAGGGTTCCGTTTCTGTTACTACAAACATATCGAAAAACAACAAGTATAGAAAAAAAACTCTTAGATGATTTTAGTAGGTATAAAGACTTTAATCCTCGATCTCAAGAACCAATCAAGTTTACAGTCTAAGCAACTCTAGCGAAAATTACACGTTTCGAGTTCAATATTTCCTAGACGGTTCCCCAAATCTAAAAATAACGTGTTCATAGTAATTTGTTAAGGGGCAATAAAATTATGCCTAACTACATAGATGTTATTATGTAAAAAATTGGAGGTTCCCGAATAATTTAACGTTTTTAAGATTTAATTTTACGTGCCCGATTATTTTTAACAATCACATAGCTACTTGTATTAGTGACAATGCATTAACGTATAGCAGGTAAGGGTGGTTAACCAATTTCACCACTAAGTAACGTAATCCAACCAGTAGGCAATTTAAGAAAATAGGTCAACAGTCATCCACCTTAAGATAATGTGAATGTTTCTGCTGCGACACTTACGTCGCCCCTTAACGAGTAGAATACGATAGAAAATCTATTTCTAGAATGTTTAAGACGATTCCATATTGTAAAGGAGTCCTCGAAACTGTACAAATAATTAAGGCTTGTTAAAATGCACGGTTCATCACAATAAACTATTCTAAAATGCTCTCGATCCATAACCAAGTAAATAGATAACAACCATAATGGAGACCCCTTCTTTTAAAGCTGCGGATATCACTTCAACAGCTCATCCGATTTTAATAAGACCGTGCATAAAACCATTCCGATTAAAATAGATTTAGATAAAAATACCCCTATCTGATTGGGACCTACGATACCACACACACACACACGCACTCACGCACGCACGCACGCACGCACGCACGCCTGCACGCACGCATACACACACAATTTATAGGAAGACGTAATTTGAGAATTTTCAGTACAGGTTTGGTTCCATTTACTTAATCCTGAAATATCGAACTCAAGCAACCTTTATTTTTGCTAAAGTCCAATCACTGGCAGATTGAATTTTCATAAATAACAACCACTGTTTTGGACAATACATTTCAAAGTTTCCGACATGCTTTACCTCTGGTAAACACGTGAAGTTGAAACCACGAACTTCTAATTAATATAACATTCAAAAGTTCCTAAGTAATTCTAAAGTTACTCTCAAAGTTAGCACGGGAAAAAGCCCCTGA
This sequence comes from Acleris emargana, assembly GCA_927399475.2. Lineage (NCBI taxonomy): Eukaryota > Metazoa > Arthropoda > Insecta > Lepidoptera > Tortricidae > Acleris > Acleris emargana. The sequence goes on from OV656851.1 coordinate 9,429,611, forward strand.
ATTTGCGGGGTCCCTGTTTACGGTATGGTATTTTCGGATTATGGTTAGGTAAGGGTCAAAATATTAACGTCTCTGTGCAATTTTACATTCGGCCTTACAAGAGCTGCCACAATTTGGGGCTCTGTCACTCTAAGGTCATGTTTGAACTGCTGCACAAAACTTTAATAAACGTTAAAGCGACAAAGTACTTACTCAAGTATACAGTTAATTATAATACCGACTGTTACGATTAAGTAATTTTATTATAAGGGATAATGTTAGAGAGAGTTTGTCTTTCAATCGTATTTCTCAGTAACCGTAACTAAATTAAAGCTTAATTAATTATAAAGTTTTGTTTGTCAATTTTGTAACATTGATGAAGGTTATACAATAAAGCGCAGTTCAAACCTCGCCTAAACTCAGTTAGGCTTTACAGTACAAATGAATACTTGATTTTCACACAACGTCAACATCCCAAGAGCCCGTTTGGCCCGAATTCCGGACTGCCACCGTTTAACCTACATAGCTGTGAATTGTGACACATGCAAACAATCTAAGTTACGTAATTCCAATTAGGTAACAAACATAACCTTTCAAAGTGCACGAAAGCGTTCAGAACAAGCGCATACCTGGTTCAGGAGACCCCTTTGACGTTCCAAATTGAGCGTAACAAAAATCCGTGGTCCACGAATACGCAATTAATTTGCTATTTTTGTTTTTGTACGAAAGAGACCGAGGCAGATATCGCCCGGACCGTTGCCATGGTTACCGGGAGCGCCGGCGCGCCTCATCCCCCACGGCAGACGCAAGTGACCCCGCAGCCGTCGCGGTCGCCGCGTCCCTCGTATCGCCCTCGTAACGTTTTTTGACGCGACGAGAACCGTCATGGTGCAAAACAACCTCTGACATAACCTCAATACGTCAAGTGTGCTTGCAAGTGTTGTGTGTGGTGTGTGTGCAATGCGGCTGACGTGTCTGTGACAGAGAAGTCCTTTTAAAGCGCCAACATGCCTTTCGACTCGAGAACAGGTAAGCTTTTCAGCTTGAAAAGAGTTCTTTTCAATCCTACATGTGACGCTTTTGAGCGCGGTCGCCTATTATTCAGCGGAAAATTGATGAGGCATTATTTGAATCTTTATGAAGTCTGCGCTATGGTCGTTACTTTAACGCTCGTAAAACTTGGCCTCCCTTTTGTTAAAATGAAAATCTTCTCCACGAAGTTATTGTCGACCTTATGCCGATGGTGTTAGGTGTGTTGTTTTACTTATTTATAGCCTCCGCAAGAATCTGTATTACTTTGCAGCTGATCCTGAAACTACTGTTCTCTCGAAATGTGAATTGTTTGTAACACCCATCCATCAGTAGTTGATAGAGATAGAACTTGGATAAGAACTTTGTACTGTTACTTCATAAATATATCCATGAAATATATATCTTTAATTAAATTTGTTATCGTCGGTGGTTACTCAAGAAACAAATCATTTTGGAGGGGACCAAGAAAACTTGTTAGGGGGTTATCTTATATAATTAAATATTAGCCATGTTAGAGTTGATCCTCTCAGCCAATTCGTCGTAAGTATATGCACATGTTTCTTAAACTACTTATTAAGGTTTTTATGCGTTCGATAATTCGACTAAAACCTGCTAAAATTAGGTCAGTTATCGGTACTTTTGAAAACCAGTTTGCTATCTAAACTGTATATTTCACAGGCCTTTCTTTGGTGTTTAAATTAATTTAGAAGGATAACTGGTAGATTTTGCAGATGCAAAAACTATTAACAACTTTTAGATTAAAGTTTTTTTTTGTAGGTATCACAATGTTACAGTTGAATTTTGGATGATTTTACAAAAACATGGTGTTCTGTATTTTGCGGTTCTGTTTGAGACAGATGGATGGAAGATAATAGGTATCTTGAAACACTTATATGGTAATGTTATTTTTCGCGTCTTATTTTAGTGTTTGTACTCATTTACACTTGTGATTTGGACTTCCTTTCCTAATGGATTATTGTCGGCGATTAGTGGGCCTATGAGATTTGTGCCACAGTTTTTGACATTTATAAAAAAATACGGACAGTGGTAAAAAATAACAGGAATCTTCTTGGTAATGAAGAGAATTAGCTGTAGTTAATAATGAGTTAAATCATTATTAATTATAGCTAAGTAATTCAATGGCGAAGGAGGTATTTTATAAAATTACTAAATGGTGTTGATTTAAGTGCTTTCAACGTTACCATACTACTCGTATCAAGCAAAATTTTCAATAACTTCATAGTAATTTAACCAATAATTTTAACGCCTGAGATTTCATTGAATATTCCTTGACTCCGTACTTATCAAATAATGGAATCCTTTCAAGTTGTGTTTCGATGTGGGGATATGACAACCGGTAAAATTTCAAGCATGGATGCATGCCATCTTAGTCCTCAGGATTGGCAACGCATCTACGGTCTTAGGATTGCAGTCTTAAGATTGTAGTCTTGAAAATGAAAATATCTGTGAGTCAGAGATCCCACTTACCATCAGGTAGCCTGTATGCTCGTTTACCTTCTTCATGCCTTAAACCAATCCTAAAACGAATCTTAGTACTTTAAATTGGGTATTTAATATTATCTTCATCATCATCATGTCAGACGAAAGACGTCCACTGCTGGACATAGGGCTCCCCAAGGCTCTCCAATCAGACCGGCCTTGTGCTTTTTGCATCCACCGCGTTCCCGCGATCCTTACAAGGTCGTCACTCCATTTGTTGGAAGCCTACCTACAGCTCGTCTCCCGGTCCGCGGACGCCACTCAAGAACCTTCTGACCCAATCGGCCATCAGTTCTGCGAGCGATGTGCCCCGCCCACTGCCACTTAAGTTTAGCTATTTAATATTAACGTTATATGAAAGATCTAGTCCCTTTCACTGTTGTACGTTTGACTATATGTTATTTCAAACATTTTTCAATCGCTCAAATGTTAACTGGAAGAGATCCCTTTGGGATAAGTTCGCCTTTGTACGAACCTTTTGTGTTTCTGTCTATTTTGTTGTTTGTTATAGTCTCGTACATACATACATTCGTATGTATGTATTTAAGAGTAACATGCATTTTAAACAAACTGATGCCTCAAGTTATTTTTGCTAGTTCTTCATCGGTGAGCTCACCAGCGAGCTACGAAAGAGTTAAAAGTACAACACGGCAGATAGCTGTGGATAAGTCGAAGAGAGATATAAAAAACGACACATTTTTTAATTGACATTTACTTAGATATGTCTTAAAACAAGCGTTTCACTCACGACTAGCGTGGCTATTGTTTAACGCACTCGCAATCAAAATCGGCTTCAAAGTGAAACAATTGTTTTAATTTTGTTTGCAGACAAGCCTTGCGAGGGCATTAGGCAATAGCCCCTCGGTTTATCATCTAAAACAGGCCATAGAGTGACCTTACCAACAATGGACTAATTTTACAAAGAGATCCATTGAGTTGGTTTTATATTGCTATTTTAATTGGAGGACTTGTTTTTTTAACAGAGGGTATAAAATAATTTTAATTGTATTCCATTTTCTTGAAGGACTTTAAGTTACGATTCAGCCCATTAATGTCAAGAAGCTATATTACATAATGTTGACCACACTAGAGCAGAGAAAACAGTGGGGATATGATTGAGACCTTCAAAATCCTGAATGAACTCTATGATGTACCTGCACTAGGTGGCATATTGACCCGGTACAGAAATGAGACACTGAGAGGACACTTTATGAAACTTATACGCACTGTGTTATCAAATCCAGATACCATATCTCATCTAACCGCGTTGTAATAGTGTGAATGAATTTGCCTGAGATTAGTGATAAGATAAGTTGACGCTCAATAAACTCGATTCGAGTCGCGATGTACGCATCAGGTCTGAGATGTGCATTATATAAATAAATATTAAGCAATTTTTGGTTCTGAAAGCGTTGAGCAAGGCCGTCACAGCTATAAAAATTCTCGCCAGGAACGAAACAGAATTTAATATCTAACCTAAGAGCATCCTACTAGATTTTCCTCGGTAAAAGCCAAAGCAGAATTTAATATCTAACGACAGTTTCCTACTAGACTTACCACGGATTTCGTTCGGAAACAAGATTAGTTAGTTGCATAAATACGAATATCGATATCGATAGGATCGATTAGAATTGACTTGTTCAGTCGATATTCAAACTTTCTGGGCAAGATTTACTTTTGGGACGCGCTCTGGCGGAATTTAGCATAACTATAGCGCAATACTAATAAAAGCGAACTTGTTTAACCTGACCCTGAAATAGTCTTTTTGGAGAGGTTTTATGTTAAGTCTAAGTCTATCTTGTTAAATAATATAATGTGATTGAAACACGTTAATCTGTATTTACTTCAAACATTTCAGATTAATGGCCGGTTCGCTTACATAATAATTTATTGTATTGACTTAATATTCTCTTTACACTCTCTCTCTATCTCAGAGGACAGCTTACGACTTACCTACGACTCTAATGCTCTATATTTTTGCATTTACGGAAACAACACGGGTTTGTTGAGCCACTTGCCACTGTGCAATGGAAATCGGGTTAACTCAGTTAAAAGTGTATATTCAGTATGTATATATACTCTTCTAAATAATGAAGAGTAGCAAGTAGCTTAACATTTCAGTGTTGTATGATATGACTGTACGAAGAAAAATTCTTCAACAAACTTAAAAAGAAAAGAAGTAACATTTTCATCCGTCACTTTATCAATATATCAATCCAATATCACACCCACCAAAGCCTAAACTTTTCCTTATCACGTGAATTATTTTCGGTTCATAATTTAAAGGCAAGTTGCGCCCCATTGCCCTGATTTCCTTCGTGTCTCCACAATTCATTTCCTGTTCCCCGACAGAATAATTGGACGGCATTTTTCATGCGGATACCACATCGTTTGCGATGGATCATTTTGCATGCGCATGCGGTTTGATAAACGTAAGTAATGAGTTATAAAGCCCTTGTTAGGAAGGATGATGGTTTAGCGCGTTGTTTTGGTATTTTTTATATTTCTAAATTCATTGAGTGTTCTTGTGTGGTTGGATGATAAACGTTTTAATAAGTAACAAAGAGGAAATCTTAGGTTTTGTGAGTTATTTTCAGTCTTGTGATTATAGTTTCGAGATTGCAGACCTATGGTTACAAATGTCTATGGCCCTTGGAGTTAACATACCATCAGCTGAACCAAGCCGTAAAAATAAAATTTATTGCCAAACTAGTGCTATGTGTATCTACACCGCTGCCCTGTTCTGATTCTATTAAAAAAGCTGTTTTCTCCATTATACGTTTTGTATTTGCCATTTAACGATGGTTCTTCTTAAGGTACAAGAATTATTTAAATAAGGACAAGCGCTTGGCATTATCCACTTTATCTTATCCACATCGTTATCATAATTACTACCGTTACGGTCGCTGATGGCTCTTATACCCTTGAGAGTTAAGAAGTCTGTATCGTAAAGCAGCAATATGGTTCCGATAACAAGATGGAGCCCAGTGGAGTAGAGGCTCTGATCCATTTTGCATCAAAGAAACTGTTTAATTACGCTCCGGGGCATGAATCAATACGAAACTTGGCAGCCGATTTTACCAGAGAAGCGGATAAATATAAACATACACTGGCGGGCAAACGCAACCGGTTACTTTGCAAAGAATTTCAGAACACTATGACCCCTTTATTTTGCTCGAAAGTATATTTGGCAAAGCGTTGAACTCCGTGACAGTTCGTATATTTTACTGTTGACTATTCAACATAGGCTTATCAGTATTTTCGGGATTACGCCGCTCTTTTTTAGACTGTTTTTTATCCTCTATCGTATTAAGTAAAATAATACTTTTATGTTTGTAGCTTGAAAGTTGATCGTATAAAATGATAGCGGTATAAAATATTTACATGGGGTCATAATGTGGTTATTCAAGACATTGTTATTTTTTTAGGATTTTTTGCGTTAGGTACATATTAAGTGGTTTCGCGGTGGGTACGATTTTTGTTTAGAGAATTTGAATATACATTGTTTAAATTGTTTATTAATTGGTTTTACAGAGGTAAGAATTGGTCTTGGCGTAAATAAAACGTAAATCAACCATGTGAGTTGGCTTTATGGCATAAAAACAAGTGAACTAACTTTACAGCCTAATAAATAAGTGGTGGGATCTGTGTTTACAATTCCCTGTTCTCATTCTTCTCCGTTATTGATTGCTTTGGTCTAGCTTCAGACGGATTGAATCCTCTTAAACATTGGATATATTACTTTTTCGATTGAAGAGAAAAGCAAAAGTGCGAACCAGCGGGATACAAATAACATTACAATTTTAGCAAATTCGGGCGATTCTTTAAACACTGTTCTTAGGTGTTTTGAAATATTGCAGTTGTGAATAAATTATGCTCCTGATCTTCAAATTATCTTTGAAAATATATTATGTTTTTGTGCAATAAATAGTTAAATTACTTATTTTATTTCGTGTTATCGCTTATATATTATTTTTTTTTATCGCCTATGAAAGCAAACGAGCACAAAGGCCACCTGATGGTAAGTGGAAACTGAGACCCATAGACATTCGCATTCACAAGACCGCAATCCTAAGAAATGCGTTGCCAACCCTGAGGACTAAGATGGAATGCCTCTATGCTAGTCATTTCCCCGGCTGTCTTATCCCCAAACCGGAACACAACAATGCGAACACTGCTGCTTGGCGGTAGGTTGTGGTTGTGGTACCAACCCGGACGGACCCTGCACAAGGTCCTCCCATAAGTATTTAGTTAAACTTTTTTTGTGTTCACCATAATTACGTTACACACATACGTTACACTTACATACATTAAATCACGCCTCTTTCCCAGAGGGGTAGGCCGAGACCACTTCTTATCCAAGTTAACATTAATTCTAATCCATTAAATTCAAATAATATTCAATGAACTAGGATTTAGCCCTAAGACTTTCAATATTGACCCTTAATTTGAATGTCCTTCTCAAGTTAACCCAAGGTAAACCTGATTCAAACAAACATCGAAGCTAAGTTACCCAAGCACTCAAGCCAAAACCAAAATCCATGCATAATTGTATTAACAGGGTCTACTGGCTTCAAGTTCGCCAGTAGCTGTTACACAAACATTTATCAAGTAGCAAGTAATAAGTGACAAGTATTTGCTTTCCGGTTAAAGCAAAGTTTGCGGCAGTCACTAAGGAAAATTGTCAGCAGGATAAAAAAGTTCGGACCTTTCGCCTTTGGAAGTTGAAACGGGGGGCTTCAATTGTCTGTAATAATATTTGGAGTGAGTCTTAAAGAATTCGGGGAACATCATTGATTATGTAAGAGGTTGGTTTGTAGAGAAAAATATGTAGGCTACGTCATGACTTTTTCATCGAATTTTTTTACGCCGAATTTTGTTTTCGCTTATTTTTTCTCCAGCTTAAGCGGAAAATATGTTTTAAAATATTTTGTATAATCCTGGTAGAATAGAGTAGGTTAGGTTAAGTTTATTTTATAACTTTTCAAAAAAGTCAAATGTAGGTATCATTAGAATAACAATTATGAGAAATTAGTATTCTGCGAAATCATTCATTCGAACAATTTATGATTGTAAACAAAGAGAACAATTTTTTTTAAGACCATTTTAAAACTTAAGTTACTTTTCTACCAGCAAGACGAGGCGGCGCGAGAATTTAGATTTGTATTAAAAAACCATTTCCACCGAAGATGCGCGAATCTATCCACTAATGTTCTAATGGGGGCTTATTATGACGTAACTATGCAGATCATTTTACGGTGAGCGTAAAGGACAGAGCTATAGCAGTTATATAGCTCTGTCCTTTACGCTCAGCGTAAACTGAACTGCATTGGTATGTCATAACAACCCCTCTGATATAACTACTAAACTAATAGAACAAATGGAAATATTTTTCTCCAATTTACTCTATTGTTAAAACTGGTAGAGAAAACTGGAAAAAATATCCAATTTATTCTATTAAGATACATCAGTAGAACATTAGTGAATATATTCAGATGTGGCGGAAGATCCCTTTTCTGAATCTATTGCTTTTTTTCAATAATTTATATTTTCGTCTTGCCTCGCCTTGCCGGTGGAAAAGCACCTTTACTTATTCACATTTCTCTTAATAGTCTTTATATTATACTTTTTGGACAACCTAACTCATTTTTTTCTCTTTCTAATACGTTGAAACTTTGCATTATATTCAATTTAGGCACAGTATGCATGCAACAGACAGGTCGTTTCATGCATCGCGTCTTCAATTTCGTGAAATATACAGGGTGTATTGCAAGTCGTGTGCCAAATGAATATGGTGGGTAGCTAAGGTCACTTGCAACACGTTTTGGGCCAATTAACACTCATCCTACCCACGGTTTTTTTTTTTTTTTTTGAAAAAATCTCGGATTCTTCCAAAAGTTAACCATTTTGTTCACCTATCTTTTTTTTTAAATGTGATAGCACAAAAGTACTTATAGTTTTTTTATCTTTAATGTTTGCGCATTCGAATGAAATGTTATTTTTATTCATATAGTAAACAAATAAAAAAATATTAGCCAACAAAGTGTGAAGGGCAGAAAAATAAAATCTTCACGGTCAACTTTACGGCACAATTAAAAAAAAAGTAGAAGCTCCTCAGATCTTCCAACATCATAAAAACTTCTCCAGTTCCTGACAATTCTTACGGTATACCACATGTCTAGAATCACGTTCAGTTTGTCGTCAAAATATGGTTTCAATCTAAAATGGTGGTTTTATTCGGTCAGTAGATCCAGCCAGTTAAATGGGCTAAATGCACAATACAAAACGCAATATGGTTAAAAATCATTTTTATTTTAATAATTACTTCAAATTTTGTTCAAATTGTCTTCCTCCACAATTGATACATTTGCGACACCTTTTTCGTATTTTTACTGTTTCTATTTCTTTTTCTATTGTTGTACGAAGTGTCTTTGACTTTTACGTCTGGGGAAGGGCCAAAGAGCTAGTGTACGCAACACAGGTAGAGAGCAGAGAGCATCTGATCGCAAAAATTAATGACGCGTTCGCAATAATGCGGCAAGAAATGACACTTCGTACAACAACTACTGTAGAAATACGAAAAAGGTGTCGCGAATGTATCAATTGTGGAGGAAGACAATTTAAACAAAATTTGAAGTAATTATTAAAATAAAGATGATTTTTAACCATATTGCGTTTTGTATTGTGCATTTAGCCCATTTAACTGGCTGGATCTACTGACCGAATAAAACCACCATTTTAGATTGAAACCATATTTTGACGACAAACTGAACGTGATTCTAGACATGTGGTATACCGTAAGAATTGTCAGGAACTGGAGAAGTTTTTATGATGTTGGAAGATCTGAGGAACTTCTACTTTTTTTTTAATTGTGCCGTAAAGTTGACCGTGAAGATTTTATTTTTCTGTCCTTCACACTTTGTTGGCTAATATTTTTTTATTTGTTTACTATATGAATAAAAATAACATTTCATTCGAATGCGCAAACATTAAAGATAAAAAAACTATAAGTACTTTTGTGCTGTCACATTTAAAAAAAAAGATAGGTGAACAAAATGGTTAACTTTTGGAAGATTCCGAGATTTTTTCAAAAAAAAAAGAAAAAAAAAACCGTGGGTAGGATGAGTGTTAATTGGCCCAAAACGTGTTGCAAGTGACCTTAGCTACCCACCATATTCATTTGGCACACGACTTGCAATACACCCTGTATATTTGAAGTGATGCCTGCAAGTGATATTGGGAATATTGAAAAGTTACGATGGGTTACCGAGGCTAGCTTTCAACGTATCAATTGATAAAATATATTTCAGAACAGCTTATCTTCGTTCAAGTGAAGATTTAACGTCAACCTAAAGCACTCGGACTGAAGTTCAAAATGGAATAAGCCTTTTGAAAAAGCAATTTCTTTACTTTTCCTTTGACTGATGTGGCATTTAAAGTAGGGGAGTTTGGGTGCTAACTCAGCTGTAAGAATTTTGCATCGGGTAAAGTACAGTGCTACAATAGCAAATTTTCTACGCCTTGATCAAGGGAAATATGTCAAGTATGGTACTTTGTGTTGCTTATTACTTTTTAGAATAGAATGATTTCTCAAATCGATCTATGTCTCCGTTTTCTACTGAATGTCTCTTTTGTGCTTTGATTTATTGTTTATCTAGCTTTCAACTGCTTCCGCATAAAAACACGTTTTTTACTATGCCCTCGGGTACCTACTGTTAAATTTTCCGGAGAAAATCCTTCTACGATTTTAACCTTTTCCGCTCCAAATTTCACGTTGATGTTAGTGCATTAAACTATAAGTACGTGAAATTCAAACACACACATTCATGTTTAATACGAGGATTAAATAAGTAAGAATACAGGTTTAAGTGTCTTCTTTGAAACCAGGCAGTTCTTTGTTTAAGTAAAGATTAAGAATTTCATGCAATATAAAGGTAGAAAGTTCTTCTTTGAAAGATACCTTTTGTAAATGATACAGACAGATACTCTTTGCAAAGCTTTTAAGTCTAGGTTTAAGGAAAGTAAACCAACAAAGCATCCAGCAAGCCAACGGTGAAGACGATTTCTTGCCTGAATAAGTTTGGCATGAAAAAGGAAAACACAAAGGGCTTGGAGATATAAAAATGAACTAAGGCAATTAAAAGGTCTTGATACTGGTGGTGGCTTCCGTTTATACAAATGTTTCCTATTAATTGCTTTTCCCGTGTTTCAATTGAAATTTATTTCTAATATAATTGCTACGTTTTATAAAAGCAACTGTGACACAATTTCTGTTTTAACAAGAACTGAATTTCTCTTCGTTCTTAGATAGGTAAATATTGAACTTTTTACATTATTTTCAACCCCCGACGCAAAAAAGAGGGGTGGTGTAAGTTTGAGTGTAAGTGTGTGTGTGTGTGTGTCAGTCTGTCGCTCCGTAGCACTTAAACGGATGAAACGATTTGTGAATCAAATTGTGAGTTGGGCTCGTGCTGATTCGATTCGGAATCGAATTCAAATTTGGTTAGGGAATGCCAATAACCGGTTAAAACTGGTTTTAACCGGTTATTTTCATACAAAATCGGTTAATAACCGGTTAAATTGCATTCCCTAGTGGCAGTACGGAACCCTCGGTGCGCGAGCCCGACTCGCACTTGACCGGTTGTATAATAACGCCTTCACCTTTACATAATAATCGAAATTTATTTCATACTTAACTAATATCCACCGCCTGATTTTATTCTTACCCATAAGTGTGTACGGACCGTAACCCGAACCTAAGGGTACTTCAATTTAACAGCGGCCCCAAAATTATTGCGAACTTTGCATTGTTACGTTACAGTTTTCTGGGTTTCGTGCCCAAGGGGTGGGCTGGTTTTTATTATTACTTACATTCATTACCCATTCTTGTATTTAGTACGAAAATGCATGAATGCCATTATCTCTACCATACGAAAATTTAAGTAAATCATACGTCATGTATTCGAATGTAGTTAAACTCCGAGACTCCTCCTTATTCCGAGATCAGTCTAGATCCCAATTCGGCGTTTAATCTACTTAGTCGTATGTATAATGAGCCTGACGTAAATATTTTTGAATAGTAGAGTCAATTCAGCTTGTATATGGAATCTGTCCTCCTACGCTGATATCGGCCGCTGATGTCGGTCTAGCGTACCGTCGGTCGCGTATATAATAATATGACATAAAAAGTCCCGCAGTACAGTATCTGGGGACCGATTTTTGACTTTCGAGCGCTCGAAAGTTTCACAGGAAAGAGACAAAAACCATGAAATGGTATTTTTGACTTGCGAGCGATAGAAAATATGAACACGAGTATTTCCTGGTATTCGTTTTGAATTCTATCAATAGAAATCTAATTTGACATCTTTCAAACCTGTTGGGTAAGTATGCCGGGAAGTACACGAAGCATAAACAAACCTAGCACAATGTCATAGACATCCACAGATGAGAAAGCGTTTAATTTTTCCTACATTTATAACCAGTCAAGAATTTGTAAAATAAGCGTAAACAAATCTTATTGGCACTGAAATATTAAATTGCTTGTTATGATTTCATCTTTTGTTAGCTTCACAAAATTCGCAATTAAAATATGAATAAAGAAAACCGGTAAAACATCAACTTTCTGCGTATAATGAAACAAGTTCCACCTTAACAATGCTATTTAGTCAATCCCTCACTTTCGAGTAAAAATCGCAAAAATATGGAATTTGGGACCATTAGAAAATAAATCGTGAAAGATTTTCGCATTTGAATATTTTCTACCGATCGGTTTTGAAATCGAGCGCTCGAAAGTCGAAAATCGGTCCCCTGCTCGCCTGCGCTGCGCACACGAGCGTACGGCCGACCGGTCAGCTTTGCACTCGTGCTGTGTAACTGTGTATAGCGCGTCAGCGCACCGACATACGCGGCGCCGACGAGCGAGACCGATACTTGCCATAAGCGGCGCGTAGCAATAAATCTGCCGCGGACGTTAGCGTCGCTGTGCAGTGTCCCATAGAATATGGTGTAAATTCTTACGCTCGACCGACGTCAGTGACCGACATCAGCGTAGGGTTTAATTAAGCCTAAGCCCCCGTGACCAAACAGTGAAGCGCAGTCAACTACGAGCTGACGCTTAGGTAATACTGTTAATTAACTTAGATCTTATTTCAATATTTCCAAAGACGATGATGCTTTGGCAGTGAAATATTATCTGCGCTCCGCTTGGTCCGCGTTGGTCTTAAAACAGACTCACTTTGTCTATACGTTGTTTTACAAAAGTCAACGTCAATGTTAAAGTTCATGCAAATAAAAAAAAAATACAGGCCGCAGTTCCAATCGCCATTCACATTTTCTCGATGACGTTACGTTAAGGTTAAAACGAAGAAAAAAACTTGAGTTACTGGTATCACAAATTAACCTCAGCTTTACACAAATCCTTTGATGACGTAGATGCCGCAGTATTTTGGTGGTAGGACCTGCACGGTCACCCGGGTTTGCGTTGTAACTTGCCAGTGTGGAAATAAAACAACCAGTGAAATTATCTGTCAGTCTATGGGTCAAAGATGGGATCGTATTATAATATAAAAAGTTCAAAATACATGATGGGTCTATGGGAATATTTTCATAATATTTTATTTCTGAAACCGCAAACTTTTCTGGATTAAAAAAAAACCCGGTTAACCATAAAAAAATTACAAAAACAAAAAATATGAGCATTATGTATTTTGATCTTTACATACCTATAATAATACGTAACCGTCACAGATTTTCACTTACCAGGTTCACTGTTCATTTGCTTTCACCATCCCATAAAAAAGCCAATTTCATAGCAAATATTTTTATCATTTAATGATTTCAGTGCCGGCAACCCACTCTATGGGTTCTCTATTCGTAGGCAGATTTCGCTACAATGCGGAAAACGCTGGACGTGGCAACGAATGTTGAACGAAGCCAAACGTTTTGTTTTTAGAGTATAGCGTAAAATCATAAGGGTAGGTACCGTATTGTTATTGGACGTTATTACTTCCAGTTTAGTATATGTCTTCTGATTTAGCCTGTTTCTCGAATATTATGACAAATATTCCCTAAAGTGGTCTGGCCACCCCGCCCACCAGAAATTTACGGCCCACTCCATAAGGTCTTCCACATAACTCTAGCTTATTTTGTAATTCCTGCTATATTTGAAATTTGTTTAAGTCTGTATGTGAATAAGTTATGTTTGTATATAAAATAGATAAGAGTATTAACAATGGATTGGATGGACTATTTATTCTGATCTAACTTCTATCCATTAGAAATTATAGGAGTCAAGCAAGAAAACAATTATTTTTTGTTTATTTTTAGGTTAATTGACCTTTTATATTTTCATTGTAATCCTTATTCTGACTCTTTCTCATTTTATTTCCAAGCAATTCTCTTCCTTCACGTGAAGTACCTAGTCGTTTGTTTAAATCCATGTAACGCTATAAAACAAAAGAACGGATGATAGCTGATGAAACAAAATCATCAATCTAACGTTAACAACTGACAACTCTTATTTATATAACGCGCGATTCATCAACCCAAGAGCTGAAAATCTGCCAGATGCACGTCAACATCACAACTCAGGTTCCCTATCTAAATCAAATGCAAAACATCTTGTTGTGACGTTGACATGGTTAAAAATTTGAATAGAATAACCGCAAGTCATATTCGAAGAATAGAAAAGAAAACATTGTGAGGGTAGACAATTATTATGAAAGTCATATTCGAATAAAAATGTGTAGTCTTATCCAAATACAGAGGTTAGAATAGGTACCTAGTTTTAGCAACTCTAAAGTTTTGATAAAATAGCAGTGATAGTAGTCGACGTACAGGGTCTCAATTCTACTGAGTAAAACAATACTGCTTTTAACGTTTTATGATATTGAATTATTAACCCCGGGCCTCAATTCTAAGCCGTAAAACAATATTATCTTTGAAGTATTATCGAATTGTTTGTAACCCGGCCGCCATGACTGTTACGTAAAATTAAGAGCTATCGTAACGTTGCCAATACGATTACAATGTCAGAGGCAATATAGCTTTAGCCAGTAGAATAGGGCTATAAATGAACGTTATTTACTCTTAGCCACGAAACTCACAGAGACCAAGTCATCATGATAACCGGTGGTAGAACTACGACGGTATGGAAATATTGAAAAACTGATTTGGGCTAAAGAAATTATATCACACTCACATTTTCCATAGGTTTTGACGGAGTCCAATCCAAATTTCACAATTTTTGATATTTACAATGACGACATTGGCGACGCGCGCCGGCCGGCAATAGCGCAAGTTGAGAAGACGAAAAATATTTCAGATCTCTGGCGGAAGACGACCGAGAGTCAGCTCTTTCGGTCCCTCCGTTTATTCGGTATAGAACGGATCAGTGGTTGAAGCGCGGGACATTTTACATTTACTAGAGAGATTTGGTCTCAAGCCCGAAATCTTACAACCGGTTATCAACATCGGTGTCACGTCATTTTACTCTTGCGTTAGCTGTGATACCTTCCCCTAGGGGTGCCGTTTTGGTGGAGTTTAATAGTGGATTTACGCCATTCATTTTTCCCGTTTATTGGAGTAACGAAACGCGAAAGTAACGCAACATGACGTTGGGAATGTTCATATCCCAGAAAGAATAGGTTTCTGCTGTTTATTATTTGTGTCGTCAAAAAAACTGAAAATTTCGGGCGTATTACAGACGGTTTATTAGGATCAATCCAATCATTATGACATAGCTATGCAGTTCAGTTTACTCTGAGAGGAAAGGACAGAGCTATATAACTGCTATAGCTCTGTCCTTTACGTTTGACGTAAACGAAAATGAACTCCATAGTTCCGTCATAATAACCCTTCCTAGTTTTTCATATTTAGTCATAGTCATATTCATTTATTGCTTTATGTTGTACAATGAGATCATAAAAATACAGTAGGTAGCTTCAACATAAACCCTGCAAGGGCACTGCAACAAGACACAATAATATATTTACATGTCTATTGTCTATTTTCCTGTTTATTTTATTTGTATGTTGCAATCGACGATGTTATAATGCTTTTAATCTAACTACCAGTACTACATGTACTTGGATCAAAATGTTGATAGACTCCTTTAATATGGCTGAAACACTTTACATACATACATAAACTCACGCCTTCTTTCTCAGAGTGGTATAGGCAGAGCCGCAGAATTATCAATAACTCCAGAAACATGTTTAAATTTCTGTAACCACATTTAAACACTTTAAACAAAATGAAATATCAAAAAGTACCATCAACTGGCCTCACAAGCAAAGTAAATTAAAAAGTAATTAGCTTAAATGCCTGTTCGTTGTGCGTTTCAACTCATTTTGTAAGAGATTCAAAAAGTTTTTACGGATTTAATTACGTGAACCGAAATTAATTTTGTTGCTGCAGCCGGCAAATGCTTCATTAAAGAATTAAAAGGCGTTCAATTTCATTGATCTCAATTTTAATATTTTTTATTGTACTCAAAGAAAAGAGTCCAAGTAACAAAGTATAAAATGAATGTGTAAAAAAACAAAAAAGTCGCCTTCAAAAAGCAACAAATAACTTTTTTTAAATGCTAGGTAATAGGTCGGCGTCCTACAATATTTTAGACAAAAGCAGACTTCATTTGGACTGACCTATCTACCTATCTACCGTTTAAAAAGTTATTTTTTGCTTTTTGAAGGCAGTTTTTCGTTATTTTTAACATTTATTTTATTTCATACCGGTTAGTGTTCATAATTATGCTGCTATGTAGTCCCACTTCTCAATTAATAAGAAACTATATACTATAACACTTCAATCTCGCCGGAAGCAACGCCGTGGGAAAATCATGGTCATATATTTAAACCTAAATATGTTTCGTCATAGTCGCTCATCTATCTTAATCGAAATATCTTGTCGCCATCCTTGAAATATATACCGTTAAGGAGTTCTGGTGGCCATCTGTGGTCTTCATCATCAGTTCCACCTCACCAAATAGTGCTTTCCAAGAGTAAATACGCAAGTAACAATGAAAAATACAAAAATCGCTCTAGGTGTGCCTATACATTTTGAAGAGTTCCATCGATTCCTCATAAATTTAATCATCAGATCTTCATTTTGATAAAAAGTGGATACAAACGGGAAGCACCAGCTTAAAAAAAAACAGTCGAATTGAGAACCTCCATTTTTGAAGTCGTTAAAGAATAAACAAAGTAGAATGCACTAATACGGAATTTATTACACGGTAGCGGAGTAACGCGTAGGACATATTATGGGTGCACTTCGACGATACTTTTGCATATGTGTAGAAGCCATAACGGCTTGGAGTGAACTTCCTACGGAGATTTTTCCACTGCGCTACAATATACGAGTACATTCTGAAGGGGAGCGTCATAAATTCTGTTTGCAACCGGCGACACACAAGTGGCGTGCCACTGGTGTTGCAAATATGTATTTATCTTCTCGTATACTCAAAAAAATTAGAGCCAACTAAGAGAGATTTTCTCTTAGTTGACAAAAAATTAATACAATAGGTAAGATATTAGTTATATCAACCAAAGCTGATAGTAACATAAGCAAATTTATTTAGTGGTTCAAATAACATCTTATTGGATGTATCTAACGTCTTAGTTGATGTATCTTGTCACACTCGTATGAAATCAAGACGCTTATGCCACTTTTTCCGTGTGGTTGCCGGCTTAGAATAGTGCCACTCCATGTCTTCCCATGGATGTCGTTAGAGGCGACTAAGGGAATAAAAGGCTTGTAGTACTGTTAGCTTGCAACCTGTCACTAAAACACTGGGAAACATCTTAGCCTATTTGTGCAAAATATGGTTACAGAATTATCAAGAAGTTTTAAGACTTGTTGGTAATTCTTTAGGTCTGCCTACCCCACTCTGGAAATAAAGGCGTGAGTTTATGTATGTATGTAAAGACTTAATCATCAGATCTTCATTTTGATAAAAATAGGACACAAACGGGAAGCACCAGCTTAAAAAAAAAACAGTCGAATGGAGAACCTCCATTTTTGAAGTCGTTAGAAATAAACAAAGTAGAATGCACTAATACGGATTTTATTACACGGTAGCGGAGTAACGCGTAGGACATATTAGGCTGAAGCCAGACGAGCGTATTTTTTGAGTTGTGAGTCGCGTAATTTCTGCTCCTCCATTCATCATACTACTACTACTACTATGAAACGAATGGAGGAGCAGAAATTACGCGACTCACAACTCAAAAAATACGCTCGTCTGGCTTCAGCCTTATGGGTGCTCTTCGACGATGCTTTTGCATATGTGTAGAAGCCATAAAGGTTTGGAGTGAACTTCCTGCGGAGATTTTTCCACTGCGCTACAATATACGAGTAGATTCTGAATGGGAGCGTCATAACGTCGGTGATACTGCAAAACCACGTAAGTAACATTTTAAACAACGAGCAAAATGCACCCTTTTAATAACACAGTAAGGTTCATTTTGCTCTGTCATAAATTTGTTACTTACGCGGTTTTGCAGTACCACTGACGATAAATTTTGTTTGCAACCGGCGACACACAAGTGGCGTGCCACTGGTGTTGCAAATATGTATCTATCTATAGGTCTACCAGAATCTCATGAAAAAAAGGGAAACAAAAATTTGTAGCTAGCAACTCTGGGGAAATAGGATTAAAAGGTCGTGATACTTGAATTCTCCCCAATTAAATACATACATACATACATACCTTCACGCCTATAATCCCAGAGTGGGGTAGGCAGAACTACAGAATTACCAACAATTGTAAAAACAAAAAAAGAGTTGATAATTCTGTAACCACATTTTGCACAATAAGGCTAAGATTTTTACCAGCGCTGCAGCGTATTAGTGACAGGTTGCAAGCCCATCGCCTAACAGTACTACAAGCCTTTATTCCCTTAGTCGGTTTTTACGACATCCACGGGAAGACATGGAGTGGCACTATTCTAATCCGGCAACCATACCATTTATATTAATTAAATAAAAGTATGAAATAATAACTTTCATCTGCGGCTTTATCTATTATACGTGGAAGTTTTTTATTGCTATTTTCTCGGGAACTATTCTGTATAATATATAAAACATGTAAACTATCCCTCTTTGTTATTATTCTTGCATGATTAAATACAAATTGTACATAAGTTGTTTTTATTAATTTTGCAGGTTTTTTCGTAAAGTTTATTACACGTAGGTCAACTTTTATTAAGCTATGTTGTCTAGACTAGAGTAGAGTAGAGTTGTAGGTAATTCTTTAGCTCTGCCTATCTTACCCTGGGATTACAGGCGTGAAGGTATATATCTTTTATAGGGTGTGTATTCAGTTGAAATACAAGTGTCCCTCTTCAAATTAGGAAAATATTAAGAATGAGAGCGACGTACTGGACGTACGTGTATGCTCGGTGCAGTTTTAATAAAAATAAAACAATCACATGTCATGCCATAACATTATTATAATATTATATAAGAAGAGATGGATGGATGGATGGATGATGGTTCGGTCATTTGGAAAGCATGGATGAAAGATTGACGAAACAGATAAACAGAGCGAAAGTGAGTGGAAGGGTCAGAAGGGGTCACCCTAGACGTACTTTGTCGAATAAACGTTATTCTATTCTATTCTATTCTATCAAATCGGAGAAATACTGGAAATATGCCAAATCTTAAGTATCCAAAACCGACGGGCATTATGACTCGATGGATGAATGTGGAAGGAACAAAGAGATCTGTCAGGATCGTAGCAGGTAGAAAAAAGGAAATCCCTTCATATTTCATAATTTTATTTGCTATAATGGTGACTGGCTATAATATTCATTTCCATAATATCACATAACATAGCTTCATTTGACATGAAGACATTTTAACTGAAATCGTAAACTTTTCAGGTAATTTTTAAATGCCATCGTATAGAGCCCAATAGGTAAGGTTAGGTTTGTTTTATTACAATTCTGAATAGTTCACGATTTCAGAAAAAATGCCTTTATAGCAAATGAATATTATGGCATATTATGATCGTTATGGCATGTAAATTATGTCCTTTGAAATTCGGGCAAATGAAATTATTGCATATAAAATTCGGTCAAACGATAGAGAACCGGGAAAAAGTGGTCCTGGCCTAACCCTCTGGGAAACCGGCGTGATCTAATGTATGATGTATAAGAAGAGAGTAGTAGGTAGGTGTCGCTCGAATATAGCTCTAAATACTCCTCCTGAATTTCTGGCTCTTCTTCAGATGAAGAGGATGATGAGGGCGACAGGTTTACTATAAATCTTTCTTCCATTACATCGATAATTTTATCCTGGTGCATGAAATCACTTTCAATTTTTTCTACGTGTTGACAGCATCTGTGCCATTCATTTTCACCAATTTCTAAGAAAGCTTGTTCCGTCAATGCTTTTATGTCACTTGCAGGTCTATTTACATTTTTATCTGCAACTTTTTGCTTCATGATACCCCAAATCAGCTCGATTGGATTTAAAGTACAGTGATAAGGAGGAAGCCTCAAAACTTCATGACCACGCGACTTTAATATTTCATCTATTTCATAGATGGGATCTGATCTATTTTGTTTTACTGCTTCGAGTAATTCACATTTACGCCAGCGATCATCGTAATTGATATTATTTGTACTGAGCCATTCTTTGATATCAGAGACTCGGTTGGCCTGAGTAGGTGGTTTATTCAACCTCACAGAATGGTAACTTGCATTATCCATAACTATGAGGGAAGGTTTTGTCAGATTTGGTATGAGCTTATCTGTGATCCATTTGGTAAAGTTATCTTTATTCATGTCGTGGTGGTAGTCAGCAGATAAACTTTTTGTTTTGTACACCAAACCGCAGTTTGGTACAAAACCGTGCTGCCCACCAGCGTGTACAATAATCCATCGTGATCCAGGTGAAATTTCCTTTGATGGACCACGTATAGTTTGGCTTTGCCAACACTTTTGGACGGAGCACGAAGAGTGAATATATGTTTCATCTAAATATATAACATCTAATTTTTTATTCTCCTCAGCGTCACGGTTTTGCTTCATACGCTCTAAGTATTTGTGTCTTTGAATTTTTATATCATGGCGTTCCATCAAAAGTGTCCTTTTCGACTGGCATTTTACATATTCGAAACCAATTTTTGTAAGTATGACCCTGAAAAAATATTTAAAAGTAATTAAATACAATTTATCTATAAAAACTTAATTTAAAAGACTTCCGTGATTAACTGAATGCCAAAACAACGCACAGCACAGCCCGCTGGAAATGCAGGGATGCACTAAGCAGGATCGTCTCCTAGCCCCATATCTCATTACATTATTTAAATAACTTAATGCTGTTTCTCTAACCTTAACTCTCTCTCTCCCTCCTTTAAAATCAATGTCCTCTTGCAAAACTTTTAATAATTTTGCGACTGTTGGAATTTCTTTTCGAACAGTGTAAAATTATTTTATTTTATTCCTAATCACTTCTAAATCGAAATTGTCCAAATTAATTCTTTTACATCCTCCTTTCCTATTTTTCCCTGGTGTTGAAAATACACCATCATGCGTCGTGCCTTCTTCCACTATTCGTCTTACCGTGGAACGAGATACTCCTGTAATTATATGATACAATATTAATATAAATAAGTAACATCGTCTATATGTAACTGAAGTATCAATATTATTTGGCTACGCTACCGGTCAATTGAAAAACACGATTAAATATTGCAGATTGTGTTTCACTAACACCTCCTTCCTCACATATTTTATTGTAAACATGGTAAACAATATTTCTGGCTTGCGATCGTAATGGTTTTTTAGACATTTCTCGAATATAAGCACTTTATTTCGGTAAAAATAAACAAACCATTCATTCCGCGAAATTTGAAATGACAAGTGACAAGACTGGCAAGGCAACATTGCCATATCAAAATCCTTTTCTTTTTACTTTTAAATTTTTCATGAGATTCTGGTAGGCCTATACTCGTATACACGGTGGTAACTACAGTAAATTTAAAGTACCGGTTATGTGTTTCCATGTCGTTGACAATTAAAAATCAGACAAGCGCGAGTCAGACTCCGTACGACATGGTTAAATCAATTCATTTGGACCGCCGTTCCTTGCACAAAGACCCTGTTTTATTGTGCTTTAATTAAAAATATATAGTTTTCGGATTTTTCCTTATACTCGTACTTGTAGTATAAGACGGTATAACTTGCCAAATTTTATCTAGGCATTGTTTCTAGGTCAACGGGAAATACCCTATACAATTTGATTCCCTTGACATCTTTTTTTTACGTTATCTTAGAAGTTTGATTTTTTCCACAGCTTCAAGGGGCCGTAGATGAGATGGCAGTGCATTTGCTGTCTTGTGAAATGCGAATGTCTATGGGTCACGTTACCACTTACCATCAGGTGGCCTGTGTGATAGTTTGCCTTTCCACGCCATAAAAAAAATGGTGGTAGTAGGACCATCGTATGCATTAACTCACCGCCAAGCAGCAGTGTTTGCATTGCTGTGTTCCCGTGTGGGGATAAGACAACCGGTGAAATTACTAACACAGAGGCATTTTATCTTAGTCCTCAGGGTTGGAAACGCATTTGAAGTTATAGGATTTAAAATTAAAATTAATTATTTTTGAGCTAAAATTATATTTAACATTTTTAACGCACTAAGACTTTTGAGGTATACAGTTAACGATCTTCCACTTTACCTTGTGGGAGGACCTTGTGCAGGGTCCGTCCGGGTAGGTACCACCATCTTATCCATTAACCTACCGCCAAGCAGCAGTGTTCGCATCGTTGTGTTCCGGTTTGGGGATAAGACAGCCGGTGAAATGACTAGCATAGAGGCATTCCATCTTAGTCCTCAGGGTTGGCAACGCATTTGCAGTCTTGTGAATGCGAATGTCTATGGGTCACAGTTTCCACTTACCATCAAGTGGCCTGTGTGCTCGTTTGCCTCACATGCTATAAATTAAAAAAAAAAACGCGTTTTGGCCAATGCTGTAGAGCTTTTTCTCTCTTGCTTTTCCTCGCTTAAACTTACATGGCGACAGTTCTTGCGTACTGGAGTAAAGCCAATTAACTAACTAAACTTAAAACAGAGGAACAAAGTTTCTAGACTTCTAGGTCACTGTTTAACTCAGTCACAGTGACTAAACCAATTACCTAGTTTGACTTAATTTGGAGTGCTTTGATAATTGGGATGGACCACAAAAAGTAACTCACCTTTTTTACATTCTAATTCGAAAGAATAGGTAATTTTAAGAGAAGGATTTCATTAATTTTGTATTTGAGAGATTATTTTTTTTAATTTCTTTATTTATTTAGCAGACATTTTATGGATGACATGATTATTTTAAATTTGGGTTGGTATATTAAAACACTATTTCAAGCGGTTTTCGACTAACCCGTAACATACACCTAATCCTCGAAATGGTTTTCGAATAAGAGTAACTGTA
Source organism: Acleris emargana (assembly GCA_927399475.2). Classification (NCBI taxonomy): domain Eukaryota; kingdom Metazoa; phylum Arthropoda; class Insecta; order Lepidoptera; family Tortricidae; genus Acleris; species Acleris emargana. The sequence continues at coordinate 9,452,563 of OV656851.1, forward strand.
AAAATATGAACTATCCCAATTGTCTATGTACAGTCAACAGCATAAATAAGTGATCATTTCTGTACCTTGTCGCTTTCAATCGTTTCACAAATTTGTATATCATTTTAAACACAACGTTAAAGTGACAAGGTAAATAAATGATCACTTATTTATGCTGTTGACTGTACCATAAATTTATAAAATATAGCTGCTATTAGATGACGGAGGCTGACCGTCGCCTAGGCACAAAGTGACGGCAGACGACTTAACGCGACATTACATGTAAAGGACACTCGTATTCCTATTCAGCTTTATTTAAGAGATTTGGCTATTTATGAGTTCTTCTGAACATGCTCAGTTTTGCCACATTTTCCTGCTCAACTACGCATGATATATATATTTTAATGTTAGATTCATTGTTTTATATAATGCTGGGTTGTGTTTAATTTTTATAATTGTATAATATCATATGCGTCGTTTCTTGATGAGAATCTTGCGAAGCGCTGGTAGATTTTTGACGTGTAAAAGTGCCCGTGCGGCCTACTTACTGAATAAACATCTTTTCACCTCAGCAGCTCAAACAAGCAGGTTTTGCTGCTTAAAAACAGTGAGCAAAATTCAATTTTGCTGCGAGCGTGAGGCAAAGTAGCTTTTTAATTATTTTTTTTAAATGCCGTGAGCAGTGCTGGGGCTATTTACAACATTCGAAAAAATTTAACTTCACTTTGTTCTGTCACTTTCACTTCGATAGGAAAAAAGCGAGAGATAGAAACAACTTGATTCGAAATTCGATTTTCAAATTCCACACATAGTAGGCCCAAAAAGAAACGCACGTTCGGATGCACACATAACCGTAAAATTGCAAATAAAACTATCTGTTAAAGTTTGAAATGTGTTTATTATAACTATTTTATACGATCATTTTTTTTAATTTAATGTTTTGAAGACAAAATTAATGAAAAATAAGAAGTTTATCATGTATCTACATAATTTTGTTATTGTTTTAGCAATCTTTGATTTCGTGACATAAACCGCGGGGGCAGTTTCAGAACGCATTTCAAAAATAGCGGGATTATTGTACTTGTTTAAAAAAAATGTTTTTTGTTGCTTTTCTGTTACGCTACGTCTCGCGAAAAATATCTGAAAGCTTATGATATTTTTAAGCAATGGAGACTTGCAAATGGTTCCAAAACTTTTTCGGAGACTGTACTGTTAGCGTATTTCATAGAGTTATCACAAACAAAGCAACCATCAACAATGTGGAGTATTTACTCAATGTTGAAAACAACAATAAAAACGAAGGATGATGTGCACATTGAAACCTACCACAAACTCATTGCATTTTTGAAGAAAATATCAGTAGGGCACAAACCCAAGAAGTCCAAATTTTTTTCAGCCGCTAATGTTCAAAAACGGCACGGCGGATGGAGGTCGAATATGGTTGCGGAAGGATATATTGAAGATTCACTTGAAAATAAAACTAAAATCTGTAAGCGTATCATAGAGAACATAAGTTTGAAACAGACCTCAGATCCTTGGTCTCGCCCATCTACTTCCAGAGTCACAAATACCGCCACTGAGTCACCTTCTTTCCATATCCTTCCCCCACAATCCAAAAGTGAGGAAGCCGAAACCTTGAGCTGGAAAGAGACCTCAGATCCTTGGTCTCGCCCATCCACTTCCAGAGTCACTAATACTGCGACTGAGTCACCTACTTTCACTATTGTGCCGTCACAATCTACAAGTGAGGAAGCCGGTGAAACTATGAGCTGGAAACAGACCTCAGATCCTTGGTCTTGCCCATCTACTTCCAGAGTCACAAATACCACTGCTGAGTCACCTACTTTCTCTATTCCTCTGTCACAGCCCACAACAAGTAAGGAAGCCGAAATCTCAGCCTCATCAACTACTCAAACTCAAGTTTCTAAGACAACAATATCGGTTCCAAACAAAACTGTAACATTTAACTTGCAAAACTGCAGTAATTTTACTTTTAACTTTTAATTTTTGAAATTGTTGGTTTTACAAATATAGATACATGTTATTTAATTTTTATCATATTGTTTTTTTTCATGTCTTCACTCAAAAACAAAAAAAGCCTCTGCTTCGCCATTCCGTTGTGGGTTCATGTCACACCTAAAATCTTCAAGCTTCATCTGGCATGTCTCCTCTTCGGGGTAGTAAAGTATCAGGCCACAGCAACAAATTGCTGGAAAAATCTGTTGCCTGCTTAGGAACCTGAAATGTATACATGGTTTTAAGACTCAGTTAAAGAAACACTTGCAGTTAAGGGAACAGTAACTATTAATTTGGTTCCAGTCAGATACCTGTTTTTTATGTCCCACAAGCATTAAATAGCATGATGTTAGTAGCTGTTTTTCTTTGTTTGAATTTGTTCAAGTTTATAAATCCACGTCTTTTGTTCAATTTAATTTATTTTTTGTAGATTATGACTCCACGAGGCTGTCAATGATTCCGTCAACGTAACTACTTTAGCTCATAATCTGCCCCCGTCGCTTCAGAACCTGAAATGTATATACATAGTTTTAAGGCTCATTAAGGAAACACTTGCAGGAACGCGAAAAAGTCGAGAAAATTTCAGACATATGAGACTACCTAGTTGCAATTTAGTTCGAATCACGTATTCACATACCTTTTTTTATGTCCCACAAGCATTCAGGAGCACGGTGTTACTAGACGTTTTTCATAGTTTGATACTCAATTTGGTTTTCATGGTCCTTGACCTACTTTTGCTAATTTGTTCTGCGTATTAAACAAATGTAATGTAATGTAAATGACGATGTAATTTTTGTTAATTTGTCCGCCATAGCCAATAGCCATAGAATAGACAAGGCCTAATTAAAGCCACAGACTACATAAAGCTGTATAAAGTTGTGTTTGCACTACGGCATTATCAAGTTGAGTGACAGGTTTTATCTGTTTCATGTTTATTTTTTCCACTTTTTATTTTATTAGTATTTTGCTTTGCTTGTGATTGATGCATATGCGATCGTGTCGTTATTTAGTCGTGTATTCACCAAATGGTCACAACGGAAGACCTGCGTTGGCCCTACCAGCTTCGCGCTGTGTTGTTCTCGCTGCTGAGGTGAAAAGTTGTATGTCTCACACGAGACCAAAGTTTTTTACGTCTCGTGTCTTTGAATCCCTCGCTACGCTCAGGATTCTAACCTAGAATCACTCGCTACGCTCGTGATTCAATAATAGAATCCTTCGCTTACTCGGGATTCAACATCATCACTCGCAGCAAAAACCAACTTTGCTCTCTTGTTGAACAAATAACTATTTATCTTTTATCTTTAATTATGAAATAATAACAATGTTTTAGCCTTATAATAAATAAAATATTTTTACATGGGCATGACTTTTTATTGATTATTTTATTTACTAAAAGAGCTCACAAATGAGAAAGCATGCTTATGGTGGTCTCTTTACTTTTCATAGATAGTTTCAAATAGTTCGTGACACCCAAAGTCGCGAAATAGTTCGGTACACGTCTTTATGACAGTTGGAATAAGATTGTCTACTATTTGGCGACTTTGGATGTCACTATCAATTTGCTGCTGACTATACGTATTAGTAAGCCTCTTGGGCTTCTATTAATAAACTGTACTTAAATATGATACCCTGTGTGGACAAACGGACACTTGAGAGAGGTATTAGTTGACTAGAGTATAGTTTATATAAGGGCCTGCGCGTTTTCTCTCCCTTAGTGCCCACCAAAATAAACAAAACAAGAAAAGTATCAGTCATTTATTCCTACATTGATCAAATGAAGGTTTTTGAATTTGCCGCTTTTTGGTTCAGCTTTCATTGGACAGACGAATAACCAACTACTTAGACCGTCTGTTGAAATTTCGTCAATTCAAGTTAAAATACCGTCTTTAATCAGAATTTTTAATTTACTGGCGTATATGTCTCGTAACTGTCTTACTTACTCTTCTTCCACTTTTCATTTTACATCACGTGCGATTTTTACTGTATTTCTTAGTATTTCTCGAGGCGAGGGAAATCTAAAGCGAATTCAAGTAAAATATCGTTTCCAGCGTAAATAAATTGTAAATTATACAACTCAAGATGACGCCCCCGCGCCATTTTGTTTCGAGACAAAGTAAAATGAAATAAATAATTCAATGCTTAGCCTTATGCTCCATGGATTCTTTTATGTTTGCCGTCGTTCTTGTCGTCATCTCGGAGGACATTGAAGTGCAAATTCGAATAAATTTCGGATTCAGTAAAAACGAAATTACCTAGGCGTGGGAAACTAAAAGAAATGATAATATCCCTACAAAGAGGGACATTTTGTAGGCCCAACAGGGACCAAGATACGAATATGCAATTCCTTTTTTTTTCTAGATTTTATATCTACACACCTTAAGATTATTAATTAAACATACCTTAATAATTTTAAAGCATGTTAAGTACAGTATTTTTAATATTGGAAAGCAATGCGATCAGGAATGTGTAGCTAATTGCATCTTTTTGAGTCAAGCATGAGAAATTAAATATTTGTTTCAGAAAATATACATAGTGGTTATTTACCAACATAAGTTTGTAAGAAATACGAAGACTTTGCGGTAACCTATCACAAACGCGATTTTTTTTTGACCGAATTTCATTTGACCGAAAACGTTTCGTTTTTTATCGTTTTTCCGATGGCACGATTCGTAAATTTTTTATTTCACCATTTGACTTTAAGTAAATGGTTCGTTAGTCCAAGCAACTTTTCTCCTTGTAGTCACGTGCCCTATGTATTGTTACGTATTTTATTTCAATGCCCATTTTTCATTACACCAATGCTACAACTAGCCTGTGGATCGTTTTGTATTTTGTTTCTTAACCCATTTTTCACTTCATCAATGTTACATATAGATTTCGCTACGTTACGTCAAATATTCATTTCGGCCAAAAAATCTTGCTTGTAATTAGTTTCAACTGGTAACCTATCACAAACGCGAATTTTTTTTGACCGAATTTCATTTGACCGAAAACGTTTCGTTTTTTATCGTTTCTCCGATGGCACGATTCGTCAATTTTTTATTTCACCATTTGACTTTAAGTAAATGGTTCGTTAGTCCAAGCAACTTTTCTCCTTGTAGTCACGTGCCCTATGTATTGTTACGTATTTTATTTCAAAGCCCATTTTTCATTACACCAATGCTACAACTAGCCTGTGGATCGTTTTGTATTTTGTTTCTTAACCCATTTTTTACTTCATCATTGTTACATATAGATTTCGCTACGTTACGTCAAATATTCATTTCGGCCAAAAAATCTTGCTTGTAATTAGTTTCAACTATCTACAAAATGCAACGAGCAAGACGAGTCAGGGCAGAACCGACTCAGATAGGTTAGGTTAGAAGGCCAAGGCGGGAGCTTTGCTCCCGCCTTGGCTTTCGAGGTTATTTTTTTTCTGCCCCGAAAAACTTGCTTTTAATTTATTTAACTTTTAACATGTTATTGAAAATCAAAACCAAAACTTATCAAACATAACATAGTCGATTTAAAAATAGGTAAACTATGAATAAACCGAGCCGTAATATTGGGCAAAGGAAACTAAGGTAAAATCAGAAATAGGAAAAAGACAAATAGACAAAGCATTACATTGGACAACTGTTGATACGCCGAAACCAGTAATGAGGTATAGATAATTTGTCAAATCGTTAAAAAACCAAAACAAGTAATGAATAAATAAAACTATTCGAAATGATCATTCGGCCGAACGTAAAAAAACCCAAACCATAATTGACGAAAAGTATTTGTCGAACCAAAATTCGGTCAAACATTTTTCGAAGTTGTGATAGGTAACCAGACTTTGCACCACTTTGTTTTCACTTGGTTTGTTAGGAGACATCATGACTAAACCAATTAAGTTTTATCTAGTACTTTAAATGGATTCGAAAGGCTAATAAACTGGTTCTTGTAATTTCATTAACAACCCTATTACGAAATTATCTTAGCAAACACTTACGAAGAGAAAACAGTCCGTATGACCAAGTGAACATCGATGTTAGTAGTTGGCTAAATTACAACGCACGTACACGACTAATCAAAGGTGTAGACTCTGAAAATTAGTTGTATCATACTAAATAGGTAAACAGATATTTTTTAAGGGATGCGGTTAATAAATGAATAACTAAGTAAGCAATAAAAAATAAATATATAATGGTGTCACAGTACTGCAATCAATGATATCGTGAGTCACTGGGACACAGTTCTTAGGTAGGTCACAGTTCCATTTTGTTGATTGTACTTAGTTCTCAGTTAGTTGAAGCCTAAATTTATGTATTACTAGCGGCCCGCCGCTACAAAATTTCTTACTTTCCCGGTGGTTTTTTTTTTTTTTCATAAACCTTGTCCTGACAATGACAAACATAAGTAAAAATCAACGAAATCGGATTACCCGTTCTCAATATATAGATAATATTAAGTCTTACTGTAAAAATAACAATTTTAATCTTTACTTATCGATACAAGAAACATTGTGTTACAGATATCTATGACAAACGCAGTGCTGCCACAGTATAAACACGGTCCATAATTTAGGTGATACAGAAAAGTTTTGGCATTCCACACGGCTAGCCACAACTGGCAACATTGCGCTAATTAACTAAATAACACAAATAATCGCGGCAATAATATCTACTAATGAGTCCAGGCTAAATTATTATACAGGGTGTATTGCAAGTCGTGTGCCAAATGAATAGGGTGGGTAGCTAAGGTCACTTGCAACACGTTTTGGGCCAATTAACACTTATCCTACCCACGGTGTTTTTTTAATATATTTTTTAAAAAAATCTCGGAATCTTCCAAAAGTTAACCATTTTGTTCACCAATCTTTTTTTTTAAATGTGACTGCACAAAAGTACTTATAGTTTTTTTATCTTTAATGTTTGCGCATTCGAATGAAATGTTATTTTTATTCATATAGTGAACAAATAAAAAAATATTAGCCAACAAAGTGTGAAGGACAGAAAAATAAAATCTTCACGGTCAACTTTACGGCACAATAAAAAAAATGTAGAAGCTCCTCGGATCTTCCAACATCATAAAAACTTCTCCAGTTCCTGACAATTCTTACGGTATACCACATGTCAAGAATCACGTTCAGTTTTTCGTCAAAATATGGTTTCAATCTAAAATTGTGGTTTTATTCGGTCAGTAGATCCAGCCAGTTAAATGGGCTAAATGCACAATACAAAACGCAATATGGTTAAAAATCATCTTTTTCACAACACTGCTCGGAAATATGGCCATAGATGCTCTTGTTTGGGGTCACAAAACGTCACTTATAAGGACAGACCAAGAATGTTTTTGTCGGCATTTGCTGATTGGTCGAGAACATTGTTGTCCAACTTTAATAACCAATGAAAATCAATCAATCAATTTTTGTGTCATAATTTAAGGAAAATGAAAAATTGGACACACCATTTTGTTTCGTAAAATATTAGGTGTATTTTTGCTAAAAGATACACAGACTAAAAACTATGTCACTGCTTTTTTTTTTATGTAATTCAAACTTGGCCCCTAATCTCGAACCACTAGAGATAAAATAAAAAAAAGCTACGAGAATAGGGGTCCAGATTAAAAAAAAAGTTATCTATGGTAAAATTGGCGATAATACATACAGCTTCTATTCTACTTTTGAAAAACCGACGCCATTTGACTAACACTATTCACATTAACATGAATTAAAATTTGAGTTTTGAATATGAATTTTTATTTTATTTCCTCTCAGTAGTTGTGAAAAGCACTATGTCTGCCTCGGTAGAAAGTGCAATTTATGGACTCGTACACTAGAGATATATGACTCGTCCAAAAATCTCGTACTTTCTATCCTCTGCAACAATGTTGTACTATATTTTAATAATTACTTCAAATTTTGTTCAAATTGTCTTCCTCCACAATTGATACATTCGCGACACCTTTTTCGTATTTCTACAGTTGTTGTACGAAGTGTCTTTGACTTTTACGTCTGGGGAAGGGCCAAAGAGCTAGAGTACGCAACACAGGTAGAGAGCAGAGGCATCTGATCGCAAAAATTAATGACGCGTTCGCAATAATGCGGCAAGAAATGACACTTCGTACAACAACTACTGTTACAACAACTACTGTAGAAATACGAAAAAGGTGTCGCGAATGTATCAATTGTGGAGGAAGACAATTTGAACAAAACTTGAAGTAATTATTAAAATAAAGATGATTTTTAACCATATTGCGTTTTGTATTGTGCATTTAGCCCATTTAACTGGCTGGATCTACTGACCGAATAAAACCACCATTTTAGATTGAAACCATATTTTGACGAAAAACTGAACGTCATTCTAGACATGTGGTATCCGTAAGAATTGTCAGGAACTGGAGAAGTTTTTATGATGTTGGAAGATCCGAGGAGCTTCTACTTTTTTTTTTATTGTGCCGTAAAGTTGACCGCGGAGATTTTATTTTTCTGTCCTGCACACTTTGTTGGCTAATATTTTTTTATTTGTTTACTATATGAATAAAAATAACATTTCATTCGAATGCGCAAACATTAAAGATAAAAAAACTATAAGTATTTTAGTGCTGTCACATTTAAAAAAAAATAACAAAATGGTTAACTTTTGGAAGATTCCGAGATTTTTTCAAAAAAAATATTAATAAAACACCGTGGGTAGGATGAGTGTTAATTGGCTCAAAACGTGTTGCAAGTGACCTTAGCTACCCACCCTATTCATTTGGCACACGACTTGCAATACACCCTGTATAATAAATACTAGCTGTTGCCCTCGACTCCATCGAGGTAGAAGACGTATACCGCTAATAAATTTAACTGACAAGTTTTATCAAAATGTTTGAAAATACGACATCCCGCCTTTTAAAAAAGCAATAACTTCTTTTAAAATGGTCTGCTTTTGGTTAAAATATTGGTAATAATGAGATCAAACGGCAAGCATCAGTTTTCAAATAAAAAAAAGAATAATCAAAATCGGTTCGCGAAATCTCTCCTGTAGCTCTTCTTTCCGCCATTCTTTTTGAAGTAGGTACCATAACATCTTATTCGGATCTCGCTACTTCTTACTTTATCTATCATTCTATCTCCACACGTACTTTTCAGGGCTTTCATTGCAACAGCATAAATCCTGCTTTCATTCTTATTCTGCCACGCCCATGATTGACTGCCATGATGATAAAAAAAAAAAGAAGATATTTGGTGTTAATTATCTTTGTAAATAGCAAAATAATTACATTGCCATTAAATTAGATTTTGTACGATAAAAGGCTGTTATTATAAATCCGGTTGACAATTACAAAAGTTAAAGGACAAACACACGCGAACAGCAAACCAACTTACCCTATTGTCTTAGAAGCCTCGCTTCGCTCGAGGTGCGAGGCGTATTATCAAAGTTTGCATCATTACCCTGCTAGGTACAATGGCGGGGGTAATGTTTTCGCCATTTCCCTGTGGTTCAGTTTGGCATAACATTGTTAGTTTAAACACTGGGGGGTTATTATGACATGGTTATGCAGTTCATTTTACGGTGAACTTAAAGGACGGAGCTATATCATATCAGTTACATAATTCTGTCCTTTTCTCTCAGCGTAAAATGAATTGCACAGATACGTCATAATAACCCCACTGAAGTTATACTGTGTGGTCGATGTGGTTGAAGTCTTTACGGACCTATTGTGGAGGTTGCTGATACTAAGTTTGTTCCATGTATTTAATACTCGGGTTCTGTTCTACCCTAGCCAAACCTTATTTTATTACTTTTGAAATGTTATCGACTACATATACATATAAATTTAAATTTTTAATGGGAAAAACGGACACTCCATTTTGCAACGATTGTGGCGTTGTAGAGGATGTGTACCATGTTTTGATGGAATGTATTCGAGGGCAGCGCTATGGTGTAACAAAAAACAATGTGGGATACTGTAATTTTTTTGTTGCCCGACCCACAGTCAAATAAAACCAAATTACTGTTAGAATTATATAAAATGTGTGTGTAATCAAGTAACAGTATTGCTTAATTTTAAGAAACGTATGGAGCGGCATGATCGTTTACCGACCAAGTTCCCGGGTAAGAGCGTGTCGGACCATGCTCAGAGTAGAGTTTCGAAGCTGTTACTTATTAACTCTTTTTTTTTATCGGCTTATCGTCGGTGATACTGCAAAACCGCGTAAGTAACAAATTTATGATAGAGCAAAATAAACCTTACGGTCTTATTAAAAAGGTGCATTTTGCTCCTTATTTAAAATGTCACTTATGCGGTTTTGCAGTTTCACCGACGTTATGGAAGTATAGTATGGCAAATTTTCATAAAAAATTGTCGTGGCACCGTTTTGAATAGAATCTAACCTAACCTCACTACTACTAGAAAATCCTGTTTTTTATGACCATTACTACATACATTTTTAAATTATTTTTTTATTTTTTTGATTTATTTGCTACTGCTATTACTATTTGATTTTATTATGACATGAATGTTATTTTATTTGAATGTAATGTAATTTTTATTTTTTCTTGTATTTTATTTAATTTAATCTTAATGTAATTGCCTACTAACATAGAATAATGAACTTTTTGTAACTTACTTACTTATTATGGAATTTAATTCTGAATTAAACGATTATTATTATTATAGGCAATAAGGTTCATTTTGACTAGCCTAAACTTTATACAGATTTTTGTTTTTTTTTTGATATAAGGGAGTTATGAGTTTAACGTGTGTATATATATCCATGCACCAGTGTGTTTGTATGTCTGCGTGTCTCGTTGCTCCTAAACGGAATGGACTAATTTGGACGCGGTTTTTTATTAAGAGGTAACCTATGATAAAGTCTGTAGTATTCCGCGATCTGGATCTCAATAACTATAACGCCTTTGTATCTGTTCTTTGGATATATTAAACTTAATCATATTTCCTTGAGACTGTCGAACGTGAAAATACGATTACAAATAAAATCCTCGATAATATAAAACATCTTTCAAACAACCTTTTTTTGCATGCTTTTGGCTGAATCTTCGAAAGCCTATAATCTTTAACGATAATTTTCGATTCAATAGTTGAGTATATGAAAGTTCTTAATCCTGGCAAACCGTTTTTTCAATAAATGTTGTGGTTTTAAAGTAAAAAGCAATTAATTCAATTTAACGCTGCCATCAAAGCGCGCACGAACTATCTCCATCTCACATTAAGCCATCCCTTTTCATTCTTGTGGGGGCGTGGCATCGGTGGCCTCTTAAAGCAAGCTTGTTCAATCGAGATGGATCTTAGGTAAAAAAAATTAACCCGTTTAAGAGATATCAAGCCCTACAAGGGATCGCCACGATATCGGAGGTTTTATCTTTTAAATACTTATAATTTATGAATAATTTGTTTTAGAGGTGGTTTTTTTAAGTCTTTAAAAGTTTTACCCTCTTATTCATAAAAGCACGTTTGCTAAAGTGGGCTTAAGATATGATTCGTCCTCATTTTAACATTTGAATTTGATAGAAAAAGCCAAAGAATATTTTAACTAAAAAGGTTTATGGTACGTTTATGAATAAGGGGGTTTGATAAACCATCAACTCTAAGTTATAGGTCTATCCATTCATAATCTAACATTATTTATTCAGTTAAAATTTAAATTTGATTTGATGGTAGGGAATAAAGAAGATGATATAGAAAACTGCACAGCCCTTAAAGATTAACAATTTAAACGAATGCGGAGAAAACGTGACATCTCAGATTATGTCAGTAGGCCAAACCAGACTCGGTTCCCTGGAGGGAGTTTCCCCCCCACAGTTGTGTGACATGAAACGCCTGCTAATTTATATCCAACTAAATCAAAAGGGTCCTAACTACGCTTGACGTTTAAGCTGTTTTTGGCGCTGCTACTATACGAATAACATGGCAACATGAATCAAAACAGCGTTAACGCCAGGAGCCTTTAGGTCCTTTTTGAATTGGAAGTCTACACGTGCTCGCGTCGAATGCACGATGTTTTTTTAACTGCGCAATTATTTACAGTTTCTTACTGTTCTAATTACATTTGTAAAGCTTTTAATTTGTGTAATTTACGCTGGAACATAGCTTTATCCTTTGATATAATGCGTTTTTTTATAGCGGTTTTAAGAAAAGGAACAACCATAAATCAATGTCTGTCGGTAATCCTATCTAGTAATATTCTACTGGGTAAATCCATATTACCTTTGATATCTTATCGTATTATTAGCGTTACAATTACTCTCATATACTTGACAGTAATGGCGTGACTTGGGTTTGTATGAAAATATTACCGGTATACGTGAAAGGCAAATTAGTCAACTTAAAAAAGTTCATCTGCGTAACCAGGGGAATTATTATGACCAGACCTAGGAATATACGGGGCAAAATTAAATGACAGCTAGGGATTGCCTTTATCGATAAACTCAATTATCGATGCTTTTCCCGCATACTAGTGATCGCTCCAAGTTTTGTTTGTATTTTTTTGTTATTGTAACTATGCAAATAAAACAAAATAGCAACATAATTCTTGTTATTCCTTACTTTAAAAGTTTTTTTTAACCTTTAGTCATCATCATCATTTTTTTCCTTACCGTGTATTTCAGAATTACTGTCCCATTTTGCTAAAATAAACAATCAGAATTTGTCAAGAGTAAAAAAAAAAGATTATGAGTAGTGAAGGTCCTTCTTCCCGAAGGAATATCCTTTTAAAATAAAGAATAACCAGAATTATGTTTCTATTAATCTATATTTTGTTGCTTTGATCTCTTGCGTTACAGACTGGATCTTTTTGTTTATCAAACTGTATATAGGTAATGTGGAAGGGTCCGAAGGGGCCGCCCTAGGCGTACTTTTTCGAATCAAATCGGAGAAATACTGGAAAAGGGCCGAATCTTAAGTACCCGAAACCGACGTGCTCGTTTGCCTCGTATACCATAAAAAAAAATAAAAAAAATGTATGAATGTTGAAGAAGCGAAGGAAATTTGTCAGGATCGTAGCAAGTGGAAAGAAGTGGTCTCTGCCTACCCCTCTGGGAAACAGGCGTGATTTGATTGATGTATGTATGTATGTATATAGGTAATATGTTTGTATAAGTTTATTTTAAACTTTGTATCTATACCTACCGAGCGTCCATTTGGTTTAAAGTTTGTGTGTAAGTATGTTAGTTTATTACTCCTTCACGCTGCAACGGCTGGACGGATTTGGATGAAATGGATATTGTTTAAACCTTGGATTAACATATAGGCTACATTTTACCCCGGAAAGTTTAAAAGTGTTTTTTTTTAATTTAATATAAAGTTAAAAAAGAAAGTCATATTTTTTTAGATTTATATAATGCTAGAATAAGTATACCATTGTAACATTAAATATATTTAAAAAACGACTGACTGCCGAGTTTCTTGCGGCGTTTCTTCTCAGCAGTGGTCTCCTCTTGTGAAGCGCTGGTAGATTCTTGACGTGTAAAAGTGCCCGTGTGGCCTACTTACTGAATAAATGTATTTTATCTTTTATCTTTATCTTTTTTAGTTTTCGAAGGATAACTATAATAGAAATCTACGCGGACGAAGTCGCGGCAAAAGCTAGTAATAAATATTAGCTTAGTTAGTAATACAGCATGCCTGCTGTCGAGGGGTCCGTTCCCGTCATAATAATAATGTGATAGTACGATTTTTTTTATACTAGTGTAATTAATGCATTTTACTCGGTTATTAAAAAGCAATATTTTTGCGGTTTAACAAACTGTTGATTGGTTTCTGCAATTAATTAATTAACCGCAGCGAATACAAAACGACTAACTAATTTTGTGGTTAGTTAAATGAAATACTCGTATTTATTAATTATCACAGAACATGTGTAAATCAGGACTACATAATTTAATTATAAAATAATTTCAAAATTCCATTCAAGCATGTAGGTATTGTTGGAATGTTGAACAATTAGTTTGAGGCTTCGCGGTATTCATAAAATAATAAACACGATGCTATTTATAAAACTCGCGTGGACTTTCAGCTACAGCCAAAGCGTCCAACAAGTTCACTGGTAACTTGAAAGCTTAACATATTACAAACGAAAAAAAAGCACCCAAAACCGACGTGCATAAAGAGGTTGATGAATGTAGAGGAAGCGAAAAAAGTATGTTTAGACCGGTGCATCTGACGTTCCATAGTATCTGCCTACCCCATCGGAGGACAGGCGTGAAGGTATGTTTGGTGTATGTTTGTACTTAGGAAAATCAAAAGTGAACTGAAATACTATTCACGTAAAACTCTTTCGTGATTGACTGACGCAGTAAGAGCGGACTTTTCGAAAATTGAACCGCATCGGGAAGAAATAGGGGGAGTAGTGGGAAACTAATCCTACCAACCATTACCAACATCTAGTCTTCAATTGTTATCTTCAAGTAGGGTTGTAAAACAATTACGCAGGTGTCGGAACGGCCAAAGTATACTGTGAACAATAGTACATTGTGTATTAAGGTCGGTAAGTAAGGAATTACGATCGAGGCTCTAGTAGAAGCCCGAAGTCGAAGACTGAGGGCTTTCTGAGTCGAGGTTCGTAATTCCTGTACCGACCGTGAAACATACAATGTTTTTCATCACATTTGCGAGTAAATAAATAAAATTATAGGACAGAAAACACTTATAATACTTACACAAGTCAGCACAACTATTATTACGAATTACTTGAACTTTTTTTAAGCGGATGACGGGCGGACTCCACAGATTATACAATTTTTTTTTTTTTTTTTTTTTTTATTTTTTTTTTTTTTATATCATTGGAAGGCAAACGAGCACACAGGCCACCTGATGGTAAGTGGGAACTGTGACCCATAGACATTCGCATTCATAAGACCGCAATCCTAAGACTGCAAATGCGTTGCCAACCCTGAGGCCGAAGATGGAATGCCTCTATGCTAGTCATTTCACCGGCTGTCTTATCCCCAAACCGGAACACAACAATGCGAACACTGCTGCTTGGCGGTAGGTTAATGGATAAATAGATAAATGTTTCGTTCAGAAACGTTAAGGGAAAATACTTACGTAGGTATACATACAGCCCTGAAGGAGTGTAAAAAAAACCGGCCAAGTGCGAGTCGGACTCGCGCACGTAGGGTTCCGTACAACTATACATCTAAATAAATGTTTTTCTTTATTCTTTATTATATTTGAGTTGATTGAATGAAAGGTAAAATGCGGTTTACGATTTATAACGTATTAAAAAAAAACTAATTATTAGATCTCGTTCAAACCAATTTTCGGTGGAAGTTTGCATGGTAATGTACATCATATATTATTTTTACATTTATCATTCCCTTATTTTAGAAGTTACGGGGGGGGGGACACACATTTTTCCACTTTGGAAGCGTCTCTCGCGCAAACTATTCAGTTTAGAAAAAAATTATAATAGAAACCTCAATATCATTTTTGAATACCTATCCATAGATACCCCACACGTATGAGTTTGATGAAAAAAAAATTTTTGAGTTTCAGTTCTAAGTATGGGGAACCCCAAAAATTTATTGTTTTTTTTCTATTTTTGTATGAAAATCTTAATGCGGTTCACCGAATACATCTACTTACCAAGTTTCCACAGTATAGCTCTTATAGTTACGGAATAAAGTGGCTGTGACATACGGACGGACAGACGGACAGACATGACGAATCTATAAGGGTTCCGTTTTTTGCCATTTGGCTACGGAACCCTAAAAAACGACGTTTTGATACAGAAAACTATTAAAATCGATTATTAAGAACATTAATTGAGTATTTAAGTAACATGTAGCGAGATTGCAATGAAAATCCTGTTTAAATAACATTTTAAGACAATTTTTCAATTGCGTGTAAACTCTTTGCTTGAACTTGCATGACCTGTGTGCTGTGCTATAAATTAAAAAAAAATTACTTACCGACCTTGGGTTTCATGGTAAATAAAAAGGTCGAGGGTTTTATATGGGGCATTGCGGCCAAGTTAACCTGTATGTTTTGATACTGTTTACGTGCAAGTGTGATGAAAACAATCTTGATAGTTTTGATGTTGCCGGTATTTTACTTAATAATTAAATCACTTTGTCAATATCACTTTGTACAATTTAAGAATAATATTAAAAATACATTTTTACCTGAATGTTAACCGCACTGTACTTAAGTACTTAGAAAACAAAACACCTACTTAAATGTGTCCGGTTCAGGTAAAACCCAATGATCAAGAAGGGTTGAGCTACTCCAAGGCACGTGCCACACTTCGGTCGTTCCTTGGTTATCTTTTCCTTTCATATTTAGCAACAAAATAAGTTGTAAAATCCTGCGTTAAGTGCATTTTCGTCATTGAAACTGGAACCAACTATACTGTTGCGGACATCCTCTAGTTACAATTATTACCTAGCTAGCTAGGGGTAACACTTACTTTAAGTTTACGAAGCGACTTAAGGCAGTTGTAGTGGTTTCGGTCCACGACGGCTCGCACCCAACCATTAAAATTGTCGTCGCTATTTGCGTAAATGTCTTTTGAATTAAGTAGTGGGGAGCGACGTCGTAGATTGAAAACACTAGTGAGTAAGTTTGTTATTGCATTGAACTATACAGTATAGAGCCGTCATCGACAATACGATAACAGGGGGGTTATTGTGACATAGCTATGCAGTTCATTTTACGGCGAGCGTAAAGGACAGAGCGATTATATAGCTGTTATATACCTATCTGTCCTTTTCTCTCAGCGTAAACTGAACTACAAAGCTAGGCCATAATAACCCCTCAGATCAAAGACGATATTGTTTTTATCGCCTGGAATACCGGGCCTAAACCTTTTTCGAACTTATGTATTAAAAATTGTCACAAAGAAACTATTTAACCGTCACTAACCGACTCCATATGCGACCGTATGTCAGGCAGATGATGATGATGATGATGATGATGATGATGATTTGATTTGGATTTTTTCCGATTATTTCGTATGTACCTACGGTACGAGTTGTATTTTATTATATTTGTATGTATGAATGAATTTGTAATATTGTTTCGAATTAGAATCGAATGTAAAGTAAGTAGATGAAATAAAATATTCTAAAAGTCAATTCTGCTCTTGAAAATTTTACTCCCGTATGTAAAATATTTACCAATTAGGGACGCAGGCCGTTTTTTGTTGGTCCTTCGTCCTTCCCGAATAATTGCCTCAATATTTTTCTACGCTGCGAAAAATTCGTTAAAAAAGCATTCAGGGTACACCGAAAAAATCTTTTCATTTTCATTGATACACGGTTTTCGGGGGCCGTTAAAAATACAGAAGTAACGCAAAAACGGTGTAAAAACATGTTTTACGATTTTTTCTTGTTAATGACGGTGCTGAGTGATGTTTCTCCCGTGTTGAGTTCCTTATTATTATATTCAAAGAACATTGTTACCTAGAAGCGGATTTGTTGATATGTCGGGACTTAAAATTTAGTCAGGGCTAATTAGGAGCAACGAATCTTAAGATCTGGACCCGACTTTGCGTGGCGACGACAGCGACGGCGTTGAGCAGCATATGGCAATAAACAAATGCATGGAGATATATGAAGTATGCCATGAGATGTTGTGGCGGTGATGAGGCGGTTTGTATGCATTTGTTTCCGTCGCCTTCCACTCCCCGCCACGAACGCTGCCACGCAAAGTCATGTCCTAACCATAACGCCCCGGATGAATTGTGGGTACATAGATAGGATGATAATAGTCATAGAATTTGGATCCTTACAAGTTTTGATCAAAATGAAGCTTGCAAAAATTAGCAAAAATAATAATAATACACAATATTGAAATTAGCCTTGGGTATTACAAATTTTACTTTACGTTACTGTATGTTTACAGAGCACAGAGATTCAGACAAGAATCCAACTAGGATGGGCTGCTTTTGGCAAGCTGCGGAATGTGTTCCAGTCCAAGGTCTATATAAATATAATAACATACTAAAGCCGTTCTATTTAGGTTGAGAGAAAGGGACAAGGCTGTTTAACTGCTATAGCCCTTTCTCTCAACCTTAACTGAACTGTTGTAGTATGTCAAAACCCCCTTAGGTCTACAAGAACTCATGTTATCTAAGCTACACAACGACCTCACCCACCTTTTCTGAACCCTAAAACTGCTTCTGTGCTGAGAGAATGTCCCCTTATTTAATATATTAAGCAGTCCATACTGCAATATTGGGCCTTCACGCAAATTTTTGCAGAAAACAGACTGAAAATGGAAACCTAGAAAGTGACTCTAGTAAGCAGTGTCGGACTATCTTATCAACTAAAACATTAATATGTTACTTTCAAACTTGTTTTAGATATTCCTTATCACAAGTGAAATAATTTAGGTCAGCGAGCTTTTAGCAGAATTGTGCCTGTTCCCAATATTCAAACCACGAATTGGCTTAGTCGCTTTAGGTTAAAATTTAGGTTATCCCTTGAATTACCGGATCTCATTTCATAAAATGTTTTATTTCGCCGAATTTTTACTTGTTACGTACGTGTCAACGATAGGCATTTGTTACACGTGCAGTTTTTATTTTTTGATGGTCACTTGTCTAATCTACTCGTACGTAGCCCATGAATAAGATAACCTTAAAATAATAAGATTTAAGAGGAATACCATGAATGATACATTCGATCAAATGTGTGAAGGTTTAAGGGATTCCCGGCCCAAGCAAGGGTTCAGTGTTGGTCACTTTAAATAATGCAGGATTCTAATGATCAAAGAATTATTCAAATCGGTCCAGTATTTTCGAAGCCCATTCAATGCAAATAAACAACCAAACAAATAAATAACCAAATCTTTCCTCTTTTTAATATTAGTGTAGATAAGGAACACCATTCTTGAGAATCTAGAGGAATCTAGCTTACGGATATTTTATACGGTCGTTTACGGATATTAAATATCTTTGGATATAAAATCGGCTCGGGGGAAATCAGAGAAAACTAAATTAAGCGCGGTGAGGGATGAGTCTGGAGACTTAATATGTGAGGAAGAAAAAATGCTTGATAGATGGAAAACTTATTTTGAAAGCTTGTTTGAATGCGAAGATATTTGTCGTGAGCCAGAAAGCATGAGTAAAGATGCAAGTAGCGAAGATGAAAGTGTGATTAGTATGAGTGAAATCATGAAAGCTTTAAAAAGTATGAAAGCGGGAAAGTCAGCAGGTTGTGATAGAGTGTCGATAGAAATGCTGAGGAGAGGAGATGGCCTGGTGGGTAGTCTGTTGTACCGTCTTTTCAATGCATGTTGGAATAGCGGCCGAGTCCCAGAAGATTGGGTCAAGGCCGTTATCGTCCCTCTGTATAAAGGAAAGGGGTCACAGCAAGACTGCAAAAACTACCGCGGTATCAGCCTCCTTAGTGTTGTCGGCAAAGTATATGCGAAGATTCTAATAGAAAGGGTATTGAATGTTACGAATGACAAAATCTGGGATGTACAAGCGGGATTTCGAAAGGGAATGGGATGTACGGATCAGGTCTTTTCACTACGGTCCATCACAGAAAAGTTCTTGGCTGTGAACCAAAAGGTTTTCTGTGCTTTTGTGGACCTGGAAAAGGCCTATGATAGGGTAGATAGAAAGGAGTTGTGGACGGTGCTGTCTATGTATGGAGTGAGCAGCAACCTGGTGCAGGCTTTGAGGTCCCTTTATGAGGGCTCCAGAGCCTGTGTCAGGATCAATGGGGCATACTCGGCCTGGTTTAATATCTCTAAAGGTGTTAGACAGGGCTGTGTTGCCTCACCATGGCTGTTCAATCTATTCATGGACAGTTGTATGTGGGATTTGAAAGAGTATGATAAGGGTTTGCGTATGCAAGAGTTGCTAATCAAATGCCTCTTATATGCCGATGATCAAGTTATACTTGCCTCATCGGTACTTGAGTTGCAGGAGATGGTGACAGTAATGAATGAGGGATTTAAGAAAAAGGGGATGAAAGTAAATGTTGCCAAGACCAAGGTCATGGTGATAGAGAAGGATGAGGAGATGACTGAGTGCGTGATAAATATAAATGGTGAATTAGTAGAACAAGTGAGCGAATTTGTGTACCTGGGAAGTATGTTTACAAGAGATGGTAAGTGTGAGAAGGATATCGAGAGGAGGGTGAATGCGGGGAATCAAATTAATGGGGCCCTGCACTCCTTTGTGAGCAGACAGGGCGTTTCACAAAAAGCCCGGCTGGCTGTTCACAATGGAGTGCTAGCCCCTACCCTGATGTATGGTAGTGAATGTTGGGTGTGGCAGGACAAGCATGTTAGTCGTGTAAATGCAGTTGAAATGCGTTCTTTGCGTAGTATGTGTGGTGTGAAACTGATTGATAGAGTTAGAAATGAAAAAATCAGAGAGAAATGTGGAATGAAAGAAGACGTAGTGACTAAGATTGAAAAGGGCATGCTTCGATGGTTCGGTCATTTGGAAAGGATGGATGAAAGAAGATTGACGAAAGAGATATACAGATCGAAAGTGAGTGGAAGGGTCGGAAGGGGCCGCCCTAGGCGTACTTTTTCGAATCAAATCGGAGAAATACTGGGAAAGGGCCGAATCTTAAGTACCCGAAACCGACGTGCGTGCATGACTCGATGTATGAATGTTGAAGAAGCGAAAGAAATTTGTCAAGATCGTAGCAAGTGGAAAGAAGTGGTCTCTGCCTACCCCTCTGGGAAACAGGCGTGATTTAATGTATGTATGTATGTAAATATCTTTGTGTGGGACGAATTATACTCGTTTTATGGAAGTGAACGCCTGAGGAAATTGTAATAAAGTTTTATTTCGGTAGGTACCCTCGATGGGAAAAAGATAAGAGGACTCTTACTTGAAGATTCAACTTTTGGATTTATTGTCAGTCAATGTTTAATGTTCCCTGAAAAGTTAAAAAAGTAACGTAGATAACTTTTCAGCTGACCGCGAAAATCAATGCATGTGTAATTATTTTTAACGTGAAAGAAGGATAAAAGTAATATTAGTAATGGTAATGCTATGACAAATAATACAAATAGTTAATAACCCTGTCAGTGGCCATCAAACGCAACCCTTAGCAGCATCGAAAAAAATACACCAACCTCGTGGGAGCCAACACACAACGGAACCTTGAGGAACGCCTCTACACTATGTCTCTATGCATTTCGAACGGATAACGGACGTGGAAGGGTTAAACAAAATATAAGAGTTTAATTAGGCACCCGATACGCTATATAGAGCTGTATACGGAGTCCTCACAAAGTCGAAAGCCTTAGTTAAATCTACAAAAGCTATACACAAGGAAGTTCTGCTTTTAACTACTTTTCTCCTGCAAGTGTCTGTGTAAAGATCATGTCATCATCATCATCACTGTTCAATGCTGGTTGCAAAATGAGCACTGCAAATTGGGATACACGTGATCGACTAGTTTCTGGAGTCAGCCTTAGATTATCTGATCAATATGCAGACTCTACTAAGGAAAAAATACTGCGGTAAAAGTTCTGTTGGAATTATATTGCCTGGAGGCCAACCAGCAGGTGCATCGTAAGATCCTGGAAGACGTTAATTTTGCTGTCAATTTATGTTTACTAGCTATTATCCGAAAAAGTCGGTGAGCTACTTTAAAATCTAGATTTTAGAACGTATCATGGAAATACGGTACATAAAATTCAGATGTTCAAAGATTATATTATCCGCATTGCAATCATAATAATATATGCAAAATATAAAACCCACGCGACCACTTTCAGTGAGTTTTATTAAAAGGTTAATAATCTCTCTCACATTCCCTCTTTCCATCCCCTTTTTGTTAAGCTAAATACGTGAAAAATATTCAGACAGTCAAGAGCCATCCCAGAACAATTTGCTTACATATTTTTTAGCCAACCATCTTCAGCCAGGGGCGCTTTAAGAGTCATAAATATACGGCAATTCTAGCCCTTCGGGGTCGTATTTTTCATAGAGGGTTAATAAAAATGGCATGCCTAGTACCGACGGGGGATGCGAACTCAGCAGTTCAATACTTGTTTTTATTCGTTGGTAGTTTATTTTATTGCCCATAATAGTAGCTTGTTCGTAGCCAGAAGAAGGATGTAATTGTAACACTGTAATGAAACGAGGTGTAAACCTTTAAGTGTGTGTTACCTCAATATATACGAATCTTCGCCTTTTCGCGAGCCCGTCGGCGTGGAATTATTACAATAATTTTTTTCTGCAATTCCTTAAGTTAAACAGTCACAGCTATTCCTTCAGAAGTTGTCCTCTTTTCTACGATAAAAAGTTAGTTGGTTTTTCCATCGGTTGCGTTTTAACAACGCCTAAACCAATCAACGTAAAATATGGCACAAAGATACTTGGAGATACACTCGCGGTCAAATAATACGGGTCAGAATGCGTTTTTCATACTAAAGAAGCTATTTGGAAGCCTTGGTTCCTCGCCAGGAGATGCTTTTAGGGAAATCTGATGATGGACACCCCGAGCATCGATACAGGACTTCCAGATTGAATCTGCGGTTAACGCCGGAATTGTGCATGTTCAGAAAAACATATAAAATGGCAATAAAATGTAAGGAAATCCAAATGCTGACCCATGCTCTCTCGCTGTGGTGTTAACTGATTGTGCGATCTGTTAGGTATCTTAAGCACTTTTGACCTCCACTGTTTAACCTCGGAGTATCCACCTTTAAACCTCACTCAAAACATGCCAACCAAGGCTTCGAAATAGCCTCTTTTGTATGAAAAACGCACTCTGACCCGTATTATTTGACCGAGAGTGTAGATTAACAGTTTATTAATCGCAAAATAAATCCAATAAAAGATACAGATTGAGCTCAGTCAAATTAGACATCGCCAAAGGACAATGATTCGAGTATATTCCATTAAACACAAAACAGAACGTTTGCGCCTACTTCGTAAATCAAGCACAATCGCGTAATTACAATAGTGTTGTAATTAAGCGATATTCCTTAGTTAATAAGTACCGGTAGTTTAATTGGTACAGCATATTTTTAATTCTTGTTTTTTTTTTGTTTCAGGTATGGTTCAGCAATAAATTTAAACATGAAGCGTCCGCAAAATATAAAACGTGTTAAGTTGATAACGATAAGCGTGTGGTGTAAAAATGTTTCCCGTAATTTTAGTTTTCATAAAATAAAAGTGTTAAGGTAGTCGTTACACTGTTAAGGATTATAGCTTGTCATAAAGCTCTAAGATAGCAAAATCACTTTTTTTACCTCATAGGACTAAAGTGAAGTACCCGGACACAGTGTTTTTAGTGTTCTGCGGGGTTATTATGACATAGCTATGCAGGTCAGTTTACGCCGAGAGAAAGGGACAGAGCTATATAACTGCTATAGCTCTGTCCTTTACGCTCGCCGTAAAATGAACTGCATCGTTACGTCATAATAACCCCCCCTGTACCATAAAAGGAATAACGGAATCCCAACCCTTAGCGCTATACCAGAATTAGTGGCTTAATAATAGAAGAAAAGTTTCTAGCCTTTAAACTAAAGGTAGGAATCTAAATTTGTAACTTTTGATTGGCAGGAAATTTGGGCCTCCAGCAATACGTAGGTATATACTTTATGGTGATGGTTTGTGATTGGGTCTACCATTTAGGTCGATTCGTTCCGTGTATTAATTAATCACAACACATAACATGGAATCTGCTCCTATTTTGAAGTCGGTAAGAAAAATATAGTAATTTGACTGTTGTACATACATACATACATACCTTCACACCTTCATTCCCAGAGTGGGGTAGGCAGAGATACAGAATTTATAATATTTTTTTTAAACTTACGGCATTATGTACCCGGATGTGTGTTATTTTTACAAAATTAAGTGGACGAGAATTCGATTGCTTCTTTCCGTCAGATATATGTAGTCCTCTCTTACGAGACTTGTCCACTGTTAAGATAAGCTCATTCTATACGCCTTTACAAATATAATAAATAATATACAAAAATTATGCGGTTGTTGTTTGGTTGTTTGTAATTTATTTATATATTTTATGATTGGTTTTGGTGTGTACACAAACGCGCTATACAATTAGAGAAGTGATATGTTGTTTTTAAAATCAAATTTGGTGAACCGTGTTTGGTTAATTTAGGCGACAACTCCGATATTTTTTATCAAATTTAATTAAAAGATTAATTTAAAAAGAAATCAGGCAGTTGTGACAATAAACAAGGTTTTAAAATGGCCATTACTAAATACCGGTACGAAATAAAACCGGTACACGACACGTCCCACGCTCGGGAATCCAATCTAGCCTGTTTATGGGATATTGTGTGTCGACGCCTCAATGCCATTAGATGCTCGCTTCACGACCCATTTGTTGGTTTACTCCGCTGTGGACCGAGTTTTTGTCCCCAGGCGGTTTAGCTAATATGTAGAGCTTTATAAATGCATTAGGTTTATTTACATCTGTTCCCCACATTCACAACGAGGATGGGTAAGGTTACTTCAAGTTAAAATATTTAACATTTGCCACGTCTAGAATGTGTCAAGTTTTAACTCAAATTTGAATATTGGGAACGAAGAATATGTTAGTTGAAACAACAAATAAATAAGGATTGTTCTAGGTACATAAGATAGATGACATAACATATAAAAATAACGCATTCAGTGCCAACGACCCAATAGGTCAGTTCCACTGTTCGTAGCAGATTTTTACAACGTAGCGGAAATATGCTGCTGCAGGCTGCGTAGCACTTGTAGCATTGCGGCACTGAATACGATAACTCATTTTGCTACTCAACGGTTTTACCAACAGCGTTAATTCAAAAGTAGAAAACTTAAATTGGGCTGCAACTAGTGTTGTTTGTAAGACGCACCCTTATATTTTTACGTAACCTATGCTATGATACTGTTAGAGTGGAACATCTGACTTCTACACAGATACAGAGTCTGATGAAATGCATTACCCTTCTTATGATTTCGCGTAGGTAGTCAAGTAATAATAAATTGCCTGTAACAATTTCCTTTCTCTTAAATCATAAACGCAAGTTATTTAAGTTCATATATGTTTAATATGCTTATATTTAGTTCAAAAAATTCTCTCTTGCAGTTCCTAAGGTAAGGGAATGTTTTACAATTTCATGATAACCATTTAAATGCAGTCTACACATAAAACACTTTTTCCAGTTTTAATTTTACTACTACTTTCATGAGTAGTAAAAGATTTGTTGCTAAGTTAGATGGCCCAGTTTCTCGAATTGGAAAAGTATTCCCATGGGGTTGAAATGTTCTGGGTTCAGTTTCAGCTGTGTTTTTTTTTGCTTGTTGATTTTATGTTTTCTTTGAATGCGATATTAAAAGTGCCACTGAACAAAAGTTATTAAGCAGTCTGATTTTCTAATTTTTTTTTATATGGTCATAACTGTAAGTTGTCGAATATGGAATCAACCAGCCATGGGGCCCGCTAGATTGACCGCCACCATTTCTGCTAATATTCCCATTATATAAATCACGACCTTCGTATAAATGTTACGGGTGGTACTTTAATAATATTGTCACGGAAAGCCAAAGGAAACAATAACGTATTTTCATGAAAACATATGAGATATATATTTTGGGATAGCTGCAAAATTGAGTGTTAATTTAATATAATACAAAATCACTAGGCAAAAAAAACTGGTAAAAATAATAATGCTGGAGTGTTTAGACGCGACTGGCCAAAATAGAAACACATTTGGTGATTGGCAACAATAAAAATCGAACACCTATATTTCTATGCAAAATTGACTCTTTGATAGCTACAACTTATACGCATTTAAAATCACACTCGCACTATTCTTTATAAGCTTTATAGCTTTTAACTATAAAGTACAAAATGGTGTAAGGAAATGGTGTTCTACTCTCGAAAGTGAAGCCAATCTTGAGTGCTGAGAGGTGCACGTACTTCGAGAGCTCCCTATTCACTCCGGAGGCCCCCTGAGATACGAGTCGAGTTCCCTATTGGTCGTATAACTATTCGTTACGGTTAGCCAAATAAAAAATTACTTGAAAAACAGTATTTTGTTTTTGAGAGTTTAACCTTTAGTGTAAAGAACAGAACAAGCGACGCAAATGCTTTATGCTTCAATTATTGCCGCCCATCATAAGATTTGAACTGGTTTGTTAAGGAAATAAGGAATTTTGAATTTTGTTTTTTGTTTTTTTAATTATGATTTGTTCTTATCTGTCGTTGTGACATTTGAATTTGACAGTAAGAGACAACGAATACTTTAACTAAAATAAATTTACTGTGAATTTATGAACAACGGGGTTAGTATTTAAAGAGAAGATAAAATAATTGTTAACTATACTAACCTTGGTAAAACACATTTAGACCAGACAAAGAAAATAAATAAGTCACAATTGACGCAAATCTTTTGTGCCGGATTAAAAGAAAACATAGAGATAAGATTCTCTTGCAGTAACAAAGAAAGATATAAAGTAGATATTAAGGCAGACAGAATATAACAATGTCAATTAAACACATCGGAATACAACAACGTAACACTGCTGCTTGGCCGCAGCTTAAAAGATAAGATGACTCTGCACACCGTCCTACCACCACTAAAAACGACACTTACGAATTAATAAATGCAAACATATATAAATAAATAAATCGGGGAAAGGAAAGGAAAGGAAACACAAAATTGATTGATCGCAAACTAGGCTCTAGGCTTATAGGCAACGATAAACAAACATAATACTAATAAGGAAACTTGAAAATGGAAAATAGATAAAAAACATCATTAAACGATATTTACTTAAGAAAACAATAATCAAAATCTTATAATGTTAAATAAATATACATATATTAGAGTCCGACCGAAAGTTTAGTTTCGGTCGAGTTTCGGCCAAGAAACGGGTTTCGGTTTAGATTCGGTTTCGGAGGCGAACCTGCCGAAACTACGACCGAAACATAAACTGCATTTGGGAGTTCTTATAGCTATGAGATGTAAAGATAAAAAAATAAAACTGACTGATTATAAAAAGGTTCCTTTATTTTTCCCTCAAAACATAACCCTTGTAAGGAAGTTTCGGTTTCGGCCGAAACTGACACCGTTGCCGAAATTCGGTTTCGGTTTCGGTTTCTGTCGTAAAAACGAGGTTTGGTCGGACACTAACATATATAAAACAATGTAAAACTCACTTTTCGCTTCGGTTTATGTATGTTTTCTGTAAAATATGTACAGTAATCAAGAACTTATTACACATTAAACATTTCTCTTGAATCAATCTATATATTGCGGAAAATTGCATCCGTTGAGTAGTTTAAAGATCTTAGCGTATACAGACAGCGAGAGCGACTTTGTTTTATACTATGTAAAGACTAATATTTTTTTTGATAAATTTAAGACTTTAAGTTTAAGCGATAAATGTATAATTTGTTTTTTGTGTAAAAAAAAAACCGTTTTTTTAATATAAATCTGGCTTTACAGCAGATGAGCAGACACGGACATTTTCATTGGATGGCTCACCTTCATCAGGTATTCACGAGTGAAGACAGATCCCACTGACTTTGTTAGTCCCCTGGAGCCCGTATTGAGACGGCTCTCACTTTTGTTTCGTCGCGGTTGTTTAAGGACACGGCTGAAATGAGTTGCAATATTATTATTTATCTAGCGACTTGCTTGGCTTTACTTTAATTTAAATGATCAAAATGGAACAAAAACAAAAATTAAGGATGAAATTTTGTTTGGATCCCTGAAATTTTCAATTTTTTTTTTAACTCGTGTAAATAGCAGTTTTCACTTAGAATTACATATTCAAATATTAGGATAATTGAAGTACAAAATTGCTCCTAGAGCTATAACAACAATTTGGTTTGGTTTAGGCCCACTTGCACGTAAATTTAACTCGAGGTTAACTCCAGGTTAAATTATTCAAGAATGTCAAATTCATATGAGAAATAAACAAAATAACGAATTAACCTGTTAACCCAGGGTTAATATCCTCGTGCAGTAAATCACAATTAGTGTACCTGTCATTTTGATTGAAATCACAATTCGTAAATACATACACAGCAATCTCTATCAGTTTAATACACAAACAAATAACCGACAACAACCGTCTTACTTTTATTTTGTATGATAAAATGCACTGAAAAGTCATTTATGTTAATGCACTTATAGGCAGAATATGTACTGTCAAGGAATTTTGATTGTTTAGCAGTGAGTACGTTAATTTGCCAGGTTAATACGAGTATAAACATTTTCTATGTGTTCAGTCGTGTCACGCCGGATACAACACGGCTAATTTATGCGTTACATTAAAAATCGAAACAATTCATTTACTTGAATATAGCCAAAATATTTACCCAAACAATTAAATTGTGTTAGTACATTACTTACTGATCTTGACTGATGTAGGTACCCGCCTCAAGATGCGTCAAAGTAAACATCAGTCAGATTAGAACACTGTCATTTCTGACGTGTCTTACGACGGGCATCTGAGCCTGAGTTAAAATTAATTTCTAAATGTTGTCAGGGATATGATCAAAACCCTAAGGAAACGAAAATTAACTATAATATGATGGTACATAATTTTAACGGAACGGTTAATTAAATATAAATACAATAATATTAAACTAGACACATATTAACATTTATAAACAAAATTCAACACACAGCATAAAATGATACAGAAAAACAAAATAAAGATAATCTCCTCACATTGTTAAAGCAATGTCCAAGTTGCAGAACATTCTTAGAAGTTAAAAAATATGCTCAAGAACATAGTGTTAATATTATCGGAATCTTAGAAATTTCCGAGGATTTCTCATAAGAAACTTTCACAATTTGAGAAGTTATTTTTCGTTACAATGCTATCCTCACGACAACGCCTCTAAGGAAAATTATCAATTCACTGCAGATGTTTATGATAACACCTATATTTAGTTATTTTTGTACAGAAGTTAGTGATTTTATCAAATTTCCACTAAATACATTCAATAATTACTTGATTTTTCCAGGGATGGTACCATAACAGCTGACTTTTCAATATCTGCAGAATAAAATGATCCTTAGGGTTGATCATATCTCTGCGACATTTACAAATTAATCTAATCTCAGATACCCATCGCAAGACACGTCAGAAATGACAGTGGTCCCATCTAAGTGACGTTTGCTTTGACGCATCTTGAGACGGGTTCCACGATCAGTTTATTAATTATGGCCTTTGGTTCCAGAAATCAATACTTTTCGTTTGCACTCGATTGATGTGTACAGCTTCTGTAATGGTTGTTTGATGTATTGTGAACTGAAACTAGTTACTTAATTAAGTGAAGCCATGAAACAATTTGCTTGCATGCGCTAACATTTATTATTTGATTCATCTACAAAATTAACTTAACCCAACTGATCTTGATACTTTGGCTCTAGCACGAAATATTTTAATCATAAGTCAGGTTTTTAAATCCCCTTAACTATTCAAAAACGTTGACTCTACTTTGACGGCCGGTATTCTGGACGGTAAAAATTATATCGTAGTTAATCTGTTATGGCATTGTAATGACGTCAGCCGCCATTACTGTCAAGTAATTAAGGGCTATCAAACAGTGACAATACGATAACAGCTCAAACACGATATGGTTTTAACGTGTTGAATAAAAGCCCAGGGCCGGTATTCTAGGCGGTAAAAATGATATCGTAGTGAATCTGTTATGGCATTGTAATGACGTCAGCCGCCATTACTGTCAAGTAATTAAGGGCTATCAAACAGTGACAATACGATAACAGCTCAAACACGATATGGTTTTAACGTGTTGAATAAAAGCCCAGAGCCGGTATTCTAGGCGGTAAAAATGATATCGTAGTTAATCTGTTATGGCATTGTAATGACGTCAGCCGCCATTACTGTCAAGTAATTAAGGGCTATCAAACAGTGACAATACGATAACAGCTCAAACACGATATGGTTTTAACGTGTTGAATAAAAGCCCAGGGCCGGTATTCCAGGCGGTAAAAACGATATCGTATTTTAATTGTTATGGTATTGTTATGACGTTAGCCGCCATTACTGTTAAGTAAATAAGAGCTATCAAGTGAAAATTCGATAACAGCTCAAACACAATATGGTTTTAACGTGTCGAATAGAGGCCCTGCGCCGGTATTCCAGGCGGTAAAAAGGATATCGTATTTAAATTGTTATGGTATTGTTATGACGTCAGCCGCCATTACTGTCAAGTAAATAAGAGTTATCAAGTGAAAATACGATAACAGCTCAAACACAATATGGTTTTAACGTGTCGAATAGAGGCTCTGCGACAGTATTCCAGGCGGTAAAAAGGATATCGTATTTAAATTGTTATGGTATTGTTATGACGTCAGCCGCCATTACTGTCAAGTAAATAAGAGTTATCAAGTGAAAATACGATAACAGCTCAAACACAATATGGTTTTAACGTGTCGAATAGAGGCCCTGCGCCGGTATTTTAGGCGGTAAAAACGATATCGTATTTAAATTGTTATGGTATTGTTATGACCTTAGCCGCCATTACTGTCAAGTAAATAAGAGCTATCAAAACGGTGACAATACGATAGCAGCTCAAACACGATATGGTTTTAACGTGTCGAATAGAGGCCCTGCGCCGGTATTCTAGGCGGTAAAAACGATATCGTATTTAAATTGTTATGGTATTGTTATGACCTTAGCCGCCATTACTGTCAAGTAAATAAGAGCTATCAAAACGGTGACAATACGATAGCAGCTCAAACACGATATGGTTTTAACGTGTCGAATAGAAGCCCTGCGCCGGTATTTTAGGCGGTAAAAACGATATCGTATTTAAATTGTTATGGTATTGTTATGACCTTAGCCGCCATTACTGTCAAGTAAATAAGAGCTATCAAAACGGTGACAATACGATAGCAGCTCAAACACGATATGGTTTTAACGTGTCGAATAGAGGCCCTGCGCCGGTATTTTAGGCGGTAAAAACGATATCGTATTTAAATTGTTATGGTATTGTTATGACCTTATCCGCCATTACTGTCAAGTAAATAAGAGCTATAAAAACGGTGACAATACGATAGCAGCTCAAACACGATATGGTTTTAACGTGTCGAATAGAGGCCCTGCGCCGGTATTTTAGGCGGTAAAAACGATATCGTATTTAAATTGTTATGGTATTGTTATGACCTTATCCGCCATTACTGACATTACTGTCAAGTAAATAAGAGCTATCAAAACGGTGACAATACGATAGCAGCTCAAACACGATATGGTTTTAACGTGTCGAATAGAGGCCCTGCGCCGGTATTCTAGGCGGTAAAAACGATATCGTATTTTAATTGTTATGGTATTGTTATGACGTCAGCCGCCATTACTGTCAAGTAAATAAGGGCTATCAAAACGGTGACAATACGATAGCAGCTCAAACACGATATGGTTTTAACGTGTCGAATAGAGGCCCTGCGCCGGTATTCTAGGCGGTAAAAACGATATCGTATTTTAATTGTTATGGTATTGTTATGACGTCAGCCGCCATTACTGTCAAGTAAATAAGGGCTATCAAAACGGTGACAATACGATAGCAGCTCAAACACGATATGGTTTTTACGTGTCAAATAGAGGCCCTGCGCCGGTATTTTAGGCGGTAAAAACGATATCGTATTTAAATTGTTATGGTATTGTTATGACCTTATCCGCCATTACTGTCAAGTAAATAAGAGCTATCAAAACGGTGACAATACGATAGCAGCTCAAACACGATATGGTTTTAACGTGTCGAATAGAGGCCCTGCGCCGGTATTCTAGGCGGTAAAAACGATATCGTATTTAAATTGTTATGGTATTGTTATGACCTTAGCCGCCATTACTGTCAAGTAAATAAGAGCTATCAAAACGGTGACAATACGATAGCAGCTCAAACACGATATGGTTTTAACGTGTCGAATAGAGGCCCTGCGCCGGTATTTTAGGCGGTAAAAACGATATCGTATTTAAATTGTTATGGTATTGTTATGACCTTATCCGCCATTACTGTCAAGTAAATAAGAGCTATAAAAACGGTGACAATACGATAGCAGCTCAAACACGATATGGTTTTAACGTGTCGAATAGAGGCCCTGCGCCGGTATTTTAGGCGGTAAAAACGATATCGTATTTAAATTGTTATGGTATTGTTATGACCTTATCCGCCATTACTGACATTACTGTCAAGTAAATAAGAGCTATCAAAACGGTGACAATACGATAGCAGCTCAAACACGATATGGTTTTAACGTGTCGAATAGAGGCCCTGCGCCGGTATTCTAGGCGGTAAAAACGATATCGTATTTTAATTGTTATGGTATTGTTATGACGTCAGCCGCCATTACTGTCAAGTAAATAAGGGCTATCAAAACGGTGACAATACGATAGCAGCTCAAACACGATATGGTTTTAACGTGTCGAATAGAGGCCCTGCGCCGGTATTCTAGGCGGTAAAAACGATATCGTATTTTAATTGTTATGGTATTGTTATGACGTCAGCCGCCATTACTGTCAAGTAAATAAGGGCTATCAAAACGGTGACAATACGATAGCAGCTCAAACACGATATGGTTTTTACGTGTCAAATAGAGGTCCTGCGCCGGTATTCTAGGCGGTAAAAACGATATCGTATTTTAATTGTTATGGTATTGTTATGACGTTACCCGCCATTACTGTCAAGTAAATAAGAGCTATCAAAACGGTGACAATACGATAGCAGCTCAAACACGGTATGGTTTTAACGTGTCGAATAGAGGCCCTGCGACGGTATTCCAGGCTTTAAAAACGATATCGTATTTAAATTGTTATGGTATTGTTATGACGTTAGCCGCCATTACTGTCAAGTAAATAAGAGCTATCAAGTGAAAATACGATAACAGCTCAAATACAATATGGTTTTAACGTGTCGAATAGAGGCCCTGCGACGGTATTCTAGGCGGTAAAAAAGATATCGTATTTAAATTGTTATGGTATTTGTTGACGACAGCCACCGCCGAACTCTAGCCGACAGCGACGTATTTAGACGTGACCCTAGTATATAAGGATACTGTAAATAGTTAAGTTAGTATATAAGTGTTTTATATAGTATTAGGTAGATTTTAGGTATATAAATAAAGATTTTTTAGTTAGTTTTAGGTTTAGAATGGGGATTTAGCTTAGGGAGCCACCTAATATTACGAGCTGTGGATGAACGATGTATAGATTTAAGTTTTTTATGTGTGAATTAGGTAAAGTCCAGCCCGAACTACAAGCTGGACTGAACCCCGAACCGATCCTTGCTCCCTCAGCTAAATCCCATTAGAATAACTACCAAAAATTTAGGTAAAATAGACCGCCGAACGCGGCTATTGTCCTCCTGACCCGGTAACCTAGTTCCGATATTAGAAGGGAAAAGGTTATCGGGTCAGAGATCCTGAGCCGGACCTAAGCCAGGAAGAAACGAATCAGATCCGAGCAGCGAGATAGGAAGTATGATTGATTATGTGTTAGTTTATAAGGAAATATTGAACCAAATTTGAGATAATTTGATAAAGCGTGCGGCCAATCAGACGCAGGCGGTATTTACGGGCGGCGACGGGGAAGAACCTCGGATGTTTCCACCCGAAGGTCGAGTGGAAAGCGCCCGGAAATGCAGGCGCTCTGATTGGTCGTCCCGATTAAGTTTATTGAGCTAAGGCTTTTGATTTGTGCAGAGGCTTGGGACTCCTCGGACGTGAAGGCACTATTTGAACCTGTATGAAATACTATAAATACGGAGCCAATATTTTAATTGTTTGTACTCGGTTTCATAGTTAGTTACTACTCGGATTAGTACTCGGTTTCGCAGTTTGTTATTACTCGGATTAATACTCGTTTCGTGATAGTACTCTCACCCCGAACCAGGACTGGGGGAAGTACTCGGATTTGTATACTCGGATTAGTACTCGGTTTCATAGTTAGTTACTACTCGGATTTGTATACTCGGGTTATTACTCGGTTTCGCAGTGAATACTCGTTTCATAGTTACTCGTTTAGATTCGTTTAGTACTCGTTACAAGCTCTTAGTATTCGTAGTGTTTCGTACTGCACTCGTCGTATACGGTGCATGCGTGTTTGTTAGTCTCTCTGCCCTAAAGTAAAATCGTTTTGTTTATATTGTTTAAAGTTTATAGTGTTTAAGTAAATGTAATATCAAAGTGTTTGTCTGTTTTAATAATTTAAATTCATTTAACGTTTTTATCTAGTTTCATTTTATTTCCTCTCCTAATAGTCGCGTTTTTGTTTAGTGTTTTTGGAACTCTGAGCTATCGGGGTTAGTCAACTGTTAGCGCGTATCGCCAATAGTGTTATGGTCCATCGAACCGGATCTTAACCTGCGGTCGTCAACAGTATTGTTATGACGTTAGCCGCCATTACTGTCAAGTAAATAAGAGCTATCAAGTGAAAATACGATAACAACTCAAATACAATATGGTTTTAACGTGTCGAATAGAAGCCCAGCGCCGGTATTATAGGCGGTAAAAACGATATCGTATTTAAATTGTTAAGGTATTGTTATGACGTTAGCCGCCATTACTGTCAAGTAAATAAGAGCTATCAAGTGAAAATACGGTAACAGCTCAAATACAATATGGTTTTAACGTGTCGAATAGAAGCCCAGCGCCGGTATTCTAGGCGGTAAAAACGATATCGTATTTAAATTGTTATGGTATTGTTATGACCTTAGCCGCCATTACTGTCAAGTAAATAAGGGCTATCAAAACGGTGACAATACGATAGCAGCTCAAACACGATATGGTTTTAACGTGTCGAATAGAGGCCCTGCGACGGTATTCTAGGCGGTAAAAACGATATCGTATTTAAATTGTTATGGTATTGTTAAGACGTTAACCGCCATTACTGTCAAGTAAATAAGGGCTATCAAGTGAAAATGCGATAACAGCTCAAATACAATATGGTTTTAACGTGTCGAATAGAGGCCCTGCGACGGTATTCTAGGCGGTAAAAACGATATCGTGTTTAAATTGTTATGGTATTGTTATGACGTCAGCCGCCATTACTGTCAAGTAAATAAGAGCTATCAAAACGGTGACAATACGATAACAGCTCAAACACGATATGGTTTTTACTGCGTTGGATAGAGGCCCCGATCAAGTGTCTATACATTCACACGTCAACGTCAAATTTTAGTACTGAATACGGACACAGGGGCGCTGATTTCAAAAGGCATACAAATTTTCTCTATGACGTAATGATAAAGTTACTTATTCGATAGTATGAAATAGTCTGTGCTAAGGCTATTTTTACAACCGAACATTACACTGCTAGATCAAAACAGTGTCAACGCAAAAAACTTGCTATGCTAGTGATGTTTCATCTTCATAGCACTTGTATTAAAGTTGATTTTAAATTACAGTTTTATTTTGAGTTAGCACTGTTGTAATCCAGTAGGGCGTTGCAATCATTTTCACCGAATTTTGTGTGGATAATAATTATTGACATATTAATTGTTTTTATTATTCAAGGCAAGCCAACAAACCAAGTGCTTTAATGTAAATGTGGAATAATATTCAAATCCATATGCACAAACCGGCTCTTTTTACTCCCAAATGACAACAATAGAGCTCCCCTAAGTTGTACTTACTCGTAGTTATATGTAGTATACTGGCGGACAAAAGTAATGGGTCATATTATAATGAATTTCAGCGACACATGACCCAGTTACTTTGCTCGTGAGTTTATACCCTTTTGTCTGCTTACCTTAAATGTTTTGTCGGTTCTTTTGTCTTCTTGACTCCAAGTTGGACAAAGGGCGATGGAGTGGAACCTGTACCAAAAACATTGTTTAGTTAAGGCATTACGTTTGTACAGCGAGTACACAGAGCGAGAGTAAATATGAATGAAATATGTACTCTGGTAATTTACAAGCTGTTTTTGCAGGAGCGTTGTTGCGTGTCTAAATACAATATCTTAAGACTCAATACCTTTATAAAATTGTCCAATTAATTATAGGGTGCCATATATTTGGGATTATGTCCTCAAGCGAGAACCTGACCCTCAGGAAACCATGAAAGAAAAAAAATACTGGTAGTGATTATGGTTCAGTTACCAGACGACGCGCCCCGCTACTCAAATTGACGTTGTAAAGTTGCATATAATAAGTGGAGCGGAAATTAGTGGACCGAAAACCCTACCGTTGTAGAGTTGTAGTTTGTAGTACAACGGGGGATTTTTTTATATCGGCAGTGAACACAATTTCTAAATATTGTGTCCTGTACGTGTTGATTCAGATTTCGATTTTATTACTAAATATAACACGGTATAAATTACGTAAATATATAAATTCTATCCCCATTCAGGATCGTCAAAATAATAATTACATATAAACCAATACAAATAATATTACAACTAATATAAATATGTCAATAATAATTGAAATAATAAAAGGAAAAGTCAACACAAATACAGAACACATAAAAAAAAATCAATAGTCAATCTTATTTATAAGTCAAGCTTTATAATACTCATTCACAGAATAGACTGAATTATCAAAAAAAAAAAAAAAGCCGGTGCCTAAATATTTCGTCAGATGGTTCGAGTTTAAGTTCGGTGGGTAGGCGCTACCTACTACCGATTTTAATTACGATACCTAGAAAAAATATGCAACTAAAACAAAACTAATTTCTGCAATACATTATACGTATAGTTCAAGCATTTTTAGTTTTTATTTACGCAACAATAACGGCGGTTGAGTTGAAAGCAAAACGATAATATCTGTGCCTCCTGTGACAAGTGATACAACTCGAGTTATAGGAGTTTTCGTTTTCTTTCATGAAACACCTTAAAAAAAAATAACGCATCGTTTGCTCCAACTCCCGTGTTCCTAGGCCTTCTAGTTTCCAAGATACTTTCGTGTAAAATGATACAATTGACCCTTTTTTTCTGATTTTCAGTGTTTAATGCTATTACTCTAGTTAAAGCACGTCAAAAAACCATGAGATTTTTTTTTTCTCGTGCCAGATGATATAACTAAAAATGTATCATAAATCACGGTTCTTATACCTTTAAAATTTTCTGTGTCTTTTGATATAACTTGAGTTATATCATTTATCACCAGAGTTTTGCGTATTTCGAAAGCTACAACTTGAGTTAGATCAAAAATTAAACCTGTTTTTGCTTCTTTTGGTTTGTGTTAATTGATACATCTCGATTTATATCAAATGTTTTCAAATATTTCCTAATCTTTGCAAATGTATAAGTCAGTTGTATCAAAAATGTGAGAATATTACGACCATTTAGAACTTGTAAAGTTTGGTGCATAGTGATACAATTACTATAAAATAATAAAATAAATATCAGGGGAGAATCTCACACCAATTGGCCTAGTCCCAAACTAAGCTCTAGGCTTGTACTTTGGTTATAGTATTTATATCGTTGTCTAGTACAACGATATAAATACTTATATAGAAAAATATAAACATATTGCACATATTTTTATATTAATTGTATTGTTCTGGTTTTTCTGTTGTACAATAAAGTGTTTACATACATATATATGTACATACAAATCTTAAAAATATATCTAAACAAATTTATTGATACTTACCATAGAACCGTGTCATAATACAGTGTAATATGTAAATCGTCAGGTCTACTAATATTACCTTGTGACTGAGTTTTTAAAGGTTGAGAATAAAATGGCTTATCTCTAATAGTTACGCAAAAGAGACCAATAATAAAAATTCGGTATCGAGATACAGCCGTTTTTAGGTAAAATATATATTTATTACTTCCTAGTATGTTTTCTTATAAAAACCCTAATTGTTAGAACTTAGTATAATGCAGTGTATTAAGCACATTTTAAACAAATTAACTGGAGTATTCGTAGGTTTTTTAAAAACAATGTAGTTGGATGTTTTATATAGAACTAATAATAATATTTGTTAGCCTCCTTTCGATCGTAATTTTACGAAAGTGACCATTTCTTTAGCCAATTTATACCGATTACAATATTAAACTCTTACATACATACATACATACATAACTTCACGTCTGTCTCCCAATGGGGTAGGCAAAGACTACGGAACGCCAGGTGCACCGATCTAAACATACAACTTTCGCTTCCTCTACATTCATCAATCTCTTCATGCACGTACGTCAGTTTCGGGTGCTTTTTATTTGGCCCTTATGCAGAACATCGCGAATCTGATCACCGTACGTCCGTGTAGGACGTCCCCTACCGACATATCCGCTCACTCTCGCTCGCCATATATCTTTTGTAACCCTTCTTTCATCCATCCTTTCTAAACGACCAAACCATCTTAGCATACCCTTTTCGATTTTAGTCACTACATCTTCTTTCAATCCACATCGTTCTTGGATCTCGCTATTTCTTTCTCTATCTATCATCCTAACACCACTCATACTTCTTAGAGCTCTAATTTCAACTGCATTACTCCGGCTTGCGTTCTTCTTCTGCCATACCCAAGATTCACTACCATACATTAATTGAATTCTTGTATTTTTATAAAAAAATTATAAAGAACGCACATTTCGTTATTGGCGGTTTTATACATAATTGTATAATTTTGTGAATTGACGTGCTAAAATAGGTCGCTTTCAACATAACATAGTTTAAAAAATCTAGTTTACTATGGCATAGCTAACTCATGTTCCGAAAAAATGAGTCTGGTCTCTTTCTTCATAGCTATGGTCACCCTGTTATCGAGGGTGGGAGCACACGCCCGCTGTGGCCTGAACCGACGCGTAAGCATGATTTCTATTGTAGGTAACTTAATGTTAATATCCTTTTATGGCTGCGATACAATATTATGATCTACATGTGTATGGAACTAGTTATTTGTGTAAAATATTATGACAGAAGATAAAAACGGTAAAAATCTCGCGACGGAAAGAAATAGTTATTTACCAACCAACATGTTTTATTTTGTGAAGTGGCAGGTTAGTAAATGCTACCGTTCTGTGGTGACTTAAATTATTGTATCAAATTCAGTAAGATGAAATTCAGGTGGACCATGCGCTATGTCACTTAACTACCTATTCGTACTTTCTACTTCGACTGACGGCGAGCTTAATTTAACTTTCTTCATATCTTACCTACCTGAGATTTAGTTATCATTATTTTCATGTTTTGTAGGTGATTAGATTATGCTGATGATTGTGAATTGTTATTTGTTTTTTTGTGTAGGTGCCTATTTAGTTTTTGTTTTGGATGGCAATATGCACTGGTTAATTTACCTCCTGTATTGTTGCAACATCGTAATTTTGCTTTGAAATGAAGGAGTATAAGTTAATTTGTTTCCTCAGTGATTTAATTTCATGTTTAGTTCCTTTATTCCTTATATTAAAAAAAACAAAAATTATCATAATTGCAATCGTTTGTTTTGATCAATTACTTGTATTATTTGACACAAGTTTTTTCGTTACCAGACCTAAGAATAACTCGATATGTAACATTAGTCACGGTTTAAATTACGATTATTTTTTGTGATTAATGATACAACTCACTAAAATCCTTAATATTATGTCCGTTCGTCTTCAGAAAGATTACTTATTCAATTCCCTACAACTTGTGTATAAAGGTTAGACCTCTAACTCAAGAAATAATAGAAAAATATAGCTTTAAAAAAAAAGTTGTATCAGTGATCACCAGAGCTCCTTGATTACACTTTTTTGTGTTAAATAATACAATTCGAGTTGTATCATCATCAGGGATCGGAAATTCGGATCGATATTTACCTAAAGTTGGCAAAATCCCGGAAAAAGATAGGCAAACATGGCGTCGGCTTCTTAAAAATATTATTTTAATAATATAAGTTCCGGGATTCTGGGATTCTACAAAATGTTAATATAATAATTACTTTACATGTAGGATAAAACATTCATTTTTGTTCCTATATATTCGTTAGGTTAATGAGTTAGAGGTAAAATTAAATAACATTTGGTAAATCTATACATGAAAAATAACTTCAAACTGTTAATATAAATAATTGATTATGAATTAATGCCGATGTAATTTATTTATTTTAAAATCCCAGAAATTTTAGTAATGAATTCTATGATTGAGTCCGCCTCCATACAACTGAACAACAAAGCCGGTGCGAAAGTATAGGTAAATATCGATCCGAATTTCCGATCCCTGATCATCATACACGAGTTAAATAGATTAATCTGAAATGTAAAATGATACATTTCGGACGTTTCTTCAAATATCTTAAAATCTATAACTAGTATCATTATTTTTGTCAAACCAGTTAATAAAGTGATATTACATGTTATAAAAATCAAAAGCAATGTTCAAAAAAACGTATTCATTCAAAAGCAGTATTTTTTTTAAACTTGTTTTTGCTCTCCTGTAAAATCGTGTTTTTCGAGTTGTATCACTTGTCACAGGAGGCACAGATATTACATAATCAAAGGCACTCAGATGAATGGAAGCCCTGTAAATACAATCAATCTGACTTTTAATTGGTTATTTGCTTTCTTATTGCAAACTAGCGACCCACCCTTGCTTTGCTTTGGTTTATGTGAGATTTGTGCCACCCGTAAATAAATCAGAATGTATTTATTATTCATAAAAACCTTCCTCTTAGATCACTCTATCTATTACTGAAAATTGCATTTAAATCCGTTTAGTAAGTAATTTAAAAGATCTAAGCGAACAAATTATAAGTATAAAAGAAAAGAAGAAGATTATTTCTAACGTGTTTCACACCGAAACCGCAATACGCGATCCAATTTAAATAAATAATTGACCTTAGCATAAAACACATCATGAACATAAGAAACTGTGGATTCTAACAAATTACCGCGTAATTCAAATCAGGCAGAGTTGACAACAGTGTTCCCGTCACTAATTTGTCGCACGAACCAATTTGATTACTTCACAAAAGCGAAGCGTTGGTAAATGGAACGTGTCCCAACGTGTTGGAACATGTTGAGTTTCGACGGAAAATTGACGGCGGAACAATTACTTAATGTCGTTTATAATTGACATGTCCACGGGTTGTGTAAAGTGTTATTAGTCTACTATGTTTAATGTAAAGCATCGTTCAATAACAATTTTGAGAGTAGTTAAAATAAAAAAAAGTTGTTCGTCATTGACCCCTAGTTTGTATAGTGCGAGAGAAAAAAATGTGAAGACCGAAAAAATATTTTTAGTTTTGTATGGAGAAAAGGGGCAAAATACTCATAGAATTTTGACTTCATCGAAACGCATCTTGCCACATGAGCAGATTTTTTTTGGGAGCCTCGTTTGTAATCTAATCTTATCTACGTAATTAATGTTAAATACCTATAATATCCTGAAAACATCTATAGTTTCAGCAGAAAATAGCGTTCGATGAAATGAAGTTCGACGAAATGATACAATCAATGAAGTGAAATTCGATAAAATGAAATGTCACCTTACTTCGTACAAAACTATATTATTTGTTCGAATTTCGAAGTTTTCCTCTCTCATCGTGTAGGTACTTGTATGGTTTTATGATTCAACGGGGTTTTTGTTATACCTTCCATTTATGTTTTTTAATGAGCTGTAACATATAATCATGAAGGAACTTAAGAAAAAATCTTTTTCACTGGGAAAACGCACCGGAAAAACCACCACACTAATGAAGTTTAGCGAAGCTCGTAACTAAATAGGTCACACGCGGGGAGATGTTGACCGCGTAAACCTTAACACAATTGGTTAAGGTTTCGAATTCAATTTATCGTTTCATTTTAATTGTCTTACGGGACACAATGTATTTATTACGCTACGCCGTAGCAAATAGTGGAGCTTACGTAGCGCTGTACTCGGAGCAATAAATGAACGACAGAGAAACAGCTTTCATAGTATTAGTGGCTTATGCTAGTCTTAGTCACGGAATAATAATAGTGCAGAATACGCTCTTTGTCACAAAACAGGCAGATACAAAGTTAATCCTGACGCTTGCACATGCATCTAATAAGTTTAGCATAGTTTTACTGCTGTCAACATTATCAGTATTCAGGAACTTCATGGTTGTGCAATGTCAGGATTGACTTCTTATCTGCTTATTAGGTCAAACGTGCACTATCTTATCTTATGCTGCTGATGTTCCCATCGGATACACTTCGGCCCGTTTGGGATCTTTTGTGCACCCTCTTACACATTGCAAAGCAGTTTTCCTCACGATGTTTTTCCTCATTGTGAGAGTATCGGGTATATACTTAAGTTAAATAACTCATAGGTATTATGCAGCTACATCATCTTGACTTTTTATCCAAGCCGATACTTAAAACATCCCGTTACATGACATCTTCGCGGGTTAGTTTTTTTTGAAAATCCAATGCATCCCATTTTTATGGGCTCGCTGTCCGGTTCGATCTATCTGCAGCTGACTGTACATGGTGACCACGGGGATAAACTCGGTACCTTACGATCGCGAGTCGATCCCCTAAGCCACTAGGCCACCGGCGCTGAACGTTCCTACTCTGAGCTTCCCTTTGCTTCGCCTAATTCATATTCAATTGCACACAACCTAGACCAGAGATGTAAGCCGATTTTAGCCGATGTATAGTAGCGGTATGAAAGGGTTCTTCACTTCTGGACCTTGACTGCATCAAAATAGAGTCGAAAAGTGACGAAACTTTTCATACCGCCACCATACTTGTTGCTTAGCACCTTACGTGTGGAGTGCGCCAGGCCGCCCGGGTCTAACTGGGTTAAGTCATGCCTTTGACGTGTTATCGCATTGTTTTTAACTCAACCGCCATTACTTTTAAGTAAATAAGAGCTATCGTAACGTTTACGATACGATAACATATCAAAAGTCATATTGTTTTACCGTGTACAATTAGTTGGCTATGTTTTCTTTTTTTTTTCTCAGCATAAGAGAGAAACCAATTCTATTCTTATAGCATTGCATTGACTTCTTATCCATGAAATTGAAGTGTCTAAAAAGACATAAAGGGGGTGGGACGAGATTTTAAGTTCGTTTCAAGTTAATCACCCCTAAAGTATCTAAAATAATGTTTAGTCACATTACCTAATAACTAATAATGATTTATTTTTCTATAACCTCTCCAATGACTCGTTTGAAACTAGTTACAACGACGTTTTAGCAAATTAAAACTTCTGATAACCTTTCATTTTACATAAACTTGAATTTATGATAACTTTTCCTAAGTGGGTAGTTAATTCGGAAGCTGCTGCTCTCATGCATATTCATTTCCATGATGTATTATTAAGACGGAAAGTCGCTAACTTGAGCAGTAACTTGCACTCGCGTCTGAGTCTGTACATAGATTTGGTGGCGGTGTAAATTTCATGTAACTTCGGTAAGTTAAAATCGAAAGTACACTACACTGTAGAGAAAAATAAAGTGTAATTTGAACGTTTTTTTGTTTGTTTCTTCCAGTTCTGTTTTTAGTTATTTAATTAAATCTATAACCCTGTACGAAATTTCATGTAAGTGTCCCAGCCATGTGTAAGTTGCAGAACATTACCA
The DNA here is from genome assembly GCA_927399475.2 of Acleris emargana. NCBI lineage: Eukaryota > Metazoa > Arthropoda > Insecta > Lepidoptera > Tortricidae > Acleris > Acleris emargana. The sequence continues at coordinate 9,495,919 of OV656851.1, forward strand.
GGAGTTTCAAAATATTATAAAGAATATGGGGATAAAAACGTTTGAGAGCATTGAAAATGTTCTTATTTTGAAACTGAATTTAAAAAGGTTTTCGACGGTACAGTTTCCAAAAAAAAAATTGATACCTTTTTTTTATAAGTAGTCAAATAAGATAATTATATACAGTCATAGATTTTATTTCATAGTTATAACCCGCTTTGCAAAATCTGATTCTATTAATTCGTCGCCGTTTCGGCAGCAAAGCTAACTTAGTCGAGTGAATCTTTAGTTTTATTTTTGATCGGTTAGTCAAATTTAGAAGTTTTGACGATTTGTGCAAAGCAAAAGATTTAAACATCCAATTTAAATTAAAACGTGCTTTGTTGATTAAAAGAGGTTCTTACACTTAAACTGTCCCTTTATTAATGCTCGCCAGTGTGATTGTTCTGTAACCAATATAACAATTACATATCACCCAAGTTCATAACTGTAGCAATGTCCAATTCCACGTCTTGACAGCTCACAATTTACAGCGCATTGTTACGGCGTGACGGCGTCCATTGTTTGTGTGAATTGATGTGGTAAGTACAGTCACCAGAAATAATGTATTATTGAGCATTAGGAGTAAAAATATCTGACACGTATTTATTACTAGGTATAGGGGCACGTAAGATATTTATGAGCACAATCTGACTGTTCCTACATCATGTGATAATGCCAGTATATTTTTTCACGTCGTGCAATAAAGAAGACTGAAGCATTTTTGAATTATGATCATTTAAAACGTAAGGTATGTTGTGATTTGTAAACTAGGTGTAAATGTACCTGAGATTTGTCCTTGAATAAACCCGTCCATTCATTCACTTTATTTATTTAAAGGAAAACCAACACCTGGTACATTTATTACACAAACTTAAGAGACATAAAGTCAATTATATGTTTCACAGGTAGATAAAACATATAATGAAAAAATACTGTGAGTTTACGAACCAGAGGATTTTTGTTTATGAATGATATGATATCAAAATGAATATCAAGTAACGATAACAACAGAGCTACACCAAAGCAATATAACAAAGTAAATACGGATCGGAATCCGGTTGGAAGGACCATATGTAGCTGCCGGAACCCAGACTGCTCACGAGAGGATTTCCTAATAGTTTTGAAATAAAATTTACTGTATTTTAATAGAAATAGTGCCTAAGCAGGTCAGGAGGTGGTAATGTGGTAATTTTTGAAGTTAACAAAAACGTAAAATTTTGTGGTAGGGAGAAGCCTGTATCTGCGTTTTGTTATTAAATCTTGTAACGTTAAGATTTGAAAGGTTATATGAGAGTAAAATAATAAAAAAATATATATAAAAATTAAATATGAAAATTATAAACTTTTTTGGAACAATTAATACGTTATAAACTATACAAAATAAATATTGCATACGCAACAATCAGACGAATTAGGGATTTGAGATGAAACATTACAGTACCATTCTTAAAAACAAAGTAAAAAGCGATCTGTATAACTATTAATCTTTGCAAACAAAGGGGCAACAACAGAATTGACGATAATACGATTAACTGAGAGGTAATCCTTCCCGAGAGCTCCCCTGGGGTACAATGTACCTTTATTTGTTTCGATGAAGGACGCATTTTTTGTTGAGGCTGTTTATCTTATACGAAATAAGATGCATATTGGTTTAACTTTCAATCGATTTAAAGGTGACTATGTATTTATGTGTTTAGAGCATTTTGGTGACCTTAGTTGATAGTGAGCCTGTCAATGAAGCTAGCGGTTGTAGGTACAAGCCCCGGTAAGGGCAGATATTTTTGTGGTAAGCGCGAATATTTTTCATGAGTCTAGGATGTTTACTAGGGTGATGGAATCATTAATGAACAAGGACCACTGATGGACACTCGATTGTTATGTTACATAAAATAAGGGATTATTCATTTATTTAAAGACAAACAATTTACAACCTTGCGATCTTTGAATTTAGAGTTCAGTGTACATTCAGTTAAAAGTGCTCAACATTGGTACCGTCAGTCATCCTATGTAATTAAACTTATATAGGTATTTCTCTATGTACGGTACCATTATCGTTGTATTTTTTATTTATTTATTAATTCCAAGCGACAGCCGTTGCCATGTACCAACGATTTTTTTCTATCTTAGGGCCAGTACACACGGACAGCATTTCAACTGCAACCCAGCTGCAAAGTGGCAGTTCCAGGGCTGTTCTGATGCATTTGGTGCAACTGCATCGAAACTGCAAACCAACTGCACGACACCTGCAAGCGGACTGCACCAACTGCATCAGAACAGCCCTGGAACTGCCACTTTACAGCTGGGTTGCAGTTGAAATGCTGTCCGTGTGTACTGGCCCTTAAGCATAATACTCGAAGCTGTCACGTTGAAGGAAAAACATTGTGGGAACACCTACGCGTCTATTGTACTCGGTAAAACAATATTGCCTTTGACATTTTATCGTATTGTCAACGTTATGATAGCTCTTATTTACATGACAACATGTGAAAGGCAGTATTGTTTCGCCGAGTAGAATAGAAGCACTGCACGTTCAAACAGCTGAGTGAGTAAGAATAGTATAACATAAAAGATCTTGTAGTCAATTTGTATCCAAGAGACTATCTAGATGAATATAGTCAGTGCAAATTTTATTGCTTTTAAATTAAGATAGGGCATTTTATTCAAAAATTATAAAACATCTTTTAATCACATACATACATACCTTCACGCCTTCATTCCCAGAGTGGGGTAGGCAGAGCTACAGAATTACCAACAACTCTAAAAAACTTGTTGATAACTCTGTAACCACAATTTGCACAATTAGGCTAAGATGTTTAACAGTGTATATTAGTCACAGGTAGCAAGCCTATCACCTAACAGTACTACAAGCCTTTAATCCCTTTCCTTCTCCTTCTTTTAATAAAATCGGAGAAATACAGAAAAAGGGCCGAATATTAAGTACCCGAAATTGACGTGCGTGCACGATGTATGAATGTGGAAGAAGCGAAAGAAATTTGTCAAGATCGTAGCAAGGAAAGAAGTGATCTCTGCCTACCCCTCTGGGAAACAGGCGTGATTTAATGTATGTAATGAGTATGTATCTTTTAATGCGAACTTGCTAGTAATTAATACAAATTACCATTAGCGCAATTTTCGCATTTACATATTATCAGCACCAATGACTCGGGTACTTGATTACCTATTAACTATACGTGAACTAAAACATAATGCGGTGAACGCATTGGGACATAATACGTTTATAGCTCACTGATTGGTTCAGTATTCCGTACCTATGCACACTTTCAGTGCTGGTGACACACCTAGCTTGATCAAATTACAAGCGATGGCTATTTGCTGGCAGTAGTGAACGGTTGACCCCAAGTTAAGTTAATAGCAGTTAAATATCAGGGGACAATCTCAAACCAATTGACCTAGCCCCAAACTAAGCTCTAGGCTTGTTCTATGGGTAGGTACAAGGCAACGATAAACTTACTTATATAGATAAATACTTTTCATCTCTCCTGTTCGGAAAGTTTAATTTGAATGGGTAGATAGCCGGGTGGAAAATTGCGTTTTCCTCTCTAGGGTGGAAAGTAATTTTTTTTAATAGTTACGATTGGCATGGAGTCTAAGATAATTGAGCTACGTCATACTAAAATCATTCATATATCTAAACTCGACTATACGTTAAACGACGTATTTATTACGATCTATAGGTTCATATTAAAATCATTTTACGACTGGTCTCTTTTTTTCGCATTTACAAAAAAATCAACATTTAAAATTATTCCTCTTATATTCTGCTGCCCGCCATAATGCCATGATAGCATATCATGACCATTTTTTCACGGTTCAGCATGGCCAGCTTAAAAATACACATACTGCCAACATTAGAAAAAATAATCGAGTTGGTCACGACCAAGGAGCAATACAACACAACACGGAGGATACAACACGGAGGTTGAACGCCGAACATCCGTTCGAAACAAGAAATTTGACATTTATTACGTCACGAATATATTCCATCTCTTTCTTTAGTTAGGGTAAGAATGAGGTGGAAGGTATTTGTGAAATATGAAAGAAAGAGATGGAATATTTAAATACGTAATAAAGGTAAAACTTTTTTGTTCGGCGCGGCGTTCAACCTCCTTGCTGGCTCCTTGGTTGTGACCTCGATTAAACTTTTCTAATGTTGGCAGTATGAGTATTTTAACTTTTTTCAAATTGTTCTAATTTTACTTTAAATTTTAACTGATTATTTTGAGTATACCTCTTTTATAAAATGTGCTTGTAGTATTTTACTTTCCTCACAGTCGAAATGAAAATTAGAGTGTCTAACTCGGGTGAAATTGCCCATTTCCCCTCGAACTATTGGCGCTCTCACTTCGTTCCAGCGCCAGAAATATCTCGGGTGAAATGGGTCACTTTCCACCCTTGGTTATCAATCTACTATACTTAAATACATAGGAAACACCCTAGACTCAAGAACAAATACTCGCGCTCATCACACTAATATTTGCCTGTACCGCGGATCGAACCCAGTACCGCTAGTTCGTAAGCAGGGTCGCTACCGATAAGGCTACCTCGTCGTCGAGTCAAGTGATTGCTAGTTGTTCGCAGTGAAGTGTGAATGTACCTAATTACTAAATGGGCGACTTCTTAGGACTTTCATGAGGTATATGAATCATACCAGCTTGTATATGACATCAATACATATGACTAGGGTTAGGACTTTTGGTGGCATATCGTGGTTCTAGAATCCATGGAGTCGCTATTTCCTAATTATTAAAATACATGCCACTTTGATTTTGACCTTCGGTTTTTAATATTTCAAAATTCATTTTTTTATTGAACCGCTAAGCCAATTTAAATTAATTTTGGTACGGAGGATATCTTTGCTCTGTGAAAGCCTTACAAACAAGCAAATATTAGTAGGTATGGATAAACTGAACTAAAAATATATTTAGTTCATTTTGAAATATGTCCATGCTGAAGGTCAAAATCAAAGTGTTACGTGTTATAATAATTAGGAAATAGCGACTCCATGGATTCTAGAACCACGATATGCCACCAAAAGTCCTAACCCTACATATGACACAAGCGTTTACTGCAAGAAAGAGGTCTTAAGAGGATTGTGAAACTAAAAAATTACATGCAAAATGCAATAACGTTTCTTCGCCCTTAAACCTAACCTAGTCCGATTTTTACGGTTTTTGAATATCTTGTAGATATAATGAAAATCGAGGTCAGTACGTTTTTCTTTCTAAGAAAATATTTCTTGGAAAGAAACAAATTAAATAGAACGAAATCGTACAGTACTCAACCTCAATAGTACATATTCAAAAATTGTGAAAATCCAACTTATTTTAGTGGGTGAGAAACGTTAACGGCCGGAGCTAAATTATTATAAGAATTTTTCGACAGCTACGCGATATGATATTGTCAGGTTATAATCCTTATAAAAAGTATTTTGGATTCGGTTTAACTATCCTAAGCGCGTATGAGAGCGAGTGACAATTAATTGTGAAAATTAATGCGCTTTCAAACCATAATTTGAAATCATTTAGCTTTTAGTAAATTTCACGCTATTTGGCAATTTATGCAATTTAGACTTGCCAGGCCAGTCACCGGCATTAAACGTGTTAAAAAGGTGTCTTACGTCACGTGACGTGACGATTATTCACGCCCCGCCGGCGGGGTGGTCGACGACACGGAAATTATGACGTCATTAATTCAGCTTGTGTCGCAAGCTTCAGAAAAAAACAATGGTTGGGCTTGTGTATTATTTGGATGCGACTGCATTAAGTTGTGTCACTGAACATGTTTTTACGAGGCGGCGTAAGCACACGAGCAGTGTTTTAAGTATTTTGGTATTATGATTTCAGGAATACATGAAGGGAAACATTCTAACGTCACTTAAACGTAAACTCATGGACGTGACAATTCATTCACGGAGCTCAGATCGAGAATTCTGCCCGTAAGGTTTGTTATAGACCTATGGGGACTATTTTAACTGGGTGCACTAGCCGTCCCCGGGCAAGTCTAAATGGAGCGAAACTGCTACAGATTTCACATCATGTATGTAACTTAAGCTAAAGATGAAGCTTCAAAAAGGTTACGAGCGAAGAGCGCCGCTTAAAATGGAAGTTTCGGCACTTTTCCCGTTTTTCCGATTGAAAGACTATGGGAACAGATTCTTCTTCTTCTTATCCTCGTGCCGCCCAGGGCAAAAAAGTTGTTAATCGAAATCAGTACATAGATATATATATAAAAAGTTTAAAATATGATTTTTAGAAGGCCTTTTAAAAGGCCTCTGGGCGGCAGGAGGTTATAGTGCCTCTCCAACTAGTGAAGGTTGGCAGTCAGCTCCGAATATTTCTCTCGGTATTTGGCGAGGTTGAACAGCTCCGCTGCACTTGTGATTCCAGTCCATTCTCGAATGTTTCGCAGCCACGATTTCTTTCTGCGCCCCACAGCTCTTCTTCCAGCAACTTTGCAGATTGTCGGTGATTATTCCTCCGTGGTATGTCCGATTTGAAATTTGTTCCTGACATCTCTAATAGTTTGGGAGGAGTATGCGGACAAACGAAATCGGGTAGAAATAGAGCAACGCTCACTTCGTTCGCTTCACTCCAATTAATAGACCACATGAGGAATACAATACTACTCTCTAAAACTTAAATAGCTAATGTAGCCCAAGCAGCCTCCAAGCTTAAATGGAAATGGGTGGCATGTCTGTCGCATGCCGAAGGAAATATGGGTTAAAGTGTGCATCAAATGGTCCCACACAATATAATCCGGCGTCGCGGCAGATCAAGGCAACCTTGGCGAGATGAGATTGATGCCATCCGTCAAGACTGGTGGGACACTTTGTGGAAGGACGGGAGGTTGGTTTTTACCTAGCAATGGGACATTGCAGACTTAAATCATTTAAAATTAAAACACGCAATTTTAAATTATATATATAAAACACTTGACTCCGCAGCGCTTCTGTCTCAGTCTTATGACATCTTAGTTTTGACAGAAAAGGAACAGGCGATCTGTTTCACTCGGTCAATCCATATAGCTTTTGAAATGTTATCGTATTTTCAAAGGCTGAGTTAATAACAATACTTAAACACGAGAAAAGCAATATTTTTTGACATAGTAGAATAATAGAAGGCCTGAAAAATTACACATTTAGTAGGCAAGACACTCACAAAGTAACACTTATTGAGCAAACATCCGTCACCTTACCTGTTGACCCGTCAGTGCGTAAAAACTATTTATTATATCGTGTCTTTCACGTCGGTCGCTTATTACGACATAGTAAAGCTTAAGTCATATCATAGGCACCTAACGCCGTATAACACTGAACATTTATGTCAATTTACAATTTTCAATAGAAATAAGATTTACATTGAATGACTAACGAAGCATGTTTTATTAATATTACGCTGGAAATTAGAGATTAATCATTGATTTGGCGAGATTAACTATCAAAGACGGTATGATCCAATCAGATTATAATAGGATTCTGCGTGGGTAGTTCCCACGCAATACGGTAATTAACACATTTTGAGGCTAACATTCTAAGGTACAATAAAAAGGTCATATTCATGTAAATATTTGACACATATCTATGCTATCGACGCAGTTAACCCAGTTGGTACTGAATCTGCCTACGAAGCTAGTGTTCCCGGGTTCAATTCCCGGTCAGAGCAAATATTTGTGTGATGAGCGCGATTATATGTTTCAGTCTTCGTAGTTTCCTATATATTTAGGTATGTATTTCTCTGTATACGTATGTTTGTCGTTGTCTAATGTCTAGTACCTACTCTTAATACGGCTACATAAGCATACCTGTGCTGACTCTGGGCACATATAGGTACATACTAAAGTGATGTAGCAAAATATTTTATCGATTATTCTTATCGATGTTATTGATTCAACATAAATTCTTCGTTTTGAAATAAAAACAATAAGCAAACTAAAACATGTACTTATTTCTTTATTTAAAAACAGTTTTCATAGTATACAATTAATATTTTTTCCATGTTCATCGGTATTAAGGATAGCCGTCAAGGTGAAAATATCCACTTTAAATTACTGAACATTCACAGCAAACTGAACATCAACAACGTCCACAGAGTGGTCAACGGGGCATTGTTAAAATAATTAAAATGACTCAAAGCCGAATTCCCATTTATGTTGTTATTGAAATTTCCTCACCTTTTATATTACTATATATATACATATACATACATATTATAATACTGTTTAATTTTTCATGGTGTCGTAAACAGTGTTTTTTCTAGAACCATCCTTAACTTTTTGTAAATAGTTTTGATTGAAATGACATCCGCATACTTTTATTATCTTAAGAGGTTACAAGCCCAAACCTTAATTTGCAACGTCAATTTAAGTTATATTCTGTTTTTATTTGTAATTTTTTAAAGGTTTCAGAAACGTAAGGTTCTATGTAAAACAAGCGAAAACCGATAAAATTTATTCGAAGATTATAACCCGATTAATGACGTATTCAAAAGTTATTACCATAACTTCAAGAACAAGCGATTCTCCCAATAAGCAGTTTGCCCTAAATTTCCCAAGTTAAAGTTAACGAGCCCTACCTAACGGTTCCCATCTCTTTAAATTAAAAAAGTTATCACGTTACTTGGTTCAAAGATAGCTGGGTTAATGGATCTTCATAAAGGCCAAGATTAAAAAGATGAAAAGTATAGATTATAAATCACATACTACCACGTTATCAACTTGAGACTAGTACATTATATCGATGAAATCATACAAATACATGAGATGTATACATGTAAAATACTTTATTTTAAAAACAGAAAAATAACAAACAATAAAATAGACAGAGGCACAAAAGGTTTACGCAGGCGAGGCTCTTGCAATTAAACTTTAAGCGATGGCGTTATTTAGCCTGTTTTAGTATCCCACTGCAGGGCAAAGGTCTCCCCACTTCTTCACCATTCTTCCCTACGGATTGATTTTCTATCGACATGCAATATTATGGCTTTATTATTCATCATCATCATCATCATGTCAGCCGAAAGATGTCCACTGCCGGACATAGGCTCTCCACTCAGACCAGTATTGTGCTTTTCGCATCCACCGCGTTCCCGCACACTTACAAGGTCGTCACTCCATCTTGTTGGAGGCCTACCAACAACAGCTCGTCTCCCGGTCCGCGGACGCCACCTCATTATTCATACGTGAAGCGTTAACCTATTATTCAGTTAAAGAGTGCTTTGCAATTTTCTACCAAATTTTAATGTTACAAACACAACAATACTATCGGGGACTTGGTAGAAGCGCGCGGAGCTAGCCCCATGTGCTACTGTTTATTCCACTAGAGTAAATACTCTTTAACCGAATAATTGTCCTCGAGAAATGATATTCATAGACGTATTTCCTCAATAAGGTCATGGTGATTATCTAAAACTCAACATAGACGAAATACACCTAGTTAAAACAAGGAGAGAAAGCCATTAATGAGAAAAAGGAACTCCCGACAAAATACCGACGGTACTTTTAGAGATGATAACTCTCTGTTTAAACTGTAATCACATTCGAATCAGTTCATACGTGTGGAATGGGAACCAGCGTTAAAGCTAGAAGCTAATCCTGTCACTTTGCTGATTGGTAACAATTACGCAGGCGGCGGGCGGCGGCTCGTCGTGCGTGGATCTATCTTAACTATACTCCTAGTTTTCAAACAAACTTTCTCTTCTAATTTGTCAAAGGTTTTTAATGTATTTGTATAATTTCTTCACATTTTTTGAGAAAAGCATTATAATATATGCCTTGGCGGAAACTTTAACCGCCTCTGCGCCTAAATCGCGTAAAACGAAAAGTTGCGAATAAAAAGTAAGCTCTAATAATAAAGCTGATTATGTATGTATGTATGTGCTAATAAGACAACCTGTTTGACTCACTATAATATAATCTTTATTTTATTTTCTTGTACCTATATCCATTTTTGGTGTATGTGGTATTCAATAAAGTGTTTTGTACTTTAACTAAAGTAGGTTATAGTGGGTTTATCAATAAAGGAAGTAATTATTTTACACCAATACCAAACAAGAATTAAAACTTCCAAATACAGGTACCTAAATAACAAAAGTTGAAAGTTGTTATATTTTACAATTAAAAATAGATATTTTTAGACATTTCAAATGTAGCAAAGTGCAAAAGCACTTGAAAAACCTTGAGGTTCAAGTAAATTCGGTATGACTAGCATCCAGTAAGGGAAAAGTGCAAACCCGCACGCTTATTGCCTTACACAATTGCAATCGTTTTCATTTTGACAGTCCGAAGACGAATCTGCTTTAAAAATGAAAACAATTGTTCCACTTAAAAGTCGATTGCGATGGCGAGTACGTTAGGCAATAGGCCAGCTAAACGCCTTTTCAAGCTGATTTAATCCGTCAGTCAACATCTCTTTTGCGGTAATATCATCTATGTAGAGATGTTTATTACGCTGATGTGTGTCGCAAGCTTAAATCCACGTTAAGGACTAACGAGCCGTAAGCTTAACCTGGTTACTATGGCAACCGGAACTAATTGCCTATCGATCCTGTGATGGATGAGTCAGGAAAACGTCCTTTGATGGCTGTACTTCTCATACTAAACTTGATACTGCCAGTGGCTATACGTACAATGTGTAGGTAATTCTTTTTTATTGCAGTTTAATATGGACCTTTTATATTCGTGCAAAGTGAACGATGTGTTGATTTTAGTGCGCCGTATAAGTATTTACTGGTCAACAAAATTTTAGTTTTGTAATTGTTATAGTTCCTAAGAAAAAGTAAGTCTGACGTACAGACAGACGTCTGTACGTCAGACTTACTTACGGACATGGCGCAACTAAAAAAGTTCTTAGTTTGACTACAGAATTAAAAAAATATAACAACATCATTGAATGAAGTATCGAACTAAAAATAATGTTCCCTGATCCCGACACGGATTTACTATTTTTCATGGAACAAATGACGCGTGGCGTGGCATGCGAATTGCCACGTGAACACGTTGAATGTCCTCAGTCGTGCGGAACCGCATCTACCCACACCATTTAATAATGGAGACAATATGTATTACATACATACATACCTTCACTCTTTCATTCCCTGGTAGTGGGGTAGGCAGAGCTACAGAATTACCAACAACTCTAAAAACTTGTTGATAACTCTATAACCAAAATTTGCACAATTAGGCTAAGATGTTCAACAGTGTATATTAGTGACAGGTAGCAAGCCCATCGCCTAACAGTACTACAAGCTTTTATTCCCTTAGTTGCCTCTCTGTATTCTCTTAGTTATATGTATTATTGCTTTAATAAGCGCGAATGAGTGGATGTTTTCTATGAATTAAAAAAATATTCTCTCGATATAATTACCTATGATTATACACATCCATAAAATCATAACTTACCATTAATTCGTTAGAACTCTGTAACTGTGGTTGTATTTTAATGTTAAAATTAATGTATTGCATGTCATTAAAGTATCGATTATCGATGTGATTGCATAGTAATGTTCACATTAGACCGATACGGTCACTGATTAGCAAGAACCATTAAGATACAGAACAACCACAGATACAGGTTTCTCACATATGAGTATAGTAGAAAACTTATGATATGCATGTAGAATGTAGATAAGGTTATGTATGCGACTGTTCACAAAATATATGCAATAAAACACTCGTGTGATCTTATTATGAAACTCTCCTTTCAGCTCGTTTCATAATACCACACTTGTGTATTATTTAATGCCTCTCATTATGCACCAGTCACATAAAAAATAAACTACAATGATCGTTGCATAGTACATATAACCAAGGATCGGAAATTCGGATCGATATTTACCTAAAGTTGGCAAAATCCCGGAAAAAGATAGGCAAACATGGCGTCGGCTTCTTAAATTTTATTTTTATAATTTAAGTTCTGGGATTCTACAAAACGTTAATATAATAATTACTTTACATGTAGGATAAAACATTCTGTTTTGCTCCTATAAATTCGTTAGGTTAATAAGTTACAGGTAAATTAAATAACATTTGGTTAAACATATACATGGAAATTAACTTCAAACAGTTAATATAAATAAATAATTATGAATTAATGCCTGTGTAATTTATTTATTTTGAAATCCCGGAAATTTTATATGAATTATATGATTGAGTCCACCTCCATACAACTGAACAACAAAGCCGGCGCGAAAGTATAGGTAAATATCGATCCGAATTTCCGATCCCTGCATATAACACAAGCCTAGAGCTTAGTTTGGGATTAGGTCGATTTGTGTGACCGAGGAGAGTGGCTTGCTAAGGAAGAGGCCTACCATACAGTGGGTTAATACAGGCTGATTGGATAGATGGATATTGAATTGAGGTAGGCGAGGAGCACGATGCATTTGCCTGTGTTAGAGGAGGCACAGGTTCTCATAGAATAATATCAACGTAGCAAATTCGGGCCAGTTTTAGTGCACTTCGCACTTTAGGCGCAAAGTTGTAGGTAGAAACAACTGCGTGCATCTATCATCGGTGTGAATATTGTAAGGACTAGATTGTGTGCAAAATAATACTTTATATGCTATAGAAGGGGAAACGCAGTAAGCACATTCGTCCTTTTCTTATCTTATCGTATCTTATCATATAGATGGCTTCTTGCGGATACACTTCGACCCCTTTAGGATGTTTTGTGTAATTACCCTCTTACACACTCAGTTGTTTGGATGTGCAGGTTTCCTCACAATGTTTTTCCTTTACCGTAAGAGCATCGGGCCCCTTAAGCTACTAACTCTTTTCAAATTCGACTTACTAAACGTTATTTTAAAAACATTCTGAGCTCAGGCAGAACCGCTGACATAAACTAGTCATTTTAAAATTACATTTAAATATTCGCTGCAAAGTTCTCGAAACAAGGATTGAAATTGTCTAACCTTTAACTTACCTCAGTAATAAATTCAACTCAAAGTAATACGTGAACAAGAGAAAGCTTTCGTGCTCATATTGTATTAATGCTGCCCGACCGCCAACTAGGTACTTACACTGTTATTTGCTAACTGAAGATAAAACTTTGCATTAAACAAATGAAATAAATTGTTATTTATTATGTTATTAGCAAACTAATGGGGACTTAAGACAATAGCGGCGAAATAAAGGTAGCCTAGGTTAGGTGATGTGGAAGACCGATCTAAAGATATCACTACGAAAAGTGTAGACTGAGGGCTTAATGTGGCCGCGTTTATCGCGTGACAAAATGTGGATAAAACCCGTGTGATAAAAGAGTGACGAATGTTTTATCTACATTTTGTCACGTGACAAAAGCAACCATACGATCCCGCGGGTTTTAACACGGGTTCCGTAGGTACTCAAAGGGAGCCGTGCGACCGTCCGTCTAGCCGTATGTACATACACACACTAGCAAATGTTGTCCGCGACTTGTTTGTCGCTCGGATCTCCCTTTCTATCTAGTCAGTAACGATAAAGACGCACTGAGCGACAAGCGAGAAAATACAATTTGAGCTACTTTTAAGGATATCTCTAGAACTGTAATCCTGTCTTTCTTACTAAAATATAAAATATATTGATTATTTCTTTCTTTTATCTTTACGGTTTAACGACTTAATGGACTGACGTACAATTTCAGTACCAATAAGAATTGATCTGTTCTCGAGAGAATAGCGATAAATGGCTTAAGTGAGAAATTAGATAAACCATTGTAGTGACTGACAGACAGACAGACAGAGAAGGCTTAGAAATAGGAAATAGGGTCCCGGCACCCGATGGGAACGGAACCCTAAAAATGAATGTAATGCCCATACAACAAACCTAAACTAGGTGTTTACCATGTAACATTTTAGTAATGTTAAATATTCAAATAACCTATTATAACTATCCAATGATCCTACCCTCGTCGCGGTGCAGAATCTATCTGTCAGAAACTTCTAGTTAAACCCTAGTCCATTTCTAAACGGGATCGGAGTACCTTCATTATCGTTGACAGCATTTAATACTTTATTTTGTGTGACTGGCTGTAAGATAATGGACCCAGACCCAAGAGCATTAGCTTATTGTTAACATAGTTAGCTATTGAATAAGTAATAACAGAATAAATCTAGACTTTTGTTTAAAATAAGTCAGAGAGTTCTCCGCTTTTGTTTTGTTTTAGAAAAGGTCGATGGCCTAGCTGTATTAGCTTAAGTCGTGATATCTTTAAAGCATTCGATATTAGTTCTTAGGTTAACGTATTTCGTCGGTGAAACTGCAAAACCACGTAAGTAACATTTGAAATAAGAAGCAAAATACAATTTTTTTATGATTTAGTAAGGTTTATTTTGCTCTATCTTAAATTTGTTAATTACGCGGCCTTGCAGTATTACCGACGATTTGATATCTTGAGACTGCTTAGAGTTTACATGAAATAATATCTCCAGATATTATTATTATCTGCAGTAAATTATTATTATTACTAACCCAATTAACTAACCCAAAAAATGACTGACTGTTGAGTTTCTTCAGGCGTTTCTTTTCAGCAATGGTCTCCTCTTGGGAAGTGCTGGTAGATTTTCGACGTGTAAAATGCCCGTGCGGCCTACTTAAATACTGAATAAACATCTTACGTCTTTTTATCTTTGTAATTAAAACATCAAGTATAACTATTAGGCACTTAGACTAGTTTGTAGTAACCCTGCCTACAAAGCTAGTATTAGGTTTGATTACGGGTGAGGGCAAATATTTGTGTGAAGAGCGGAGTATTTGTTCCTGAGTCTTGGATGTTTTCTATGAATTTAAGTATGATTTATCTATGAGAATTAGTTTATTTTTTGCTGTCTAGTACCCATAGTGTAAGCCTAGAGCTTATTTAAGGACTATTAACTTTACTATTAAGTAGAAACTCTGAACATAATTACCTCCCTTACTTCCAAAGCCGATAACTATAATACGGCTCAATCGATTTTTATCAAACTTAATTATATCCATCCCGGTTAACTAGAGTTTTTATTAAAAAAAAACACTTTCAAATCAGTCCATCCATTTAGGAGCTACGATGCAATTCATGCAATAGACATACACTACTACTAACACACTCACTTTCGTACCTTGTCGCTTTAACGCCTTCACAGATTAGTGAAGCCGTTCAAACATGACGTTAAAGTGACAGAGCTTCTTATACGGCCGATCGTACATGGTAAATCTACAAATTTATCTAATTTAACTACATATACGTATATACTCATTTATTTATTTATTTATAGCTATTCATTGTTAACATAACCTAAAATAACGTATACTCATAAATCTCGTTAAATTACCCGCCGACACACGCATTGCCTTTTTGTTCTTATCCCGGTAAGAAAGATGTTTTCCTCAGAGGGAGAAATCAAATTAGCCTTTTTGCAGGAAGGGCACGGAATTTACTTTTGCGTATAAACGATGTCGTCATGAACTATAATTTATCATGTCTTTGCCAAGGGCACACTATCGGGTAAGCCTGTTATAAGGCTGTCATTTGTTCAGAAAATTGAGGGAAAGACGTTTAGTTTTTTTGTTAAATTACGTGTGAAATGTGAAGTGTTTTAGATTATAAATAATAATAAATATCAAGCGACGATCTCACACAAATTGACCCAGTCCGAAACTAAGCTCTAGGCTTGTACTATGAGTACTAGACAACGATTTAAATAATTATGTAGACAAATAAATACTTCAATTCATAGAAAACATCAAAGACTACCAAAAAAATACCCGTGCTCATCACAGCAATATTTCCCCATATCACGAAACGAACCCGGGACCGCTAGCTTCATAGGCATGGTCACTACCAACTGGGCTATCGCGTCGTAGATTAGTGTTTAGAAGCGGTAGTATCTTATCTTAGTACGGGGTCCGTCCAGATCAATACCACCATGTAAACCATTAACCCACCGCCAAACAGCGGTGTTCGCATTGGTCTATTAACTTAAGCAACCCGTGAAATAACTAGCATAGAGATATTCCATCTTAGTCCTCAGGGTTGGCAAAACATTTGAAGTCATAGGATTACAGTTTTGTGAACGTAGTCTTGAGAATATAATTAGTCTATGGCTCTCAGATCCCACTTACCTTTTTACTTATAAGTACCAGCGTGGACTTTAGTGCCGGGGGGGCTATTATGACTTAGCTATGCAGTTCAGTTCACGATGAGAGAAAAGGATAGAGCTATATAACTGCTAATAGCTCTGTCTTTTACTCTCCTTAATCCTCACCTTAATACACCCCCCTGGGTTCAGATTCTACATGGAAAACATTGCTTACGACGTGTTATCAACGTTTTGATAGCTCTTATTTACTTTACAGTAATGGCGACTGAGTTAAAAACAACAAATTGGTTTTGCCGTGTTGAATAAAGTAGTAGATACGCGTAAGAAAGATAAAATAATAGAGACAACCTTGTGGTCTTGCATTTATTGGGCTTAGGGAGGGTTTTTATTGCTTACATTTGTCATGGTTAAGGACAACAGGGTCAAGTTTGTTGTTGGTAACATTCCATTTTATTCTGTTGTTTTATTGTTTTTTTTTTTATTAATCTCTCTAGTGCGTAATTGGAGCTTTCTTTTAGAATATTTAGGTCTATATTAGATAGGTTTTTTCTTAAAATGCTCTATCGACCTTTTCCTTTGAATATTAAAAAATAACCACTTGATGTATTAGTGTCCTTATTTCTATTACAAAGTTATTTATGTCTAATACAGAATTCAACAATAATACAATTAAAAAATAAAACTAAACGTATTTAAATTAAAATAAAACTAAGCTACTCAAATATTAATAGTAGATTGTTCAACAAGGGACTAAAACAAGCCATGACACGAGATGTTTAGCCTCGCGAGCCAGCTTGCGAGCGAGGGTGGCTGTAGTTCGAGTGTCATTATGGTTGTTTAGTCTCGCGTTAAACACTCTACTTTTCACTTTGAATGCGAGGAAAAAAACGACGTTCTAAACAAAATTACAACATTTATTATAAAAAAGTTTCTAACAATGAAAACTAACAATTAGGTATCTTATTATTACTATCGTTAATCTAACATTAATAAAATAAAAGTAGCTAACCAAATCTACGATATATTAAAAGTGCAATTATACCTTATTCTTTCGTTGATGTTTTACATGCTTGCATATTTAGCCAACAGATTCAAACTTGGAAACCATTTTAAAAGTAATTGGACCACGCATAATAAAAGAGTTCGGCCTTAATATGATTAAATAGATTCATATTCGTAATAATTAATCGTGTTTCACGAAATTAAATCCTTTTTTTTTATATATTTGCACAGTTGTCATTTTGAGGTTATTTCGACACCCAAAAATATGGTCCATACACAATCACTGAAAATGGCGATAATCCTCCATTCACAAACACCGTGATTGGTTGTTTAGGGGTTTCCAAAGTAAATTAAAAAAAAAATACTTTAATCCCTAGAGATTAATAAGGAGCTTTAGTCCCGATTCGCAGAGATTTAAGTAGCATTTTAAGAGCATGAGAAGTGAAAAGATATAAATATCAATGATGAATGTATGAATGTAACAAAAATCCAAAAAATATTATTTTATCAAGTTACCTGAAAACAAAATAAAACGTTTATTGATACACTTTAATGGTTATTTAAAACTCATAAAGCAGTCTTTAAAACTTATTTAATAAAAAAGTCGTTCAAATTAAAACCATTAATTGGAATCAGCGCATTTTGCGTAAAAACATTAATTGCCCATTTCTGCTTCTTCAGCGCTGAGCATAAAAAAATCACTCTTTAATTACTATTTCGTCAAATTCTACAAATTTAAGAGAAGGGGAATTTAATTTATGCTATAAGGAATACGAGAGGTAACGTTTTGATTTCTCTAGGCGCCTAGGAAAAGCAATAATAACAATAAAATAATGAAAAATAAGAGATTTAGGTACTTTGTATTCTCTATTTGGCATTTACTACATTATATAGAAAAAAAAGGAAAAAGAAACCCATACATTTTCAGGATCTTTCCATGAATCACTAACACTCATTTGATCGAATGCATAATAAGATCGAAAGCTAATTTCTGCTGAAACCTGATTGATTTTAGGTTATTTTTCGAATGTGTTGCGTACGTTAGGTTAGACCTGCGACCACCAAAAAACTATAATTCCTACACGTGTAAATACCTTCTATGATAATGACCAGAAACAAGAGGGTATAAGCACACAGTGAAAACAAGACTAGATCGTAACAAACAATGATACAAAGTCATAGAGGTCAATTTTAACTTAGTACTTTTCTACTTAAAAGATTGTGAAGTTAAAAAATTCTATACAAAATGCAAAAAGTTTATCTACCCTTAAACCTAGTCCGATGTTTACGATTTTATAATATGTTGTAGATATCATGAAAAATCATGTTTGTACGTTTTCCTTTCCACGAAAACACTTCTAAGAATGAAACAATTAAACAAAAACTAAAAACAATAACGTACAGCCCCTAGGTCTTTATAATAACTACAACTTATTAAAAAATCGTAGAAATGTTCGTTTAGAAATATTGCAGAAAAACGAAAACAAGTACGTTGGCTGGCCACTTAGCTATTCTCTTCGATGAACCACGTGACCAATTCGTGATCTCATACATTTGACAGCCATAGAACAGAAAAGCGAAAACGGCGTTTGCCTCTTGTCTAGGCCCCAAGGTCGAGAAACGTTAACGGCCGGAGCTAAATTTGTATGGAATTTTTTGACAGCTACGCGACTTAATCGGCGCTAATTGTCGGATTGACTAAAAACTTTGTAGGGTTATACAATTTCGATGCGATACAAAAACAAAGAACCATTGAGTTAGTATGACAATGGAGATGGACAGTGGTCACAGAAGACCTTCCAAGTTTGGACCCATTTGATTGATATTTTGATACCGAGTTTATTATCAATATATTTGTTTACTATTTTAACTTTAAAGTTATTTAAATAGTTTATTCACAAGATACTTAACAAGATACTTTTTACCAGAAATTTCACTAGACATGAATATCGACGCGATATTTCTAAAGGTAGTTAAATACGTCTGGCCTTTGACGCCGGCAGAAAAAGCCAACCTGTCACTTGCAAGAAAATGCTGAATTCGATTAAACTTTCGCTTCACATATGTTGGAGATTGTTTAACAGAAAACCAATTAATATAAGGGAATATCAATACCTACACATTCATCCGTATTTATTCAGAAAATTAGGTATGAAAGCGTAACAAATACAAAGACGGACAAACTCTCTTTATATTTACAATACTCTTATTTGATCCCAAACCTTATCTTATTTTATTTACTTACAAACTTATCTAATTAAGGATATTACGTCGTATCGTAAACTAATTTTAGTTTTATGCTTTCCGAAGGAGCCAAAAAACGGGCTCCCCAGATTACTTAGGTCTAAAATATATTTAATTAAGAGGTGCGAGGCAATTAACTAAAATGAAAAGTAAATTCTGAAATAGGTACGCTATCGTTTGGTGTTATTTTTAAGCGTAATGTTATTTTACGCATTATTAAATTAGGCGTATTTATTTTACACAGCTGTTACTAATTAAAATGAATTATTACGCACCTAAAGCAAAAATTATAACACATATAAATATGCCCTCTCTTAGGTTGCTTCTGCCCTCATAATCTAATAAGCACTATCTCAAATTAAATAGGCAAAGCAAATTCAGTCCTTTCTCGATTGTAATAAGGATGCATGTGATACGGGAGCTTTGTCTGAGATACCGCCATTCGTCTTAGCAGGGCAGACTTGTGGTTCCACAAAACACTGTCACCGAGCAGTGGATCTGTAGTTCCTTTAAACAATTACGTATTTGTTTGATGAAATAATATTAACACAGTAAATAATTAATCTAAGATCGCCGACGCGGTTAGCTGGTGGGGATAATGTAGCTAGGATTCCCGGGATCGATTCCTGGTACGAGTAAGGACGTGATGAGAGCATGTATTTGTTCCTGAGCATTGGTTTTTTTTTAATATTCAAGTATTTTTTTGATGGATGGTCAACGAAACCACTCCAAATTCACCCATCAGTCGTCCAATTTTCCAATGGTTCAAGCAAAAAAAAAGCTTGGTTGCTTCTTTAAAAAAATGTAGGTGTTATGCATAAGCTTAGCATCTTGATTCCGTAAGAGCCTGGCAAGACGTTAGATACATCAACTAATATGTTAGTTTGAATCACTATAGAACATGCTGCTGTTACTATCAGCTTTGGTTGATATAGCTATTACTATTGTATTCATAACTCGACAACTGAGAGAAAATATCTCTTGGTTTGCTGTCATTTTTTCAGTGTTCGGACGCAGCAGCGGTTTGTTACGTCAATTCTTAGTGGCACTTCCAAGGAATGGAATGCTTTCCCTGTGTCTGTATTCCCAGAATCATATATAACCTTATTGTTATTAAGGCAAGTCTGAACTAGGGCTCCTGGTCGTGTCCGTGTTTCGTGTACCCGTAGCCGAATCTCCGTTACCGAGTAACACGGCAACGGAGATCCGGCCCGTTCGACACGTGAAATTCGGCTACGTGTAATTAAGATACGTAGCTCCGTGTTACACGGAGATACGTTTCTTATTTACACGTAGATCCGATCCGCCCGTGACCGTGACGTTTAATGAAGATTTTATACACTACATATACCACTAATTACTAAAAAGAAAAATATAACTAAAGTTTGACAAATAAAAATAAACTAGAACACATATCACATATCTAATAAGGCTCCGTTCGACAAGCTTTCATTCAATAACCGTGCGGAGCGGAGCCGGAGCGGAGCCGGAGCCGAGATCCGCAGATACGTAGCCGAACGCAGACACGGATACGTATCTTGGCGTGACCGTGTAGTTCGGGAACTTAGCACCGCCGGTGCTAAGATCACGGAGCTACGGTTCCGCGTGTAACACGGATATCAGGACCACTAGTCTGAACAGCCTTTTTTCTGGATAAGCGTGTAACACTTTCGAACTCCTTGTCATTTAACACCAAGCGAGAATTAGGCCATATGGGATTAAAAAAATAGGGAAGAGTAGCATCTAATTTTATACAGTAAATGAAGTTACGCGCAGAGGCTAAAATGTTACAAACTTTGTCGAAAAACTCAGATAAATCAATAATTCTTGTTTTATATTTAGTCGTAAGAGGCGACTAAGGGATTAAAGGCTTGCAACCTGTCACTAATATACACATCGTAAACATCTTAGCTTGTTTTTGCAAAATGTGGTTATAGAATTAACAACAAATTGTTAGAGTTGTTGGTAATTCTGTAGCTCTGCCTACCCCACTCTGGGATGAAGGCGTGATGGTATGTATGTATATATTTAAATATTTAATAAATCTAAATCAAATCAAAAGCACCCGAAACCGACGTACGTGCATGAAGAGAGTGATGAATTTTGAGGAACCGAAAGCTGTATGTTTAGACCGGTGCACCTGGGTTAGGTTCTGCCTTCCCCATTGGGAAGCAAGCGTGAAGCTATGTACGATTATGTCTACATAATTATGGGTTCTGAACAACAACGCACACTATGCACAGTCTAATCAAATGATATTGAAATCTGTTCTATTGTATCTGTAACTATTATACGGTGACACAGGCGTGAAGGTATGTTTGTTTATGGCAACAAGTATCTCGGTGTTCGATCACCGTCCAATATCCCAGTAAGCAAGTACATACAGGCATTATACGAACACTAACTAACCGAGTTTGAATCACAGGAATATTGCAGATTAGGCATTCAAATATCGGGTTGACCTAGATTGCCTGTATTTGTTTTATTGTCTACGTATATAAATAGAGGATCGTGTCAAATGGCCAGTGAGCGAGAAACTGCCGGAACTAATATTAGGAATACAGTCTGAAATAGTTTTCATACCATCTCTCTATCTCGGTTTCTACTTCTAGTCCCTCTCACTATTGTGGTTTGACAATTATTTTTTTTAAACATTTTTCAATCGCTCATAGGTTCACTGAAAGAGACCCCTTAAAGTAATAAATTCACCTTTAGTATTTTACATACGTACATACGTAAATTATAATTATGATTAATCAATAAATAATTTCTTACCTATTCCTAATTATGAGACTTTGTGCAGAGCACTAAAAACTACAAATATTTCCAATTCAGCCCAAAACCTTGAGCTATTTTAGTTAAAAAAAGTCTTGACAGATCAACGGGCAGACAGATAGACGGAACACCAATTAATCTTGTAGGGGTTTCCGTTTTTCAGTATTTGGTAGGGATAGCATTGTAACGAAAAGTAACTTCTCAAATTGTGAAAGTTTCTCATGAGAAATTCTCGGAAATTTCTAAGAATATATTTCAATTTTATATAGAAAGAGAAAATGCTCGCAAATGTTTCCAATAATATTTTCAGTAATTTCTTGAGAAGACTTCTTAACTTCTGAGAATGTTCTGCAACTTATTCATCGCTGGGTAGGGACCACTAAAAAATATTTACTTCTTAAAAACTCATTTATAACTAGTGTTAACCTTTCTTGTAAAATAATATACAAAAAAAACACAATCCACACAAAAAGGTACAGTCACCAGCATAAATATATTACTATGGACAGCCGTGCAAAAACAAATGATGCTCCATTGGGCTCATAAGTATGTGACGACATTACCTCGGTAAAAATATGTGATGCTTTTAGTACGGCATAAACATCGTTACATCGTAACAGCATAAATATCGGATCGGGTCGCTCAAAAATAAATGATGTTCCATTGGGCTCATAAGTAAGTGATGATATTACTTTGGTAAAAATATGTGATCAATGCTTTTTGGACGGCATAAATATCGTTACACTGCATCAGTATAAATATCGGATCGGCTCGATCAAAACTATTTGATTACCTAGAAAAATCAAAATTATGTGACCATCTCTCACTGGCATAAATATATCCAGGTCGCCACACCGGTAACATCTATCTGGGGGTCCTCACGGTAACATTGTAATTGCAACCTTGTCGAATAACTATAGGGTGCCTTTTATGTTTAGTATTATGTCCTCGATTGAGGACCGGGGGATAAATGCTGGTCTAAAATCATTATTAACTTAAAACAAATAATAAGGCACAAAATAAAAATAAAAATTAAACCCGAAAAGAAAATAAAAAGTGTTATCTCTATGTATTCGACTGAGATTTGAACCCGTGATCTCTGCTTAGAAAACCAACGAATGCTACTGAGACCACAACCAACCCCTGACAAGTGGCTCTAAATTTGGCTTCAATTAGCTTTCGCTATGATGTGTCAGGCGTTTCGACGATTCTGTTGAAAACAAAATAAGTTACAGTTGACCGAGAGGCATCTGTCAAATGATTGAAGAGAAAAACGTGAGATAGACATGCAATGACAAGTCTGCACCGTTTTCGTGAATTGTCAAATCACTTTACACAATTTACGTCTCTTTGCCAGCCAGGAAGGTAAGAATCGTTTTTGCAGATCGACTTCATATTTTTGAACCTCTCAGATATTATTATGGGTACCCTCTATGACGTCGAATGTATAGTGACGCCGAATTTTGTTTTCGCATAATTTTTCTCCAGCTTAAAGGTAAAATGTTTTTTCTCAAATATGCTCGGAAAAAACGGTTTTCCGATTGAAACACAAGGACGGAAAGAGCCTCATTTTACTCCTAGGAGTAAAAAAACCATATGAAAACACTTTCCGTCCATGTCCATATATTTCTTAAAAATGCTGTCAATTTGCATACAAAATCAAAAGGACCAAGACAAAAATTCCAAACAGCCAAGGTAACTGCTCGCTTTTTTAGCACAGTGCGTGTGTTTCTTTTCGAATTTGCATTCCAATGTCTATGGTTAGTATTTAAAAACAATTGACAGTCGGTAACATTCGTTCATTCTGCATAATATAATTGTGAAACCGAATATTAAACTATTTGTTGTGTGAAATACTATAAAAAATGAGCTCAAGCGACGAAAGCGACTAAATAGGTACCACTCCGCCTATATTAAAATCTGAAGCTGCCTCGGTTAGGCAAAACCTGCTTCCCGCTAAATCTAAGGAAAAATATAACCGAACTTATGACCAACTTATGCTGTGGAGGGCAAACAAAAATGTAAATTAAATTACTTGCTTTTTAGAAATGTATTTGTATTATTTCCTCACATGTTTGAGAAAAGCATTATGTATGCCTCGGCGGAAACGAGGATTTCCTGACTCGTATTTTAGCAGGCCTCGCTGTTGCTCGGCCTGCTAACCACCTCGTCAGGAAAACCCTTACTTTCCGCGCCTAGGCAACAATGTACTATTTTTTCTGTAATCCTTGTAGAATAGGTACTAGGTTAGGTAAGGTTTACTTTATAACTTTCAAAAAAGTCAACGGTATCAGTAGTATTAACGGTGCGGCGGTCCACCTGTCGTCCGATGCCTATGCTTTCACAGAGGGATAGATATTTATGCCGGTGAGAGATGGTCACATAATTTTGATTTTTATAGGTAATCAAATAGTTTTGATCGACCCGATCCGATATTTATGCTGATACAGTGTAACGATGTTTATGCCGTCCAAAAAGCATCACATATTTTTACCAAAGTAATCACTTACTTATGAGCCCAATAGAACATCATTTATTTTTGAGCGACCCGATCCGATATTTATGCTGTTACCGTGCAACGATGTTTATGCCGTACTAAAAGCATCACATATTTTTACCGAGGTAATGTCGTCACATACTTATAAGCCCAATGGAGCATCATTTGTTTTTGCACGGCTGTCCATAGTAATATATTTATGCTGGTGACAGTACATACAAAGGCTGTGTCGAGTTGGCAAACTCGAAACAACACACATATCGCTCATTGAATGCAAAACGGCCACATTCCAAAACCATTTGCTTTTGCAATGAAAATCTTATACCAACAGCTTCTAATTTTGAAATGCAACTCTGACTGATTTTGGAATGTGGCCGTTTTGTATTGAATGAGCGATATAAGCAAAATGAATCTTGTATACCAACCAGATGAGTTACCGCTGTTTTACCATATACATACATGGAGTTTGCTTTAGGTGATTTAAATGCAAATATCTAACATAGGAAACAGGGTCGGACGCCTCCCTACACAAGCGCAGAATTATCTGTTCTACAGAACTTAGAATTAATATACATACATAGCCGTACGATGTTGTTAGTATTAGTTGATTAGCTCAATAACTCGGAATAACTTTGACAGAAATTAGTGAATAAATTAAAGTCGCTTCGTACAATACCATCATCATGACGAAACGCCGGAAGAAAATTCAGCAGAAGGTCATTTTTCCAATCATTAAACACAATAAAGTACAGTCTGTGAGCACTTAAAAGAGGCTTCGGTTTAGTACTTCTCTCTCACTCGCACTCATACGATCTTATTAAGAGCGAGTGAGAGAGAAGTACTAAACCGAAGCCTCTTCTAAGTGCTCGCAGACTGTAATTAATAATAATGAATAAAACTAGCACAAATCAAATCATTACAATTGTGAGGTCAATAACATTTAATTAAAATTAATGACTAGGAGAACATCACGATGAGGCCTCTACTTCGAAAGCCATAACTACATAGAATAGCTGAACTGTGGCTCTAGTAACATCGGATACGCGTCGAAATAGCTCATAATAAGAAAGGATACACGTCATGTACACACAACATCACACCTAACTAACCATTAAAGACAGAGCAGAGAGAAATAGAAAGAGATGTATATACAGGGTGTCTGGAAAACCTTCGGAGAAATTTGGGGGGTAATAGTTGGCACGATTCTGATCACGGGGGTATGGTTCATTTTTGTTTCTGTTAATGTAAAAAAAAAAGAAGGATTAATTATATCCATTTTGTTACTTGATGTATCGCAGCCGATATCTCGACCTTGACATTTTGACGTTGATAGTATACTACTCCAACAGTTCGTAGTATCTTACGTCAAAATTCAATGTCCGAGGTCAATGACCTGAGACCATACGTTGTCACATGGTATGTAAACAAACAGTTCGCTCCATGTAAACAAACAGTTCGCTCCATGTAAACAAAAATCAAGGTAGCATTATAATAAAAATAAATGAGTAATTTTAGTGCAACTTACTGTATTTTCGTTTTTGCAATTTGAACACTAATTGGTTTTAAATGTGAAATCACTAGGTCTCTTGTTCATGTTTTGCCGAGACTGATCATATCGTCCGTCTTTTACTGTCGAGATCTAACCATTTACCATTGTTTTCTGCTCTAAAGTAGCCCATATAACTGATTTACAGCAAAAATATTGAAGACGTGAATATTGAAAATAACATAATTTAACACTGACATCTAATGACAGCCATAAATTCATAGACTTCTCAAAGTTCAAATAGACGGATTGAACGATCCGATTATTGCTCTCCGTATTGAAGAAAAAAAAGGAGAAAAAGAAAATCGTTTATTGGTGCAAACCACAGAAAAATAATAATCAAATTAAATACAGTGAGAAAATAATTTAAAACAAAACCTTAAAACTATTTTATAAAATAATAATGCACCAAATTGGGTGCTACTCAGCATAATAGTGTCAGACATGCCGTGACGCTGCACGCGCTGATTTTCAGGGCAACCAGACGGGGAGAAAGCGGTGCTGGCTGCTGGTTCTTTCCTTTTGATCCGCATGGTATTTGTGGCAGTAGCCAAAAGTCCAAGTGCAAAACATTTTGTCGATGGATATAAAGGTCGTCGCATAATTGATTATAATAGGCTATTTGACAACATTGAAAATATACTACAAATTGTGGTCATCCTATCTGATACTAGCGTAAAATAACGTATTTCACTTTATTTCACATTAAATTATGTCTATTTTTTTGGAAATTACACGAAATAATAAGGATTTTTTTTGAAATTTAATCTGTGGCAAAAACGCTATGTGATGTTAGAAATACTTTATAACCTGTGAGTGTGATGTGAAGTCACATCACATGCAAGTAAACAAAACAAACCCCAAACCAAACATCGCTTCGCTTGTGACATCGCTTCCTTGACTGATTGTGATTGTAGTCCACGTTTTATATTTTCTGGGTGTTCCTTAAGCCGGCTACTCACACACCTGCTGCAGGGGCAATACCGGTCGCACGGCGGTTGGACCAATTTTAGGCTGTTCTCTACACACTAGCCTGCCGTTCAGTGTGTAACTGATAGTCCCGCTGAACGCACGTCCACGAGAAAGCCTCCTGTATTGTCGAAACACCAGAGGATTGGTATCGCCTTGGCACTTTCTGTGGTGCTACCAAAAAAAAAGGAAGAGAAGATATTGGGTGAAGAATTGGTTGCAGAAACGAAGCAAATTGTGCCACATGAATATTATGAAAGAATTGGAAGTAGATGATCTTAGAAACTTTTTGCGAATGGATATTGATTCTTTTGAAGAGCTCCTGGCTATGGTAACACCATTTTTTCCATTTTTGTCCACTCCGCTCGGTTGTCACCAATGAACTGACTGGAATTGCCCCAATCCTACTACACACGCAGCAACCTTGCAGGGCGGTAGACACAATCTAGGGAGCTAGGAAGGTCTTGCGCCCCTGCCGCCCTGCCGCAGGCCCAATCTAAAAATTGCTCCTGCTTGCCTACACACATCACAATTAAGGAGGCAATCAAGGGTCCAATTCCCATATTGCCCCTGCAGCAGGTGTGTGAGTAGCCGGCTTTAGTGGCCTTTTTCTTTTAAGGGTTTTTACCACAGAGTGTAATCACGTCGACCTCTTCTTACAAAGCGATCCTATTTTTCTCTTTCTTCTATGATACGAATATCTAGCAACAACATGTATGATGCCAGCTTTAAATGTAATTTTCATCACACTTGCATGTAAACAGTGTCTAAACATACAGGTTAACTTGACCGCAATGCCCCATATAAAACCCTCGACCTTTCTTCTTACCATGAAACCCAAGGTCGGTAAGTAATTTTTTTTTAATTTATAGCACAGCGCACAGGTCATGCAAGTTCAAGCAAAGAGTTTACACGCAATTGTAAAATTGTCTTAAAATGTTATTTTAACAGGAATTTTATTGCAATCTCGCTACATGTTACTTAAATACTCAATTAATATTCTTAATAATCGATTTTAATAGTTGTCTGTAACAAACGTCGTTTTTTTTACACTCCTTCAGGGCTGTATGTATACCTACGTAAGTATTTGCCCTTAACGTTTCTGAACGAAACATTTGCATAATCTGTGGAGTCCGCCAGCCATCCGCTTAAAAAAAGTTCAAGTAATTCGTAATAATAGTTGTGATGACTTGTGTGTTTATTTACTCGCAAATGTGATGAAAAACATTGTATGTTTCACGGGCGGTACGGGAATTACGTACCTCGACTCAGAAAGCCCTCAGTCTTCGACTTCGGGCTTCTACTAGAGCCTCGATCGTAATTCCTTACTTACCGACCTTAATACACAATGTACTATTTGATAAAACGTAACGTGTAGGTAGGATTTTTTGTTTACAAATGAAACCTAAAACTCTTTTCATAAAGAGTTTTAATGGTCCAAGATTTAAAAAGATAATATGTCAAATTGTCAATAATTAATTATTGTGTTTTTTATTCGTCGGAAGCCCTGATAGTGGTACAAATCAATGAAATACAGCCATGATTCATGATCTCGTAAAATAAGTAATGTGCCTACGAGTGCAAGTGCTATTTTAGCCGTGTGAGTGTGAGAAAAGTGTGAGTAAAAATCATAATCGTAAGTTTCAGTTTTAGATTATTTCACATAATAGCCCTTATCAGACACCGTCTTTTCATTCACATTACAGGATAATGTGTCAGTTTTCTAAGCTCCATGGAGCTTTTGACCATGATTGGAAACATTGTTCATAAGGAACAACTTGTTTATTTACATTACGTTGTGACACATATCGTCGGTGAAACTGCAAAACCGCGTAAGTGACATTTTAAATAAGGAGCAAAATGCACCTTTTTAATAAGACCGTAAGGTTTATTTTGCTCTATCATAAAATTGTTACTTACGCGGTTTTGCAGTATCACCGCCGATATTATGAATGAATCAGTTAAGATGGGGCACACTGAGAGCATCGTCAGGAAAGTCGATGATAAATCTGTCTGTAACTCAGTCAAATATTAACTTAAACAAAAGTTACCAATATAGGGATGATCCAAATCATCCACCCTATCTACAGTTAAAATTTCTCCGAAGGTTTTCCAGACACCCTGTATGTGTAGCCACAGAACAGTGGTATAGAATAAAAGCGAGCAGGGAATGGATCGGGTCCGAGATGGACAAAAGACACGCAAGCATACAGAAAGAGTCAATGTCAAACATGGATATGCTCATGGTAAACAATGACCTAATCAAGAAAAGGAAGAGGTTCGACAAGAAATACAGAATCCACATAGGAGAGAGAGACAGCTGGGAGAGAGAAATACCAGAACCCAAAGTGACATGCTTCACAGACGGTTCATGGAAATCCTCAACCAAAAGAGCGGGAGCGGGCATATATAGCCAAGAATCAGATGAGCACACGACGATACCACTAGGGGGCTCCACCAGTGTGTTTCAGGCAGAAGTCTTTGCCATCATGAAGTGTGCCCTGAGCCTCAAGGAAAAAAGCAATGTAACGGGAAGTCACGTTATAATATACTCAGATAGCCAAGCGGCACTCAAAGCACTAGGCAATCCGGTGATCAAATCATCTCTAGTGCAAGAGTGTAGGAATGAACTGAATACTCTAGGCACCACATCCCATGTAACACTGGCGTGGGTGCCAGGACACAGTGGAGCAGTAGGAAACGAGAAGGCAGACGAACTAGCCAGAGCAGGTGCGGACCAACAGTACCTAGGCCCGGAACCGGTATTACCGATATCGGAGATGGTAACCAAAGGAGTTATCGCCAGAAGAATGGAAAAGAAGACAAATGAGGCATGGGGGATGACGCAAGGGTGCAGACAATCCAAACTCATGATAGGAAGGGTTAATAAAAACAGAACAAGGTACCTTCTAAACCTGGGTAAGTATAACCTAAGCATACTAACAGGAATTCTGACTGGACACTGTCCGCTCAACAGACATCTGACGGTAATAGGTATTAAACAGAACCCTCAATGCCCACACTGTGGCAAAGAGGAAACTAGTCAACACGTCCTAGCCGAGTGTGTCATGTACTCGTCACTGAGATACCACACATTCGGAGAGGACGTTTTGTCCACAGAAGATCTCAAAAGCATCAACCTACGGGACGCACTGTTGTTCTGTAGGAAGACAGGAAGATGGGATCGATGCTGGATGGGAGCGCCGCCGGGCCAGTAACCTGAGGCACGACTGAGGGGAATAGGGCAGAATGAACGGCTGACCGAATCGACTGCCCGCCTGCTTCGGCTGGGCGTCCCCACTTATCATCATCATCATCATCATATATGTGTATTATGTCAACTTCTATGCATTCTAGTGCGACTCTCTTTCATGCAATATTTCAGATTTCTGAAGTGTATAGCTAGATGTGTTGCTGTGTGTACATAGTATACTAGACTTATACCGTTTTTCACCTAAACCTTGGGAGACTTGTATTGTTATTCACTAGGGCCACAATGAATAATCAAACGATATCGTGTTTTCAACCTCCGAAGCACGTACAGTCTGTGAGCACATAGAAGAGGCTTTGGTTTAGTACTTCTCTCTCACTCGCTCTTAATAAGATCGTATGAGAGCGAGTGAGAGAGAAGTACAACACCGAAGCCTCAAGTGCTCACAGACTGTAGAACGGTGTTTGTTTAACGTGTGTATTTGTGTATTTGCATCGTAATTCCCAAACGATTTTTGAACGTATCGAAAACTTAACTAGGCGTAGTTTTTAGTTAGGTTAGGTAGGTTAACTAGGCCGTTGAAGGGCGGTGTTAATAAACTGATCTCGACAGTGATGCTAGTCTACGACTCAGATTCAGGTTCAGATTTTTTTACTCAATATAACACAGTATAAATTAAGTTACACAGTTACATTGAGGTCGTCAAAAATAGAATTAAATGATAATAGTAAAAGGCTGTTAGGCGATGGGCTTGCAACCTGTCACTAATACGCTGGTAAACATGTTAGCCTATTTATGCAAATTGTGGTTACTGAATTGTCAACAACTTTTTGAAGTTGTAATTCTGTAGCTCTGCCTACCCCACTCTTTGGGATTACGGGCGTGAAGGTATGTATGTAGTAAAAGTTAACTTTTAATTTTTTAATACAGAATTAAAAAAATAAAAGTCAATGTTATTTATAAGTCAAGTTCCATTTATACTCATTCACCGAATAAACTGGGTTATCCAACAAAAGATTCGTAAGCCGGCGCCTAAATATTTTGTCACATGGTTCGCGTTTGAGTTCAAGATGCGTTAAAAATGTCAGTTTCCTATGGCTTGACGTTTACTTTGACGTATCTTAAGACGGGCTTTCATTCAGGATGAGTTTTTCAATACGAGCCTAAGAATTATCAGCAGGCTTATTGCCTAACGCACTTGTTTTCATTGACAGTCCGAAGGCGAGTCTGCATAGAAAATGCTAATATTTGTTCCACTTTGAAGTCGATTGCGATTGCGAGTGCGTTAGGCAATAGGCCAGTTGATCTGAGAATAGTGATCGCCATTACATCGGGGGTTTCTATATTAACCTACATATGTCAGAAAAGGAGAACGTTATTTGTCCTACTCTATGTATGTTTTCTGATAAATATGTCAGGTAAGTTCTTACCTTATCGTGCTTCCGCAATTGGGATTGTTAATATTTTTACAATTACTCTAATTCGAAAATTATTTCGAGGAATAAGGTTCTAAAGCCGTTGTGCATTTTTTAGTATTTTGAATATTTATTTATTTCGGATATTTTGTCAAAAGTATATTTGACCTTTGTTTGACTTTCGTTTTCGGCTTGAAGCCCTCGTATGTGAATCTTACGGATTAGGCGAAAACCGCTGGAAATATTATGTTATAATACACTATTTCAATCACTTTTTATTATTAGATATCATTTAATTGTTGTAATTTTTTTGAAAATTCCATCCCAATTTCAAAATAATCATGTCATCCATAAAATGTCTGCTAAATAAATAAAGTTATTAAAACGAAACTACTAAGTCAAATACAAAATTTATGAAAAAGGTCTCTTAAAATTACCTATTCTTTCGAATTAGAATGTAAAAACCGTGAGTTATATTTTTTGGTCTATCCCAATTAGCTGAACGATGAGTACTCAAACTAACCAAGAAAGCGACACATATATGAACGTATCTGACAAAATACGATGTCATCTGATTTTCCACTATATCTTTACATACATACATAGGTACATACCTTCACGCCTGTCTCCCAATGTGGTAGGCAGAGACTATTGAACGCCAGGTGCACCAGTCTTAACATACAATTGTAGCTTCCTCTACATTTGGCCATTATTCGGTCCATCGCAAATCTGATCACTATATCTGTATTATCCGATTAGTGTTTAAAAAACCGAAAAAAACAATATTTACCAACTAAATTTAAAATCGGTTGCGTTATATATTCCGTGCCACGACCTACAAATCCGTGGCTCATTCCTAGTGAAATCAGAGAACGGGCATCGAATACGATAACGCCTTTCGGGAGTCAGTTGGACCCATTAGCAGACGTACGCGACGAAACTTTTAAATGGGGAATGTTTGTGGCTTTTTAAACGTTCGGACGTGTGTGGTTACCGTAAATGGACGAGATACGGAAATTAAAACGTCCTTGCAAATATTAACATGTTTATAATAGAGGTTTGCTTAGATAGGAACATTGCAAGTATTTTTCTACAGAGAGGGTCTTTCTGAGAAGTGGATTTTTGGACCTTGAGATCTGGTAGTTTTGACAACGTAGTTGTTATGATACCAACTTACACGTAGGTTACAAGAATAATTCGAGTGTGATACCGATAGAAAGTCAATTCATCTGTACGTCAAACTAAAATTAAGTTTTTTGGTGATTTTCATAATGTAAAAAGTCGTTAGAATCATTACAAGTAGCAAATAATATTCGATATGTATGGAGTATAATGAAAAAGAAAACCATAAGGTTTTGTATAATAATTAGGCCCTGCAATTTTCGGTGGAGATTTTGACAACTTGTAGGGAGAGAACACCACTGTTTATCAATGCAAATA
This sequence comes from Acleris emargana, assembly GCA_927399475.2. Lineage (NCBI taxonomy): Eukaryota > Metazoa > Arthropoda > Insecta > Lepidoptera > Tortricidae > Acleris > Acleris emargana. Next base: position 9,529,109 of record OV656851.1, read on the forward strand.
CCTAATTACCTTATCAACTCTTTATGGGTATTATTTTTTGTTTTTTATTCAAGTGTTTGCATTACGTAGGTATGTCAAGTGCACAACACAAATTACAGTGCGACACATAAGAGTAGAAATTAAATCAGGGCGCCACTTTCTACGAAATAGTCACATTTTTGACGTCAAATGCTTAAATATGGCAACAATTTAGTATAGTTTTTTTTTAGTTCCATTTTATTTAATTTCTACTCTTTTGTGTCGCACTGTATCTAATACGAGTATGTGTTGAGACTACCAGGTGGGTATTTAAACCTCAATCAGTAGGTATTTCATTTAGACATACGTCATATTGAAATAGGTTGTGTGTGAGTTCGCTCGCTTAAAACATATTTTGAAATGGCTAGTAATAAGTGTATGAAAGTGAAGAAGCTGTTATAAAAGCATCCGGGATTCAAATGTAATGCACAAAATTCTGCAATATATTGTTCTTTATGTTATACAAAAATTAAACTGCCACGAGAATATGTATAAAAAGACATGTATGTGTCCAACCCTATGCATAGTCCTAACTCATTAACTTCAGGGTTAGCTGGAAGAGATCCCATTTCGGGATAAGTTCGCCTTTGTACATTACTTTAATATTTATATTGTTATATTTATATACATACATACATACATACCTTCACGCCTGTAATCCCAGAGTGGGGTAGGCAGAGCTACCAGAATTACATTTTCAAAAAGTTGTTGACAATTCAGTAACCACAATTTGCACAAACAGGCTAAGATGTTTACCAGCGTATTAGTGACAGGTTGCAAGCCCATCGCCTAACAGTACCTACTACAAGCTTATATTCCCTTAGTCGCCTCTTACGACATCCACGGGAAGATATGGAGTGGCACTATTCTAACCCGGCAACCACACGGGATATATTAATATTTTTGTGCAATAAAGAGTTTACATACATACATACATACATCTGTCATCGGACGCTCACCGAATAAAATCAATGGTAATAAAGAACAGTTTACGTACATTATTTAGTTTTTTAAATTACTTTCAGTATTCCATGGACCAAATTAGATAATCCTCAATTTAAATATTTTTTTGAAAAATATATTTGTTGCCAATGCTGCAAATATAGTTCCCAGTGAAAGCTTACTGCTTAAAAGTTACTTAAATTTTAATAATAAATATCTTGGAAATTATGCTTTATTGGACTACATGTTATATCACATTATATACTACAAATTGGCTCTAGAATCGATGTTTAAAATTTGTCGGGTTACTCGTTCCCACGGTGTATATTATAAAATAAAGAGATTAATTGTGATAACCGTCATATATTAATTTCAATGAAGCAATTTGAAGGATTAAACTTTCCGATAATTTGAACTTTTTTCGTGATCTACCGCTGGAAAGAGTACGTATCATTGAACGTTTTGAGGATTTATTTAATAAAAACACAAATTTAAAAAAGACTATCGGTTTGTTGAAAACATCGATAAACAGTATTGTTCTCTCCATATAACTTCTCAAAAGCTCACCCGAAAATTCCGGTCCCTAAGGACAGTCATAATACTCAAAATAATACCCTTTAACAACTCTGAAAATCCCAATACTGCATACAGTCATTGCATCGTTACTACAAATAAATTCCTGTATTTTTAATGACCTTTAATTGTTCATCAGTGATGCAAACCAGCTGTTTATTTACAGTTTTGCACAATTCCCTTTGAGAGCGAGTTCTCACCTCCCAAACCAAAACGTTGCATCTCCAAACCAACAGCACTACAAACAACACTTACTCGTCTTAGTATTAAGGCTCTAGATACCTGAAAGCTCATTAATAGCTATGACGTTATAGTTTAAGAGAGCAGAGTTCATTAGTTAGCTGTGAACGTGCGTTGGAACAAGTGGTAAAGTTGCATGTTTGAATAACAATGCAACCATTTGAGTTGTGGAGGACAATTTAAATTTGTAGCCATATACTTTTTAATGGACACATGCTATTCAGATATCGTTAATTATCATAAATACAATTACAGTCACCAGGCTGTAATAATATAATTATAACAGATAGCGTTCAAAAACATCTCACACTCTCATATCTATCAAGCACCTAATAAAGTCGTGTCTTATCTTTGTATGTACCTATTTATTCATTGATACAAAATCATCAATGTAATTATAAAAAATAAAAACATGATATTTTATGTTACCATATCATTGACCAATTTTTACCAAGCAAAACAACACAATAAAAGACAAAGAAAATTAGAAGAAAAGAAACAGAATGAGAGACAAAAACAAATTACAATCAGTCTGCAGGTAATTTGTAGTTACGTTTCTTAATTTAAACCTATGACTGCAGTATTAGTACATTTAATATCCTTTACTATTATAGTGTTTAAAAGCGACGGTCTCTCACCAGTCACCACTTCATTTTCCTACATTGAGAACGTTAATTTGAATGGCGGGGCGAACCACTATAGATTGAAAATACTATTCATGTATGATTGATAGGTAGTCATAGTCATATCATATTCATTTATTGCTTTATGTTGTACAATGAGATCATAAAAATACAGTAGGTAGCTTCAACATAAACCCTGCAAGGCCACTGCAACAAGACACAATAATATGTCTATTTAGGAAAATCACATTTACATTATAATATAATAGATGAAAACAGATTTTATTCACTCTTGTAACGCAAAAAACTCTTCCAAATTATAAATAAAAATTGAAATCAAAAAACTCCTTAATATACAACAAAATATAGACTCTTTTGTTATGTTTTTGATTGTAATAGGTATTTTATTGTAAATTTTCACAGCCATGTGATGTGTCCCAGAGCTAACAATTTTTAAATTGGTAAAAGGGCTTATTAACTTATTTCTCTGCCTAAGATAAATTCTGCCATCATAAGCCAAAAGGAGGTATCTCAAATTCAATAGCCAAAGCAGATTCAATCTTCTCCCGTGGGTAATTCCTGGGGTGGTTCCTTTTGCTACTGGAGTTTTTCCTGAGATATCGCTATTTGCCTTAGCGGGGCAGAATTTGACATGGTAATTTAAACTATAAGGGGATATTTCCACTGTAATTATGACAAAATGTGAATAAACATCCGTCACTTTTTGACACATATACAGGGTGTTATAAAAATACCCGTAAAGCCAAAATGGGGTTAAATGGTGCCTTATAAACTAGTCGATTTACAATATTTGAGAACCGTACTATCACTGTATGACTTACCGCAAAAAAAATGAAACCATTTTTTTCATTGATGTGCAAACCCTATTTCAGTAAAATTAAAGAATAAACTACGCAGAATGTTTATGTACATTTTTACCTAATTCGCGAAAAATATTACAAGTCGAGTTTTGGAAGATTTTAAACGAAGGAACCTAAACTAACACTTACTTTTTCGTAATGAACGTCAAATTTATAGGAACGGCTCAAAGTGAGCTCCGCCTTGCTCAATGCACAACCTCCGATACAGTTCGCGAGCACTATTTAAATTGCTATCTTCATGGCCTACGCATAACATCATAAATCGTAATATTCTGAGTTAGAAAACATCGTCATTTTGGAAAAAAATATGGAAAAACACGGAAAAATTGTAGAATATCGATAAGAAGATTTGAAATTGACAACATATTTTTTTTTCCCGTCTTGACGCTTTTTGAAGCCAGTACTTTAAGCATAATTATATCATAGTATTGAACCTTTACAACGAACTTCATGACAATTATTAAAATTAGTAGGTACCCAACAAGCAAAATCAGTACTTATAGTGTTTTCAAGCCTATTTTTTATTGTACTTATAAGATACTTGTAGTTTGCTACAAACACGGAAATGGGCGCAGTTATAGGAGCATCGCTTTCTTATAACCATCTTATAATCAACTAGCAGAAAGTCACTAGGCCCTATAATACACTTACAGAAGTTCTACCAGAGTACAATTGCTCCTATAACGTTCTGAGACTACCCATTTATAAGTTTTATAACTCTTATAAGTATCTCGCATGAGCATCATACTAAAGCAATCTTACTTATAACGCACTACTAATATACTTAGTTATTAGTTATAAGTACATTTTATAAACATCTTTCCGTTGTTTCGGCCGGTTGGTGTGGTGTGTTTGTGGGAAATAAATACTAAAAAACAAACGTAAGTACCTATTTTTCTTATTAATCTAACTAATATAATTTGTAATAGTGTAGAGCATATGTAAGTATTGTAAAATACTGTATGTATAGTGTGTGAATTTACCAGGGAAGTCATTTTTATTGTAAATGTCAACCATAATTTGTTTAATTTTACAATGCCCATGGAAAAAGTGTACATATCATATATGTTGTTAAAATAATATTACCACATTTATTATGAACATCCGCCATTTTCTAAAAATTCTCTGCATTGAGTACGTTATAGGACAATTATAAGTAAATTTGCACTTATAGCAGTTTTAATCCAGATAACCTGCCGCCATATTAAAACGTATTAGGGTTCCTCACGAAATATTCTTACTATCTATGAATCCTAAGAAAGTTAATTTAAGTTAAAAATAATGTTTCGGTTTCCGCCATGGTTACAAATTTAAATAAAACTACTTAAACGGATTATATCGCGTACCATTTCTTAAATTCATCCCGTATCAAATACTACACTATATTACAGATTACAATCATCAATGAGACAATTTTAGTTTACCTGTCATGCTTTTTTTAAATAAATGATTGTTGTCTTTTCAGTTCTTTTCGAAATGGTGGTATATTTAGACGTTGACTGCTTTTTAAGTAAAGATGACCTTATGAAACTCAACGAATGTGAATGGCCATGGTCAATAACACATTTTACCCTATCTGAAAAGTGTTATGGATGTGGATGATTCACTGATTCAAGAATGAATCCCCACTTTATTGTTAACGTAATCAATATTAAGAAACTACTTAATATAAAACAATTGTGGTGTCAAGGCTGCCAATATATGCTCGTGTACAATCATTACATGGAAGATGAGTGTTACTACTGCTATTAAAAAAAAACACAATCAGTATCAACCAAGTTTTAGAACATCATAATATTATTATTTAGATTGCATACAGAATACTGTAACGTCACTCTTTTCATCGTTGTAGTCTATGTTACTTTATTAGTGTGTAATAAGGTCCGTGCATCTCTTGGTAAAACGTTACTTAATCTTTTGTTAACAACAGTAGATAGTTCATTTAAGGCTTGGTGAGGTATATTAAATTTTATAGCCCATGTTCTTATATCTTCAACCAAATCACAATTTTTTTCATACTCGGTGGTTTTTTCTAGGTCAAAGTCGTATTCATCTTGTTCGCTATCCGAGTCTAAAACACAGTCCACCGCGGAACCCTTAGTTACTTCACTTGTATTTGCACTTGACGCACCAGGTTCACTTTCTAATACAGATGAACTTGTTCTCGTTAAATTGGGCTTCACTAATTCTGTATTCCATTTTGTCACTTTTCTTCTAAAATTACCGCTCCTTTTAAATCGTTTCCATTCGCTTAAATCCATTTTAAACGACTTTCCCAATACGAATTCGAACAATTGATTCACCAAAAAATACCAAACGTTTACTAGTAAGGTGTTTGATCTAGTAACTTATAAGATTATTTCACCTAATAAGGCTCTTACCAAGTACAATTTCATTTATAAGAACATTGGACAAGACTAATAGCGATGTAGACTTGTAATAACCTCAGCTTAGTATCTTATAATATCTTGTTCTCTTACAAAATGCTACTATAAGATCAAATATTATTCAGGCCTATTTGATCTTTCTGAAAACTGTTATAGGAGACTTAAACCTATAACTGTCTTATAAGACGATCTTGTAGGTAACTAGAAGTCTGTAAAATAAAACCAAATGATCTTAAGACTATTTACGCTGGTGAAATGTTACTATAAGTATAAGTATCCTGTAACTGTTCTGTGCTACAATCTTGTAGCAAACTATAAGGCTAAAATATAAACATGAATGCTCTTGAGTATGTTACCGCTTATCGTATGCTATTATAAGTATATGGCTCTACGTCAATGCCTCTATAGGAACGTTATTAGTAAAAATGTACTTATAGTCTTTATTTATAGGAATACTTTGCTTGTTGGGTAGGCCTCTCTGTTAAATAATCTATGCTAACTCCGGTTCACTGACATGACAGCTTACTAGGGTTGACAATATTTTTGGCTTTGATAATTTATTATATTTTTACGGGGTATTTTGTAACACGTTGTATTATGTACGAGAGTGATGGATGCTTTATCCACATTTTGTCACGCGATAAACGCAATCATACTAGGGCCCATTGAATTATACTGTGATTTAAAAAACTACTAGGAAGGCAACCGTGTTAACAAACCCAGCTCACTGACTTCTCCTTAATGTTTGTTAAAACCGTTCGCTCACCCAATCGCATACGGCGACGATATATTATTGCGCTATAAGGGGTATGCTACGCGGCGTAGCACGTTCTACAGTTTAACCACTTCTACGCTCTATAATGGGAATACATTCGGTATTGCCATAACAATATTTATTGCTATACTCGTAGGTAGCTTTCTACACCGTGGACTAGGTATTTTGCTTCTCTAATTTATTTTCTTGGCTTTGTAAGAGATTAATAATACTGATTAGGCAATGCAGATTATGGTCTAGGGGGTTTTTATGACAAACCTATGCAAAAAATATAACGCTCTTTCAAACGCAGCCGATTAAAAATATTCATTTCCATAATCGCACCTTTTTAAAGTAAAAATATCTACTAACTGATTTAACAACAAGAGAAACAGCTGTCACTCACATCGAATGACAGCTCGAAAGCATCGCGAATTTCAACCTGACGGCTATGTGCCCATTTGCAGGTTTGTTTTTTACGCTGTCAACCGTCACGGTGACGGATTTTTCCGTCGTTGCCGTTTTACTTGTGGTGCAGGTAAATGCATATGCATTTGGAGGTCACACTACTACTATGTATGCAAAAGTTTGTGAATGTGTCGATATTTTTTGTTTTTTTTCCCCAATTGTTTTACGGTAGGTACATACACAAGACAAGACCATGTTGGGCTATTGCAAAAAAAATTAACTTCGATGACTACGACGCAATTCAACGTTTTAAAACTATATAACCTAAACTTCTATAAAAATACGCTAAAATAGTTTTAAAACATTGAATTCCCTTTGATATCATTAAGCGATGCATTCACCCCTCTGTCGGAATAGCCCCGCTTAACCGTACTGGTTATTAAGAAAGTGCATCCATTGCCGACTCGAATCCTACATACTTCTTTAGTAAAATGATAAAAGATTACAGCAACATATTATAATAATTAAATAAAATCGTGTCACAGCAAAAACGCGTAAGCTACCTAACAGCAGAAGTAAAGTGTATTTCTTCGTTTGTCTGTATGGTCCGTCTTGAAACAAGCAACGTTTAAATTTGTACAGAAATTCATAGCCAAGAGACCAAAACAAAGGACATTTTAACCCGTAAATTTAAATTCCCCAAGGAAAGCGATAAAAGACTTCTTCACAGGCAGATTCGAGGGCAAAAGCTAGCAATATAAATGGAAAAGCGTTTATTTGTCCCGTCCTCACGGTTTAATGCCTCGACTATTTGACGTGGGTAAAGGGATTAACCCTGTCTACCCTTTTTTTAAAACTAAAAAAAACTTCCTTTATCTCAGGGTTTCCCAAAGTGGTCCAGGTGGACCCCCAGGGGTCCACAGGAGACTCGACGGGGGTCTACGTTGGCGTGACAAAAAAATGGGGGTTCACAATTCGTAAGTGGGGGTCCATGAAAATGTATCTGGTTTCGATAGTAAAGAACGAAAACAGATACTATTTTTTGTGCTATTTTTATAGCCTGGATGACTGATAAATACAAGATAGCTTTATTACGCTGCTCCTCGATTAAAATTTCGAAATAATAAACTGACATTTTATAAAAATTACACCATTTGCCTCCAAAACTTGTCGACTGCAAGTCTGCAACAAATCGCGAGCGAGCTGTTCGACAAGCGATCAATATTCACATTTTTTGCCGAGTTTTGGGAATATGGTAGAAATGTGGTCTAGGGGGTCTACCAAAACTAGTCCACTTTTGAAAGTGGTCTATGAGAAAAAAAAGTTTGGGAACCCCTGCTTTATCTGTTGTACCCCAGAGTTGAATAAGATTACTTTATATATCAAAAAAAGTCTCCCGCCGCGTCTGCGCATGTTCGCGATTATCTCAAAAACGACTAAACGGATCATGCGGCTTTCACCATAATTTACCTTTTTTTTTTTTTATATCATAGGAAGGCAAACGAGCACACAGGCCACCTGATGGTAAGTGGAAACTGTGACCCATAGACATTCGCATTCACAAGACCGCAATCCTAAGACTGCAAATGCGTTGCCAACCCTGAGGACGAAGATGGAATGCCTCTATGCTAGTAATTTCACCGGCTGTCTTATCCCCAAACCGGAACACAACAATGCAAACACTGCTGCTTGGCGGTAGGTTAATGGATAAGATAGTGGTACCAACCCGGACGGACCCTGCACAAGGTCCTCCCACAAGTAAGTAGTATGTTTTCTCCGAAGTCTTAGTTCTAGTTAACGTACGTGTGTTAAAGAAAACTTACATAAACCGATCTGAAGCAAAGGCGGGTTACTGGTTAACGATACTTTTACTCCTCGAACTTAATTTCTGAAAAAAAGAATTAAAGAACCTCAAAACCCCATTGGAAAGACCTGGTTTCCCCAAAAATAGGGTAGTTTTTATCCCGTAACATAGAACAATTAGTTTGGAAGCGAAAATTACTAGTTGCGTAACATTTGTCAAAAGTTTGGAAAAGTAGTAGTTTTAGTAGTTTTTACAATAACAAAAGTGTTTCTTGTAGTTTAGTTTGAGTTCTGAAACTGAAACTAGTTTACACCGCCTGCCATGTGTTTTTGTCTTTTATTATTTCTCTGTACAATGTTGTCTGGAAGAGATCGCTATTTAGCGGTAAGACCGCATGTTTGTATACTTATAGTTAAAAATGTACTGTTCCGTGTTTTGTTTTTTTGGTTTTCACTAAAGAGTATTTGTATTGTATTGTATTGTTAAAATATACAATATTATAAACTCTCAGTCCCGAGCCAGACTCACGCTTGACCGCTAGGCTCGTATAATATGAATATGACTGCGTGGCTTTCATCGCTTCTCTTTATAGAGGCTGTATATCACAGGAATGAGTTCTCTGTGCCGGGTGCTTTAATGTCTTTCTTTAGTATTACTACTCGTAGATAAGGGACGTTTAGGGATTTACGAGGGTAGGTTATGTCTTTAATTTTAAGTATATAACAAAGTCGCTTTATTAGGCTTAAAACTACTCTTAATATTTTCAGAAGGTATTTTTTGTCAATTGGTATAGACCAAAAAATATAACTCACAGTTTTTACATTGTAATTTGAAAGAATACGAAATTTTAAGCGCTCAATTTCATTAATTTTGTTTTGTTTTAATACCTTTATTTAATTAGCAAACATTTTATGAATGACACGATTATTTTAAATTTGGGTTGGCATTTTCTAATAAATTACAACAAAGTTATATAAAATGATAAAAATACTATTTCAATAGGTTTATACTTAATGATACACCTAGGAGGGCTTCAAGTCAAAACAAAGGTTAAATACTTTAGATGAAGACTTTATAATGCAGAACGGCTTTTAAACGCTTTTCCTCGAAATGGTTTCCAAATTAGAGTAATTGTAAATATAATATGAACAATCTCAATTAGAAAAATGTACCTAATATTTTAATAAGTACAAACGAGTTGGTGGTTTGTAAATAAGTACATACATACCTTCACGCCTGTAATCCCAGAGTGGGCCTAGGCAGAGCTAAAGAATTACAACTTTAAAAAGTTGTTGATAATTCAGTAACCACAATTTGCACACATAGGCTAAGATGTTTACCAGCATATTAGTGACAGGTTGCAAGCCCATCGCCTAACAGTACTACAAGCCTATATTCCCTTAGTCGCCTCTTACGACGTCCACGGGAAGACATGGAGTGGCACTATTCTAACCCGGCAACCACACGGGGAAAAAGTAAATAAGTAGGCGAACAAATCGGACAATTCGTGCAACTTTTGCTAGGAAACATTATGCTGCTTTCACACGGAGCAGAAAAGTGAGACGACAGCGCAGAACTGGGGGGTTACCATGACAGACTAAAGCAGCTCGGTTTGAAAGAAATGGACAGAGCTTTATAACTGCTATAGTTCCGTCCCATTCTCTCAATCTAAACTGAAATGCTTTATAGGTAGTATGTCATGGTTACCCCCCTGCTCCTGTGTGAACGTACTCGTACATGCTGAGACAGAACTACTACTGAGGCCCTAATCATGATGGAAACGCCTACTAACGTGTTTCTTTTCTATCACTCAAAATATACGGGATGACATTCTCATGTGCGATGAACCAACTCAACTATCATCCCATTTATTTTGAGTGATAGAAAATGAAAACATTATGAAAGTTTACATCTTGGTTAGAGCCACTGCTCTGGTTTCGGCGTGTACGTTCACATAGTAGCAGTACTGCTCCGTCCACTGTTCTGTCTCCGTCTAAAATCAGCATTACCCTTTTTTTGGGCAATCAGATAGATATACAAACTTTTAGACTCTTTTTCAGTGTTCAAAGCAGCTATTATTATGCATCATTCATCGTATATCCGCAGGAGAACTAAGGTTACCGACATAGCCCGAAGAATAGCTAAACTGAAGTGGCAGTGGGCGGGGCACATCGCACGCAGGACTGATGGCCGATGGGGTCAAAAGGTTCTTGAGTGGCGTCCGCGGACCGGGAGACGAGCTGTAGGTAGGCCTCCAACAAGATGCAGTGACGACCTTGTAAGGATCGCGGGAACGCGGTGGAGGCGAAAAGCACAAGACCGGTCTGAGTGGAGAGCCTTGGGGGAGGCCTATGTCCAGCAGTGGACGTCTTTCGGCTGACATTATGATGATTCATCGTATAAACCTAATTATCTACAAACCAGTCTTTACCCACCATTTCTTTCATTGCGGTACTGAAACAGCCATTTTAAAGTGCAAAAGCGTAATTACCCATACGAACCCTCATCTATCCAATCTCTCGTTTCAACTCCGCAACAGTTTCCACGCCGCAATAAAAGTATAAAACTAAGCGAGAACGCTACGATTTGTCCTTACAAATTGAAAGGGATTAACTGTGTGACTTTGTAGTAACTTTGTGCCCTTTTGTAAGTCGGAAGTAACTTTGTATTTTATTTCATTGGTCCTACTACTTGAGGCTGTTATTAGTTGTAAATTGAAAATAATACGTTTTTGAAATTTCTACGACTAAAATACGGAATAAGATTTTAAAGCTCTATATTGTAAAATGTTATTCATTATTGTGTTTTTAAGTCTTTTCGAGAGTGAGAAAGGTGTGCCTCATTCTAGACCACATTTTAACGAATCAGTGAGTGAGACTATAGTGACCTGCCTTATTATAGATAAAAACATAGGTTAGAATTTGCCGTGTGGTTGCCGGCTATTTAATTGTGCCACTCCATGTCTTCCCGTGGAAGTAGTAAGAGGTGACTAAGGGAATAAAAGCTTGTTAGGCGATGGGCTTGCTACCTGTCACTAATATACACTGTTAAACAACTAAGCCTAATTGTCCAAATTGTGGTTACAGAGTTATCAACAACTTTTTAGAGTTGTTGGTAATTCTGTAGCTCTGCCTACCCCACTCTGGGAACGAAGGCGTGAACGTATGTATGTGTTTTTTTTTTTTTTATATATCATAGGAAGGCAAACGAGCACACAGGCCACCTGATGGTTAGTGGAAACTGTGACCCATAGACATTCGCATTCACAAGACCGCAATCATAAGACTGCAAATGCGTTGCCAACCCTGAGGACTAAGATGGAATGCCTCTATGCTAGTCATTTCACCGGCTGTCTTATCCCCTAACCGGAACACAACAATGCGAACACTGCTTCTTGGCGGTAGGTTAATGGATAAGATGGTGGTACCAACCCGGACGGAACCTGTACAAGGTCCTCCCACAAGTACATACATATGATAGGTATGACAAAGGTTAGAAAATAAATATTCGGCTATAAATTTTTATTCGTCTTTTGCCATCTTTAAATGTATGAGAATTTCCACCCGACTGTGCCAAACCCTAGCGGGTATCCTAATGTTTACTGATCCTGAATTATTAGACCGATTTTAATAAAACGGGTATCATTATAAGGTGTTAAGAACGTACTACATTACGTCCCCAGAAGGGTTTTAGATGCTACTTTTTAACTGGGGTAACTATTTTATTTCGCGTGCATCCTGGCAGACTCTTTTACGACGTCTCTGTCCGCTTCGTAAAGGTGCTAATGTCTTGAGCATTTATTTACTCGAGCATTGTTGAGGATGTGCTCAAGTCTATTAGTACCATGGAAAGTCCGTTTCCTAAGGAAACATCTACAATGTAACATAATGACTATTACAAACCTCAGAAACTCCTGACTTTGAAGCTCATAGGTTAGTCCTTATTTCAATACGACTAGGCGATAATTATAGTACACATCATTATTATTTTTATAAAAATTTAATGAGACCATGGCCGTTGCAGGTTTTAAAATCAAATAGACACTTACCATACAAAATTGACGCAAACATGTCGCAATATCTGGGAGTTGAAATATCAGTTGCAATTAACGTATTTGTACCTATGTACAGTCAGCTGCAGAGAAAAGGATACCCCCCCTCCTGGTAAGGATTGTTTTTTTTCGAAAACCTGTGGTTAGATTTTAATGATTTTGAGTTTATGTGTAGACAATAGTAAAATCTTCAATTCACAGAAAAATCATATAAATATAACCACAGGTTTTTGAAAAAAAACGATCCTTACCAGGAGGGGGGGGTATCCTTTTCTCTGCAGCTGACTGTACATGATTATACGGACGTTGGACGCCACAAGGTGCTACATGAAGTAACTTTTTTTCTCGAAAACATGTATAAACAGACAGGGGCCTAACTCTTTTTTAACTGACTTCAAAAAAGGAGGAGGTTATATTTTCCACTGTATGTATTTGTTTTTTTTTATATTTTCCAGTTTTATAGAATATACTTCTGAGGTCGTACCACTGTACTGATGAGGGGATCAGTGACGAATTGAAGGATCCCATGAATCGATTTTCGTTTTTTTAGTAACAAGTCTAGCATTCGCATTAAGAAAGTATCATTTGGTGAAGTGGAACTGATGATGAAAACCACAGGTGGCCAGCAGAACTCCTCAACCGTACCTATTTCAAGGGTGGCAATAAGTGGGAAATAAAAAACTTGTAGATATGCGGACCACCTTTCTTATTGAAGAAAAACACCGGCTACCGGCAACCGGCTAGCTACTACTGTGCAAAAGATAGTTATTTTAAGTTAGGACGGACGTACGGACGGACGGTCAGACGAAAGGACAGCTTAGGCATGTTAATATTGCCTTGTTGGTCTCCCTACGGGTACGGAACCCTAATAAAGAATCATACAAAAGTGATCAGTACCCTATCGTGCAAACTATTACGCCTCTAATTTTTTTTTTTTTTATATCATAGGAAGGCAATCGAGCAACCAGGCCACCTGATGGTAAGTGGAAACTGTGACCCATAGACATTTGCATTCACAAGACTGCAAATGCGTTGCCAACCCTGAGGACTAAGATGGAATGCCTCTATGCTAGTCATTTCACCGGCTGTCTTATCCCCAAACCGGAACACAACGATGAGAACACTGCTGCTTGGCGGTAGGTTAATGGATACGATGGTGGTACCAACCCGGACGGACCCTGCACAAGGTCCTCCCACAAGTTAAATATCTCGAAAGGGGTTTTAGGTCACCCTGTATAACTCATGTTGAACTGTAAATTTAAAGTCTATTTTTATCAGGCGAACTTAACCTCAATTCAATCCCTACTTATCTGAAAGAATCGCACTACATTTTTGTTTTTCTAGTTTACGAGTAAAGTTGTCGCGTCCGTTTCTGAGCATTTGGTTTTTGTTTACGGTTTATCCGTGACAACCCTGGGCCGGACAAGTTGAGGCAAGTTGCGATTGCTTCCATCTGAATCTTTGTAACTGGTTTTTCTAAGTATCCGCGTATTAGTTTTGGCAACTTGAGGGTTATGGGACTTATCCTTTTATCTGTTGGCTATTTATTGTTTTTATTTGGAATAGTTTTTTTAACTGGATCGTTGTTACATGTTTTTGCAATATGGTTAGAAAACGCAAACGAAAATACTAAGGGCGGATTAAACCCTACCTAGATTAAACCTCGAATTTGTATAGACTAAACTCCAGTTTTATTCCAGTTTAGTCGAATCGATCCTTAGTTTAGAACTGAAAAAGTTTACAAAAAAAACACCTATAAAAAACTACATCATCTCAACTGACTCGCTGTATCTTTGATTGTCATTAAAACAAAACGAGCTCGTGTTAAATAAAAAGCCTATTGTAATTTCAGTAACCGATCAAACTTTTACAATAGCCGGCTAGGTACAATGTTACAGAAAAATGCAATGTTCCTGTACATTTCTTATTTGATTTCATTTCCTTCGTGCTTCTCAAACTAATTGAAACACAGCGTTGCGGTGAGCCCCGAGGGTTACTCTCAACGTGCGCTGACTTTAGAGCTCTGACTTGATTGGATAGGTATCGACAAATAAAGCGTATGCGACGACCACGTCTAAGTGGTACAAATACTTGGTTAAATTTACATAACATTGAGGGAATAGTCGAATGGATATGGCTATTGATCTGTTTGCATTGTGTTTAGGAAACGGGAAAATAAAAAATAAAAGCAAATACACGAGTTACAAGGAAATATACCAAACTCGCTATAGGTGTTCCTATAAATTTTGAAGAGTTTCGTCAATTCCACATGGATTCCATCAGATCTTTATTTTGATAAAAATGAAACCAAACGGAAAGCACCAGGTTTCAAATAAAGAATGAATCATCAAAATCGGCACATCCAGTCCAAAATTATAAGGTAACAAACATTTAAAAACAGTCGAATTGAGAACCTTTTTTGAAGTCTTTTAAAAAGGACTGTTTGTTTCTAAATGATAATAACAATGAATCAACTACAAAATTTTAAAAAGTTTTATTGACTTTCCATGGATCCCATGATCAGACCTTGACAAAATTAAAACGGTACCACCCCTTAGACAACGAACTTATGAAAAAAAGAATCATGAAAATCATTGGCTGAGAAATCAAGTAACATCCACACAAAACAAAAACCAGTCTGTTAAAAATAGTTACTATGAAACTTTGCTAGAATTATGATTAAGCTTGGTAATACTCTATTTCTTTAATCAGCAAAATTTCTTATTTAAAATGACTTGTGTTTATTTCCCTAGAAAGTTTCAACTAAATAGATAAATAACAAAAACAATATTATGTATTATATTCATATTTGCATATATGAGCAAGGTCCTCGGCGGTATTCTCACTAAACTCTGCAAACAAAGCTAAAATGCATAAAATACTCCATTCCGCTTTAACAACTTGACCTTCGCTATAACAGGCACCAGATTTGTAACAGTAAGTACCATTTAATCAATAAAAAATTTAACGATTCAAGGCGTATCCAAGCAATGTTTTATAGAGGCACTAACCCTTTGGTAAGTATTCCAACGAGGCAAGCTGGCAAAGTGTTGTTCATTTTTAAAATCGCCAAAAAGTATAGTGATTCCTTTGGTTATTGTTAGGCTGTATTATAAATGTTTAAAACCTGACAGGTTTTAGACATTAAATGATGAGTCAAATGTGTCAAGTTACTTTAAGACATTGAGGCGTTCCTCCAGCTTAGTACTTTATTATTGTACATACATACATCACCCACACACACCTTCATTCCCAGAGTTCAAATAACTGTAAAAACGTGTTGTTCGTTCGCGAATTCCAAAAATTCCAATGTTGTGTTCGGATTTATATCTATTTTTTAATAACCCTTAAACAATGATTGCTGTTTATGAAGTGGTTACTGTGACCGGCCGTTTGTTACCTCTGCATTTGCATAATTTCCCGGGGAGATTACTCACACATTTCATCCCGTAATTTGTGTTTGATGATAAATAAACGAGAGTCACGTGCCCGCCCGTGTTGGCGCTTTGCTGTTTTGCTCCTGTTAGGGCTTTTACTCGTTCTCTGAAATTATTTTAATCAAATACGTGGTTGGTACTTTTTCCCGTGATTTTGTCGTAGATTTCGATTATCGCTATTGCCCCGGGTTTTTTTTTAAGGGCCAAATCTTAAGTACCCGCGTCTGACGTGCATGCATGACTCAGCTGTTGCAGGTTGAAGGAGTAGCTAACATACAAACTTTCGTATTTATATTAGGAAGAGGATTATACGATGTAATTTCAACAGCAGGTTGAATAAACGTTGGATGTTTGTTTTAGATGTTGGAGAGTTCAACCATAGCAAGTTACTTGTTTGAGATGGTTGCCTTGTAGCAAAGCGAAGATGTTTTACTGATTTTAAATGAAAAATATCGAGCTTATTTGTACCAAGATTACTTAGTTAATTTACTTGAAAAATAACTTTTCTGCTTAAAAATAGCTTCGATACCTCGGAGAGCAATCGGTATGCGCTTAATCATTAAGTTCATCTTCTATTGAATGTTTAACCTTTAGATTAAAATTTAGAGAAAAAGTCTTAAAATAAACTTTGAAAAGAAGCACCTAACAAAGCTCCCTTAATTAAGCGAGAGACCTAATCTAAACAGAGGTAAATCTTTCACTCCAAGACTAAGCTAGACTGAAGCAAGTTAATGAATCAACTTTTTTCCCTTGGGAGTTGCGATGTTTTGTAATCATAGTTCTTTTGAACTTGGATTAAGTTAATCAACTAATATACCTAAAATGTATAAACTTTATCAAACTTCATCGTTGATTCGATTTAATTCATTTTGAAATACGTGACCTTTTCTTCATAGTTGACCTTGACCTTGAAATTAATGATGAATATGTTTGTACGTATTGTGCTCCTTCTCTGTTATGTTTTTGTTTGGTGTACAATAAAGTGTTTTATATTGTATTGTATTGCATAAATGACGTTATCAAAATGCTAGACTTTTTCAAAACATTTTAGGGCTCTACTAAATATTTCTCTGAAGTTATTATCGATATATTGGTACTATATTTCAAACGACTGGTAAAGTAGTTTATTGCGCCAAACCATCGTCGTTCGTTGATTCGTTATCTCTTCGGCTTTCAACTAAACTAAACGACACGTCGTTCCAATTGGACGTAACGAAAATTGCTTTATTTTGACATAGCAACAAGCATACTTGTGATTTTATGTGTGTATTTTTTTTAGTTACGATAAGAATTTTTTTACTTTCAAAATAGCTTACAAATTGTTTCTGATAGGTATTAAGCTAACTGTTACTAACATTTAACAATTTGTTAATCGTAACAATTGAAATAACTGTCATGCAACAAATCCTATGGATGTGTATTAAACTGGCAACGACTGAAATAACTGTCAATTTAAATATACTTTCTCAACTATTTTAGAAAAACACGTCATGTAAGTAAGAAATGAACATGCATGAAAATGTATGAAATCAGAAATCAGTAAATATTTATTTGCATAGACACAGTATAGGGATGTTACAGTACATTATGTTTCATGTATCAAGCTTGCATGCAAGCTTGCAAATATAATTATAGTAGTCAATTAAAATGTCAAAATAATAATAAAAAAATTAAAAAGCAAATATAAATGTCAAATTCAAACAATACAAAACAATAGCAAAGGTTAACATAGTAGGCATTTCACAATTACATAGCTAAATATGTACTATTAATCCTACTATTGTCGGTGCTCGAGATACGCCTTTACGCTGTAAAAGCAACGATCCAAAAGCCAGTTTGTTAGACTGCGTTTAAAGGCGTTTCCCTCTAGCAGCCTGAGTTCCTCCGGGAGATAATTATAAATGACAATGCACATATTAAAAACATTTTTTTTGTAAATCGTCTTATGACTTCGCGGGTGATATAAGAGGTTCATTAGTTTTACGATTGTTTTATGTTTCTAGCTTGACACTCATACGGAATTTACGATCTTAAATATCCCTATATATTTCAATTACTAACCCTGATACCCTTGATCTTTCCAGGTAAATGGCCGTACATCCCATATCCTGGGGCCGACGATGAGACGAGGGACTAAGCTCAATCCGGATAGTATTACTGGCTCCGCTGGAACAAACACGTAAGCCGACGTATTATAGGGGCATTAGGATGTGTTAGTGTTGTGGAGGCTTCCCATTGACTGCGAAAGTTAAGTGAACGTGTACGAGGAATATAATGAACTTCTAATGAGGCGGCACTAATACTTTTTTAATCTGTGGTAGCTGGGTTAAAATGGAAAAGATAGTTCTTATTTTTACCGCAATGTGGCCAAGTTTTTTCTTATGTCTGTTAGACCTTTGTTTTATAATATTATTGGCTTTATAATAAATTAAGTATACTAGTCAGTTTAAGTTTGAGGAATGATCCAGTCCCAAATGACGGAATGAGGCCAAAATGAATGTCGTTTAATGACGATTATTTCGTTATTTGATCATGATTTTTCATATTCAAGTTAGAAAAAGGAACGAATCTTGATATTTTAAAGTAAAGTTTTATTTACTTCTGACGTTGCCCCTACATTATTTAAGACTACAAACTCACAACGTTAAACTATTCTCTATTTTCTTCATTGCGTCCCTTAGTTAAGATATCGTATTTGTTAAAATAATCGTACCATATACTCGACTCTATGTACAACTCGAAAGGGTTTAATATGCTTCAGTTAGTACATGGGCACATGTGGCTTTTGTACTCAGAAGGGGAGTTTAGCTGGCCAGTTGACCCAATTTTGGCACGCGTTTAGAACGACAATGAATTCTGAATTCTGTTGCAAACGTGTTTGGGTTCAATTTTTTTGTTTAATTCAGCGTGTTGTGGGATATGAAGCACGATTTTCAGGGTGGTTGAGTAGCTATTGAGGTGAATGCTTTACAAATGACAAATCAGCGTTCTATTCGCATATGAATGACTCACGTAGGTACCTATATTGCGTCAGCCTCACGTTTTCATTCATGTTTTCGAGGATTAACGAATTGACGATGACAATTACAGCTAAGTCTCTTTTTTACATAAGCACTGAGACGTGAGTGTGTCTTGTTTTGATTAAGTCTCGTGCTGGCTTCGCCACTACACTTAAACACTGGATGCATTTTGTTTTTTCTTTACTAAGGGCAGGTAGGTATCTTGAGACGGTCATCTAAGCAGATATCATATTATTAATGAAGTCCTCAGGTATCTCTACTCGTATTACGGATCTTCATCTGTGGAACTACTGAATGCTAGGACTTGTGAAACTTTGTAAGCATAGCGGAGTATATGAAATTCACTATCTCATTGAAAAATAATACTGTTATAAATTCATCCGTGTAAACACATGTACATTTCAGTAATTTCAAAGATGTGTTTTGGTAAAAAAATCTATAAGCGGTAAAATTGAGACGTGTAAGTGAGACTCGACATGCAGGTTCTGTCTTCGACAGAAGAGACAGCAATGCACATCCTCTGTTCTTGCGGACCACTAATGCGCAACAGAAGTGTCCACTAATTGTTACAATTGTCTACTCTGTTTTAAGAAATTATGCATTTCGATGCTTTGTATTTTAACTGTTATAACATTGGTTTAATATACGGATCGAAATTATTATGCAATTCGTCTAATTCAAAATGAAAGTTAGTGCATTCGTTTTTATGCAATTCAAATCATTACACACTCCCCTTAAAATAGAGAATGTCGAAAAAAACGTCATGATTATTAAAAGCTTCATACACATTTTACCTTTCCACGAATTTGTCAACTCCATTGATCAATAACCATTTTCAAAGCTTCAAACACCTTAATTAACCAACACGTACTCATAAAAAGAAAAAGGCAACGCCCAACTTTTATGAAGTAACCGTCCACTACACCGGCAAAGTTCTAAATGCGATCCTGCAAAACGAAAACTAAGTTTTACTCGGCGTGACCAATGGACCCGAAGCGCTGAATTGGACGCAAACGCAGTTATTCTTTGTCAGGTTTAAAGGAGAATTTAATAAGATTATTGAGCATTTTTCTCGGACCTTTAGTCGTTTTAGATGCATTTTTAGGGTTCCGCAACTTAAAAAAAAGTATTAATAAAGGGATAGTTAAAACGATAAAACATACAAGCGTCAAAATTGGCATGAATATTTTCAAAACTCTGTAAAAATCAAACAAATACTAAAAAATGGTAATAAGTGAGTTGGGCTCGCACTTATTCGATTCGAAATTGAGTTCGAATTCGAATATAATAATACTTACTTACTGCGCGTTGGTACGAAGACTTGACCGGTTTTTTTGTATCATTCACAACGTACGTTTATTAAATATAATGTCTCTATAAGTCGCGCGCTGGCACTGTCTACTTTGGTGAATTAGAAAGAGACTAGACTAGACGTTAGTGCTAAAGGACGTTTGCGCAAAACTGAATTTGTGAACTAAAGGGCAATATAATATCATTACATACATACATACCTTTACGCCTGTAATCCTAGAGTGGGGTAGGCAGAGCTACAGAATTACCTACAACATTAAAAACTTGTTGATAATTCTTTAACCACATTTTGCACATTAGGCTAAGATGTTTACCAGAGCGTATTAGTGACAGGTTGCAAGCTCATCGCCTAATAGTACTACAAACCTTTATTCCCTTAGTCGCCTCTTACGGCATCCACCGGATGACATGTAGTGGCACTATTCTAACCCGGCAACCACACGGGAAGATATACTATCATTAAATTTGGTAAAACTCCATACAAGTGGTAAAATAACTGAACTACCATTATGAATCAATGGTAAATGCCTTCGAAAAACCAATTCATCGAGAAACAAGTTGCCAAAAACGTTTGTATATTTTTTGTAAGACCCCCCTAATCCTATAAAATAAGCCGAGATAATTAAGAAAACGAATTGCTTCCTCCACGTTATTAGTCCTCTTATGTTATCCTTAAATTACGTTATATATACAAAACAAAATAAACCATTTTGCCTCAATTGCTTTTTCCCACAATTCTGCTCGTTATTCATTGACTGAAAGGAATTATTACGACTTATTAATGAGTTCCTTTCAGTATCATAAATATGTATTGCTTTTTTCGCTACGTTGTAATGTGACTCAAGTTTAGCTTATTTGAAGATACGAAGACGGCAAAACATTATGTAGGATACGACCAGTTCGGATGTTTTTGCTTAGTAATCCCTTTGAAGGGCGCCGTTTTGAATAGGACCTGATAAGGAATAGATAGGATACCATAGCTGAAATGGCAGTGGGCCGGCCACATCTGTCGCATAACCGACAATCGTTGGGGAAGACGTGTTCTTGAGTGGAGACCACGGCTTGGCAAATGTAGTGTGGGACGCCCTCCAGCTAGGTGGAGCGATGATGAAAAGTGGCTGGCAGTGGGTGGAAACAAAAAACTCAGGACCGAGCTCAGTGGCGTACCATGGGAGAGGCCTATGTCCAGCAGTGGACGGAAATGGGCTGATGACGATGAGGATGCCATAGGCATAACTATTTATCGCGCTCAGTATTTTTTCAGTAGCAGAATTTGGTGGACAGTTGAAGAACTCAAAGTGATCTATACACGCAATCCTCTTGGCAATAGAATCGTGTATAGATAATTTTGAGCTGTTCTGCTGTCCTACTTTACTGCTGACTATAAGAACAGTACAGTAGTATTTATATTTGTATTTTGTCACGAGGGGAAAGAATAAACCGGTCAAGTGCGAAGCGAACTCGCGCACCAAGGGTTTCGTACCACCGTTAATTGATTCGAATTCCAATAGAAACAGCGCGAGCCCGGTCATTTCATACCTTTTTAGTATGAAATGACCGGGCTCGTTATATATATGTTTGTTTTCTTTCTGCTTGTGCTATTTCACTTTTAAAAAAAAGCATATCCGCTGTAATAATACTTAAAAAAAAAACAACTCACTATGAATTACCTATTATTAAAATCAGGACAGACAGACAGACGGACCGAGGAGAAGAAATAGGCTTAGAAATAGGGTCACGTTGGACGCTTCTCGGGCCGTACCCGAATATCCATAAAAACTATTAATAAAAAATAATTTTGTAAAAACAGATCTACGCTTAAATAATACAGTTGGGTTATCTCCGCACAGCGTTGATCCGAATCGAAACCTGAAAGTCATATCCAAAGGGACAATAGAACGAAGGATCTTGAGATTGCAAACGTTTTTGGGCCTTAGGCCATCATGGTAGGTGACCTGTGATCTACTTTCCCTTCTACCTGCTTTAATCATAATCATCATCTTGCCCTTATCCCAGTCATTTGGGGTCGCCTCAGCTCGTCTTTTCTGCCATATATCCTTATCAGCCGTCATCTCACTATTCGCTCCCATCTTTAGGGTTCCGTAACGAATTGGTTAAAAAGGAACCTGTGTGGTGAGACTTCGGTGTCTGTTAATTGTTTATCTTTTATAGTTTTGGAAAAAAATATCGAAAAAACTAAAAGTCTGTCTTAAAATTTAGGCTTGTCAAAGTGGAAATTATTGCATAGAAAATGTAGTTTTAAACATAATGTTAATGAGTATTGTCTTTTGCGTTTTCACGTAACCATTATATCAGATCTTAAATACAGATTCCTTGGTCCGGGAGTTCAACATATACTTGACCTATTATTTTATGTCGGTTTTCTCTCATTCCATCCATCACTTCCTAAGATGCACTTACACGGGCAACTTTTCGGGAAATAATTACCAGTCTACAGTAAGGACTCATTAAACACAATTAGAGAAATACTACTATTGTTGCTGGCTATAAATTGCCGTTTAAAGTTGCCGCATAGCGCCGGCGCGCAAGTTCACTCTTAGGTCTTCCCCTTCAGCAATTATTTTTAATTAAAAAAATCATTTCAACCCCCATTCCAACATCTTTGCTGCTCAGACGGTAAACTATTTCCCCTATTTGCCACTACGGGGCCAAGGAAGATTCTTCAGAAATGTATTTTATCTCTAAGAGCCTTTGACATCAGAGCCGCTGGTGGCTTCCTCGCTCAGCGCAATTACGATTGTGATACACTTAGGAAACCAGCGGCTTGGATCGATACCGCTTGTTTCCTGTTGGCTTTCCAAGGCTGCATTTTTAAACATATAAAAGCGGAAAAAATTCGTCGGTCGTTAAGTATTCGAACCTACATCTTTGGCTCTCCGAGCAGATGCAGGTGCATTACCACTTATGCCACCAAGACCCTACTACAGATCCACGAAATTAGTGATCGCTTGTTTTTTCATACTCAGAGGGTATGCTGACGCCATTTTTTATCAATGTTTATTAACTAACGCTGCATTTCTACCCGACTGCCGCGGAAGGAGGATAATGTTTTTGACCTGTATGTATGATCACATGCATGGTTCTTTATTTCATCGTAGAAACTGAAGAGATGGCCCGATTTCAACCAGTGATTGTTGCTGATCGGTGTCGTTGGATTTGCCTTTAGCGCCGGGAACGGTGATAGGTACTTTGATTTAAAAAAACATGCCAAGATAGCTAATTCAGAAGTATTTGGAAGGTGAAGACAGGTATCAACGGGTATTATACACGACGACGATATTCAAATATTCATTTTACGACTTAAAAAAACGAGGAGGTTCTCAAGTCAACTGTTTTTTTTTTTCATGTTTGTTACCTCAGAACTTTTGACTGGGTCTATGGTTTGATGATATTTTTTTAATTTGAAAGCTGGTGCTTTTCGTTTGACTCATTCTTATCAAAATGAAGATCTGATGATGCAATCCAAGAATCGACGGAACTCTTAAATTTTCCAACTGAAGTCGGCGTCCTACAATATTTTAACAAAAGCAGACTTCAGTTGGACTGACCTGTTTTCTACTATTTTATAAGAACTTATTGCTTCTTGAAGGCGGGTTTTTCTTTTTTTTGAATTTTCAGTGTGTATTTTATTCAGTTAAGACCCATAACTGGGCTTTTGTGTGAAGAGAACATTTCAATAATAGGTAATAAAACCTCTTGAAAATATTGTGGTAGACTTTTTTTACTGTAGCTTAAAAATTAAATTAAGGTTTACTTTTTGTCAATATTGTTTACAGCAACAAATAGCTAGAATATAATAATGACCAAATGGGAGTTATTGCTTGTTTATGTAGAAACTTATTGTTAAAACTCCTCTACCGTATTTTTAACAATGCCTCAAAGACGAAATTAGTGTGAAATCTCCTAATAAGCTGCTAATGTCAACAAGTTAGTAGTATAGAAAGAAAAAATCACTGCTCCAATTTTCGAAAAGAGAATAAAACTTGAAATATGAATGCTGATGAATTTTGGTATTTGTTTTTTACTCTACTATGCATTTAATGCTGCAATTCTATAATATTGACCATCTAGTAAGTATCTAGTTACCATATTGCTATCATCTCGTTGTGTTTCTATACTATAATCACACAGTTATCAGGTTTCAAAGCGCCCGCATAGCAGCAATATGATAACAGTAGATATGATAGTAGAGAGAGATAGTTATTTGTACCAAAATATAATTAACTTGGTTCAAAACATTATCACTTGAATTAAATTCAGAACAAACTGATTTTGTTTATCTGTTTGGTGTTTTAAATGTCAAATTAATGTTGATGTAGTTCTTTTTTACGGAATAATATAACACTAATTCAAACTACGCACGAAGTTTTATTCTTATAGGTTGTGTTTAAACTAGTCAATATTTTCTTGGCCTATATTATGTACATTATAGTACAACACAATTACTTACCTTTATTAAATTCTCAGTTTTCTAACTTGAGAGAAAAAAAGTTGAACGCTGATATCTCGGTTGTCAGTCAAAGTGACGTCTGACAGAAATAAACGAGAACTAGACCAGCCTCGATATTTTCAGAGAAAACATTTTGTATTGTGAACGTAATTTTCACTGGTCTCAAGTGTCCAATTTTCAGGATGAAAAGTCGTCTTTAATGCCTTCCAACTGTTTGACTCGCTCTGCGCCAAGAATCAGTCAATCCGTAGCTTTTTTTTAACCTCTGAGAGGAAAAAGAGGGTTGTTATAATACTCACGTGGGTTTCTATGTCTCTTTACTGACAGACCGGACCTTGTTGAGTTTGACCAATTAGAATTCGTAGAAAGCTAAATCGATATGGTTCTTAAATAGCCAACTCTGATGGAAAGGCGCGTCTCGCCAATAAACGTAACAGTTTGGCGAGTAATATTAGAATATGCTTCTGTAGTCTTTATTATATTAAATAAAAAAAATGCCGTTTAATTTTGCCGTGTGGTTGCCGGCTTAGAATTGTGCCACTCCTTGTCTTCCCGTGGAAGTCGTAAGAGGCGACTAAGGGAATAAAGGCTTGTAGTACTGTTAGGCGATGGGCTTGCTACCTGTCACTAATATACACTGTTAAAAATCTTAGCCTAATTGTGCAAATTGTGGTTATAGAGTTATCAACAAGTTTTTAGAGTGGTTGTTAATTCTGTAGCTCTGCCTACCCCACTCTGGGAATGAAGGCGTGAAGGTATGTATGTATGTAATTTAAAAAGAAACCGTGCGTTTTTCGAGAACCTTCTTGCCATGCACCACGCACCACGCACCACGCTATGTGGAATCAGCTTTCGGCTTCCGTATTTCCGAACCAATGCGACTTGGAGGCCTTCAAAAAACGAGCCTACTCTTTTCTCAAAGGCCGGCAGCGCACTTGAGATTCCTCTGGTGTTGCGGGTGTTTGTGGGTCGCGATGGTCACTGACCATCAGGTGACCCGCTTGCTCGTCTGCCTCCTCATTCACATTTAAAAAAAACTCGCCCTTTATGACATATTAGCACTGAAATAAGAGGTCGACATTATATCGACTCGAGGGTTTCACTTATTTAATACTTATTATCTACACCAAAGAATGGCAAACGCTTTCACGTTTACAAATACAAAAAAATAGCATGTTGCTAAAGTTTAATACGATTTTGACTGTACAAGAGGGAGCGAAATGTCAATAAAGCGGTTTGCAGAAATCATTTAGGATTCTTTGCAAAAGATCTACGGTATCTTTCAATATTTGCGGTTTCTGAATTGTTTTGTTTGTGATTTTTTATTTGGGCCGTCTTTTCGTTCTGTACTAAATAAATTAAATAATAAAAAAAAAACTAACTGCAGTATTATACCAACGGACTGTTTAAAGCTATAGATATCAAATTAATGATACAGTTAAACCAAACAATACTTTTTAAAAGTATATTTCTACGCAAGCTTTACTACATAAATTGAAATAATGAATAAAATCGTCAAAACACAAATGACTGTAATTTTCTCCGTTTCGTTTCTTTTTATCTTCGAATTCAGTGTAGGCATCCTCTCAAAAGGCAATTTTCATAAACTCAAGAGACGCTACAAAAACAACCCAAAGGAATTCATTATTTCTCGCTCAAGGTGCATTGGATGTTTTGTTTCAAGTACTTTGTCTGAGTTTCGAGTGTTTTATAATAATTATATTACTAGACATTGCTTGCAATTTTGTTCACAGGAAATTGCTTTATCGTTTTAATATTTGTAAGTGTAAATTGTGAACTTTGTAAAAAAAAACGTTTTTATTTAGTCCGATGTTCACCGCCAAATCTCTCAAGGCTATATCTTCGGCCATTTTTGAATTGTAGAATTATTTTCAAATCGGTTATTATAACATTTGGACTACCAGAAACCAAATAGCCAATACATTTATTTTTATTGCTAATGGAAATGCCTTTGACTAACTCTTGCCATTGGAGAACGAAGATTTCGTCGAAGATGGAGCGAGCTCACCCAGTAAATCTGGGGTCCTAGGGAAAAAGGGTTT
This sequence comes from Acleris emargana, assembly GCA_927399475.2. Lineage (NCBI taxonomy): Eukaryota > Metazoa > Arthropoda > Insecta > Lepidoptera > Tortricidae > Acleris > Acleris emargana. Next base: position 9,556,092 of record OV656851.1, read on the forward strand.
AAGTCTAGTATACTTAATTCGTTCAAATTTATATATCCTTTTTTATTGCCAGTTAAGTCGACTAGTACCCTTGTTCACTAGGACCCCAGAAATATCTATTCACCCTGGCTTTGAATAAAGTCAGATTGTATGCACTTGGAATCACAGACGATGGAAACGTATTCCACTTTTTGCAGTACACAGGCGCAGATGTTTTCCTGCGGTGCGTTTGGAAGTCCGACAAGTAGATAGTAGACGATGGTATTAGCTCGTGATACTCTTGTATACACTCCTCGAAGTGCAGTCTGTAAAATACAGATACGCTGGCAACTTTTCGGCGGTGAGCTAGGCTGTGAAGCTTAACCCTTTGGAGGTGATCGTGGTTGACGAGTCTCTTAGCTTTGTATTTCACAAGCCAAGTGAGGCTAGTTTGTATTAAAATTTCAAAAATGTAGGCGACGACGAGCAAAGCGAGAGAAGCATTAGGCAGAACCGCAACCAAGACAAAGGACCTTTTATAACACCAGCATCATGAGCCTGTGAGGGTGAAAAAAAAAGAAAAACATTTCTACGTAACTAACAATAACAACAAAGGACAGATAAATTCGCACAAAAAGAATGTAGTCACGTATGACAGAGAGGTTCAAACTCGAAAACCTGTTTCAAAGCTGTCGTTTTGTATTTACTTCTTCATCATAATCATATCACCTGAAAGACGTCCACTACTGGACAATAATACTCATCCTGTACGCATTATGTTCTATTTAATATTAAACGTCAAAGTTAAAAAAACATCATGTTTTTCCATTATAACATTTAACGGTCTCGTCTCATCTATTAAGCAAATGCCAAGAGAGCGTGTCGCCGTCATCTCGTGTCATTATCCAGCTTACGATGGTCCGGGAGATCGCTCCAAATTTGACTAGGGGGGATTCCGACAACCATTAAAGGGATCCTGGACTCATCCTTACAAATAAATGCTGTTAAGTTTATGAGCCTCATCGCGTATTCTATAAATGATGTTAAACTTGTAGAGGTTACATGGTAGTGTTTTTAGCAAAATGGACAGGACATGAAATCTTGACAAGCGATAAAGTAGATCTAGATTTTTATGTCATAAAAAATGTCTCTGCCTACCCCTCTGGGAAACAGGCGTGATTTAATGTATATATGTAAAAATACGAATGCGCATGTGCTTGTAAGATCTTTATTGTAAGTTAAAAAATAGTCAATAAAATTACATGCTTAGACTTATAACACAAAAATGAGAGTAAGAACATTATCTATCTCAAAAGAAGTATTCGAAGTATACATTTTTTATTTCAGACAACAATTCCACCAACGAAAAATCTATGCCTTTGTTAAATTATATCTAGTACTGATCCCAGGTATCTGAAAACTTTAAAACAAAAAATATTCAGTGGTTTCAAACTCCTAACTTGAATTAGCGCATCAAAATGCAATTACTGCACGGCTGCAGCGTGCGTGTAATGCAGGCATTAGTGGAATGACGTGTAATGGCGTCGTTACTGGTACGTGCTAACTTACACGTGCACTGTGTGAAGTTGGTCGAACCAGTGGCATTTATTATTGGTTACCTACTTACTCTGGTCGTGTAATCATGTGACATAGTAACGGCATTCTGCGAATTTCCTAACAACTACAGCAATTTCATTCGCTTCTTCAACATTAATACATCGAGTCATGCACGCACGTCGGTTTCGGGTACTTAAGATTCGGCCCTTTTCCAGTATTTCTCCGAAATTTGTCAAGATCGTAGCAAGTAGAAAGAAGTGGTCTCTGCCTACCCTTCTGGGAAACAGCCGTGATGTAAAGTATGTATGTATGTACAGTAATTTATTTATTTAATCGTATGGCAGGTGATGAGTCGCTTTATATAACATAGTGATTCTGAAGAAGTTAAAGAATTCGTGTGTGTGTGCGTACGTGGGTGCGTGTGTGCGTGTGAGTGTGAACGTATGTATTTAACTCTTTCATTGTTTTAAAATCAAAAAGTACGTTCCATTCCAACCATAAATTTATATAAGTAGCGTGTTATTTTTGTAAAAACGAACCGGTATCACAAAAACCAGCAGCCGCGTCGTTCAGAACCCTGTTTATTTCCGAACCCTTCCTGACGCTCGAGCAACTTTGCTTCTTCACCCGTGATACGTCTAAAATACTTTGAATAGACTCTATCTTTCCGCAAATAAGTATTTTCCAGGCCAGTAAACACTGAAATGAATTGAAATGGAGTTGAGTTTTCTTAGTTTTGGTTTTGCTAACTTTTCATGTCGTTCGGAATGCAAGTCAATCGAATTCTGGAAACATTCCGTTTATTATCGTACAGGTTTAACGGGTTTCCAGATGATAAAACTAGTAAAAAAGCAAGCTTTGAAAACCCAACAGCTGTTTGGAAAATGTCGTCAATATAATGTTAGTAATCATGTTTTTTTTAATTTCCCAATTTCACGTTTAAAAATACACCCAGTAACACCCGCGATGGCAAGACGAATATAATGACACCTCGCTTGTCGAAGTTGGGCCATCCGTTTACCTATTACAATGGAACAAAGAAGCATACAGACATTCATACTCGTACAAACATCCTAGTCAAAAACATTACTCTCAAGGGTTAGCTACAAGACATCCCTTAAAGAGATAAGTTCACCTTAGCACATTTGTTTGTATTGTATTGTTTTTTTTTGGACAGTAAAGAGTTTACATACATACATTACGTACATACATGCTTAAATAATGGTTACTAAAAAAAAAGGTTTTTTTTTCTTTTTGATCTAACAGATTAGACCTGTCACTAAAGCGTTAGACCTATAGTTAGATGTTCGTTGCGTTTAAAATATTAAATAAGGTACACATCGCAAAAAGGAAGATTTCCGTAAGAGACATGTTGCAAAAGGGACATTTTGAGAACTGACTCTTTGCAAAAGGGTTCTAACTGATATTTTGCAAACGGAATCTTAAGTGTCTTTCTTTCGTTGAATTATTTTAATGTAACATTTTAGATAACTTTTTTCATTTAACGATTACTTCGTCTTTAATTATGTCATTGTGAACGTACGTTTACATTGGGAATAAAGAAAATACGCTATGTTTGCTACCAAAAGTGAAACTCTTAAACCTGAAATAAACATCAGGAAAAATGGAACACAAAGAAAGTAAATGAATCACAATTTTCACATGATTTAGTCCGTGTTCGTATATCTTGTGTGAATTTCGCGTTAAATCGAGACAATATTGAGGACGCATCATTCGGAAGCCGACGGCCCGCCTGACTTGTCTTGTCATGGTAGGTGTAAATGTCCTAATTGGCATACTGAAATATTGACAATACTGAAGTACATATTTCACTATATTACAATATTTTATTTATTATTTGTAAGGGACAAGCTTTTTTAGTACTTATTCATTGCGTTGTTAAAAACAACATTGGGTTAATAGTGAGTTATCACTATTATTTTTATTTATTCACTTTTAGGCACCATCATCAGATCAAGGCCCGAGCGCCATCTTGTATTAAAATCAGTTAGGTGTGAAAATTGGCTTACTAAGGCTTAAATACACTTACATGTGACCGAGAGTTCCGTACCGCCTGTCTCATATTTGGTTGGCTTTTATTATTTTTCATCACACTTGCACGTAAACAGTATCTAAACATACAGGTTAACTTGGCCGCAATGCCCCATATAAAACCCTCGACCTTTCTTTTTACCATGAAACCCAAGGTCGGTAAGTATTTTTTTTTTTAATTTATAGCACAGCACACAGGTCATGCGAGTTCAAGCAAAGAGTTTACACGCAATTGAAAAATTGTCTTAAAATGTTATTTAAACAGGAATTTCATTGCAATCTCGCTACATGTTACTTAAATACTCAATTAATGTTCTTAATAATCGATTTTAATAGTTTTCTGTATCAAAACGTCTTTTTTTTTACACTCCTTCAGGGCTGTATGTATACCTACGTAAGTATTTGCCCTTAACGTTTCTGAACGAAACATTTGTATAATCTGTGGAGTCCGCCCGCCATTCGCTTAAAAATAGTTCAAGTAATTCGTAATAATAGTTGTGCTGACTTGTGTATTTATTTACTCGCAAATGTGATGAAAAACATTGTATATTTCACGGGCGGTACGGGAATTACGAACCTCGACTCAGAAAGCCCTCAGTCTTCGACTTCGGGCTTCTACTAAAGCCTCGATCGTAATTCCTTACTTACCGACCTTAACACAATGTACAATATTGTGTTTTTAAGGTCTGCACTACAACCAGAACAAACGATCATGCCCACGGCAGGGTCACGTCACTCCATAAAACAGAGTACTTCTCAGTTTTTTTTACTTACGTCATTCTTTACTTCCCCCACCACAACTATTACCCGATTGCTACGCGCCAAAATGTGCCTATTCACGTGCGCGTAAAATACATAATTAGTTGCTGGTCCGTCCTTGACTTTGTTTCTAAGCGCGGGTTGGCCACTAAATAAGTATTTGAGTAGAAAGGCAATTTAAAAATTACAGATATTAAGACGCAGGTACGTATGCTACCTGCAAATTTTGACACTCGTCTGACATTTGTATCACCGCGGCACCGAGGATACATCGGCCGGTAGGTAATTATATCGGTAGGTGGCGGTGAGTGACGTATCTGTTACGAAGTAACTAGTATATAATCTGTGCCCACGGAACTATGAACTCCCGTACAAAATACAAGAAAAAGAACCCCAAAAAATATCAAAAAACACCTTTTTACTATGAATATCGTCTTTAGTATTTGTTATAAGAAAGCCCCCTTTACATGTACTAAAACAGGATAAAAGTCACCGGGTAGCAAAAATTATTGCTAAACAAGAATGATTTCTTGTTTTAAAAATTGCAGAGGACTAAAAGATGAATAACCAGAAGGCGTGCCGCATATAAAGTGTAGTCTTAGAACTAAAACTAATTACTCTATAAATATTCAAGTGCGCTCTAGATCCGTTAACTTTAATATAAGTAGAAATGTATTCCCTTATGTGCTCAAATTATTCAAGATAAAGATTCTTTTTAGCTTAAACATGGCTTAATTCTAATCTAAAATGTAACCAAAGTAGTAAACAAATGCATAATCACAAAAAATAAACTAATGTATATTGTTTTCATATAACGATGCGCCCCTCCACTTGATTCTGCCGCATTCGAGCAATTAAGTACTTGAGCGCGTCTACGCAAATTGAAAACACTTTAAATATTTTAAATGACACAATATTCAAGAAAATTATTCATGCAGTAAAAGCAAAAATCAAGGAGATTACGTATAAGAAGGTTGCGCTGCAGATTAATATTAACTTTTTATGACGAGCTTTATCTTACAGAATGTATACCTTTTTATATTTTTGATTTCTTTTTTAAAACAATTATAAATATGTAGGCAGAGACTACTGTAGAAACTTTACAATTATAGCCACCAACTGCCAAAATTTAATTTATGTAATAGTACTTCAGTAAAAAAAAAATATAATCAATTAACTCAAGTATTGTTGTTCGGATTTTGATAAGTTATAAGTGTTTTAACGCTTTCTGTAATATTAAAAACACCTCACTTTGGTTGATACGGAATAAGAAATAATGATAATTTCAACGATGCGGGTGAACGATTTCAATTAAACTTTATCTTCATCCGAATAATCCTACACAGTGGTAAAAAACCATCCATTATTGCCCTAAGGTTTAGAAAGGAGAGACATTACTTTTCTCATTCCCAATGAAAACCTAACAAAGATCCTTTTTCCTGCCTTACAGTCCATCGATCTTCTGTGCTAAACGTTTTTCTTTCGTTTTTGTTCGTCGTTACTGAATTTTGCTGAATAGCTGAATCACTCTCGGAATACATTAGCATACTCGTAACTGTACAAATTGATGACAATCACTACTAATATTCAATCACACAAAGATATTAAGCGTCTGTTAGTCATGAAGATGAGAGTCAAGAATTCCCTGTTTTCCTGGAGGAAAACCTTTCATGTTTTCTTAATTTATTTACGTATAGCAAGGAAATATGTTTTTTGTAACTTACCTATTGATTTTTCAATATAAAATATTGAGAAAATGCATAACGCTAACGTAAACGATTTTCGAAATCAGTAATGTATGGAATTGACATAAAGCGCTCGTTGCCAATCCTAAACACTTTCGATAATTCGTAATAACCTTTTTCGTAATGCATCGCTTCTAAGGCCACATGGATTTTTTATATTGTTACAAAAGGGGACCATTCACACTAGTACGAGTAGCAAGGCTGCTAAACTTTTTTAACAGTCCACCCAAACGGACGATTCCTATAATTCTGGCGGGCTCCTGACAACGGTTCGGACGTAACTCGTTCTTTCCTCGGCACGCGACACTTTTTCAACTTGGCTGTATTTTTCAAATCGTTGCCAGCGGGTCTGGGGTTGAGCAGTTTTAGAGTTTAGCTACAAAGATACGGGTAAGTGCCTTTAAGCACTGGATCCGATTCATATCCGAGATAAACAACGTACGAAGTAGAAGTAGTAGTGTAATTATAGTACAAATCCCGTATCTTTACTTATAGTATAAATGTAAAATTATGCTTGTTGATTTGGGCTGCCTTCACGGTCCAACGCCTTAAACGATTGACGTCAAATTTACGCAACTAAGTATTTTTCCAAGAACAGTTCCCGAGGAAACAACGTTATACGAACTCTTTCTTGACTCATAGGTGTTTCCTTCAACTAGGTTTTTAATTCGTCGATGAATTTTCAACCGAGAGGCGTAAGTTGTCTCTTCTTGTTCTTTTAATGTGGTAACCCAGCTCGTCCAAAGCGGTAATTCTAACTGGGCCTGACCTGCCTACAGGTGGGACAGTTTAAGTAATTCAATGAATACTTCGTCAACGAGTCGAAGAACAAGTAAATTGAGGCCGTAACTACCTACTCAGAATAGAACGCAGTGCATAAGCGTTTTTAACGAACAGACCCTGCAAAAGACCATACTAGCCGCAAAATGACTGCTTTATCCTAGAAAGCCAGGAAAGTTCATTACAGCATAGCATTATCTGGTGAAAATAAAGTCCACCAACAAGTTCTTTGCAATAAAAAAGGGATTTTTACGCTCAAGCTTGCCTTTGAAGGCTTAAATTTTCTTGGAGATGAAAGTTTGCGTTGACCATTTTATTATAGATTGGTAATGGAAAGGATTTATTTTTTATCGCTTAAGATGGCTTCTTTAATGGAGAAATAAAATTGCTTTAGGGCGAGGTTAATGGGGTTTTTTCATTTCACTTTAAGAAGAATATCGAATGTAGAAATGAGAATACTTTAATTCCTACACTGCAAAATTTAGAGTATCTCAGATTCATGATTTCATATTTATCACAGGCATTTTTTTTGGGGCATTGTGGCAAATGAACACACGGGTCCATGGGATGGTAAGAGGAATCTGTGACCCATATACATTAGAAACTCTGAGGACTGTTGTTGGAAAGCCTCTATATATACATATATTGTATAGAGGCTATTAGTATTGAGTATTTCTTTATGTTAGTATTATAATTGAATTGAATTGAATTGGTAGAACTATATTTTTACTAGTTAAATTTTACAAAAGTAAATCTTTTTTGTTTTTAGTACTTAATTCAGATAATAATCCCTCCATCTTCTAGTTAGAAATAATTTCAGCGTTTCGTTTATTTTCCCAATTCCATTAGGTTTCATGTTTGATTAGGGTTTTGATGGCCCCTAATGTTAGTTTAGGTATTCATTTGAATTATTACTCGACCCAAAGTCCTTGAGACTTGCTGATACATCCAGCGCTAGTTTCTACGCGTAGTTTTATTTTTCTTAAGTTCCGTTTTATGAGACGAACGTGCTAGGTTTGTTGATGTCTCTGTTCAGATATTTATATATGAAGCTAAGGGTATATAATCACTGTAGATAAAAATATCTCAGCGTAGGTAGACCATGTAGAGGTCACAATGATTCGCAAAAGGAACTTCTTGGATGAAACCATGTAGATGTCTATTTAGCTAATGTGACGAGGTGATAAGTGTATTCTTTAGATTTTTTGCACAGCTCTGACAGCTCTGCAAAAAATGAAAAATAAAAACATAAAATTATGAACTGTTACCAAAATATTCAGTAATTTTTAACTTTTTGGAGGCGGTTCTTTTTTTTCTCATTTTTAATGTGAAAGAGCCTTTTGTCAACCGGTCACGACCGTTAACAAATTCTTGCTTATTCCGATTCAAATGCGTTAATTATTGAGGAGTTTTTCAGGCACTTCAGAATCAGATCTTCTTCACCAAATTCATTGTGATAAGCATTATTTACTTAGCCATCAAGTAACATCGCAATACTTAGTATTGAGAAGTTCCGGTGGCCATCCCCGGGTATCCATCAGGCGTTCGACTATACTAAATGGTGTTTTTCAAGAGCAAACTCACGAATTGTGTGTATGTGTGCCTATAATATTTAAAAAGTTCCTTCGAATTTTCTAGAGCCATATCATCAGATTCTTATTTCAGACTACCTAAAAGTGTTCCCTTTCAAAGATAAAATAAGAATTTTTCAAAACGGTCCAGCCGTCTTCGAGTAATCATAATCAAGGAACATAAATAGAAAAACAAAGATTCCGACCTTCTCCTTGTTTAAGTCGTTTAAAAAAAACATTTCACGACGCGAGAGAAAAGGACAGTGCTATATAACTGCTATAGCTCTGTCCTTTACGCTCAACGTAAAATGAACTGCATAGCTATGTCATAATAACCCCCCTGTAAGCGAACTACGAAGGCAAATAAATCCATTGAGATTTATTCTTACATTGAACTAGACCCACGGTAAATAAATAATGTGTTTTCAATACTGTTGGTATTAGAAAATGGGTCGAGTTAAGCCTGAGAACGGAATTTGGTCCCTCATCGGGTATTTAGGGACTCACCTCAGTTGATACGAAACACGTTGCAGCATCCCGTGGCGTGATAGGCTATTAAACTGAAACAAAAGAGGACAGATTATAAACAGTGCGAAGACATTGTGAAGTAAAAATAAATACATGATTATCGTCTTCCATATCCTTGCAAATTTTAAACTTTACTAGTTTAGCATAAGGTTTAACTGATAGAAAGCCTTATATCAATCCGCTATTTGTTCTAACGTTGTGTATTGTATAGTCGACTACAAAGAGATGTATCCACTTTTGGACTCTATCACAGTGCAATAAGTTTTGAGTGTTAAATATAATACAGTAAAAGACCAAATTCGTGTAACGTGCTTGACAAAAAAAAGTTAGCAATGATATTTTTATATGTAGGTATTAACTTACAACTTTTGCTAAGACGTTAATTCTGAACGCACAATCAGAATTAGTTAATGATGTGATGATTAAGTCGTTCATAACGACACAATTGGAAAATAAATGAGTTACTCGTTTCTCAAATGTCGCGGAGTACGGCGGTAAAAGGAAGTGACTTACTGTTTTTACGAAATACACTGTATTTCAACCAATTTCGAGGAGGACCCTTTTCCCATCCACTTCATTTTGCTCGGAACCATGTGAACTTTAGTTCAGTTGCAAAATTACGTGCCTGGTGTTTTAAAGGCCTTCAAGACACGATAAAGAATATTAAAAGCTAAATATTAAAATACATGTAGTATTAGACCTAATTGTTAAATTACCTACGTTCTTGGGAAGCATAATAAAAAGAAACCCATAAACATTAATTGCTGTGTTCCGGTGTGAGGATGAGACAACAGGAAATTACTAGCATAATCAAATCAAAATCAAATCAAATCATTTATTCTGTAAGTAGGCCCTGTAGGCACTTTTACAAGTCTGAATCTACCATCTACCAGCGCTTCAAGAGACCATTGTTGAGAAGAAGCGCCGCAAGAAACTCAACAGTAAGCCATTTTTTTATATAAATAACGTATTACAATACTAAACTTAAGCTATCTAATTTAAATGTCACAGGGATGTACATAGAGGTATTCCATGTTAGTCCTCAAGGTTAGTAAAGCATTTGCAGTATTACCCCCTTACTTATAAACGTGGAATAAGCTTGGAATGGAATGCCATGCTTTGTCCTTATCTGTGATTGTGAAATTTGCATTTGAAAGAGTGTGACAACATAGATATGTAGAACATTTCAATCTCGCTGCAAGCAACGCCGCGGGATAGTCAGTTATATACATGGTGACTGGAAATTCGCCGTATTCCTTGAAAGGGGTAATTCTACAGCTCATTTGTAACGATTTAAGTCCAGTCAACCAGGGGTCAAAACTCACTGGTTATCGAATTATTCACGTTTTTAGAATTTAAAAAAAATACCCGCCTTTCGACTATAACTAGTCATTGTGTAAAAACTTCGTCATTTAGAAATAAAAAAAAGCTTTTTTCAAATAGCCAATGAATTACCTACTGATAACAAAAAATAATAAAAAATGCCAAAGAAATGCAAAGTTTTGCAAATAGCAGGATTTGAAGTTGAAAGTTCAAGTAATTATTTTCCAAATTTTGTAACATTTTAAAGCATACCTAACAAAAAAAAAAGTATAACACTTCGCGTACAAATGACAGAAATAGTTTGCTCAATTCATAAGCTTTCTAAAAAGGTACAATTTGTGACATTTTAAACTTATTTAAAAAAAAAAAGTACAATTAATAAAAAATAGCAGAAATTTGCGCGGTTAAGCTCCATCGTTTCAACAAAAAAACACGGGATCGTTATCGCTTTTAAATTCACCTAATCGTGTTCTTTTAAATTTGCTGTTTAAAAACATAAAGTGCGTTCCATTTTTAACCGAAAAACGCGGGAAGTGTTGTAGTAAAATGAATAGAACATCGTTCTCCTTTTTGAATTCGGCTAATAGTGTTCTATTTTTAAATAAATTTGCGTTTTAAAAACCAAGTGCGTTCCATTTTGAAATTTCGAGCATCTCAAAACTTTTTGAGTGACCCACGTAATCAGTTACTTTCAACTTTCTTTCAATTTCGGACGATATTGATAACTAAGCTTCTTTCTCAAATGCCTGCTTGCCAATTCGAAGAATACGCAGATATCATTTATTGATACGGATTCTGCGATGGAGACGCGGCTGCAGCTAGAAGGGAATACCAATGTCGTTACCCTAACCGCCGTTTACCTCACGCAAGCGTGTATGGTTCATCGTACCGTCTTATTCGGGAAAAAGGATCAGTTCAACGCCGCCAAGCTGACGCTGGAAGACCTCGACCCTTCTCGCTGGGTCTCCCTCTTCAATAGCGTGTATTGGAGTTTAATGACACGGGAACTGCCGAGCTGAGTGCAGTGTAAACCACGCCTTCCACTAAGACATACCGAGCCGGTTAGCCACAATTCTCGTCGAACTAGTGCCGTCTGTCCGCAAACACTGAAGGATTTCTTCATCTTGAGCAGTATCATGTCGAGGTCTTCCAGCAACTCAGCAAAAACTCTTTCCTTTCTTACGTTAATATTTATTTCTAACTGGCTAAAGTAATTAATAAAGCATACTTTGCACAGTCGTATTATTATTATAAGTAAGTACTCGATTCATATGTATATAAATATATATAGACACATAATTATCTGATTATTTTATTATTAATTATTAATCTTGAAAAAAACCTTTTATCGATATTGGCAAGTTAACTTTGGCTCATACATATCTAATATCTAAAGATACTCACTAATAAATTACCGTAGCAATATGCGCCTAGCAAGCCGTTAATAATCCTCTCAAATTTCTCTTCAACACCTTGAATAATTACGAATTAATTACCCTGTGCTCGACTAATCACCGTAATGGAGGACGCTCCCGATCGGGGATAGTATTAGTATAAGATATATAATAATGTTAATGAAGGGGGTCTTTTTTTAGCATTGGTTTATTGGTGTACTCAGGAGCTACAGAATTACCAACAACTCTAAGGACTTGTTGATAATTCTGTAACCACTATGTTTACATACATACATATTTAAATTAAATCACGCCTGTTTCCCAGAGGGGTAGGCAGAGACCACTTCTTTCCACTTGCTATATTATCTTGATTCTATATATCTATTTGATTAGAAACCATTCAAAAATTAAATATCAAAATAATTTACATCAACTTATTTGGTATTTAAGACTCACATTAAACTTATTTACGTCGGTTCGTTGCACCCAAAATTGTATGTTAACTGTACCTTCCTCTTCATCTAAATTCTATAACAATTCCTGTACATTTCAGTTTGTCCGACTGTGGGACTCCCTCCCTGTGGAGTTCCAGCGGGTTACATCTTTGCCTATCTTTAAGAGTTTTTAAAGATAGGCAAAGATTATCTTATCTTCATGAGTATTTTTTGTCGCAGTCATAATTGTCTCAGTTAATTTCTGTAGTATGGCTGTCTTTTTAATATATTATGATGTGTATGCATTGATATTTTAGTTATGTATTTACATATAATTAAGTATTTATTTATATCTTGTATTTATCTGTATTTGTATAATATTTACTTATCTATTTATTTGTTTGGTAAGCGTACATTTATTCTGAAGTTTCTTGCGGCGCTTCTTCTCCGCACTGATGGGGTTGTCCGAAGCGCTGGTAGATTCACTGTACATTACCGAAATGTAAAAGAGCCCGTATGTAGCCAATTTACTGAATAAATATTTTGTTATTTTTTTATACCGTTTTCCAGTTTTTTTTGTCGTTTTATAACTAACACGGTTTCTTGTTATTGTTCGTGTTAAGTTGAACCTACTAAGGTTGTACGAAAAGAAATCGCTAATCAACTAAGTGTTTTGTATTGTATTGTATTGTGCACCTCGGGCGTTGAGTTACTGTCCCACGTGTCAGAAGGTCATGGGCGGCCGGCGTATATTCCTGGACGTATTTCTAAAGGTCATCTCGTTATGGATATAGAATGTTTGCCATTTCGTTGTTTACGGACGCTGGTCTCGGGTTTGTTATATAAGTTGTTAACAGTGGGTACACACGATCTCATTATGCTGTTGTCGGGTTGCATGAAGACCTATTGTATCACAGGAGAAACTTTGCGTTTGTTTGTTATAAAATGTGAATGTCACGGCAATATGAAAGTTTCATTGTTTGCAGATAAATATCAGCTTGTGTGTTATAATTTTTAGAGTTTCGAACCCAAAGGGGATCTGTCTGCCCGTCCGTCTGTCCGTCAGCAAGATGTATGTTGTTAACAGACACGTAGATGAACGGTTTTTAAAAGAAGTGTTAGTTAAGGACTAAAATTAACCACCGGTAACATTTCCATTTTGTCACGAAAATTAGTCATACATTTATGCCCTGCCCTCATACGCCTTTTGATAGGCAGTTTCCCAAATTTAATTAAAAAAGCAAATTAAATCTTTGTCCGTTTGTAATACAATTGCATTTGCTACTGGTGTTTTGTCTGAGATACCGACATTTGTCTTATAGCAGTAGATATAATATTTTTTTGTGACAAAATGGAAAGGATACTGTTTCTTAATTTTAGTCCTTAACTACATATGTTTTTTGCCCGATCTTCACATTGTACGGTGGTACGGAACCTTTCGTGTGTAAGTCCGATTCACACTTGGCCAGGTTTTAGTTTATTGGCATAATACACGAAATAATAATCCTTAATTATCTGAAAAAGTCGTCTTTAGAATAAAATTTACATAACTTTACGAAATGATGTTGGAATTAAGGAATAAACTGTAAATAAAATGAGTCTTGTGAACATACAAGATATTTTAAGGCAAATTGTACAAAAACGACGTAAGTACCTTAAACAGCTATTCCACTACAAAGTTCTGCTAACAAAATCGCACGGGATCAAGTTATATTACCTTTGTATGATCCCCTTCGTACGATACAAAGTTGTTATATATGTTTTAAGGTGTCTTTTACTACTTTTACTACACGGAAAGCTTTTCTAGCATTATCTTGTCGAATTAATAACTTTCAAAGATGTTGTACGAACGATAAGTAAGTCTAATTAAAAGTTTGATAGTTAAATTAAGTACTTAATTTAAAGTAAAAAGTTAAACCGCGCTTTTGTTACAAAGAAGTATTTTTTCTAAATTGACTTAGAAACATTAAAAATTCAACGAAGAGAATGTCGTAATAGTGAACATTTTTTAATTATTTTTATATTAAAATGACATTGTTGTTGAATCTTACCCTTTAACTTATCGCCAATCCGCAGTGTTCACATTGTTGTGTTTTTTATAATGTTTCATCTATAGGTATGTTCTCAGGGTTGGCAACGCAAATACAGTCTTGAGATCTTCATTGATCTTCGTAAGATTAAAAACAACTATTAGCTTCGGACTCCACTATAATGGCTGGTCGATAAGAAGTCAACTGCTGTGCACAACCACGAAGTTTCTGAATATTGACAATGTTGACAGCAGTAAAACAATCCTGTTATTACTGTTTCATCATACACAACAAATAAGTTTAGCATTGTTTTTCCGCTGTCGACATTATCAATTTTCGGAAACTCCATGGTTGTGCAGTGTCTCAGGATTGCATTGGTACCATCAGGTGCCCATTTTACTTCTACATACCATAAACTAAAACTATATAATTATTATTAGCTATTACTACACTTATAGGATAAGAAAAACATTCGTCAAAGAAACTAAAAGTAGCATATAAATACTTATGCCGTGCTTACCTACAAAAACTCTCTAAGATAGACGGGCTACTAACGGCCTGCCGCCTACCAATTTCGCAGAACAAACAAAGTCGGGGGAGGTAAACTGACAAATTACTTACTCGCCTTCCTTCCTACCCGCAAGAAAAACAGTCGTCAGGCGTTAAAAGGCCATCGATTTTTTTGTACAAGTTGAGGAATTCGGCACGATTCAGATAGGCTGCAAATCAGTGATTTCCCAGTTTTAAAATTGGGTTTAACAGGTGTTTGAGGCTTATCTAAATAGTTTCTAGTTTGCTTGCCTTTCTTATTTTGCTTGGGCTAACCCTTGGATACTAATTTACTTTCACTTAATACCTGTGTTGTTATCGTATTGTGAGTAATGGAACATTAAACCAAGTAGAAGTAAGTACTTACGTACACAAACAAAATTAACGTTTACAGTGGCGAACCTACCCCAATTCCTCAATACATAAGTAAAATTTATAAGGACCCAAGTAAGTTTTTATTAGCATGGAATGGAGATTCAAAAAACAATGTTACTTCAATTAAATAATAAATTATGTCTTGACTCGCCTTAAAATCTTCCTAATTAAGATTAAGAGTTTGAGTAAGTATGTAACAATCGGACATTATTGAAACATTTATTTTTTTATCCCTTTAAGGGATCTCTTCTAGTTAACCTGAATATGATTGACTAAACTACGAGTATAGGCCAAATTTCAAGATGTGCACAAAAAGTAAATAAACCAATAATTATCTACCAACGGTGTATTGTCAACGTTATGATAGAAGTGTCTACTTGACTGTAAGAGCGGCCGAGTTACAAATATTGAGATAAAAATACTTGTTGAGACAAAGTAATCCCTGACCCCCCCGTTTTGATTTCTATCTATCTATACATATAACTCTTCCGTGACTAACTTATGCTGGTTTCATACGGATGCAGAACAGTAAGGCAGAAGAGTGGACAGCAGAAAACTGCACAAAACAGTACTGGAGTATGATATAACTATGCAGTTTATTTTACGGCGAGTGTAAAGGATACAGCTATAGCAGTAATATAACTCTGTCCTTTTCTCTCAGCGTAAACTGAACTGCATAGAAATGTCATAATAACCCCTCTGTCCTGTCTCGGCGTGTGCGTTCTCACAGTAGTTATAAGTACTCTGTTGTCCACTGTTCTGCCTCCGGGTGGCATTCAACAGTGGACAGCCCTAACTGAGTCTAGAAAATTGCAGGAAATATTCCTTGGGCACCGTAGGGGTGAACTAACGAAATAACGTTTTGATAACTGATCTCCAACGGAAAAGAAATAAGGGAGATACTGAAAACGAATTCCAGAAGTCGCGGGCTTCCTCAATCAATTAAATGGGTGGATCAACTTTTTCTTGTTGTTATTCTGTCCCGTAAGCCAGGAGACAACAGTGATAGAGTTTCTTAGAAAAAATGTTGTAATAATATACTTCCAGCACACTCAGGAGAAAGGCAATAAAATAATGGGTGTGTAATTGCCAATAAAACAGATTTTTAGTGGACTTATATCCTTTGAAATCATAGTTTTAAAGAGTGACCCAGGAGACGTCACCATGGCAACGAGCTACAGAGAAAAGTTGATTGACCCAAATACAGTACTGTTACAACTCAGTGCAAACTGATTTATATATATCAATGTCAATTTATTGTTTGGTTTGGTACTACTTGGATTGTTAATTAATACGATAGTTAATATTAATTCATAGTCAAGTTATTTACTGCGTTAGTAAGTGTTTAATATATATGATGTGAAGGTATTTACTTATTAATAAATAAATAAATAAACTGGTGAAGTTTTATTTTAGTAAGTGAACATAAATAAATGGTGGAATAGGGAAAATCAGTTTCTGCACAAAACTACAAAGTCGTGGGCGTTTTCTAGTTTTGCAAAGCAACATAAAAACCATTTTATTGAAATTCCTGTCAAAATAAATCAGGATTTCAGCATCGCTCGGCACTCATCCTCAACTTTAACCCTTCGCACGGGATGCGGTTACGACCCTGTAGCTATTTGTAGAAACATTTTGGCAACGGGTCGCCGATACCGATTGGGTCAATATGAGCTTACATATCGGTTCACGCATTATCCTGAGGGATCGGTGATGGAATAACGTGTCTGTAATTATCTCCATCGATAAAGCGGCTTCGGTTGATGTAGGTAAGTTTCGGTTTGTTGGCTCAAATGACGCAAGTAGTTTACCTTTATGACGCAAGTTTGCCTTTTAGGGAAAGCTTTACTTGAGTATATTACTTGAACTTGAGTATAAGTTAACATTACATATTTAATTGACAGGCAAAGTGTTATTATAATATCTACCCCACTAGTTTTTGCCTGCTTCTGAAAAATAATTTAGAGAGTATTTAGATAATACAGAAAACAGCTATAGCTAGATGTCACGGTTAACCATAATTATGTATAGAACGTCGTTATCGGGGGAGCAAAAGCGATATGACAGCACTGAAAAATTATGACAAATAGGCAATAACAGAAGTGACATCTCGAAAAGAGTCGAATCTCCGTCCGAAAAGTCCGCGGACCGGGAGACGAGCTGTAAGTAGGCTTCCAACAAGATGGAGTGACGACCTTGTAAGGATCGCGGGAACGCGGTAGATGCGAAAAGCACAAGACCGGTCTGAGTGGAGAGCCTTGCGGGAGGCCTATATCCACACATCTCGAAAATAGTAATTTTCACGTTAACACAGCATGCCATCATTATTATACCTAAATATCAAAATGTACAATGAGGTGGTACAGATTTGAGATAATACATCTCTTTGCATTTCGGTTTTTCCTACAAAACATAACATAACAACTCTAATTGATTCCCCGATGCATGCGTTGTCCGCACTTAACTAACCGACCTGTAACGGTTTATTATTTTCACTTTATATGATTACCTTTGATGTGAAGCACTAGACGGTAGAATGCGTTACGGAAACGGATGCAAACCACTCGCATTTAAAACAATATGACAACACCGACGTTGCTAAAATTATAACACACGTAACACTCGTCCACGCTCGGTAAAACCATGGCGCTTTTGAAATATAATCATGTTACTCGTGGGAGGACCTTGTGCAGGGTCCGTCCGGGTTGGTACAACCATCTTATCCATTAACCTACCGCCAAGCAGCAGTGTTCACATTGTTGTGTTCTGGTTTGGGGATAAGACAGCCGGTGAAATGACTAGCATAGAGGCATTCCATCTTAGTTCACAGGGTTGGCAGTGCATTTGCAGTCTTGTGAATGCGAATATCTATGGGTCACAGTTTCCACTTACCATTAACAACTTTGTGATATCTCTTTATTTACTCGACAGTAATGGCGGCCGAGTTAAAACAATGTGGTGTCATGACAAAAGCAATAAGGTTTTAACGAATAGAAACGAGCCTTAAGACATATTTTAAAATGAAAGACATTCCAATGTTAAATTTCATTTTACCGAGTGGTTGCCTGGTTAGAATAGTGCCACTCCATGTCGTCCCGTGGATGTCGTAAGAGGCGACTAAGGGAATATAGGCTTGTAGTATTATTAGGCGATGGGCTTGCAACCGCCTACCCCGCTCTGGGATTACAGGCGTGAAGGTATGTATGTATGTAAATTTACATACATACATACATACCTTCACGCCTGTAATCCCGGAGTGGGGTAGGCAGAGCTACAGAATTACAACTTCAAAAAGTTGTTGACTAAAAATGTAAAAAATGTAATGTATGTAAATTTTTTATATTTTTTTCTTTATTTAAGGGAAAACAAACAGTTTAAATTGTAATTTGCCAACACAACTGAGTCTTTCATAAGACAGCAAAGTTTCATCAAAGCAATGTATGTTACACTTTAAGGAATTAACTTCACAAAGCTCTTCACAAATGTTACAACATGCACTTAAAACAGTAACACTACAGACGAAAATTAGACCCGGAATTAGACTTTGTCAAGAACATTTTCTTCACTTTGAGCGGTCTACGTATAAGTATTTAATAGTACAGGAGATTCATTCCAAATTCGTTACGCCTTTTTTGCTTCTATTTTTCGATCATATTGTTAACGTTAGGTATTGACAAGTTAAGTTTAGTGAATAAGAGCTGTTATAACTTCAGTAATATGGTAACGATGTATTATGTAAGCTAGATAGTCTTAAATACAACGCAGGATCCTCTGGGCCTTTATTCCATTTCTTGTAAAACTGTATCGCGATCGATATAACGATACGGTCATCTTAGATGTTGCAATACTATATTATATACGGAATAGAGAAGGCAAACGAGATTACAGACCACCTAAAAGTAAGTTTGACCTGAGTGACCTATACACATTTGCATTTTCAAATCTACGATCTTAAGACCCGGGTTATAATAGTGCCACTCCATGTCTTCCCGTGGATGTCGTAAGAGGCGACTAAGGGAATAAAGGCTTGTAGTACTGTTAGGCGATGGGCTTGCCACCTGTCACTAATACACTGGGAAACATCTTAGCCTACTTGTGTAAAATGTGGTTACAGAATTATCAAGAAATTTTAAAACTTGTTGGTAATTCTTTAGCTCTGCCTACCCCACTCTGGGAATGAAGGCGTGAGTTTATGTATGTATATAAGACTGAAATTCTAAGACTGCAAATGCGTTGATAACCCTTAAGATTGAGATGGAAGGACTTTATGCTAGTAGTAGTTTCGGTGGTTAACTTATAAAGTAGTTAAGAGGCAACTTTATATTGTTTTGCAGTATCGTAGATGGGAACGTTTTGGACGAAGAAAGCAAAAGATAGATCAGTGTAGAGAACACTTGGGGAGGTTCAACTGGCAACCAAGACATTAAAAAAATCGGTGTCTAAAATGAACATTTTAATTTACAATTTACATATCTAAACCAATTTCTTTATAATACTTCGTTTATTTTTATTTTTATGGCCTAGGAAGGCAAATGAGCACACAAGCCACCTGATGGTAAGTGGAAACTGTGACCATAGACATTCGCATTCACAAGACTGCAAATGCACTGCCAACCCTGAGGACTATGATGGACTGCTAGTCAATTCTCCGGCTGTCTTATCCCCAAACCGGAACACAGCAACGTGAACACTGCTGCTTGACGGTAGGTTAATGGATAAGATGGTGGTACCAAACCGGACGGACCCTGCACAAGGTCCTCCCACAAGTAAATAGTTAGTAGCAATAGGATGATATGTTACTTAAAATATTGTTAATAAAGGTTATCATTGTTATTAGCATACTGTTTTTGACATGACCACCGTGATGAGGCTGGTACAGGGGTTAAAAAGAATTTTATTGTTGTTGAACGTACGCCGCTGAATGGTTCGTTGCGTAAGAACATTTTTGCGTCGCGTTTTATTGTAGCTTTCACAATATGAATAAAAAAATACACGTTCGACTTATGATACGTGGCTTTTGGGTGTACCCCATTACGTGGAATCTAATACATATTTACGGGAATTTGTCACATCAGTATTTTTACATGTAGAGCTAAGGAAGTATTTTTGTCCGTTTATTAAACTCATGTTGTACAAACGAAAAGTGAATTAAACGGCGCAATGTATTCGTATTTATTTATATACCTTTGCCAGGTGAGAATTAGTCATTTATTAAGTTATGCTTTACTTATCGCCGTTGATATATGTAAACCCTCAAACACCTAATAAACCTTTAAAACTGAAGATAGGAATGCTTGGTAAGTATAAGTCGGCTTTTATCTGAATGCTGAGTACCAACGTGTTTCTATAAAAATATTCAATAAGTGTCGCTATTTTATTAAATTCACGCTTCGCTACATTCTTATTTCTCTGCGACCTCGGTTCAGTGAACTCTTAAAACCGCTGCATTTCTGTCTCAAAAGCTTCGACATTTTTACTGCAAGAAGATTTGATTTAGTCTGTCTTCGGGTATTTCAAGAAATCGATGCACTATCCTTTTAAGGTTTCTGTAGCTACATTGCTAACTCTTAGAAATTGATCACATCCTTTTAAAATAATCTGCCGGTCAGTCAATGTATACGCCGTCAAAACCATTAAACTGATAGGTGACTTTGTAAATCATGTACAAAATATATATTTTACAAATTGGATCATTTGGTGAGATATGAGCTCTGACAGTAACTTAAAAATGTTATATATCATTTCATTAAGCTCATATAGCTATTTAATGTGGACAATACCAGTTGCATTCTAAGATTTTGGAATGTTTTTGATTGACATTAATTGTAGGCTTTCGCCCATGTCATTTATATAATAAAATTGAATAACTTTATTTCAAGCTACAAGGCCCATATTTACAAATACCTTACGGACTAACATACCTACATTATAATATATAAGATAAAATTAGCAAGACTACTAATACACTTTCACGGTGTCCGCTAACCGGCGGCTACGAAATCCCCAAAATATGACACCCGTCTCTCACCAAAAATGACTTAAAATTAACCTTGTGGAGGGCTCCAACCACTTGACCCTAGGAATAACTTCGAATCTAACTCGTACATACTCTACGAGATCATTCGCGTCCGTAGAGTAATGTAATCAGGACACGTACAACTGTGTCGTGGGTGTAGCAGGACACAGCAAGCGGTTTGGTCCGGTCGGTGTGGCACCGCACAGGTTCCTCGGGGCAGGCTTCTTCCTCTCCACCCGGGTAAAACCATCTTTATACTTCTTGGGTCATGTCGCGGGCAGCACCCCGCGAACGGGTTTACTGCAGTTCTGCTTCATCCTTAGTAGAACCCTGTGCTGTATGTAATTGTTTATGTAGTTATACATTGTGACAGGTTTCAACAAGCGTTTACTTTAGCAGAAAACGATACGTCTAATTCAACCTAAACAAATGTTCAAACAAACAAAGAACGAACGCGTATTTATTTTAGTATAGAGCAAAAATACTGACTACTTCGCTTTGTATCATGAGAAACGCTGATATGAATAAATGTTTATTTAAGTCATGGTTGCATTCGAGCTCTGGCACTCCGGTTTTTGTTAAAATTAAACCCTTAATTCTGCGCCAAGATTCATAAATTGTGTATTTTATTAAACCAAACTTTAAACAAATAATTCCAGAATTGCGCTCAGCAAACAGACATTGTATATTAAAATATAAAAAAAAGTCTCATCGCAGCCAGCTGCAAACTGTGACAGTGCCAACAATCAGAAGTTATGCAGCCATTTTGCAGCGGTACCTATATTAATTTTAGACTCAGAGTTTACAGTTGGTAACTTCGGCTATTGGGTTGGTTTCAGTAAGAGACTCTTGAGTAGACCACTAATTGCTGTATCTGTGAAATATTAAGAAAGATCCTCTTGCTCTACTGGATATATAAAATATAATGAAACTAGAAAGTTCATCTACATTTTGTGCTTCCGTGGATTGTGCCAGACGGGCTGAATTCAGTCGCAGCCGAGTATCTAGTCTTCCTTGATGCGACACACCTCATTTTAAATGCATTTATTAATAAAAAATATAAAATTAAATATATCATTTTGTATGACCGATCAATTCTTTGTGGAAATAATATGATTATATGTTGGTAAAAAAATGTTTTCTAACAGTTTAAAATGGTTGTAAATATACACAACCAGTGCAGCTGACTTTGCTAGCATATTTGGCACACACTGCGAGGTATCTCGATTTAAATCAGTCCCAGCGTTTTGTAATATATTACGCGTGATTGAGACTAGAACAGATCTGGAAATACCAAAACTGGCAAGGAAAAGGTATTATTTTTATAAGCAAGCATTATGTACTTTTATACTATTTTATGAACATATAGGTTTGAATTACTACTGTTTACCGACTGTTACGGTTACCCTACCGTAACAGTCGGTAAACTACAGTTAACCTACCGTTAACTGCTACAGTTAACCTACCGTATCACGACATGGAGGTCTGGCCGTTGTTTGTTGTGTTTGTTTTTGGCCGTTGCTGATTACGTCTACCATTACCACTAGAAAACCCACATGATCACAAGCTCTGTAAAAAATAGAGATTGTATACGTCATTTGTAAGTTTGTATTCGGTTTCTTTTGGTCTAAACTAGATTGTGGATTTAATAATCTATCATGCTAGGCTATCAATTAAGACGGACTCAAGGTTTTCAACAAACTGAGATGAAAACTTGAACCCAACTCCGGAAAAATTGCATCGCTTCAATGAAAATTGCGAAATTCTCAGAAAGAACATCACTTACATGAGTAAAAGCGCTCGCATATAATTCCGACAAAGAGGCACTCAACTTATTTCCAAGAAATAAATTAGATGGAAGAAAAGTATATTGAGCATCAGAAGTTCGTGCGGCAAGAGGGGAGTAGGGCTTGGTTCATTCTTGCATGAAAATTGCAGTTCCTGTTCCACTTAATTATTCGTCTATAAAATCTTAAAATGAAGTTGCAACTACTCGTTTACTCAACGTTAAAACTTGATAGTTATTAAATTTGAAATCAGGTATTTGTGTACGTGTTTGCAGAATAAAACTCGCTTGCTAACCATTAACACCATTTAGATAATTAACTCCCAATTTTTGCTTGCAACTTCGTCCTCATAGTACTTGTTTAACGTTATTTCTATATTAATGATCTACGAGTATGTCTGTATTTATGAGTGCCTGCCTGTCGCATCATACCTCTTCCACATAGATGAACCATACTTTGTTATAATGAAGCTAATCAATCGGGACGGTTCTTTTCTAGGTTTCATCAATAACAGTTGGATGGTTTAAGAAATTATTGGTCAGGTCTGAAAGGAGGGGTCACCATGATATCGTAGGCATTTGTCTGTTAAATGCTATTTATTATTTATGGCATTGGGAGGTAAACGATTATACTGGCTACTACTAGTGGACGCTCAGGTACAGTCACAATAAAAATGTTGAGCAAACTTAGATGCTTGTCACTGTGACTGTCTTTGTGACTGTCATACTTGTCATTTGATGTTCAGTTTGAAGTTTATTATGACAGTGCACTAAAGTGCTTAAATTTTTTGTTGGGGTACTGTACATGCCACCTCAAGATTGTAAGCGTTGCCAACCCTGACTAACTATGATGATGATGGGATGGGATGCCTCAGGCTCTCTTTTTTAGTCGGTAAAACCATATAGCTTCTGGGATGTTATTATTTTATTGATTATAACTTGGCAGCCATTAGTTAGTTAAATGTCAAAACCAAAGTGGTATAACCGAGATTAATAGAACCCCAGCGCTGGCGGCAAGTTAGCACGTAAAGTCGGGGTCAATAGAAAAAACAAAAGATGTGAACAAATCAGTACTGCTTGACCTCAATATTTCTGAAAACGAGTTTTTATTAAAAAAAACGCATAGTTAATAGTTATTCAATCTTAAACAAAATGTAAAAGTAACAATCAAGCGTGTACATCATTAATAAAACCTCAAAAGTACTACTTGCTGCTACACTAACTGCTATAGCTCTGTCCTTTACGCTCGCCGAAAAATAAACTAAAAAAATAAAATAAGATGCGGTAATGTAAGTATTACAAGAATAGGCGCGTACTCGGAAATATGTCTTAAAGCAATTTACGAACCTGACTAAAAGGAGAACAAAGCTCAAACTTCCCGCGCAAAGAACTTTAACTGATGTAAATGAGTCTGTAATGTAACTCAAATTATCATACTGAAATAGCGAAGTTTATTTCATACTTTATTCATAGTGTAGTAATTAAATGCAGTGTGAATTTATTTTTGTTGGTGAAACTCTGATTTTTGTTTGTTTTCGTGAGTTCGCCGTTCGATATGTGGCGTAAATTTACGCTTGCGTGAACGTAATTTACGTCGCCGTCATTTATCGTTATTTTGGTGAAAATTTGCGCCTGGGTGAGTGAATTTACGTCACGCTGCGCACGGGTTAGGGTCATTTTTGTGTGAGTAACCTGAATTCTATAATTACTTATAACGCTTTTAAATAATAATACTCTTGTGTTTTGACGTGTTATATAGTTTTAAAACTTTGGGACGGTTTGTTTGTACATAGTGTGCGTGAAACTTTGAAATATAATTATATATTTGACTAGTCAAAATACAAACGCTAGAGTGTACAGAAGGGAAAGGAAACAAATGTGCCAGAGGAATTGTGTTAGCGTCACCATTGGTTAAATGAAAAGTAAGTGTGTGCGTGTCACACACAAACACACAGGTAAGACTGTCAAAATCAATGCAAGTTATGTAACAAGAACAATTTTATTTGTAGATGTAGAAGTTGGGATCCCCTTGAATCACCGACACACATTTGCTCGAATGTATTTCGTCAAAAGCAAATTTCCACTGAAACCTTATTGTTTTTAGGTTATTTTAAGCATGGGTTACGGAGTTGAGGTTGGATTAGACCTGTGACCCCAAAACAATTATAACTTCTCACATGTAAATGCCTGTCCATGAAATGAGAACTCGGCGCAGTAAAACATTCTATGAAATGACTTTCCGTGATTCAAGGGTAAACTGTAGTAGTTACATATACAGATAGAAGAAACTTAAAAAACGGACAGGCTGTGAGAATGACTTGATGAAAAAGGTAGTAATTATTGAAATAGCGCCCGGACAGTGAGCGCGCTGCGCCGACTACAGGTAAATGGAAATATTTATGCCCCAGAAGAGATATTTGGATAAGCTTTATTGTACTTTTTGCCATTGTCAGCTGCTTATCGAGTTTAATGTAACGACTTAGAAGGTCCATGCTAAGCAAATCGGAGTTGCATTATGTAACTGCCACTCACCATAATATGTCATTGTCATCGAATTTACATTATCCTACTAATATTATAAATGCGAAAGTTAGTGTGTGTATGTATGTGTTTGTGTGTGCTAGTTTGTTACTCCTTCACGCTACAGCGGCTACAACTGGACAAATTTTGATGAAATTGGAATAGAGATAGCTTATACACTGAATAAACACATACGAAGTTCCCAAAAGGAATAACGATAATCAAAATCTACGCGGACGAAATTGCGTGCAGAAACTAGTGTTTTCATAATTTCGGGAACTGGGTCAGAATTGACTTGCAAGATTTATCCTAATCATTTTGACTAGCGAACAAACAAATAACATCTGAAGAACTAAAACTTTTAACGAAAGGCAAGGCGATGACCATAGTTAAGAAATTAAAAACAGTTGAAAAACAATAAATATTTTAAAACGTACGTATCGCAAATTCCAAACTCCCAAAGATTATGTTTAATCCATTTAGCCATTTAAAAATATGTTTCTATTAACTATATGTATAGACCTATACGCACGTTGTTTGATCCCCAAATAGATCCGATGACATAGCTGACACGGTCCGCCAGATATCGGAATATTGATTTATGCAAAATAATGTGTGCTCTCCCAATTTCACTGGAACGTCCACTACCGTATTAATTACATCGCTTTCACGAATAATTTACTTAGGTACAGAAAGTAAGTATATAAATATTTCTTCCGTGACTAACTAACTGACTAAATAGCTACGAGGGGCGTTCAATAAATTCTCGGTATGAGAAGGAAAACAAAAGCATACGATTAGTGTTTTATTTTTATTTTTCTATATATTCCCCCCCTATGTTTATACACTTATAAGATCTGTCAATTCGTTTTTTTAACCCCTCATAAAAATATTTTTTGTCTTTGGTGTCAAAATGCTCCAGCACCGCTGCCTTCAACGCTTCATCATTAGAAAATCGATGTCCACGAAGATCCTTTTTAAGGCAACGGGGCGGGCAATTGACCTTGCTCATTCGGCCAGACGAGTAAAGTTTTAATTCGCGCGCCATCTAACAAGTAAGCTCTGCGATCGACCGCATAATGCTGTTTGTCAAACAGTCAGGCATGCATTTACCGTTAGACGGCGCTTGATTTGATCGACCAATATGATACACTTGTGTTTTTCTAAATACTATCTCAAATTCAGTAACGAATGTCCAAAATAGCTTTTAAACAAATAAGTAAATACATAAATAGTTAATTATTTAACACGTAAAGGTTTTTTCATGAATAGCTGGCACGAATAGATCAATGAAAACATTGGTCTACTAGGATTGTGTGAGTGCTATCAGTTACAGTTTATATATCGAACCAAAAAATTAATTAATAATAAAGCATAGGGACTAAATTGTTTCAATAATACTACTTTAAATGTATTAAATTTTGACGTGGTCTACGACAAGGCGGCGATTAATCGAGAATATCGGGTTGGGGTATAGGTAGCAAAGGGGGCGCAAGACTTAATTTTGTTTTGATGGAAGTGGTGTCATTATAACACCTATTTTTTATGATGCTATCGTATAGAAGACGCTTAAATAAGCGTGTTTTGTATAGGCAACTTTTCTCTAAACTTGATATTTACCGAGATATTGGGGTTCAAATGTCAGTCATTTTGAAGTGATAATTTTTGTAGTGAAATTGATGTCAATACCTATAACCCTCATTTTTGTTAATAAATCCTATAAAACATGGTAAAATAAGCATGCTTTGTTATATAAACTTTTTTTCTCCGACCAATATTTACCGAGATATTGGGGTTCAAAGGTCAGTAATTTGGTTGAGACGCTTCGCTATAAGACCGTTTGTCGAAGCAACTATCTGGACATTGATCGTCGAGTTAACATCCCACATGGCGGTAACCTCATTTATTATTATTTAGGTATTATTATTATCCTACTAATAAGATGGCACTAATAAACTGTGTATAAAAACATATATCAACAAGATTTCTTTACGATAGTTTTTGTGTTATAAGTTTATTGGTATAACTTCGACATTAAAACGATTGCGTGAGTTCAAACTTGATACCTTTCCCTATCGAGTCGGTGTCATAAACCACGACTTTTTGCATAGTACCTATGAAAAATTGCAACAAAATAAGTATTGCTTTGATGATATTCCTACCCATGGGACATAATAAGTATCTCTAAAAATGACGCTTCCTTATAAAAGAAAGAAAAACTATTACTCATTTTCTTAGGATGACACGTTGATTGATTGAGACGTATTACGTACGTACTCAACATTATAAAAGAAAAATGGAGCTCACCTGTTTATTAATTACGTGTGACTATGATATTCTTTATCCTTCGATTTATGCTGTTAAAAAAAAACAAATTCATTATTATTTACTCAAGATTTTACCCCTCAAGGTAAAATCATTCTTATCTTCTTGATCTCATGCATATCAAATGTAGGCAATGTGCTTATATACACTTAAGTTGTAAAATCTCGTGGATGGCATGGTGGTGACCGTTAGGATTCGGATTCGGTACGTACCGAGCATGAGTCGATACAACTAAGCCACCGACCTCTATTATTCAACACGATAAAACAAAATCGCTGTGACGTATTATCATTAGGCATCGGAGTTTTTGTCGCACGGTAAGACTAATAGCAAGCTATGGAGTCGTTATTTGCTATAAATCTAAACTCTTATTCATATTCATACTCATTTATTTAATTTATCTTAAGATGCCTCTATAGCGGTCGGTCGTGTATAATTTATCTAGACCAACTTATATAAATAAAAAAATCTATTAGATTATAAATTCATAACTTGAACTATTTTAATATACAATTCGCCACTAGTTTGGACTAAAACATTCCCCTCTGTCGTGTTTTAATGTATCTTTTGTTTGTTTATAAAATTTCGTAATTAAATCAGTATAAAAACGATAATTATTTTTTATTGTAATATTTATTTTCCAAATATAACATTAAATAATCGTTTCTTAACTCGTCAACGTTGTTGTGCTTGATTATCAAAAAAAAAAACTGAATAAATGAGTATGAATATGAATAAGAGTTTAGATTTATGGCAAATGACGACTCCATAGCTTGCCATTAGTCTTACCGTGCGACAAAAACTCCGATGCCTAATTATCATATCGTCAACGGCACGATAGCTCTTAATTATTTGACAGTAATCGCAGCCAAGGCAATACGATAACCATGTCAAAAGCAATATTGTTTTACCACGTAGAATAAATAGAGCCCCCACAGTAGCTCAAGCACGATCATTTCAATCTTACGTCACGTTTTCGAATCGCCTTTATTATTCGAAAACGTAACGTTCGAAAACTCGCTTCTCTTCGTAGCATGAATCTCTAAAACAGGCTCACGTGGGTTTGCCAATTGCGACAAATTTTCTCGATGACGTTACGTTATCGTTACGTAAGTACCCAATAGAAGAAAAAATATCGTGCTTAAGGCAATGACGTAATGAATATTTATGATAAAGGCACTTATAGAAAAAGTTGTGCTCTCATATTGTATTGTTTGATTCTTGTTTTAATGTTTAATAAACTGGACCAACCTTTACCAATTTTCTTAAAGCCTATATATAATAATAACTTACGCAGCACTTAGAAATTGTATTTAATGTCACCTTTAGTAGCTTTGTACCTAGATAAATGTAAAAGTGACAGGTGTTTGTGCAACTCAGAGTTAGATACCAATTTCCACTAAAAGCTACGAAATAAATAAATAAATAAATATCAGGGGACAATGTTAGGGAAAGAAGTTACACACTTAAACATACTAAGACCCTGTTGATACAATAACCCTAAAAATACACTAACCCCATAGATACAATAACCCCAAGTTACAGTAGCCTAATTCAGTTTGAAAGTAATCTTAGCATTCCATTTTCTCTATTAAATCGAGCAGCAGTATCAGCACCATGGAAACTTTATCCGCAGCTCAATACTGATCATTTCGCAGAGTGCTTTGAATTCGAAAGGACACGGATTTTCCACGACTCTTGGTGCGCTTTTCCAATATTCCTGAATATGCTGACGTGACGTTTTCAACAGCTCTGCGCTATAACTTTATTTTTAATGACGTTGTGGCAAAGCTATTGACATTGGGTTTTTATTGAATGTATTTTGTTTGTGACAACTTAAATAAAGAGGTGCAAAAAGTAGTGGTAAGTAGGTTTAGCAAAAAATATATTTCTTGACACACTTATAAACTAAAATAAAATTTATTAAATGCCTAGCTCTCTTTACTAATAACAAGGTTAATAAAAAGTAAGATGTCCAAACCTGACTGCATATTTAGATGTTGTAAAACAGTTCTTACAATTTATCTCTTTCAATAAAAATTGGAATGCCAAACGAAACGCCATTCTGTTGATATCCATATTAAACGTAACCATGGCAACCAAATAACAATATCATCTACATTTAGTAACTTGATAAAAAATAACTTTTAATACCTACATAATTCGTCTCAAAATTAATTTGTGTTTTTAATATACGTAATTGTAATTGGTGTTAACATTATTTTAACGGTTTATTATACAAATTAGGATGTCAAATGTTCACTACACGCCCAGACTGATATCCGGAATGACGCTAATGCTATAATAATAATTATAGAACTGTCATTACCATGGCAACACTCATTTTGGAATGGTTTTCACGCCTCGGTTACGGAATAGGTGGTATTCTGATACCATTAACGATATCAATATGAGCGATTTATAGTATGCGAGTAGTTTTTTTTTATTAATAGTCTACTATGTCACTCCCACAACCGTGACGAATCTGATGATAAGATATCCTGAAAACATCATGATTTCAGCAGAAAAAGCTTTTTTTTACGTATGTTTTACGATGATGATTCAAAATCAAAATGGATTTGAATTTACTTCACAACTTTTATTATATTTGCTAATTCAAAAAATATCATCATGTCAGCCGAAAGACGTCCACTGCTGGACATAGGCCTCCCCCAAGGCTCTTCACTCAGACCGGTCTTGTGTTTTTCGCATCCACCACATTCCCACGATCTTCACAAGGTCGTCACTCTATCTTGTTGGAGGCCTACCTACAGCTCGTCTCCCGGTCCGCGGACGCCACTCAAGAACCTTCTGACCCCATCGACCATCAGTTCTGCGAGCGATGTGCTCCGCCCACTGCCACTTAAGTTTAGCTATTCTTAGGGCTATGGCGGTAACCTTAGTTCTACTGCGGATATCATCATTTCTGATTCTATCACGCAGAGAAACCCCGAGCATAGCACTCTCCATAGCCCTCTGAGTGAGTTTGAGCTTCCTTCAAAAAATATAATGTCATGCATTCTACGATAACAATGTTCACTACGATCATTCAACTGAATGGCGGCGGACACCAAAACTCAATTGCCCTTATTAATAAACTTGGTGGGAGTAGCTAAGCCATTTCTTGGGCCGTAGTCAAGATGCAAAAGCTACTAAGGTTTTTTTTTTCTATCACTTGAAATGTATAGGATGAAAGTTGACCACGTGGTTCATCGCAATGCACGAGAATGTCCTCCAAAGAAAAACGTCAATAGCGTTTTCATCTTGGCCCGTCCTGTTGTCCTTATTTGACAATGTGACCGTCCTGTTGTCCTTATTTGACAATGTGACATTTGAATTCGAAAGATAAGGATAAAGCATGACTTAGCTGCTCCATGGTTAGTCCACGTGTATTAATGAATGATATATATTATAAAGGTAGTTACAGCGTAGCGTAATGTTCCCTTGCAACTTGCTAAAATGTAGCCGAGAGGTAGGTGCTGGCTGAAAACCAGCGCTGTGCAGCTGACCCAGCTCGCAGCATATGCTGAGACCTGAGCCTGTGGTCACTTAACAATTTATATCATGTTACGTTAGTGCGGAAGTTAAGCCACTATGGCATCAAAAACAGTGCACTTGATCTTATTGCTTCCTACCTCGCGCACAGAACTCAGCGGGTAGACATTAACAGAACACAATCCTCTGGGTCATCTGTAGCTATGGGAGTGCCTCAAGGATCTATTCTAGGTCCGTTTTTATTTTTGATCTATATTAACGATCTCCCGTATGTAGTGCGCGATAAACATGAAATAGTCTTGTTTGCTGACGATACCTCACTAATATTCAAAGCGGATAGGAAACAGGATAATTTTAATGGCATCAATGTTGCGTTGTCTACAATTGTTGACTGGTTTACAGCCAACAACTTACTTTTAAATGCCAAAAAAACCAAGTGCATTAAATTTTCTTTGTCCAACGTTAGGAGTATGAATGCGGATAGAATAAGACTGAAGGATGAGACACTGGAATTTGAAGATAGAACAGTATTTTTAGGTGTAACTCTAGACTCGAAACTGCAGTGGAGTGCGCATATATCCACACTTGCAAGTAAACTAAGTTCAGCGGCTTATGCGGTAAAGCGAATCCGACAACTTACTGACGTCGAGACGGCGAGACTTGTCTACTATAGTGTTATGAGTTACGGAATTTTACTGTGGGGAAGAGCGGCTGACATCCAAACCATATTTGTATTACAGAAGCGGGCTGTACGTGCTATTTACCAATTGGGGTCTCGTGTTTCGCTGAGGGATAAATTTAAAGATATTAATATTCTTACAGTCGCGTCTCAATATATCTTTGAGAATATCATGTATGTACGCAAAAACATACATGAGTTTAGGCATAACCGCGATGTTCATAATTTAAATACTAGAAATAGGTATAAGCTCGCACTTCCAGGTCACCGTCTCCGTAAGGTGAGCACTTCGTTTGCGGGGAACTGTATACGTTTTTACAACAAGATACCATCTGATATCGTCAATATGCCGTTCAATAAATTTAAGTCTCACATCAAGCGCTGCTTGTTGGGTAGGGCATATTACACTGTAAATGACTTCATTGGTGACCAAGATGTATTTTAGTAGTGTCAATGTGACATAGCCTTCAAGCCAATTGTGCATTCAAGCACTGACTCAGTCAGTCGACTGTGATTTACTATTTGTATTTTGTATCTTTTCTAGTCTTGTGTGTACAAGAAGTTTATGTCATGCTCGCTCAAAGGTCTTTGCTTACGGCGGCGTCGTTGATCGGGTCGCCACTTTCCCGATCACATGGTTGAGAGAGGCGATGGCTGAGATACGCGTCATACTCGTGAACGGGTGCTGTTTGTGGGGTCCGGTCTGTTCACGTTTGCAAGGACTTTTTGTTCAATTTATTATCCTAGTTATATGGCTTTTGACGTAGAGACCTCGTCGTGTTGTTCTCATAGTAATTATTTTATTTTATGTTAATGTTTATTGACCTTACATTTAGTAATAATTTTATTTTTGCTAGTTTTAAGAATTTATTGTTTATTACCTTATTACCTTATTATTACTTAATGTAACTTACTTTTAAGTATAATTATGTTTTTATGATTGAAAAAATGGCCTTCTGCTGGAGTTTCTTGCGGCGCTTCTTCTCCGCAATGATGGTCTTGTCCGAAGCGCTGGTAGATTCACTCACTGTACATTGCCGACGTGTAAAAGAGCCCGCATGTGGCCAATTTACTGAATAAATTATTTGAATTTTGAATTTTGAATTTATCCCTACCGTAAAGTGTTCACATTTTATCATCATAATGTCAGCCGAAAGACGTCCAATGCTGGACATAGGCCTCCCCCAAGGCTCTCCACTCAGACCGGTCTTGTGTTTTTTCGCATCCACCGCGTTCCCGTGATCCTTACAAGGTCGTCACTCCATCTTGTTGGAGGCCTACCTACAGCTTGCTCGGTTTACATTTAAACTGTGTTCATGATTATTTATTTTGTGATAGTAAATATTTATTTATTTATTTATTTAATAAGGGCAGATAAGTTTTAAATTAAGGTCAAGTAACACTAGTACAAAATAGAACGCGCTAACGCAAACCTTTGTTGATTTGAAGAATACCACATCTACATGACCCTCGGCTCGTAGAATCTTCACCATCTGAAGTAAGCCGCGGCAAATATCAGGGCTAGTTTCACCTCGCGATGCGTGAGCTCGGAATTTGTTATGAGGGCTATGATGGTTTCATTAGGCCAGTGGACTTTTATTGGTGAGAGCTTGACCAGTCTTTATTCTGCTAGGTAAAACCATATTGCCTTTGAGATATCGTATTGTTTTAACTCGGCTGCCATTACTGTCGAGTAAATAACCTCGTAAGGCCCACGTCACGTTAGTTCGAAAACGAATCTCGTATCAGTCGACTAAAGTCAAAAGTCACTTTGACAAATCGCACCTTCGGTAGGACAAGGTCATAATTGCCCCTAAGATCATATAGTAGATTATGCCCTTGTTTTACCGAAGGTGCGAAATGTCCTAGATTTCGGACGCTGGGCCTGACGAGGTTAGCTGTCGTAACGTTGGCGATACCGTAACGTGTCAAAAGCAATATGGTTTTACCGAGTCCAATAGAGTCCTAGAGAGATTATTATTATTTTTGCATTGTAGGTAAATATTTGAAGATTATTTCTGGGATTAGGGCTTTGAAGGTTGTTCTATCTATTGAGTATTCAAAATTTTCAACTATTAACTTTGTAGAACTTTGGTTTTCATCGGTGTTATTTTTAGGTTGGGCAAAAAACTAGGCTTTCTAAATCACCCTTTCACCTTTTTTTAGGCCTATTTTTCGCAAGGATCTCCGCGACGGTCGGTCGAAAAAGAAACCATATTATTATTTACCAATTGAAATAAAACAAAAAATGAATATTCTCTACACACAGTCTTCATCTTTTGCTGATCCGCAAGCGTAAATGTTTGAGCCCAAATTAAATACCTACGTTAAATGTAAATTATTTTTAAAAACCCGTAAAGAGTGAGCGCAATATAATAAAATGACGTAAAATTACAAGCTTGCTATAGTACATTGTTGCAGAGGATAGAAAGTACGAGATTTTTGGACGAGTCATATAGAGGGCCAAAACGTAGTTGAGGCCCTCTAGTGTACGAGTCCATAAAATGCACTTTCTACCGAGGCAGACATAGAACTTTTCACAACTACTGAGAGGAAATAAAATAAAAAATCATATTCAAAACTCAAATTTTAATTCATGTAAATAGTGTTAGTCAAATAGCGTCGGTTTTTCAAAAGTAGAATAGAAGCTGTATGTATTATCGCCAATTTTACCATAGATAACTTTTTTTTAAATCTGGACCCCTATTCTCTTGGCTTTCGAGATTAATAAACTAACATTCGAGATGAATATGTCAACTCCATATAAAATTGTATTTGTTATCTCTAGTGGTTCGAGATTAGGGGCCAAGATTGAATTACATAAAAAAAAAGCAGTGACATAGTTTTTAGTCTGTGTATCTTTTAGCAAAAATACACCTAATATTTTACGAAACAAAATGGTGTGTTATGATTGGTCGATTCCAATTTTTCATTTTAAGGAGCTATGACACAAAAATTGATTGATTGATTTTCATTGGTTATTAAAGTTGGACAACAATGTTCTCGACCAATCAGCAAATGCCGACAAAAACATTCTTGGTCTGTCCTTATAAGTGACGTTTTGTGACCCCAAACAAGAGCATCTATGGCCATATTTCCGAGCAGTGTTGTGAAAAGTATGTATCCTAATTCATGTCTGAGTTCTAGTAATAAGCAATATATTCTTCGTGGATCGTGAAAATAAACAACTACAATTTTAGAAGAAACTTCGTAAAAGTTGTCCCATGGCACGTTACGTATAGAAGACGTTGCAACATGTTTTAAAATGTACATAATTTAATCTTTATGCTTTGTTTCAGGTATACACTGCAGTATGGTAATGAACTTAATAAAGTTTTAGTACAAGAACAGTCTGCAACAGAATAAAATTTTGGTAAGTTTATTAAAAACAAACGGATTGCATCGGATAATAGGTACCTACTAATTACTTAATTACTTTATTTTTTTATTAGGTGCACAATTTTTAACATTTACTTCGTTTAAGTTATGCTATTTTATCTGTAGCTTAAAAAGCATTAGAGATATTGCCGATTCAATGATTCCACTAACGATATTCATAGACCCTCTAATGCAGGGGTGTGGGGTGTGGTGCTGTGAATAGGTTTTGTTGAGGATTTATAAAAAAATATTTTCTAGTATGACGTGGTGCCCATACGAGTACACACAACATCACACCTAACTAACCATTAAAGACAGAGCAGAGAAAAAGAAAGAGATGTATATATGTGTATTATGTCAACTTCTATGCATTCTAGTGCGACTCTCTTTCATGCAATATTTCAGATTTCTGAAGTGTATAGCTAGATGTGTTGCTGTGTGTACGTAAAAATTTGATAATATGCAAAAAAAAGAATTTATTGTTGTAATGTGTTAAATTAACGATACACAATTCAAAAAATTCAAAATTCAAAATATTTATTCAGTAAATAGGCCACATGAGGGCTCTTTTACACGTCGGTAACATGGAGTAAATCTACTAGCGCTTCGGACAAGACCATCATTGCGGAGAAGAAGCGCCGCAAGAAACTCCAGCAGAAGGTCATTTTTTTCAATGATTAAATACAATAATACTTAAAAGTATCTAAGTTACATTACAAGGTAATAAAGTAATAAATAATTATTTTTAAAACTAACACAAATAAAATCATTACAAATGTAACGTCAATAAAATACAAATAAAATACCTAATGTCTAGGAGAACAACATGACGAGGTCTCTAACGTCAGGAACTATAATTAAAATAATTAACCCATACTAATAATCTTCCCATCTTCTTATCTACAAGATAAAATAATTACTCTGTATACTAGTCCCATGTTGGTATTTGCTTTAATTTATAATGTAGTTTTTTTTTAAATATTAACACAAAATAAAGTATTATATTTATCATAATTATGAATTGTGCTGTCACGACTACGGTCAAAAAACGAAATAAAAACTGGAAGAATTATCAA
This sequence comes from Acleris emargana, assembly GCA_927399475.2. Taxonomy (NCBI): domain Eukaryota; kingdom Metazoa; phylum Arthropoda; class Insecta; order Lepidoptera; family Tortricidae; genus Acleris; species Acleris emargana. The sequence continues at coordinate 9,592,422 of OV656851.1, forward strand.
AAAATCCATTTAATAGTGAATGATTTTATTTTCATCGTTTTTTTAACTGATTGACGGATTTATGTATAAGTTAAAATACCTACTTACCAATGAATTCAGAACAAAACGTTGCAACTTTTCTAAGTGCTCTCACTCAGCTACGTGTTATCTAAACTTAAGATTCTAAAGAAAGTGTAACACTTTCACATTTTATACCTACTTAAAACCTTGCAATTTCGTGCACAAGGTTTAATAACTTAATAAGAGTCCGTGTTTATATATTTTAATAACAATAAATTTCATTAAATATGACATTATTATACGATAATAATACTTAATTATATCTGTCATTTCCCAAGCAGCAAAATATGTTCTTTAATGATCGAGACAACGTTTCTTATTCAGTCTTATCGGATTAAATATTGTCATATAAACATCATATACACGTTTATATAACGCGATTTGGGCGCACTTTACTCGACTTACTGGTCGTATACACATCGCATAATTATCATATAACTATCCAATATGTCATATAGAAGGGGTAACGCTGACTTCTATAACACTCGATTGTTCAATTAAAGCATGTTATATGATTATTACATGTCTACTGAATTGAATAACCGCAAATAATATGGCCATTAAGCCGCATAACAGCGATTTATATCACTATGGAAGCTTTTAATATGACTAGTTAGTCCCTTAGTTGCAATTTTCATGACAGTTAAATGATCTATGGATCATATTAGAGCAGATTATATATTTAATTGGGAAATGCGGTGGGGAAATATATATTTAATTGTGTTATTCGGAGGAAAAATTGCTGTAAGTATTTAAGTTTCATGTTTTCTACTACTATTTTGGTAAATAATGTTAAGAGCATATAAACGTGAAGTATAGTCATATTCATAAACGGTTACCAGTTTATCGACTAAGTTTTACTAATGTTATGTTTAATTTTAATGCCCCCCTTCTATTTGCTCAATTTAAATATTATTTATTTATAAAAAAATTGTGGTAACAATTAATTGTTTGTTATTCGACACATAAGTTGCGTTCATTACAACTATTCATCTAAATTGTTGAGTAATAGTTACTTATTCAGCTAACCTGACGCCATTATTGTTTGTTTTAGGGTTCTCTAAGGCTAGCTCGAAACTCATTTTTAACTTACTTTCTAACAATAAACTTATTTTGAATTTATTTTAAGTATAAGAACCTAACAGTAAAAGCTATGTAAAGGTACATGACATTCATCAAATTACTTAGGTAGTATTATTTTTGAGTTCGCGTGCATTTAGTAGGCATGCCGAATCGGCATATGCGCAACGTGACGCGTAAGTGTAGTAAATTAAACCTATGCATATAGAGTTTTGTAAAATTTCCTTTATTTGGTTTATAAGACCATTGTGCCAATAATTTCCAGTATCTACAGGAGTTACGCATACTTTTTCACTGTTTGTACAGAGGAGTGTTCTGGGTAGCAATGTATAAGTTGCAGAACATTCTTAGAAGTAAAGACATTTTCTCAAGAAATTACTGAGAATATTATCGGAAACATTCGAGAGCGTTGAGAATGTTCTCTTTCCATACAAAATTTAAGAATATTCTTAGAAATTTCCGAGAATTTCTCATATGAAACTTTCACAATTTGAGAAGTAACTTTTCTGTACAATGCTAGTTCTGGGGTCAGAAGGCATTATTATGTGGAATTCTTTTATTTAATATGTCGCTAAGTTCTTTTAGCGCGCTATGTGAAATATTGTTATCCAAAGCCCATTTCGTAATTTCAGTGCGGCATTCTAAGTTGCAGAGATGTTCATTAAAATCATCACTATGCTCTGAATTAGTATCTAGTGATGTGGTAACAGAATTTGAAGTAGCGTTATCTTCTTCACTTGTGTATTGTAATTCATTAAAAAAAAAAACTACTGAACCATTTTCTGTCACAATATCATTTGTCACTTGACTTTCCGAACCAAAACGAGCACATTCGATGGTCTCGACCTTAGATATTGTACTGCTATGCTTTTTTGTCACTTTCCTCCTATAACCACCGCTTCTTTTAAACTTTAACCACTTTTCCCATTCCATTTTTATAAATAAATTTTATGATTTGCTTCATGCAGTTAAGGAAAAACGTTGACTAAAAGTAATGATGGCCACAGTAATATGAAATTTCAGTCATATAATTGCGATTAATAGATATTAATGTTCGATTAACAAGAACTACAACACCGTTACTCGACCTGCCATATAAAAGTTTAGTAAAATAATTTTACACTACCAATAAATCGACTAAGATTTGTATAAGAGTTTCTTATATAGGCGATGTTTAATAAATAAAGTCGTTATATAATATAAGGATTTGAGTTGACGTTTAGTCGTGTTTTTAAATGACCAAAAATATTGCCAATTATTGCTGAGTAATTTGTTATATTTGTATAAGTGTTGTTTTTACAACCTCATAGTCCTGTAATAGCAACCTATAACACTTTTATTTGATTTGTTTTGATTGGCGAATAAAGGCCATATAAAAGGATTTTACATGCCCCGTGTGTCATTTAAAAGCATTAAAAATGCAGTTATGTCACTATCCCTTATACGACTAGATCGTTATGTAAAACAACCGTGTAAACGTCTACTCGACTTCTCTACATGCCTTAATGATTCTGTCGTTTAAAGATCGGATAAAACACTATACTATGATTAATTGGAATATAATCGCTTTTATAAGATTGTTATACGATAGCATTATATAAGTTGCGGTTATCCGACTTTTAAAAGATCTTGAATCATGTAATTTGTGGTTATCGAACTCTTAAAAGATCTCAAATCATATAAGCATAAAATTATAGGACTACTTTGCTGCTTGGGTTAGAACATAATTTGAATTAGAATGGTTCAGTAAAGGTTAACTTTGAACTCGGCTAAATGCCAGAGTTTCAGCTACACACAATACATTGGACGCCATGCCTCCTATTTTCAATACAAAGGTGACCCGTTCTTGAGTTCTTGGACACTAATGTATTTACTCCATAACGTTAATGCACACATTCCGCCCATTTGATTAAGACCATTAGCTAACTTATCTAATGTAAGCGTAGGTGTGGTCATCACCTAAAGGCTAACTCAGCAGTGAAGCGCATCATAGAGTTATTTATTTATTATTTATAGACACTGTTATTGTTATGTCTTATTTTCTGCGCATGCAATTATGCATTAATACATAAGTACTATTGTATGTATAGTCTCTTTTCAATGTATAAAAACTTACTTATCTAGCCGTTTCTGTTCCACTGCGTGCAAAAGCTTCCCTTAAGCCTTTCCACAATTCCCTTTAAAGTGATTCCTGAGCCCAGTCTTTACAGAACTGGTTTAGTTCATCCTGCCATCTCCTTCTTGGTCTGCCTCTTGCGTATTGATTTCCATAAATAAATTTGGGGACTAAAAACATTTTCGCACGCGGCAGACATGACCTGCCCAATCCAATTTAAGCTTGGCTGCTGCGAGGCTTACATAGAGAAGATATAAATTAACTTACGCTGTTTTTCATTTACTTTAATTTACTATAATTAACAGTGACTGACTCCCGGACCACACACAGCCAAAACCGCTAAAACTTCAGCACTCAAATCTGGACAGGATATTCCCTGGCAAAGTTACAAGATGTAATTTATCCAAACCAAAGTTGAACTTTTACTGTCGAAAAATGCAAGCCAAAATATTTTTCTGTTACTCACTTTTTAACACCTTGAGACATTTTAACATGAAACACAGTACTAGACAGGGCAACAAGTAATTGAAATTTGAGTAAGACAGCTATTGATGCCGGTTATAACATAAATTGCCACTAAAAGTTGCCCGAGTAAGTTCACATTTAGAGAATTTCCGGCAATCCTCTGCTCAATCACCTTAAAAACACCCCAACACCGTATTCCTATAGTTCAGGCCACTCATTAAGTGTCTTTCTTCAATGGACCGCAAGCTCACAAAGGCACACTATCGATTCCTTTTCTTACGAAATCTTACCTAGCCCGCATGTCTCAGAGCAAATCACAAGACTTTTTTATTCACTTTAGACTCATTATCTCCCTCTCTAACTTTACTACAGTGATAGAGGCACACTAAGCGACAAGCGAGAAAATGGAGGAAGACGTTAAGGTGCCGGTTGACCTACATTCTTTCACGATTGGGGTTCCGTAGGAAATTCAAGCAGTTATAGCGAGAGGAGAATCGTTTAAGCAAGGAGTCATAAAATGTAATAGATGATTGGTTAACGTATAAATGTACATGTTGAACGCTGCCTTGCACATGTACGTCATTATTTCATAAAATACTGATATTAATTGTCATTTGGAATTGAATAGTTATCTGTACGGCTAGCACAAGTTGAATTTTCTCGCTTATCGGTCAGCGCATCTCTATCGTCACTTTAAGTAGAAAGGGAGATCCGAGCGACAAATAAGTTATTAAGGATGAAATGAATGCCGAGTACATAAGAAAAACAGATAGAACAGTCAATTACAAAACGAAAAATAAAGTTGTAGGATTTTTTACGGGGCTGACATAATCAGGTTGTGATGACAGCCCCTCCTATATTTCAGAATGTTATTATTATTTTTACACCAAGCACTTACAAAATAATAGTTAATATTGATCTCTATAAACCATTCCCCGAGAACCATCAACACCGCGCTATCTTCCATTATTACTTATCACCCTCGATTTGAGTCGTCCCTCAGGTTTCGACTTTCTACAATCTTCATCAATCTGGCAATTTGGGCCTTTGATTCGAGAATCAAAGGCGAAAATTGCCAATCGAATCCTAAAAAAGAATCTTTATATTCGTGTCTGTTTTAAATAAAGTTGGTCAATTTTACCTACCGTACGAGGATTCTAATTCTTGTTGACCTCTCTATTTTGTTTCTTCATTTTAGTGAATTTTATTAAGAGCTCGGATTCAAAAGTAGTTGCCTCGAAATACAATTCTAATTTTAACGACGAAAATTATAAAGCATTAGTTTGCCAGATTTGGCCTCAACTTGGTTGTCTCAGGCTAAAGATCTGCTCTCTTACTCTATAAAGACCAACAATTTTCGATTACAAAGTTCGTAATTTTCTCTGTCTCCCTAATTTCGTTACAACACGTGTACATTTCTGAAGCGTAAAAGTACTTTGCAAACTTCTGCGAACGCAACATATGGCCCTTTGACATAATGGATTGAGTTTAAAAGCAAGTTTATATCTTTAACAATGCTTTAATATTTAAGCTGTAGCTATAGCTGTGAAGTAAGTTCAAATCCTCCGTTATTGATACAACAAACAGGTAAACTGATAAAAGGACTTCTTTTTGATAGAAGTATCTTTAAATATTTAGATTATCTAGGTCCCTATATATTTACTAGAAAAAATAGGAAATTAAAGCGACAACAACCGATTACAAAATTAATTAAAATGTTACTGTTGTATCTGACATAAAACTGTCCGAACTGTTTGAATTGTCTGATTTTGGTTTCAAACCAACAAAGTGTAGCATTGAATTTAAACAATATTGCAGGCATGTCTTTGCACACTAAAATGCAATAGAACCGAAGCTTTTAGAATTGGATAGTACGGAAAATAGCTTTGAACAAACACTAGGTTCATCTCTGAACCGGATTTAGAGGACTTCCTGAACGAACCTGGCACGAGATTAAAATAAAATGTTTTTAGCGTCAGGGTTTTAAAACATCCATTGTTTTTTGCTATAGCTGTCCGTTGTTGTGGGAAAAGTGCAATCAATTTTAAGGTTTTTAGCGCTACCTGATTTGTTCATGTTTTGTCGGAAAAAGAATCGCCTGATAATCTTACTAGGCACATATGCTCGCTTACCTTTGCTACAGCCTTTAAGTCTGAAGTAGGTCGTTGAAAATGTAAATGTTCAGAAAAAAGGACAACGTTTCCTCATTTTTAAATATTTAATGCAAGGTTAAGTATTATTTACCATAAATCGTCATACATAATTTATGTTAGAGAATGACTGACTGTTGAATTTCTTTCGGTGCTACCTCTCAGCAGCGTAAAGATGCCCGTGTGGGCAACATGCTAAATATAAATCGTTTTATACAACATAAGCAAAAAAAAAAAGAAGTAGTAACTAAAAAAAAACTATTTTAATTCTGAACACAAACTTAAAACTATATTTATATAAATTGGTCATATAGAGTAAGTATCGCCTCTTTTCATTTATTAATATTGTAAAATGTAATTTAAATCTTGTTAGTATTGTAAGGGACCCTTATTTTCTGGTTAAACAATTGACTGGACGCTTCGGGAAAGTTCTGTTTCGCATTATCCTGATGAAGCCCGAGTTGGAGTTTACTTTGTCATTTCGGTGGATGAAAAATGAAACAACTTTTCGACGAGACAAAATGAATATGGCAAAAGTGCTGTTCTTTGTGACACCTGATCATTTTGTTTTATTTAATAATACCGTAGTAGATATCTCTGAATAAATAATACTACAAGTAACATAAATTGAAAACTAAAATAGTGATTGGTAGTATAGATTATGTTTTGTTTAGATAACCACAAAAACAACACAATTTGCACAAATAGGCTAAAATGTTTACCAGCATATTTGTGATAGGTTGCAAGCCCATCGCCTAACAGTACTACAAGCCTATATTCCCTTAGTCGCCTCTTACGACAATCACGGGAAGACATGGGGTGGCACTATTCTAACCCAAATTGTGCAAATTGTGGTTACCGAATTATCATCAACTTTTTAAAGTTGTAATTCTGTAGCTCTGCCTAGCCCACTCTGGGATTACAGGCGTGAAAATATGTATGTTGTTTAGATTTACGTATTATGGTAACGATCTCGTTATTAATGTCAGTGTGATAACCATGACATGAGCTAAGCAATTCAGTTTAGGACGAGTATAAGGGGCAGAGCTATAGCAGTTATCTCTGTCTCTTTCTCTGACCAATAACTGAACTGTATCTCCTCAGAAACAATTTGCAATTTATAATTTTTGCGGCCCCAATATTACTGAGACTGAGCTCTTGGTGCATATCTTTCTTTTAAACTTGTTTAATTGAACCACACTTATGAATGGAATAATTATTCTTGTGTGCTTCATGTAAGCTGCAGCACTTCTAAGGACTCGTTGTTTGATCAGTAGTTAATTCAACTACTGATCAAACAAAAGAAGTCAGTCCAGTATATAATAAATAAATAAAAAAAAAAACCATTGTTTAAAAAAAATGCAATTGCTTGTTTAATAGACAAATTACATACCAATCGAAAGTATGAAGCCTATAGAATATGCAAACGTTATGTTAACGATTTTTGTCCCATCATCATAACTATAAACCTAACTTTTGCTTATTCTATAGGATTCATACTTTCGATTAGTATGTAATATGTCAATTAAACCTGCAATTGCAATTTTAAAAAAAGTTCATTTTAATTCATTTTTTTAATATATAAGTACTGGACTGATTGTTTTCAGCCAAACTATTCGCCATATATTACTTAACATATAAAATTTGATATAAAACACTTTTTATCAAATAAACAGCCGGTGCAGGTCGTCTCCTAATCTAATCTTAGACCATAATTGTTAAAATTCGAAAAAGGAATTGAAAATTTGACACATTTCCTTGAGATTTTACCATTAGTTATAGTTTTTAACGATTAGTTGGTTTAACTACTGATCAAACAACAGGCCTTTAGTCGTGCTGCGTGCACTTATGTCACTTTATGTGAAATCTTTCTTAAAGCCAAGAAAACTTTCACAGTAGTTCGTCTTCAAAATGTATATTAAACATTTAAAACAATATGTACCGTAATAAAACATTGATTATATCCTGAAATTCACGACTCAAAATACCTTCATTAAAATAATTGAAGGGTCGTAAAACAATTTCAAATTAGACTGAATTAGTTCGCGGTCTATTATCTGGAGTTTAACAACTAAAATCCAACCGCAAATTAAAATAAAGTTGTGGATAACCCTAGCGAAGATCGTCAGTTAATTAGTTCATTCATTTGGAATTAACTCCTGGTATACTTTCGGCTTTACACCACTAATATTATGCAATTTCGACATAATGAGTAGAACGTACGCTAAGGTTAATTATTAACTCTGAAAATTCTGAAATATAATTGTTTTGACGACACGTTGGCCTAGTTTGTAGTAACCCTGCCTACGAAGTTAACGGTCCTGGGTTCAAATCCCGAAAAGGGCAGATATTTGTGTAATGAGTCCGAATATTTGTCCCTGAGCCATGGATGTACTTACGTATATATTTATCTATATAAGTATTTATATCGTTGTCTAGTACCCATAGTACAAGCCTCGGGCTTAATTTGGGACTAGGTCAATTGGTGTGAGATTGTTCCCTGATATTTAATATTAGTACATTATTTATTTATTGATCGACAGACTGATATATTTATTGGAGACAAGATGCATTGCGAGATCGTTATCGAAAATGTCACACTGCTAGATCAAGACAGTATCAACTCTAAATCATTGTTAGTTTGGTTTCAAGCTCATAGACGTTGTATTAAAGTTCATTTTAAAATTCAGTTGTATTTTGAGTTACGCGTCGCGTCAAGCACTTAGGTATGTCAATTCCTTATAATTTGACAGTTTTCGAAAAATCGCTCACGATAGCGTTAAGCATCTTATCTAGGGCCTCTGTGACCTTTGGCTATTGTAGCAAGCGTAGTTTTGACATAATTACATACACTCACGCCTTGAGACCACCTGCCACCCATAGTGGGTTAGGCAGACCATTACCAACAACTCCAAAAACTTGTTGTTAATTCTGTGACCTCATTTTGCACAATCAGGCTTAGATGTTACCATGTGTATATTAGTGACAGGTTGCAAGCCCATTGCCTAACAGTACTACAAGCCTTTATTCACTTAGTCGCCTCTTACGACTTCCACGGGAAGACATGGAGTGGCCCTATTCCAAGCCGGCAAGCGGCGTAGTTTTTGAAATAAGAAAATTCACGAGCTGTCAAGGCCGGGGCTCTGGTTTAAACTATTATCAAATAAAAAATCCCATGGCACAATTCGAAAGTCAACAGAGGACGTCACAAAATGAAATTTTCCTTTTCGACCCTCATCATTAAAAGTTACGACGCAGCCGCCGTGTCTATGTTATAAATCAAATGCTCCACAGAAAGATCACTATAGATTCATAAACGACCACGCACTAGTTTTTACATTATATATTCTTTTGTAAAAGGTTTAACATCATTTTCATCTTACGAGTACGCTCAGTAAGCAAGAATACACATATTAACCACCCATGGTGAAAAACGATAGCGTCAAAGAAGAAACATGTTTTTTTGCTAATACATGATTATTCCATTATCTATCAAGAAATTATATGCATATTGAGAGATGTCTTTACGTCAAAAACAAGTCTTAAAAAGGACAATAATTTAAGTAGTTAAAAAAAACAAAAGTCTCAAAAAGGTTAACTAATCATTTTCAATAGATAATTGGTCTTTAAATGGCTTCAATAATTACTTTGTACAATTATCATAAACCAAGTCTTAACTCTGGTACCTACGAGTGTCCCATCTTCTTCTTTTTTCTCTTTAATGCCGTACGACTGTAGTGAAATTTTACGTTTCATATTATACGGAGGAAAAGTTGATAAATTTATTTCTGAAATTCGCTTTCAACTTAATACGAAGTAATTTCTGCGATAATGATCTCTACCTTCAAATTGCTAGGCTTTTCTAATCTGCATTTAAGTATTTACTCATTTCAATGGTCTTTTGTATTAGGGAAAATTAATTATGATCCAAACTGGAGTGTTGTTACCGGAAGACAAAAAATAGTATTACAATAGAAATGAAATCGACATGGCATGCCACTTAATACCGTTTGCCATCATAACACTGCCATTTACTGCCCCTGTTCAATTCAAATTATGTTATGTACACATTTGCCTACTTGTGTAAAAACATGCACCAACGTTTCCTAGATTCTGATTGGTTTTTAAATTAAACGAGAAAATTGGATTTTTTAAGTAGTTTGAAATACACTGCATGGAAATGAGAGTATGCCACAAAATTGAGAAAGTATTATATCCGTCCGGATTGTTACCACGATATTAATAACCTACTGAAAAGCAACAGTGATCGCATTGTTGTGTTCCAGTGTGGGGAAACGACCACTGGTGAAATTACTAGCATTGAGGTATTCCATCTCAGTCCTCAGGGTTGGCAACGCAAATGCAATATTAGGACGGCAGTCTTAACATTGTAGTAAGAGAATGCAAATGTGTATAGGTCACAGATCCCACTAACTTTCACGTGGCCTGTGCCCTCATTGGGTACCTCCATGCTATAACAAAACAATTTATTTTTAATGTTTAAATAATATGATTTTATTTTTCTAGCATAGCCTCATTTTACTTCAGTATTTTATCTCCTCGGAATAATAAAAAAAGTAAGTACCAGTTTTCATTGCTAAGGGGCTTATATTGACGACGTGATAGCCTAATTGATAGTGAATCTTCCTACAAAGGTCCCGGCTTCAATTCCCGGTATGGGCAAATATTTCAGTGTTGAGCACGAGTATTTGTTTTTGAGTCTTGGATGTTCTCTGTATAAGTATTTAAGTATTTAATTTTCTGTATAAGTATTTATATCGTTGCCTAGTACACATATTAAAAGCCTAGAGTTTAGTTTGGGACTAGGTCGACTTGTGTGAAACTGTCCCCCGATTATTATATTATATAATTAAGTGTATTATATTATATTATACTATATAAATTTATATTATATTATATTGTGTGGTTGCCGGGTAAGAATAGTGCCACTCCATGACTTCCCGTGGATGTCTTAAGAGGCGACTAATGGAATACGCTAGTAGGTTAACATCTTGGCCTAACTGTGCATTGTGCAAAATGTGGTTACAGAATTATAAACAAGTTTTTAGAGTTCTAGGTAATTCTGCAGCTCTGTCTACCCCTCTCTGGGAACGAAGGCGATATGTACGTATGTATATTATATTATACTATATTATATATATAAGATCACCTGAGGGCCAATTATGGTCATGGTTATCGACGTGGATAAACGTGGATAATATATCTGTAATTTTCTGCAAGTGTACGCAAGTGTGAGAGTGACGGATGCTATGTATATGCTCCGCGGTAAAGGCGACGATAATACGGACCCTGTTAGAACATGTTGTAAGTAAAAACTAATTAAGACTTTAAATTGCAAAAAACTCAGTTAAAAACATAAAAGAAACCGCAGGCAAAATATAATAACAGTTCATAGAAATCCAACTCTGCAGCTGACACGGTATTAAAAATCAAAAGTCAAAACTAGAAAGTTTTTAACTACAATGTTAACGTTTTTGTTATGTAAATTGAACCGTCAAAGCTTTTGGCGCGCTAGTTTGTAACTTTGTATACCATAGTTGTTTGAGTTGCTTGGATTAAGGAGTAGAGGTAAGAGGAAAAGCAGTGTAACAAAATTGCTGCCTTATTGGACGATCAAAATATACAAGGTGATTGATAGCTAAGTGCAAAGCTTTAAGGGGGTGATAGAGCAGCTCATAAGCTTTCGATTTAACCTCCATGTATGTTCAGCAATTGTTATAAGTTTCCGAGATATTGATCATTATAATCGGATTTATTGTCAATTTTCCTTATGTCCGTGTTACGAAAACCCCCCAAATTCAAATATGAATTTTAAAAACCAAGGAAGTTTTTAAAGCTACATGACAAGTTTTTTTGTAATAACTTTTTGAGCAACCTTAAGGCGTGATATTCCCTATTTGTTAATTGCTAGCCTAGTTATCCAGAGAGACCATGGCGTGGGAGGAAATCTGCAGGAGGAGATGTTCTTTATTTATAATAGTGTCTGATTATTATTTCTATCTTTTGATACTTAATAAACTTGTTTTTTTTTTTTATGTGAATATCAAAATCACGCGGTGGACGCGAAAAGCACAAGACCGGTCTGAGTGGAGAGCCTTGGGGGAGGCCTATGTCCAGCAGTGGACGTCTTTCGGCTGACATGATGATGATGATGATCAAAATCAGAAAAAAACTATTTCTAAATAATAACTTATTGTCGCATAATATTGAACCATAGCAAGGAATGACCTTATTTCGAAAAATGCGATGAGACAACCCAGCCTTTGGTAGAATTCTAGACTGCTTCTTCGAATTAAAACATTCGAAACTTTCTAGATAAAGAGCCCGTCTTGTTCTTTTTCTGTTTCTTTCTTTCCAGACTTTATTTAACGACGGTATTACTTTCGCTGCAAACTGTAATTTAGTGATAGAATGAGAGCAATTAAAAGGAAGCAATCAAATAGCATTTTATATTGTTTTTCTGTCGTTGGGGAACTTTTTTATGAAAAGGATTTTAGAATACTAGTATAGGTATACGAGTATAATACTGTGTGGTAATAACGGCTGATAAACTGTACTCGTATTCAATTTCAGTCTAGTCTTGTGTTACTTATATGACAACAAACTTTGCCTAAATGGTTGTTAGTGACCCGCCTACGAAGCTAGCGGTCCCGGGTTCGAGTCCCGGTGTAGGGAAATATTTTTCTAAAGAGCTCGAATATTTAGTCTTTAGATTAGGATGTTTTCTATGTGTTTCTCTATATAATATATTTATCGATGTCAATCACAGAGCTTACTTTGGGACCCTGTCAATTTGTGTGAGATTTATTTATTTATTATATTTAATAACTTATGTAACCATTATTTAAACAAAAATCTTCATTAACTTTGACGTTTCTAAATGACTACCTTAATTTTACCCTACTTTAAAAAGGTAAAATGAAAGTCATTCAAGTAATCCCATAGAATTGTACGCAATTGTTTGCAGGATAAAAAGAAGCCCGTCCATGATACTCTTTGTAGTCTCCTTTTCACATTTTCCTTAAAAAAAGTCAAAACACACGTCCGCATTTATGATTCCGCAAATGTCTTTTCATAGCCATAAAATTAAATGTTTATGAGGGGTTTTTCTGTAGCTTTAAATGGCGGAATCATAATGACATAATATGCATAACATTATAACTATTGCGATGATACGCGCAGATTGGCCGGTTTAGGTTCGGTGAGAGAAGCTGAAGATTGGGAGCAGTGGCGTGTATTAGGGCAGGTCTTTGTCCAGCAGTAAATTAATACGGGTTGAAAATGATGATGACGAAGATGATGATGAAATAACAGACGATAAAAATTATCGGTTAACGAACATTATGCGTTGTGTATACGAAGCTTGAGTAGTAGAAATGTTCTTAATTTTTCATTTTTTTTTTAAAGAATTTACTAATTTTTTTTTCGGAAGCGTTTCAAAGAATATTAAGAATATTCTTGGAAGTTACCTAAAATTTATTATAGGCAACTTAACAAATTGAGAAGTGTCTTATCGATACAATGCTACATTATATAATACTAATCAAAACAAAATACGGCCCACGCTATGTTCTGCATACAAAAGAACTGTTTTCGGAGAAAGTTTAATTACTGGTTAAGATTTGTTTTAAATGTTATAATAATCCTTCTCCGAAAACAGTTACGCAGAACAAAGCGGGGCCCTATTTTGTTTTGATTAGTGTAGTTGAAGCTCATAATTTGTTATGCTTAAATTGATTACGCAATAATATATGTAATGTAGCAAAAAAATACTATCTTTTAAGAGACATTGCTGTAATTATACCCTGTGCAAAACGGAGGTTCAGTTAAGTCGTTCGCTTAATAAGGACAATAATTCTTGATCCGGCGTTAACTGGCTGGTCATTTATAACTGGCGGTTATCCGGGTGTTACCTCAAGTGGCCGCGAGTGCCCTAAATGGCATGGCGTGCCCATGGGGAGACATTTCAATTATATTTTGTTTACTCAGTAAGTAACATTACTATATTAGCTCTGGGTTATTATGACATGGATATACAATTCATTTTACGGTGAGCGTAGTAGACAGAGCTATAGCAGTTGTATAGTTCTGTCCTTTTCTCTCACCGTAAACTGAACTGCAAAGTTAGGTCATAATATCCCCCCAGTTTGATTACACATAAACAGTTGAGTCTGAGAAATCCTTTTCACAAAAAGCCAATAAGGGGAGTATTCATATTTTTTCATAGCTTCGATAAAAGCTGACAAGATATAAGCCAACAATAGTACATTGTTGCCTAGGCGCGGAAAGTAAGGGATTTCCTGACGAGGTGGTTAGCAGGCCGAGCAACAGCGAGGCCTGCTAAAATACGAGTCAGGAAATCCTCGTTTCCGCCGAGGCATACATAATGCTTTTCTCAAACATATTGTGAGGAAATAATACAAATACATTTCTAAAAAGTATTTCACACAACAAATAGTTTAATATTCGTTTTCACAATTATATTATGCAGAATGAACGAATGTTACCGACTGTCAATTGTTTTTAAATACTAACCATAGACATTGGAATGCAAATTCAAAAAGAAACACACGCACTGTGCTAAAAAAGCGAGCAGTTACCTTGGCTGTTTGGAATTTTTGTCTTGGTCCTTTTGATTTTGTATGCAAATTGACAGCATTTTTAAGAAATATATGGACATGGACGGAAAGTGTTTTCATATGGTTTTTTTACTCCTAGGAGTAAAATGAGGCTCTTTCCGTCCTTGTGTTTCAATCGGAAACCCGTTTTTTCCGAGCATGTTTGAGAAAAGATTTGTTCCTATATTTTTCAAGCAAAACAGAATTTGACATGACGTGACAATTAATATCGGATCTCTCTATCTAATCGCTGTCTAATTCGCAGAACGTTTAAAATGCTTGTATCTTTCGTATTTTTTTGGCGATTTTAATTTTAATTTCACTTTTGGGGATCTCTTTTACGGTATTATATTTTGTTGAGACATGCGATTTGAAAAATCAATGCTTATACTCTATTGTATAATTTTGATTTTTGACATTTTGCGCTTCTGTGATGCGCTTCTATAGTATGAATAAGAATAATGCAATTAGGATTAAATATACTGAGATCAAGGCTACTGTGACTTGTATCAAATACGCAGAGTGTATGAGACCAAATCTTAAACTAGCTTCTTCTCACAACTTGGTCCAAGTAGCATTCGAAAATCGTGACTTCCTAGGGGATCACTTATCGGGTAAGTTATCTACATTCCAAATTTTATTCAAATCAGTCCAGCCAGCCGTTACAGTGAAAAGGAAAACAAACTAACATACAAACTTTCACATTAATAATATTAGTGGGAGTCATACGAAAAAGAGCTCATAAAGAAAATTAAACAAATATTTATTTTCTAAAACCAAACAACTCCCTTGAAATAGCATTTAAAACCATTCAACGGTTTAATTAATGCCAAAATCGGTTTTTCTGAGGTCGCCATTTATTTTGTTTTTCCTAAGCTTCGTCCGTTACTTAAAACATCGTCTTAACTTTAATCCTGGACTTAAGAGAAAGGTTGAAACCGGATTATCCTTTTTTCAATGAAAATGATACTGGTGTTTGTGCCGCGTCTGTTTTAATTAAAGATTGGCTACATAGACAGTTATGATTATAGATCCTTATTAAAAAGTTATATTTGTTTTTTAATAGCGATAGTGTCCTTGAAATATGCTTTGACCTTATCTTTCATTATGACATCACGGAAAGTTACAACGCGTACTTTAACTAAATATAACGATTACACTATTACAGATTCCTCTTTATTTTTTTCTTTTTTGTTCTGATTTATTTGGTCGGCTATACAGGGTGTCAAAACGTGTGGTTAATGGTTACTTGGCGTAATTAATTTGCATTTTGACGTTAACTTTGGTTGCTCCAAACGTAGTAACCTCAACATCTTGTAATACTATACTGTAGGTACATGAAACAATGAATAAATAAATAAATAAAAAATCGCAATAATTATACTACTAATATCATTAATGGGAAAGTTCGTGTGTGTGTGTGTTAGTTTGTTACTCCTTCACGCTGTAATGGCTCGAAAGATTTGAATGCAATTTGGAATGGAGATAGCTTATACCCTGAATTATCACATAGGCTACATTTCATCCCGGAATATCTAAAATTCCCTGAGGGAATTTCGATAATCGAAATCTACGTGGATGAAGTGGCGGGCAGAAGCTAATCAATAACTAAAAATAAAATTAATTAAAATAAAATGCAACCTCCGACAAGGTCCTGAAGGAACTCGTTTCAGAGCTAATTAACTTTTGATTGGCTTTACTGATTTTCATTAAACTTAGCTAACAACCCCCGTCGGAAGACCAACTCGCAAATTATATTAATAACTAGAAAAAAATATAGTAATAGATTTAAAATATGACATACTATCGATTTGACTCGTAATAAAAAAGGGAACCTATTATAGGTACATGAACGGAGTATACCTAGACTTAAACTCTTTTTCACTTGATCTACAGAAGATTTATCTACCTTTTTTCACTAGGACACCAGAATTTAAGAACCACCCCAGTAAAGCTACTATTCTACACAACTGCGTCCGATTTGTTCATCTGTTTGACTACTAAAATGCTACAGACAAACAAACAGACATCGGCATTAAACCTATAAATCCCCTCTTTTTGCGTCGATGGTTAAACCACACTGAAATCGTTTCAACGATAGACATATTGACTTAAAAGATACAAACACAAAATACTCTCTTTTATAGCTGAAAATTATCGGGTCAAATATTTTAAGTAAATGTACCCACAAAATATTTTCTGATCCGTGGTACGTGGTATTCGATCGGAATTAACAATACTCATAATAAAACCGATGGACCGATCCCTCATGGTATTCATTAAAGACCCGTCCTTATTAACATTTTTCGAGTTCACATTTCGCAGATATTTTAGTAAATATATTCATGGGTAGGGGTCGGGTTGCATAAAGTTTAAAGTCATATTTTTGATGGGCATACAAGGATTCGTCATACTCATCATTGCGCATAACTGTAAATTGTCATACATTTATGCGCATAAAGTTTTTAATCATAATGTTTAAGAACATATTGTGTAACGCGCATAAATTTGATGCGCATAAAATTATTTAACCATACTTTATAATGGTATGGCTTTATAAATAAACTTTTTCCGCTCTTTTATAAAAAAATAACCCTAACCTATCCGCGATCCGAGTCGGTTTTGGCACTAACTTTATATTATATTAATATTTTGACTTAATAAATGTATGCCTTTCTACATTATGATTAAACCAATTATGACTCCGTACAATTATGACAAGGAACAATTATGCCTAGTATAATTTATGACAAAAAAAAAATATGAGCATCAACTTTATGCGTAAAGTGTTATGACAATCGATATTATGACAATAGTTGTTATGCGACCAGACCTCCACCCTATATTCATCTATTATAAGGCAAAATTTTGACAGTACGAGTAATTACGGTGCTACCTATATTGACGTTTGTTAAAAAATTATGAGTCAAATAAAAAATAATTATTAGGTAGTCTTTCGTTGAGCCGTTTGTGACCTCTGTGTACTATAAAGCAAAGCATGAAACAACAAAATTATAACTTCGCATACTTCGCTACTTTAATTAATTTTATTAATGGTTAGTCGTCAATTAAAATTAAATTAATCCTTACTTTAGGTATTTCTAATATTTTTTGTATCTAGTTCAAACTTATTTCGAATAATGAATTTTCTAAAAATAAATTAAGACTGAGAAAATCCGATTTCTTGCCGAGTTCTAAGAAAATTCTAAGTGCCAGGCACCCAGGAGAGAGTCGCACAAAGTTACTGGAATGGGCGTGACTGAGGCTCCATTGTGATATGAGAAACTTGTAGCCGTTTAATTTGCCGTGTAGAGAAATAAAGAATATAAGTTTCTTGGGACAAAAGTGCACTGTTTTGAAATGAAGTAAGTACGTTTTATGGGTTTCGTAAAGGAACCGTTATTATTTTGCCAGTCTGACGTCTCTGTTTGTTTGTCTGTGTGTTACTATCCCTTTTTCTCTAAGTTACGAAGCTAAAAAATAAAGCCAATCTATAAACAAAAGAAGAAACAGACAGGCCGATCAATCAATGCATTGAATGCATGACATTTTGAGGGAATATTCCTAGGGTACCTTAGAGGTGCATGCACTACGAAAGGATTTTCCGAAAATCGATCCCCTCTGCAAAGAAATAGGGGGAGTAGCGGAAAAGTAATTCCTCGCGTACAAAGTCGCGGGCGTCCTCCAGTGATAACATAAAAATGTTATACATAAAAAGCAAGGCTATTTTTTTATTACAACATTGAGCGAGGTACGTTGGATGGATCTCAAAAAAGAATGAATTGGGATTGTTCATATTTTTTAAATTACTCTAATTTGAAAACCATTTCGAGGAATAGGGGTTTCAAGCCGTTCTGCATCATTAAGTATTTGAAATATTTATCTATTTCAGACATTTTAACAAAAGTATATTTGACCTTAGTTTGACTTTCGTTTTTGGCTTGAAGCCCTCCTAGGTGTATCTTACGGGTTAGGCGAAACCGCTTGAAATAGTATGATTTATTACACTATTACGATCACTTTTTATCATTAAATATCATTTAATTGTTGTAATTTATTAGAAAATGCCAACACAAATTTAAAATAATCATGTCATCTATAAAATGTCTGCTAAATAAATAAACATATTAAAACAAAACTATTGGGTCGAATACAAAATTATTGAAATTGCTCTTAAAATTACCTATTCTTTCAAATTAGATTGTAAAAACCGTGAGTTATTTTTTTTAGTCTATCCCAATTGTATGTTAATAGTAATTTAAATTGTAAAAATATCCTTTCACGTTACGGAAACGTCTTTATTTAATAAAATTAGAGATTAAACCATCACGACTTAGCCAATTTTAATAGTAGTCGAGTTCTAGGTTATTAAAGTAGGTAAATTAAATTCATCTACATATAAGGTACAATACAACAAAGGTTAGCTTTCAATAACTTTAAATAGAAAAACGATATACAGTTCGTTCCAATACCATATAAATAGCGACTACCACATTAATGTAAGCTACATCGATTGAATAAAAATTGTACATCAATATACCTAGTCCAATAGTGCCCTCGTTTTTCCAAACTCGCTCGCCAAGTTATACGACGCTTTGTTCTCTAAACAACTTTCACATAATGTTTCGTTTGCAAGCCAAAACAAGCAAGAGAAAATACCTTTCCAATATCTAGCCTGGATAAAGGAGTCCACACAATAAAGTAGGGTAACCGCACCATTTGCTGAGGCGATAGAGGGAATTTCATAGTTTATACGATGTTGTATGGTCACCCTAGTGTAAGGCTAGATAAAAAAGTATACATTGGCCATTAAAAAGTTTAGAAATGATTTGGGTGTTGTTCGGAGAAAAAATGACATAATGATCGAATTTTTCATAAAACTGATGCTTATTGGACTGTAGTCTCTTTAAGATATTGTTGCTCTGTTTGTCACAACGACACGTACTATTTTTTGTCAAACGATACGAATCTTTGTTCTCTAAACCACTTTCACAATATTTTGTTTGCTAGCCAAAACAAGCAAAGCAAAATACCTTTCCAATTTCTAGCCGGGATAAAGGAGTAGACGCAATAAAGTAGGGTAACCGCACCATTTGCTGAGGCGATAGCGGGGATTTACAGTTTGTATGGTTACTCTAGTGTAGTTTAAAAAATATTCAAGCACCTCGAGGTTTTCAACATGATGGTTTATGCTATTTATTGCCAACAATGATGCTTAATGACATTTTATAATGCATTTCACCTGACAACACGTAAACGACTTTTTTGCCAAGATTTCGTCTATGTTTTTCCCATTTATTTTTAATTCCTATTAAACATTTCACAGGTAAAAATCGAACTAAAGTTAGCAAAAACATTTACATTTTATTAAATTGAGTAAAATGGGGAAAAAAAATTAAGATATATTAACTCAAAGTTTGGCTTATTACACTTTTTACAATTTTAATTAATTTCTTACATTTAAACACGAATAATGGCGGTTAAGCGCAAGACCCACATATCATTATTCATTAAATTATCACAATTCTTAGAAGGCTCATATTGACTTATTATGTTAATATAGTAAACAAAATTATGGAACTAATTATATTAATATTATTCTTGGTTTTCTTTTGAGTAAGTTTATTTTTTGATTATACAAATAAGCTGACATGTAATACATATAAAATTTATGAATAAATATGATTATGATTATGATTATGATTTTCAGTAGATAAATTACTGCGGGTTTGAGAAATGAAGCGTTCGATAGTAGAACCGTCACATGTTTAAAAAAAAACCGTCATACGATTATTTTTGAATGAAATTTTCGTGTTCGATTCTCAAAAATTTAACCCGCTGGACGATGACTGATCTCTGCAGGGTGGTTAGCAGTAGTTGGATGAGAGGAGCCGAGAACGAGTTGGCAACGAATTTTTAGTCTTAGGATTGTAGTCTTGAGATTGTAGTCTTAAGACTGAAAATGTCTATGAGTCTCAATCCCACTTAACACAAGTTTGTCTGTAAGCTCGTTCTCCATGCCTAAACAAACCTGCTAGTGCTGATCATTTTACTGTATTAAACCAAATCAAGATGAAATGTTTTCATGCTAGTAAATTTCACAGATGGTGATCCATTACTGTACCTAATGCCTAAAGAAGTTCTTTTTAAACGGACGGAAGCAAAATATACTTAATGGCAGTTTGGGTAAGGTGTAAAAAAAACGAGTTCCGATTAAGAATACACATTATCCAGAACGACCAAGCATGATTGTCACTGACCAGTTTTTAAAACGTTGAACACATGACATTTCCATAATTTTTCCCCAAACAAAGAACAAATCACGTCAAACTTCTAAAAGGAAAACCCACATAACGAGGTAATTCCCACATAGGATTGGAAAGATCCAATTGCGGAATAGAATTACTTTTAAAATGGAATCCTGGATGATATGTGGGGCAGTTATCGGATTCTGATCTGATCACAGATGGTAGATTTCTCCGAAAATAATCAATTACCGTCTATTTCTTACTTAAGATGTGGCACGAAACTTGTTACAAAATGAAAAGTATTTGACTTCTTTCATTTTGTAACAAGACTCGGACACAAACTATACTATAAATGTAAAAGTTTGTTAGTAGTTCCGATATTTGTCCCTCGATCACGCATAAACGGTTAAACAGTCTCGAATGGCACACAGACAGACTATATTCTGAACTATAACACAGATTCCTAAAAGTTTAATAGCTTCCAAAGGAAAAGCGATAAACAAGTTCTACGAGGATAGAAATAAAACTTCCAGCACCTTGTGCACAATGACATGAAAAGGAAACTAAAGGAACGTCATGCAATTTAAGGTTTCTATAACTTTCAGTAATGTATAAACATTAAATAAAAATATAATAACATTAAGGGACCATCAGAAACAAATTTACTTAGTCCCAAGTTAGACTGTGGTTCTCAAATTGGGTATAAGGACGTGAGGTACACGGCATCGATATAAGTATGTTTACTTATGTTTATACTCCATAAAAAATATTTAATTACTAAGCCATTTTGATACATTTAAAACATTTTTCATACTCTCTTAATGATATAGGAAACATTCATAAAGAGAACGGGAAGGGAATTCATTTGTATGAAATAAACTGTAGGTTAGAGGAAATATATTTAATAAACTATACGGTAAACCAAATCAATGTCCATGTAACCTATAATTATCAATCTAAAAAACAACGCCCAGTCCACTGTAGTTTCTTATTTATGTAGTGCTATATAAATAGCTCAAAATTAAACCTTTTATGCCCTTCATTTTTCAAAAGATTTTATCTCACGGCTCGTTTAAGTTATTGAAAAGATGTACAAACAAAATTCACTTAGCCCAATGAAAAATGGGCCATTTTTAAAATTGGAGTACAATAGAGAAGGAAAACAGAAGGCAGGTTTTTCGATTTGTATTTTAGAAAAGCAGGATATTTTAACTTCATTTTATTTTAAGTATCTGAAATATAGTTGAAATATTTCACTGTTTTAAAGTGACGACGGATTTGACTAAAAATATGTCGTAAAATTTGTTTACCTGATTGCGACTATTCCGTATTCTAAACAATAATTATAAATATCAATCTCCCACACCCTCACATTATGAGGTGGGAGGACCTTGTGCAGGGTCCGTCCGGGTTGGTACCACCATCTTATCCATTAACCTACCGCCAAGCAGCAGTGTTCGCATTGTTGTGTTCCGGTTTGGGGATAAGACAGCCGGTGAAATGACTAGCATAGAGGCATTCCATCTTCGGCCTCAGGGTTGGCAACGCATTTGCAGTCTTAGGATTGCGGTCTTGTGAATGCGAATGTCTATGGGTCACAGTTTCCACTTACCATCAGGTGGCCTGTGTGCTCGTTTGCCTTCCTATGATATAAAAAATAAAATAAAATAAATGTTAAGTTAACTTTAATAGAATTTTAATTTTAAACACTAAGCATAATTCGACGACGACGACGCGCAGGCCTAGTTGGTGGTGACCCTGCTTACGAAGCTAGCGGTCCTGGGTTCAAGACCCGGTAAGGGCAGATATTTGTGTGATATGCGCGAATGTTTATTTCTTTTTTTATTGTTTCTTTCTTTGGGACTAGGTCAGTTGGTGTAACATTGTCCCCTGATATTTACTATTTATTCATTTTATTATTATTTATATGATAAGTATAAAAATACATGAAATATCTTAAGTACCTGAAATATTGAATACACAACGAATAGGGTGACCACGTCGGCTATAGTTTTTATCCATTGTGATTGCAATCCTTTGTCCTGAGGCGCCGTTGATCATTTTGTCCCGGCGGAACCATTTCCACCGACTCGGGTGTCCATAAATCCAGGGACAAGAGTCTCGAGTCTCAACTCAATCTCAATAACTTTCAAGGGGCGTCCCTAATCTGTCAAAGTTTAGAAATATCTTCGCATGAGATATTGGACTTTTGGATTTTGTTACTGTCGTGTTCAGCAAATATATTTTACTAAGTACCCCCGTTTATAATATTGTGCCTTCACTTAGGCGATTTTTGTAGGTAACTTTAAGACCATGTAAACATCTAGCACAGTTTAATTAAGTTTCAGCGCTCTATTTCTACAATAATATTATATTTTTGTATAGTTTATTTCAATAATACCACAATTTTGTAAAAAAAACAAATTTTATGCTATACTTTGTTTGGTAAAAGTTCTATACCTACTTTAATTATTAATTAGGTACCTACTCAAAACAAGTGTATTCCTATAATTTCTAAATATCCTTTATAGAAAAAAAAATGCTTAGTCATACTATTTTATCCTTTTGCCGACTTTAGCGAACCAACACCCTAAGCCATGCAACACGTAGCATAAAACAAAAAAATATATAAACGATAACGTCATCATAATAAACCACCAAAAAAGCGAGTTTCTCTATTTTGCCCTAGTTATGAAAAGAGCGCAGCAACCATACAATTTATATACCAAATTCAACCTTAATTTAGCTATGAAAGGTTGAATTTCGTTATGTTATTCCAGTTACAGATGTGTCGTTTTAGCTTTCTGTTTACTGCTCCATTAGTATTCTGTACATTTGCAAACTCATGAGTTTATGGCTCATAAAAGTAATAAAAAGTTCAACTTGAAAAATGCGATGCTACCCGTTTTTTAACAGGTCCAAAACATATAGAATATGCTAATCTATAAAATACATACTTAAACTCACTCCTTCATTCCCAAAGTGGGGTAGGCAGAGTTAAAAAATTACCAACAACTTCCAAAACTTGTTGATAATTTTGTAACCACACTTTGCACAATTAGGCTAAGATGTTTACCAGCGTATTAGTGACAGGTTGCAAGCCCATCGCCTAAAAGTACTACAAGCCTTTATTCCCTTAGTCGCCTCTTACGACATCCACGGGAAGAAATGGAGTGGAACTATTCTAACCCGGCAACCACACGGGCACTATTATGTATATAATACCAACATCCAAATATTAATATCTACATTCTACACGCGCTCACAAACTTTCGCATCAATAGCATTAGTGGGACTTTTCCGTAACCTGTTCCTACAACTTAAGAGAAGCACTTCCTTGATACACTTTGAGCTGGCATAGCTGACGACGACAAAGGGTTATCATAGCTATCGGCCACACTCGCCCACAGATTATTATCGGGTAGAAGAGGAGTATCACATGTCATGTTTCAGAAAAAGTAAAATGCAAAATGTGTATGATTGTCATTTTTGGTAATTTTCTTTTTACCATGCACGAATCAGATGCCATCTCTTATCTCTTCTTCCCAAACGACTCATCTTACCGCAAGCATTAATTCTACAAAAACATTGTTGCTCCAAAAATATATAAATAATATGTTTCACCAGCTCTTGTTCGTGCTAAGGTGCTAACACAGGCTATATAATACACGTCGCCCGACAAGTTACGCAACAAATTGCTATTTCGAATCCCCCTGTAGCAGCAATATACGCTTAAAATGTTCCAGAATGGCTATAATTTGCTACGCGTGAATTCATATATTAGGTTACATTTTCACGAAAAATAAAGCAGAAATGTAATTTACTTAAATATAAAAAGGTCATATACATATTTGCTTATTTCGAAACATCAGTGGAAAATTATTTAATATTCATAAGGTTGCATAACGTTCCAGAAATAGTTCAAAAGTATTCACACATATTGCATCCGTATTTCAGTATTAATTCAGGAGCGAACCGCCCCGAGCGGCCATTGTTTCCGCTCGCTATGACAACGTCCGTCAGTCGCACGGCGGCCGCGGCAATGAGCGCTAGCTCCAGCGGTGGCACTTGAATCTAGGACACTCCGTAGCTCACTTGTGGAATTTAAAAAGTGAATTCAAATGGAACGCCAATCAAATTTCGAATGAATTTAAACTTTTAAATATGGTGTTTTAGTATTTATAAAGTGTTAGCAGACCGTTACAATTAAATATAGCTAAACAATTAAGATTTAAATGTAAATAATAGTGTAATTATTAAAATAACGTTCTTAATAAATAGTGAATAAATTAGGTCACTTTAATACTATTTAAGCTACCTTAATATTGGAAAGTTTGGATAAGTTTCAGTGAGTGCTTGGTTAAATGATTCCAAGTAAAAGTGTAAACAACTATAACTAAATACATATAAATTTGTAACGATGGTGTTCAAAGAAGATTATTTGTTTAATTAATTAATTACAATTGGTGAAAGAACACAATGTATAATGAAATACAATTAATTCGTGTTTCACGTCGGTAATCATCGAACTAACAACCCAGGTGAGTCATTTAATTATCATTGAGCATGTTTGTTACTTTATTAATAAACATTTAATAAAAGCTTGTAAAGCTTAAATAACTGTCTGGAAATCAAACAGGTTGTTCTTGTTTAAGGAATGTACAAAGGTTGTTGTTAATTTCGCAGTTTAGAGATTATAAAACGTGAAATAGTAATATAACCATAAAGCAGATTAAAATTCATTATTTTTTTTGGAATGTAAAGATATGAAGGGTGAAAATATAAATTTTGAATTATTTTCTTTCTTTATTAAAAAAAAGATCTCGTTCTTTTGAAAGTAAAGGGTTATTATAAGGGTTGTCTTTAACCATTTTGAATCTTTTGTATACTTTATAAATATACTAACTCCGATGGGTTCCAAACACCGGATTTTCAATACAAAACGGACACTATATTGTGTCTTCGGCACCGGAGGCGTTATTGGTAGGAAAACAGACCTTTCTGGAAATTCGAGGCGTCTAATTAAAAATAAGCTGCAAGTAAAGATTGCGAATTAAAGGGTTAACCCTAATAAACATCATTTTGAGAAACAAAGTTTGAAGAAGTTTCATTAAAAATAGGGAAAATATACATTTTAACAAGACATTTCAAAATTTGTATTGCAATATTTTATCGAAATTGGGTTCTTTTCGAATGATTTCAACTTTATTGTTTTTTTTTTATTATTGTGTAATGACAAAATCAGAGACTAGGTATGTTGGAATCCCTAATATACCATTTGACCTAATGCATCGTTTGTCTGTGTTTTCGTTTATCCTAAAGTCATTTCCGTCGGTTTTAGTGTGGTTTAATACTACCATAACCTAACCTAGCCGCGGATACTTTGAAAAAAAAACTGCCTCAGCTGAAAACCAGTTTACGACAAACAATAATTCCGACAAAATGATCCGTTAGGACAAACGTTATAAGAGATTCCTAGAAAAACCAGACAAAACAATGCATTTAACATCATACATTATATTTGAAATTTTCATTTAAAAGGCCACATTTTTTTAAGATGTCTCATGTAAAATTAGAGATAAAAATTGATTCAACCTTGGGAATTACATAGCAGTAAGAAACTTCATCTTAAAAAAACTTGATAGACTGGTGGAGAAAAACGATACACTAATTCTACATAGATGGAGATTGTACAAAGATGTGGACAATATCGTATAAATAATAAAAACCAAACCAGTGAAGCTCACGAGTGTTGCCACCAACTAAAACATTGTCGACATATCCCAATTTATTATTCGTGGCACGTTTATTTATTTAGTGTTCGTGTTTTTGAAACTACACGTCGCTCCACATAAACTAAAGCAGCGATTTTATTTCACCGTGTTCCCGTTCACCGAAATTTTAATATATTGCATTGTAGCATCGGTTCATGGTTGTATTTTATTAAATGATGGTGATGTTAATATATACATACACACACATACATAAACAGCCTTCATTCCCAGAGTGGGGTAGACAGAGCCAAAGAATTACCAACAAGTCTTAAAACTTCTGGATAATTCTGTTACCACATTTTGCACAAGTAGGCTAAGATGTTTCCCAGTGTATTAGTAACAGGTGGCAAGCCCATCGCCTAATAGTACTACAAGCCTTTATTCCCTTAGTCGTCTCTTACGACATCCACGGGAAGACATGGAGTGGCACTATTCTAACCCGGCAACCACACGGCAAATATACATACATACATACATAAACACGCCTTCATTCCCAGAGTGGGGTAGGCAGAGCTAAAGAATTACCAACAAGTCTTAAAACTTCTTGACAATATAAAAATATATAAATATCAATAATGTGCTTATAGGTATTCATTTACATTTTCCACTGAGAGATCTTAATCACTTGGCAGTCCAGCTCGAAAGGTAGTGCAAGAGTGTATTTTATATTTTGAACCTTATGGATATGGATAACTTTAATAAAACACTGTTGTAACTTTACCAACCGCATTACTTTAGATACTACTTTGAACTTGTGATGTTGTCCTTGGATAGTCGCCTTTACTATTTTATAGAGAACGTTTAAATATACAAAGCCAAAGTTTTGCTAAAATAAGCGCCAAAAGACCAAATTGAGCTAATGGACACACAGGTTCCCAAAAAGAATAACACGAACAGATACGTCAATGTAACGTCGTTGCAGTCTTTTTTCATTACACTAGTAAGTACATTTAATTCATTATTATGCGAGTGTGCAGCATTTAATAAGTATCGAAGGAGACCCTTTGATTCGCCCTTACTTATGGTAGTAAGATTATGATAACGTTCAAACTGCCTAATCTAATTTTGAAGATTCCAAGCGTACCTACTCCGAAAAAACAGGGTTACACTCCTATAAAATTTTATGCAGAACACCAAAAAAGCTCTCTGCTAATAACCGTATATTTTGATAGCCGTCGTTTGAAAGCTTTTCGGCGAAATTAAGCTTGTGATCCGGTTAGAAAAGAAATATCACAATCATTTGTGAGGCTATCGGAAAATAGATTGTCGAATTAGTAAATATATTCGCTCGGTTCATTATAACCTTATTGTTAACAAAATTAAAGGAGAAACGTCAAGTGCTATTTAATATTATGTGGGTGTGGTAATCAATTTAATATTTCCACGAACGTTAGTGGAAATACATATCTGTGGATCATTATCGCGATTTCTTGGAACCAAGAGTTAAACGTCTTCTTGTTTTATCGCAATCGTAATCGTTTTCATTTTAAAATCGAAGGCATACAAAATGAAAACAATTGCTTAGATTTGAAGTCAATTGCGATTGCGAGTGCGTTAGGCAATAGGCCACCTGGTTAGCAACTTGGTTTATCATTGTATACCACCACCACAGTTACATTCCAAACTAGTTTCCATATAAGGTCAAGCGGGGCTATTTCGACAGAGGGGTAAATGCGTCATTTAATTTTTTCATAGGAATTTAACGTTTTTAAATCTATTTATGCTTCCTTATATAGAATTTAAGGTACTTAAACTTCTAGTAAAGGACATAAAATTAGTTTAAAAACATTAAATTCAATTAAAAAAAATTTAGTGTCGCATTTACCTCTCGGTCGGAATAGCCCCGCTTGACCTTATCTTTTGTTTTTTGTCTTGTACGTTAAAGGGGTTGTACAGTCCAGTTCTTTAATACCTTGTCACTTTAATAGCTGTGACAAATTAATATATGGCAGTCTAAACATGACATTAAAATAGACAAGGAACTTAAGTGTTCACATATTTATGGGCTTGACTGTACCTATTGTGAATTTAGACCTACTAATATTTGCTTTTGTTGCATATCACAAACTCATTAATATCCCTTTAGGCTCGATGCCCATTAATTCCCACGTACTAAAGTTTACCCACATTTGGGCCTAAACACAACAATAGTTAACAAGGTCCACTAAACTCCGCACTCGGGTTAGATCGTAATTTCTCAAACCTTAAATTCCATGATTATAGGGATGCCGAAAATTTGGTCTCGGTTTCGGTTTCAGTCATCAAAACGGAAAATGGCACGTTTATTTTTTTAGAAATTGGATATTATAATTTAGAATGGTGTCGTTGCGTGATGGATCGAACTATTTATTATATGAGGGAGGTGTCTGGTTTTTTGATAGGTTGGTTATTAGATCACATCAATCTTCAAGCATCGTCTTTTGATGTAGAATTTTTACGAGACGTTTTACGTTTGTGTACGACATTTATGTGTAAAGGTACATTCCACCAGTTAACAGCAATCTTTGTTTTTGTATGAAACATGAGTGACTAAATATTGATATTGCTAGTTATGGCCATAAGAAATTGAGAGCATTGTTAAAGCCGGTTGATTATCGTATTAATACAAGTTAAAAAAATATAAACGGTACGTTAGTCTGTTTGTTAGTTTGTCTTTTACAACAGATGCCATTGCGGCTTGAACAACAGTTAGTGGATGTTTGCTTAAAAGTTTTTGTGCACACTACACATAGATCCCACATAGGTAAAACCAAATCAAAGGGCCGGGTTACTATTATAAAATGAGTTTTTAATAGCTGAGCATTAATATGTCATTTTTATTTAACGTACTTAGTGTCTTCAAAAATAGAGAATAAACATGAAAAAATTTACTTGCTAAATTATAAAGCATCTTGTGTACGAGTCACTTGATGAGTTGTGTTGATTTCTTTGTTATATTGGATGTTTATAAGTAATGGTAAATGTCTTGAGGGTGTCTCCACATTCTTTCGACGCAGAATTGGCTTACGCTGGTCGAAAAACCTTTATGTCTATGCAGTAAGAGCGAAAAAGACTTGGTTCGGCTCAGCTCGGCGCAACTCGCTCAACTCGGGTAGCCGAGCCTATCTTACGGTCGTGTCATTCAATCACGCATGATATTGGAGCGTACATGCATGCATTTGGAGTTTTAGCTTTGCGGTCTTGAGATTGTATGCTTGAGAATTCAAATATCTATGGCTCTCAGGTCCCTCTTACCGTTTGGTGGCCTGTGTGCTCGTGCGCCTTATCCTAGCTAAAAAATACTTTTAAGCATCCGTCTATAACATTTTAAAACATCTGACTCCCACTCATTCTATTAATTTTTAGTTTCGGTATCAACTCTAATTCCCATCTCTATACAACCCTTAAAAGTTTTTCAATTATAAAGCTATGTGTCGTACAGTGATAGCACGTGGAAACTCTGAGGATTACTTCACGATGTCTGAAAGGAGTTTACAATCCAATTATAAAACTCTTCACATCTACCATTGTTTAAAAAAGGACGTATCTACAGTACTAATTGCTAAAACAAATTAAACCGATTTGGCCTGGCGATAGGGATGTATTTATATTGTGAGTGCTGAAAGTTGCAACCTTTTTATGTAGGTAAGTGGGGGTTAATTATCAAACTCAAAAATGTTAATTTAACTTTCGAACTCCAAGAATAAGTAGGTTAATTAAGAATAGAAATTAAGGGTTATTGATTATAGAAACGTCAATTACGCCGTCAAATTTGAAAATTGATTTTAAAGTCAATGCCAGCCCATTAAATTAAAATGTAATGAAATTATTACTGTTATGAAGGCGTGAGTTTATGTATGTATGTTATTATTAATTAATTAATTACGTATGATTGGGTTAGTAAACACTTTATAAGTTACATACATACATAAACTCACGCCTTCATTCCCAGAGTGGGGTAGGCAGAGCTTAAGAATTACCAACAAGTCTTAAAACTTCTTGATAATTCTGCAACCACATTTTGCACAAGTAGGCTAAGATGTGTCCCAGTGTATTAGTGACACGTGGCAAGCCCATCGCCTAACAGTACTACAAGCCTTTATTCCCTTATTCGCCTCTTACGACATCCACGGGAAGACATGGAGTGGCACTATTCTAACCCGGCAACCACACACTTTAATTTTCAAATAGTAATAATAGCCAGATATTTTGACTGAATCAATGGTCCTCTGAGCTCCTATTTCAAACCAAATCTCAAACCTCCTTATTGATGCGATAGCTGTTCCATAGACAGACGTTGTTTATAGATCGATATCTATTATCCCTTCCAATATTGGCTTGTAGTCTCCTGTGGCATGAATTTGCAATGGTTACACGTGATCTACTGTTCGAAATGACTGTTTCAATGATAATGAAACAGTTAGAAAATCAAAATATAAGTATCGGCATTCACTCAGAAACAGAACTTTTCATTATAAACTTGCATTTTTTATACTTATTTCTTTCAGTTTCAGAACGAAACTATATCCGCGTGGAATTGGTAATTTTACCGTCCCATGGGCCTATGTGTCAATCTAGGGTTTAAGCTATTTCTATGTTAAATATCACCCAAATCTGTCCAACAGATTTAGCTTGAAAATATATATACTGACACACACAGACACACTCACAAACTCTCGCATTTATAGTATTAGTGTGATACGACCAGTGAATTTTAAAAAGTTGTAATTACATACACGTTTTTTTAAAGCTTTCGAAAAATACCTCAAACGATGTTATTAGATTAAAAAAAACGTTTATTGTTTTACATGCATGGGAGGTAAGTTATCTCAGCAGACTTAGATTTTGTTATATCATAGTACCTACCCATTAACTCATTAGTAATCCAATTTAAACTGACTTAGCAAATCTTAACCAATAAACGTGAATCAAAACTTAGCGCGTGTCGCAAAATCAACATACGACATCTACACGGAAATTAGTACTGTAACCTACCAGCGCAGCGTAAATATTTGATCTGAATCGACTGCCACTAATTAAAGCTATTGCCTATACGCTAGTAAGAACCAATAAACCACAAACTTGGAAATGGGAATTAGAAGCCGGAATACGTAAGTCTGATTGCCTTCGGTTATGCAATGAAAGGACGTTACATTTGTTTTGAGATAAGGTAAAAATGTATCTTTGTAGATATTCGTCGTAGTATGAACGATATTAAAAAATCTATCTCTAGCATCGAAATATAAGGCAATGAGTTTGATGCTAAATGATTTAATAACGAATAAATTTACCTTTGCCAGTTTTATTTGGGAGCGTGTATGACAAGTTTATTTTATAAAGCCTATATCATTATTTATATTTTCAGTTATTTTTTACGTCTTTGTCTCCTATTATCAAACAAGTCACGAATCGCGAGGCAGATCACATATCAGTATAGCAATTTGTAAATTATCAATTTCAATAGTTTAATCGTATTTCGATCGTGATATCGCTATCGGTATTTAATGGCAAAGCGTTTACCCAATTCCCCATCGGCTGAAATCACCAAAGCAATTAAACCTCTTCGTGACCTCAATTGATTAAAATGTTAGAATTTCACTTAGCGTGTTGGAATTTCACTTAGCCACAAGACATTGGTGTTGGAGGGCACTTCAAGTGATTAATTAATGAATCTTATAAGAAATTAATGGCGTTTGAAAAGAGGTTACATCGGTTTGGCCGTAGTGAGGTTTCGAGCATTTTGGTATTAATAATTGCATGGTCAATGTAGTTTTTTAGAACTTATTTCATTAATTGATTAAATTCTGAATTGAGTATTTATTATACTATTAGACACTCATAAATTGCATTGTCTTTATAAAAATGACCTCTCTGTTTTGTGTCAGGTACTACGTTTATTTTCTTTGTCGGAAAGCTTTATTTTACTGTTACTTCAGAGTTTTTACAACCCAAAAACCGGAAGCATCTATTCGTAATGCAGGAATTCAGCTGGGAAATAGCATGTTATTTTATATCTACACCCAGCAATGAATACGGGTCAGTGTACATACAAAAATGTGTGTGTGTGAGTGTGTTTAGAAGCACTGAATGCGCAGCCTCACTTTTGGAGTGGGAAATTAGTTTCGTGTGCAGAGGCAGAGCGAAATTTACAAATATGAGTGTTGTGGTATTATTTAGCTTAGGGTGTCGACTCGTGACCGTTAACTCCTGAGTTCGAACCCCAGCAGTTTCCATGTACTTCGTTTTTCTATCACAACACATTATCCGATACTTTTACAGTTCCTGCTCATTCTAACAGCGGAGTGTATAGGAAGGGTAAATGAACAAAAGATCCTAGAGTCGAAGTGAATCCGAATAGGTCCATTTATTTAAAATAGGATAATATATGGCTGTGATTTTATTCCTTAATTAGTGTAATTTTTTTATTGCCATCGACGGACACACAGGCAGACGGCTCACCTGATGGGAAGTGGTCACCGCCGCCTATGGACATTAGCAACTTTCATTTTGCATAAAACTAATTGCATTATTTCGGTCTGTATATAAACCAATGACATACTAATTATAATGTACTTACAACAAAATAAAGGCATCATTTCATACAACGCAAATGGCCTTTAGATTAAAAAGTAGGTAATTTTCTTTGCAGTTTTCACCTAACGTAAGAAATAATTGACTTAAAATCGATAACAAAAAGAAAAATATTTCTACGATTAATGTTTTGATGTATTGTTTGACGGTATGCCTCATAAAATAATACAATTTATTTTTATGCTGAAAGTTTATTCGTCTGCATCTGGAACGTAGTTATATGAAATTATGATAAACGTTTTTATTCAAATTGAACTGCACTCAATTCCTCGTCGACTACCTCGCTCACTATATATGAAAGGAATAACCACCTCTGGACACGAAGCGCATTTTGGCGAGCTCCATGCATCCATAATACAAAGTCGGATGAATCTTAACGTGATATACAAAGTATCTTTTTATTACTTGAGCAGCTTCCAAAAGGTTTTACGTGTGTGGAGATGAGGTCAACGCTTTCGGGTCAGGATTTTGATAACATATTAAATTGTATAAGAATAGTAGGGTTACGTTAGGGTTAATTTAAGGGCGCGCATTCCCAATTAGGTAGCTTTACACATCGAGTGAGCTTGATCATATCACCGCTCGCTCGATCGTTCGTTCGACGAGAGCCGTTCATAAGAGAGTCTTTATCCCTTAACTGACGTGGTATAAGTCGCCTTTGCCTAAGGGCTACTTTCAGAGTGCTCTGAAACCACGTCGTCAAATTAAAGGTTAAGAGATACATGCACGTCTTCTAATAAAAAACACATCCTTAACACACACAAAATTATGCATAATTTCACATTTTATGCAATTACATTTTACAAAAACGGTTTGGCCTGTTAATAAATATGTCAATATGGTCAAGAATAACAGTGATTGTCGTTTAGTTGACATCATATACTTAAATTAAATAATAATGATATAAGTTCTATCAACTAAAGCTGATAATAGCAACAGCAAGTTCTTTAATGATTCAACTAACATCTTAGCATAAATAATTTGCTTAAATAAAAAAATTATAGTGAAGATTTCACGACGCGCTGGCCTAGTAGGTAGTGACCCTGCCTACGAAGCTAGCGGTCCTGAGTTCAAATCCCGGTAAGAGCAGATATTTGTGTGATGATCGCGAATATTTGTTCCTGAGTCATGGATGTTTACTAAGTATTTATATCGTTGTCTAGTACCCATAATACAAGCCTAGAGCTTAAATTGGGACTAGGTCAATTGGTGTGACATTGTCCCCTGATATTTATATTTATATTTTTTTATACAGGGCGTAAATAATACAGTATTTTTTTACAATGGATGTTTTTGATTTTGTAAAAACAAAGTATGTAATCAAAAGTGTTTTTTAAGAAAAAACATGAACAAACATGATCATGATGATGATGATGGTGTATTCTCCGTGAGCAAAATACTTCTCGTATCATTAGGAGTTATTGCTACGAATGAGTTGATATGTTTCTCGTGAAAGCTTGTTATGTAACATTAATACTACCAGTAATTGGTACATGTAACTTCGTTTAACCTGAAATAATGGTTTGGCAGTAACCTTTATTTGTTTTATTGCTTTTCTATTTCTTGGTAGCTAGCTTATGAACTATTCAGTTTTTTGGATTCGGTAGTTTTTAATTAGGTTTTGAATTTGAAACCAAGACATTATACTCTACAACTACAGTAAAGTTGTAGGTATAAAAATTCTCATCAAACAATCTAAAATATCCCGTACCAACTATTTTAAAATGATTGTTCGTTGTTAAAATTCGCTGAATATAGTTGGTTTTTACATTTGTTTATTAGATTAACACTGCCATCGACGTACTTAATTATTAAAAGTTTCAGAACTATACTTATATCTAGCCAGTTTAAACTTTATAATTACAAGCTGTGCTAGTCCAAAATACCGTATTCCGGATCTCAACTTGAAACGCCAAAAAACCGTTCCGTTTTGCCGCATTTTAGTTTCAGAATCCCCAGTGCAATTTTGCTCGAGTCTGCCGTCGGGAGAATCCGCGAAATTACGCTAAAAACCCGAACATGCTGTGATAAAGATAAATTGTTTTGAGTGCAGAAACACCCGCTCTAGCGCGCTCTACTTGGGACGTTACTGGGTTTTTGTTGATTTTAATAAACTGCGGTGTGAAGTTTATTGAAGTTTAAATCATAAAATAATATCACGTATTTCCTTGAACTCCGCATTCGAATAATTATCTATGCTTCTGACAAACGATTGGACAGTACTGTAGTGGTAGTAGCTGTTGCTTTGCGTTTCATACTTGTCACATCATATACTACAAAATCGATTAATCATCAAGCAACTATGAACCTTTTAAATACAAATTTTATTGTTTTTTTGAGTCATTGATTATACCACGTTTGAGTAGAGTAACTGATTGACGTTTATTTCATGAAGATGTTAGTTAGTAGTAGTAGTATCAAACAACAACCGGCCAAGTGCGAGTTGCACACCGCGGGTTCAGTACTGTCGGATAGTGGGTATTATTCTGTTTCGATTTGAATGTTATGTCTTTACCAAGTGAAAAAAAAAAACCATTTTAATTGTTATGTCTGTAGTCTTTACCTATTTTTTTTTTTTGTTTGATAGGTCGCTGTCTCTTGCGATTCAAAATAAATTATTTAGAGCTTTCAGATGACATAACGGACGGACAGCGTAGGCATTGTAATAAATAGGTTCCCATTTAAAACCCTCCGGGTACGGGACCCCGGGATACATATCGTTTGTAATATTAGCAGTCACATAATTATTTTTTTGTAGCTGGAAAAAAACGGTTCTAATTTTTCCGTTGTTCTGATAACTAAAAAGCAGTTTTTTATTTCTTACAATTAATTCGGTCGAACTGCTCAGTTCAAAGCGGAAGGAACAAGTAAAAAGCAGTGAAATCACTTCGCGGCAATTCTCTGAACACTTCTCTCGTTCGCGATCATTAATACCTACTGATGCGTAAGTGAAAACGGACTAGTACGCTATCGTTTATATGGATTAGGATTCGTTTTCTAAGTAGGTGTTATTTAAATATTGAAATAAATACTATACTATACTTCAGCCAGTTTATTGTACAGTCAGCTGCAGAAAAAAGGATACCCCCCCTCCTGGTAACATTGTTTTTTTTTGAAAGCCTGTGGTTAGATTTAAATGATTTTGAGTTTATGTGTAGAGAATAGTAAAATCTTCAATTCACCAAAAAATCATATAAATTTAACCACAGGTATTTGAAAAAAAAACGATCCTTACCAGGAGGGGGGGTATCCTTCTCTCTGCAGCTGATTGTACATTCTGCTACTGTGACTTATTTATAAGGATTTAGAGGTTTTATCTCGTTACAGCCTAAACTCACTGTTCACATTAGTAAATTTTACACTGATACGAGATACTTTTGGATACGAGAGCATTTCCGACAGTTCCTGTTTTATGATTCCTTCAAGCTGGTATTAATGGAATAATAATAAGCATTGTCACGAAATTTCGCAAAACCTATAAAACGGGAACGTTTAATTTTTTAAGAAAAAATATATATTCAGTGCTAAACTCTTGAACCGAACTATTTACTTTACATGCTTGTTTATATTTTAGTGAAAACTGCTAACACCATCTATCAATAATGACTCACTGTTGCATTTCCTTAATTTTTCCTCCTTGCGATTCTGCGATCATAAATTTCAACATGCTTCAGACTCATTTCTGGGTTTGATTAAACTCTAAGGGATGAAATTTATGATAACGATAATGGTTAGTAGAGTAGCCTCCATACAAGATTTCAGCAATAAAATATCTAAATAATTCAGCAGCATTATAGGACTACATTGGACAGAAAGCACGACTGGAATGCTAACCATAAAAAAACTTAAGCTCGAGAACAGTTTATTCCTAGCGCCAACTTATTACAATTCGACACGTTTCGATACTTTATTTTTCATAACAATAAAAGTTAACGATCCGTTTTTATTGGCTGTGTTGTACCCAATAACTGTAATATATAAACTTGAATTGTGAAAAATCAGTGAAGATTCGTTAGTACACGTCAGAACTAAGTCATACTAACCTAAAACGGTTTTATAAACTAGTGTGGTGGCCTGGTGGCCGCAATATTGCTTCAAACTCCGAGTAAACTGAAACTTGTCAAGCCTTAGATTTATTCTGCGTATCATAGTCGACTTCTGCGTGGTTAAAAAATTATTTTATTCCTAAGAAAAGAAAGATGGAGACAGCAATATAGTTGCTGATCCGATGTTGGAGTGAGAAGCCCAACTAACGATCTCCGTGAAACCACCGAGGTTGAATTCGTTAATTGCTCTCGATGAGAAGTCGATGACTTTGCAAAAGGAGTCAGTAAAAAATATTTTCTAAAATATAAAATAATTGCTGTTATTTTTTGCTAGTGTGCTTCAATTCTTTTGTTAAATAAAGGAGACAAAATTCCATCGCTTTATACAAAAAAATAGCGTACTTCTGTCAATATGAACAACTCCTGAAGTCCTAACTCGACTAAACTAAACTTACGGCCTGTATTCCGACCACGCACAGTCCCTGAGCTCTGTTCACGAGTTATTGACGTTTCCTTTATCGGAAATACGATGCGGAGGAAAAATTGATCTCATTTATTCTATTTGTTTTATGACAGCTTGGGTTTCAAATGGCGGTCGTGAGTCAAAATAAAAGTGGCTTATTAGCGAGTTTTTAACAAAATACAGGTTTTTTCCGTATTTTTACTGCTAAAAGACAGATAGGCAAACAGAAGAAAAAAATATTACCGCCGCCAATTGATTATAAGCGCCCACAGACTCGCTACTCACATACGCTCTTCTTTAAAACCCATTAAAAAACTTAGCAGGAAGCTCATTCCATATCCTTATTGGTAAGCTTAATAAAGGATCTGTTGGAACAGCAGCTGAAAGCGCAAAGACTTATGGGAATAAGAATAAACATTCAGCTAACAACAAAAGGTGCTATTAAATGATACATACATACATACCTTCACGCCTGTAATCCCAGAGTGGGGTAGGCAGAGCTACAGAATTACCTACAACTTTAAAAACTTGTTGATAATTCAGTAACCACATTTTGCAAAAATAGGCTAAGATGTTTACCAGCGTATTAGTGACAGGTTGCAAGCCCATCGCCTAACAGTACTACAAGCCTATATTCCCTTAGTCGCCTCTTACGACATCCACGGGAAGACATGGAGTGGCACTATTCTGACCCGGCAACCACACGGGATATTAAATCGATAATGGAAGCACCAGTCTAAATAGTCCTTGGGCTGATTATACAAAACTGTTTTACGACTACAAAAGTGGTGTACGTTAATTTTGTAAGACGAAAACTCAATATTATCATGATAGAGATATATTATTCGCCTTTAATCTGTTTTTCTTTGTCTTAAACCGTCTTTAAGGTTGTATATGTAGTGTGTATTTATCTGTAGGTATTAGTCGGCATACAAAACAAGCCTAGAGTTTAATTTGGAACAAGGTCAATTTGTATGAAATTGTCCCGTGATGTTTATTATTATATTGATTATTTTGCCAATTTTTTTGTAAAGTTTACCAGAACTACCTCATTATAGAGGTAGCATAATAATTTACATCGTTTTATCATGATGTATTTGCAAATTATTTAGATTTTCCTTAAACCCTTTTGGTTCATAACCATACACATTTTTAGCAGTGTACTTCTATTAAAATTACAGATACTTACCGCAAAAAAAAATTGCCCTCTTTCTGCCTCCAATTTTTCTACCCGAAAACACAATTTCTAGCAGATTGCCACAAACTGCGTCCATTGAACCGTTAAAAACGTATTGCTTTTTAAATTGATTACATTTTGTATGCGGCGTTGGTCCGATACCGCAAAGCGACATATCACTGCCGAGAGGTCCTTGTATAATATAACAAAGTAACAGTAGGATAAGAAAATTAACCATTAGCAGAAATGAGTTGCACAAATGTGGCACATGTTAAAGTGCTTTAGTGTAAAAACATTTATTAGGGGACGTTAATAGTGTACCGAACAGTATACTGATTTTTTTACAGGGTTCATAAAAATGATTAAACAATGATAAATCTGCCATTTTATGTTTTTTTTTATTCATACAATTACACTATTAACAAAGACATAAAAGAGATCTTAGATAGAATTACGTTTCCGCTCGGTTGTCTTACTGACAAAAAAACGTATGAAACTATTATAAGCATACAAAGAACTTAATGTCTATTCCGTACACGTTAGTTATTTGTATTATCAATAGCGCTAAGTAAAAACATCTAGTGGTATCTATTTACTGTTGATTGTTTACTATCAGTATAAATCTCAACACTTTTAAGACGCGAGAAATCTTTGGCTGAATTTTCTAAGAATAAAGTTCTGGTGTATTTTGAGACGGACAAAGTAAACATGACATACTTACCATAACCGCTTACACCCAAACAACACCGCAAAAAATACTTTTACCAAGTTTAACGAAAAGCAAGCATTACAAAAACCCAACAGCTGTTTTGATAATGTCTTCGAAGTAATGTTACTTACGAGTATCATGTATATATTTTTAATATCGCTAATGTCACATTCAAATTAATCTATACAAGGTAAACAAATAACCCTCCTTTTGGGCTTTGCCGCAGTCGGGTAAAAAGCATAAATACTGGCTTGTAATGCAAATGAATATGCAAAAAATAACAACCAACGACATGATGTTTGACTTTTTGACTTTAGTAATGAGTTGGCAACATATGTGCTTAAAGGCATTAATTTCGTTTTCATGAAGGATACGGTCAACAAATTAAAAACAAGTTAACACGTCCATTTTAAGCCAGCAATTTATAAATCAATTTGGGGAACCGATGTACAAGAAAAACGCTTGAAATTCATGGTGAAAATATCTACATGTAAAATGCTAGTGCAACGTTTTATTTATTTTATTTTATTTTTTTCGGAAAACCAACAGTTTTTGATAACAATTATAGGTTATTTACAATATTTAACTGCATAGCTAATTACTGGTTTTCACAGATAAAAAACTTCCTGTAAATTTCATTTTTATGGACGTTTTAGTACATTGTTGCCTAGGCGCGGAAAGTAAGGGTTTTCCTGACGAGGTGGTTAGCAGGCCGAGCAACAGCGAGGCCTGCTAAAATACGAGTCAGGAAATCCTCGTTTCCGCCGAGGCATACATAATGCTTTTCTCAAACATATTTTGAGGAAATAATACAAATACATTTCTAAAAAGTATTTCACACAACAAATAGTTTAATATTCGGTTTCACAATTATATTATGCAGAATGAACGAATGTTATCGACTGTCAATTGTTTTTAAATACTAACCATAGACATTGGAATGCAAATTCAAAAAGAAACACACGCACTGTGCTAAAAAAGCGAACAGTTACCTGGGCTGTTTGGAATTTTTGTCTTGGTCCTTTTGATTTTGTATGCAAATTGACAGCATTTTTAAGAAATATATGGACATGGACGGAAAGTGTTTTCATATGGTTTTTTTACTCCTAGGAGTAAAATGAGGCTCTTTCCGTCCTTGTGTTTCAATCGGAAAACCGTTTTTTCCGAGCATGTTTGAGAAAACACTCTTTTTAATACTTTCCGAAAACAATTTTGTCAATGTCAACTTTTGCTTTAGCTATTTGTAATCATTTGTATTTATGCCTTGGAATAAGGGTAAAGTCTGTGTAATGCATCTCCATCTAAAAGCCTTTTATTGCCATTATAAACGAGCAAAAAATTGAAACACTATGGTAAAACATTTTGATGGTGCAAAAACTTCCTCAAACCTACCCTAATCTACTGTTCCGGTATCCGCAATGATGGTTTTGCTCAGAAAATCACAGTGACGCAGATTTATTCCCGTGACGAGGGATCTCTTTTGTTAGTTCGGGTTTCGGAACATAACAGGTTCAGAATTGATAGGCGAAGACATGCCGCTTGTTAGGCATCAAGACGTTTAATGGTAAGTCGGTTGGTCTGTTCGTAACATTTTAAAACTTTTAAATTATTAACAAAACGTCAAACGACAATATTATCAATACTACCAACTGTATTTAGAAATTTCCTAGTTAGTCCAAAAACCAATAAATAAATGAATAAATAGTGAGGGAAAATCTCACACAAACTGTTCTCCTCTTGGACCATGTTTCAGGCGTGTCCAATAGTAGATTGATTGACCATTTTACCCGAGACGTGCATATCTAGCCACGTCGAGGGTAAAATGGGTTTTATGCTCGAGTTTTACACTCTGCTTTTCACTTCGATCGCAAGGAAATAAAACAACGATTAAGCATATACAAGAAAAATTTAAAAAAAATTATAATGTTATTAATATGTTCTATCACGCATAGAATGTAATTTCGTCGACAGTTCGTCAAATTAGCTTAAAAAAACACACTCCACAAACGTGTTTACGCTTTTTTGGTTCCTCCAAATCATAAAACTTTCGTATGTGCTGAGATAGATTTTCTTCGATTTAGGCGGCAATATCTGCTCAATTACATTTTTCGCACTTCTGTACATTAAAGTCTCAGGCGAAATCATTTTTTGATCGTCACTATCACTACTTGAAGACATGGTTCAATTACTTACGAATAATTTATTGAATTTTCAACCACAACACAACAAATTTAGTTAGTTTTTAATTTTGTTTGACGAATAATTAGCTTCCCGCTACACAATTATTCTTAATTATTTTTTTTAATTTTCAACTATGTGACGTTTGACTATGGACACTAGGTTTGAGCCTTAATGCCAAGTTATTATAAATATTTGCGTTACTTATTTTTTTTTTACGTAAATGCACGCCCGTATTAATCTTAAAGTATTTAGATAGTGTTACATAATATGTAATACTATCATATTATGTCGTAATTAAAATAAGATATAACCTAAATCTCATAAAAATATATCAATTAAATGAAGGTGTATTGTGTATGTGGCTGTAAGGCCTTATTGCCTTAGTCTTAAAAGAAGAAATTACTTTATGCACTAGAGCATAAAATGCGATTTTATGCAGCCTATACCCAGCATAAAGAAGGACTTTACGAGCATGAGAAGTGAAAACGATTTTTAGCTACTATATACATTATACATAAATAAGTATTATACATAAATTTTAATAACGTAATAAAAATCCAACACTCAGTAACAAATACTTGCACTAATTATACAAAAATTACAGGAAATCGAACCCGGGACAGCGGTCTTCGTAGGCTCACTACCAACTTGGCTAACCGCGTTGTCAGTGAATTGTTTTTTTTAACCTTTTATTTTGCCGTTAGCTATTGGCTGAATTTAAAAACAACTTTGAACTACGTTCATTTATATTTAAGGGTACATAACTTTTTATAAAAGATGGCATATCTAGCCAGAAGAAATTTAAAAAGATTACAATTTCAAGAAAATTTTGACCAAAGCACCCTTTTACATCGATCAAGATAAGAGTATATACGTCCGACGCCTTTCTTTATTATTGTTTGAATAAAGAACCCTAAAAATAAAGACACTTTATGGCGTTTCATTTATGAAGTTACAAAATGTTGTTTGTCTTTTAATATCTTTTTAAAGGAAAAGTTTTATCTTATTTCATCGACGGAACAATTTCAAAATTAACAAAGTTTGAAGGACGATTAAATTGGAAAGTAACTATATTAAAAATTGGGGTTCAGAGAAATTGATTTTTGTGAATGGAAAGAACTGGTACTGTTATTTAACGGTGTCATTTAAATATAACTAGTTCAGCAATTTACAGTTTACATTGTATATTTAAAAGTCAGATTTCATTCAAATAATTGTGTATTTGAAACATGGGACCCAAAACATTCTATCTACTCGTATCTATCTTTTTCTGAGTATAAATTTTCTGTGGTTTAGCCGGAAAAACGTAAAAAACAGACAGTACAAACTCATGTTTGCATTTATAATATTAGAAGTGATAAAGCGCCGTATTCTTTAGCTACAGGATCTAATTTCCCGCGACACGTGTTGGCATTTACGTCACATAATCGCACGACTTCGTTTGACATGGCTGGTTACATCGCGCAACACTTATCGTCACCGACGTCGGACGAGGCCGTCCGACTTTGCCAGACTGCTCAATAGTCAGGTGACATCCCGCAACTACTTTAGATGTTGTCAAAAATGTCGAGTAAAGTCCAGCGACGTTGCAATTCTTCGACAGACATCACGGCGGACTAATATCGCACTATGTTGCCAGTTTTGCTAAATAAGGTTTAACGAAAATACAACACAAATACTCTTTATTCAACATCATAAAAACAAAACACGTAACAGTACATTTAAACTATAGATATAAAACATACGCTGCACGTAATATGTTTCCTCGTGAATACGTGGCTTTATTGTGTTGGTCGTATTTTTTTTTACATGTAACACTATAGCTAACTAACCATTAATTTAATCTCGGTGATTATATTCAGGTAGGATAAACTTATCGACTATATGACTGCTCTTTTAGTGAACCATTTCTTTACTTTAATTGTTAAATATAAAGCTATTTACTTTCAAAGTATATAGGCCCTACA
This sequence comes from Acleris emargana, assembly GCA_927399475.2. Taxonomy (NCBI): domain Eukaryota; kingdom Metazoa; phylum Arthropoda; class Insecta; order Lepidoptera; family Tortricidae; genus Acleris; species Acleris emargana. The sequence goes on from OV656851.1 coordinate 9,636,067, forward strand.
TACATTATACCTTTGAAGATTATTGTCATTCATGAATTTGAGATATCGTAACCTTTTTCAACAATACTTTTCTAATTTTGTAGAGTGTGTGGAATACCTAGTATTTGATGTTTTTGCTGTGTATCTGTAAATTTCTCGGAATCAATGTTAAACTTATTTGAAAAGGATACTGTATTTTTTTTATTTAAGGAAATTATGTTTGCTTGAACGTGGTCATAGGTAACTTTCATGATAGAATTATAATAGAGAGGATGTTGAAGTGTTTCACAGGTATTATTTCATAAAAGTCTCTTTTAGGTCAACAACATACAATTCGTACAAGATGATCTTGTAGTCATTGAAATTAATGGTAGGCAGCCTGGAAACGGAACGTCTTGCTTTCTAGTGGCATTTGTAGATCAACACTTTGGTCCCATTTTTAAATCATTATTATTGGCCTTTTTATATTCATTACATTTCCCTACTTTACATAGCGGAGTAATCTAAACTTGCACACTTTTCGGATAAAAATGTCGAAGAAACTACGGGTAATATTACTCTTAGAAAAGTTTTACGTAAGTTTCTGGCCAAGTTGCAAATAAAAAAGATTCTGGAACGTGTGTTACTTAGAACATGTTAAAACTGGTTATAGAGGGCTTAAACTAGTTAAGTTAGGTAAGTGAGGTAAGGAGGTATCATGTAACATTTTATAAACTTTGCTGCTGCATGTTGTTATCAAACCAATTAATTGAGGGGAAAGTTCTTACTTAATTTTGGCTGTTTAGAATATTAAAGTTAAGAAATTATACAAAATATTTAAAAACGCCACATAGTGTGATAGCTTTTAAAAAATCGTTCGGGTTCGGGAAAAGTCGGTAAGACTCGTTTAAGAGCGAAAAAGAGTGAGAAAGAGAGAAGTACAAACAACCCGGAAGTTATGTTCTACAAACAAACATTTAATTTAACAAAACAAGCATTTAATTTTATATGATATAAATTCAAAATGAAAACTGTTTGTTTGTTACGTTTTTATAATTTAACGGCTTAACCGATTTCAATAAAATTTGGAATGAGATAATTAAAATCCCGAAGGATATTTTTATAGAAATAAACGAATTCTACGCGAACGGAGTCGTAAGTATCAGCTAGTTAACTATGACTGCCGCAAATTAGAGAGCCAGCGTACAGATAAGGAGAGCCTGCACTACGCGTTGTTTTTGGTTTCAGTTAACCTTGAGTCCAGTTGGCATTTTGCATTTTGCATTTTGCTTTTCTGCGGTGTGCAAGTTTTCCTCAAAGAATATGTATAGAATTGACGCAAGCTGCCATATATTTAGAATATAATAGAATAGTAAAATATTGATTTCGCTTAGTTATAAATTATTAGTAGTGCTGCGAAAATGGTATCCACTCAGATATGTCGTACCACCTATTGGAAGTGCGACGTTCGTTTTCTGTGGACCAACGGACTAGTTTTGCTAGACAGCATACATTGCGTTCGCTTCTCCCCTCGAGTTTCAATAGGGAAAATCCTTATATATAAATGAACACTATACCTACACAGTAAGTGCTTATATCGAATGAGTTCTGTTTTTAATACAATAATTAACTTAACCTACCAATATCTCCATACCTAATTTTTTATTTGTTCCTCAACACGAAACCGTTTGCATTAAACATTAAACTTGCCAATATCTCTTTAATACATTTTGGCTAATTACTTATTATTAGATGAGTTTTGAGTTACATTATTAACTATAGCATCATAGTTTGAAGAGTTAATACTTTAAGTACCGGGCTCTCCGATGTCTTTAGATGAAAATAGTAAGGCGGAAAAATAATAAACGCAACATAATTTCCGCCAGGAAAACGATTTTTATTGCTCGGAAATGAGGATTGAAGCCGGGAGAACTTGGAGATTAGCTTTATTTTTAAATAAGTTTAAATTTTATGCAAAGTCATTTGCCTGGACAAAATTTAAATTACTTAAAAAAAAAGAAAATCGGAACCGAATATCTTAAATGTATATTATGTAGTATGTCACAAAAACAGTAGCCGTTCATAAAAGAGTGATCTCAGATATAAATAATAAAACGCTTCAAAGTAGACGTTTGTATGACAATTTATGTAGGTACTTCCATCCCGTCATAATCATTCATTATCCTCGGTAAGTTTTTGGATTCAAACCATACGGCATATAAATATTCACACTACGTTAATATTAATTGGACATCTGTAAGTACACGTCATACAATAGTAAAAAATAACAACAGTTCTGAAACGCACGTTTCATTATTTCCAAAGGTTGGATCTACAAATTAAAACGACACTCATGATCTCTTGATTAAAAGTTCATTTTTACTTCCGCCTCTGTTTAGAACATGATTTTTTAATACAAATTAACATTTTATCTCAGTTATCTACACAACTATAATAGTTAACGAGTAACCGTATATTCAAACCGCGGATAGATAAGGCTTTGCCCATACAAAATGTATCAAATGTTAATCCGAAGTAAGCCCATCCGTCCGCTGTTTGAAAATAGAGTTCGGCCATAAAAGAAAAACACATTCAAGTTACTCTGTCATCTACGTAAGTCTCGTAGTTGTACAGGAACATCATAATCTTCTTTTCTAGTATTGAACAGTGCAAGAGGTCAAATAATAATAGTTTAAGAGCATATGAGAGCAAGACAAGTGTGAGCGAGACACAAACCTCCAAGTTGTTTTATGTGCTACGCACTGTTATGTTATGACTTATACTTTAGATTATAGACGTTGCATTTTACTGTCGTTCTGATTTATTCTTAGATACGTTCACAGTTTATATGAGTTCAGAAAGCAGAAGGTAAGATTTTTTGGAATAAAGTAGTACCTAACTATGTCTTAATATCTTTATTTCCTAGCGGCTCGGGGACTGTACCCTGACTGCACATTTGCACCGTATAAATTATTAAGGAGGTATCTCCAGTTATTTGTAACTTTTGGCTTCTATATAATTCCAGAATAATATATTTATGAAATTCTAAGAACGCTTTATCAAGTATTTCTACTATAAGAATCTTTCTTTGAAAGGGTTTGAAGAAAAAACACTATGTTAAGGTTTTTCCTAAAATAATTATAACATTGCCTATAATAAGCGGTTATTACATCACGATTTTATTATAAATGGCCCTCGAGGGAAATATGATTTGGATGAAAGGGGATATACTAAAATTATGGCTGAACAAAATTTAAAATTATTTGGGTTTAACCAAATTGGCTGAATAAATAATAACATTGAAATAAGCAAACGCATTATATAATAAGGGATTACCGGTATCGAATTAATTTCCCAACCACAAGCTGTGTTATGAGGTAAATAAATGGGAGTTACCACTTTGCAGCCATCGAACAGGTAGTAACTTCAAATACACAGGGTGTACGAGTATGCCTTCAAGTGACCGTAAGATATTTCACGTATGAGAGATGCTGAGCATTTTACGTGCGACATTTCAACGCTGCGATATTGTTAACTAAAATTCACCTGCTTTTCTTAATGAACGATTCCCGGGCTCTCATAAAAGTGATAGTACATAGTTATCCACCATGGTAGATAAAAGTAGTGGGATGTATCTTAATCATATAACCTCTCTACATTTGTAGCTCCGAAATAGATAGACCGATTTAAACAGGTTTTAATTTTAAATCTAGTTTGTTTGATTGGAGTGGTTTTTGGTCGGTGGCAGTGATTAGGCCGTTTCAGAGTTATCCCATTGTTCGCTTGATGTTCATTATGTTGGGGAATTCTTTTTAAAGTCCAATTGTCTTCACGTGATGGGAACATACACATAAAAAAAATTATGAACTGCGAACCTCCGTTTTATTAACTCGGTTCGAAAAGGAATTCAAACACACACACTGTGCTTTAACAAGAATGTACAATTTATGGCTGTTCAAGAAAGGTAAGATTGGCGATGAAGCTTTGGTTTTAAGTTATTATTATCCTGTGCAGGGAATACAAAGCACGGCCAATTATTAAAGCTATAAAAAGTATTTTAGTGCTCTCGCTAAGAGTTTTTGCGCCGCATCATTGGTTTAGATAAAAGGTTCGAGATTTTTTTATATCAAGGAAAACAGTCGGGTTAAAGAAAGACTACTCTGTCATAATAGATATAGATATAAGATAGTCATAATTCCGAATTGATCAAAATTCCGAATTTTCTTAATTCGGAACGCCATTTTTTGGTAGAATACTTAATTTTTTGCTATCGCTTATAAATTAAAAATAACCTAATCTACGCATGACGATTGAATTATGTATTAAACCTAAAATAGCTCCAGCGTATTAAACAGCTTTCGGATAAATGTAAATTCGGAAAAAAGTTATTCAGAATTTCAAGGTAGTCTGCTTATTTGGTTCAGCGATTCAACTATAACAAAGTTGTATCTTTTTTTCCGATTTAACTCGAAAACGCACTTGCAGTTTTTCAGTTATTGAGTAGCCGGCGTTTGTGATAACTTACTATCATTTTTTTTTAGTGGAATTTCTTAAAAATAAATCAGGGTCTTTATTTTACGTTGGTATAGCCCATCTTGCTTTTGATGTCATAATTATACATCACACTGTTGACTATTTTGTCAGTTCTTACTATAAGGTGGATAAGAGCTTCTGCACATAATGCGATCATAATGCGATTGCTTCCTTTTTCGTCGTATTCTTGTTTTCACGCAGTTTCAGCTTAGATTATATGTATAATTATATAAGCAAATAAGAATGCGTTTAGAACGCTAGATCTCACTGTGTTGTAAAGTTAACATTTTAATTTTTTTATTGTTGATTTGGGTTGTATTATTTTAATTATTTGTAGAATAACTATTATGCACTGTCTCTATTATTGTTATATTTCCTTTGTTGTTTTTGCCATCTATCTCATCCAGGTCCAGCTGAAATCAGCGCTGCGGCTCCGTGCCACAGCACCACGCTTAGCTGGCCCTCTATTTCGGCTATTTTATTTTAATCAGTAAAATAGGTTACGTACTTTCGTTTTTTGTTTTCTTTAATGTATGTGTTTTTGTGCTTAGCTGAATAAATGATTCTATTCTATTCTATATTTTATTTTATTTTTTATCTTATAATGTCAGAAATCTGATTACGACATCGAAACAAGATGATCCAAATCGCGTAAAATAGAGGCTCAGATATCCCACACAAATACACTCTAGTTGTTTTTACTTACTGACGTTCGAGAGATTGATATGGGAGATAAATGCTCCACCAATTACCAATGGCATTTATCTATCGGAAATCTGGATTGTGCTGCCTATTTTTCTGTCAGTATGACGGATTCGATAGTCAGCCGCGAGGGTCCTAAAATCGGAAAGGCAATAAATGCCACTTTTTTTTCTTCTTTTGAACAAGTTCATTATTCCAAAGGTCACACAACTGTAGGTTTCGTGATGGTTTCGTGGGAGCTTTTTATGTTCTAAATATTAGTACGTAAGACATAAAAGAGTTTAAAAGAACACGTACGGGTACACGAATAAATTGCAGAAAAATATTTATGCTAGTTGCGAAACTTGAATTGCTTTCATGCATCTTACGGGTGCGACCTTACCGCTGCGTAAAATACAGTGTCGTTGCGTAAACAAAAGACGGGTTCATAGTAACAACATGGCGCCGTTTTTGACGCACCGTAATATACGCACCGTTAAGCCGGGGTGCGGTCGCACTTTTATATTAACATGGATACATTCAACTGGGGCTCTATCTTACTCGGTAAAACCATAATGCTTTGATATGATATCATCGTATTGTGTATAAATCGGCCGCCATAACCCTATCAAGTTTTTTTTTGGTATTTAAAAGGTCAACTAGCACACAATTTTATTCAAATCCGTGTAGCTGTTACAGAGTAAACGAGAAAACTAAGCAACTTAAGAAAAACACACGCACACACACAGAAACACACACATACACACAAAAACCGAAAACTCATACACAAACTTTCGCATTTATAATATAAGTACGATGTGCATGTATGTTTGTTCATTCTTTACTGTTCAACGCCTTAACAGATCAATGTAAAATTTTGAACATAGTCTGATTTATGATACTCACGGATAATCTGTCAGGTCTCGAAGGAATAGTGATAAACGACTTCAACGCAAACGGAGTCGCAGACCAAAGCTAGTTTACATTTAAAAACAATAGATTAAATAAAAAAACTATTGAACACTTCGTTCTAGGGAAAGTTAGCAGGACACCACAACTTTATAGTCTCGTAAAAAATGAGATTAATGTCATCAAAAACTCCTGTCATTACAAATAACGGGACAACGACGCCTCTTTCACACAAGTGACTCCTGGTCGTTTCTACTCACTAATCATTTTGTCCTGTTCGCAACCCAAACGGTCCAAAATAGGTCGTCAAAATGTTGGAAATTACCGGGCAGGGTTCTGTACGGCAATAAAATTGCAATAATCATAGCTTTAGCGGTGTTATTCTCTTTCGAAAGGAAAAAGAGTTCGCTTGACTGACTGAATAAGCAGGCGTAAGGACTGAGCTGTGACTCGTGTCTTCCCGCCACAAACCTAAAGTAGTTAAAGATTGTAAAATGTCTAACCCAAATGTATTACTTACTTTATATAAAAAAAAAAACGAATGGTTAGAAGCAGCCTTGGCCACGGTCTTTTGTTTGCATACATGATATGTGTTCACAGTTGAACACGGAACCTCCTTATTTTTGAAGTCAGTTAAATCCATTTTTATTAAAAAAATTGAGAACATTTTCTGAACGTTATTTTTTTTAATGTCATCTAAAACTTTGCAATACAATTTTTTTTTCCTATTCGTCCCGTTTTCCAAAACCTTAAAGGTTTAACAATTGTAAAAGGCTAAAACACGAATAACTTTTCAGAAATTAAATTGAATATGGCGATTGAATTGAGGTCAGAATGATCTTTGAATGACCGTACAATATAAAAGCATCCAAGTACGTCTATTCGTCATTGCAATTTCGACACAATTGATGACTTTAATACATTCAATGATCACATCAAAATCAAATAAGGCACCTTTACCCGTCTGATCCTCACACGTGTACAAGTCTTATAAAGATAGTTCAATGAGCATTGCCTTTGCTAGTAATAACACCGCGCCGTCCCGAGCTGTCCGTGCCCTATTTGGGGCACAGCTGCGTTTCGGGCACTGCGTGGGGAAAAGTAACTTAACATACGTGCTGGCGTGTATACGACGGAATTATTTAAAGGGAATGTAATGAATTTAAAGGGAATAAGAGCAAACGCTAGAGATTTCTCCGAGTTGTTGTTGCGGATTAGAAATATGGACCTAAAAGAAATGAAAAGTTAGGTAGCTTGATAGATTGAATTAGCGCAAATCCATTTATTGTGCAAAAAAAACTTGCCGTTAATTATTTTACGATTGAATAAAAAAATAAAAAAAACCAGCCAGTAACTCAGTTACCAGCAAAAAATATATAATTATTGTCGAGTCGACATTAATTAACAGGGTATTGTTAAGCTACCTTAGAACCCTGTCGTGGAAATACAATGATTAATTCTGGCGTAATTCACTAAGGCAGGTTTCTTCGGTGGCCCAAAGTTGCAGACTGTACAAACCGGGCCCTCTAGTCTACTCTGCAAAACTATACGTATTGATTTTAACTCGCCCGGCATTACTGTCAAGTAAATAAGGGCTATCGTAACGATGTCAGTACAATGACATATCGAAAGCAATATGCTCTTACTGTATTGAATAGAGGCCCTGAGGAATCAATTCAATGAGTCTCCAACCCACGCTAGGGCCAAGTAGGTACGATAAGCCTAACTTAATAATGACAGATGGCCCAAGCCTAGAAACGAAACGTTTTGGTATAAGCGGGTAATGTTATTTATTATATTGTATATGTACTCGTATACTACAGTTTTTGTTCTCTAGCAGTCCCCCATTATACTGACGATTTGCAGAGCGATACATTTTATAGCCTCAATGTTACCAAAACGGTTCAGCTTGGCTGGAATAAGGAAGTGTGCTTTTATTCACGAAAACAGGCAGGAAATAGCGATGCTCGACAGCCAGGCGGCTACGTTCTGTTTGACTCTGTTTAGCCTATTTTCGATGAACGTAAAGGTGCAGTCATAATGCATTAAATTGAACAATAAAGGCGTAAATACACTTATCTATCCTTGCAAATACTATTATTGGAATTATATGTTGATTTAACTATTGGTATTTTTTTATGTCAAATATGTAGTACAATAAATTGCCTTTTTTTAAGTATTTTGTTTCAATAATAGTTACAAAATTATCAACTAAATCACCTATAAGTTTACTTACAAAACCTATATTAAATATCAATAACTTAACACTCACATCAATACTCAATATATATGAAACGAATTTATTTGGCGCAGTCCGGTATGATCTCTACCGGTTTGACCTCATTCGAGACCTTTTTCACAGACGATCTCACTTCGACAGGTCCCCAGCGTGTTGTCAACTGGGTAAGTGATGATTTTGTTTACAAAAACTGGACCGGTGATAAGATGGATAGATGCTGCAGCGATAAATTTGGTGCAAATTTTGTCGACGTTTAATTGGCAGAGCGTTGGCTATCGGTTTTGTTTGTAGGTATATTTAAATGGGATTTATTACGATTCCAATTTTATTGTGGACGGATATTGACGTTTTGTTTGCATAGTTTAAATGTTGATTGGAGAATTAAAATAGTTTTACTATTGTTCCAGGTAAGCTCAACAACATTCAACGTAAAAACGGAGTTTTGTTAGTTAAAATAGGTATGTTATGTTTATTTACTTTTGTGGCATTGATGATACGAGTATGTATTTTTTCTATTGTATATTTGTCTCCGAGGCACAATATTTATTTATGAAAATGGTACATAATGAAGCTTCTTTATGTACTAATTACAGGCACGAGTACCTTAAGAGTTAATTATGTACCGTAATTATGTAACTTTTCTTGTATACTTTCCTCGATTTTTCTGCTAACTAATTACCTACTTGTGAGCAAAATAATTTGCATTATTCCAGTTGACGTTAATAGTGTGTGTGTATTAAAATAGCTCTACCAACGGTTTATTATACAAATTAGGATGTCAAGTGTTCAGTAAATGCCATGACTGATATCCGGAATGAACGTAACTATGTTAATAACAATGCTATAATTATTACTATAGAAATGTTATTTAATTGCCATGGCAACGCTCATTATAGAAATGTTTTCACGCTTCAGTTACGGTGGTATTCTGACACCATTAACTATATAAATATTAGCGGTTTATAGTACAAGAGTAGAAAAAAAAAACAGTATCCGAGGTTGTTCTTAAGGAATTATTCACTTAATTATTCATTTCTCATCTCAGTACAAGGCGCCCGGTGCATCTTTTTCATGTTTCCTTATCATAACAGCATAAACTTATTTTATTTTGTTATTTGTATTACAACTTATTAAATTGTAATCATACTTACAACCTTTCTGGTGCCAGTTGTATACCTATTATTAAACTGTTCTTTTCCGTGTTTTGTGTTTTGGTTCTATAAAGATTATTTGTATTGTGTTGAAACTTTTTGAAAGAAAACCCTCCTTTTTTCTACAGTAGGTATCTATTAAGGAAAACGTGTTTGAAGCTTTCCGCCAACAACTACAAAGAGGCTGAATTCGTTAACCGGAACGAAGTGTTTGTAAGAGTTCGTTCACATCGATGTATGTATTTTTATTGTGTAAAAAAGATAAAAATATACAGTTAATTTATTTTTTATCCGTTTTTCTGTCGTTTCATTTCAAAACGATAAATGTACGTAAAGACTGTATAAAATCAGATCAGAATTATTGTTAGTCTCCATAAGTCACAATATATTTTTAACATATATATTTATAAAGATCACTTCATAAAAGCGATACCTAGATGCCTACCTTTTCGACCTTTTAACGTCAAAACGTTTGATATTTATAAAACACATCTGATTATATTACGAGGAAGCCTGGCGGACTTAAGTACCCTGAGGAAATAGTGGGATAATAAAATTCACTAAAAACTATTTTATATTTACGGGTCCATATTGGAATCCCTAATAGTCCTTTGTCCTAATCGTCATTTGTCCTAATTCATCGTTTGTCCTAAAGCAATTTCTGTCCGATATTTAAAACTTTTTAGTGTTGTTACAACACAACTCTAACCTAACCTAACCGCAGGTATGTTTGGGTAAGAGCTTGTCGGACCACGCGAACTGAAGGGATTCCTCGCCGATTCTAAAACAAAAAACAATCTGTAAAAAACTGAATTATATGAGCTATTTTACTATTTACGAGTTATTTCGTGCCGATTGTAAGTAGATGATTTTCAGTAGATGTAAACCTTTTAAATGTCTGTAACACAAAAACCAATCAAGCCGTAATAGTTTTTTAAATGTATTTTAATTATATGCTTTCATGCAAAACCTTTTCCAGTTTTGTAGTACCTACCCTTGAAACGCACAAAGACCTTTCAAAAGACCTTTGTCAAATTATTTTTGAACTTTATATGACAAGGAGCTGCCTAAGTTCCAACTTCAATTTACATTTTTGCAGTGGGCGTTGCGAGGGTCTCTAGTTTTTGTTGGCTGTAGGGGGTGGTGACACGTAACTCTAGCGAAGATGACACTTTTAGTATGTTATATTTTCGAAACTGTTCGCCGAATTTAAACATGCGTTACAACAAACTTATAATGGTGTTTAAAGGTTATCTGACCAACTTCCGAAGGATGTAATTAGATATAAAAAATAATTTCACACTTGCTTTACATTTAGGAGAGTTACCTACCTACTGGTTGGTGTAAATATCCATATTTTTACAAAATTATAGCTTTGTGGCTTTAATAGTTTTTTAGAAAAAGTAAGGATGACATACAGACAGACAGACTGACAGACGGATATGGCGAAACTAAAAGGGTTTCTAGTTTGACTAAAAACTATTTAGGGCTAAAGACTTAATCTGTGTGATAAGTTTGTTCTAATTTGTAGTCTAAAAACGATAAGAAACTTTTCCAATTGTAATTGACATGACCTTTTACTAAACTGTTGACATAATTTACTTCGGTATTAGAAATTTATAGCTTTGGGTGAACAAACTATGTCCTTTGAACGTCTGGAGGTTACGTCATAATGTATTAAAGTCGCTCAGAATTACGTTTATGCATTCTGTTTTAACTTAAATAAATGGTGGCCTATAGTTTTATTATTCTAATATCTAAATTTGTATTATTTTGATATTTGCCTCGAGAAATTGGCTCGCATAAGGAATTTGACTTGACAGCCCGACACCGTTTCACCCCTTTTGACTGACAAGTGAAATATTGGTACATTCAAACATCCTTTTATTTCTTAGCAGTAAAATAGCATTTCTACCGTTCGTAGCAATAAATTACAGGTAAATAAATTCGGCAAAGTCAGGTAAAAATAAACAAAAAATAACAGAAAAAAAAACGAATAAGAAAGTATAGGAAAACTTTGAACGATTATTAGTATCAGATTGCTTTGAAAAAACGTATTATATCTCTTTTTACCCGACTTAAAACAAGATTGTGTCTTGCCGTTGTCATAATCATTTTATACTCATTTATTAAACACGTCTTTAATATTTGGTAAATGATTGTGTTGTAGCCATCTGTTGTCTATAAATCACGTGCCTTCTGCACCTCGATGTGTCGCAGCAAATTGGTTATTACGAACGTGGCGAGAGAACATTTACGGAATTAGTCGATGTAGCCATCTGTTATATTTCTTGAGTAAAAAAATACGATTGTTTTTGGTTTCAATCAGAAAACTCAGTAGGTTGTTAAGTAAGTTTTTTTTACTGCAAATACCAATAACGTAAACCTTTTCACATACACATTTATTTCGAATTATTATGTAATATGCTTTACAATTATTATCAGTATATATACTTATGAGCATAAATCAATATCTGATTCTCCAAATACAATATAATAAGTTTATTTATTATATTTTATTTTATTTATATATTAGGTTCGCCAACAGATATAACACCATAAACTTAATTTTAATATTATATGTATAGGGAAGAGTGACAGGGGTGTTTACCCAATTATAGGCAAACTCAGCTTACGTACAACAATCGCATTTGTCCCGATGCGGCTCAATAACACACTAACACATTTAACAGGCTAAGTAGTCGGCTAAAAAACGAAACAATCAAGTCGCAAGTAACCATGCATAACATAACACAATTAACAAAAATTATGTCAATGATAAAAACATAAACAAAACAAAAAATACAATTATGAGCTTAAATTCGACCCGCTTGGATATTAAACTACGTCTTAATAATATGGATTAATCCATCTACTCAGTTCAATTAGTTTAGGTTATACAACACACAAACGGATCCCCGGTTCGCATTATCGGAACAACGTTTGCGTTATCCAACGATAATGTGTGTAAACGTGCAATACGTTTGTGTCAGAGGCTGTATGATCTATTGTATTGGTCCGACAGCGATATTAGGAGACATGAAAGGACCTAAGCTTCACTCAAGTTTCGCCCGGTTATCAGGATTATGGAGCTCTGCTGCGGACGTTCCGAGAACGTTTGAGCGATAGGCAAAATGGTGCAGGTGGAAACTTGATAATGGTTACCCACGTATCCTGCATCGCCTCATGAAAATTAGATTTTATGCTTAGTAGGGGTTGGTTTTGAAATAGTTTACAGCCAGAGAGAAAATTTGAACTAAAGTAGCTATCGTTACTGAGCTTAAAACAAATATTTTTATTTATTTATTTAATCTTCGTTGGACAGGAATAAGTATAAATAGCAGACATAATGCCTAACGGCATTCTCTTACCGTTCAACAAATAACCAATCAGAAATTTGCATAGTGGTTACACAGAAAAATAAGACAGGCAGAGATAAAGCCAGTAACTCGAAATTATCTTATTTATTTGTCACACTTTTATAATACCTACTCATACAATATGATACAAGCCTACGTGTTTTCTACGCTTCATTTTGTCCAAGAAAATAGTTCTGGAGCATTCGCTTGAAAGAAAGCTTGTTAGGGGCTTGTCTAAAATGGAGTGGGAGCGCATTTCAGAGACGGGTTGTCTGAAGAGAAAATAATTTGATATGCAATTTTGTAGCGTTCAAAATGTATAAAATTATAATGATGGTCACTGCTTGTTCATGTCAAGTTATGTTTACATAACGTAAATAACAACACGTTGATTTACTGTGTATGTTAACATGACTACAACCTACGCACGTCAACATAATTACCTGCGTTGCAGAATTATTTCAACACTGTCACATCATCTATTCGCTGTACAAAATAAACGTGACGGCTTAGTTAGTCGGCACTGAATCTGTTAAGCTTTATTGGCATAGTAATTACGAACTCTATATTAAAATGCACATACAAATGAGCTAGTTAAAGTAAGTAATTCTGTTGTTGATGGGCGCATTCAGGTTTTGATTGATTGTGTTAATCGAGTCTTGTTTAGTAGCTGAAGCGTAAAACAAACTCATTAACATGCTTTTTCCTAGTTTTTTCCCTGGTTTATTCCGAGTAGAAAAGTCTATAGCACAATACATTCATAATTTTGACTCCAACTATACAGTTACAAACAAAAAGAGACGGATGGATAGTCTTGAGATTGTAAATGTAGGTCTCAGATCCCACTTAAAATCAGGTGATAGCTTCTTTGCCGTCTCCATAGAATAAATAAAACCAGTCAAGTGCGAGTCGTACTTGCGCACTGAGGGTTCCGTATCGCCGCATATTAGGTATTATTTATTTTTATATTCTGATTTGAATTCGATTTCAGATCGGATCGACGCCCAAATCACACTGGTAATTTTTTTTGTATTTTTTGGTTTTTCTTCAGGGTTTGTACTATTTAATGATACCAGATTTGACGTCTGTACATTTAACGTTTTTACGATAAATCAAAAATAAAAAAACGTTTCATGTATGAGGACACATTTACTATTTCACTTTCTTTAAAAAAAATGACAAACCCACTGTAATAATAAATATTCTAAATAAAATATGAACCCGATATCTATTACGGTTCAAAAGTAACCGCTCTTTAAAGTTAGGACAAGTGGATGGAATAGACAGCGTAGGTATATAACATAACATAACATAAATTCATGCCTTCATTCCCAGAGTGGGGTAGGCAGAGCTACAGAATTACCAAGCACTCTTAAATAAGTTGTTGATAATTCTGTAACCACGTTTTGCACAATCAGGCTAAGATATTTACCAGTGTATTAGTGACAGGTTGCAAGCCCATCGCCTAAGAGTACTAGAAGCCTTTATTATTCCCTTAGTCGCCTCTTACCACATCCACGAGAAGACATGGAGTGGCACTATTCTAACCCGGTGACCACACAGTACACACACCACAGCACAGCACAGGTATATAAATAGTAATAAATACGGTCCCGTTAGGCTTTATTATTTTAAAGTAATTATGCAATAGACGAAAGCCGCAAAAGTAGCACAGTCTCGCTACCCTAGAACATTCGCAATACTATTTTGATCGTAGATCATCGCAGTTGATTGCGTTCGGTTGAATATTAGGAATGAGAAGACCAATAGAAAGTTAATATAAAGTGCAAGAGGTCTTAAAGAGTCGCTCGGGTTCGGGTAAATAATAAGTCTTTTATTACGCATTTTTGTCAACTAGATTCGAAGCCACGCCAGAATTCTTCTGAGTATTGAGCATTTAACTCGCATAAGTTTTAAGAGCTATTGCATTGTACAGTACAGTAAAAGCATAGAACGGTTTGAAGGAATTTGGGTACTTAAAAAATTGAAAAAAGAAACTTTAGGCATAACAATGCTTTTGATCCGGTATTGCAGGGCCTAGTCATAATCATTCTAATTAAATAGACACAGTTTTCTAGATGGATTCAGGAATAATACTAAAATATAATCTTAATCTTAATAGTTTAAATTTAATTATTGACAACGGTGTCTGGAAATGATTATTTTCAGAGCTCTGCCGGGGTGAGCCATTTCGACGTCATTAATGTTAAGTGTAGATATTAATATTGATACACCTTATAAATAAATGTTCAAAGAAAATAAAACTGTTTTAATAATAATTAAAACTAAAATGATAATACATTATATACAAAATGAGTAGGTAGATACTAGGTTTTTTTATTTATTCTAAATTCTCTTTCAACGCATTTCTTCTTGAGTTTGATATCCACTTATGGGTAGAAAAAGATCTTTTTACATCCACTGAAGTGAGTGGAGTGAAATTGTAGATTAAAATACTGTCCACATATATATTTTTTAAAGAGGTGTTCTCAAAAAAGCTTGCTATGTTTATTTGTTTTGATAGCAACGTAAAGATCGTAGCAGAAACGCAGCCTGAATAAAACAATATCATTCGTTATTAAATTACACTACATCTACCATTGAATGACAAGGTATGTCCATGTTATGCAAACTCTGACAACAGCTCACCCCTGCCGAGCTCTGATTATTGTATGTGCCTATTACCTGTCCCTTATTTTATTGCTGAGCTATGGGTTGATCATCTACAGAGGGTCTCATCCACGGGTTAGTATGTAATAAAATGTTCACTTTCCCAAAGTAGAAACCTTATACTCATATAGTAAAATATGACGTACTATTATGTAAAAACCGAAACCTAATACATCCTCGCAGTGTTATGTGTAAATACTTATTAAGTGCTTAATCATAAAATTATTTTTACTGTTTTAATATTTAGTGTTTTTCTTGGTTTATCCTTGTTTTACTTTAAAACTTTGCTAAGTACACGACATTGTGATTTTAACAAATAAGTATGAGGACTCTGACATATCATCAACGTTATATCGCAAAAATAATTCTCCGCACTAACAACGTCCGTTTTTATTGTTTGTATCATAAATTTTACTATGCATGTATGTAAATCCATACCAACAGGAAACAAAGCCACTGCTTACCCTACAAAACAGAACGTAACCAAAGTAAAACTTATGCGATCACATATTTGTCTCTACTCCCCTGCTGTTAATATTTTTCCTCAAACATTGGCTTTTTCACAATAAGAAAATATTGCAGCATCCTCGGCTCAATGTCTGTCATAAAAACAAATATGTGAATATTATTTCGTTTCCTCAACGGTTTTATCGGAATTTCCGGCGGTTGGAGAATGTTTCTTTCAAATTATTGGCAGATAGGAAACCAAGCGTTAATTTTAACATTCGCCACCTAGTCAGTTTTTGTTTCTATGTGATTTTATTCTGTAAACGCCAAAATGTTCTATATTCTGTTTAAGAGGGTACAATATGGCTAATGTTGGTTAATGTCAAGCGATCGGGATCTTTATCGTTCTTTGAATATATTAAACTTATTAAAGAGATTACAACGGGTTACTAACGTAAATAGTTAATGTCGAAAATCGCTTGACTTGTCCGGAGTCCGTATTAATACGGAGACTCGACCGCAGCACGACAAACAGTGCGGACCAGCGCTCTGTCTGCCTGACTATTCGGTGCGAACGGCGTGGCTGCCGAGAAACTACCCCCGTTTTCATTAGTATTGCAATTCTCAAATGTAGGGTCGCACACAACACTAACTATGTCACTTGTTAAAGACCCCTGCGGACTTGACAGAAGCGCGTGGAGCTAACCCCATGTGCTTCTGTTTAGTCCATTAGAGTAAATTATCTTTTACCGAACAATTTGTCCTCGCGTGTGATATCCATGGACTCATTTCTCTAATAAGTCCATGGGAGTATCTATAAATAACTTGACATTGGCGAAATACTCCTCAACACGAGTGAAAGCCATTAATTAAAATCAGAATTAGAAGAGCCGTCCACACTTCCCGTCCCACACCCACACGTCCGTTGTCGTTGTTTAGTCTATCTGAGTCTCACGGAAGTTTTATGTTTACATACATAAACTCACGCTTTCATTCCCATAGTGGGATAGGCAGAGCTACAGAATTACCAAGCACTCTTAAATAAGTTGTTGATAATTCCGTAACCACGTTTTGCACAATCAAGCTAAGATGTTTACCAGTGTATTGGTGACAAGTTGCAAGCCAATCGCCTAAGAGTACTAAAAGCCTTTATTATGCCCTTAGTCACCTCTTACGACATCCACGAGAAGACATGGAGTGGCACTAGTCCAACCCAGTGACAACACAGGTAGTTTATACCGATAGTTTTATGTTCAAAACATATTAAACTTGCTCATTGTATTCTTGGAACTCATTCAAGAAACTGGAGTATGCGAAGGCTGCATATTACTGGTCTCAATTAACCACTGGATTTCCAGGAACTCGTTAAGTGAATTTCTATTCAAATGAGTTGGTCCACCTGAGCGCCGGGCACTGGGGCAGAGCAGACGGCATACTTGATCTTCAATATCAAACAGTTGCATTGAGAACGGGGATCGATGTAAGTTGAGACAGGAAATAAATACCCTAGGTTTGCGATTGGGATTGTTTGTTATAATTACTCTAATTCGAAAACCATTTCGAGGAATACGGTTTTAAAGCCTTTCTGCATTTTCACTTTTTTCGGATATTTTGACAAAATTATATTTAACCTTTCTTTGACTTTCGTGTTTGGCATGAAGCCATCTTAGGTATCTTACAGGTTACGCCAAAACCGCTTGAAATAGTATGTTTTAATACACTATTATAATCACTTTTTATCATCAGATATCATTAAATTGTTGTTATTTCTTAGAGAATGCCAACCCAAGTTTAAATTAATCATATCATCCATAAAATGCATGCTAAATAATTAAAGATATTTAAACAAAACTATTTGGTCAAATATAAAATTAATGAAATTGGAATCTTAAAATTACCTGTTCTTTCGAATTAGAATGTAAAAACCGGAAGTTATTTTTTTGGACAATCCCAATTAGTAAATTGTAGCAGTTTTGTTGAGTTTAGAATAAAATAGAATAAAAATATTTAAACAAAACACGGTGATAAACACAGAAGCAGTATCCAGTGGATTTCAAACAAGGTAGGGCCTTTATCTTGGGAGTCGGTTAAGGTACATATTAAATATTGCACAGAGAAATCTAAGCATTGGTCACAGGGACATGATACAAGAAAAAAAAGGATTTCACAAGCCGCTGTGTAAACGATCTCTTTTGTTATTTAAAGAATTCTTACATTTGTAATTTTTATGTATTAATATATTATGTTTGCGAAAAAAAGGATCCTTGTACCTATGAATATTATACCTAGCACTACCATCAATAAAATGCAGTGTTAAATATAACCTTACTATAACGGGAGAGCCAGCATGGAAACCTTTTCCAAGAGCAATAACTTGATACTTATTGCCTTTTTACGCAAACATTATCTGACTGGGCTGCAATATGAAAATGTGTGTGCAGTGTGCTGATATTTTATTTCTTTTATAAAGCGATATTGAAGTCGATCTTATTTATTTTCACTTTACTTGCAGTTTGCTTTAGCTATTTGATTAACTAATAAATTGGTGCTCAATTACTGTTAAAGCTTATTCATAGCTTTTATGTTCTTTTTCCAGCTGTTTGTTGGTTACAAACAAGTTCATGTTTTGTCTGTAGCTCTATAAGGCTGTTTCTGCTTTGACTATTTTTGACTCGCTTCATATTTCACGTCTTATGATCAAGAAACACGGGTGCATTCGTTTTAAACAACTTCTTTTTATTTACTGACGAATTAATTACCTAAACTAAACTACAGTAGGCACGTACCATCGCCTGCGTTCTTGGTGTTCCAATAGTTTTTTGTGCATTAATTGGCCAGTGCTGCCGTAATATCGGTTTTAAGCACCAACTACGTTCAAACGATTATCACCTTAAATGTGGAGCACCGAGAACGCAGGCGATAGAAGTTCTATCATAGAACCTACCAAGTTTTAGCAACGATAATGACGCGCCAACTTAAGATCGCCAGTTTAAAGAAAGACGAGCTTTTGAATTTTAACTAGTGTTAAAACCTCGCCAGAAATTAACTGCCTTCCTACCAAAAAAGGTGGATAACTGCATAGTAATAGTATAATTTTAGATTGAATGCGGTTACTAACAAAGTAAATAATGCTTTGACAACTACAGTGCACTTAGTCGCCTTCTGTGGTAGGACGGCAGTTAAGGTAACTAAACAACAAATTTTACGTAACGGTATCCGAGTCTATACATGCATTTTAACGTATATTTTATTTGTCGTCGCGAGTATCAACACTCTGAGATGTTTTCTTGCCGCGATTAACAACGAATGACTGGGGAATTCTCATTTTTATTCGTATCAACTTTTGCGATAACCGAATGATACGTATGTTACAGGAAATTATAACATGAATACGTATAAGACACGAAAACGTAATAAAATATAGACGCTGTTGGCTATTCGATGAATGAATGAATGAATGAATGAATGAATGAATGATATACATTCTTTCACGCCTGTTATCTCAGAGTGGGCTAGGCAGAGTCTACAGAATTACAACTTTAAAAATTTGCTGATAATTCAGTAACTACAATTTGCACGAATAGGCTAAGATGTTTACCAGCATATCAGTGACAGGTTGCAAGCCTAATATAGTTTTAAAATGTTAGTTTTACGCGTAGTGTTTGATGCTCCGACGCCACCAGTAATGATTGTTTGGAAAAGCTTTTGCTTTGAAGCGTCGCTTGCTACGGCGCTACGAGTGTAGCGCTTTAAACATCGTCTTTATGACGAGGATATGCTACGAGTAGTGTTTTTACTGCTCTTCGAAAGTTAATTTATTAATATGAATGTCGGAGTGACCTATGTCACGCACGACACGACTAACTAAGATTAGATTTAAGTCTGATGTTTAGTTATTAAAGCATACCTAGCCTAGGCTTATAGTACTGTTAGGCGATGGGCTTGCAACCTGTCACTAATACACTGGTAGCCTGATTTTGCAAAATGTGGTTACAGAATTATCAACAAGTGTTTAGAGTTGTAGGTAATTCTGTAGCTCTGCCTACCCCACTCTGGGAATGAAGGCGTGAGTTTATGTATGTATGTACCTAGCCTTAACTATCACTAGCCTTTTTATCAACAGTGTGTAAATGATGATAAAATAATAAGTTGTTCTAAAATAATATAATCAGTCCATAACTTCAGCTTCAGCATCACTCTGACTTTGTTTTTGTATTATATAAGTGCTTGCAAAAAATTGTGACGAGGTATGCATTTTTTCGTATACCAAACGTGGTCCCGGGGTGAAGACGGAGAACCGGGCGTCAAGACAGGATGTATCGGGATATTCCTTAGGGAAGCCAACCGAGAGGGTAATTTTGTTTTGATATTCCAGATCTCGTGAACTCGTTTAATCGTTATGCAAACCAGATACATTATTGTGACGTGTTTATTTTAACCACTAAGACATTATAACGTTTTCATACAACTTGTGTGAGGTAACACCTCGCCTACTGGAATTTTCCCTGAACAAAACACATAATATTATCTTGACACGCATGAAAACCCGCCGGAACCTCAAGCTGAAGGCCTTATCTATCCCTTCTACCTCTTCTAACTTGACATGTATATATAAAGTATATTGTTTTGTCTCTATTTTCCATTATTTTCAAAGAAAAATACAAAAAAACAAGTTACTAACAGAGAGGCAAATTCCCTTAACCAATTGAATAGCAGATGCGCCCTTTCGGCTAGAAAGCCAAACGTGTGACACCAGTTTCCAATAAACGCCCCAGACAGAATATTCCCTAATTTGCATGTGCCCCGTCAGGGTCCTTGCTAAGCCTAGTTCGACGAGATTTAATTAAAACTGTCACATCGTGTGATGTCGTTACAATTTGTAATATCCTGTGTCACATAGTCTGACGGCTATTTTGACAGCATGTATAATTAAATGCGTGATTAGAGGCTCCCAGCGTCCGTGTTCTTAGAATTACCGATTTACATGGTAGATGCGGGCTTTTGGCGACAAATCGAACTGATAATTGATCATTGGCAATGTAAAGGGGATAAATTGGACACTGCAAGGTATTGAGGACCCTGCCAACAAAGCTAGCGGTTCCGGGTTCAATTCCTGGAATGAACAAATATTACTTAGTGTGAGAAGTTTTGGATGTTTACTATGTATTTAAGTCTTTATTTCTCTATATAAGTATTTGTATCGTTGTCTAGTACCCATAGTACAAGCCCAGAGCTTAATTTGGGACTCGGTCAATTTGTGTGATATTTATTTGTGTTATTAATATTATTAATGCGAAAAAGTATTTATTTGTGTCATTGGTTCTCCGGCAATTGTGATGAAATTGCAACGTAGAGCTGGACATAGGATATTTTTAGGGGTTTTTTTAGTCAACAAAGAACCCTTATTGTTTCTCCAGTATGTCCGTTTGTGCGTCTGGCCACGGTTTAACTCAGAAACTCTCGGTACTACAAAACTGTAATTTGTTTGACAAATTTCATGAAATAAAATCCTGAAAAAAACCAGGTACCTGTACTCGGTTATATGTAACATCAAATAAGGTATCATCAAAAAAACGATGTTAGAAATATTTAACTCGAAAAGTAA
Source organism: Acleris emargana (assembly GCA_927399475.2). Lineage (NCBI taxonomy): Eukaryota > Metazoa > Arthropoda > Insecta > Lepidoptera > Tortricidae > Acleris > Acleris emargana. Next base: position 9,657,619 of record OV656851.1, read on the forward strand.
TATATTCGGTACAGCTGCGTGTCCGCCCCCTACAGCTTCAACAAGTAAATAAATAAAAATCTGAAAATATCTTAAATGAAAGCACATACTTATAACGAATTTAGAGGAACAACTAACTATCACGACTAAGTTGACTTGATTAGTACCTGAGATACAGGCAACTAAAATGTTTACTAGTACTAAAAACCATCAAAGACAGCACCAAATAACTTTAAATTAGAAAATCCGTTTATACTTCTTCTTTTTCGAGATATTTTTAAATACATTCATACATACATACCTTCCCGCCTGTAATCCCAGAGTGGGGTAGGTACAACTTTAAAAACTTAATTTTCTTTTAACCTGTTCTTTTTTCTCTTTTCACCTTGAAACAAAATGATTAAAAGGGGTTTTAATGGACACACACAGCTGCAGGCCTTTTAGGATTGCTCTTTTCCTGTCCCTCTTAATCGGAGGGGCCATCTTTAGCCGACGCGAATGGAGATTAATCTTTTATGGGCCATTAGATACTGATTCTTAGCCGACATTTATGATTTCTGAGGAATCAAATGTACACAAATTATTTGATATTGTATTTATAATGTCCAAAATCGACGCTAACGATAATTGAGTCTGCAGCTATATGTTTAAGTTTATTTCATCGACTTTTTTACTCGGGACGAAATCACACTGTAGAAAAATAAGGGATTTTGTAACGTAAAATGGTAAACGTATTAAAAATTAACGTCGTTTATTTAGCGAAAATATTTTTTACGGTCGCTACGGTATTGGATCGAATCAGACCTATGGTTAATTAATTATAGTAAAATGTTTTGCCGCCGTGAGGTTTACATGCTGTTAGTTTTAACTTAATTATCATCGACATGTTGACCGCGGTTATGTTTCGATGTAACATTTCGCTCCCGGTAATATGTATGTAAATGCACGCGTCACATTGCGGACGCTGAATATCCGTTGATAATAATGTAAATTACCATAAATCTTTATTACTTGGTATGAAAAAAAATCGACTCCCGCCGTCTGTCCATCTGTATGTACGTTTTGATCAAAAGATTAATTGGTTCAAGAGGAAGGTGTTTATGTATACAATAACTGGGTATAATATACGGGTGTTACAGAAAAGTCATTTAAATCAAAGCGAAGCCAGGGCGGCACGCTATTCAAATTTTAAAACTGTTTTTTTTTATCACAACATAAAATTTTAGTTTTAAAATTTGAAGTTTACCTACATACCTACGTGTTATCTAAAGACAGTAGTAACACGTTGAAAGAAAACTTTAACGATGTCCCAGCAGAAAATATCTCACGTTCAATGTTTGTCAAGAAAAGTTTTGAAAGCAGAAATGATAAAGTGATCTTTCTATGATTTATTCTCAAAACTTCACAGCACTAAGTAGTTTCCGATAACGCCTTGGCGCTTCAAGCATCATATGCGATGATATTGGTAAGCATTCTGCATCTCTACAGGGTGTGCCATATGTGTACGCTAAAACGTCAAGGCAAAAAGCATAAACATATCGCACTGCTAGATCAAGACAGCATCAACTCAAAATCTTTTTTAAATTTGTTTCAAGCTCATAGACGTTGTATTAAAGTTTATTTTAAAATACAGTTGTATTTTGAGTTACTCCTCTTTTGATCTGGCGGTGCGATATTTAGACTGTATAGAGCTGTTTGCTCTATAGAATAAAATCGATAATATTTTTATGAATGTCTTAAAGTAGCTATCCAAGTTCATTTATTATTACCTACTCTTTGTGTAGTATTTGGACATTTGATATTTCTGCGATAAAAACTACAGAGATGTTCTGTTAATTTAGATGTTTTATTCGTTTATTTTTTAGGAAAAACAATTACTTCTAACATGTAATAGATGGTTACAGTTCCTTTTTTGATACAACTACATCATTCAAAACGTTTATAAAGTGCGTTTTACATGGAATGCAGTGAAACCCACTTAATATATGAGACGTAGATGGACATCGTAGATTGTATTTAATATTTTATGTTAGTTTAGGTTTACCTCAGAAAAGGCCTATATAGAACACCAAATCCAGTCTTCAGTTTCTCCGAATTTCATATGCAATAATCTCATTTGCCCGAATGTCATTTTGCATAATTATATATTCCATAACGATTCATATGCCATGATGATCATTTGCTATAACGATACGTTTACGGTACATTTAATTTTCCCTATTATCAAGTGTAAGCCTGAAAATTCCAATGCCATATTTATTTTTCCATAAAACACTCAGAATTGTTTTTGTTGTGTCGTAAGTATAAAAAAATCGGTTCGGTCGCAGTTCTACCTAATACTCCTCCCGCTTTGCTTGTCGTCGTAGTAAAAAAAATTACTACTTGATATTAGGGCAAATGAAGATTATAGCCAGTGATTATTATAGCAAATGAAATTAGTACAAACGAATTTATGGGAAATGGCGAGTTTTCTAATTTTATTTATATCCTAAGAGTTTAAAGCTTTTATGTCTTTAAGTAAATAAAGTTACAGTAGGTAAATAAAGTTGGAATTTCGCATTTATTTATACAGAGAAAGCTGCGAAAAAGCAAAGTAAGAAAGATCTCCGTGCCAAGAATATTTATAGGGGTCAAGTGCTGACAACCCGATACCAATTGCGTTTGAACTTACACAATAAAGACACCGATTTGATTTACAGTCTTGTTTACTCCCTCCTATTCATCGACATCTCCAATCTTACCTTATTTGTGGGAAAATTTAAGCTTCAATATAAACCTTTTGAAATTGAATTTATACTTACTGGTTTTGTTTGATGATCAACTTGTAAAGCTGTAGAATACAATATAAGGCTTTCTTAAATTAGAAAGATACTTCGAGATTATTTTCAAATAGGCCTGATCCTATTCCTCTCATGGGTTTTGACCTCAAAATTGATTAATAAATATTTTTTGTGCACATCAAAGATGCATACTATTTTATTAAGGTATTACGGAAAATTTATGTGAGAGTAGGCGACAGGTTTAATTTATTTATAATCATGGCGAGGTAAGGACAAATATACATAAACTTGTGGCAGGACCTTGTGCAGGGTCCGTCCGGGTTGGTACCACTATCTTATCCATTAACCTACCGCCAAGCAGCAGTGTTTGCATTGTTGTGTTCCGGTTTGGGGATAAGACAGCTGGTGAAATTACTAGCATAGAGGCATTCCATCTTCGTCCTCAGGGTTGGCAACGCATTTGCAGTCTTAGGATTGCGGTCTTGTGAATGCGAATGTCTATGGGTCACAGTTTCCACTTACCATCAGGTGGCCTGTGTGCTCGTTTGCCTTCCTATGATATAAAAAAAAAAAAACCCATTATATATATATAAATAAATGGCTTAATCGAACGCGGTGCAAGAAACGCTTGAAGGCGTGAATACATCACTTAGTTGCAGTAGTTAACATATTTTGAAACATATTCGTACTATTTACACTCGTATTCATATTCAAGAAGTGATCAGTTCCCGCTAAGGTTAGCTTCGAGTTATGTACGAAGTTTGAATTTTTTCTCGCTTTTCTATCCTTAACGCGTGCAAAATTTTGTTATAATGCTGTAATTTGACGTTTGCTTCCTTTGAATATTGGTTACCTACTTGTAGGTATAGATTGCAATTTATTATTGCATTTGCTACACTCTCTTAAATGACTTTCTGGCAGGCGGAAAGATTCCGCCCAATGAACACGTTCCAGCCGGTGCCGCGGTGCAATCAATGTTGTATTGTACAACACAACCAAAGCAAGTTGTCCACTAGCTTTCACTAGTCTTGCTTGACCCCTCAAATCACAAGCACGTGGTTGAAGAACATAAGCAAGCTGAAGTGTACAGACGGTCCAGCAAAAGATAAATTACTTGAGGAATGCGGGTTTTGTGTGATGACGACCCCGACGAAATCAGTGGTTTAATACATGTTACGGTTCTTGTGTGAGAATTAATGTAATTTGCCATGTCCTTCAAATTCAAAGTTAAGTTTAGTTAAAGCTTATTTACTTGACACGGTAACATGTCAAAGGCAATATGGTTTTAGCTAGTAGAATAGAGGCCCTCATAATAATGATTACTATTCCGTAGAATTATAAATAAAAAATGATTGATGTGTGTTTGTTTTTGAGTATTTTGCCAAAATAAATTAAATTAAATTAAATCTGTTTAAGATTGACGAAACAGATATACAGATCGAAAGTGGAAGGGTCGGAAGGGGCCGCCCTAGGCGTACGTTTTCGAATCAAATCGGAGAAATACTAGAATATGGCCGAATCTTAAGTACCCGAAATCAACGTGCGTGCGTGACTCCATGTATGAATGTGGAAGAAGCGAAAGAAATTTGTCAAGATCGTAGCAACTGGAAAGAAGTGGTCTCTGCCTAGCCCTCTGGGAAACAGGCATGATTTAATGTATGTATTTATTTCTTAATTTCGGCCTAAAACAGGTTTTGTTAGCTCCTATTGCCATATAGTTTATCGTTTTATCACTGATTTCGTAATTGTTTCATATAAAAATACCTATGAACTTGCGAAAATGAGTAATTTAAAACATTTTTAACTTGGCTCTACAAAATGTAAGAATCATTTCTATCGAATAAACCGCAGTAAGTTCCGCTCAATCACCGGGATGCTGTGGATCCGGGGCAGCCGACAAAAGAAACGGATTGCACGGTTGTGGCGCTAAATTGGATTACGTGGACTGACAAAAATGACGAAGTTTTTGTCAATAACTTCTGGGATTATTGAGGTATTTTATCTAAGAAGGAGGCTTTAGATAACCCACTCTTGTTATTTGGTTTATCTTACAGGAAGTTATCGTCTCCGCTCATAAACATCGCCAACACCGTCGGGAAGATAGTCATCGGTCCGTTGTAGTCCTTTTATGAGAGTTCAATGTTAGGTAAAACTAGCAATACTCCTGTTTCGCTTTGGTTCATGTTTATTTTCTGTAATATTCGTACATTTAAAATAATTATTACTTTAAAAAAATCACATTGAAAGAGACTTTGTTTTATACTTTCTAAAGAAGATAAAGACCGCATCAAAATACGTTGCGTGGTAAAGGAACAGGTAGCGGATTAACACACAGACAGACAGACGAAAAATTGTACATACATACATACCGTCACGTAATCCCAGAGAGTGGGGTAGGCAGAGCTACAGAATTACAACTTCAAAAAGTTGTTGACAATTCAGTAACCACAATTTGCACAAATAGGCTAAGATGTTTACCAGCGTATTAGTGACAGGTAGCAAGCCCATCGCCTAACAGTACTACAAGCCTATATTCCCTTAGTCGCCTCTTACGACATCCACGGGAAGACATGGAGTGGCACTATTCTAACCCGGCAACCACACGGGGCACGAAAAATTTCGTTTGTTTTATATAATGTAAAAGATAAAGAAGAAATACAGGTATTGTATGTGTTATGCTTTACATGTTAGAAAACGACGTATCTGACAGTTGGCTCAATAGTTTCATCATACTATGCAAATAGTAGAAAATCGAAAGCTACGTGTGATGGTGCAGCTAGTAATCATTTGAAAAAACTCCTCAGAACATGCTTCATTAATAGAGCATAGAAAAAACTACGAGACATTTTTAATTTCAATATTGCTGAAAACCGAAATTAAATCCAGCATCCTTTCAGTCGAAGAGGTCCGATGGGTATTTTTTACCATGTTGCATGAAAATATTTGATCAAACCTTTTATGTGTCGTCTTCCGTAGTATTCAATAATTTACTCGTAGGTAACTAACTCTACTATCTTAACTAGGATTTGCGTCGCCAAAATAGTAGCTTTAGCCTCTACATATACTACAGGATATTAGACAATGTTTGCTCCAAAGAAGACGGCACTATCACTGATAATTTAGACATGTTGAATGCTACAAAGTAACAGGTTAATCTTAGATAAATGCCGTTTATACGCAGTACTACTTTTATGATTGGTTTATGACTAAATTTTCAGTAAGTTAAAACTTGTTTGTTTGATGTGAAAAACGGTTCTCACTATAACTTATTCCAAAAAAGACAAAATTAACTTCGCAATAACAGTAACTTTTCGCTAAAATTGCACCAATTTTGTCACTTGACACGGACACGGGTGTCCTTTGATAGAATTATATTATGATGGATCCTTTTGAATACTTGCAGAAAACTCTAACAAATTGCAAATTTAAGTGAAAACTTGCAAGTTAAAGTGAAGTCTTTAAAGTGAGTCGACTCTTGAGCGAAGACTAGTTCCTTGCTTTTAATACTTGAAAGGGTATTGAATTAGCGACAGAAATTTTCCTTTGGACGGGTACTTTATTATATTCATCTAATATGCATTTCGCATTTAACTAGCATTTGTTAGAGCCCACGAATCTTTTTTCAATATCGCCTGGAGATCTTTTTGATTTTGTGAATAACTTTGAAACGTAAGGACGTTTTTGCTTTTTAGTTCTTCAGTATAAAATAATTAAGTTTTCATTACATCTAAATACGCTATGGTTAATCAAGCCACATTTCAACAACAGAGATAGCCCTGCCGAGATGCATTACGCTAACTAGCGATTCTATTCGTTTCGTTTTTAAACCAATCGCGTCGCAGGTAGATCACGTGACTTATCGTATCACGTGATCTACCAGTGGCGCGATTGGTTTAAAAACGAAACGAATAGAAGTACTATCAAGTGCGGGTGCTTCAGTGGGCAAAACTTGAAGAATATCGGCACTGACAACGATAATAACGTAATTGAGTGTCAACGCGTATACTAAAGGCCTTTTTTCCACTTAGTATGTAAATAAATTGCCACGACACGATTTTTAGCCAAGCAAGACGAGGACAACCGTTACAATACAGAAATCGACTGGGAACAACACCGATTGTGTAGGCAACGTCAAATAAAGATGGCGCTTGACCAATTGCCTCGTTGCAGTGATGGAACTATGCTCATTACGAGCAAGTGTTATTATTAGCCAAAGGTTACCACGTAACCTAAAAATTGCTTGAAATATAGTAATTTCCGCACTGCCAGATCAAAAGTGTAGTAACTCAAAATACAACTGTATTTTAAAATCAACTTTAATACAACGTCTATGAGCTTGAAACAAAATTAACAATAATTTTGAGTTGATGCTGTCTTGATCTAGCAGTAGCCAGAATTTCTCTCCGAAGTGAACTCATATTATTAATCTTTTATTGTGCGATGTTATGAATACATAGTATTAAATGGTTTGTATGTATCTATTCCATTCGTTTGTTTATATATTCGTGGTATATTTTGAAACAGATATAGTCGAGTACTTAGAAAGCAATAAAAACGTATTATTCTAGATTAAAAAGCCTTGCGTTTTCTTTTTAATTTATTAGCTGCTCCCACTGCCAGTAACTGACCGTTAGAAATCCCTACGACCCCTCGTGTGCATCCAGCTGAAGTTAAATGTGCTCTACTTTGGCCAAACTGCTACGATCTACTTTACAAAGACGCCGCATTTATTCAGTCTAGATTAACGCGTCAGTTTGTTTATTTTCTCTGTTTGTTGGGTGGACCGAGTGGCTGCAGTTGGAAGACTTGCACTATTTTAAATGAGTTGGTATTTTTAGCTTTGCCACTCTTGCTTTTATTTTTCTTTGTAGTTTATCCTGCTCGGATTTGCTGTCACTGATATTATTATTAACTTTTTAGCTTTATGATTTCTGCTTTTACTATCTATTCAAACAAAAAAAGTCTGGTCGGAGAATATTTGCAAACCTTAAAGTTTTGACAGTATTTTAACCAAAAATATGTAACCGTCTCCATTTTTTACTACTTAAATAGATACAGCAGAACGGATAAGTCTTGAGAAAAATAACAAATAAAGATTAAATATTCTAAAAAACTCTTTTCCATTCCATACTGTACATAATATATTTTTCATCCTGCGTTAAAGATTTAAGCAAAGTACATTTTAATTCTTTGTTCAAAGTAAACAGGAGTCTCGATTCAAACAATATTTAAAGTACATTAAAATGTATTTCCAAGTACTACCGCATTGTTCAGTTGGAAAACATGCCCTTTGTAAACAATTGTCCGTAGAAGCAAATCAACTCGCCACTCGCAATCAGGCGGTTGCAGTTGTGCAACAAAATGTATGCAGTTGCGGCGGAAACACAATTAGGTCTCTGGTCTACGCAGAAGAAGAATAATGGTCCATTTTACGTAACATTCGCATTTAGCTTGAGATTTTATATCAGGGAGTAATAATAAAGCAATATTTCGAAAGTACTGATGTTTACAAGTATCATTAAGATTTAAAGAGCGTTTATTTCACGGCAACATTTTTGAACCCCAAGTGCCCGTATTTTTCTTGGGGACAATTCCGGTTGGTGTCCCATCACTTTACTTAATTAAACTTCTCTAAAGGGCTGTTGCGTGTTGGCTTCGGCTCTATGTACGCCTTTCAAAGGTCTGGGACTCCCATAGTCCCGTGATTAGTAAAAACATACAAAGCATTACAACATCAGGGGACAATCTCACACAAATTGATCTAATTCCACGCTAAGCTCTTAGCTTGTACTATGGGTACTAGACAACGATATAAATACGTATTAAAGAAATCAAACCTCATCGTGATATTTTAACTAATTAAATTTTAAATATATAAGTTTCAATTCTGTTGGTGCCACACTCAATTTCCATACGAAAGTTGTCTATCGTGGCAGTCATCGCTATCTATTGCTATCACACTCTTTTTGGCATAACAATAGGTGTTTTAGAACTATTAATACGCTGGTTTTACTCACCTAACTCTAACTTCATTTTAAACTTCAAATGTATGATAAATACTGTGCATGAAATATACAGTGTACACGGAAGATTTATTCGCGGATCGTGCCTCTAGTGCACTATTATAAATTAACTCGCTATTTTAGCTGTTTTACACATTAATGTGGGTAAGTTTACACGGGTACTGTTAATAAAGGTACGCAGAACAAAGGAATATACCCTTTATTTCTGTACGAGGTTGAAAGGCCCATTTGCTTGGGCATTTGTGGCCCAAGTACCATGTTTGCGGTTTGTGATTAGATTTATCATTCGCTGCTGCGTATTTTAAATATTATGTTCTTTATGTAAAGGTAAGTAAATGCCATTGGATCAAACGTTTCAATTTTGTTGTTGTAAGTAGGTATAACAATTCAGATCTAAAGTCTAATTCTATGGAACTTGCTAACTATGTAAACAAACCGCCATATTGAAATTGTCTCTGAATGATGAATTTACTAGTGATGGGCAATACTCCTTTACTTATGTCAAACCATATCGAATAATAAAATACCGAAAGTAAAAAACAAGTGGTTACTTATTTCTAATTTGTTTAATCACGATCTGAAGAAAAATCGGTACTTAAAGATGATATATCACCAGTATTTATTACAAAAGGTGCCGTTATATCATCTGTGAGTGTGATCAGCGTGAGTTAGGTAATGTGTAGGGGCCTTAATATATCGCCAACTTTAGCCACAACACTACCCATCATAGACAATTGTAGAATTTAAAAGAAACAAAAACGTCATTCCATCAGGTCCTAATAACCTAACTTATGAAACCATTTAAACTTTTAATGAAATATCCAAGATAGAGTTACATATTTGGTGAATTCGTATTTTACAGTAGCGACCGTTTCAATAGTATTATGTTTTCAATGGTGTTTGTTGAGGTGGTGTGAAAATTCAAGGAGAAACAGTGACAAAACAAAGTTAAGTCTTTTGTTTACATAGTTAGCAAGTTCCATAGAAATACACTATACCGATGTAACTGTTTTAGTAATAACTAAATCACTATCCGAAAGATGGCGCCGTGTGTAACTGATAATCTTATCTTATCTTATCTTACACATGGGCCCTTTCGGATACATTTCGACCCTTTAGGATCTTTTGTGCAATTACCCCCTTACAAACTCAGCTGTTCGGATGTGCAGGTTTCCTCACGATGTTTTCCTTCACCGTAAGAGCATCGGGTAATGCACTTAAGTTAGAAGAACTCATTGGTATATGGTGACCGCGGGGGATCGAACTCGGTACCTCACGAGTCGACCCCCTCAGCAACTAGGCCAACACGCTCTTAAACCTGTGTAACTGATTACTCTTTCACATTATCATAATAAGTGTTATTAAATAATCAATATTGCCGTGTGGTTGCCGGCTTAGAATTGTGCCACTCCATGTCTTCCCGTGGAAGTCATAAGAGGCGACTAAGGGAATAAAGACTTGTAGTAGTGTTAGGCGATGGGCTTGCTACCTGTCACTAATATACACTGTTAAACGTCTTGGCCTAGTTGTGCAAATTGTGGTTACAGGTTATCAACAAGTTTTTAGAGTTGTTGGTAATTCTGTAGCTCTGCCTACCCCACTCTGGGAATGAAGGCGTGAAGGTATGTATGTATGTATGTAAATAATCAATATTTATTTTTACAACTAATTCGAAACTCTTACTTCGTGATTTAGATTCGCGATTGCCCACGTTTTTTTCATGGAAAAATATTCATTCAAGTGCCAGTAAAACCCTGACAGTCAGTTATTACAGGCAATAGCGTCGTAAACCGTTATTTTCTCATTTCTGTGAACCGTGCTGTTCCTTTTAGGGTCCATTAAAACGTTATACCGCAAAACGGCATCATCCAATTTATTTTTTAAAGAAAAATAACGCTTTTTCTCTATGAAAGAGCTATTCGGGAGCATTTCGTTAGGTTGATAGTGCTTTTAAAGTTAATTATCGTGGCTTTAATCTAGTTGGCTCGTGTAAATGCTTTTTACTGAGACATTCACAGCCCGAGACACAATGTGGAGTCAATTTTGTTAGTAAACCGGAAAGGCTGGCTTGAATGTGGTAATGCTATGCGGTCGGAAATTGGATTCGAGTTTTCGAGGTACAAGTTAAGTGAGTTATCCGCTTAAAAAGCAAAGCTTTGTACAGAGTGGGTGTAAAAAGGTGCTTCATTCATTAAACATAGTGTAATAACTACAAATAAGTTTAATAACATTATGCTTTAGGTGAAACAAAAATCAAGGCAAGAACGGAGATATCACGACATAGACTTAATGTAGTACCGTCGGAATTATTATTATCTATACAGCCATCACGTCAAATATATGTATACATGGACCTTAATATAATAGTTTAATTTGGCAGTGACTGTATAATAATTTATTAGTACTTATATAATTATATGCAAGTAGGTGCTTTAAGGTTCCGTATTTAACCAGAAACCCTTTTTTTTAATTTCATTTCCGTCCATCCGCGGTAACTTAGAGACTCTTGGTACGTAATTGTAAATTGGCTTACCGCAAAACAATTGTAAATTGGCATTATATTTACACATAAATCACGCCGACAACGGACAGAAGCCGTAAAATAAAAGGCTAAATATGACCTTATTTTTCGAGATACACGGGAATGGTTTATTTTTACTAGTCTATTTCATTGTGTGGGGTGTCATTGGATAGCTTTTTCAAAACAAGTGAAGAAACAGGAGCCCCGAAAACCAGCGAAAACGAATAAGCCTGACATTGTGCTGTCACATCCATTTCAGCTTTATATTTCCTCAGTTTTAGTTTGCGTTGTATTTCATTAATTTCAAATGCTTTATTTTTTCTTAGGTTATTTTATGTACTCACGTTTGCTAACAACAACAAACAACAGAGAAATACACACATGCAGAATGTAGTCACGAAATGGTCCCAACTCAGCGTCATGCTGGCATTTAAGACATTATAGTGCTGGTCTTCCATTGGAATATCAGGTGGAATCACGGAAGATGACACACATAACAAAACAAACACAAAAACAAATTAAAGCATGAAAAATAAAACAACATACGCACGCAACCTTTCGTTATTCGTAAGGCAAAGCGTAAGAGAAAACTTAATATAAAATAAAAGCGTACTGACAAATCACACAAGACAGAGGTTGCCAACATTTGCTCATAATACTGGGATGCTGGGATGACATCCGCGGGTTGGAGCCTTACTTGGTTCTCTTAAGCAAAAATAGTACTTCTTATAAGCAGGTCTTATTGAGTATGCGACCTTATGTATACCCAACTTTACCATCTAACATGCTTCAGCTATAAAATTGTATATATGTCCTTTTTATTTAAGAGGCAGGTTAAACATACCGATAAAAAATATTTGCCCTTTGCATACAAATTCTTTCCCCAGGGGACGCAACATACTCCTTTTCTGACAGACAGACGTCAAAAAAATCGTCGTAACAATTGAAATAAATGGTTGCTTCAGTTCTCGGTCGTTTTCGTTCGTCGTATGTTGACGGGTTAGAGAAGTCCATTATATGAGCGCTACGTGACGTTTAGAAATATATAAAATAATGAATATCATTGTATTTTTTACTATCAGTCGAGCTTTCCTGCTTATGTATGCATGCGTAACGAAGGTCGAAAAAAAGTGTTGGCATGTATTGATGTTTTTTTTTGTAAATATTGTTTAATCAAGCGGATCAATGAATTTGATTAAAAACCATCCATCTATCCATACCTTCACGCCTGTCTCCCAATGGGGTAGGCAGAGATTATGGAACGCAAGATGCACCCGTCTTAACATACAATTTTCGCTTCCTGTACATTCATCAACGTCTTCATGCACTTACGTTGGTTTAGGATCCTTTTGATTTGGCCCTTATTCAGTGCGTCGCAACTCTAATCACTGTATATGCGACTAGGGCGGCCCCTACCAACATCTCCACTTATTCTCGCTCGCAATACCTCTGTCGTAACTCTCCCTTCATCCATATTTTCTAAATGACCAAACCATCTTACAATACACGTCGTTCTCGGATCTCTATTTCTTACTCAATCTATTATCCTAACTCTTCACATACTTCTCAGAGCACTGGTTTCAAGAGCATTAAACCTGCTTGAATAAAAATAGCATTATAATGTACTTCTCGTGTTAAGAGTAAAAATGGCTCTATTTTAATGCTAAAACTATTATCTTCCCATATTTCACTGTAATACAAAACATTCACGGGTCAAATTGTATATCGTCCCCGTAGAGCGAAAAGTCACCCAGTTCCAAAATGTCGAAATCGACTTTTTTTAATGCCACCGATATTGTTTTTTTTTTCTGCAAATTTCAGTCTTATTGCTATGTGAATAGCAGTCATGGATCCAATTTTAGAAAGTTGGTAAATTCATAATTTTTTTGTTTTTGCGCATGAATTGAAGTTAAAATTAATTAAATTACTTAATGAATTTATACCAAAATAAAATCGGCCACAGAGGTTACTTAAGTCATTTTAGTTATTTTTGCCTTATTCAGTTATGCTTCTGACCGAGCACAATTTTATTCCCAAATTCACTAAAACAACTTAGTTACCTGACAATTGCAAAGCTTGCTACAAAATATGAAAGCTTTCGATCATCTTATTTTCTTAATTAATACTTTAAAAATTAATGAAAATTCACTAACTCTAGTCTAAAAATCACTAACTGAGATTAAGGTCCATAATTTAAAAGATAATAGTAATTATCACTTATCACTTGCAAAATAAGCTACTTGCTTCGATTTGGCAGTTGGCGCTTATACCGAAACATTAATATCCTTGCGATGAGACTATAATAAGATAAATATGTCATCCCAAAGAAACGTTAGTTTTTTTTTTTTTTTTCATAACTTTGAACCTCCGTATCTCAAATCAGATAAATACGACTTACTGCCGCACTCAGAGACGTCAATTAAACTTAATGCTTGATTAAAGTTGCTGTTGTCACTTTCTTTGCTATATGAATAGAATAAGACAACACGTCCCTTAACAAGCATTAAATTTAATTGACGTCTCTGAGTGCGGCAGTTAGTGATTTTTCGCTCTACGGGGACGATATACAATTAGCAGAATAATCAATCAAGTTTCAACGAATTAATCACAACTAGCTCTATGCGTTTTCTCTATAACCTGCAGCACAGTGATTAGTCCACTCATTCTGGTAATAGTTTTGCAGAGCATAGATGTGCCAATCAATTGGCCAACGATACCACAGATTATAACAGCATTTTGCACAGGTGCGTTATACCATACAAAATGTTCTGTCAAACCTATTTTCCTAAGAAAAACGCCGGGATTGTATTAAACTTTGATCTAATTTATCTTAAACTAGGCGCAACGCAGGCACAATAAAGGCGTTTCCACACTATCCTGGCGCAGTGGAAGGTCCAATAACTGACCTAGCATAGTTTTGGCTCTGCGCCATGTCTCCTTCGGGAGTAGGTATTATGCGACGCCACGTCTGCCAGATGCTGAGGGTTTCTGTTGTTATGTAGTGATGGTACTGATCTAGAGACCACCTGGTCTAAATAACTAGTATAAGTACGACGCGCTGGCCTAGTTGGTAGTGACCCTGCCTACGAAGCTAGCGGTCCTGGGTTCAAATCCCGGTAAGGGCAGATATTTGTGTGATGAGCGCGAATATTTGTTCCTGAGTCATGGATGTTTACTATGTATTTAAGTATATATTTCTCTATATAAGTATTTATATCGTTGTCTAGTACCCATAATACAAGCCTAGAGCTTAAATTGGGACTAGTTCAATTGGTGTGACATTGTCCCCTGATATTTATTATTATTATTATTATTATTATTAAGTACTATATTAGTGGTACAAGTTTTTTACCTATTATAGCCATAGTCAAAATATCGCTATTAGCTTTTATTATGTTTCATTTAGTTGGCTAATTGTGATTGTGAAATGTTGTTATTTCCAACGCAAAACCAGGGACCTGTTTATGAAAAGCTTGTAACTTGTTATTGGCTTGTAAGTGGAAGCCTATTATAGTACGTATTGTTGGAAACAGATTCCCGCTTGTAATACAATTTACAAGCGTTTGATAAATGGGCCCCATTGCTGGCTTTACGGCTAGCGAATGCTGAGCTAAGGCAGAAGGTAAAGTAGAATAGATTTACATACATTTTAGAGACTTTTTTGCTTTTCAAGGTCAAAACTGGAACATAATTTGTTTATAGAAAAATAATTATAATTATGATCGTGCGTTTTCCATAATGATGCCTGGTGTTTTTAATGACCAAATAAATAAATAAATATATATATATATATAACCTTATAATTGGTACAACTAACATTTCACTAAGCTTTTTATGTTACCTATACAAGTTCGTGAGAAATATGATTCGAGTAAAATCAAATAATTCGCGATTTATTCAAATTTAAACATAACTAAAAAAATATTCTTGACTGAATAATAAAACTATGACTGTGAAGACTAAATTCATAGATAGGTAAATTCATATTTTTGTAATTAACGTTTCTTTACAATATTAATTTAGTTTAACTAGATAAATGGATATAAATTTAAACCAATAATTTAATACCAATATTGAATAGTTATTATATTTTATTTCTCGCGAATCGCCCCGGACTTGTTTTCAGATGGAAATTCTTGAAAAGAGTTTTATTTACCGTGAACTGCATTTCATGCATAAAGTTAAAAAAATGCAAAATAGTCATACGACTTTGTTTTTGAAAACAGAATTATCAACCGTTACAAATTAACAATTGTACCAGTAAAAAAAAAATATTTCAAGAAGTTTCTGAATCCTTTCGATATTATTTTTCGAATTGGAAGCCCAGAAATATCGTTTTAATTGGTATAAGTACGGGTAGGTGTTAGGGTTTTTGGCACTTTCCTTCGATTGCTTTGTTTTCAAGCAATAATATTTCAAAATACTTGTTTCGTTTTTATTATAAGTATTTCATCTAGTTTATTTATCGATAACCTTAGACATTTATTTAATTTGCATCTAACTTAGTTCTTATTTTTGTTACAGGTACTCATCAATCTTAATTACGATATGCAGAATATTGGCGAAACAGTAAGATAGTTATTTTAAAAGAGCCAATCATGTTCCAGACTACTTAAAACAGCCCAACAAGACATATAATCCTCGAAATGGTTGTGTCAATAACACAAAAAAAGTATCCGAATCAATGTAATTATTTAAACACAGTTCTTTTTAGACAGTCTTAAGTACACGTTCATTTTGCTTTCCTATAGTGTCCGCTAACTTGAGTAAATAATACTGCCCACGATTGCAGCACTACTCTTCTCTCTAAGAAAGCCGCAAAGGATGCTCCGACAAGAGCCTTAGGCTAGATGCCGCGAATTCAATGTAAGAACACGAGGATAAGGTATCCCTTTAGATTCAGGTTCGTAAAAAAAATAGTTTTATTTGTACCAAATAAAAAAAATAAAAAAAATACAGGGGACAATGTCAAACCAATTGACCTAGTCCCAATTTAAGCTCTAGGCTTGTATTATGGGTACTAGACGTCGATATAAATACTTATATAGAGAAATATATACTTACATAAATACATAGTAAACATCCATGACTCAGAAACAAATATTCGCGCTCATCACACAAATATCTGCCCTTACCGGGATTTGAACCCAGGACCGCTAGCTTCATAGGCAGGGTCACTACCAACTAGGCCAGCGCGTCGTCAATCGTATATAATCGTAATCGTAATCGTATCAGCACTGTTTCTGAGACAAAAAATACGAGTAGATATTAATTTGTATATTTTGAGGTGTCACATCTCACTCTGCCGTCCAACCGAAGAAGGCGGCTAGCGGCATAGTTAAACATAGTATTAGCATTATAAATTTAATGTGGTTACTAGTAGAGTATATGTATAATGCTTTGACTACTACATTGCAACTGGCCACTTTCTTTGGTAGGACCGCAGCGCTGCATTTGGTGAAAAATCGTTTTTCAAGAGTGGGCACCATGTACGACGACGACATTGTAAATGAAGGTGTACCCTTCAGAAAGAACGAAGAAAAGAACACGTTTAGCGTCCTAATTACTTTTTGAGTAATCACGATTTAAGTTTGGAATCATGTAATTATGTACGTTACATTTGTATACGTACTTTTTAATGGGAAATTAAAGTTTTATTAAGATTTAGGTGTAGGTGCCTGTTACTAAGTTGTAAGTAATAATCATTTTTAAACCAAAATAACTTTCTTTCCGTAGCTTCAAATATATATTAAATACTATAGTGGCTTCATCACTTATCACAATACTTTGAGAGTAAAATTGACACTGAGATATTCATACGATGCATCCCAGATATACCCACAAGGGTGTAATTTATCGGAGTTTCGTCACGGGTAAACGGGAGTCGTAACAAATGACTGCGAATCAGTTACGACAATTAAAATCAATACCTAAGTCGGTAATCAACATGCGATTTCAACCCTCAAAGGTTTACAATTAGATCGGCACGTCAAAGGCTGCCTTCGCTATCGTTTGATATGCCTATCAGCCTGCGGTAGAATGATAACAATGGAAATATTAAGCCAATTCATGGAAGGACAGTGAGCTTGGTCTATCGATTCAATGGCAGAGCGCCGCAGTTGTTGGGAACCGGTTACACATACGCGCGGGTGGAGACGCGCGGGAGGACGACACGTCGACGTCACGACGAGCCGCAGCGGCGAGCCGCAGCGACGTGGCTGCCACTCGCCTTACGATACTCCACCGCGGTCGGACGACTACTCAATTTATCTTATATTAATTCATTTTACAACGAGACTGAATAATTGTATAAGTACGGTGGATTAAATCAGCCCTATAAAAGTATACAGTCCACTAGTTTCATTTAATTCACGTCCCAGGACTCTAACATTGGTCCTTTAGGATTCTCACCGTCTTACATAATTCGGTCTCCGCCACGTATCCGAGCACTTAAGTGCGGTCTACAGCTGCGAAATATACTTCTGCACGGGCTTTCGTGAACATCATCCTGCGGAAGATACTTCAGAAGCAACTCGCACGCTCG
Organism: Acleris emargana; assembly: GCA_927399475.2. Classification (NCBI taxonomy): domain Eukaryota; kingdom Metazoa; phylum Arthropoda; class Insecta; order Lepidoptera; family Tortricidae; genus Acleris; species Acleris emargana. The sequence goes on from OV656851.1 coordinate 9,675,466, forward strand.
TGAGCCGGGAACCATCTTGAAGTCGTCCGTGCCACGGACTTTGGACCCATCGAAAGTTCGAGTCATCTTCTCAAGACAGGAAAACATCAACATCATCGACGAATATCGACAGCTTGGTGAAAGGTTTAGTCATTGGTGAGCCCGTTCCAATTATTCCTGTGATATTTTCCTTCTTTTCCACATCTTAAAATTTAAAATAGCCTTTATATTTAGTGAGTGTTTTTGGTCATTGGTATGTATGCTTAAATTTAAAAAAAATCTTTTCCTTAAACCATACCTAATACTAAAATCAAACTATTGCATAAGCCTAGCAACAGCATTGCGCTCGAATAACGGGATCTTGTTTACGCAAATCGCTCGCGTCTTATCTATCTACCTGAGCCGGCCGGCCGGGTCGCCGCTTGCACACCTGATCTTTTGTTCGCATTTCAAGGTCAACGCCCGCTGCACTTTATTGCATCAATATATTCTATTATTATCGTTAAATCCTGTTTCTACTGCTATGGCTGATCAAAAATTAAATAAAACACGCGCTAGCATTAAAGCAAAGTTGACCATCTTTAGTAAATACCTACAAGTGCTTCAATCAGGCGGTCAACCTAGTAGCTTACAAATGCTAGACTTAGAAAGCCGCTTTAAAAAATTCGATGCCTTATACGCTCAATACGACAAATTACAGTGCGAGATCGAGGTGCTTTCTGCTGATGAGGACGCTGAGGTGGAGGAACGCGAAAGCTTTGAAAACCAGTACTATGAGCTGCTAGCGGCGGCGCGCAGCCTGCTCGGCGCTCGGCCGGGACAGCAGCGCGAGCGCGACGATGGATCCGTATCGAGTTTCGAGGATGCGCAGGCAGGTGCTTTTAAAACCAATTGTGTTAGATTGCCAAAAATTAATTTACCTGTATTTCATGGACACTATCAACACTGGCTTGAGTTTAGGGATACCTATCTTTCTTTAATACATTCAAGGCAAGACATAGATGACATTAATAAGTTACACTACCTTCGAGCATCTCTTAAAGGCAGTGCTTTGCTGGTAATTGATAATTTGGACTTTAAAGCAAAAAATTATGACTCTGCGTGGAAGTTACTGTGTAGCAGATATGATAATAAGAGACTGCTTGTCAATAACCACGTCAGGGAACTTTTTAACGTCGACCATATGCGAAGTGAATCTTGCTCTGCCATTCGTCGCCTTATAGACGTCACCAACAAAAACCTTCGTGCGCTGTCTACCTTAGACCAGCCTACTGAGCATTGGGACACACTCATAATACACATGATGGCCGAAAAACTAGATAGTGTGACACACAGGGAATGGGAGGAGCATAGAAACACCTTGCCTAACCCCCCCTCTTTAGATATATTCATTCAATTTCTTAGCAATAGAGCAGACTTATTGGAGACATTGCAAGAAAGTAAAGGTAAAATAAACAAAACAGAATCTAATAAAGCTAATACAAATTTACTTATAGCTACAAACACTCAAAAGGAAAAACAAAACTTCAATAAAAAAAACAATTTATTTAATAAAAAAATATTTACATGCCCATTGTGTAATCAAAATCATTTTCTATTTACCTGTGAAACATTCAGAGCCCTTCCTATTGAAATTCGTATACAAAAGGCTAAAGAGTCAAACGTCTGTCTTAATTGTTTGCGACCTGGGCACTTAGAAAATAATTGCAATTTAGCTTCATGTAAATATTGCAAAAAAAGACATAATACGCTTTTGCACTTGCATGAGCCACAGCCGAGCCCTGAGCCTGCTATGCCATCAACTAGCAACAGCAACCACTTCGCTAATTCAAGCGAATCAAAGCAGTTAGCTACTCCTCCGCTTGTTTTGCTCTCCACAGCGCTGGTGAAGGTGCTGGACGGCCAGGGCGCCGCACACTCTGCCCGCATGCTGCTCGACAATGGCAGCACGGCTAACTTCGTTACGCAATCGCTCTGCGGTAAGCTGGGTTTGTCGCGACGTAGCGTGAGCTCCACGGTGACAGGTATAAACAACAATTCATCTCATATTACACAGTCTTGCAGCCTTAACATAAAGTCTTTCCATAATGACTATAGCCTTACTGTAGACTGCCTTATTTTGCCTCAGATTACCAAAGCTTTACCGTCTTCATACATAAACATACAAAATATTCCTCTTCCGATGGGAATAAGCTTAGCCGACCCTTCCTTTAACATACCGTCGGTTATAGACATCTTAGTGGGTGCCGAAGTATTTTGGTCCGTCTTATGTAACAATTCAATTGACTTAGGCAAAAATCTGCCTAAGTTGTATGAGACAAAACTGGGTTGGCTGGTGTCCGGGCATGTCGCCCGTCTTAAGGCACCGTCTTCGTCTCCCGTTTGTCATTTTATAAGCGAGGACTCCAGTCCAGACTTAACTCGTTTTTGGGAGTTAGACACTGTTGCAGCAAAACACTCTTTGTCTCCTGAGGAACGTGCCTGCGAGCAGAGCTTCTTAGTTAACACCGTACGCAGTGAGAACGGTAGTTTTGTCGTCTGCATGCCGCTAAAGGACGATCCGTCAGTCTTAGGTGAATCCTTTCAAATGGCCAAGTGCCGTTTCTTATCCTTAGAGCGCAAATTTTTTCGGGAGCCTGTCTTTAGGGATATGTACATGGAGTTCATGCACGAATATGAACGCCTAGGTCACATGACTGAAAACAAAGAGTCTTCATTTGACGATTTACAACAGGTCAATTATTTTTTACCCCATCACGGAGTCATCCGTGAGTCCAGTCTTACCACCAAGCTTCGCACAGTCTTCGATGCTTCTGCCGTTTCCAGTTCTGGTTTGTCGCTTAACGACATTCAAATGGTAGGACCGACTGTACAAGAAGACCTTTATTCAATTTTATTACGTTTTCGCCAGCATAAATACGTCGTTACTGGAGACGTCGAGAAAATGTACAGAGCGATTGAGCTTAATCCCGCCCAACGCTCACTTCAACAAATCATATTCAGGTATGACTCATCACAGCAGTTGAAAACGTACACTTTAAACACGGTGACGTATGGTACGGCATCTGCACCATACTTAGCCACGAAGTGTTTGGTTAGCTTAGCATCTAGTGCTCTCGATAGTGACGTAAGGCAGTCAATTCAACGCGATTTTTACGTCGATGATTATATAGGCGGGTCGTCGACTATTGACGAAACAATCAAACTGTGCAAAGGAGTTATTAACACACTTAAAACTACAAATTTAAATTTACGCAAATTTCAATCAAACAACAAATTAATTTTACATCAAATTTCACCTTCATTAAAACCAGATAACGTCTTAGACATCGCAAACAGCGATATCCACGTTTCTTCCAAGACTTTAGGTCTAAATTGGATTTGCGATTTAGACATTTTGTCATTTTCAATCAATATTGAACTTCGTGAGAAAGTTACAAAACGTCACATACTATCCGTCATCAGTCAGATATTCGACCCACTGGGTCTCGTGGGCCCATGTATCATCGAAGCAAAGCTCATCATGCAGAAGCTGTGGATCGAACGATGCTCATGGGACGATGCGGTTTCGGAGGAAATAAAACATTTATGGTTAATGTTCGCCGACACCTTACCGGTTCTTAACCACTTAAAGGTTCCTCGGTGGGTACTTCAAGACCACTCAATCGTCCATGAAATCCATGTATTTTCAGACTCTTCTGAGCGAGCTTATGGGGCTTGCATCTACATTCGCTCTATGGACGCATCAGGCTCTATCAAGGTACATCTCTTGACTTCTAAGAGCAAGGTAGCGCCAATAAAGCCAACCACGATTCCGCGCCTTGAACTTTGCGGATCGTTACTGGCTGCAAGACTGTGTAACAAAGTATTAACCTCTTTAACACTACATATCAGCAAGTGTAGATTCTGGTGTGACTCAACTATTGTTTTAGGGTGGTTAAAAACACCATCCACTAATCTGAAAAGTTTTGTAAGGAATCGTGTACACGAAATTCAGGAGTGCACGGAGAGTCACACGTGGAGCTACGTACCGTCGAAGGACAATCCGGCGGATCTTGTTTCCCGTGGGCTGAAGGCTGACCTCATCAGCGGTTCAGAATTATGGTGGTCAGGGCCACCTTTCTTATCAGAAATTGAAACTAATTGGCCACAAATGCCTAACGTCGGCGTGAAACAGGATCTTCCAGAGTTGATTATTTGTTCCTTCGCGCTTAATAACAATTCTAATGCAGACTTAATATCTAACTTAATCAAAAACAAATCTAAATTAACAAACTTACAAAACACGGTAGCATATTTAAAAAGATTTATTTACAATTGTCGGAACCCAAAAAAGAAAATGAAAGGACATCATTGTTCAGTTCCAGAGCTTCAAAGTTCCTTAAATTTAATTATTGGTAAATCTCAATCTGAAATGTTTCCTGACGAATATGCTATTCTTAAAGCCGGAAAGGTGCTTCCCAACAAAAATCGACTTATAGCTTTAAGCCCATTCCTCGATGCTAATAACATAATAAGGGTTGGTGGCAGACTCGATAACTCCCCTTACAGTTACGACACAAAGCATCCAATTCTGTTATGCAGCAAACATCATTTCACTAAGATCATATTCGAACATTTTCATATAAAATATTTACATGCACCGCCTCAACTTCTGTTAGGAAATATCAAGCAAACTTATTGGCCCTTAGGTGGCAAAAACCTAGCTAAAGTCACGGTAAACAAATGTATGCGATGCTTTCGGCACAAGGCGGAAACTGTTCAGCCCATCATGGGCCAGCTTCCCGCCTCGCGTACTGAACTAGAGTTTCCCTTCCTTCATTGCAACGTCGACTACGCCGGGCCAGTGTTGATAGCAGACCGTAAAGGTAGAGGTTGTAAACTTATGAAGTCTTTTTTGGCAATCTTTATTTGCAGTTCGGTAAAGGCCTGTCATATTGAGCTCGTTACGGCACTATCCAGCGAAGCATATATAGCCGCTTTAAATCGATTCGTGTCCCGTCGCGGGAAGCCCAAGAGCATCACGTCAGATAACGGTTCGAATTTTATCGGTACAAGCAACGAGCTGGCTCAATTTCTTCTTCAGTCAGAACTCGAAGGTCAAATAGCTCAAGAAGGCATAGAGTTTAAATTTGTTCCCGCTTACACCCCTCACTTTAATGGCTTAGCTGAAGCAGCAGTACGCTCTACAAAACACCATCTTAAGCGTTTATTGCAAACCACTCATTTAACTTATGAGGAAATGGCGACATGCCTCACTCAAATAGAGGCTGTTTTAAATTCTCGGCCTCTCACCCCTATTTCCACTGATCCCTCAGATTTCTCCGCTTTGACTCCTGCCCACTTTTTGATTGGACGCTCACTGATTGCTATCCCTCAACCACAAATAGGTGATGTGAATATCAACCGCCTTGATCGATTCAAAAGAATCGAGGTTATAAAGCAGCACTTTTGGAGCCGATTTTCACTCGAGTATGTCACTCTACTTCAACAAAAGGTGAAATGGCAGTCGTCGACCAAAGAGCTGAAATTGGGATCTCTTGTTCTTGTCAAGGAAAGAGCTCTTCCACCACTAATGTGGTCCTTAGGACGAGTCATTCAGCTCTATCCTGGCAGCGATGGCGTTTCCAGAGTCGCCGAGTTGAAGACAAGGAGAGGCACAATTCGAAGGGCCTTTAATAACATCTGTCCCCTTCCAGATTTTTGAAGTTCTCTGCACACTTCAACCCGGGGAGCATGTTGGGAACCGGTTACACATACGCGCGGGTGGAGACGCGCGGGAGGACGACACGTCGACGTCACGACGAGCCGCAGCGGCGAGCCGCAGCGACGTGGCTGCCACTCGCCTTACGATACTCCACCGCGGTCGGACGACTACTCAATTTATCTTATATTAATTCATTTTACAACGAGACTGAATAATTGTATAAGTACGGTGGATTAAATCAGCCCTATAAAAGTATACAGTCCACTAGTTTCATTTAATTCACGTCCCAGGACTCTAACACAGTAGATCGGATTATATTAAACCTTTAGTGTTTGATAAATGACGGAATTCGACAAAGATTGATTATTTACGTGTAATCTGTTAAAATAGTTTGTTCAAAGTTCAAAAGGCATTGCGCCAGTATTTTAGTGAATTGTGAATACCGCCTTAGTTTAATGCTTCAATTATCCATTTTGATGTTAAATAGAGAAAAAAATTGGTTTTAAAAATAATTTATTTGACTGCACTTTTTTATAAAACTGCCCTTGATTCCATGCTGCCGTCTATATGGGCGTGTTGAATATTAACATTACCTAACGAAGGAGTTTTTTTAGAAAATGAGGAGGTAGGGGAAGTACGCCTAAAGTGGGTACCCTGCCTAAAGCGGGTAGTCGTTTAAATTTGCGCGCCTTTAGCAATAGTAAGAATCTGTGGATGAGAAGTGAAGTTTGACTCGTCAACCAATCACAGGCAGTGATGCCAGTTGCACGGCGTACGCGGTTACAAGGTAAGACGCTAACGAAGTTTTTTGGTGTTTTTACTAGTTTTTTTTCACTTTTTTAACGTGTGATTACTCGGAAATGGTTTATAACATGTGCCAACGTGTTTTGAGTATGTATTGTTTCATAATTATTCTTGTTATTTATAAAAATACTTTGTGTTTGGTCGTTTTGGTTTGAAGGTTTTACGTTGATGAAACAAAAACGTGCGCTTAGGCAAATCGGGTATGGGAAAAGCGGGTACCCGCTATTACCCCATTTGCCTCATGGTTCATGAGATTATGGGCTCATGAGGCTTGCACGTCTTATAGTGGCATTGGCTCCTTTTACTGTGACATATGTCATGAAATTTAGTAACTCTACCAAGTGAAATCGACACTTTAATTAATACGAATTTTTAGGTTGTCATAGTGACATTGTTTTTATAATTGATTATGATGCCAATACTGTATGCTAAGTTTCTGCCAAGTTAATTCGATCTCAATAGCATACATTGTTAATTTTAGACCAAAGCTGTAAACTTAAGTTGATTTGATCTCATTATGTACAATCAGTACCCGCATTGCCCAAAGGCCCTACTCGCTTTAGGCACCCCCCACGGGCAAAACGGGTTTTCGAAAGAGTTTAGATTTTAATTGTTTTTTTATAGAAAAATTACGTATTTTTTAATTTTGTTGATTTGTGCGTAAGCTTAGAAGATTATAATAGCACATAAATACTAATAAAGAAAATAAAACAAAAATAACTAATTTTTTTTAACCACCAGCCTTAGCGTACCCGCTTTGAGCGTACTTCCCCTACCTATTTCAAGATCCTGAAACGAGCCTCTGAAAGAACCGAAAAAGTTTTGACATTGGACCAGATTCTACAGTGGCCTCTAAACTTCCTAATTTTATTTAGGTGTCGCTAAAACACTTTGCTACTCCTGAGCAGCTGTCATTATCAAATGACAGCGCCATAACAGCGCTAATTTGAATCTGACGCTTCATATTTTAGGCGGTCTTATACTTTGTCAGCTTGATATTCTGGAATAGCACTGATTAAATCTGCCGTCTAAATTATGTCTTAAAATAAGAAAATTTAGTTTTAGGCTATTTATGCGATGCACTTAGAATCGGGTCCATTAACGTTCAAAAAAAGAATTCGCATTTCAAATCGCTCTCATTATAGTTACTTACACAACGATTGTAATGTCTTTAAAACACGCTTATTTACTTAATTGAGATGTCCCATCAAATACACTATCACAATCGAGTATAAAAAGTAGTTTACATAATAACTCGTCCATTTGCTTTAAGACATCAACGGTAATAAGTCCGCTATTGGAGCGCGAACACTGCCTTTGAAGTAGAAAGTGCCGACTGTGAAGGAAAACTGAAAGAAAAACTGAGAACATCGCCAAAAGGCGTGCCACTTTCCTGGATGTTCGTTTTCTGAGATCCTGATTACTCCAGTTTAGTTACGCCAGGAAATTGAGGATTTTTATTTCCACAAGACGATAAGAAATGTTTAATGCGTTATGCCTAGAACTATCCGAAACACGTGTGTTTCAGAGTTAGTTGGAATTTGGTGAAATTATACTAAAAATCTGATTTTTACGTAAATCCGCAATTGTACTAAACTCTTTTTTAAGATCATGTTCTTTTTTAGAAAGTAGTCAAATAATATATTTTGTATGATATTCACAATTTTAATTCGAATACAACACATACGGAAAATAAACAGCTACACATATGCTTCTTAGCCACGATATCTTTTTTCTACCAGTTTTTCTCTTTTCTTTGATTTTCACTATCATTATTGGTTTAAAGGAATAGGTATTTATCATGGCGTAGAATACTAAGAAGAAGAACGCAAACTTACGCTTCTTGAGAGTTGGCACGATCACAGTGTGGTAACTAGTACAAAGTTCTTCGGCACTTAAGTTATGTTAACGTATCATAATTAGGAAAATAATGTTTGGCGATTGATATGAGCGCCCTCTAGTATGTATTTCATATTTAAATTTGATAGCTCTTTGACATTGACGTTGACTTTCGTCTCGTCATCGAGTATTAAAGGAAAATATCGTTTGTAAATGTGAATTTATATTAGGGATTCGTGTTACGGATGGTTTAGGAAACGTTTTCGAATAGTAAAGGCGGTTCGAAAACTTGACGTATGACTGAAATGTTCGTGCTCAAGCTACGGGTATATACTTCTCCCTCATTCGATCTCATACGATCTTATAGCCGACCTTACTGGATATTTGAAGAATTTTTAAAACCTCTTTTACTGTACATTTTATTCCTTTAGTACCGTTTGGTAACCAAAATGTCGTAACCAGCTTTAAATTTAATTTAATTCTGTAGGTGGTTACGAAATAGCTATGAAGACTATAAAAAAGACAAAAATCACTTCTTAATATGCCTATTTTATACATTTTCAGTAATTCCAAGAAGAATGTTTTTTTTTTTTTTTTTTTTATGGTATAGGAGGCAAACGAGCAGACGGATCGCCTGATGGAAAGCGATTACCGTCACCCATAGACACCTGCAGCACCAGAGGAGTCACAGGTGCGTTGCCGGCCTTTCAAATGAGAGTACGCTCTTTTCTTGAAGGTATGAAGGTCGTAACGGTCCGGAAATACCGCAGGCGACAGACCATTCCACAGTTTAGTTGTGCGAGGCAGGAAATTCCGTGTGAAACGCACAGTTGTGGACTGCCAACCATCTAGATGATGGTGGTGGAATTTCTGTCGCGTAGGACGAAGGCGGAAGGATGCGGCAGGAATTAATCCGAACAGCTCCTCGGAGCACTCCCCGTTGTACAAGCGATAGAGAATGCAGAGTGAGGCTACATCTCTACGCAGCGCCAAGGAGTCAAGCCAACCAGAAGTACGCTGGCAGCCGACAATTCGAGCGGCTCTCCGCTGGATGCGGTCCAGAGGGAGAAGCTGGTTTTGGGGAGCCCCAGCCCACAGATGTGAGCAGTATTCCATATGTGGCCGTACCTGCGCCTTGTACAGCTGCAGGCGGTGGGCCGGAGTGAAATACTGTCTCAATCTGTTGAGCACAAAAAAAAAAAAAAAAAAAATTAGAAAAAAGGTTCATTGTTACTTAAAACTTTTCAACAAGTTAGCTAAGTTATTCTGCTTCTTGGAAGTCTGAGTCTTAAACTAAGATCGATAGTTGTCGTCTGTTGTTTAAAATATGTATTTGTTTAAATAAAGTCACTCTTGGGGCAAAGTACAAAAACCTACAACTATATTATAAGACTCATATTATAATTATAGACTAAAGGCATAAGACGGCTATTTTGTACTTTCTTTGTTCACCGTGCAATGAAGTTTGAATAAATAAATAAAGTGCAGGAGGTTAGATTTCGAGCTGTATCTTGTAGTATTGGGTCATATTACAAATGCTGAATGCTTGAATTTGTAATACACTCACAGTAACAACTTCGTCAAATTCGATTTAGAAACTTACGTCGTTTGTAGTTGCTCAAAGTTGTGAGTTATGAGACCGGAATTATGTCCCAGTTCCTAACTTAGGAGATTTAGGCTAATGCACATTTTATATAACTTAAAACTAGATTAAGCTGGAGTTTGGTAATACACAGATAATTAGGATACTAACGATGCAAGGTTCGAACATAATGTAAAACAGTATTTTAGCCAAATAAATCGGATTTAAGCAAGTTACTTGGGTTTGATTAAATTTTAATGGTGTTCTCTAGTCAGAAAATTATTTAGATTAATACGTTTTCATGACCGATTTATCAAAGATGTGTGTAAATTTGATAGCACTTTTCAAACTTAACAAAATAGGTGTTTTGAAATAGATTTTTTGGAATAAATTACGTATGTTGTAGAAGCACTAATAATTTTCGAGCTAAATTAGTTAATTCCATATTTGAATTCATACATTTATCTCAGTATTACCACAATGACATGCGGAGAAATGCTGGCAAATAACAAAAGGGGCTCACGGTACAACGAGTATGATAGAATTAAGTATTTACGTTGAAACCGTACGATGAATACATTTTGTAACAATTATGCCATTGTTGGTAATGGCTTTTCCTAATAGCTTTAAACAATCAGGCAATACATTGTCATATAATAAATATATTGCTTTATGTTTTAATATAATAATTACATACACTTTGAAACAATTCTTGTTAAAAGTGTTATTGTATTTTTGAAGCAATTTTGTTAATTTTTTACCATATTAATTACAAGTAGTCTATTATTTCCTTGGATTTTCAATTTCTATTTTGCATGAAACGTACCTGATCCTTAACGTCTCTAACTATTTACTATTTACAACTTCAATGAATTTAAAAATGCATGAAATTGTTTCGCGGAGATTTAACTAGATGCAAACTGTCATTAATTTAAACCAAATGTTTCCATAATTTATTCTTCTCTCAGTGTAATTTCCATCTACCTAACTACATGTTTAAGACTGCTGCATGTGACATATTATAAATAACCCCCAAAAAGCTTGTACGCTTTTATGAACGCATCCACTTACAAAAGTTAAAAGTATTTCAATATTATCATCTCGCATATCGACAATGGACTTTTGACCGGTGGTGTTATTCTAAAACCCACGCTAAATTCAACGTTGCATTTGCTGACGAGCCATTTTAACTAGGCCCTACTAACACCAACTATTCGACAAAGTCGCTACCACCATATTTATGCTTACCTAGCACACAGACTGTAGTCTGCTTATGACCAAAATAAAAAAATCGAGGGAATTGTAATATTTTCTACGAAATTGTGTTTGTATTTTTGCATTTAAACTGAACTGCTTTATGTCATTTTACCCTCCTGGTAAGCGGTCGCCATTATAAAGTTTTTGGCCTCGTCGACCATTATAATGTTTCACGAGCGTTGAGATGGGGAAAAACTAAAAAAACGATACATTTTCCACACCGTGGTCAGTTGTATCTGGTTCGACTAGAGTTGTACCAACCTCTCAATGTTACTACATTAAAATAAATTAAGTAGTTTGCACTACCCGGATTACCTTTCTCTCTTCCATTTTTCAGAGTCAAACGAGCGTGTTACTTCTGAAGCCTTGCATTGAAGGTTTGTCAACAAACAGGCAGCATGCTTACTTGTTTTCTACTATATAGCATTGTTTTATTAAGTCAGATTAAATGTCCATATAAAATAATATTTCGGCCAATTTAACGTTGAACTCGCAGCAAAGAATAACTCCACTGGTCCGTCACTTGCCATGACTGATACTGCTACGGGTGTCGACCTGCAAATGGAATTCCAGATGATTGATGACCCGAACAATACAGCACAGACAATTGAACACGATAGCGATATATTTTTACGGTTAACCCCTTCGGAAATGTGAATCCACTGATGAAGAGAGAATTAAGATGTACATTCAATACATGAAATGGGTAAAGCAGCAGTTGCAATGCTTACCTAATTCCTTGTTTTATTAATGCCTCGAAAAGACTTAGAGTAACGAGAAGAAACTACCCCAATATTACTAAAATATCACTACATAGTATAAAACAAAGTCGCTTGCGCTGTCTGTCCCTATGTATGCTTAAATCTTTAAAACTACGCAACGGATTTTGATGCGGTTTTTTTTAATAGATAGAGTGATTCTTAAGGAAGGTTTATATGTATAATACATTCCACGCGGGCGAAGCCGCGGGCGGGTCGCTAGTAAAATATAAACTTAAGAGTAATTTCACGTTACTAGTAATAGTAGTAATATAACTTAGAATTGAATTATAACATAGCGTATAGCTACTGCAAAATGATAATAAGATAGTGATCTCAAAGTTTTAGCATAGTACCAATATTAACATTTATTTCCAATACGGAATTCAACAATAAGTAATACAAATAAAGGCCTCGCTCTTCCAAATTTAGAACATTTGAGTGCTAATTGTTAATGTAGGCCTAAAAATAAGATTTGCTTATTTACTTATTTATTTATTACTTAACACATGATTGTGTGTGAGTGTGTGTTTATGAGTATTTGTGTATGCGTGTGAGTGTGTATGTGAATGTGAGTGTTAAAATAAGATTTGCTTATTTACTTATTTATTTATTACTTAACACATAATTGTGTGTGTGTGTGTGGGTGAGTGTGTGTTTATGAGTATTTGTGTATGCGTGTGAGTGTGTATGTGAATGTGAGTGTTTGTGTATGTGCGGGTGTGTGTGTGTGTGTGTGTGTGTAGCATAATCACCAATATAGAAAGAACACCCCTCTAGCAGGTCCCTATGACACTGGTTGCATTGGATAGCTAGACCAATCCTTTGGGAGAGGTAAGCATCAGCTCTGCTGTAGGATCTCCGGAGGATATGAGCCGGGATGACAGGGCCTTAATAAAGCTTTTCATATCAGCTTACCAAGGTCCCATGGTCTCCACTGCAAGCGCCACAAATTTGTAATTATTTAATAATGAAGAATATTTGCGGTGCTTGAGGGTTTTGGCTTGATCAGCTGCTGCACCGGGTTGATTACGGATTGACTGGACGTGGGAAAGGGCGAATGTAAAGATAGTTAAATGAATAAATGAATCTTTACTAATGGACATAGCACTCTTTAATTTATTATGCAATTACCGTGGGTGGCGAAAAATAAGTGCAACGCGCTGCAGAATCTAAGTAGTTAGTTCCAACAGCGTCCTCAATATGTTATTTAGTTATAAGAAGATCATTATATGTTCCCAGTTAATGTGGTACAGGTGATTTGATTCCTAGATAACATATTGTTTCAAGTGACAAGTTATCTCTTGAGAAGTAAGTTTTAAAGTGGTTTTGTTGAAATAACTTTGCAAAATTACATTTGTTTCCACTTTTATTGCAATGAAGGAACAAAACAATGGAAATCTTTTTATTACTTGTTACCGGCTATTGGCGTAGAGATGCGTTACTTTATTCAAAACCAAATTCTCAGCCATTTCACTATCAAAACTATTATCTCCTATTATTTTAATTAGGTTGGTTTTGAAGGCCAACAAAAACATCATTTGCCATTGAGGTGCATTTCATATTATTCTCTGTATTTAAAATCTTTTGAAATATCCGTGTAACAAATATCCTTTGTATAATAGATCGAATTCAGTAGCCAATTTTCGTGATAAATCTGCTCAACCATTTGAGCACTAAAACGGAATAAAAACACAAACTAATGAATAAACACATTTTCGCATTTCAAATATTAGTAAGGTTCTTAGTAAGTTAAAGGGATAAGGATAAGAGAGTCAGGATTCACAGCTCCAATAACCAAGAAAATGCCTCAAAGCTAGTCTTAATAGAGATCCTTTGAAAAGCTTAGTATCCACTCAAGAAAAGATGGCCTAGGTATCTTTATCGACAATTTCTTATAAAATATTATCTACATACATACATACCTTCACTCCTTCATTCCCAGAGTGGGGTAGGCAGAGCTACAGAATTACCAACAACTCTAAAAACTTGTTGATAACTCTGTGACCACAATGGCTTGCTACCTGTCACTAATATACACTGTTAAACATCTTAGCCTAATTGACAAGATTTCATATTTTCAAGACTATAATTTTATTCGTTTTATAGATACTGTTTGGAAGGAGGAAGACACTAATAGTTTTATTTTTTCCCTAGGATGTATAATTATTTTATTATTAATTTATTAAGATGTTCTTATTCTAAAAGGGCGTAACTTCATTTCTACGACACAATGGACGTATTACGTTAGTCCAAACTGTATAAAAAAAAAGATTTTCTTTTTAATAATGGCGGTCAACCGATCTCAAGTATCTATCCATCTGTCAATAGTGTCAATGTCAAACTTGAAGTATGACAGCTTTTTTTCTCGTATATATTCTGGTATTATGTCTATTTTGGATGTGGGAGGACCTTGTGCAGGGTCCGTCCGGGTTGGTACCACCATCTTATCCATTAACCTACCGCCAAGCAGCAGTGTTCGCATTGTTGTGTTCCGGTTTGGGGATAAGACAGCCGGTGAAATGACTAGCATAGAGGCATTCCATCTTCGGCCTCAGGGTTGGCAACGCATTTGCAGTCTTAGGATTGCGGTCTTGTGAATGCGAATGTCTATGGGTCACAGTTTCCACTTACCATCAGGTGGCCTGTGTGCTCGTTAGCCTTCCTATGATATAAAAAAAAAAAAAAAAAAAATAGTATTGGTAAAACTCGTTTTTTTTTTAACTTACTTGTAATTTTGTCAATAAAGAAAAATAAATCTAAATAAATATTTTGCCGTGTTCAGGAGGCAAAACCCTTTCGATTCGTATAGTAATTTGCAGGTGTCACCAAAATGAAATGTTGTCAATTGTGCAAATATTATCTATGGATAAAATATTGAAAATACTGCTAAAGCACTCGCAGCAAGGCTAAAAAAGGGGCTTATTTATAGTTGTCTATGACTGGCACAGGAAATGATTCCTTAACTTGATGGGGTTAAGAGACCAAAACATTTTTCGCATGTTTTTGGTTGACAGACAGGAGGCCACACTTCCAAGAACACAAAATACTGACTGGGCATATTATACTAGAAATATGTAAATTTGTTCGAAAATATAAAAGCTTTTTTACGACCCGAGCTGATCTACCTACAGCTTATACAGTAAGGAACCGACACCAACTCACAATACCACCTTCCAACTTACTCATTCACTCCTCAAGTCCTTTTGTCATGGTAATCAAAGTATACAATCAATTACCCAAGTCTATATCAAGCTGATCATAGTGATCATTTATTTACTAAACAGTAAAGAAACTACTGAGTGTTAAATACTACTACACCATCAAGGAATATTAAGCAGATAAGATAGCTTTGTAAACATTTATTTTATGTATTAATTTGTGTTTGTGTGTGTGTTCACATCTTCTATATAATAAAAATGAATCGCTAAATGTGTTGCTAAGCGCAAAACTCGAGAACGGCTGAACCGATTTGGCTGATTTCTTTTTTGTTGTGTTCGTCATTGTCAGGAAAAGGTTCGTATAAAAGAAAATAATTGAAAAATCCACAGAGAAAGTCAGAAATCATCAGCCCCAGTGTCAACCCTGGGGGAGAACTAAGGCGGAATGCCTTCCCTTTTCCATGTTTGACAAATGTAGCCGAGTGCTTATTTTCAAATTAAGAAACGCATATACGAAGAGAATACTATAAAACAATTCACACATTCTAAATCATTTTCAATTTAATTCTCTAAACGTTCTCTCACGTCTCTAAACTCCGAGTTTGTCAACGAGAATCTAAGCACAGCGCACCGTAATTGGTTAGCATCAGTAGAAATACAAGGTGAATTTTATATGAATTTACTCTGGCAACCTCATTCATTATTTCCTTAGGCTTGAGATGTTTTTGCACCGTACAAAACCATGCAGAAATGTTTTCCAGGAACGGAATTTAGGACTGGTTTAATTAATGAAATTAGAATTCTGAATTTCTCGGATGGCGGAGTGAATTTGAGCCGAATTCCAGGCTGGAAATAAAATTGTGTTGATTCAAAATGTGTTAGGTTATTTTAGTTGACTGGATTATTGTTAAGATTATGATTACTTAAAATGAGATAAAAAAATAGCCTAATCTTCCCGTGGCCGTTTAACCATTTATACGAGTACATGTGTGTTGTTTTCAGACTAACAAGATAGTGTAACTTATAAATATTATCAAATCCCATTGGAAGAAAGTCACTCATTTATGAAATAATCATTATCGTATTAGCCAACAAACGTCTAATAAAGGATAAGCGTTGATAAATTAATATAAAACGCTATGTAATTAGCATCATTGTTGTATGGGAGGAGCATCATATGGGAGAAATTCCTTTGTAAAACGTGTAATACTGCCAGCTCTGTAATGATATTTTTAATACATATTGGTTTTATTCTAGAAATGAAAATGAATGAAATGAAATGATATAGTGAAATGAAAATGAAATGAAATAGTTTATTTGCTGAACATGGGTTAAGAGAGGTAGTTATAATATTATTTTCTCATCAAGTATTCCGCCACATTCTGCTCGGATGAGACTGCAGAATTATATCTAGAGTTACGATAAGCGTTGATAAATAATATAAAACGCAAATTAATTATTATCATAGTTGTATGGGAGAGGCATCATATGGGAGAAAATCCTTTGTAAAACTTTTGATACTGCCAGCTATTTAATTATATTTTTAATACATATTGGTTTTTTTCTAGAAAGTAAGACGACTAATTATCACTGAACAATTCAACATAATATTCACTATAATAATTAGTCATAGTCATATAATTAATTGAATTTGTGTGTAACAATGATTACATTAGTCCACTAATAAACCCTGTGCCCGTAGCACAGCAATTTATTTATTAAGTTATTTACTTAAATTAATACTTTACACAAACTTAAGATTGCATTATTATAATTTTTTACACTAGGATTACCAACAATCAAAAACAATCCTTTAAAAGAATATTGTTAATTAATTTGATAGCGTTTTTATGTTATCAGGTTAAAACAAACAAGACCAAAACCCCTATCAGATAACTCGAATGTCAGCTTGGACCGATTTTAATTATACAATCGAATGGATTATGAATTAATTGAACCGTTACCGCAAATTATTGCTCCCGCATTAATCGTTCGTGTGATAATGGCCGCAATTGTCGAAGTTCTTGTATGGATTTACGTCATATAGCCAACCGGCTCTCAGAAATAAACCCAACCTTCTCTGTTTAGAAATATAATTGCAATTACTATAACAGCTCTACGGTAAATGCACTCTTTTGTCATAGGAAGGTAGCGATGGATGGTAGTGATGACGTTAAAGAAAATTGTTACTGTTAAAAGTATCGAAACATAATAGTTTTGAAAGTTTAGTCAAGGAATTAGAATATTAAAGATCATTAATTGAAATATTACCTATAACATTTTGGCTCTTTGTGTTGTGAGCGATGTTTAGCAATTTAAATGATTAAGAGCTACATACTAAGCAGGTTTATACTATTTTTCCTTTACTTTCAAGCTATCCATCTCATAGATCCAGTACTGCTTTCACATAAAAAGGTATACGAATATGTTGTGGTTTTACATATTTTATTAATAGATGGTAAGAGTACCAGATCTGTGATCTGTTATGATGTACAAAATGAACAGAGTAGATAACGAAAACCTTTAATAAACGAAAAACCGAATTACAATGAGTAGATCTTTGACTTCCTTGCATTTAAGAGAAAAAACATACCTACGTTGCACCAAAGTCCAAATCATACCAATCTGTCTCCTTTTCTCTTGAATCCCATTTCTTTACCTTGAAACTTGGAGCCCTTAAAAGTTTTCTCCGTTCTTGTCTATTCTGGGCCAGGTTACCTCACTCCTTCGATTCCACGTCCAGTTGATGCGTCTTACCCAGCACAGACCTCTTCCATGTTTACTTGAGCCTTCTTAAACCCCTTGCAGGCTTCCAAGAGTCGAATTTGGTTATTGTGTTTGGCCGGTGACACCTTTATCATTGATCATCACAAAGCAGGACAGGTTTAACATTTGAGCTAAAAAACCATATTATATTTTCCAATTTGTTTTTTTTATTATTATTTCATAGGGAAGGCAAAGGATCACACAGGTCACCTGATGGTAAGTGAAAACTGTAACCCATAGACATTCGCATTCACAAGACTGCATATGCACTGCCAACCCTGAGAACTATGATGGAATGCCTCTATGCTAGTCATTTCACCGGCTGTCTTAATCCCAAACTGGAACACAACAATGCGAACACTGCTGCTTGGCGGTAGGGTTTATGGATAAGATGGTAATGCCAACCCGGATGGACCCTGCACAAGGTCCTCCCACAAGTATCTAGCGATCAGGTCAAACCTTTTTATACTGTAAACTCCTCGCCGTCTGTCACCAAGTTGGTTTTCAAACTCCGCATCGATTTTCCAAAGCTTGTTCCCAAATTTATCTCCTTTTTATTCTAAAAACCATTCATCCTTCCAGTTTCCTTTATTAACACATTTTCGGGAAATCCGCAGGATCGTAAAACGCAAACTATGCCTCTCAAAAATTGGTTTAGGCTGGCCGCGGCCGTCCGAATTTCTGACGAACGCCGCCGTGTCATTCACGCGCAATTTACGAACGACAGATTTGGACGCTTGTCTGATCAATTTCACCCCTTTTTATCAAGTTGGAGTCATTTTTTGAACGCGAAACACCGTGAAATAAAACAAAAAACTATTTTCCTTGTTCATAGAATAAAATATTGAATAAAGTAAAATGTGAGTATAGTAAGGGAAATTTTTCAAAGCTATTATTTCTATGCATCAGTCACACTTATTACATTGACTTACTTATCTTTTGTGTTGTTTTCGTTCAATACTTTTTATTTTTTATATAAATTCTGAGGCGTTTTTTCAAGGAGGATTTTTGTTCTTTTTTTAGATGTTATTGGTTATGATTTTTCGACACTTCGACTAAATTTCAAGTTGACGACTAATAAAAGAAGTTCTTGCACCGATAACCTTAAAAGCGGACATGGGCCGCTAAAAGGGCTTAGGGACATTGTTCAAGTAATGAGAATCCCTCTCGCTAGTACTAAGTTTATCGTATAAGCCTTTAAACATTGTGATAAGGCACAATTTACCATAACAAGGTGCGCTAGGGTGAAGCATTGTTATAAAGAATGTGAGCAATTACCCGTTGTTTTGAGTTTAACGCTGTTTTATTACAGGAATAATGGCGGAACGGCGAGCGAATAATATTGCAGTTTAATTTGGTTTTATCATAATAGCTATGAAAATATAAGATTGAGCACAGTTTAATAATAAAGTTGGGCCAAACGAGTCAACATTGGTAATCTGAGTAAACTCCGGTGAAAGTAAAAATAACTGTCTTAATTAAACTGTAATTTAGTTTAAGACATTATTAGCATAAAAATTAAGAATATTTTAAGAACTTTTATGAAGTAGGATCTTTAAGAAATATTACATTAAACCCAAACCCAATCTTATATTATTGCTTTCCAAACAAAATTAATTTAGTTTCAAAGTAAAAAATGTTCCTTCTAAAACAAGTACCCCAAGAAGAAGGGAGCACAAGCACACTTACGTAACCTGAGTAAGTAGAATTTGAAACCGATAGACATTGAAATTCTCAAGACTATCGTTCAATTTTAATAAGCAGCAAAGAAACAGGCAATTTTTTTCTCTGAAAAATACATTAGTTAGCAAATAAGTATTTCTTTGCTGGCAATTACTGCTTGTTTAAACAGAACCTCTGACGCAACGACCCAAACTAGATAAAGTTTTTCTCCATTTGAAAGCTTGGAGTTCGAGCATATTTAGTTCTATAATAATTAGTCGTCAACCTGTTGGTTTATCCTGATTAGTTCTTCTTGAAGCACGATTTCGAACGCTCTTGATGCTTAAGAAGGGATGCTTAGGAGACTCCAACCATGTCCCACAAAACTTTGTAAGTTAAGTTTTTCGTTATTAAAATAAAAATACTTAAGTCAATTAGTACTGAGCGATGGCAGCGACAAATAAACCGCATACGGTTTACGTTCGCTGTATTATGCCAATTTCTTTGTATTTTTTTAAATATCTTTATGATAAATAATAAAAAAAAAAAGTGTCAACGTCAATTATATGGTTTTGATAAATTGTATAGTTATTCAGTTTCTTGAATTTTGGCATTTTTATGGAGTCTCCAGGTGCTTTCAATAGTTTAAACTGTTATAAATCCTAAATGATTATTCAAAATGTTTTTTTTAATACCTCTTCAATGGTAATGGTATGGTAATGGTATGGTGGTGGTATAGTTCGATGACTATATAAAAAAAAAATACAATATGGTGTCCGGTTGCCGCCATATTCAATTTTGATTACTGCCATATCGTTAATGACACTCACAAGATTAACACAAATCGATTGACATAATGAATCATGGGCCCACGCGTTTCGTTTATAGAGCGCCACAAAGGAACAAACATACACATATAGACTGATAAACACAATAACCTCCTCCTTCGGCAGTCGGATAAAATAACATAACAAAAAGACAGCTTTAAAATTAATAACCCGACAGCTGCTAACCAACAGCGACTTTCATCAAATTCATAAAATTATAAGAAGGTGGTGAATAAGAAGCTGTCATTATATGTAAATACATTATTATTTCGTTAGGTTTAGGAAATTCATACCACATGGTTGACTATTTATAGTCATTCTGTACATTTTATTTTTTATAACATGTGTACCTACCTTGCATATTTTAGTATAGTATCTTATATGACTTATATCTAACAGTGAAATAAGAACCCTACAATAGTACATTATTGCCTAGGCAGTGAAGCAGGCAATTGCGGGGCGAGAATTGGTTTAAACGG
Organism: Acleris emargana; assembly: GCA_927399475.2. NCBI lineage: Eukaryota > Metazoa > Arthropoda > Insecta > Lepidoptera > Tortricidae > Acleris > Acleris emargana. The sequence goes on from OV656851.1 coordinate 9,696,287, forward strand.
ACGAGCTTGCGAGTCCGTTTAAAAATACGAGGCCCGCAATTGCGATTCCTGCCGAGGCATATATAGTGCTTTTCTCAAAAATCGCAAGAAAAAAATCGCATATAAACACAAACTTCACGTGAAATAACCTCACTCTTTACCGCCATTATTTTTATAACAAGGAGAAACGCAAGCTTTTTTTAGAAAAAAAAACTCAAGCTATTCCAGACACAGATAAAAAAGTTACGTTTCGAATAAAATATGGATGAATAACACTTGCGCCCTCATTTAATTATGGCCGTTTTCACTTTTTAAAAAGTTACAAACTAGATAACAATGAAATTTGTATGCAACATTGCGGGCTTGTGTAGCGAGCACGCAATGTATTTTTTTTTTAATTTGGGAACTGTCTGTAAACTATGTACTTCGCGTCTCAGTATGGTGTTAGTAATGTCAACTTTTCCGGTCATTTTTGAGAAAAATATATTTTCGTAATAACAGCCGATAATCATTATTATACTCAACATAATTACCAGCAAGATTATTAAATTATTTTCATCGTAAAGCATTTTTTTTATTTCCATTTTCTAGAACAAAATGAAAGTCCAACGGCGAGATTTATTAAACATCAGTAATGGGATCCTGTGCTCATTTCCAGACTGTACGAGCGTATTGTTGAAAGCAATTAAGCAGAGAATGGATGCCATTGAAAACTGGGACTTCCATACTAATTGTTTCGAATGCTCTAGATGATGTCAGGGATCCGTCTTTATCTTTGTTTCCCGTTTTTCATTGAAGTATTCGTAAATTGTCGAACTGTTTGAAGCTTGTGGTATTTTCTACGTTGACTACAAAATATATTTTAACACAATTGTAATTTTTTACATTTCATTGCTATTATGTAGCAAATTGTCCTGATTAATTTTAAACAGGTAATACACAACTAGCGGTAAATATACACTATAAACTTATTGTGCAAAATGTGGTTACAGAATTTTCATTTTTTTTTAGAGTTGTTGGTAATTGCGTTGCTGTTGCGTTGCTTACCGCACTCTAGGAATGAAGGCGTGAAGTATGTATAATAAACTCCATCAAAATTTCAACAATTTTCCATTTCTAAAACTTAATAAGAAAATGTTTACCAAAACCGTAAAAAATAATAGGTGAACTTGGTAAATTGTGTCATGGACTTAGCCGCCGTAAGTTAAGGAGTTTTGAAGTCGTGCCGATGGACGAGGTGCTAATTGGCCCAACTGAGCCCCTCTAACAGAAGGCGAAGTTTTAGGAGAGCCGGAGAAATGTCATGCCCTGATTCTAAAAGCAGCTTCTAAAGAAGTGAAGCAAGTTTTTAAAGTAGGTTTCGAGAAAAGAAACTTGGAAATAATATCTGAAGATTTAGATACGTGGAGTTGATACTGGTAAGGTTTAAAAAAAAGATGCCAGAATATAAATTGAAATGTGCAAATACAATCTCATTGCAAACAAAATCGTGTTCTAAATGAATAAGAATAATAAGTTAGTATATTTATTAGGAAACAAGTTCAATATTACGTAGTATTTAATAAACTTACACTTTATTTTAAAAGTAACATGAATTGTACAGAATCACAAATATAAAAGTCACTCCTAAGCATCAACCCATGTTAACATATCATACTAACAGTAGGCACTTCATATTTTAATCAGATGGCAATAAGGTGTACTTTACACAAGATTTCAAGTCGTTTTATGTTATAACTTTAATGTTAATTTTTGCTTTGTAACTATCAGTACAATATTCATTTCAATTCGTGACAACTAATACTGCAAATTGTGGATTTATGTATTTTCTAAATTTCATATTACGGAACGATTGACGCTCTGTGAACATTTTCCCACACATAACATGGGAACAAGATAGACAGATAGATAGATAAAACGTTTATTTGGGTACTAGAAAACACACATACAATTGACAAAATTAAAAAAAAAAAACATAGTGCTCTAGCATTACACACAAATTGCCAAAAAACAAAACAAAAGAAGAAACAAATTTTAACTTTCCTACGTGATCGTCATGCAGAACTATTTGGCTTTTAATTGCTGTACAATCAGATGTATGTAGAATCTTTGAATCTAGCAGTACTAGTAGTTGGCTATAGGGCTTAGTAAAGGATGACTCGCGATACTTCGCTTTCCGCACTCTCTCTAGTCCTGGTAGTAAGATTTTATAAGTGCCTCCCGGTGATAAAGAAAATGTATGCCAGTATATACCTTCTTACTTGCAATTGAGTCTTATGGGGTTATGAACGGTTTAAAGTGATGGAATATCTATCCTCTTTATTGGACACAACAGATAATTGCAAATAAAAAGTATTTTACGACTTCATTTAACTTGTTTAACAACTGTAACAGCGGTATTTGAACTGCATAGCGATCTCTTCCACAACCTTACTAGGACTAAACTTCCAATAAATTAAGAATTTCAAGATAAAAAGAACAAAACGGCTGAGTTACGTTTCTTAATTCAATTCAATTTTATTAATGTGACAAAATTATTATTTTTATTTGCTTACTAAGGGTAAAATTTTCTGCTCAAACCGATTCATCTTTTTCCTTGTCTCTTATACGGAACAGGAAAAAAAATGCGCAAAGGTGAAAATTCATTATCATCACATTCTTTAGCTTAATGCCGGTAATCTATTATTTTCTAAGAAGTATTTTTAAACAATGTATACAGACTCTCATCTCAAATATTCTCGTATTTTAAAAATGCTTCCAATAATTTTAACAGTCAGAAACGATTTATATTTGTAATGGTTCTATTATTTTTTTCCTTCCTTAAGTTCTTTCGACGATTTTTTAACTCTCTACAGTTTCCATGTTTGTGAAATTGCGACGTAAAATACCTTGAAGTGGGTTTACTTTAATCCTGAAACTCGGTGCTGACCAAGCTGTCTTAGCTCTGAAATATGGAGTCAAAGTTTAAAGTGAAGGCTTATCTACAAGAGAAATAACTTTATTACAAACTTAAAAAATGATACGAATTAGCTCTTGCTGTTTGTTTATTCATCGAGACTTGTTTTATATAAAATATTTGATTTGCATTTTGATAAATAATATTGAATAAAAAATGAGGGAGCTATGCTCGAAACCAAACCAATGTTACTTTTAGTTCTGCAAGCCCTTTCTTCGAAAGTCGTTATTTGTTTCGATTTTTGCGACATTTTGTGTGCATTATAATTATGTTCTTGTACACTATTAGCGATTTGAAAGTTCTTTATGAATAATTGTATTTAATTTTAACATAACGTTATACGTATGGCCGCTCTCAAAGTCAGTTAACGACGATTTATTCCTTAGTGACGATTTTTCATACACTTTCAAAAACCACCAATTGTTTGTCTCTAAAATGTCCCTGAGTACAGTATAAAAATAATTTTAAGGAAAGTTAAGCTGTTAAATAAATACTGTATCAATATTTTGCATCTAATTACGATTTGTAAATTTTTACTAATAACCATATCATAAACTCTGTTCTGCCTGAGCCTTGCGAGGCTCATATGTCATAACGCTGAATTTTCCAATAAAGAACTATAGAGTACGAAGCCTTTGTATATTCGTAATATTGCCGTTGTCATAAATATTTATGGAAGCACCATGTATAACGTAGATTGAATCCCTCACACAGCGCACACCCTTTATGCTCTTTATTTTAAGAAGTATCTCTTTGAGTTATCCTTTCAGAAGGATCGGGGTAATTTTGGATATTTGCACTGAATCCAATATTGGTATTTTTTCGTCTCGCTATATTTACATTAACAGTATCTTCGCACTTTTATTAAAGTTTTCATACATATTTTAATATCGTTTTTGTATAAGTACATTTTTTTTTCGATTGAAGATTTGAATTCTTATAAGTACGAGTTAGGTATATGAACAAATGAGATTGGAGTTACGGATTAAAACGTAGTTCAATTTTTATCAGATTTTTTACGAACAAAAATACTTCTTAGCGTTACGGTAATTTAGTACTTAATTACTTAAGGCTCTATAAACAGCGAGAGTTAGTATTTAATGTTCCTAATGGTTAATATAATTTTATTACTTACCCTAAACCATTTTTATTAAAAATCAATACTTACCTTCATTTTCATTAGACTTTACTGTAAATTTCAAAGAACATGAAAGTTTGCTACCAGACGTAAACTCTACAGAAAGGGTAACTTTTGACAAAGTGACGAGTCTGACCTAATTAGAGTTAATTTGCCTGTTTGCCTGCTTCAGTACTTTAACATCTTTGACAGTTGACTAACAGAGACATCAGAACTATGACTTAATTAGTCAGTCGCTATGTAAATGTTGGCTTCTTGTAGAGTAGTTATAAGTGTATTTAGATGGTCTGAGTCAATATTTTTTTAAGATAATTAGACAATAGCTATTCGTTTTAGATGCCTGCGAGATGTCCCTTATCTGAGCAAAGGCTTTCTTCCCCTTTACGCAATATAAGTGTATGTATGTATGTAAACTCTTTATTGCACAAAAATATAAATATTACAATATAAATATTAAAGTAATGTACAAAGGCGAATGTATAAGTGTTTATCTTGATGTATTTTTTAAATAGGTATACTGACCACGATGACTAGATATATTCAGAAATATTTAGATTGTTGTAGAAGAAGGTATTGTGTTTTCATCAACACTTATACTAGGTACCATTAGGTCAATTAGTTTTGAGATGAAGGCCACAATAGCTTGCGATTTTAAGCACTAACCTTAAATCCAAATTTAGTTCATGAATGAGAAGTCATCGAAATCTGCCCTCTCGTTAATCTGCAGATCATTTGCGTACAGCGGCTCTGTCCTTTACGATTGCCGTAAAATGAATTGCATAGCCTTGTCATAATTGAACCCCCCAGATAGTAATAAGATAACACTCTTTTTTCTCCCAAAGTGAATAAAAATTAACCTGGTAGAAGAATAAGTGGTGTCTTCAACTGGAATAAACAATTTAATTTGTATCGGATGAAACAAACTGTGGAGCGCTAGCAAACTTAACTCGCTTAATGTTTCGGTGCATTACTTCGATGAATCTTTTCGGTTTTCCGGAGTAGTTTGTTAGTCTTCTTGTTACTTAGTTACGCTTCTTTTCCGGGTAAGTTTCTGATGCTTTATAGATGTGGATAAAAGCCTGTTACATTCAACGGGTATATTATTTAGTTGTTTACGCAATGCTTATTAAATTTTGTATTTTGAGGTAAAATTGGTAAGTTATTTTCGGCCAAAGCTTCTCCAGAGGACCTGTCTAAGTGGCGCAATTTGTCAAACCGCTAGAGAGATTTCACTTTCACATAGCCTACTTAACCCTTTTGTTGAATGTACGAATAGTGCTGGCCACACAGACCTTACATCGATTGACACGTGCTTAACAACCGAACTTACCTTTCAGCGTGTCAAATCTATTATGGACTCAGCCACAGTATTTGTGCAATATCACACGCTACAAAAACCAAGTAACCTACTTTTATTAAGTTCCATACTCTATCTCTACGCCCCTAACGCTCATTTCACGATAAACTTAGCACTTCAAACGAGATATTGTTGCTAAAACTTATTACTCTAACGAAGCGCTCCGCAGTTTGTAGAAGTTCTCCTCTATTTGCGCTATTCTGTGAGTAATCGCTAATACTCGCTAGCATTTTAAGTTTCCGCGGAATACCCATTTTCATAATTATTATAGTCGGGTTTATAGCTAGTACATGTTAAATTAAATAGGTATTTTTCCGGGACCGCTGAAAAAATATTCACAGGTTCCAAAAACTGAAATACTTCTTAACTTCTACAGTTATAATATTTGTTTTTTAAACTAGCTATGCACTTCTGACTCAAAGGATTATCTTTATGACTAGCCCTATGCAAATTATTTTAAAAGATTAATTTCATACGTAAAAAAATATGCTTTAAATTATCTTAATATATAATGCCTTTTTAAATTATAATTTAATAAATGCTTTTAGCGATACCATTAACCATGCGCTTCATTTCATTCCATTCCAATTGCATAAGTGTCATTATTTTGCTGCTCTTTTAACAAAAAGCACCAGTTTTAAATAACAAAAGCGACCAAGCTTTTAATGTCTCGTTCATATAAATTAATTCAGCACTGGATACATTTTTGATCACGTACCGTTAATTTTTAAATACTTTGGGCATTCATTTTCGTTTTGGAGCCGTACGTGCATGAAGTTGGTGCGTATTTCAGGGAGCACTTGAAGCGACTGTTGTAGACTTAAAAGTTATTTTATTCATTTGTGAATAAGGAGTTATTATCGTGTCAAAATCGCATGTGATTTAAGATGTTGAAAATAAACTGATATTTGCGAGTAAGTAATGTTGCTTGAGGTCACTTCAATGTTATGTGTTTTTGTGATAACACCATTAAGAGATTCAGAATGAGAAAATTCAGATTTCTTTAAACATAGTAATTACTTAACTTCCAAAGCTATAAAAATAATAACACTAATAAAAGGCAATTCGATATATAACTATAGGTACGATTTCTTATTTTAACTAAAAGTAAATATAGCAACCTGCACTTCAGTGATAACTAAACATAATATTTTTAAAAGGTAATAGTATTTCCTCCAAACTTTTTTAATTGTGCTTAATATTATCCAAATTGGGTGCCACTCAGCATAGTGTCAGACATATAAGTGCCGTGTCGTGTGTAGCACTTTGATTTTTTTATTTATATTGTAAACGCGAGAAAGTCTTCGTTATTTCGAGTCAATGCGCTATGGATCTGACGGACTAACGAATCATATGCGCGGAGATAATTGGAGTTTACGATACACAACACAATGTTAATACAATATTCATACAATATTCAGTATTTCTCGATAGCCAATCCTCAATAGTGGAAAAGGCACTTAAATAAGAAGAACCTTCTAAAAACGATTTACTAATGTAAGTTTAGGTTTTTCTCAATTTAATCTAAAAAATATTAAAGCCTTTTTTTATTTGCCATTTTTTTTATGGTATCGCGAAGAAGTAAACATGCGTTATAATAACACACCCTCCACTAATAACTCCCACATTTGTAAATCATTTCGAGCACTTATTTCACACTCGACTTAAGGTTGTAAATTGCGTCACACTACTCTCGGAGCGGATATTGCCGGCCTTCCGGTCGATTAGTCGCTAACCTAGGTGCTCGTATGTAACGTCTTGGGTACTAATAGGATATTGATGGGCATCGATCGTAACACTAATTTGTGTTTATAGTGACGGTAAGTGAGTTGGATCTACAGGATGCAGTGACGAGTTATTATGCCATGTGGTGCTCTTGTAGAACTTATACCTCTGTATCTCTATTTAAGTTAGTATAACAATTGTTAAAGCTGTTGGTTCTCCTACATAAATAAATAATCATCCTATATTTACGAAAATATCTTTGACTTCTTTTTGACTAAATTTAACTACTTTTAAGCATCAATTTCATATATTGCGAGTCAATTATGGAGCAAATCAGGAAGGTAACTATGAAATAGCTATGCATTTCATTTTACGGCGAGCGAGGAGGACAGAGCTATATCAGTTATAGAGCTCTGTCGTTTTCTCTTATCGTAAACTAAACTGCTTAGCTTCGTCATAATAACCCCCAGTTTCCATTATCCAAATGGGATGACATTGAGCAGACTTGCTAATCTAATTTAATCATAACATCTCACACTGGTGGGAGGGAGGCAACTGGATCTCCGCTAAGTGATAATGACAACGAGGTTAACCTAGATGTTTATGACTACACCTATGTAACTAGTGTTCTCTGTTCCACTCCCGGTAAGATGAAATATTTTGTGTGACAAGCGCAATGTATTTTCCTGAGACTTGAGTGTACTATGTATTGAATATGAAGTAGGTATGTAATCATTGTCTAGTTATCCATAGTACGAGTTTAATTTGGGACTTTATTTTTTTAGCTATAGCTATAGCTTAGGACTTTTCATAGCATATCGTCGTTCTAGAATCCATGGAGTCGCTATTTCCCAATTATTATAAACATATCACCTTGATTTTGACTCTCAATAATTGTCGCAATAAGTAATACTTATTTTAAAATACATTCATACGTTAAATCGCTAAACCAGTTTACGAGTAATTGAATTTTGGTAAAGAGAGTGATTTTATTTCAAGCAAACAAATATTCAAATAGTAGGTATGATTAAATCGAACAAAAAATTTATTTAGTTTATTTTGTAATATGACAAACTGAAGACCAAAATCAAAGTGGTATATTTATAATAATTATAAAAAAGCGACTCCATGGATTCCAGAACCACGTTATGCCACCAAAAGTCCTAACCTTAGTGATTACAGAAGTGTTTGCCAAAACTTTCCTTTAAAATACTGCCAAGCAGCAGTGATAGTGTTGTTGTTTTCTAGCAAGTGGCTAATACAACCGGTAAAATAACTAGCATAGAGGCATTCTATCGTAGTTACTAGGACTGGCTTTTGCTATCTTTGTATTGTAGTTCTTGAGATATTGTAAGCCTGAGAATGGAAATCCCTATGGGTCTCAGGTTCTACTTACCATTAGGTAGCCATTTGCTACGAGTAGTTTGCCCTCTCCATGATAAAAAAAAACATGGAATCGTACAAACAGGAACCACTTTCGATACGTTTTCAGCGATCCGGTTAATGTAAAACGCTGTGAACAATTTCACAGAAAATATTTGAAGTTCGCGTTTGCCGCGTGGTATCTTTGTTGGTCTGGTTCGAGCTGTTTTATTTTTCAATGGTTCTTTTGTCTCGATTCAATAGGTACAGTTTTTTGGTTGGTTTTTGTCGATTGCAAATGGGATCGAGCTTTCTAGTTTTGGCCGTTGTGTCTTTTTTTATTTTCAGCCTCGGCATCTCGGCGTGACTATTGTTTATGTCTATATAGTTCTTTCTTTCCACTCATACATAGTATAGGCAGATGCCGACTACAGGTCTCTGGCTGACCATTGGTGACTTTACACTATATCTTATTTTGTTCAAGTTCAAGATGTTTTGCTGCTGGTGCCATTTGTACAGCGCGATGCGACGCTACGCATCTTCTCATTTTCAGTGCTCTTTCCCGCGCTCTATGGCGTCATTACGTGGGTTGAAGAAGAGGGGGGCAGAGCATCAAGCATATTTTTTTTCGTTGCCGTTGGATCTATTTTTTTGCAACAATATAACTGCTATGAAGCTTTCAAATGTACAGTCAACCATTTTTAACCTAGGCCTCCATGGAACTAAGTCAAAGTGACGTAAACAAACGAAACGTATATAATAAATGTCATTAAATGAAATTGGTTGACCTGATTGATTGATTGATTTTAGTAGCTGAAGTTGCTTATTTATTATGATACTTATACATTTGTTAAATAAATAATACACCTGGATCAGTAACGTGGTATTAAAATAACAGTGACACGATAATCATTATAATTGGTTGGTACATAATTATTGGATATGCTACATCTGGACCAGTAAGTTGGTATTGTAATTCCAGTGACACGATGATAATTATAATTTTTGGTTGGTACATAATTATTGGATTAATTGAATGATAATTATCGCGCAATACGATATAAATTGAGTAGTTACAATCAATTTTAAAAACAATTAATCATTTAAGATTAAATTAACAAGCTTTTTAACTTCGTCTTTACGGACTTAGTGTATCGTTAGTATATAGTTAGTGCAAGCCAAGAGCTTAGTTTGGGAATAGGTTAATTTGTGTGATATTGTCCTTCAAATATTTATTTATATATTTCCTTTAAAAAAAACTAACGTACAAACACTACAGTACAAAATTAGACTTTGTCACTTAAACAATAATAATCAAAAATAATGATACTAATAAGTAAGTAAAATAATACTATTCAAAGTTTTTAGATCATCTGTTAAGAAGAAGTAGACCTCCACAGAAAAAAAACATTGCAGATCAAAATTCAAAATAGAAAACATTTATTTAGTAAATTGCCCACATGCGGGCTCTTTTACACGTCGGTGATGTACAGTGAACCTACCAGCGCTTCGGACAGGACCATCATTGCGGAGAAGAAGCGCCGCAAGAAACTCCAGCAGACGGTCATTTTTTCTATCATAAAAACATAATTATACTTAAAAGGAATTGACATTAAGTAATATTAAGGTAATAAAGTAATAAATAATAAAGTCTTAAAACTAGCAAAATAAAATTATTACAAATGTAAGGTCAACAAACAACAAAACATTAAAATAAAATAACGACTTTGAGAACAACACGACGAGGTCTCTACGTCAAAAGTTATATAACTAGAATGAATAATTGAACAAAAAGTCCTTGCAAACGTGAACAGACCGGACCCCACAAACAGCACCCGTTCACGAGTATGACGCGAACAAATCAACAATAAACCATAAAGAAAAACCTGCAACTACAAAAAAGCGTTTTTGATACGCATATCAAGGGGAGCTTGTTACTCTTGTCAAAGATAACAAACAGGGCCTCTAGTCTACCGAGTAAAACAATATTGCCTTTGTCATGTCATCGTATTGTTTTAACTCGACCGCATTAATAAAATAAATAAATATCGGGGGACCATCTCACACAAATTGACCTTGTCCAAAACTAAGATTTAGGCAACGAGAAAAAAATACTTAAATACATAGAACAACCCAAGACTCAGGAACAAATACCCGCGCTCATCACACAAATACCTGCCCTTACCGGGATTTGAACCCGGGTCTGCTAGCTTCGTAAGCAGGATGCTACCAACTAGGCTAAAGTGTTGTCGAGTAAATGACAATTAAATAAGGCTAAGTTACGTTGACAATACGATAAAATGTGAAAAGTAATATAGTTGGACCCACAAATATAAATACACATACACTCGCGGTCAAATAATACGGGTCAGAGTGCGTTTTTCATACAAACGAGGCTATTTTGAAGCCTTGGTTCTAGGGCACTGGTTGTTTTGAGTGAGGTTTAATAGTGGATACTCTGAGGTTCAATAGAGGAGGTCAAAAGTGCTTAAGATACCTAACTGATCGCACAATCAGGTAACACCACAGCGAGAGAGTTTGGGTCAGCATTTGGATTTCCTTACATTTTTTGCCATTTTATAGGTTTTTCCTGAACATGCACAATTCCGGCGTTAACCGCAGATTCAATCAGTTGGGTGTCCTAGGCACTCTAGAAGTCCTGAATCGATGCTCGGGGTGTCCATCATCAGATTTCACTAAAAGCATCCCCTGGCGAGGAACCAAGGGTTTGAAATAGCCTCTTTAGTATGAAAAACGCACTCTGACCCGTATTATTTGACCGCGAGTGTAGATAACGAAAACACCTCAATCTGTATGAAAACAAACCGTGTCACTTTTTTCTACCTACTGGAACGTACCAAGGGAAGATAATTTTCTGTCTTCGGTTCTTTGGGCTATTGCAGTTTATTATCACGTAACGAGGTCTTATCTTAATTTTCATGGCCGACCGGCTGCAACGATCTGGATTCTGACACGCGAAGTAGATGTATTTGCGTGGTCTATCTGTATTTATATATATAGTTTTGCCTAATAGAATAGAGGCCCATAAGTGAAACACGTGTCTAAAAGAGGTTTGTTTACAATTTACATGTTTACGATAGAAAGTAAAAAGATCGTAAAAAAGGCGTAAAGGAGGCTCGGGACAATCTTGATTTTATATTGGAACATAAAGCGAGACCAGCTCTTATTTAGGATAACGTTATTTAGGACTATAGGCTATAATCAATAAGAAGATAATGTGATACCGACTAAAAAAACTTATCAAGCTGGTTTTGACACGATTTTTTTCCGATCGTAGTCATTATCAGCTCACAGAGAAAAGAAATGGATTTAAATATAAAATAATGGGTCTTTGTTGACTCCAGTGAAGACCTTGTGGTTTACCAATGAATTGTAACTCTTCTGCATAGTGGCTTGAATAGAATTGCATAATTTTGAATAATTTTAATAGTAACAGAGGACAATCTAAGGTTGGGATCCGCTGTAAATAAGACAAAAGAAAAATGTACTCTTTTGGTAAATAAATTATTCTTATTCTTAAGATAGACGTAGCCCAAAACTAAGCTCTAGGCTTGTACTATGGCTACAGTTACTAGACAACCATAGGGTATGTCGTGTTTGTTCCATGGAACGACTTTTGTATTGAGCATTACGTCACAGCTTAATACAAAATGTGAAGTTCCATGGAACAAATTAATGGGACATACCCACAACCATATCGTATAAAATTAAGCATGAAAGTATCCTGTCTAAATTGTACAGAAATTTAGTGACATTGATTCATATTGAATACTAAATTTCGTCGATAGCTGACTTTAAATAAACGTCATGTTTCGTCATCTTGTAATATTCGGGGCCCGCGCGGGTCTCGCTGTCGTAAATAAATATGATCGTCTAAATCAAAACGAGGCCTTACTGCGAAAGGCATTTAGGCTGTTCTTTACATTGATAACAAATAGGTACTCAACAATAATCAAAACAGCGTAAATATCAAACGAAATAAAGCCCATTTTAAATTAGATGGCATAAAATGGTTTTGTTTGGACCACTGTCGTTTCAGATTTTCAAGTTTGTAACTAGAATTTGTACATAAATCTATATTAATAAAAATTTAAAATCGGCTGCCAGAACCGTGAAAGCATTGCAATCGGTTAACCGGTTTTAGCTTCAGGCGCGCTGAAAACAACACATAAAATCACATTGATGACTAAAGGTTTTAAACATGTAACACCCTTTTTTGTGTTGTGTATTTTCTTAAGTACTTTTTACATCAATTTATTTGATTGTAACTTACTTTACCGAAAACGTTAAAAAAAATTTTTCCAATCAATCTAAAAATATTTCAAAACCTCCCATTGAATACCTTTATACTCAACATTCTATGCTGTGCCAAAACTCGATATCTTGTGTAAAGGCTAGTAATCTCGACTTAGATATTCGGTTCATTGGTTATAGGAAATATTTGGAATTATTCATGTCATTTATCCATTTCAAAGGCTAACAATACATCGGTCGACAGGCATAGAGACGACTAGAGAGCTTAGTATAATCCGTATTTATACGTATAACACATACTTGGAGATCCCAGTAAAATTTTGAACTTTGTTGCGATGTGAAACGATTCATTTTGGGATGGAGTGTCAGTACAACTTATGGCTGTATAAAACTGAATACGGAGAATGTAAAGTAGCATCCAATGCTCGTTTTCGATGAATGGGGGTCTCAGAGAAGACTAATTGGGGGACAGATAAATGGTGTGTGGATATTACGGTTTGTTGGTATGATATTTTAAGCGTAGGTGCATAATACGGAAATCGTTAGTGTTTCAGCTAAAGTACAACCGTATAAAGGTATTTTTGTAAAATATAACGATTAATTAGAAAACTTTCACATACTTTTATTTATACATAGATACATACATACCTTCACGCCTGTAATCCCAGAGTGGGCTAGGCAGAGCTACAGAATTACAACTTGAAAAAGTTAAGTTATTGATAATTCAGTAACCACAATTTGCACAAATAGGCTACGATGTTTACCAGCATATTAGTGACAGGTTGCAAGCCCATCGCCTAACAGTACTACTATTAATTATATGTAAAACAATTAAGAAGAGGACCAATTTCCTTCAATATATGAGTGCGTCCAGTGCCTATGTCCAGCAGTGGACGTCTTTCGGCTGACATGATGATATTTCCAATGTAACTTACTAAACGAGGACTGAACGTCATCTGCGAAATAATTTAACAGACATAATTTAAGGATTGCTGTAAGCAATGCCGCGTAAGAAAGTCATTTCAGTAATAGTCTGAAGTGAAGAGCCGTTTATATGTTTTTAGAGTTCCGTAGTCAATCCAGGAACCCTTATAGTTTCGCCATGTCCGTCCGTCCGTCCGTGCGCAGCCTAGCTCAGAGACTCTGAGTACTAGAAAGCTGTAATTTGGCATGAATATACATAATACTCTCGCCAACCAATTGGTAAAATAAAAACATGAAAAAAATATTTTTTGTGTACCTCCCCTAAACGTAACGTGGGGATGTAAAAATACAGGCGACTAACGTGTTTATCTAGGGAATTAGTTCATACTTGTTTTTCTAGATAGTTTTTGTGAATTAACGTCTTCGGAACCCTACACTGAGCATAGTCAGACACGCTTTTGCCCGGGTTTTCTTTTTTTTTATGGCAAGGAGAAGGCACACGAGTACTCAGGCCTAAAGAATGTCTCGGCCTTCAGACTGGTCTACAAACATGGTGGTCGAATACAGCAGTTTTAAATTTCAAGTTCCTAAAAAAACACTGCTTTGATCCACATTTCCTTATAAACCACTCCTAGTTTATAAATACAATTCGTATTCCAACTCTGATTTGAAATACAAAATAGGTAATTGTTATTCCTTTACGACTGCTCCAAAAGCAATTTGAGGAGACTGACAAAAGTGTAAAGGGCCCAAAATTCAATTGAGGAGATCCAGAGTATAAATATTTGTTGGGTAAACAATCCACTCCCTCAAATAAAGTATCGAAAGCCAATTTCAACCGTCTCGCTGTTCCGTTGATGTTTAGTCGGTAATCATGTTCTGGAGCCGTCGGTCACGACGGCTGCTGTCACAAATTTATTTTTAATTGACAATTTCGTCGGCTGAGTTTTGTTTAACAGTTTGAGAGACGTTATGCCCTGTTGCTTGTGCAGAGTTTATTTTGTTAAGTGAGTTGGCACGATGGCTCGATCTATTTTTACCCATCTCTGAGGCAAAGCCCAAAAGTACCTAAGGTTATAATGTTGTGATGTGTGTTAGGTTATATGGTTGTTGTTATATTGTTGTGTTGTGTGTAAGGTTATATTATATTGTTGTGGTTATATTGTTGTTGTTATGATTATATTACGTTTTTTAAATACTTGTAATTTATTAAACTTGTTGTTTTAGTTCTACTTCACTGGGTAAGTCTCCCTCTGATAGCTAGATGTACTCGTGAGTATCATACTATAGAATCTTATTTTTTTTTACACAACGCAGCTCTTCTGAATGCTAAAGATGCGTTATAAGTAGGTAAGTGCTATGCTAGTGCTATATAAATGGACCGGCCCGACTAGTGTAACTAGGATGACGTCTCCAAAAGCAGTATGATAAAAATAAAACCGGCCCAGTGCGAGTCGTGAACACCAAGGGTTCCGAACCATTCATGTATGGGGGCCCGTTTATTTCAATTTTTTTAGTTTATTTTTATTTTGATGTGCCATAAGTAATAGCGATACTCACTTCTAAATAAAAACATGTGTCTATGTATTACGGTTAAAGATATATAGTTAAGATCGGGTAGAAACACAAAAAAGAAAATCGATCCGTTTGAGGCCCTCGTTATTATTTCATTTTAATTATTTAAGAAGTGGTCTCTGCCTACCCCTCTGGGAAACAGGCGTGATTTAATGTATGTATGTATGTAATTATTTATTATTATAGCGGCAATATAAAATACACACTACGCAAAAGGTAGGTACGTAGCCCTAAAAAGATAAGATATTCCTTTAATGGGGTAGTATACTACTTGTGATTCGATGATATTGAAAATCTCATGTAAAACAGTAGTATGACATCATGACATGCATTGACTGTCTTACCAAACCAGAACACAACCGTGCAAATGTTGCTTCACGGCAGGCAGAACTGAAAGGACAAATTAATCTGTGTCATCT
The DNA here is from genome assembly GCA_927399475.2 of Acleris emargana. NCBI lineage: Eukaryota > Metazoa > Arthropoda > Insecta > Lepidoptera > Tortricidae > Acleris > Acleris emargana. Next base: position 9,711,997 of record OV656851.1, read on the forward strand.
GTAGTTTTGTGTTTTTTTGTACATTAATGTATTTACATATATACATAATATTTTATATGGTTTTTTTCTGCCCTTTGCTAGCCTCTTTGGTAGATTAAGGTTGCATTAATTCCAGATTATATGCAGTTTGTAAATTTAATCAATCTGATCTCACAACGAAACAACATGAAACAGTTGAACCAGTTGCCTAACGCCGGGTATTACGTAACACGTTATACACAAACAAGTTTCCGGGAAATCTAGACTTAATGTACCTAAGTATTACGCAATTTATAATGACTTAACATCAAAGAACCGACTGCAATTTTCTTTTTAAGTTATTTACTAAAAAGTACAAGTTTTAACAGTAAAAGTTTTAAGTACTTAGCATAGTAAAGGAAAAGAAAAGTCTATTGTAGACGAGGATAGATGTTTGGTCACCTGTTACGGCACGATGAGTACCTACATCAAGATGTTATTTGAAGGAAAAAGAGAGGGACATCAAACGAAACTATTTAGACCAATCAAAAGAAAAATATAAGCGTCGTGAGAAAAGGCTTGGAATAGAAAATAATGGGAATTACTCCACCGACAAGACCACAGCGTATAGCGCATAAGTAAATGTTGATGAGTTATTTGGTCAATCAATTAATTATTTATAGACAAAAACATCGTGTTGGTTATTACTCCAAAATAATTGTAGGATTCTGTGATCGAGACACCTAACATTTTTTTTTCTTCCGTCCGATCCGTATCCGTGCGATATTTTTGTGGGGTGCGTTTCAATCAATCTTTTTTTTACATTATTTCACTTAACAGATACCTACGCAAACATTTAGCAAAAGAAAATGTATATTTTTAGAAGTAAAATAACGGTCAAATAATATTATAATCATTTATCGTAACATTCATATCATATTTATTCCTTATTAACCACATATTATGGCTACTAATCATTACGAGTATGTTTCAAGAAATTATGCATTTTTTGTAATGCGTTTTATTTTTATTTCATTTCATACCTATTTCATTAGAGATCGAAATTTTGCAATAGGGATTGTTCATATTTTTTTAATTACTGTAATTAGAAAATCTTTTAGAAGAATAGGGTTTTAAAGCCGTTCTGCATGATTAAGTTTTTTTTAAATATTTATTCATTTTGGACATTTCGACAAAAGAATATTTGACCTTTGTTTGATTTTCGGTTTTGGCTTGAAGCCCTCCCAGGTGTATCTCACGGGTTAGGCGAAAGCCGCTTGAAATAGTATGTTTTATTACACTATTACAATCACTTTTTATCATTAGATATCATTTAATTGTTGTAATTTATTAGAAAATGCCAACCCAAAATAATCACGTCATCCATAAAATGTCTGCTAAATATATAAAGATATAAAAACTAAACTATTGGGTCAAATACAAATACAAATTTGTACAGTTGTTGTTATGAAAATCATGACTTATTTTTGCATAAGCAAGTTATAGCTACTTAACTACGAATTTATATGCAAGGCCAAGCGCACTTGTCAAGAGTTTACGGTCATTAAGTTTTGTAGGAAAATAAAACATTAACGACCTTCATGAACTTACGAAACTATAATGTTATAGCAGATAACTTCAACCTTTACGATATTCTTTCTCGTTCTGAGCAAAATAAAACGCTGTTAAAATACGAGTTCTTATGATATAACATTTTATTGAACCTAACTAACAGTACTTATAACAAATTGGCCATTAAAATTAATTAGGCGGTAACAGTTCAATGCGTTTTACTTTTGTTAAAATAGTTCAATCGTTCGGAAGATTGATATTGATGAAAGTCGAGACATGCAATATACCTACATTAAATTAATACACACTATCAGCTCAAGTTACGCGCTCACCAGTGCGTCATTGATGAGGTCGTGGGAGACTTACTTGACAAAACATAATAATTAAATAACACCCCCGATAATTGTTGGAAGCGTGGCTGTACATTACTAAGAAATCCTGTTCAATAGTTATTAAATTTTATTTCAATTTATTATAGGAAACACGACCTATTGCCTAACGCACTCGCAATCGCAATTGTTTTTATTTTGACATTCCGAAGGAGTCTGCTAACAAAATGAAAACAATTGTTCCACTTTGAAGTCGATGGCGAGTGCATTAAGCAATAGAGTCGCTGGTCCTTGATGACCGGTATGGGAAGAGACAGAGTTGCCAGTGGGTGTCCCTCGGAATCCCTAACAACGTTTGTCGTAACACATCGTTTGTCCGAATTTTCAATTTCACTGAACTGATTTTCAGATGAGTCTGGCAACTTTTTTAGTTTCCCAATATCTTTGGTTCGGTAAGGTTAGGGTTGTATTATAGCAACACTGAAAAGTTTTAATATTTAAGCGGAAATGGCTTAAGAATAAACGAAAATTCGGGCAAACGATGCGTTAAGCCAATGACGATTAGAGATTCCATAGGGGGGGAACCAGTGTAAGTATAATTAAATGAGATTTAAATCTATTTTAGAAGGCCTGTAACTGCATAGTAATAATATGAATATTTTAAATTTTATGTGGTTACCAATAGAGTATAGAATGCTTCGAGTACAACATTGTTGTTAGCCGCCTTCTTTGTAATTACGGCACAGTATTGGCGACCCTTATTTTCAGAGTTGATATCTTTTAAATGCCCCAACCGTTTCTTATAAAACCTAGCTAAAAACCATCCGGATTAAACTCGTTTTTCTTAAACCCATCCGTTTAAGAGCTACAATGCCACTGGTGGACACATAGATACACAGCTACACACGATAAACTTTATAACCCCCTCTTTTTACAACGGGGTTTAAAAATATAAATAAATAAATATCAGGGGACAATCTTACACAAACTGACCTAGTCGCCAAATTAAGCTCTAGGCTTGTACAGTCAACAGCATAAATAAGTGATCATTTATGTACCTTGTCACTTTAACGTTATGTTTAAAATGCTATACAAAATAGTGAAACCATTGAAAGCGACAAGGTACATAAATGATCACTTATTTATACTGTTGACTGTACTATGGGTACTAGACAACGATATACATATAAAAACTAACAAAGAAAACATCGAAGATTCAGAAACTACTCGTGCTCATCACACAAATATTTGCCCATACCGGGAATCGAACCCAAAACCGCTAGCTTCGTAGGCAGGGTCACTACCAACTAGGCCACAGCATCGTCAATATAGACCACTGGTTCTATTAATCAAAACGTGCTCTAGCTATAACAGAAACACTGAAATTCAGTCCAATCTTGAAACAGCTGCTATTGACGTGAAACACACCGTACAGACCCTTTGAGGAACTACCGTGTTTCATGCACCTTTGAAATGGAGTTTGATTTAGCTACGTTCACCTAGCAAAGAGGCTTCGATAGCTTTGAAAGGCGTATATGCAACCAAATATGCAATTGAAATTTAATTATTCGACCCACATAAACTCACGCCCTTATTCCCAGAGTGAGGTAGGCAGAGCTACAAAATTATCAACAACTCTAAAAACTTGTTGATAATTGTATAACCACATTTTGCACAATCACGCTAAGATGATTACCACGTATTAGTGACAGGTTGCACGCCCGTCGCCTAATAGTACTACCAGCCTTTATTCCCTTAGTCGCCTCTTACTACATCCACGGGAAGACATTGAGTAGCACTATTCTTTCCCGGCAAGCTCACGAGCGTATTTCATTAATCGAGTTAAAGCATAAGGGTATGCAAGTAACATATAAGCAAGACATATTTAATAACACATTGGATTATCTACTCAAGAAATTACTGATAAAATTCCTAGAAACCATCGATAAATCATCAGACCTAGGAATATACGGGGCAAAATTAAATGACAGCTAGGGATTGCCGGCATCGATAAACTCAATTATTGATGCTTTTCCCATATAATAGTGATCGCCCCCAGCATTGTTTGTAAGTGTGTATTTTTAACTTTTTACTTCCCCCCTACCACTTCCACAGAAAATGAAGTCTTTTAGCCACCTGAAATGGATTCATCATTAACTCCCGAAAATTTGGAACAAATTCTGATCGTTTACTTTAACAGTAGTAAATGGGACAGTAATTCTGAAATACACAATGAGGAAAAAAAATTAGATGGTTATGAGTGGAGGTTCAAATATCCTTTTAAAATATAGAATAACCATAATTATGTTGCTATTTTGTTTTATTTTCACACTTTCAATAAATATTTTTACAAAGAAAACTTGGAGTGATCACTAGTAATATGGAAATAGCATCGATAGTTGAGTTTATCGATATAGGCAATCCCTAGCTGTCATTTAATTTTGCCCCGCATTAGGGTGGTCCTTATCTGGTTGAAAAATATTTTTTTTATTTTTTTTTACGGGACACCCTGTCATTATGTTCTACTAGGTTAAAAACGTTTATTGTTTTTTTTTTGAATTTTCAAACAACTTTTAGGGGTCGCTACCACCAATCAAAAAACTCCAGGTAAAAAAAAATATAACGCAGTTTGTATTTTTAGTATCCATTTTTTATTTCTTAATTTTAGTAGTAAACATGTATTGTACCTTATGCTAATTTAAAAATATAACGAGTTTTGATATTTATTTAGACAATAAAGTGGATTTTTTCATGTTAAGAAACCTTTTCCTATAGTCTTTAAACCAATAAGAGTAGATATTGTTTTTGTTCTTCATCATTTGTATGTAACTTGTTATATTCTTCCATAAGTGCCACTCCTCGCTCTGCAATGTCATTTACAACTCTCATGCTGTGAACCATTTCCTTATTCCTTTTATAACTTTCATCATAATCCCATGTCTCTACATCAATCTTCAAAAAATCGGGCGTCATTCCAGTTATCTGAAATAATCTATGAGTGTTGCTTGTTACAAAATCTTCAAGGTTTTTTGTCAAAATGAAATTGTTTTCTAATACTATTCGTTTAGGACAGTACTCTAAACCTTCATTTTCTAAAGCTTTTACCATATTTTTTTTGATGTCCAAACTAACTTTGTCGTCAAAGAAGGCTAAACCCACAAGTTCCTCCGACAAATACCATAACTGGCCAATCATTTTCTTCAAAGCTACTTTAGATATTTGGGGATTTATTTCTTCATACAGCTTGAGATCCTTTAATAGCTGAAGGTCATTGGCAGGTGCAGATGGTGCAGATTGGGCTTCATACCAATACTTCGCATAAATTCCCACTGTAAATAGGCAAATGTTTCGTATGCCTTTTTCGTCTTTCTTTGACATCTTAAATTGCTCTTTGAATAAGATTTTTTTTAACGAATATATCGCTTTTGCCATCCATCTAGCTCTATGTAAAACCGCAGGTGCTCTGAAGGACGTTGAATTTCCAACAGTACCTCCCAAAAATATGATAACTAGCTGTAACAGTTCTTTATAATCATCTCTCGGCTGGTAAAATGCAAACCGTTCTTTTGCAAAAGTAATAACTGCTCTTGAAATAGCTTCACAATCTTTGTTCATCGATGTACTTATCTGAAGAAACGCCCTTGAAGTCATTTTTATTAATGTTTGCCCAATTATTTTTAAATCGTTTAAAAAGTGCAATTTCAGGTCCACTTGAAGGGCCTAACGCCAAAAGTACTACGGCTTCTAACATTATTTCAAATATATGATGCCGACAGGCCAGCCAGAGCAAATCTTTTTCTAATTTTTGTTCTAAAAGGATGCAAGCTCCATTTCTCTGACCGGTGTTAGACGCAGTAGTATCAAAACTCATACATTTAATGTAATCGCTTAAATTGCAACTCATTATAGTTTCAAACACGGCTGCGGCAGTTGCCTCTCCTATTCCTCGACTTAACTTCGGGATACCAAGAAGTTGGTCAACGCCCTGACCTGACACTAAAATAGGTAATCTGTCTACTATCTCGTGGCCGCAAATGTCTTCACACATTTTGCCATCCCAGTGAACGCTGAGAGGAACTTCTGACTTAAACTCTGACTTTAAACATTGTGCTAACTTCTGTCTTTGTTCTATTCTCTGACGACGAACTGAAGATCTGTTGATGTTGTATTTTGATGGATCACAACTGGCACTTTTTAGTGCCGACGTCAAAACAATCGTAGCTTTTCGATCGCTCAATTTGGCAACGTCTAAGCTAACAGCTAAGCGGTCATCGATATTTTTTTTTTGCCTCGTTTTGCTGGTGGTTCTTCAGAGCTTGAAGGACCTGGCTGGGGTGAAACGACCAGCCGCTCGTCGTCGCTGCTGCCTATTACAGATGGCGAAGACGATGAAAGAGGCAGAACACATTTTTCAGTCAATTTTTTAATACTTTCTTCTTCTCGCTGTTTCAAGTTTTGCAATCGCACGGCTTTCAATTGCTTGTTCGAAGGTAATTTCGGCACTAAAGAGCGTTCTCGGGAATGGCGAACGGTAGGCAGGGGAGGGGAGAGGGGACCGATTTTGAGTGAGTCGTCGTCTGAAGTGTTTTTAAAGTTACTCTTGTGATTATTATGTTTTATATTTTGTTTTAATGTGTATCAGTCTGATTATGTAAAAATAGGAAAAAAAAGTATTTTCAATATTCGGTAGCGACCCCTAAACAACATAAAAAAAAAATAAAAAAAAATAGAGGTTGGTTTTACACCTCATAGAACACTATGAAAGGGTGTCCTGTTGAAATTTCAAACTTTCGATTCTAAGGACCACCCTACCCCGCATATTCCTAGGTCTGTAAATCATATCCACGCAAACAAGAAAACCTATCATATTAAGAAATCTCGGTAACATTACCAAAATAAACACAATCACCGCTAACGTATTATCAATCAACGTCCCACATATATTCCACCCCGAAACACGACAAGACATGAAAAATACTCCAAGATATCAATAACAAAGTCTATATACACCGCGCCATCAGCTGACCCCTTTGATAAATAGGGTTACCCTATCAGACAGATGGACTGCAGGACAGAGATCGGAAATGGGTCGCCTCTGCAAATAGTTCGTGAGAAATATGTGGAACTCGATAAAAGAAGGGGATTGATTGCATCTGTGAGTGATATAAGGTTTTTGTAACGAACTTTTACATTAACTCGTATCAAAATAGCTTAGACTGACATAGTTTATCCATTAACCTACCGCCAAGCAGCAGTGTTCGCATCGTTGTTTTCCGGTTTGGGTATAAGACAGCCGGTGAAATTACTAGCATAGAGGCATTCCATCTTAGTCATCAGGGTTGGCAACGCATTTGCAGTCTTGTGAATGCGAATGTCTATGGGTCACAGTTTCCACTTACCATCAGGTGGCCTGTGTGCTCCTTTGCCTTCCCATGCTATAAAAAAAAAAGTTAAAAAAAATAAGAATATCAAAATTTCAAATTTCATCGACAGGCATTTCCACGTGCATAAGGTTTCAGCAGAAATTAGCTTACGATGTGACATGACACATTCCATGAAATGGTTATCGATATTTCAAGGGGATCCAAGTTATACTATTTTTTATTCAATAGAACTATTGGTTTTGTTATTTTTGATAGTGATGGAGTGTCAACTTTGATAATGAAACGCTATATGGGGGCTTATTTCGAAAAATGTTAGACGTATTTTCAAAAAGATTAAATTTACAATTATAAACTACACCTAAAATATACTAAAACTACACTTTAACGAACTGCATTACGTATTATATCAAACTTTTCAAAACACAGTCATTATTTAGTTATTAGTCATTATAAGTTTCTTTCATCTTGTAAAAATAATTTTTCATCGTTTGAATTGCGAATACGAGTATACTTACTCTTAGCCGTACGTTGGCATGCTTGAATGCGAACCGTGCACCAACTTGCTACGCACGTAGATTTAGCTACGAGTACACCTTATTCGAGTGACATTGCATCGTAGATAAGCTACGCGTTCACGTGTAGCCTTCTTTTCAACTGAGACTGATGTCACTTTTAATGCTACGTTTCTTACGATGAAAAATGTCTTTGTAAATTATGAAATACTTTTTGTACCTTACCCCGTGTGGTTGCCGGGTTAGAATAGTGCCACTCCATATCTTCCCGTGGATGTCGTAAGAGGCGACTTAGGGAATATAGGCTTGTAGTACTGTTAGGCGATGGGCTTGCAACCTGTCACTAATACGCTGGTAAACATCTTAGCCTATTTGTGCAAATTGTGGTTACTGAATTGTCAACAACTTTTTGAAGTTGTAATTCTGTAGCTCTGCCTACCCCACATTACAGGCGTGAAGGTATGTATGTATGTAAACAAATTAATTCACTCCAACTAATGACTATCAAGAGTTACGTTATAAGGCTACCTCTTCGCTCAAAACAAATTTGAAGTTCTACCGCTGTTAATTGGTCCTATTTCAATAACAGAAGTTCACAGACAGGTTGGCATGATTTTCGATGTAATTTGACGAATATTGGATTTAGTACAATACAATACAATATTAATAATCTATATTGAACGACATATACCTACAATAACAGCATGGAAAATAAATACAAAAAAACCGGCAAATACGAGTTGGACTCGCGCTGCGAGGGTTCCGTACCTATATGGTTATATATATATGGTTGGAAAACGCAAAATAAAATACTTACTTTGTTATGAACTTGCAATATTTTTAAAGTTTCTCTGATATTTTTTCCAAAACTGTAAAGTTTGACAACTTCATTTCAGTTCAAAATAAAAGCAATTACGGGGGGGGATGATAATTTTTTGCAAATTTTTGGCTATAAATTAAAAAGTACATCACGGGAAATTATAAAAAAAGGCAGAAGAATGTGCAGACTAAAACCTCGTTTGCTATTATCAAATCACTTTCATTTTTCAACCCTCCATTCTAGATCCCTTTTCAAATATTTAGAAAAAAAATGTTTTTACTGAAAACAAATGCGGACAAGCAAGTTTTACAACTTTGCCAAATTTCAAGTTGATTGCTTCTATAGTTTACGAGAAAAATTGCCGTAACATTCAGACAGATAGACAGACACCGAAGTCTCACTACAAGCGTTCTTTTTTACTATTTTGGTAAGGAACTCAAAAAAAGTTAAAAAGTACGATTTTTATTCCTTTCCTATTATTTATCACTTCCTTTTTCATTTTCCTTTAATAACAAACCAAGAACGAGAAAGAACATTATTTATTGTTCAGGAAACTTCGAACAGATGACCTATTATTTCTGCAATGAATCAAACAGCACTATACCTTTATATCAGAGAAACAATTTTCCTATTTATAATGGGAACGTACAAACATTTATCTATCAACAACACATACAAACAACATAATGGCTCACAATTGAATAGAGGGTTTGTTGATACACTTAATGGAACTTTAAATAGGAGCCTACGTAAGTTATGTCAGTATACAATTACAAATCAAATTCTGTTCGTTGTTTACTTGCTTAGTACACTCAATACCGAAATATTAATTGGATATTAACGCCAAACAAGTTTAAAATATAAACTTTTAAAGATTATTTCGACTCTTTCATATTTTATATGTGCATGTCAAGTGTAAAAAATAAAATTAGTCCAGATTAAACGAGTAGGTACATGTAGTAGATAAAGCTCTTAAAGTCAATACGTACATACACATACATAACTTCACGCCTGTCTCCCTATGGGGTAGACAGAGACTATGGAACGCCAGGTGCACCGATCTAAACATACCACTTTCGCTTCCTGTACATTCATCAATCTCTTCATGCACGTACGTCGGTTTCGGGTGCTATAGTCAATACGTAATACTAAGAAGGTAAATTGTTGAACACAATGACACCCACTTATTTTCAAAGCAACGTACATTATAACATAAGAAAAAAATTATGAAAGAAAGAAAAAACATTTATTTACTGGCGTCTAACACAAGTACAGAAGAACAAATTAACAAACAAAAACATTAACGTAATAAAAGTGCTTAAGTAAATAAAATAAAACGCTTGGTAAGTAACTTAGAAAAGTAAATATTACCAACATTATCTTGCTTTTAGTTTTATGCAAAGATATGTGCTAATACTAAAGTGGGTTTTATTGTTAACCCTTTTTGTAGCATTAGCGAGGTACTACGTCATTTGTTAAAAATATAAAAGGCTATGTTTGTAAAAAGCTAATTTCATGAGATTCAAAGTTTATGACTTTTATTTGTTACTTAGTTACGAGGTTTTTACGGATTCTAGCGTAAAAGCGTAATAGAGTAGCCTAGAAAAGATAAAATCAGAAAAGATTATTCATAGAAATTTCATCACATGAATAAGTCAAAGATTACCAAGCTTTCTAGCCAAGAAGGTAACAGTGGTTAAGGTAGTATAGAAGTCCGATCCTTTGCAAGATCCTGTCTGGGTCTCTATTCGACATTGCTTCAACAATATCACAAAGTATTCCCTAATTTAGGAGTATAGTCTTTAAGTTAATACTATTATCATCGTAAGGGCTACATGACATTTAATTCGTTTAAAAAAAACTCACCTCAGTCATATAAAGTTAAAAAGTCACAACAAGACAAATGTCTTTAATTTAAGGTCCATAAGCTTTATGATATGACGCGCTCTTTTGGAGAAGAGGCAAACCCCATTTGTTACCTCAATTTAGAAGATAATAGAATTAGATACGTGTATTTAAGTACCTGCTAGCACAATACATAAGCACATTTCCAATAAAACAGCCATAAGTCACAATAATGTTTCTTCTACTTTAAATCCTAACACGCCACTACAATGTCTAAAATGAGGTTGCATTTCATTTCAACTTATCCTTTTGTTGATGTATGTACTCGTACAACCTCGCGACAAACCAATTACTGCGAAGTGGTTCACCTGCGGACTTGCACAATGTAAGCAAGGAACCATCCGTTTCGCCACAGAATCATAACAACAGTATGATATAGCTACATCTTGCACTTTCTCGTTGGTTGCACAGTCCGTCTCTTTCACTATCGACTGGTTAGAGGGTGATTACCGAGGGACAAACAAGACGCAGGCAAGATGTGCTAACCGACCTGTTCACTTATACCTAGTTGCACAAAGTCGTTTATTAGCACTAAATGTCCTATTTACATTCCTATAGGTACTTCCCCTTACTTTCTAATTCGGCAAGGTAGAACAATACAATACGTGCCTTAAATATAATGAGCGTTTGTGCAACTGGGCATTACTAGATAATAATAATAGTTAATAATTTGACGGATTACGTTAAGCCCGGTTGAAATTAAATTTATTTGTCGAAGGCGAAAATGCCTTTTCTGCGTCAATTTAATAACACCCTCGTAGTAGACTAGATTGTTCAGAACCCGGGAGTACTATGCCTCTATATCTAAAACCATAGTGTTACTATTTTGTTAACATTATGGTAGCGTTTATTTGAAGCACTGGTTCAGAAGGGTGAAATCAAAATGGTTTAAAACAAAGTGAAAATATAATTTGACTGCCATCCTGCAAACAGAGGCACTCAAAGAAAACAGTGTTTCTTAACAAAACAACAGTTAGAATACGGTTCTACATTTACTGCGGCTTCGTACCTATCCGTAATTTGATGTACATTACGTGACTAGTTTGGATTGTCGGGGATGCACGAGCCGGAAGTGGACGAAGGATATTCCAAACGAAGAGTACACTAGTACACCACTTTTGGTTAATTTTGAGACCATAGCAAAATTTGAAAATTTGACGCTATTCTGTAATCAGAGGCGCTCAAAGATAACAATGTCAACAATAACAAAACAAGAATTCGAATACGGTTCCGCTTTTACTGTAGCTTCGAGTCCGTAATTCAATGTAGGTACACTAAGAGACTAGTTGGAGCGGACAAAGAATGTTGCGGACGGAGAGTGCGCTAGTGCAAAATGTTGGTTTGACTTTGTGAAGGTTTTATGGGTATATTTTACGGTCATCAAAATATTAGCCGATGAAAGACTTCTATCACTAGACATAGGGGACTTCTAATGGATCGCAAAAATAAAAAAAAACTGATATACATACATTAAATCACGCCTGTTTCCCAGAGGGGCAGGCAACCACTTCTTTCCACTTGCTACGATCTTGACAAATATCTTTCGCTTCTTCAACATTCATACATCGAGTTTATAAATACATTAAAAAAAAACTTATCTCACAGTAAAATATTATTATTTAAATGAGAGCTCTTGAATTATTGACCGAATTGAATAAATGAAGTGCAGTCTGTGAGCACTTAGCAGAGGCTTCGGTTTAGTACTTCTCTCTCACTCGCTCTCATACGATCTTATTAAGAGCGAGTGAGTGAGTGTATCATTATTATTAAGCGTCTAGAACGTGTACTTAAGCGACATAGGCTATATAAATAACCGATCAAGCGCGAATTGGACGGCACGGTTGGTATTATATTCCGATTTGAATACAATATCGAAACAGGAAAATAGCTTATGCAATGAGTAGCATAGAGGCATTTCATCATAGTCCTGCAGGTTGGCAACATATTTGCAAAGACAACGATATAAATAGTTATAAAGAGAAATATATACTTCAATCAAATCAATCAATCATGTCAGCCAATCCAAGCCAAGGAAATCAGGCCTCCCCCAAGGCTCTCCACTCAGACCGGTCTTGTGCTTTTCGCATCCACCGCGTTCACGCGATCCTTACAAGGTCGTCACTCCATCTTGTTGGAGGCCTACCTACAGCTCGTCTCCCGGTCCGCGGACGCCACTCAAGAACCTTCTGGCCCCATCGGCCATCAGTCCTGCGAGCGATGTACCCCGCCCACTGCCACTTCAGTTTAGCTATTCTTCGGGCTATGTCGGTAACCTTAGTTCTACTGCGGATAATATCATCACTTCTGATTCTATCACGCAGAGAAACCCCGAGCATAGCCCTCTCCATAGCCCTCTGAGTGACTTTGAGCTTCCTTATGAGGCCTATTGTTAGCGCCCACGTCTCAGATCCGTAAGTCATCACTGGCAACACACACTGGTCAAAGACTTTTGACTTCAAACACTGCGGTAATTTGGACGAAAAGTTGCTGCGAAGCTTCCCGAACGCTACCCAGCCGAGTCGGATACATAGAAAATATCCATTCCTTGGGAACAAATATTACAAACTAAGAACGAATATATTACAAACGGATAACATCTCATATATAACCGAAACCAAGGATATATTTTACGTAACGCGACGGTTTAACGCTTAATTTCAATAAAGGAACTCGTATCGAAATGTCAATAAGATTATTTAAACTGATTACTTACGTACGCTGCATAAATTTTCTGCCCCATGTGTTTGGCTGGAGTATACATTTTTCAATTTAAACTTTGATCGGTTTAATGCAAGTAACAAGATTACTTTAATATTAATAAAGAATATCGATGCACATTTTTACTTAAATTACGTATTTTTAACAAGGAAACTGACTCAACTGTCAATAAAAAGACAACCCGTTAACAATACTTTTTACAATAAATAAACATGTTATTCCTTTACTTTGGAGTAGATAGAGTAGAGAGGCCTCAACGCCAACGGTATTAAAAGATAACTTATTTTCAAACGGCTTACTATCGAGAGAATTCCATGGATACCAGTCCAAAGGGACCATAGCAGCTATTTTTCCGTAAGCGCTTTGACGAAAATAAAATCTTTCTTTTTCCTCTACAGGCGGTGCTCTTGGCAGCCAGGGTGTGTCGGTCTCCACTCAGGTAAGATTATTTTAAAAAACCATTTCTATATCTGTAGTATACCAGAGTCGAGGGGTGGGGGCATTCATCTGTCAACCGCCGTACCGTGCGGGCATGCTGTAGATTATACTGAGGAGTGTAAGTGTTGGTGCTAGTGTTATCGAGTATTTTACAAGTGGCGAACGAGGAAAATGTAAGTACATACTCACCATATTTGTTGAAAGGATAGGACAGGTACAGGTGCGATAGATATTTGGGGTACTTAAGTAACGTAATTTTACCGTGCATAATTATTTCACGGTAACAGAATTTGTGAACACATAATTCAATAACATTGTACAAACGGGAGCAACGGTGCCTCGAGTTGTTTGCGATAATGAACGCATTGAGTTTGTTTGCTTTGTACCCGCTTATTAATGGTATAAATAAAAAGAAATCACCTGACGAAGGTTAATGATGTTGTTGATGTTGCTTACTTATTTATTTAATACCCCATTCGGCTATATAACAACAAGTACCTATAAAATATTGATTATAATTTTGAATCGAGACATTTATTAATAACTAAATTATTCGATTGACCGTGTAGATTCAGGTGTAATGTGGTATAATATAATGTTTTAGTGCTGTTCTTACTTCGTAAAAGACAATAAGTATGTGGTCGGAAAGAAAATGTCAATATAAATAAAGGCGAATCTGGAATAGGACGTTATGATGTACCTACCAGGTCGATGTGATTGTCTAGGTTTATGTTATTGGCATATTGTGATGTATCATATTAATGTAATGAACAAGCCGGGTTCATGTTATTGACATGTGATTTACCGGGTCAATATGATGGGCCAGGTTAATGCCATAGGCACATGCTGCATCAGGTCGATGTGATGGACCAGATTGTCGTGATAAGTGTGTTTTGGAAGTCAATGATGGACTGGTCCATGAAAGGTCAATATGATGGACCATGTATTTTTGAAACGTCAATATGATAGACTGATTAATGAAGGTCGATACGATGGACCGTGCGTTTTCAAAAGTCAATATTATAGACTGATTAATGAAGGTCGATACGATGGACCGTGCGTTTTCAAAAGTCAATATGATAGACTGGTTAATCAAAGATGGATGTAATGACCGTGTGTGTTTTGGAAGTCAATATGATAGACTGGTCCATAAAAGGTCAATATGATAGATTGATTCATGAAAGGTCGATAAGATGGACTGTGCATTTTAAAGGTCAATATGATACACTGTTTCATGAATGGTCGATTTGATGGACCATATCAATTGTTATTTGGAATTGGAAGTCAATATGATAGACTGTCTCATGAAAGTTTAGAATGATAGTTTGTTACTTAGATAGTTGAAAAGTTGATATGGAACACCGTTTTGTGAAGGGGTCAAAATGAAGGCCATTGTTCTCGATTGGTCAATGTTGGACGCAGTGTTGATGTTGGTGCGTTGATGTGCAGTTCACGCATGTATGATCTGGCTGTTTTGGATGGTGTAAGGCTGGGAAGTGATGAGAAGTCAATGACCTTTGTGTTATTGTGACTTCAATGTACAGAGTCACGCCTTGTTTCAGATCACCCCAAAATGGCTCAGGTAGCAGCGGCACTGCCAGGTCTTGACCAATTTGAGTGCGGAGGTGATCCTGTTTCAGTAGGTGTGCGATGGGAAAAATGGAAAAGAGCTCTAGAAGTATATTTTCTAGCCGCTAATATTGAAAAAAGTGGAATAAAGCGGGCCACTCTTTTACATTTTGGTGGACTCGCCTTACAAGAGATATACTACAACTTGCCAGGAGCTGATGTTAAAGAGACAGATGATATTGATGTTTATGAAGTTGCTATAGGGAAATTAAATGATCACTTTTCTCCCAAACAGAGCCGATATTATGAACGGTATATCTTCAGACTTATGAAACAAGACGAAGGCGAAAGGTTTGAGACTTTTCTAATTAGATTGCGACAACAAGCTGATAAATGTAAATTCACAGCACAAGAAGAACATTTAATTGATCAAATTATTGAGAAAGGTCAGAGCGCTGAATTAAGGAAGAAAATTTTGTCAGCAGGTGATAGTGTCACTTTGCAGCAAGTGATTATGATAGCTACAACACTCGAAACTGTTAACAGACAATTAGACACATTTCGGCAGCCTGGCCCGAGTGGACTACGTGACACAAATAAATTGGATATAAACAAAATTAACACGAAAATTAATACAAGACCCCGAAGTTCATCAAAGACTTGCTTTAGATGTGGAAGCGCTAAACATTTATCTTTTGATTCCGCTTGCCCTGCGAAGGATAAAACATGCTTAAAATGTGGGATTATCGGACATTTTAGAAGTTTTTGTAGAACTAAAGCACAAAAACGTAAGTTAGATTCAAACAGGGACGAGAAATCAAATAAAGCGAAAAGACCTAAGTTTAACAGAATGGAAGACGATGTTAACGAAGTAGACTACGTATTTCACCTTGATGATGATTCCGTTATCAATTGTAATGTTGGAGGTGTTACCATTGAAATGTTGATTGATTCGGGCAGCAGATGTAACATCATTACTGACAAAACATGGGAATATTTAAAAACACGGAATGTAAAAGTTTCTCATCAAATTGCAAACCCCGGAAAGACATTACTGCCTTATGGAAGTCAAAAACCTTTGGACGTTATTGGTGCATTTAATGCAAATATAGCAATCCGTAATGGAATAGACCAAACGGCCACTTTCTATGTCATTCGGAATGGAACACGCAATCTTTTAGGAAAGACAACCGCTATCCAACTCGACGTCCTTAGAATTGGAATTGCTGTCAATAGCATTAGTACATTTCCTAAATTTAAGGATGTAAAAATTCAGATCCCCATCAATGACAAAGTAAAACCAGTCATTCAACCGTATAGGAGGATACCAATACCATTGGAAGAGAAGGTTAATTTAAAAATAACCGAACTTAAGGAAACTGACATCATTGAAGAGGTCAATGGGCCTTCACCATGGGTTTCCCCAATGGTGCCAGTTTTAAAAGAAAACGGTGATATCCGCATTTGCATCGATATGAGACGGGCAAATGAGGCTATAATAAGAGAAAACCACCCACTTCCAACAATGGATGAACTACTACCCAACTTTGGACAAGCTAAATGTTTCTCGAGGCTTGATATAAAAAATGCCTTTCATCAGTTGGAGATCGAAGAGGACAGCAGATACATCACAACCTTTAGCACCAGTAAGGGTCTGTTCCGTTATAAAAGATTGATGTTCGGTGTCTCGTGTGCCCCAGAAATGTTCCAAAAAGTGCTGGAAAAAATGTTGTTAGGTTGCGAAGGGACTGCAAATTTCATCGATGACATCATAGTACACGGTTCTAATGAAAAAGAGCATGACGAACGACTCAGCAAAGTACTTCAGGTGCTGAAGGATAACAATGTTCTACTGAATGACGACAAATGTATCTACAAAACAAATAAAATCGATTTCTTGGGACATGAACTAACAGAAAAAGGAGTTAAACCTCTGAAAAAATATGTTCAAACCATTCAGTCAGCAAAACGGCCCACCAACGTCGAAGAAGTGCAAAGTTTTCTAGGCCTAGTCAACTATGTCGGAAAATGGATTCCCAACTTGGCGTCGCTAACAGAACCTCTTCGGCAGCTTGTACGACTAAAACTGAGTAGAACAACAAATATTCAGAAATATTGGACTACAACTCAAGAGAAAGCTTTTGAAAGACTTAGGGATAGTCTGTCGAATATAAGAACACTTGGATATTACAACCCTGCAGACAGAACACAAATAATAGCTGACGCGTCTCCAGTCGGTCTTGGCGCACTACTCATACAGATTGATCGTAATGGCCCTCGCGTAATAGCGTTTGGCAACAAGAGCCTTACTGATTGTGAGAAAAGATACTGCCAGACGGAAAAAGAGGCTTTGGCACTCGTGTGGGCAGTGGAACATTTTAAGATATATCTTTTTGGTAAAGAATTTGAGCTTATTAGTGACCACAAGCCTTTAGAGACCATTTTCGGGCCCAGATCTAAACCGTGTGCGCGTATTGAGCGCTGGGTATTGCGATTACAAGCTTATAAATACAAGGTCATCTATCGCCCAGGTAAAGATAATATCGCTGACCCCATTTCACGACTATGCCAAACCAATAAACCGGAACCTTTTGATAATGAAAACTATATTAATGCAGTTGCGGAGTACAGTAGTCCGGTAGCAGTTCCATTAAAAGAAATCGATACAGCCTGTGCAACTGACGAAGAAATGCTTGCACTAAAGAAAGGAATATTCGAAAATAAATGGAACGAATCTGCCATCTCTTATAAGGTTTTCCAAACAGAGATCTGTTTCCAAGGAAATATTGCTTTAAGAGGGAGTAAACTTATAATACCCATAAAACTCCGCGACAGAGTACTTGATGCGGCACATCAAGGCCATCCTGGTATAGTTGCCATGAAGGGTCGACTCAGAACAAAGGTGTGGTGGCCAAAAATCGATAGCGATGCTGAAAAGCGTGTAAAAGCTTGTAGGGGATGCACACTTGTTTCAGCACCTAATCCACCAAATCCGATTAAGAGACGAGATCTTCCAGTTGAGCCGTGGGTTGACGTTGCGTTGGATTTTCTAGGACCTTTGCCATCTAATGATTATTTGCTAGTTCTAGTCGACTACTACAGTCGCTACAAGGAAATAAAAATTATGAGGAACATCACGGCCACAGAAACAATCAGGGTCCTTAAAGAAATATTTTCCCGAGTGGGGTACCCTGCGACACTGACTTGCGACAACGGTAACCAATTTACCAGTGAGTCTTTCAAGGCATTTTGCCAAGAGTGCGGAATTGTCATGCACAATTCAATTCCCTATTGGCCACAAATGAACGGTGAAGTCGAGCGCCAGAATAGAGATGTGCTTAAGCGTCTGAAAATTAGCCAAATAGAAAAGCAAGATTGGAAAAATGATCTCTTGGAATATCTGGTTATGTACAATAGCACACCTCACACAACGACCGGGAAAACCCCTGCTGAGCTCTTCTTCCGAAGGCAGTTCCGGGATAAAATTCCAACCGTGGCGGATATTGAACACAAAGTACTAGACTCTGACGTCAGAGATAGGGATAAAGAGAAGAAGGAAAAAGGAAGATTATATGCGGATAGGAAAAGGAAAGCAGTTGACCATGGCTTAGAAATAGGAGAAAAAGTTTATGTAAAAAACTTTATTAAAGAGAACAAACTAACATCCAACTTTAATCCGGAAGCTCATACGGTAACAGATGTAAATGGGGGAGACATAAGAGTGAGGAATGATTCAACGGGAAAAGAATACCGCAGAAATGTTATCCATCTAAAAAGGGTGGAAACTGGTGAATGGACCGTTATCAATAAAAATGCTGAGAACACAACTCAATCTGACGATAATCAAGATGATGACTGATTTACCTACATTAAACCCTTATGTGTTTTATGTGATTTTCATTATTATGTATGAGCACTGATTGGATAGTAATTAAAGTGATTACGAGTTAAGGTGTTGAATTTTATAAAATAAGGAAGAGATGTAGTATACCAGAGTCGAGGGGTGGGGGCATTCATCTGTCAACCGCCGTACCGTGCGGGCATGCTGTAGATTATACTGAGGAGTGTAAGTGTTGGTGCTAGTGTTATCGAGTATTTTACAATATCCTTAATATGTTTATTTCTACTATTGTTTCAGTCATAAAAGAATATTTTCTTGGTTCTTTCGCTAATTTCCGACGGTAGCCGTAATGCGTCCGTAACTATTTTTTTATAAATTTAATTATACTTAGAGGTATGGGTTTTTAGTTGTGGCAACAAAATAATTATTTTCAAATTCAAATTATTTATAATACAGGGTGACTGTGAGGTTGTGATCTTACCTTAATTTTCCCAACTCAGTAAATGATTAAAATTCTATTAACAAAGTGGTTTTTGAAACAATTACAGTTTAGCATTTTATTAAAATAATTATATTAATTACCTCATCGATGCCAAAATCATATTTTATTAATCATCCGATCAGAGGAGTAAGAAACTAAATATGTAGGGTGTGCGTGATCGTGAATAAAATAATTTAATTAAACATTTATTTAAAAAAATAAAAGCAATTGTCTTAACGCTTTTAAAATCTATTACGTTATATTTCTAATGGTATAGTGAGTTTTTTTATTTTGTTGCTACACGACCTTGCAGTCTCCCAGTATAAGTAATTATATCACAGTTACATGAACCAATTATTAGACTAAATGAATAACGTAATGCTGAATAATCAAACTATGAGAATGAAGGCCTTTAAGGTCAAAAAAAAGTGACGGACAAAAAAAAAATATTTTTATATGTTGACACAACTTCCTGTAAAATGAAAATGTCGTCGAAATTGACCATTTAAATTGAGAGACGCATCTTATCGCCACTTAAGGATAGCAACGTATTTTGAGATTTTTTTGAAGAAACCTTTTTTTTTTACTTATTTATTCATCGATAAAACAAATGGTTGCTTCTAAGAAGATTGTGATTTTAGTGCGTCTTAGTTCCATACGAGCCTGACAACACCAAGGATACATCAACTAAGATGTTAGATACACCAACAAAGATGTCAGTTGAATCACTAAATAAATTTGCCGCTGTGACTATCAGATTTGGTTTATATTACTAATATCTTAATTATTGTATTAATATTTTTTCAACTTAGAGAAAATCTCCTTTAGTTGCCCCTATTTTTTTTAATTGTTCCATTTGCATAATTGTTTGGCGTACAAAAACTACCCGTGTTTTGTAGAGAAGAGTTAATCAAAACAAGTTATGGAAGCATAGCTGAATAAATTACAGTTTAATAACAGAAGGAAACTTTAAAGACTACAGATAAAAAATACTTTCTCATTAAGACTTTGTAACAGAAAATTACTTTGCGAACAGTTAGAAATAAATCATAACACCTATTTATATTACAGTAATGACTTTCTCATCGATGTTTTTAATCGAAATCAGGAATATAGCTACATTTCTAACAAAAGCTTTTCAATCTTAATATTAGCAGTCGTGATACCATGAACAAGGGTTTTTCTTGTTCTTATTTCCTTGAATCAATCCGATCCATAAATTTTTCATCTTCTTTTATACTGTCAATCTTTGTGTGTCATTTTGCGCTGTAGCCTGATTTAGGGAAGTATTTGGAATAGGTTTAATTTCCGACAAAAGGCTTCAACCTTTATCGTTGTGTTTGTGTCACGCTTTTTCAATCTTGTGACATGACAATATTAGTATTTTAATAAACGTGAAGCAACGATGGCAATATCTTTATTATTACTCTATGGTAATCTTGTACTTTTGCACCTTATTATAATGCAATAAGGTGCGAAATTGAATACATCTCTTTGTAGTAGACTATACACAAGCAGATGTTTTTGTTTTTAACTTATTATGTTCTAGTATTCTAGGCAAGACAGTAATCATTACTTGCCAAAAGTGACCATATTCACAAAATAGGTTAAGCTCGGTAGGTAGCTTTAGAGAATTTATATTTAATTTTAAACCTCGTACTTAATTATTTACATAGAATTATGTCTGTACCAGATCGTTTTAATTCCAAAATATTAATAAATTCGCCAAAAAAAAAATACCTCTGTACAAACTGTAAAGGCAGTATTTTTTAAGTCTATGTTTGTGCAACTGTATTTGCCAATAATATAAGCAATATACCTTAATTCCTTACCTTAGAGATTATTTTGTATGGTACTTCACAGACACACAAGATATCACATACTGTACAAGTATGATGTTACATAAATAAAAATATTATCTGGCGTAACAATTGACTTTGAAATAATAATAATCTTCTTTATCGCCTAATCCAAAGTTGAATACAACCCGTGATCCAACGTCCATTGTTCCGTCCCTTCATTGTTAATATCCCATGAATTCAACAAATTTAATAAGACAAGCATTTCTACATTATTCCCGAAACAAAATACTTTCAGATAACAACGACACTTTATTTCTTAATCTATAAATTTTATCTCGAATCTTTATTGTGCCCATTAGACGTAAACATTAATAATAAACTTTGGTTTTAATTTGAATAAAACGCTAGAGTAATTAAAATAACGAAGGGTAATAATTATTTCTAAGAGAAAATGAATGCGCGCCTGACTGAGCACAACTTGAAGAGAGAGATTGGTCCAAGCGACCGGCAAAAGCTGGGCAACTTTACTTTACAATTTCCTTCTACATTTACACCATGAATGAAATGAAATAGTTTTATCCCGGAAAAAAGCACAATTTAAACTGAACTAAGAAACTAAACTAGAAAACCCAAACCACTATATATATAGGCGAACTACTTTATAAATTTACACACTTTCTAAAAGTTGGTTGCTATACAATGTAAAATGTTGCCTTTCGACCACGATTCATCACTTTGATGCTCAAATAATCCCATGAAGAAATTTCGACTACTACATAATGATTAAAAATAATTTACACCATTTCATGAGGTATGAATAGTTAACACTTAGAAGTAAAAAACCTACCAACATAAAATTAATAGTTTTAGGGTACCTATAAATTAGGGTGTGACTAGCATAGAGGCATTCCATCTTGGTCCTCAGGGTTGGCAACGCATTTGCAGTCTTCGGATTGCAGTCTTGTGAATGCGAATGTCTATGGGTCACAGTTTCCACTTACCATCAGGTGGCCTGTGTGCTCGTTTGCCTTCCCATACCATAAAAAAAAAGATAAACCGAAGGCGTATAGTAGTAGACATTTAATCCTTTGTGACAATCATTAAAGCTCATTTTTATAATGTGATAATAATGACACAAAAATGACGTTTGACTATAAAATCTTGTCGCTTATCCCTTATCCCGCACTTAAGGGTAGACACCTGAAGACTTGAAACAAAGGGTTTTCACTTTCCCCGTCCCTACGTCGCAGACGGAATTTCATTAAAAGAAAATAGGGGTGTAAATTAGCTTAGCTCATCAACCGTTTTAGGACAGCACTAAGTGTTTCCAGTCACAGCAGGGTTCATTAAGGTTCAGATTGCTTTGGCTAATGAATTGAAATTTATTTCATGTGTTTTCGTATTCTGTAAGGAGAATAAAAACAGGTGTTTTTGCTAAAAAAATAACAGCTTTTATTATCCTGAAATCCTCTATTTAACACGTCTACTACCTTCATTTGTGTGCGTGTTTTGTTGTTAATTACCAGAGGGCGGAATTGCTCATGGCAAAAATCAAACGTCAATAGAGTTGGAACGTTGAATTTTATCGACTTTTTCAGCTATCGATAAGTTCATTCACCATTTACATTTCTGACTTTAACATTAACCTCTTTGATAAGTACTTTATTGTAAAATGACATAAAATAATACAACCATAACTAAATAAGACTAAAATTAAATAAGACTAACTCTAAATATATAAATTAACTAAAACATTAAATCTAAGAATGGCCCCTGCGGCATTGTACCAAAGATGCTGGCAGCATTTCCCCGCTGGATGGTTAAACTTATACGTTGAGCGAGGAAACTGCCAGCTCTTCGGTCTCCCGTGACGTCAATGAGCCTCTTCGAAATTTCTTTGAAGAGGCTTCGAGCGCTAGGACCCCACGGACCAAGGGTCTCGACGCCGAATGGAATAAACATATATTCTGGGCCGAGACCATTATATTTTCCTACCTTCATGCTTTCGGCCGCTTCAGCTGCCGCACCAGCCCTATTAGAGGTCCGATGGAGATGTGATGGGGCTAGCGTGTCTACACAGGTTGCATCCCACACTAGCACCCGTCCCATATTCCACGGGACCAAGGTCATTCCGTCAGGTCTCTTGCCATCATTTCTAGAAATACCGGTCGGCTCTAAAAGAGCCGGGACCTTTATTGAGGCAAGAGACCGACGAATGATGTCGTTTAGTGCGGCGTGTCTGGAAAAGCGGCCAGCACTTCTCTGGCAAGAAAGTCCGTGATGTCCTAGCCGATCTACGTCACTTCCGCAGGGGCACCGATGTGGAGCGCAGACCGGGACCCCAAGGCGAAGGCAAACTGAAAGTCGGAGTGTGTTAGGGTCAAGGAAAGTACCAGTGCTTGGCGAGGGATGAGCTTGAAGCCAGTATCCAGCCTCCTTTGTACCGACTGCTAAAATTCTAGCACGATCCGCTGCGCAGCACTGGCTAAGAAGGGAATCAACAGTCAATTTACATACTATGTCATCCCAACACCTCTGCGATTTTAGGTTAACAGGAAAATTTTGACCGGGGCAAGCAGTTAACCACCCATTCTTTGCGTCCTCCAAGCCTGAAGTCTCATAGTTTAAAGGGAATTCCCTAAGGATTTTTCCTATGAGGCTAGAAGAGCTATGGATCGAAGAAAGAAAAGCTGGTAAAGCAATACTAGAAATTTTGCGGATCCCTATCCCACCGTACCGAATTGGGAGGGATCCTTGGGTCCAGGAATGCTCGCTTAGCTGAATATTAAGGATGGATTGCAGGTTACTTTTGATCAAAGTATCAATTTTCGACAAAAGATCTTGATGTTTCCAAAACGGACAGCAGCGAAGCACATAAGTAAATTTAGGGACAAAAAGACAGAATTTAATAACCAAAACTGCAAAATGTGGACTATAATGTCAAGAAGCCGATGGGAATGATTTTGAAATTTAGAAATAGAATTTTGAATATAATCTGAAAAACTTTCTTCAAAAATAGGTGACCCCAGGAGGCAAAGTGTTCTTTTATCTACTATTTTTATATTTGGGGCAAGTTCGTTAAATTTTTGTGTTATGTCATTGTCAGCGTTGGAAGGTTAGATTGATTAGATTAAAAGTAAATTGCATGGCAGTTAACTGTAATTTCTGCCACTAGTCTTTTTGCAACTAATTCGCGTTTGTAAAATGTGGTTAATCCAAAAAGAAAAACAATTAACAAATGGATAAATAAGTATCTTTGTCTTACTTACAACGAAAACAACTCAACAGTATACTGCTTTAAATGTAAGGTTCCCTAAAAGCAACTAAAAAAATAACGAGTAAAACACATTCACCTGAGTTTAAAGAGATAAAGAACGATCGATACTAGTTTTTATCTAGATTTGGTAATATTTCTCGTTTCAACATTCCATGGATAAAAATTGATAATCCACATTTCCGGTTATTTAAAAAAATAAAAATGACTATCATGTATTATTACAGAGAAGACGAGGAGAACGTCATTAGCACATACTTAGATTAAGATACTGTTTTATCTATAAAAATTAGTTCACAGGTGATTTGAATCCTTATGTTGGTGTTATTGAAACTTAGGTAGTTTCAAACTTGCGCTAGGTAAACATAATTTCAGTTTATTCGATAGTCGATAAAATTCAACGTTCCAACTCTATTGACGTTTGATTTTTGCCATGAGCAATTCCGCCCTCTGTTAATTACACAAACTTTTACCTTCTATCAACTCAACTCAATCTTTTCAACTCAAAGAAAATATATAATTATTGGCTTTCACTTCTGTTAAGTTATATTTTGCCAGTGTCTCATTAGTGATTTATTAGAGAAATAAATCCTTGGATATCACACGCGTGGACAATTTCATTGTTCGGTAAAATAATATTTTCTCTTGTGGACTAAACTTTGACTTTGGCTTAGTTCGAAGCACTTCTGTCAAGTCGGAAATATACTTAAGAAATAATTTCATGTTTCGTAGGTGACAACTTACGGCAATGTTTTACCGAGATTACTTTGTCACGTCCTGGGTTGACGATCTCTTCAACTTTTAAGTCTTTATCAACACTAAGACGCCACGGTTACTTAAAATAAAGCAACTTCAAAGAACGTCTCCTCTATGAAATCCTGACGTCGTTAAAGCATATCTAAAGTATCGTCTTACGACTTTTTAGCTTCACGCTTTGAAAGGTGCGTGACATGAATCCCAATAGGTACATAATGTACCTTAAAGATAGGAGCCCAATTATTATATAGGGATTATTTTGGTACGTCTTTTTAGGATTCCGTGCCTAAAGGGAGCCCAACGGGACCCTATTTATATACCTCCGCTGTCTGTCCGTCCGTCTGTCCTTACTTTTAACAGTTGTATCTTTTGAACCGTAATAGATAGCGTTTTTTTTTATTTCAGAATATGTTGTTACAGCGGATTTACTTTAAAATATAACAATATAAATAAAAAGACTCAAAAGATTGCTTTTTAAAAACACCCCTATATTTAGTGACAGATTGTGTAAATTGTGTTATTATTATATTTTGTTTTTTTTTTGTTGTTAAATGTATTATTTTATTATTTTGATAAATGAAGTAACTAATTTAAGTTCCACATTCAGACACAAAGTAATTTGTTAATAGATTAAATAATTAAAAAAAAGAAGAAAAAAAGTGAAATTCATTTCACATTTAATTTCAATGAAATGAAATTAAATATAGTGAAATAATAAAAAGGAACCCAATACAAAAAAACCTTTTTTTTCAACATATTTTTATTTTTGTTGAAATGTAAAAAAGGTAAAAACATACAAGGTTCACATTTGGTATACAAACCCTGAAGAAAAACAACGAATACTAAAAATTGCTCAAGTGTGATTTGGACTTGCACTGATTCGATTCAAAATTGAATTTAAGTTAGAATAAGTATATAAATACCTGCTCGGCGGTGGTACGGAATCCTCGGGGCGCGAGTTCAACTCGCACTTAACCGATATTGTTAGTACCTAAGTAAAGAGAAGAAAATTGTATGATGTTACGTTATAATGACAAGAGGGAAAAATAATGGGCAATGTTTTCGGAAATGGGCAAAGTTCACATTTATTACCCGACTGTGTCAAAGCCCAATAGGGGAGTTAAGTGTTTAACCTGTATAAATGCCCGACTCTATGTCCTCTCGTAACTACTAAACGGATAAACTGATTTTAATAATTTATACGGGGTTAGATTCGTCTTGACCACTAGAGCTTCATTGGCTTTATTTAAAATATTTAAATGTGAAATTGGCGATATAAAACATATATGCATGATAAGCAGAGGTCGGAATAGGCAGTGCCTATTTGCCTAAACTTCGCGGGAGGACGTAACTAAGATTGGTTACAACCACCGAAAATAATATTTTATTTTTATTGAATGCGGGATTTCCAGGTATTTTTTAATACATAAATGTGGAAATTTATACTAAAACTCAATATCACATGTTAATAACATTTATTGTATACAATTTTACATGATCATCAATAACAAAAACAACTTTCAATCTGAATCATCAATATGATAATTACAATCATTATTGCTACTATTAATATTATTTAATACGAAATACTTTGTTAGTTTATTTACATTAAAAATAAATCAGAATATGTCATTTAATAATGTAAAATTTTAACATGTGATATTGAGTTTTAGTATGAACTTCCACATTTATGTATTCTTAAACACCCGAAAATCTCGCATTCAATAATAAAAAAACATTATTTTCGGTGGTTGTAACCACTCTCAGTTACGTCCTCCCGCGAAGTTTAGGCAATTAGGCACTGCCTATTCCGACCTCTGATGATAAGTAACATTAGTTTGACGACATTATTCACACAGCAGTTGGGTATTTTTAAAGCTTGCTTTTCGTTAGGCTTGTTTTAAAGACGTTTTCGGGTCCTAACCTTGTAATTGTCTTAATTACGGTAACATATTAAATGTTTTGAAAAACTTTTGTCTACTGTTTTGTTTGTCCGAATTTTCATTTGTACCCGAAAAACATTTATCTTAGAACCTATTTACTTTTCAAACTGTCTAACGAGCGAGATATACACAGGGAGCCTGTAGGTAAGATAAATGTTATAACAATCCTGGAAGCTTTCAGAGAAAAATGATTTCCGGGCAAATGAAAATTTTGACAAACAAAACAGTAGACAAAAGTTTTTTGAACTTAATATAAGAAACCTTTAATTACGTATTAATTATAAATAAAAACGTTTTGATAACTATATTTTAGTTTTTTACAAGTTGAACAAATGTTATTTATAGCTTTTCCATTGAAAGGCCTTTTTAGCGTCAAAAGCGGAGCATTATTTTAGAGCAAATACCTGAAAAGGACTTTATATTCATATCTCTAAAAATGGAATTCGCAACCCGTTTTAATTTCATTTTATCATTGCAGCAGAGCCTTGTACAAATTGACACTCAAAGCTTCCATTTCGAAGAGAATTTGATAAATAATCTTGAATGTTTACTTTGAACGAAATCGGTTTTCTGCGTCAATATTTAAACGATATCATTTTAAAAGGGTTTTAAACCAAACCCATTGGGTTTCATTTACTTAAAAACCAAAACATACTGGTAACAGTAAATAATGCGAAATGCGAAATAAGTATGCGATAGTTTGAATGATTTCCACGAGTATAAATCGTGTAATTTGTATGTATAGCGTGATATTCGACGGCGCGCTGGCCTAGTTGGTAGTGACCCTGCCTACGAAGCTAGCGGTCCTGGGTTCAAATCCCGGTAAGGGCAGATATTTGTGTGATGAGCGCGAATATTTGTTCCTGAGTCATGGATGTTTACTATGTATTTAAGTATATATTTCTCTATATAAGTATTTGTATCGTTGTCTAGTACCCATAATACAAGCCTAGAGCTTAAATTGGGACTAGGTCAATTGGTGTGACATTGTCCCCTGATATTTATTTATTTATTATTTATTATTTCAGCCGCAAACTCGACTTTACTCTGATCCTCCCTTTTCGAGTATCTATGAGAATTTTAAATGATCGATGTCTTCTTGCGGACCAGGAACAAGCAAGGGTTAACCATGTTAAAGTCCTGAGTACTGAAAGAATCATTTTGTACACACAATACACAGTTTAGAGTGTTTGTTTCTGTGTATTTGTGTGTGTGTCTGTGTAAGTACAGTAACGGCCAATAATATCTCACCTTGGCACTAACATCTCATACGATTACTTACTCGTACAAATATGACTTACCAAACATTACATTACATTAAATCACGCCTGTTTCCCAGAGGGATAGGCAGAGACTACTTTTTTCCACTTGCTACGATCTTGACAAATTTATTTCGCTTCTTCAACATTCAAACATCGAATCATGCACGCACGTCGGTTTCGGGAACTTAGGATTCGGCCCTTTTCCAGTATTTCACCGATTTGATTCGAAAAAGTACTTACCAAAATTGACAACTAATCAAGAACTACATAGTATAAATAATTTTGAGTATCGTCTCTTTAAATATTTTCAACGATGTGTAACTTAGATACCTGTTGTTAGTTTTTATCACGTCAGGACTTGACTGTATGTCTAATACCTATCTCTCAACTTAAGTTATTTTAGTATCTTAAAACGAACTACTAACACTGGCGCAACAAAGTGCCTTCTACTGTTATCCTGATCTTCCGACGATCAGCAACTAATGATCCTTACCGAAAGCATTCTTGCTGTTGCCTTCGCTATAGAAGTAAAGGCAGGCGTCTTTGAGCACGCAGTATCGCTTGGCCCAGGACTTCCACTTCGAACCCAGCTTCATCAGGTACCCAAAGCAGTCTGGACGGGGTATCGAGGATGGGGGCAACTTCATGTTCCTCATTGTCACTTCTAGCCAGCCGTCACGCTTCTTCTTCTAGTAAAGGCAGGCCATTCATAGCCACTGTTTTGAAAGTTTTAAATATAAAATAGTTATTTCTCAAAAATGACCGGAAAAGTTGACATTACTAACTCCATACTGAGACGCGAAGTACATAGCTTTTACAGACAGTTCCCAAATTAAAAAAAAAAATACATTGCATGCTCGCTACACAAGCCCGCAATGTTGCATACAAATTCCATTGTTATCTAGTTTGTAACTTTTAAAAAAGTGAAAACAGCTATAATAAAATGAGGGCACAAGTCTTATACATCCATATTTTATTCGAAACTTACCTTTTTTATCTGTGACTGGAATAGCTTGAGTTTTTTTTTCTAAAAAAAGCTTGGGTTTTCCTTGTCATAAACATAACTTAAAGGCGGTAAAGAGTGATGTTATTTCACGTAAGTTTCTGTTTATTTGCGTATTTTATCTTGCGATTTTTGAGAAAATCACTATATATGCCTCGACAGGAACGGCAATTGCCTGCTTCACTGCCTAGGCAATAATGTATTATTTCCGTTTAGTTGAATGTACGTAAGTATAATTAAAGCCACACGGTGAGTTATTAATTTTGCTACTAGCAAAAGTTATAAAAGTAATAAGTTGTGCAGGGAAAGTGCGAGAAGTTTCGTAGATAAGTAACGAAGAGATCTGAAACTTGCTGCCGACTGCAGCATGCGAGTAATAACTTGTACGCTCCAGTTAATCATGATATTCATGTTGGAATAATTAACTAAAACTCCGCATAGGATACGGAAACTTAAGGAATTTAATATGAAAAAAAAATGAATTTGATAATTTGAGCGAACAAGGACGTACGTTTAGTTACAATAATATAAGAACATAATAAGGATGTATAGTCAACCACGAAAGACCTTTACCAATTTTGGTTTTAATGTCAACAAATAGAGTCAAACTGTATTATTATTATCACCAATTATTCCAAATTTCAAAAAAAATCTCTGACGCATTTTTAACATTAGACTAGGAGTAAGACTTCATAAGTCCCAGTGAGTGTCAAAATGCTAAAATGAATAATTTTATTACATAAAATGGACTACCTATATTTTCGAAGTTATACATATATATGAAATATGATTAAAACGTATAATAAATTTGACGACGCGCTGGCCTAGATGGTAGTGACCCTGCCTACGAAGCTAAAATAAGCTATTATTTGTTTCTGAGTCATGGATGTTTTCTATGTATTTAAGTTTATGTTTCTCTTTATAAGTATGTATATCGTTGTCTAGTACCCATAGTACAAGCCTAGAGCTTAGTTTGGAACTAGGTCAATTGGTGTGAGATTGTCCCCTGATATTATATTATGATATTGAAATAATGTTCAATTACACAAAAATGTTCAGTTAAATACTACGTAATTTCCCGATGCATCAATTTTCGAATATACGGAATCCGGATACGTTAATTTTTAACTTGTTGATCACCGCTTTATCCTTGACATAGAGAACTGCAACTTCACATAGATTTTAGACATAAGTACTTAACCGTGACTTTTACTGCAATTTGTTTTTT
The DNA here is from genome assembly GCA_927399475.2 of Acleris emargana. NCBI lineage: Eukaryota > Metazoa > Arthropoda > Insecta > Lepidoptera > Tortricidae > Acleris > Acleris emargana. The sequence goes on from OV656851.1 coordinate 9,742,792, forward strand.
TCTCATACAAACGTGAACCACCCTTATTTTCATGGACACCTGTCATCGGAACAATGGAAGTTTAGCAGGTAAACACTCCATTCAAACAAGCTCTCAACTTGTACTTAGCTCGTAATAGAATTTTAAAAAGTTATCAGCACGTTTCCAGTTCGCTGATGAAACGGATAATATCTCCATTTCATTTGCGAGCTTCAATGCGGGGAACAGCGAGCCAGCGCGGAAATCATCAAATTATGCGATGGAATAGAAAATGTCTGGTTTTTGTTCCATATATTTCGTATTCCAGAAGATAAAAAATATTAGAAAGGGCTCAATGATAGTACAAACAATGCGCGAGATTGGCTGAATTATTGTTATAATACCTAAGTGATAAGGTCTTAAATAACACTTCAGATTTAGAATTAGTACTATGTCTTTTCTTTCTAGTGATTACGTAGTAAATATAATGTGCTGATATTAATTAACAAACGAAAAGGACAGGTACGCAGTGTTAGGAAAAATTAAACTGCTACGGCTACTAGAGCAAACATTTAACTATAATAGACAATTTGATTAATATAATCATACAATGGCAAAAAGTTTATTACTTAACTACTTAACACGTAACGTAAAAAATAGTAATCACTGTTATTAGCTATGGTTATTATTTTTCACTTTACTTGTTTTTACTATACTTGTAATTTGGGCACACTAGACGTGTCAACGGCGCCGAATATATTACTAGTTAGATTATGGTTTTCACAAAAAATATCACATCAATGTTCATTCTCAATGTATTTGATTGAAAATATTATTGCGTAACTAGGGTATAAAGTGGCATTTTTCAGGTTAAGAGGTTTGTGAGGTTAAGATCCTCAGTAGCCTCTCTCCTCTCAATCAAAGTCAAAAACTCGTTATTTTCTCGGTTGTAATTACCTCAGCCCTTATACTTTGTACTCTAAAGCGTCTATTATACACTGTGCAATTTTCAAGCTCCTAAATTTATTTTATTACAAATTATAAAAGATTAACGAGGCAGTTCACTAATTTGACCCTCTCGAGGAGGTAAATGGAACGATTTACTAAGGGTTGGTGCTGACGAAACTAGACGATTGTGCCCTTGCAATAAGAGTTTTTATTAAAAAACAGGTTAACAGACAATTCCTAAGTTTTACTTTCTTAAATCCAACTACACCGCGAACACAGGGAGGAAAGAACGCTTAGTTGAATGTAAATTAATATCTAACAGGGATCTTAGAAATCAGATGTAGTGTTATTTCCAATATAAGGAACTTCAAAAAGATGAAGAGGAAACGAAAATGCTGCCCAAAAGATATCTCTAATATATAAAATCCTCGTGTCACGGTGTTTGTAATTAAACTCCTCCGAAATGGCTTGCCCGATTTTCGTGTGCATATCGGTTAGGTCTGCGAATCGGACAACATCAATTTTTCATCCCCCTAAATGTTAAGGGTGGTCTACCCCTAAATTTTATATACATGGCAAAACAACGTTTGCCGGGTCAGCTAGTTATGTTCTAAATTAAAAAGTGAAACAAAAATACCTTTTATTCTGGTAGTTTTCTTGAGTGTCTTTTGTTTTGTTTATTTCCTCAATTTATTCCCTCACGACGATGATGAAAACCGAGTACCTATATTAAAATTCCTAAGTGAAAAGCCAGTTACATACAGCACCGTAAAATTAATAATAGTTTGAATTAGAAAATTTTAAATAAATCTTCATAAAGACTTGAGAAGATGATTCAGGAAGAGTATTCCTAAAAAATATTTATTACAAGATCGTCTTTATTTAAGCAGTAAACTCAAGCGTTTCTATTCTCTAGCCCCAGTTCAAAACTCTTACAGCTAAATGTTGACGAAAATATTTAACGTTTAGTGTGAAATTAATTAATCAGTCAGCGATCCTCTCGTTCCCGAGAACAGGCGGTAAACTAATTAGGTCTCCAAGTTGTCTTTATTTTATTTCAAGGCGAGGAACATCGTTATGTGAAACGCTTCCTATTTTACGCACCAATTGGGTTATGGTAAGATTTTTATTAATATTTTACGTGTTAGGTTTATAAAAAAGTGACACACAGTAAAAATATTATCACTTTTATATTTTTATAGGTACCTACAATATCTATATTATTATGGTATGTATGTTTGTAAGTATGGAAACTCTTTAAAGCAGAAAAATATTAATATTAAACTAACGTACAAACGTGGAAGTTATCCCTAAATGGGATCTCCTCCAGGGAACCCTGAAGTAAGTATATAAGTAAGGACAATACATGGTGTTATCATTACTAGTCTTGAAAACCTCTCTCAAACATCTACAAACCAAGCAAACAATCTTAAAAAGTTTAAATCCAGCCAATTAGGAGTCTGACTTGCGCACATGAAGGGTTTCGAACCACGCGGTAAAAAAACGATTATGTATGGGGACTCACTTTTTTAACATGTTTTATCTTTTTATTGTATGTTCTTATAGCGGCTATAGTAAATACACACTGTGTAAATTTCAAGTTTCTAGATATGGATATGGATACGGTTCATAAGATACAGCCCGCTGACACACTTAACATTTAATTAACGAGGTGTTTTCAGAGCATTATCAAAGTAACACTTAGGCCATGGCAATAAAGTTCAAAATAATAGTCATGACGTCTGTGAGATGTATAACACGGCAGTTAAAGGTTAAAAAAAATGCATAGGCGTCTTGATTCCATACGAGCCTAACAAGACGTTAGATACGTCAACTAAGATGTAAGTTGAATCACTAAAGAACTTGCTGTTGTTATTATTAGCTTTAGTTGCTATAAGTAATGTCCCGTGTGGTTGCCGGGTTAGAATAGTGCCACTCCATGTCTTCCCGTGGAAGTCGTAAAAGGCGACTAAGGGAATAAAGGCTTGTAGTACTGTTAGGCGATGGGCTTGCCACCTGTCACTAATACACTGGGAAACATCTTAGCCTACTTGTGCAAAATGTGGTTACAGAATTATCAAGTAGTTTTAAGACTTGTTGGTAATTCTTTAGCTCTGCCTACCCCATGCCCCTCTGGGAATGAAGGCGTGAGTTTATGTATGTATGTATGTATGTAAGTAATGTCATAACTATTGTATTAATTTTTTGTCAACTAAGACAAAATCTCTCTTGGTTGGCTCTCATTTTTTTGAGTGTAGACAGACAGACGGACGGCGGAAGCTTCGTATTAGGGTCCGGTTGGCATCCTTAAAGTAGTACCCTAAAAAGTAAAATCTGTCTAGCGACTAGTAGGATTCAACCTTATAAGTTTTGTATTATTGTCTATGTGTGCGCAAATAGAGAACGTGAACGTGTAAGTACACTTTCTTGACCTTCCATTTTTCGGGTTCCGTACCAAAATGGTAAAAAACGAAGCCTTACGGTGAGACTTCGTTGTCTGTCTGTCTGTCACAGTTTTCTCAATAACTACAAATGCTATTAACTTGAAGTTTGGCATAGTTGTACAACTTGCTCGCCAGCATTTGTTAATAAGTAGTAAAAAAATAAAATTAAAAGGGGTCTAGAATGGGGGTTGAAAAATGAAAGTGGTTTGATTAATGCAAATGGGGTGTCATGTGAAAGGGCTCAATCTGCACATTTCAAAAACTTTTTTTTTTGTGATGTACTTTTTTATTTAAAGCCAAAAACTTACATAAATGACCGTTATCCGAAGTTTATTAATCAAATAGAAATAGTTCTGACGTAACTATAGATAATTATTTAGATTTTACGTAAAAAATAAAATGTAGTGTTCATTATTTACAGTTTTTGAGATAAAATGGCGTAGAAAATAAAGTTCATAACAGAATTAGTATTTTCTGTTGCGGTTACCAAGCAATATTATCTTAAATTCGGAACCCTTGGAGCGCGAATTCGACTCGCACTTGACCGGTTTTTACAATTGGTTATTTAGTACAAAAAAAACTCACGGTTTTTACATTTGAATTCGAAAGAATAGGTTATTTTAATAGACCAATTTCATTAATTTTATTTTAATATCTTTATTTATTTACCAGACATTTTTGGATGATATGGTTATTTTAAATTTGGTTTGGCATTTTTTAATAAATTACAACAATTAAATAATATTCTAATAATAAAAAGTGATTGGAATAGTGTATCAAAACATACTATTTCAAGCTGTTTTCGCCTAACCCGTAAGATACACCAAGGAGGGCTTCATTCCGAAAACTAAAGTCAAATAAAGATTAAATATACTTTTGTCGAAATATCCAAAATTAATAAATACTTCAATAACTGTATGAAATACTTCAGAATGGCGTTAAAACCCTATTCCTCGGTTTCGAATTAGAGTAACGTTATGAATGGTCAAGAATAAGGCGGCAGTTTTAAGCTATTAAATAGGTTCATGAAGTATATTCTAAGAAGGTAAAACTCATTGCCCTACTTACAGTCCCGTAAAGACTACAACCGAATAGCAAAGACAATAAACTCTTCCCTAGTTTACTGCCCCCCAAGTAGGTAAAAACAAATGCTACAAACTAGAGCAATTATTGCAGGCTTGGGAGTTTGGTCATTTCCATTTCAGATTGAGCTCCATTGGAGGGAACTTTCGCAACGACCGCCTTGATTCATTCGAAGACATAACACACTAACTCCTTGCAGTAAAACAAGCTTTACACTAAGGCTATGTATACTTAATTACACAGGGAACACCCATGACATCACAAAAATATTAGCCCATATTTTACCAGGAATCGAACATAGAACAGTTTTTTTCGTCGGTTTCACTACCAACTTGGCTAAACTTTGCTTATTAAAAATTAATTAAAAGATAATTGTTAGGCTGAAGCTAGACGAGCGTATTTTTTGAGTGGTGAGTCGCGTAATTTCTGCTCCTCCATTAATCATACTACTACTACTACTATGAAATGAATGGAGGATCAGAAATTACGCGACTCAAAACTCAAAAAATTCGCTCGTCTGGCTTCAGCCTAACAATTATCTTTTAATTAATTTTTAATAAGCAAAGTTTAGCCAAGTTGGTAGTGAAACCGACGAAAAAAACTGTTCTATGTTCGATTCCTGGTAAAATATGGGCTAATATTTTTGTGATGTCATGGGTGTTCCCTGTGTAATTAAGTATACATTGCGTTGAATAAATGTGTAAATCGTTGTCTACTACATATATTAGTCTAGAGCTTAGTATAGAAAAAGGTCAATTTATGTAAGATTATGTACCTTTACCTATATTTAATGACAAAACAACTTATAAAAGTCAAACTTGTTTTGCTGACTTTACTCATAAGCTGCTGCTGATCGAGACCATCTCACTAGAATTTTTATTTTTATTTATTTAGTTTTATTATGGACCTTATTACGATGCAATAAGCTGAAAAAGTGAATACATCTCTTTGTAGTTTACGAGACTCTTAACCCATTCATTGCCGACGCCTCATATTTTTACTCATCACGCAGTGCCGCCGCCTTCCACGCGACGACGCGAATTCGCGTCCGCGGCATTACGTTAACATTTCATGGACGCGAGTTCGCGTCCGCGGCATTAGGTTATTCGGGATAAGTTATTTTAAATAAGTTTTATCTAGCAAAAACTATTTTTTCTAAATTACAAATGCATTGAATCCGAAAACCAGCAACAGTATAATATTATATTATCCTTCATAAATAAAGTAAAATTTTGGTATCAGCATTTAAGTACAGTTGTTTTCTAGCAAAAAAAAAACAAATAACTCGAGGGACGTGAAATCGCGTCCTCGGCATTACGATTACACATACATCGGACGTGAATTCGCGTCTTCGGCATCCGAGATAAGAATTATGAAAATTACAAATGCACTGAATCCGAAAACCAGCAACAGTATAATATTACATACATACATACATACATACCGTCACGCCTTCATTCCCAGAGTGGGGTAGACAGAGGTACAGAATTACCAACAACTCCAAAAACTTGTTGATAACTCTGTAACCACAATTTGCACATTTAGGCTAAGATGTTTAACAGCGCTTTATTTATTTATTTATTTATTTATTTATTTCACATATACATCTATCATTACAGGTCAGCCCAATGCGATAGTGTAGCAAGTATTTAGCACCGGTTGTATTTAAATTAACATTACGAGCAGGAACATTACATTAAGAGCATAATATAAATAAAGTAACATTTGTAAATTCATTCAACGAACAATAGAAGACGTCAATTCTAGTGGCTACCTGGTTGAGCGTGCGCAGCGCCCGGGTCCAGGGAGCCTCGCGCAACAGTTGGGTGCGCGCGCGCGGCTCGGCCAGTAGCCGCGGCAGGCGCCGGCGCCACACGTACCGCTCCGGCACGCACAGGCTTACCCTTGCCAATACACCTGGGTTATTGACCCTTCCCCGCAGTAATTTAAATATATATAAGGCGAGGGTTAATTCTCTTCTAACTTCTAACCGATTATAGCCTACCATTCCCAACACAAATAACGTTGGGTACATAAGCGGATAAAAGGGATACACGCCATACAATTTAAAATATAAAAAACGGACAAATTTATTTTGGATTCGCTCCAACATAAGCTTATATTTCGCTTCGTACGGGCTCCAAATACTTGAGTTAAACTCCAAATGACTTCTAACAAGTGATTCATATAGTGCGCATATGGCGCGTATGTTCGAAAAGCCACGCGCTTGCCGCATTACAAAGCCTAAGGTTCTGTATGCTTTTTTACATATCATTGAAACATGATTTTTAAATGATAGCTCGGCGGTAAGAAGAACCCCCAAGTCTCGTACCTCTGTAAGGCGTTCCATCACTTCCCCTCCTACTGCATATCGGTGGTGTAACGGACTGCAGGTCCGGGTAAAGGATATTGATGAGCATTTTGAGACATTAAAATAAAGTTTATTATCTTGACTCCATTGAAAGACCCGACAAATATCTTCCTGCAGTTTGTGACAGTCCGTCATATCCTTAATTTCCCGTACAAGCTTTAAATCATCGGCGAAAAGTAAACATTGTGAATTTTTCACAACTTCTGGAAGATCATTGATCATTAATACAAATTCTAATGGACCTAAATTGCTACCCTGACTGACCCCAGATCTCGTGTAGTACGGCTCCGATCTATGACCATTACAATCTACATATTGTCGCCTACTCCTCATATAGCTGGCAAAAAATGCAAGCATGTGCGATGTGCACCCAGCGTCAGCCAGCTTTTTCAGTAAGATGTCATTATCCACCACATCAAAGGCTTTTTTAAAATCGAAATAAATGACATCTACCTGGCCGCCAGCATCCACTGTTGGTATCACTTGAGTCATGAGGTGTAGCAGGTTCCCCGATGTGCTATGTCCTGCACGGAAGCCGTGCTGAGCATCAGATAACTGGGAATTCACCTGTGCTTGCAGAGATCGCTCAATTGCAGATTCGAAGACCTTTGCAGGTGCACACAGGACTGCTACCGGCCTATAGTTACTTACATTCGGTCCACCAATACCTTTCGGAACCGGAACCACACGTGTCAATTTCCACTGGTCGGGAAAGTTTGCAGTTTTTAAGGACATGTTAAATATATGACACAACGGTTCAGCTAGGGCCGAACGACAGTCCTTAAAAATAAATGGTGGGATACCGTCTGGCCCTACAGAGCGTTTAGGTGGGAGTCGCACCAGTGCCCGAAGAACTTCTGCGAGCTCGAGCTGGTGGATGTGAACAAACGCGCTGTTCGCCGCCGCTGCCGCGCTCGCTGCAGTTACGTTCAGTTCAGCCGGTATTGGGTTGTAAACGGAATAGAAGAATTTCGCAAACTCATCTGCGGATTCCTTCGGAGACAATACACGTCCGTCCTCCATTAATTTATTTTTGCTGCTAGTATTTCTTTTCCGTTTTATAAAACTCCAAAAAGATTTTGGATCTTTTGCCATGTTATGTTGCATTTGGTTTTGGTATAAATCATGGGCAGTAGAAATAGCCACTTTTAACTCCATTCTGCAATGTGAAAACGAACTGTAATCGTCCTTAGATTTACTCTTTTTATACTGTTTATGCAATAAGTGTTTAATTTTAATAGTGTGAATTATTTCAGCCGTGTACCATTCCGGATATGAGTACTGAAATGTCATTAAGTTCCGTTTCTTAATAGGGACACAACTGTTAAACACTGTATAAAGTATACTGTAAAAACAATTTACTGCCTCGTCAGGGCTATTTAAGTCATAAAGAGCTGACCAGTCTATATGTGCAAGTGAGTTGTAAAGAAGATTAAAGTCCGCTTTAGCAAAATTCCATTGATTAAGTGGTAAACCTGTTTGGCTAAAATCGTTAGGTAATAGGTTTGGCGCAATACTCACTGCAGCGAGATAATCCGCGCCAACGCGCACCGCGAGCGGCGGGTGGTACGGGTCCACGGGCAGCACGCCCTCGTCCGCCGCTCGCACCGTTACCGGCCCGCGCACTCCGGCACCGCTCAACACTAAATCCAGTTGCCTACCACTACAATTCGGTATTCCATTTTTCTGAATGAATTCACAATATGTCACAAAATAATCATAATATACACGTACATTTTCATTACAAGAAAATAAATTAAAATCACCAAGCACAATTAATTTTCCACTATACTTTACACAAAAACCTTCTAACAAGTTAAACATTAGCATATACTCGCTCTCATTTGTTTTCGGCGGAATATATAACACAAAGCAAGCAAATATAAACTTATTATTTAAATATATTGTTGCACCAATAAGTTCGAACGCATGGGCGTTTAGATTTATACTATCGCACTTCACCTGACGTAACTCGAACCGCGGTGTGGCCACTAAAAGCGCGCCTCCTTGTTTACGACCATCCGCTCTATCACAACGTAATATTTGATAACCTGGCGGTACCAGTTCAGTATCGTAAATAGAAGCATTACAACCACTTTCTGGTATTGCGAATAATTCCGATGAAGACGATTGTAGAAAGGCTAGAAATTCGGTGGTTTTTGTCCTGAGACCTCTCACGTTTTGATATAGAATTTCTATAGATTTACTTTCTCTCGGTTTTTGACGAGTTTAGTGACAGGTTGCAAGCCCATCGCCTAACAGTACTATAAGCCCTTATTCCCTTAGTCGCCTCGTACGACATCCACGGGAAGACATGGAGTGGCACTATTCTACCCCGGCAACCATACGGGGGCGGGGGGGAGTATAATATTATCCTTCATAAATAAAGTAACATTTTGGTATCAGCATTTAAGTACAGTTGTTTTCTAGCAAAAAAAAACAAATAACTCGAGGGACGTGAAATCGCGTCCTCGGCATTACGATTACACATACATGGGACGTGAATTCGCGTCTTCGGCAATGAATGGGTTAAACCTTATACGACTTAAAGCCTTTGTTTTGTCGTGCTAAGTGCTTAAATTATAGGTAGTAATCGTGCTAATGTTAGGTTACTGGTAAAAATAGTTTACTGTGAATTCTCGAATCGACTGCAGCAAAACTCGTTAGTGCAAGTAAAACCTATTCAGAGTCCTGATAGATTCACTAATACGTCTTTTTAAGCAGTTCTCTAAGATACGAGTATTACACAGTATCTGTTAGTTTGGGGTCGGAAACATTAGTAAAATATTTCTTTAAAACTACGCTAAGACTTGAAATTTAGGTAGGTACGCAATAAACTGAAAAAAACATACTTTTGAAACTTATCCATTTATAAATTAAAAAAATAAAAAATAAAAATAAAAATAAATATCAGGGGACAATCTCACACCAATTGACCTAGTCCCAAACTAAGCTCTAGGCTTGTACTATGGGTACTAGACAACGATATAAATACTTATACAGAGAAATATATACTTAAATACATAGAAAACATCCATGACTCAGGAACAAATATTCGCGCTCATCACACAAATATCTGCCCTTACCGGGATTTGAACCCAGGACCGCTCGCTTCGTAGGCAGGGTCACTACCAACTAGGCCAGCACGTCGTCAAAAGTAGGATACTCTTTAGGGTTCCGAAGTCAAACAAGGAATCCTTATAGTTTCTCCATGTCCGTCTACGGTTTACTGTTGGATCGCATAAACTTTTTCTCTCTATACCTACTCTAATCTTTACGCATAAAATCGTTTGGCCGAAAACTGTTTGTATGTACAATAGAAACGGTTTTATTTTAATTATTATACAAAAACTAACCTACCCTTCCCTAACCCAATGTACGCAATAGACATTCATTTAATTCTGCAAAGTCAGCCTAAAAGGATGTCATGCGAAAAAAAATTAGTGGATAGATAAATTATGCCTAAAAAAATTATGAGTTCCAAAGGGATCCCTCTGTCTGCCCGTCAGTCCGTCTATCCGCTGTCTAGCTCAGAGACTCTTGTAGTACTACAAAGCAGTAAATTGGCATAGTCATTTTTTTTAAATAACGAGATACTGGGATATAAAGGCAGCTAATGTTTAAAATTTATACTTTAAATATAAAATTCAATAATGTATTTTTTTGAGATAATTTCGTGTTTAAAACTCTACATTGAGCATGGATCGACATGTTTTTGCCCGGTTTTTGTTTTGTGGCTTTCATATTTGACTTTGTAAGATGTAAGAAGAAAGCTTGACATTACGAGTAAGGAAATGTTCGGTGGATAAATAACTCTCTGGTAGAATGCTGACTTTAGTAACCTTGTAGAAATATTATGTCAAGGCGACACATATAACTAAGCGACAAAATGTTTGACGGACAAATGCAAAATAGGGTACTGTACTTATACTAATTTACGTCTTTTTTTTTATTTATTTTTTATGGCATATGAAGGCAATCGAGCACACAGGCCACCTGATGGTAAGTGGAAACTGTGACCCATAGACATTCGCATTCACAAGACTGCAAATGCACTGAGCTTAATGCTGCAGTCGATTCTTAAGCTTGACAATCTTAGATTTCTGTTAATTCCTAACGGATTCTGTCATCAAATACGTCGACTTTTATCAGAAAGAATAATTTTTCTTATGAATTTTCACTTACCTATAACTTTTTTCCTAATAAACCGACATCATTTTTTTTTTGTCGGTTGATAAAAGAACAGGCTGTCGAAACTTCAAATTCAAAGTTTTAAATTGCTTTTCGTTCATTTAAAATTACCTACTTTTCGGCCATTGCTGTATTTAACTGAATAATCCAAGGCATTTGACATTCAAATGAAGATCGAAGGCTTTTATTCAAATTCCACTAAATGTAGCTAAAGATAAATTAACTTTGTTGTCCATTAGAAAATCAGAAATTACTTTAAACATAAATTTGAAACTTGTAAAACAAAAGCAGCAAATTATGTGTTTAACTACAATTAATTGAAAACATAACCTAACTTTTAAATAGGTTTCTATCATAAATTATCAATGATTTTGAATTTGTTTTGTGTAAATAATCCTCATTTCAATTCTTGATAGCATAATTCAATTGAGTGCCCCATGCAAATAGAGTGCTTGCAGATGATATCGGAAAAGTCTTTAAGCTAAAGAACATTGAGCCTCTGCCATTTCTAGAATTAACACAAAGGCAATCGTAGAATAAATTGAACGAGTTTGAAATTAAAGATCGAACTTTGATATAAAATCGATTTGTGCTCCAAAGTTCCAAAGCAGGCTTTATGATTGAAATGTTCAGGTGCTTGAAATAAGATTCCGACTCATTACAAACTGATCTTTAACAACTGAGAAATACAAGAAAGTTTTTTATTGGAACGATAGTTACAAGTTACAAATATAGTTGCCGGGTTAGAATAGTGCTACTCCATGTCTTCCCGTGGATGTCGTGAGAGGCGAATAAGGGAATAAAGGCTTGTACCGGCGATGGGCTTGCAACCTGTCACTAATATACACATAGTGAACAACTTAGCCTAATTGGGATAGACCAAAAAAAAAACTTCGAAAGAATTGGTAATTTTAAGAAACCAATTTCATTAATTTTGTATTTGACCCAATAGTTTTGTTTTGTTATATTTATTTATTTTGCAGACATTTTATGGATGACATAATTATTTTAAATTTGGGATGGCATTTTCTAATAAATTATAACCATTTAATGATATCTAATGATGAAAAGTGATTGTAATAGTGTAATAAAACATACTATTTTAAGCAGTTTTCGCCTAACCCTTAAAATACACCTAGGAGGGCTTCAAGCCAAAAACGAAAGTCAAACAATGGTCAAATATGCTTTTGTCGAAATAGATTAATATTTTAAAAACTTAATAATGCAGAACGGATTTCAAACCCTATTCCTCGAAACGGTTTTGAAATTAGAGTAATTTAAATATATGAACAATCCCAATTGTGCAAAATTAGGTTACAGAATCATCAACAAGTTTTTAGAGTTGTTGGTAATTCTGTAGCTCTGCCTACCCCACTCTGGGAACGAAGGCGTGAGTTTATGTATGTATGAGTGTAGGTAGTATTTAACATCAGTGGAGTTTGTTTGTATCAGACTGTTAGAATAACATTAAATAACGCTATTTTTGCATATTGAATATTTGGGGGAAATCTCACACAAATAAACCTAGTCCCTAGTCATAGATGGCAACGTATTTGCAGTCTCAGGATTGCAGTCTTGAGAATGCAAATGTCGATTGGTCTCAGATATCTCTAAATATCAGGTGGTCTAGTGTTCTCGTGTGCCTCTTCTTGCCAATTTAATAATAATAATACAAAATGTCAAGTCCTTGCCCTACGCCACTTAGGCCTTAATTTAAATGTATAAATAGTCATAAGGTCATCGGAAGTGACTCAAAAATTCTTCAGTACAGGAGTATCATCGCTTAAGCACTAAATTATAGTCCTCGTGCGAGCTCTGAGCAATCTCAAGAAAAGCTGACGTCAGGAATTAGTGCAGTGATTTAGTCAATATTACGTTAGTGATAAAGCCAACTAAGGCTTTATAAATCCAACTCTCGTACTGTGGGTGTTAGGGTAAGATGCGATGGGCGGATGTGACGCACAACTGTCTTCTGCCCAACCCCTGATTCCTCAAAGCTCACGCGCGGACTATACACGTATCAAGCTTTGAAACAGTCTTGTAAACTACTTTGTTTTTTTTTACAGGCGGACATAGCGCACTCGGCCAAAGGCTACGAGTCGGAGGATGAGAACGTGGGCAGAAAGCGGCATAAGGCCAACGACGACCGGCCAGCCAGCAAGACCACCATGTACTCCAAGCAGGTATATAAAAAGAACACGTTATTAATTTGGCATCACTTTCAGCCTAATCTGAAGTTGAATCTGTGTGGCTTTTTAGCCATTAGCAGAAAGTTTATTTATTTGCTTAGTAAATCTGCTTATGTGACAAAGCTCTATTTATAGGCATATTTTTTCAGAACCTCTTATATAAATTTATTTATGCCATTTATTCTCGCTCTTAGACTTTCTACTATAAATGAAAATATCACAATAAATGTACTTTTAGGAATTTCGAGAGCAATACTGCATCAACAACAAACAACTGGATCTGCTGGAGCTGGAAAAGTCCAAGAAGGACCGATTTCTCGGATGCCTCTCGCAGTACCACATCGAGAGTCCATGCTCAAGAGCCAATCGGTAAGTGGACTATTTTACTGCCAACTATTTATAATTGTGTATAATTCGAATAGATCAGAAGTGTCGCTGGCTCTGAACGAATTCTAGGCGGTAAAACCATTTTGACTTTGACTTGTTACAGTATTGGCAGCGTTTTGATAACTTTTATTTACTTGTCAGTAATGGCGGCTGGGTCAAAGATCATAGGTTTTTTGCCGCTTAGAGGCCCTGAAGGTAAGTACAAATAGCGATTGGAATAGATATTGTTAATTTGTACGAAGTTGGCGAGAGAAGTGTTTCTGCATCACCAACTTTTGGCAAGTTACTAGGGTGGCGACACCAATAATGGAAACTTTTAGCTGACAGGCACCAGAAACGGACACTTTGCTCTTGATTCAAATTTCATACGGTCTTAATTTTATTGTTAAAAACAAATGAATAACTGTTCTGTAAAGTAAGAATCAATGTCCATTATTGGTGCCTTGTCCATTACTAGTTCCATCACCGAACTGCCAGTTCCAACCAATGATCATAAACTTTGTGAATGTACTCTATAATTTAAAGGCACAAATAATTTTATGTATTATTTACAAACGAATTTACTAATACCCGAATATTTATTTTCGGATGACCGAACATTTTGCTATGAATTTGTGAATTGCATCTTTATTTTAATATTTTATCTAACTTATCTCATAGTGGTAGGTATGTTAGTCAGTATCAGTTGACTACAAAGAGCCTTATACTTTCCGCTATTAAAATGGAGTGAAGCAAGTATGCAGAGTAAAACCGATGATAGTACAATATTCTTGGTCTCAAAATGGAGTCAGAAGGTGGCAAATACGACGCTTAACGTTAACCTATCGAGTTAAGATTTAATAGTTTGGTCCAGTGAAGCCTTCCTTAATTAGGTACAAACAAACCAAAGGTTGCCGGTTTTTGATTGAAACTGATTTAAATGACCTTTTGCTGCTGTGTGCCGTTCTGTTTCCGTTGTATTCCCATTTACACGAAGTTTATTGGTTAAGAAACTTTAATTAACCGTAAACACCGATATTTAATAACCATTATTTCCGCATTTTATATTTGTTTATTTTACGATTTCAAACACTCGTGTTAGCAAATAAGATACACTTTTTAATCTTTACTAATTAATGGCAAATTACCATATAATCTCATCAATCAAGCTCAAAGCAATAACCTCATATTTATATGGAGAATTGACTTTCCTTATTGAGTCCGAAATATTCAGAAATCAATATCAAGAGGCTTTAGGGAGTTCAATTATCGTTATTACAAATTTTCCTTTTCAAGCGGCACCATGGGAACTTTTAAAAACACCGTTTATAAGAGCTTCAATACTTTGTACTTTTTTCTAATTGCATTTTTGGCTTAAACGAGGCGATAATTTGAAATTTAATAATTATCATTGTACCTATTTTATTTTATAAGATCATAACAAGAATTAGATTGCATAAACAAATATTTTGCTGAATCGTGTGCAAATTTAAAAGTTACTATTCTAATGGATTATCTTTGTCCTCAGGGTTGGCAACGCATTTGCAGTCTTGTGAATGCGAATGTCTATGGGTCACAGTTACCACTTACCATCAGGTGGCCTGTGTGCTCGTTTTTGCCTTCCCATGCAATAAAAAAAAAAACTTAAGTTACTGCTTACTATTGTATCATTGTTTCATATTAATTTCATATGTTAAAAAGTCGGAAACTTATATTTCCTCTTAGCTCTTCAGATTATTTACGAGCTTCCTATCGTATTTCTAACTCACTCCTCAGAAGCCTGAATGCACTCTGAGATTCCTAAACTTATGTTTATTTTACCGGCTTACATAGGTGGAGGTTACTTACGTAAACTAAATCCTGAGCGCTAGGAATTCAAGCAGTAGAGTTGCGTGACTAAAACTCTCCAGAAATGCCGTGTTCTAACTTCTAGTAAAATCTTATCCATCTATAGGGTGTTCCAAGTTACTCTTTTGACTAAGAAACGCAAACCAACCCGCTAGTCGCTATCGTAGACACCGATCTCCGCAAGAGCACACACACAGGGCCTCTATCCCCGTCGGTAAAAAAACATATCGTCTTTGACCTTTTATGGTATTGTTTTGACGTCAGGCGCCATTACTGTCAAGTAAAATAAGAGCTATCAAAACGGTGACAATACGATGACAGATCAATCACGATATGGTTTTTACCGTGTTGAATAGAGGCCCAGATCTGTATAGCGGCCTAGTGATCAAAAACAATGATTAGTACGAGTATGATTACGATCCAAATTGATTTTGTTTTAAGTTTATTTGATGGATTAATACATCTGATGAATCAGCCTGCTTATGGCTTTGACTTTGCTGCACAGGAAACTAACAACCCTGTATGAAGCCACTAATATAAAGAGCTTATGCAAATTGCCTATTTATTTTGACGTTCATGTGATGAAGTAAGCTTCTGTCTTGTTATGACCTTACATAAAATTTCTTCATAAACAAAACATTGATTTATGATAGCAACTACGCGTAAAAGAAAACGGCTTACTATCTAGCAGCCTCCCTCGCGTTCATAAAGTACCTACGTATAGGTAGAAGATTTATCGCATAAACTTTTATGTTGCTTTGCGAAAATGCCCCTGAAGTGTACTTACGTGCCTAATCTTTCGGCGACGGAGCTCGATTAGTTCGTATTTATGAAATAATATAAGAGGTAGAGGAAGCGAGAAAATATTAATGATGTCAGAAAGGCGATGAGACTTTCATATGAAGCTTCGGCAGAGATTTTCATATAAAATGTAAAGTAGCCACAGCTAGAGTTCAAACAACTTTTACAAGTAAGTATACAAAATATGTATTCGTCACCAGTAATGTTTGTATAATTTGTACATAGATATACAAAAAATGTAACGAAGCACTTAATATTTCTTATGCAATTATAATCGAAAAGAAAAAAAAAATTAAACATTAGAGAAATATTATCACTCTTTAAAAATACGACCTTAACCATTATAAAAACCCTGTCCTTAAAATACATCTTTATCCTGTTTTGAAACACACTGTACATGCTCCTAGGAACGCTTAAAATTGAGAAAATTATTTCTAAATCAAACTGCAGCCAAATTCTCATACCTAGAGTATTTTACAAAAGTAAAATATAATAATATACAGAAACTATATCTGTTCGCCCGCAATGTCAAAGACCCCGAACAACGCTGCAACGCTGCAGTAGTGACCGTTTAAGTGGTAATACTGAAAATACAGCGTGTGGTTGGAATAGCAAGTTTTCGCACTGCAGTGCAGACAACATATTAAACAGCGCGAAAGCAAAAGTTGGACTTAGTTTGACAGCTAGAGAGCTGAAAGTGAAGCATATTATAAATGAGTTGTTAATTATAATTTGTCTCTGACCTTTGAACAATAGTTGGGTCATTTGTTTTCTGAATTACTATATGACTTTTATGAATACAACGTTCAGTCATTAAACGTTAAATCAAGTAGGTACCTCTGTTTATATTACTTGCGTGCGAGTTTTAGTAAATAAATGTTTGAAATTACGAAATGTAGCTGTCACAAGGTTCAACAAACATTGACCGACGTATAACAGCATCCGGAAATATGTAAATGTTAGTATGCATTTATATTTGCTTACTAATTATACGAGTAAGTTCACTGACGATATTATTCATACGAATTTGTTATTTCTGCCAAACCTAGCAGTACAAGATAGTAAAAAAAAAAGTTTTTTTTTTCCTGTTGCCAAAGAAGTAATTCTTCATAGATTTCACAGGTTATTATAATACTGGGTGGAATTCAAAGTTCGATTGAAAATAACAGCTGTTCATAACATACAGTCACCTCCGTGTGAGCTTGGCACTCGTCAACACACTGTGAGACCCGCCTTATGTTTTGCAGCCTGACCTACAAACAAAACTAGCTTTGATATATATCATGTTAAGGGCCAATTATATTCCTAGACGTTTAACTTAGTATACCTACTGGACTGTTTTATGTTTATAGCTTAGTTTTAAGTCAGGGTTCCTCTGAAAATCAGCGCCACAGTTCAACATAATGTCTTCCTTTTAGTTTATATTTTTTCTATGGTTTTTCTTCTATGTGTGTGTGTGGAATAAATATTTTCTGTTCTATTCTGTTGTATTCTACCGTGAGTAAGATGACTTACGGCAATAAGGACAAAGAATATACACTATGATACCACGAAATCCCCTAAAATCCGCAATAATTCAGCTCCATTAGAGGGGACTAATGAAGAGAGAGGTCAGGTTATTAATGATTTAAGCTGACCCTCCAATTTGAAAGGCCATTGTAGGCGCACATAACAATTCTGCGGTGGGAGGCATCCCTAATGACAGACAGTTTCGGCCATCCCATCTCGTTCATAGATCAAGATGGGGAACTGCGAAACTATACGTTGATAATGGAAAAGGTGTCTTTAAGCAAGTTCTCTGAGTAAAATGTCAGTAAGTTTAAATTTAGTTGTTGAGTGTACCTACTGGTTAAACTCTTCATTACAGCCAGCACTGCTACCGCAGATTTGATGTCAGAAATTTTCATCTGCATAATTATGTAGATGCTAACAAACTAAAGTGCCAAGCCTAAAACCTAAGTATAGCTGTAACGTGTTTAACAACCTCCCAATCCCAAATTTATGATTGCCTAGTATCTAAATTCTTCCATACGAATACGAAACTAACTTGTTAACCAAACTAACGAAGGTATCAAAATCAAGTTCGTTAATAAAGATAGTTGAAAAGCTTATAAAGCCCGCAGCAGTTAATTGAAAAATTCTGGTTGTGGGTTCTTTCAAAGTTTATCTTGTTTAAAGGTCGCGAATTTTGGGTAAATTTTGGTAGGTATCAAACATATTTGAGTGGTGAGTTTCTTTAGTTTGGTAGTGGTTTTTATACGTCATTGACTAAACAATATTGCAAATTATTTAGCTACAATAACCATTTTATCTTTACGACAAATTAGATTATAGGTCTTTTTACGCAAAATAATTATTTAAATGGTCACAAAATTTCCATTTTGTGACTTTGTTAGTATTTAGAATTGACTGTGTCGTGCAGACCGACCAACAGACAGACGGATTTTCTTTTACGCAGAATCGAATAAATGATTAAATAATAATGGGAAATATTATTTTATGTCATTATTTCAGAAATAATTTCTATTTTGAAAAAAAAAAACAATCTGTCATTAAATTTATATCTATAGATTTAGTAGGTACTAATGTACTTACTTAAAGTCGGGGTCAATAGAAATAACAAAAGATGTAAACAAATTAGTACCTGTTGACACATATCCTCAATATTTCTGCAAACCATTTATGAATAATAAAACACGTATATTATAGTTATTTAGTCTTAAACAGAATGTAAAAGTACTTACCTCACGCGATGTCCAAAAATACGTAATAGCTCCATTTGGTATTGTACTTTACTACATTCATACGTGCCCAATATTTATTATGCCTTTAAAAATAAATTATTAAATCCCTGCCCTGAATTTCACAGATACAAATCATAAAGAGCGCTCTCCCATCCCAATTTATTTTTTGGAACTGTGCCTGAAAGATAATACCTAAGTACTTCATAAATTCGATTGCTTTAACTTTGTTACTAACATCAGGTGGAGTAAAACTTATCTTACTGTGGTTTAAACTTTCAACGCCTCCTGCATTTTGCTTGAGCGTTACGTTAAGCTAATTTCGTACAACGTCTATCCTTTGCTATGTTACGTTGCATAATGGCCCGGCTACTATGCTAAAATGACCAGTGCTGCTAGAAATGATGCATTTTGTGAACGTTATCGTTATAATATGTATAGGATTTACGTAAGCCGCTGGACGATCGTGTCGAGCGCATAATGTCCATTTAGACAGTTTTCGAAAATTGTTTAGGTTGTGCATCTTGTCTAAGCTGAGGTTTATCCCAAAACTTTCATATTTTTTTATGAAAATTATTGAATACGACCAATTTAATTAACTATTTCATACGATCCTGCTCTTTTATCAGAGGCCGGCGTCGCACTTGCAATTCCTCTGTTGTTGCGTGTGTTTATAGGTTGCAATGATTGATCACCATCAGGTCACTTGCTTGCTCATCTACCTCCTTCTTTTTAACCCCTTTAAGCGACAATGGACCCGATTCTACAGTGGCCTCTAAACTTTCTAATTTTATGTAGGTGTCGCTAAAACACTTTGCTATTCTATTTGCAGCTGTCATAATCAAACGACAGTGCCACGACAGCGCTAATTTGAATCTGACGCTTCTTATTTTTGGCGGTTTTATACATTGTCAGCTTGACATTCTGGAATAGCACTGATTAAATCTGCCGTTAAACTAAGTCTTAAAATTAGACAATTTAGTTTTAATTAGTTTTAGGCTATTTAAGCGATGTGCACGAAGAATCGGGTCCATTATGAACGCTGCATGAAAACAGAACGAATAAGTCATAACGCTGAAGATAACAGTTTGGTTTTTGGCGTCTGACACATTCTAGGTATTTGTTAAACTATTTTCTAGAAATAGCGTGATTTTGCATCGCGTTTAAGTAAACATGAACTGAATTGTGCCCGTACCTGACCTGGCCGTAGTACGATTGCGCACTAGCTCTGTGATTTCGGACCGTAATCGGCATTAAAGATTCATGGACCCTATTTTCTCGGACACAGGTCGAATCCGGTGCAGAAACGCTTTAGCGCTCAATGGAATGCAAAATTATCTACGTTAAAAGACGAAGCGAAGACGTTAACAGTGAGACAGTGACGAACATCATAAAAATAAAACAATTTAATTTCATTTTATAGTCTGAAAGCGACACCGGTGACTGAAAAGTTGCGTGGAAATCGGTTGTCATGGTATGGCATGCGATGTGGAGGAATTAAGAATGTTTTGAGTATTGATGTGGTTGGCTATATGAGAAGGGGAAGACCAAATAAACAATGGATGGACTGTGTGAAAGATGATATGGCTAGAAAGGGAACGACTATCAAGATAATACTAATAAATAGCAAAGTATGGAAGAACAATACAGATAAGTTGGGAAAACGCAGAAGAATGATGATGATGAGTTTAATGTCATTTTGGTTAAAATATCAAACAAATAACATAATGTAATGTTACTAAGTAGCCTTGCTGTCAAAAACGCTTAACTAGAGGAGACAACGATACAATGAGTTTACATACATAAATAAACTCACGCCTTCATTCCCAGAGTGGGGTAGGCAGAGTTAAATAATTACCAACAAGTCATAAAACTTCTTCTTGACAATGAGTTTTATAAAATAAAAACAGAAGATTTCCTTCTTGCGCCAGATCACAAGTTTTCAATATAATCGGAGTTTAATTCTCAGTTTCAAAAGCACAATGTTGCAGGTGCAGTAGATTTTCCAGATGAAAACGATAATCGCAGTGAAACTTTCGAGGGGCGCTCAAATAAATGGCCGCCGGACGAAAATGTGCAGAGTATCCGTATAATTGAAAGAGGAAAGTAGCAATGTCGGCTTCTATTTGGGATTTATTTTTGTCTGTTTGGCTTGTATTTTGCCGCAATTTAAAATGGGTTTAATTTTTGGGAATGCTTTACAGGAATACTTTTAAAATACTGTTGAACACGGGATTTGGGAATATTAGCAAAAGTATTCCAAATTTAATAGTTTTTTACGAGTAGTTGAGCTGCCGAGGGTAAATGCTATTTGTTTTTTTTATAAGAAAATGATATACTGTATTTTCATTCAATCTCATTTATATTTCATCTACAGTCCAAAGTCCTAAATCAATGTCGTACAAAACCTTTAGCTTGAAATAGGCTATTAGACATATTATCCCGATGACGATGATTATAAGTAATAATGTTATCATGTGGTGAAACCATCTGCATAGTTAGAAAGTAGGTCTCATCGGAAGTCGGTAATTTTCCTTTGTGGGATATATAAATTAACCCGTATAGAAAACTTTCGGGTACACCCACCTACGTCAACATAATATTTTCGGTTGGAAGGACCTTGTGCAGGGACCGTCCCAATCGCTACCACCATCATATCCATTACCCTAACATCAAACAACAGTATTCGAATTGTTGTGTTCCGGTTTGGGGATACGACGGCCGGTGAAATGACTAACATAGAGGCATTCCATTATAGTCCTCAGGGTTGTGAATGCGAATGTATATGTGTCACAGTTTCCACTTACCATCAGGTGGCCTGTGTGCTGGTTTGCCTTATTAATGCCATAAAAAAGTGAAAAATATTATATAAAGTTTTATCGACTACTACATGTTATTTTTTTGAGGCAAAATGTGTTACAATATAAATCAAAACCTTACCTTAACTTCGCGTGAGTCTTTCTAGAACTCTTTAGCAACGCACAATTAACAAAAGCCGTTTTCTCACATTCCTAAGTCCAGTTGCTAATTACTGCCCTATCCTATATACATCTGGCGTAACACTAACTCAATAGAAAAGGGACTACATAAAACTCCCCAAGGAAGCGAGTAATTTACGATTGTTTTCATTAGAATCGAATTACAGAACTTAAGGAACTTACCATAGATCCGTTCCCTAAATAGATTCCCAAAATAAATGGAGACCTCTTAGGAAAGGTAAAGGTAACAAATTGAGCATTTTATTATACTTTGCACCCTTGTAATGGTATTACGTCTTAAGTGGGGGGAACGGACGGTACTTAAATTTTATTTGCGCATTTGCCTGAGTTCCCTTTGACCTTCTGTTAGCTTAGAAGGTTGTAGGTATGGGCAATTTATGCTGCCCGATAGGTGGTCTCCAGAGAGTCGGTAAGGGTTAATGTTTGGACTCCGAGGTGGTAAAAGCCAAGTGTCCAGAGCATGAGGAAGTATGGATTGGACATGCAGAGTAAAATATAGTGAAAGTGTAAAGTGTTTCTGAAGCAGCATACGATAAAATCGATAGAGTTTAAATGAGACTCCTAAAATAAAACAGTGGTCCGAGATAAGTAGCATTCTGTGAAGGTTTATGGCTGCAAAAGTTAAAAGAATACCTGTGAAAGAAAATAATAATGATAGGATAAGATATAATATGCTCGTTGACCTATGTCATTTCATAGATTTGACATATTTTTACAACCATTAGCTTTCGTAGACTGGCTTAACCTAAAGGTTAATAATTTTTGTTTTGAAATAAATAGGCAATATCATAATACTCAATTGCCCAAAAGGGCAAGAATTCCCATGACGCTGTTCGACCGTTAGCAAACTCCACGCTTTCACTTTCATAATCTCGTAAATGAATGAATATGGGGTACAATATCAATAAGTGTGGTTAGATTCGTAAAGAGCTTGACATAATACATAACTATTCCAACTTATTTGAGACCTATTAAAGCCTCAACTTGTCATTGAATAACGCTGCCGTCCAAAATAAGGCAGTATTAGAGTATGAGTCTATAAGCACACATTGTCTTTTTACTTTGGGAAGCAGGCGAAGGGTTCCTTTTCACTAATTCCTTAACATTTCCTTCCAGAGCATCATTTCTCTCCGTCTGTGTCCGTCGTCGAGTGCCCTCGGATGAGAACCTTAACACCGACTACGCACCAATACAGAGGTATCCCAGGTAAGAATAACGATACACCATAAGATTACACGAATAAATATGATAAAAGGTCATCCTCCGAGTGTTTCAGCCGCTTGATCTTCGGTGACCTATTGTATTTTCCAACCCACGAAAGGCAGGGCAGACCGTCGCGAATTGAAAACTCTTTACTGTAAAACCAGTATGAGTGCTACTTGGTTGTCTACTTCACACCTTCACTGACATGACAAATTCACTGACAGATGTCAAAAAGTGTGAGCCAGCTATAGAAAACTTAGTACAATTATAGTATGGTTTTATTTGTGTCTGTTTTTGTGGCTGTTGTTTTCGGTGCTGACATAAATAGCAGCACCCACTTTCAACACAAATATATCATAACTACAAAGAAATTCTTTCGGAAAGGTCTTTGTTGTTCTGACCGCCGAAGTCGAGAGGTCTAAACGCTTGTAGAGTGACTTTATAAGTACGACTAATAGTTTAAACACTGATTTTGCATTTTATCTGTCTGTTACTGGACCAGTGTTCCCAGAATATATAAAGTAAGCCGGATCAGAATATAAATGTGATAGATGTCGTTTCAATGTCAAAGTAGCAAAGATAACTTTTGATAACTTTTGCATGAACTCTTCGTCAGATAATAACGTTTCCTCTTGAGTAGGTTGTTCATAGACATATTGAAATAAAGGGTCTCTTACGTTTGGGCGACATACTATTGGCCAAATGTATCATTTTCTAAAAGTTAATTTGGAAACAATGAAAAAATTGCAGCTATATTTTTTTGTTTTATTCAAAAGTCAAACCTTACCTTACTAACTTAATAACTGATTATGGTATCGTGAAATGAAACAAAAATAACACGTAGGTAATACTTTCTGGAAAATGATCCATATTACCAAAAATTAATCGGCCAACCGTGTTGGGCTCCCTATAAAATTGATTGGCCTTCAAATGTGTGTATATGTTGTATCAAACATTTGTTTAAGGTTCGGCCAACCTTCGCCCGCCCCGCCGGAGCTATGTGCCCATGATGCCGACTTGGAGTGCTCATACTTTCGGCGGAGACCACGGTCCGTGTGCAGCCAGGCTGACCCCAAACGGTACACTTGGATGCCAGAGGATGAAGACTTCACCCGGATGGAGTGGCCACAGTAAGTCGTTAATTTAAATTTAGTAAATATGGTTATCACGAGATTACTTCGGTTTACCTCAACGCATCGATACGATATTAATTCTCCATATCAAAAGGTTTCTAGGTAATCATCTGTAGCTAGTTTGAGTCTTTACCCTTTCAGTTCGGCGTATATTTTTTCTTTTTAACCAACGTCATTATGAAATAATTAATACCAGTGGTACCAAGAATATGTACTAATAAACAAACTCTATTGCCAGTGGCATAATGGCGTATACATATTTATGACTTTGACTGTACGTATTTTGTTTATACAATTATCGAAAAGAAAAATAAACAAAGAATAAAGAAATTTGTTCATTTTCCACTCTGTATTCAAGCAAGGAACATCTAACATAACAAAGATTGATCTTTCACTTTGTAAGAAACGGTCGGGAAATCTTTTAAGCTGGGACAATCCTTAGTTAAAATATCCTCGTCCTTTCATTTCAGAACAAATACAAATAACTGCGAAGTGCCCCTAAGTCACCTTCAGGGTTTACGCAACTCTGGTACTGTTACCTTAAAAGCAAATTCGCTTGACAAACCAACCTTTCATGGCCCCTGCCCGCACTACAGTTGAACGGTAATTCTAGTCAAGTTAGACTAGTTCGATTGAGGGAGCACGCCGTTGCTTCGTAAGTGAATAAGTCGACTGGGTATAAAGCAACGTTTGTTAACTTGACAAACTCGCTTTAAGCGTATATTTTCTCCCGAAATTTACTTATATTTGCAGACAAAAAAGGATAAGTGTGAGTGGACCATATACTTAAATTTAGATTTTATCTAGTTATTGTAAAACAAAAATCTTTGACTGAACTGAAACTATCTCAACTATGCTGGTCGTTTTTCACTCAACTCTTTCTATTGCAATTTTTTTTAATACTTTTATTTGTAATCTAATTCTAAAGAAAAATACAACCCTTTACAATTTATGACTTTTAAAGATCATACTTAACAGTTTTTGTAGGCCGGATTGTAAGATTTATACCTAAAATTCATAGCTGGGCACCGTTAATCAAATAGTTAAATTCGTTAATCGTTAATCCGCTACAAAAAAAGTTAGCTTCGTTAAACGTTAAAGCGTTACATTTCGGAAGAATTAACGCAAGTTAACGTTAATCGTTAATCCGTTAATATGTGTAAAAAAAATGCATTTTTATATCGTTGCGTTAGTGAACTTATAAAACCTGTTGGTTTAGGTTCTGGAAGTTAACAGGATAGGAACAAAACAAAATACAAAAGGGCATATGGTGCATATTCCCTTTCATGAACATTAACATGTTGAAGTTCTCGTCTGAAAGCGAGGCTCGTTTTGGAGTTAAAATGTCTTTACCCGTGGAAAACAGACGTTTAATTGCAGCGCTTGAGGGTATAGCAGTATTGTATTTAATGAATAGATTTATGAATATCTGTTCCCCGAGGAATGCAGCATCTTTGAACGAGTCTTTTGATTTCATGTCCAGCCACATTTTAACGAGACTTTGCGCTTTACTCTTTAAAGAGTTGGAGCTCTTTGCTTTTTCTATAGACTGAGTGACAGAATTGAAAAAGTCTTCGTTGTCATCATCGTTGTTTCTCACACTACACACTCGCTGCTACGCGCCGCCCGGCACTTGTCGTTTCATACTTGTCTGAACCTGTTTTTCTTGCCGCGCCGGGGTGCCGTTCGGTAAATAGTAGGCATTGGATTAACGATTAACGGACTTCTGCATATTAACGGAAGTTAACGTGTCCGTTAACATTTTAAAAAGTTAACTTAAAAGTTAATCCGTTAATCAAAATGTTAAGTTCGTTAATTAACGATTAACGGATTAACGAGTTAATGCCCAGCTATGCTAAAATTTCAATTTCTGCTTCATTACAAAAGATAGTCGGATTATGAGGTATCCTTGACGCAAAAAATGTTTTACCGGACCCTTTGTGTACAGAACCCTGAAAAGGCCTCTTTGGATCTTTTTTAGCTATTTTATAAAGTTCGGCCCGTGAGCTATTGAGCCGTGACATAAGCGTTGTAATGAAAAAGTTTTCCTGAGAGGACTTGAAAAAAGGAAAATGAAAATATTTTTGCATTTCATTATTTTTTAATTTGAAAACGTGTTGTGTTGACTGGAATAATAAAATAAACTTTTCACTTCTCATGCTCGTAAAGTCCTTCTTTATGCTGGGTAAAGGATGCATAAAATCGCATTTTATGCTCTAGTGCATAAAGTAATTTCTTCTTTTAAGACTAAGGCAATAAGGCCTTACAGCCACATACACAATACACCTTCATTTAATTGATATATTTTTATGATATTTAGGTTATATCTTATTTTAATTACGACATATGTAATACTATCTAAATACTTTAAGATTAATACGGGCGTGCATTTACGTAAAAAAAAACAAGTAACGCAAATATTTATAATAACTTGGCATTAAGGCTCAAACCTAGTGTCCATAGTCAAAAGTCAAATAGTTGAAAATTAAAAAAAATATAAGAAAAATTGTGTAGCGGGAAGCTAATTATTCGTCAAACAAAATTAAAAACTAACTAAATTTGTTGTGTTGCGGTTGAAAATTCAATAAATTATCCGTAAGTAATTGAACAATGTCTTCAAGTAGTGATAGTGACGATCAAAAAATGATTTCGCCTGAGACTTTAATGTACAGAAGTGCGAAAAATGTAATTGAGCAGATATTGCCGCCTAAATCGAAGAAAATCTATCTCAGCACATACGAACGTTTTATGATTTGGAGGAACCAAAAAAGCGTAAACACGTTTGCGGAGTGTGTTTTTTTAAGCTAATTTGACGAACTGTCGATGAAATTACATTTTATGCGTGATAGTTACATATTAATTACATTATAAAAATTAATTATTTTTTCTTGTATATGCTTAATCGTGGTTTTATTTCCTTGCGATCGAAGTGAAAAGCAGAGTGTAAAACTCGAGCATAAAACCCATTTTACCCTCGACGTGACCATCCACCCTCGCCGTACCGGCTCGGGTGGCTATATGCACATCTCGGGTAAAATGGTACGTTTTATGCACTTGTTGTACAATCTACTATTCTTTTAGCTGGGCGTCAAAATTCTTTTCGTTTAAGTGTTTTTCGGAGGAGAAACGAGAAACGTTGAAGTGTTGTAGTAATAAAAAGAACTGAGTTGTCTCCATTTATAGTTTTTTTTTCTGCGATAGTTACACTTCATAAAACAAACATCTGTTCATAATGGAGTTTGACTTAAAGGGACAAACCTTAGCAATGCCGAGCTTACTCAGTGAAGGATTCCGAAGCCTATAAACACAAAAACTATCATAAAAAACAACAAGTACGAGTATGAACTACTATTTAAAGTTATTTGGTGCCGTCTTAGATGTTTTTTTAGCAGCTAGTTTTTAGTCGTGTACTGTATCTCAGTACCCTTACAGTGAGTTACAATTACCGTACTCGCTAAAGAGTCGCATGCTCTGTCCCTCTTAGGCCTCGCAGTATTCTTATAGAGTGCGAGGGACAGAACATTCGACTCGTTAGCGAGCACGGTAATTGTAACTCATTGTACTGGAACCAAACAAGTCTACTTATCCATTATAGTTTTCCTTATAAATTCTTTATGTTTCATTCAATATATTTTTCAATATTTTATTGTTATACGTTCGATTACTTACACGATTTGAAAATTGTCATCTCAGTATAAAATATGTGGTTAAGGTGAGTGTTATAACAGCGGATTTACCAACAAATAAAAATACATAAAAAAAGTGAAATAAAAAAGGGGGTCCCCATACAAGAAAGGTATTTTTTCATTGTATTTTTGCCGTGTGGTTGCCGGCTTAGAGTAGTGCCACTCCATGTCTTCCCGTGGAAGTCGTAAGAGGCGACTAAGGGAATAAAGGCTTGTAGTACTGTTAGGCGATGGGCTTGCTACCTGTCACTATATACACTGTTAAACCTCTTAGCCTATTTGTGCAAATTGTGGTTACAGAGTTATCAACAAGTTTTTGGAGTTGTTGGTAATTCTGTAGCTCTGCCTATCCCACTCTGGGAATAAAGGCGTGAAGGTATGTATGTATGTATTTTTATTTTTGTCGTATCGCAAAAACGGTAAAGCTCTGAAGAGAAACAATAAATACAAAAAGTTGCTCAAGGGTGAGATGGGCTCGTGCTGCTTCGATTCGAAATCGAATTATAATTGAAATGTAATAATACCTACTGTACTCGTAATTAACCGTTCTTAATTGTCATATCACTTGAGAAAATACTTTCTAAAGTGGCATTCTACTTATTTTTATATTCGAATGCATTTTATTTTATTAACTGTCCTCTTTAAAAGTTCCACCCCTTAAGTCTCGAAGTTTCTTTTAATATATTATGAGTCATCTGAGAAGATTCTCTTAGACTAAGTGCAAACTATTTCATCGAGGAAAGTGCTGCATCCCGCGGCATGCGGTTATCGGTCGTCCGCAGTGTGACCTAGATTCGATCTCGATCCAGCCTAACTTTAGTAGGGTGGGCATTTGTATTTGTTTTAGAATAATTGCATTGTAGTATAAGCATTTTTAATTTAATGTAGTTACCATTAGAGTACAGAATGGTTTGACATATAGTTTGCAGTTAGCCGCTATCTTTGGTAGGACGGCAGTTTAGTGGACATTCATATTTACTAATACTAATTTGATTGCAAACGGGTCTCTTTGCTAAATAAAGTCATTCAATACGGTTTGGCGTTTGATTTTATGGCATTATTCGTTCTTAAATCAGCAAAATTCTTCAAACTTAGAAGCTACTTTAAAAACAAAACTCGTTTCAATGGTGTTTTTCTATCAAAGACTTCCGTGCTGTTGCTACATGTTTTCTTTAAATAACTTCGTTTTTTTTTTTTAAATGGTTTGTCTAAGACTGTATAAATGGGTAAATTGTATACTAGCTGATCTACAAGCTAAATTGTAGTAAACTAGACTGAGTGAGGAAAGGGGCAGACTGAAACCCAGCGTTGCTAAACTCGAGCACTCGCCCGAGCTCGCAGCACATGCTGAGTCTGTGCCATATGTCACAGGTTTTTTTTTTTTTTTTTTTTCTGGTTTTGGGTGACAATAAATACTTCTCAATCTTAGTATTAAGAGTAAACGGGTTTGTAATTTGTACGAACATAATGAATAAATATACCTTTTACAAGTGTTTTGTTACATCCAATATTCTATAACCAAGACTCGTTAAGTTACTAACAATTGACAACAATTCATTTTGTGCTAAGGTAGTAAAATAAAATACCGTTTCTAGATTTTACACTGCTGATTACAGTAAAAATATCTTTGAATTTTTTTATGCAGTAGTTTTTTTTATATTTAGGAAAAACAGTAAAAAAAGTTGGATTGTGAATGTTAGGAATACACTTATAGTGCCCTTAGTCCATTTATTACCAAAGGAATTCAAAAAAATATACAACTGTCATGTTCATTGTTTATCTGTCTGACGGATTACTTGATTCTGACGACACGCTTTCAATTCAACGCAAAATAGTTTATTTATTTTAATGGCGTCTACAAATTACGTAATTAATTAAATTACGCAAAATAGCAAATTTGTGAACGAACGGCAGCGAATGATTGACATGACATGACAGTCAGTTTTGTTTACTGTTTAAAGTTACTTTTTTAAATTTTATATCAGGCTAAGATCACGACATCAGTATTCCTAACTTTGTATATACGATCTTTTTAATGACTATTTCTTTAATAAATGATTAACGACGAATTTAAGTTAAATAAAGAAAAACCAAGAAATACGGGTAGTCTAATTTTTAACCAGCTATTATAAACGCGAAAAAACAATAATGTTTTCTTTTTTGAAATGTTGTCAATTATGAGCTAATAATTAATCTTAAGTATTTAAAACAGTATCGTGACTGAGTGAGTGACTGACAGAGAAGAATATTCTTTAGTTAGGTACCCTAAGGATGCACTAAGAAAGATGTTTCCAAAAATTAACCCCCAGCGGGAAGAAATAGGGGGAGGAGCGGGCGTCCTCTAGTTAATCGATAAAATCACTACAAGCAAGCAAGCTTCACGGCCGGCTGTTAGGATAATTGTCATCAGAAATAGTAGGTACTTTAAATATTTAGAACTAAACAATCATCAATGTATTTGAACTCTTTGTAAATAAAAAAAAGGTTGATTTTGTCAAGTAAATTTATTAAATGATAAAGAAAATAAGATTTTATGATACAAAACAAAAAGTGTTATACCTATTTGAAGAAAAATATTCCTACTCTTATTTAAATTATTAATGCAAAAGTTTGAATGTTTGTTGATCACGCCGAACGACTACGAACGAGACGGATATAAATAAAATTTGGCACATAATTTTATAGGTTACAGTCTGGAATAGTACATACGTTTCTTTTTATCCTGGAAAGTTCAACAGTTCCCGAGGGAACAGCAATGAACGCGGGCGGAATCGCGTGCAAAATTTAGTTATTTTATGTAAGAATATTAATTGGCACTAATCTCATTTTCTTACACCATATTTAAACTTTTTGAAATAATAGTAAGTGCCCGTTTTCTTTGCAAGAGGTTTACTCTAAAACTAAAACACACAATTTTACCTTACTTCCTATCTTTCGTATAATACAAATACGAAACTTTAAATGCATGGATGTGTGTTACTCCATCTCGCCAGGACGGCTAAACAGAACTGGAATTTTACATCAGCTACTTTATACCGAAATAAATCACTGTTCCCGTAGGATGTTAAAATTACGAATACTACGCGGTCGTAGTCGCGGGCAGGAGCTTGTTACGAGTATTAATAAATCACATAAAGTTGGTTTTTCATACGTGGGTGTCTGGGTGTAAATCGTCGTAACCCACAAGTTATAGGGTTTATTTATTATGTGCCCACAAAGGACAATTACCGCCTTAAGATAAGACAAGCTCTCCAACTATGTTGATTATTTCGCCACAGGATAATAACTAGAGTTAGGACTTTTGGTGGCAAATCGTGGTTCTAGAATCCATGGAGTCGCTATTGCCTATTTATTGTAATACATACCACTTTGATTTTGACCTTCAGTATTTTAATAATTCAAAATTATTTTTTTAATCAAACCGCTAAAACAATTTAAATGGATTTTGGTATGGAGGATATCTGCTGGGAAAAGCGTCACAAACAAGCAAATATGAGTAGGTATTGAATAACCGAACTAAAAACGTATTTAGTTCATTTTGAAACATGACCATACTGAAGGTCAAAATCAAAGTGTCATGTCATAATAATAATTAGGTAATAGCGACTCCACGGATTCTAAAACCACGATATGCCACCAAAATCCTAACCCTAATAACATATAGGTAACTTTATTGGAGTAGCATCGGGTAAATATTTCGTTATAGGCTGTGCTTGGCATTTACAAGGCAATGTTCAAGCTGAAATCAAGGTCTTAGGGCGACTTTAGTCATCGAAATATGTCTAAATAAAACTAAATATCATGTGAAAAATTCCTTGACTCCTTTTTAGGGCTCCGTTCCCAAACGGTCCTTAAGACACCCTATTAGCATTGAACCGAAAAGTAACTTCTCAAATTGTGAAAGTTTCTTATGAGAAATTCTCGAAAATTTCTAAGAATATTCTTAAATGTTGTATGGAAAGAGAACATTCTGAATGCTCTCAAATGTTTCCAATAATATTTTCAGTAATTTCTTAAGAAGATTTCTTAACTTCTTAGAATGTTCTGCAACTTGTACATTGCTACACCCTATTACTAAGAGTCTCCTAATCTTTCTCTCTCTTCTAAGGCTTTTTACCTAGTAGGTATAACGAATGGAGCAAAGTTTTTTTAATGATATTACGAAGGCAAACGATAACACAGGCGCTGATGGCAAGTGAAGTCAGTCAAGATAACAAACTCAAGACTGCAAATGCGCTGCCAACCCTTACGATTTAAATAGAATGCAGCTCTTATAAAAATTGTTAACCACCATGCAATCGATTTGTTTGTGTTCCGTACAGTAATGGTAAAAATGAAACCCTTATGGTGAGAGTTCGGTGTCTGTCTGTCTGTATGTCACAGCAAAATTTTCTCAGAAACTATAGAAGATATCAAAGTCATAGCTGTATAACTTGCTTGCCCGCATCTGTTTTTATGGTTTTTTTTTTTTTTTTAGTACATGTTTGAAAAGTAAAAATTGGCTAGAATATGGGGTTGAAAAAAATAACCGTTCTTCCCACTTATCTCCGAAGTGTATTGACCAAATAATCTGAAAAGTTCCTTATTTAAAGATAATTACTATTCTGTACAGGAAAAATTAAATGAAGTTGCCAAACTTTACAGTTCTGGAAAAAATATCAATAAGTTAACAATCTGTATATAAATTAAGGCTAGTCAAAATTGACCTTATTGAATAGAATATAAAGTTCATAATGAGCCTTTGCGATTTTCAACCATATTATCTTAAATACTGAATACCCTAGGTGTTCGAGTCCGACTCGCTCTTGACTGTTTTTTTATCTAGACAATGCTAACCAGAGGCTCTAGCCAAGTAGCAACCGCTACCAAGGTTTTTCTTTTCTATAACCCAAAAAATATATGGGATGGCATTCTCGTGGGTAGCGATATACCATGGGGCCAACTGTCATCCCATACATTTTAGTGATAGAAAAGAAAAACACTAGTAGCGTTTGCATTTTGGCTACGGCCCCTGAAGCCAGCGTATTATTTTCTTTTCCACTAACTAAAGGTACCTAAGACTAGACTAGAATTTTCATAACCCCATTGACCTTTGACGACTCCATCGTAAATAACTTTTTACTGCTGACTTTACACTGCGAAGCAAATTTAAGGGTAATAGAATTAATTATCTAGCGTCATAACCTTTTTGCACGCGGGAGTAATAAAACGACTGCTCGACGTTTTTAGATGCTATATTATTACGGTTTTAATGTTTGGTAAAATATAGTCCTATACATGACTGCGTAAAATGTAAATAAATAAATAAATATCAGGGGACAATCTCTACTCAACTAAGCTCTAATTTTGTACTATGGGCACTATGCAACGATAAAATTCAAAATTCAAAATTCAAAATATTTATTCAGTAAATTGGCCACATGCGGACTTTTACACGTCGGTAATGTACAAACTTAATAAACTTACTTATATAGATAAATGTATAGGTACTTAAATACAAATATAAAACACCAAAGACTCAGGAACAGATACTCGCGCTCATCACACAAATATTTCCGGGATCGAACCCCGGACCGCTAGCGTCGTAGGCAGGGTCACTACCGACTAGGCTCCAGCGTCGTCCAAAATTTGTTTACCTATATCCTCTCGGGGATCATCCATTGTCACCTAATGAATGCTGATCTTTGTGCGTAGTATTAACACTACAGTGATTTTGAAAGTCATCCACGCACACTCAACACTATTTGTAATAGAATAAAGGTTAGTCTTTAAAAAATATTTTTCGTGACGTTTTTTTTTTTTAATAATTTTACACCAGTTAGGTTGATTCCGCCTCAGATCAAAATTATGTTCTACTTGTACCCTTAAGGATACCGATTGCCCATTCTAAGTCTAATTTACATAATTATGTAGGTAAGTACAAACTTGTTTATACAAATAGATTTAAATTTATACTCAGACGAGCGTGTTTTCCTCCATTTTATTCTAAATCTAGCCTTTTACTCTTCAGTCAAAGACCAAAACGCTCAAATAATTTACTTCACTGATGCGCTAATTATCATAGTTTGTTATCTAAATGGAGAGAATAAAGGCTTTGGCCCGCTTCCAAACAGTGTACCTCACTTTGCATATCATTTTTATCTACAATGTGAACCTAAAACGAAGGTTTTTTTGTTGGTGAAT
Organism: Acleris emargana; assembly: GCA_927399475.2. Classification (NCBI taxonomy): domain Eukaryota; kingdom Metazoa; phylum Arthropoda; class Insecta; order Lepidoptera; family Tortricidae; genus Acleris; species Acleris emargana. Next base: position 9,776,936 of record OV656851.1, read on the forward strand.
TAACAGTTAATTGTAAATGTCATCAACATACCATTTATTTTTAAAGAGTGTCATAATATTTCACCTCTTCCATCTGGGGGGTTATTATGACATAGCTTTGCAGTTCAGTTTACGCCGAGAGAAAGGGACAGAGTTATGTAGCATCTATAGTTCTGTCCTTTACACTCACCGTAAAATGAACTGCATAGCTTCGTCATAATATCCCCCTGATGGTGTATGATATACGTGGTGTTAACGTTAATAGCGGTGGCTTCATTGCGTCGTACATTAACATTTCATTGTTATCCTGGACTGTCGGGAAAAATACCACAGAAAAACCGGGCAACAGCATGTCTGACCATACTCAGGGTAGGGTTCCGAAGCCGTTACTTAACAAAAACTGTCTCAAAAAGAAAACAAGTACACAAACAATTCTCTATTTAAAGTTATTTGGTATAAACACTTTAGTGGACTGTATCTCCAGAATTAATCAAGTCTTGAGTCAATTAATTCTTGGGTGTTTTTGTCGGGATAGTTTTTATTTTAAATTCGTTATTTTTCTTTCATCATCATTAAATATATTTTTCAGATTTTTAGTATTTGTACGTGGGGGGGGGCTTAATCGAAAAAATGTTGTCGTAAAATCCAACGACACCCCACACTATGGGGTAGATGAGAAAAAATAATACATCCCCAGATCCCCACGTTACGTCCTTGACGTGACGTACACTAAAAAAAAGTATTTACAAGATTTTATTTAACCTCTTCGCTGTCGCTTAACCAGGAGACCTAGTCTAATATGTATGACGCTAAGATGGTGATTTTCGTAAATTGATAAATACATACATAGATTTGACGATACTAACGATCGCTCGATGTAATTTGATGACGGATTGCGTCGACCTTATGATAACTAAATACATAAGTTGATAGAAAACAGAAACGCTTGCATTGTTTAGATCTTAGCCATATCTTGGCTCTTTTGCTGGATAGAGCTTGTTTTAGGTAACAAAATAGACGGAGTATTTTTAATATAATCGCTTGAGCAGGGTCACTAGAGTAATGACTAATGTCAACGGAAATTTAGTTTTTCTCATTATAATTACAACTCTGTAGGTTTGTATTGACATTTTGTCGTATGGTGAACCTGGTGCCTTCTATCGTTGTGATATGACTGTGCTAATCGATCTACGCAAATAAATTAAATGTGTAAATAATAAATCATAAATACTTGTGACAAAAATATTATTCGCTAAAAATCTTCCCTGCTCGTTTTCCATAGTTAAATCTCTACAACATAAATTGTATCTTTACGAAGCAAATATTTAGAAGGTGTAATATCAGCACTAGGGAAATTTAATGTCTAATCTAAAAAAGCTAAATTACTTACCGTATTTTTCTTCTGTTTCAGATCGGTAATAGAGGATAACGCGGGTTGGCCCTCTAACTACAACATGGACCAAATCGCGTCAGTCACACGAGGCGGCTCGCTGCCGAGACCTCCTTCGATAATACCGTAAGTACCCAACATAGTAACAAAAAGTTCAAGAACTGAGTTGTGTTCATATAAGTATGAATGTTGGCTTCCCTAGCATCAGGGCTGAAATGTTGGAATATAACATTTATAGGTCCAAGTGAGACATGAGTGCTATAATGGAGGATTATGCAACTCGTGTTTGTAGGTACTGTCGAATTTTAGCAGCAGTAAAGTAAGTAAGTATTATTCTTGTTTAATGAAAGTTAAACATCAATTCAGTAAAGTTGTTAAAGTAAATTCAACCATAATGCAAAGGAAATAAATATAGGGGTGTGTATTTTTCTAACAAAAGAACAATAAAACCCTTGAAACCCTTTTCCGTTAAACTAAACATTTATAAGGTAATGTTTTTCTTTCTAACATTGCGATTGCTACTAGGCTTTTACGGTTAAGTACACTTTGAGTACCTACCAGAGGGGTTATTATGACATACCTATGCAGTTCATTTTACGGTGAGCGTAAAGGACAGAGCTATAATAGCAGTTATATCCGTCTCCGTCTTTTTCTCTCAGCGTAAACTGAACTGCATAGACTGCATAGTTATGTCATAATAATAGTTAGGGAGGCGAATAGGGGAATTTTCGGTAATACTCGAGTGTGGCAGTTTAAGATATGAGAGATACCTTAGACCTAATAGAACAACCTTGTAAAGTATTTAGCTCTATATGTAGTGACGCGCGCCTAGGATAGACGATCAGATTAGTAAAACAAAATCGATAGTCTGAAATACTCGAGCGCGTCAGATTAAGATATTGGGGGTTGATTTTAGTGTTTTAAGACTAAATTTACTTAACTAATCTGACGATAAGTCCTTGACGCCGCCGAGTTATAGGGTCGCGAACTTGTAAAAAAAAAAACGTTAATCCGGCATTCTCGAGCGCGATTTTTATTTTTTTTATTTTGAAGAATATAATCTAAAACTTACTAAAAATACAAAATCTGCCGGTTTCCGCATGACCGGAAGTGTGGAGGAGCCATTTCGTCTTCCGAAAAACGCGTTGCGGCATATAAGTCGCGAACGATACATTTTACAAAAAAAAAGTTTAAATAAACAAAAAAGGGAATATCTATCGCTTTATTGTCATTCTTAAATTCCCCGTTTTATCAAGGAGAAAGAAACGGTTTTCGGTCAGATTAAGAGAACCCACCAACATTTTTGTCAGATTAAGAAAATATGCTTTCAGGATACCGAGATAAACCTCCCCTATGAAAATCTGACGCGCTCGAGCATTTCAAAATAACTTTTTTTTTTCATTTTCAAAAATTCATCGTAACTTATCGTCACGCCGAAATCGTCAGTTTTTTTAAAGGGGGCTTCCTTGGGGCCTACTTAACACCCCTTCCGAAAATCTGACGCGCTCGAGTAAATTTTTTTTTTTTGCATTTTTGACTACTTTATATGCCTACCCCCACCACGCAAACCGGCAGATTAGTATACGGTTGTTATCAGAGGCACTTGGGGCATACGTAGTATGAATATCTGACGCACTCGAGAATGTCCAAGTAACTGTTTTTTTTTACATTTTTGAAAAACCGTACACGCCAAACCCACCGCTAAAATGGTTTTTACCATACGAGCTTTTCTTTTCGAAATTATTTTATCTTTCGATTTTGATAGGTCTCGACGGCGCCGTTGAATTACGCCATTTAGCTACCTCGCCTCCCTAACTATAAGCCCTCATGAAACTTAGAGATAACTTTTCTAAATTGAATTCTCCTCGTTGATTCAATAAGTAAATCTAAAGCGATAGCTTTTACCGCCTATAAAAATTAAAAGAATAGACAATTAATTTTAAGATAACATTTCACTCAATTTATTTTCGATAAAGTAGTTTTATAGTCTTAGTTTATCATGCATTTTATAGTTGACCCAACTATTTTGTGTACCATTACAATTACATTTATTTGTTATAATTATTTAAAACAAAAATAAAAATAACATCGAATGAAAAGAATAGGCGATATAGTGATATTAGGTATATATCACCTATTCTTGTGTTGCGATTATGAAAACCGATTCTTTGCCTAACCTAAAAGAAAAATAAACAAGCAAACAGCAGAAAAAAAGCCGAAACAAAATGTTACAATCTAACTTCTGTTTGATGTTTACGCAAAGGTTAAATATTTTTCTGTTGTACAGATAAAACTGGTTTAACATACCTATATCTAGGAAATGGTTTTCGAGTGATGATTATGATGACGGTCCTAATTCATGGATCTACTTGTAATGCTTAACTGTCTTTTTTCGACTTATACTACCTCTTCAGATTAGATAAAAATGAGATACTAGATCATAATTTTAATAAAAGGTACATTTAGGACCGTCATGATAATAATATTCTTCTTCTTCTTTATATGCCTCTCTCTAAGATCTATTTTCTATTTGTCTATGGCTAGCCTAAACAGTTGTGCAGCGAATTTTTTACTCCTAAAGATTCCTCAACCATGACCTCTCTCCTGTCTTGCTAGGTATTTGTCCATCATAATGAGTTGCAGAAACTTTTTTTCTTGCCATAGTACAACGTTCTCTCTCGGCCTTTGATCTGATGTGTCGCGAAAGCACTATTGCCGTTTCGTTGTACGGTGGGAACGAACAATGGCGTTCCTTTACTTTTAAGTAGGATAAAAAACATTATGTTCGTTTTATTTTACGCTACAAAGACGAGTTCTATGTAAAACTTTACAACTTTAAGTATAATACAAAGGGAATGCTAGATAAGTTAGGTAGTAAGTTGGGTAAAACGTAGTAAAGAATGAGATTACAGGGTCAATAGGCTTTCCTAAAAGTTTTCCAAAAAGACAGGTCTGCCGCCTCATGCATGCATCGGTTTTCCGTAACCTTAGCCAAGTTGTCCGTCTTCCTTTTTAGTGGTCTACTTCAATATTCAGGAGCTCTTCGATTCAATCAGCCATCTGTTCTGCGATCAATATGTCTGAGCCCCCCACTGCCTGTCTAAGTCCAGCAGTGGACATCTTTGTGCTGAGAAAATGGTGTTGACGATGATAGGCTTAGGCTTGTATAAAAAATAACAACATTTATTCGAATTCCAAAGAAAGGCTGTAAAATTTACTCTTAAAAGTTTCTGTCAGTTTTTTTTTTTTTTTTTTTTATATCAAAGGAAGGCAAACGAGCACACAGGCCACCTGATGGTAAGTGGAAACTGTGACCCATAGACATTCGCATTCACAAGACCGCAATCCTAAGACTGCAAATGCGTTGCCAACCCTGAGGCCGAAGATGGAATGCCTCTATGCTAGTCATTTCACCGGCTGTCTTATCCCCAAACCGGAACACAAGGCGGTAGGTTAATGGATAAGATGGTGGTACCAATTCGGACGGACCCTGCACAAGGTCCTCCCACCTCCAAAATGTCCAGTGTGAGAAATAATGTTATAAGAGTCGTGTATATCTGTCCCTTTTACTGGCTCGAACTTCTCAGATATTGACAGTTCGTGATACGGTTTCAAATCAAATGACTGAAGCAGATAATCTATAAATTACACTTGTGCAATTAAGCTCAAAGTTATTTCCTTTGTCGTTGCTTGGCATTCATGGCTGGAGCTTCAAAGCGATTCGATTATGGTAAGCTGGGGAGGTTCCAGGCAGTAAAATTACAAAGATGTTTGTTTTTAATTTCAGTTGTCCCGCCCACACGCCGATACCCCCGCCTCCCCCGCCGCCGCCCCTCACCATACCCCCTCACAGGTAAGGATCCCTCGGTAACTAAATGCTGTAACTGTAAAGTTAAGACACGTCACTTATAACGTTACGCATCCAAACAGTTCCAAGTCTGGATGCGCAAGTTTGTTGTTGTTTGTTGTTGTTGTCCTGCTTCTGAGATACAAGAGTTAATAGGAGTATCAATGTGACAATATATTAAAGCTTCTAAGATGCAGTAACGATTTATTAATGACTGGCTGAACGAAGGTCGTTTCCCCCAACCACGTGTACTCGTAATGTTAAATTGAATGTTTTTTCTAGTCATTTTCGATGTTTAAAAATGAAGAAAATATTTAGGAATAAGGCTTTCGTTTAGCGTTTAAGTTACCAAAATGTAGGATAGCAGGGAATGTGTGGTAAACAGATTGTTACGTAGGTATTTATTGCAGTGGCATTATCTTGAATGACGTCACTTTACTTTTATGATTGATTAACATTTAACCAAAGCATTTTGCATTTCAGGGCGAAACACGTATCTTTTGCTCGGTCCCACACTTTGACCACATTTGACGACTCAGTAATGCCGGCTGCAGTAAGCGGCCACAGGTTTCGAAGGGACTGTGAACGGCTAATCGACGGACGAATTATAAAGGTTTGTGATAACTTGCAATGGTTGGTTAGGGAACCCTTAACTCGGATTAATTGCTATTGAATATTGACAATGTACTGATGACTGATCAATCTTGTTAACAAGCAAATTAAGCTGAGCTATTGATGACAATGATTTGTATTTTGCCTTGTCTTAAGGATGAAAATAGCAAAAATATATTGAAAAGAGTTGCTTAACAGTTTTGTAGATTTTGTCATTTGATTAAGTATATTTTCTGGAAATTAAGTCGGAATCTAAATATATACCCTTACTATACAGCAAGATGCTAAGAAAATATTAACTCACTTTTGAAATGTTATCATATTTTTCAATCGGATGCAATGACAGATCTAAAAATATAATCTACCTACCTATTCTCTAAGTTATCAGTGAAAGTGAACGAGAATAATTTAGCATTATATTTGTGATATTGTTGTATTGTAAAATAAATATGTTTGTTCAATTACATCGTCTCAACTAATTACTTTTTTCTAAATTCAGCCTGAACAAAAACCATACTCAACGCTACCGATAATGTTCCAACCATTCAATCCATACCCGCAATACATGAGTGCACAGCCGCCTGCGCCGATGCCGATGCACTATCCACCAATGACGCCGCTGCAGCACCCGCCGACGATCCCCATACAGACGCAGACCGAACAGCCTAAAGTTGTCATGCTCGGTAAAGTTTATAGGACAGGTAAGGGTTTCAGAGAATTCGTGCATGATAGCAATGTTGATACTGATTTTATAGTTTTTAATGTCTTTGGTATTTGATCATACTCGACGCATAACATAGCACGACATAAATATGGGATCATCATAGTTAAATATTAATTTGCAGATTCAATCAAGAAAGGAGTTATGAGGACTCAAGCAACACAGACTGAAGTATGCTTAGGACGAAAACCATTGCCGCCGAATTATTTATCGCTGAGTCCTCGAACAATCAAAAGGGTAATTTTTTCCATTGTGGTCATTTAAATCAGGTAATCGTTTTCTTATCGTTACTAAAATACGAACAATTTGGCAGAAGCATAAATTCCAACCGTTTTAAGTTCAATTGGTTTGGTTTTGCTACATATTCGCTTTCAAAGATTCCTCAAAATTTATTGTTGTGTTTATTTGTGTGTTTAAGGTTAAGATGGTAGCTGCTGGTGTTCAAACCAATGGTTTTACTGTGGGGCCACGACGGTTGACAAAATCATTCTCAGAAGTCGGTGGAGAACGACTTGCGGATTGTGAAAGCCAAAATGATGTCACTGCTTCTGTTGAAAGGTATTTATCTACTAATAATTAACACAAAGTAATATAATTTTGCACAACTGGAAGAGTTACTAACGATTCGTATTTCTAGTTTTATAAGCACGGATCATGAAAAACTTCATCGAACTCAATCGGAAGAGCCACCGCGATCGCCTAGATCACCTACATCGATGATGCTTCCATCATCACACATACAAAGGGGTGATTCGGAAGATACCACCTCTTCACCCATGAAATCAGCAGCGTCTTCGCAAATTGACAAATCATCAGAGCTAAACGCATTGCAACGCCAAGCACAAGAATATTTCCAAGAAAATTTCCAATTTATTCACGAGAGTGATAGAGACGACACAATTGACGATGATATAGAAACGATTGAAAAAAGTATGGCCCTGAATAGAAGAAACTTAGAATATTTGCAGCAGGAAATAGCTAAACAAGGAAAAGGAGACAGATCTTTACGATCCATTTTATCTAAAAGTACTAGTGACACCTCACAAAAAACAATAAATTCTCATCCTTTTTCTAAAACATCAACTTTCCAATCTGAGCCTTCAACGGAAACGTCTGTTACAACGACTGATGATAGTGAGAAAAATGAAAAAGAAATAATAATAGATTTTGAACCTAGGCCCGACGAAGACGCAATACCATTCACAACTTTACGAAGAAATAGGCGACTTTTACAGAAAACTTTATCAGAAGGAGAAATTCTTCTTGACGTGTAAGAAATTTTAGTCAAAATCTTTTGTTTAATGAAGTTATTATATTTTCTCGGTGTGCTATTCACGTATTTTATTTTTAGACGAAAAACTGAACTACATACAAATGGTGACGGCATAAAAGATGCTCCTCTGATAATGTCAACAAGTCAAGAAAATATGACAAGAGAAGACAGAGAACGTGAGGCAATATACATGCAATATGTTGGACAAAATTATAGCCAAACACCGATCAAAGACGAAGGTATCTTCGGTTTTGAGCCAGATGGATCGTTTAGGTAATTTCATAAAAGTATTAAAATACTTAAAGTATTTTCTGATAGAGCTAAAGCACATAGGTTACTTTCATGCACATTAACTCTTCACTATCCTCCAACTTGCACAACATTGCTTTACAAATAAAAGCCTCATTTTAGCTTAAATAGAGTTGATGACGCATTTGTTGAAACTGCTACAAGTTTTTAGCTTTCAGTTGAAGATTCTATCATCCATTCTCATTCATTTAATTTTCTTCATAGTTCTTCAGACGGAAATGCACCATACGAAGATTTTCACGAAAAATACATTAGTTACAAGCATGACTCTTTTAGAATTCGAAGCGTAAGTTTTGAAGATCACATCGAATCTGTTGCGGTTAAAAAGGAAGAAATTCCTACGACAAGGTATGCGTGACGTAGAAATGAGGCAGTAGAAGTTAATGCTGGTCACTTTTCACCTTGTCCTAGCAAAGTATATTTATAGCATTTTTTGCTAATGCAATCGCATAAACCAAAAATTATGTCATTTATTACACCATCACTTACTTAAGAAAGTATTTCTCTTGATACCACATCACACATGAGAAATGTTGGAATAAAAACCGCCAATATACTCTTTTAATACATGTTTTCAGTACTGCTAAATCAAGTCCTGGATCTCCTGAACCCATGAGTTTTGACATCAATATCGACCAAAAGATCAAAAAAGCAACCGTTTTTAAAAATGTCAGCACTCTCACACCTTTGGAAAAACTTTCGCCGTGTGCATCAAATGAATCATTGACGGTGGATGCTACTAGGTAAAAAAACTCTTAATGTTTTTTCATTATATTTTATTTAGTAACTGAAACCCTGTGGTAAATAATATTTAATGTAATAGGGACCATTCTGATGGGATGTGGAATGAATCTCAAACAACCGTTTTGCAAGTTGACTCTGGAACAGAAAATGGAACAGTCATAAGGTTGGATATTGATCTATAACTTTTATTAATCACTTTTTTCTGTTAAAATACATTGATTAATTAATTGATCGTTATTCCAGTTCTTCCGATCTTAGTTCCTTGGCTGCATCACCAGGGGCGCTAGCTTTACTTACACCTACATCTAGAAGAAAACAACTTCTTCTTCTTCAACATCAACAAAGATCATCATTAGATACGGACGCTTTAGATGAAGAATTTGATGCTTCCCAGGTAAAAATAAGTATCTACAAGTAAAAGAATTCAATACTATTTTTGTATAAATAAGCCTCTGACATTTAAAGTTATTAGTTAAAAAATATTCATTTGTTTTCAGAGTCAATCTCCTACATCACCAAGAAACAAATTAGATACTTCCAGTTCGAGTTCTCAAGCGAGAATATCACTATCACCACCTGCCGTCGTTCCAAATATCACATTACCAATAACAAAGCAACCCATGATTTCAAAAAATATTTCACCAATAGGACCATCAAAGGCTAATCATACGCCAGCTATTGCTATCACTCATCCTAGTTTAGATTTAGCGGACGTTCCGTTTAAAAGAACCCCGAGTTTTATAAATAAAAAGAGAGAGAGAGCACTGAGTCCGTCGAGGAGAAGAGATTTACAAAGTAAAACTAAACCTACAGAGCATAAGCCACCCGTCCCTCCACTAATCACAGAGTCGCCTTCAGAATCGACATTGCTTACTAAAGCTGGGAGTAGTGAGACTAACTTGGCTAGAACGGATTCTGGCAAAACCAATACGACAGATGTTTCAGAAAGCACTACAACAACTGAAGATTACGTCACTGCTAATTCTGATAGCTCTAAAAAAAGTACTAGTAGAAATCAAAATCACTGTAAGTTAATCAATTAAGTAATTACTTAGGTATTTTACACATTTTTTTACACATCGTTTGATATCAAGTTATTTGCTTTGATTGAAACTTAACTTTCACATTATCATTTATCGGTTTTGAAAATATAACATTCATATTTTTTTTCAGACCCTGAAAATAATAAAACTCAGGAAGGTTCATCATTCGAAAGTGCTTCTAGTTTATACTCAACTACTCGAAATGACAATATAACAGAAGACTTAATTGTACCAAGTTTTTCGCCACCTTTACAAATCAGCAACGATTTTATAGTACCCAATTTAACATCTCCTACACTGCCGTTACCTGACAGAATAACGAAAATAACCATGGAAAAAATTGAGGTTAAAGCAGATATCACTCCAAGTACTGAACTCATTAGGAGAGATAAGACTGATAAACATAAATGTAAAGAAGAAGTCCCGAAAACTGTAAGTTTTAAATAACATTTGACAAAATAAATGTCATTGGCATCTAAACTCAAGTACGAGTATTCTAACGGCCGTATTCGTAAACTCATCTTGGTTCTTGACTGAGCTGCCCGTCTCATGTGTCCCGTCATGTAAATGTCGGCCCGTTTAACACTGACCTGTTTAATGAATCATAGGACGAGCTTCTCAGTCAATATGTGATTGACTAATAGTACGGCCATAACAAACCTGCAATGTTTCAGAGCGCAACACGTGATGCAGTGAGCGGTAAAAGTAGTTCTAGTGGCAGTTACAGTATAGGTGGATCACACCCAAATATGAAAGAAGATAAAGGGGACAAAACTCCAACAAATAAGATAAAAGATCTGCCTGATAAATTAGAAGCTATAAAGAAAATTAAAGAAGACAACGTACCCAGCCCAACATGTAGTGATGTGCAGCGAGTTCCAAAAATGATGGTATTTTTTACTAATGATGGATATCCCAGAGTAATAATGATGAATACTAAAATGACTTAATGTTTGTTTGCTAAATGTTTTTTTATTAATTATGTTTTTAGGGATCACTGTCCGATGATGAAAGAAGTGTTCATTATTCATCATCTGGCTATTACGAAAGTCCGGTTGAAGATGATGATGATGGGGGACTAAGTATGTAGATTATTTTTTTCCATTCTTTTATAATACCCACTTGTTATAATAAGTTTTTGACAAAATTAAAGTCCTTGACTGGTTTTATTAAGATTGATATATTATTATGTAGATTCTTAAACTTCAAATATCATTTACAGCATATAAGCACTCGCAAAAGTATAGAACATCACAAAGACAAAAAAATTGGCTAGTAGAAGAAAAACGAAGAAAAAAGAAAGCATTCACTTTAGAATTTTCGAAGTCTTACGATGATTCTGTATCGACATCTCAAGATGATTGGAGCAAAAAACCAAAGGAACAGGAAAATACAGGTCAAAGAGTAGAGCGTAGTGCATTAAAAGGAGCAAGTTTAAGATCTCCTCCAGATGAGAAAGCCCCAGATAATAGGAAGAAGAAAACACATTTCGCAGACAAAGCGAAAAGTGTCCAATCATCACCTCGAGAAAATATTGATGTAGAGAGAGCCATTAAAGAAAAAATGAAAAAGGAAAAGGATATCGAACCCAAACGATTAGAAAGAGAACGATATGTGAAACGGACAAAGCTGAAGGCTAAAAGTCCTACACAAAGTAAACCGGCTGACGGTAATCACAGTTATAGGCCACAAATATACGACAGACGAGAAAGTGTGGGACCAAATATGAAATTACACTTAAATATTCCTACTTCTGATGATTCTAGTGAACAATATCGAAAAGACGGTGTGTGAATATAGTTAAATTAAAGATTATAAATTATTGTTACCAAATATGTTGTAGATTATTGGATTGACAAACTTTATTCTATTTCAGGACCGAGCAATGGTAATATATCCCCCAGAAAGCACAGGCGCTTACGTGATAGCCCGAGAAGAAAAACTAATCAAAACGCAAAGTTAGCAAGCTCTCCTACTTCGGGTAACAATCACACAAGTTACAGGTAAAGAACGATTTTTAATTACACCAGTAATATAAGTCTACGAAATAATATAACGTACCTCGTATAAGAAGTGGCTATTACAATAGGTGTTTTTTTCGTTTTAGCTGTCGGCCAAGAAGAAAAAGCGCTTCCAACGAAAGTATATCTCTTCCTGGAAGTTTACCTAGAAGAAAACCATCAATACCAATATCAACTGGGTTAAGCTCTCTTGAAGCAGAAGATATAGAAACTACAAAGGTGCTTACAAGCGCTGGATCAAGATTGACTCCTTTACGTTACATCAAGAGTCCCAACACTTCTCCTCGGCATCACCGGAAACAAGACAAAGGTAATTTAAATAAAATATAGTAAATGAAGCGATTACTCCTATTAAAACCCTGCGTACCAATTGGCTTTTCGAATCAATTAAATGTTCCCTTAATATTATAAACCTTGTTCTCTTTCAAATTCCAATAGTATTGGGTGATTTAACAAGGTTTTCTTTAGAAGGGAAATTCGCTAAAGCAGCATCTGCAGAATCTCTCCGCTCGGTGTCTCCTGGGTCAGACTCTGTGTTTTATTCAGAGCAAACGGAGCACAGTTTTGCTGGAGCGGACGGGGAAGCCAAAGCGCATTGCTTGCACTGTGGCAAGGAGGTCCACATTGTCACGGCTGCGCATGAACACGACAGTTTGGCCTCGAGAACATCGCACACGGACGTGAGTCATTCAATGAAAATGCCCTTTTAGTATCCCTAGTCCCTGTCTGAATCAGGTTTTTATAAGACTCAAAACGATGGGTTTTGCAGATGATTTTGTGAAACTACCGTCTTAAATACAATTTTTCCAGTACTTATTCTGAATTTGATATATTGTTAAAAAAGCAGTCATCAAAATAACCAGTCTTTTAATATATACATTACATCACGCCTGTTTCCCAGAAGGGTAGGTAGGCAGATACCACTTCTTCCCACCTGCTACGATCCTGACCAATCTCTTTCGCTTCTTCCACATTCGTAAATCGAGTCATGAACGCACGTCGGTTTCGGGGATTCGGGAGGGGTCCAGTATTTCTCCGATTTGATTCGTAAAAGTACTCCTAGGGCGGCACGCCGCGGCCGGCCGCCCGGAGCAGGGACGCGTCCGCCTTCCGCACGTGTCCCTACTCCAACACACATTTAAAATGTGGTATAATAGACTACCCACCACGTCATCTCCTCTCCTCAGCATTTCTATCGACACTCTATCACAACCTGTCAACTTTCCCACTCTCATTATTTTTAAAACTTTCAGATTTCACTCATACTAATCATACTTTAATATTCGCTATTTGCATCTTTACTCATTGGCTCAAAACAATCATCTTCGCATTCAAACAAGCTTTCAAAATAAGTTTTCTATCTATCAAGAATTTTTTCTTCATCGCATCCAGACTCACCGCGCTTAGTTTAGTATTCCCTGATCTACCACGAGCCAATTTAATCTAGCTCCAAAAGAGTTTATTGTTCAACCAACCAGTCTTTTTTTTATAATTATGAGTAGGTAATTTAAGTACTCAATCCTGAGTGAACATAATACACATTTCACTGTAGAAACGAACAAATAAGGCATTCAGGTTGGTGCGTTTCAGGAATCTTATGCCGATGCCACTCCGGACATAGTCCCCGCGCCGGCTGGCTTTGCTGATTCCCCAAACTGTGCTTCTTCTAAAAAGTCGGGTACTGGTGCGCGACTGTACAAAAAGTTAGAGAAAAGATATCGGTCTGAAGACAAATCGAGGCATCAACGGCATAGGCAAGATGTCAGAGCAAAGGTAACTGATAAATTAAACCTTATTGATTAATGACTTTCTTATACTAACCTCTTATGTTTATTTTATTGTCAATGTTTCTTTTACAATGGTAGTCTGAAGAAAGAGGTAAAGAAGAGTATGCTGCCAGTGAGAAACCTCAAGATTGTCGTATAGCCCGATCAGCTGGCACCAGTCTGGACAAATTAGCTGGCTCCAGTTGCTCAGTCGACCCCGATGGTAACTTTTTTTGTAAACGTTTAGGATTGTTTCCTTAATTTGTTTATTGTTTATGTCGGTTGTCATTAGGGTTTTTTTTAAATAATTATGTGACAGTTTCGTAGAGACTAGATAAACATGTTATTGTCTCAATAGAATCGCTCTGCGCCTGAACCAGTAAGTTTTTTTAAGTATGTAAAAAGTATTTGCTTTGTCTTTTTTACCAGGCACTTAAACAAATTTATACATACGCGACACTTCAAAGGAGTCATCTTCGGAGTTTATTATTATACCTTTGTTTAAATATTTTAATGTTGCAGAACACGAAGATGGTTCGGTCAGTTCAGAAGGGGCAGATGGAAGTCGCAACGAGAGAGGAGTGTATGCCGCGCCCTGGTGGTGCGGCAACTGGATCCTGCTTTCTGAATTAGACGACAGTTGGACAAGGATACCACCAGGTAATCTAAATGGAACATCTTTTAATAATTTGCAAGGTGTTTTATAAAAGAACGAAGACAACGTCAAAAACACCAAATGTTCCCGAAGATGTCGTATCGTTTTGTTAATTTGCTAAAATTTAAGTACTACTTCTTGTTTCTTATAATATTTTTTTTATTAATCACGAGTGACGAATATGCTATCAGTTGCGTATGCAAATGTGATAATAATAAACCTAACTAGGCTATCGCTTTAAGAAGCTGGAAGTACTGTACATAATACTTCGTATAAGGCAAACATTTAGCAAACATACATTTGGACATTTATTCATACTAAATTGTGATGTTATAGATGTAGTTGATACGAGTGACACGAGCATTGAAGACCCGACTGAGTCCGAAACAGAGTTTAATAAACGATACGCGGCGCTGACACATCGGTTGGTGCACCGGCGGGCGTGCATCGAGCTCAATCGACGCCAAAATGACAACACTTTCGGTACGTTCATTAAACTGTAAGCTTGGGTGGATAAATAGGATAGTGAAGTTTAATAATTTAATAAATAAACAAAAACGGAAACCTATAGACCTAGTTTTTCATAACAAAATAAATAATATAAACCTTATTTAGCTCCCACAGTGATTGGTCTTATATTTAGTCATTACATATAAATTAGAAGTTGGTTTAACCAGTGTGAGGGCCGGTGTCCATACTAGGAAACCCTATATGACATCATTTATTTCATTTGTAATAGTAAAAACTACAACGTATTCAAAAATCGTGAAAATCGGACTTGATTTAGGGGGTAAGAAACGTTATGGACCAGAAAGTTTGTGTTCCTTTTGTGTGGAAATTTATTGACAGCTACGCGGTTTAAATTACTTTGGCGTTGTAAAAGCAAATAATAATTGTAATGTTATGTATTAAAGTACAAAAAGATATTAACAGCCTTTTCAAATGCCTTTAAAACGAAAAATATAATAAAAATACTTGCGCATTGATGTTATTCTCTAAAAACTGTATCTTGTCAAAGCTCGACCGATCCTCAAGAAACTGATTTAAAAAGAATAAACACCAATGGGCATTTTTTATTTAATATTTTCTTTTCAAAGGCATTGATAAGGCTGTCTCTTTCGTACCTAGTTTATCATCAATATACATAAGTACGCGCCCTAAAATGTTGTTTGTTGTTTGTAAGCTATTGTTAGCGGGAAATTATATCACAACCACTTACCGGTCAGGGTACATCTTTAGGTATAATTTATACTTGCTTCTAAATCTATTTGAATGTTTTAATAATTAGCTTTATTTAAAATAAATTTTTTAAATGACAAATATAAATTTATCATAAAATGTAAAATATGAGTCATTAACCCTGTTATTATTATATCGTTAAACAATATAAAATTGGAGTACAACATGAACAGCGGTTGTTACTTACACCTGTTTATTTTTAATTAGCATCTCGTAACTAGCGGTTGCGTCATCTAGTTAACTACTTACTCCACTCTAATAATGACGTACGCGCCTATTTCAGTGCACTCTCCGTTTTAAATAGCGTCACCTATTATTTTCAGAGTGTCCCCTGAATTCTTTCGTTTATCATGAGCATTAGCACGGAAATACTCAAATATTCTTGGGTTAAATTTGTCTAATCTGACACCTAGATTAATTTTAGAGTTACTCACACATCTAATTTTATCATCAGTTATGTTAAAGAGTAAAACTTTTATCTTTTTTTAAGAAGTGTTTATTTTTTGGTACAATAGTTTTTTAAATTTACAAATCAAAATGATTAACCTACCAAATGGCTCACAGACAAAAAATGCCAAACATTTAAACGACTTGGATGTACCTTTCTGACCTATCAGTGACTAAAAGCGAAAGCTACAGACGATCCATTCGACGTAACCGCCGCAACATCGTACCCCAACTGGTCGGTTGAAGCGAACTATATTTAATTCTCAAAACAGTACGGACGTCAGCCCGCAGTTGTTTTAGACACGCGACTACGGCCTGGTGCTTACGTGAAACGTGAATAATTTGAGACTTATTGATTTACATTGATGACTTAACGGTTACGATAATGACGTAAATTTGCGGAGCATACGTTTGTGAGACACGGTTAAAATTGTTTGAAGTTCAAGATCGCATATTTAAATCAAGATCATCAAAATGGGGCACTATTACTGTAAGTAATATTCTTGGGCGTTCTTTCTGAATTAAACGTGTGTTCTTAACCGGGAGAGGATTTTGATGATATCGTTTTTTGACTAGTGGAAGATGTTCTAACGGACCCAAAAGGAAGTCTCCGGAGTAAACTAGAAGAGATATTTAAACTCATGCTCACGTTATGGTGTCGACAGTGTGAAGTTAACAAGTTAGTTGCTGCGGAACCATGTGGTAAAATTGTTTTATTCACTGTTTTATTAATACAAACTACTAATATTTATATTTACCAGAATTGCTTTATTTTTCAAAGACGCTTATGGTGACATCCATGAGCCGATTGTTCAAAAATTCTTTAAATAAACGCTATTTTAACGATCTTCTTGATAGTGTTCACATTTCCATCCAAAATATAAGAAGATTTATGAGTTCAACTTGTGCGTTGAATTCTAATTTTCAGATGAGAGGTGAAAAAATATAGTTAAAAAAGTAGATGCGATGTCAGTTAGTGATACAGTTAAAGTAGAAAATTAATAAATCATAAATTATCGTACTAACCTTACTAATCAACCTAATTTTAATTTCTAAATGTGAGTAAAAAGTTTATTAGAAATTCCAATATACATGCAGCTACTTATACTACGTACGTATGTACGTACTTATCTATTTAGGTGGGTCAGGTGCAATAGCTTTTAAAACGGGTTAAAGTTCTCGCTTACTCTCTCTCATGTGCTCTCATTCGAGATTTACCAAAATAACCTGAACTCGAAAGACTTTTTGAGTCCTTTTACACTGTAAAAATATCGATAGTGATGCTTTTAAATGAAGTTTAATAATGAACCAATCGTGTAACTAGTTTGTGACTCTGAGTGTTGTACAACATTAATAGTATAACAATAATAATATTGGTCACTTTGTGTCGTCTTCAAAATACTCTACGTGATTGCTTATCTTTTATCTAAACGTAATTGCCTATTTACGCCTTTTTCGTATGAATGAAACGAAGACGCATGATTGACAATTTGGTGTCCCGCCAAATAATTTAGCGCAAATTGTTTTGTAGATTTCAGCTGGTGTATTTGTCCTAAGTGAAAGTAAAACTGTGTCATGGTCGGCCTTTTTGAAGTTTATTGCCGTCTATTATGTGTAACTCAAGTGTTCTATTTAGATAACTAAAAATATTGGGTCAGTTGGTTAAAAAGCATTATGCCCTTGAATTACATTCGCATTAGATAAACGTGTGGCTGAAAATTCTAATTTTGGTTACGATTATTAGCTCTTGAATGATCGAAATGGATGAGTTAGTGGCTTTATCAGTAATGACATAATAAGTCAAGTAAATCATATGGACGGATCGATTTAAATACTAAGATCTGAAGAAATATCCCGAGGTTTAGATTACATACATACCTTCACGCCTGTAATCCCAAAGTGGGGTAGGCAGAGCTACAGAATTACCTACAAATTCAAAAACTTGTTGATAATTCAGTAACCACATTAAGCCCATCGCCTAACAGTACTACAAGCCTATATTCCCTTAGTCGCCTCTTACGACATCCACGGGAAGACATGGAGTGGCACTATTCTAAGTCGGCAACCACATGAACCACCATCCACAAAGAACCATTTCCAAAGAATTTTCATAAAATATGGATACTTTCACACACAGGGTGCCTTTCCAAGTTATTTTTTTTATATCGACTTCACAGTCCTTATTTGATAGATGCCAACATGGTTTGGGTAGGAAAACAAAATTACACGGATGCTCGTAACGTACGATAAGCTACCTATTCGAAGAGTGTTTTATCTTGTTTAAATGCCACGAGGTAATGCCTTGTAACAAAGGTAGAATCGATTTTTGCGACTCTACCTTTGTTACGCCACAGCTAACGTATAAGTGGTAGGAATACGGTGTCGTGGAAAATTGAAAATAGAAATCAGGAAAAAAATACGCAAATGACTTACGTTTTTGTTAAGATTCGTGTCCAGCCCCAATATCACTGTCTGAAACATGTACACGTTTCTCTAAATGAAATCCATTGGTCATAATACCTTTGCAGAAAGTGACAAAACTGTCGTTGTCCGACGCGGCAATGAAGAATTTGGCTTTAGAATCCACGGGAGCAAGCCCGTCGTCGTGTCAGCGATCGAACCCGACACGCCGGCCGAAACCTCGGGCCTGGAGGTTGGCGACATTGTCATAGCAGTGAACGGTATGTGTTTTTTGGAGTAAGCCTTACGAATAAGTACCTAACTATAATTATTTCTGTTCAGTTGAAACCATGTATTTGGTAGTTACAGTTTTGTTAATAACCAGGAGTCTAGTTCTGGTCACTACAAGCAAAAACAACTTAGTCCGTTTTTTTTTGCTGTTCATTGATGAATCATTGTTTTTTACAGGTATCAACGTTCTAGACAAAACACATTCTGAGGTAGTCAAAATAGCACATTCTGGTTCTGAAGTACTGGAATTAGAGGTTCGTAAACATTATATAGAATTAAGTTATAGACAAACATTCGCTGTAACTAAATCGGAACACTTTCATAGTAACTTAGCCAAAAGTATTTTCAAACCGATCACCATACCCTGTGAGAGTAAAAAGATAAAAAAACACTACTTATTGAGGCTGGTGCCGAAAAGAATACAGCGGCAATGCTATTTTACACTGACTACTTACTTATAAAAATACGCTTTCCTTCCCTATTTCAAATACGAAATGCATTTCAGGTGGCTAGAACATGCGAAGTGGTGGCATCGTTAGCTCATGAGAGTGGACCAGCCGCTTTGTACTCGGGGTACTTGTGGAGGGCTGCCCCGTTGAAGCCTCACCATCCACCTCGGTGGACGAGGCGGTGGTTCGTGCTAAAGAGAGACAACTGCCTATACTTCTATAAGACGGATTCGGTTAGTTGAGCTGTGTTGTTTATTTGATTGCTAAAATAGTATGTCATAAGAATATGTGTGTCCTTAAACAGTTGGTATTATAAAAGGGCAAATGGGACAGGACAAGGGATTCTGGCAGGATACAGACATTATTAACGGCAATGCAGTACATTTATTGATGACCTATTTTTAATTTTGAGTATCTTAGTAAGTGTGAAAACTGCAGCTGATATCTTAAGACGTAGAAGTAATAAACGTAATTGCTGTACAGTGCTATAGATTTTAGAAGGTACTTCGGGTTAGTAGTTGTCTCTCACTCGCTCTCATACGCTGTTATTAAGAGCGAATGAAAGAAAAGTAAAAACCCGAAGCACCGTGTAAGTGTTCACAGACTGTTTATATTTGTACCTCAAGATAGAAATTCAATAATGCAATGTACGGAACTGTAAAATAGGAGAATTTTGACTTAAGGTTTTTAATACGATATAATTTATACTTTTGCGCAGAAGCTTAGGTTTACGTTAAACTATACTTACATCAAAAAACTTACGTTAAACTATGAAAATGTGTTGTAGTTTGTAATTTTCTAACTCAAAAGTTTCAATGTTTCAGAGCATCCACCCAGTCGGCGCACTCATGTTAGTAAATTATCAGCTGACCGAGGAAGACGCGGGCAGACCACACGGTTTCCGACTACAGCGCGGTGGAGGGAATAGGCTGCAACTCGCGGCTGATACTGCCGAAGCCGCCGCTAGATGGTGTGCTGTTTTAGCCCATGCTATTGATACTAGTAACCAGGTATGTAAACTAACATTATTGGTCTTAATTGCAATAACGGTTATGTTAAGTGGAAGAAAATGACGAAAGAATACGAAAGTTACATAGAGGCGGAGTAAGTATGATGTGATGAACTCTGTTGTCTGTTGAGTGTATCAGTAGTTCTTATAGGAGATGCTAGATGGCGTTGGAGTTAAAAAATAAGTTGAATTTTTTATCCTCGTTATGATTTTAGTAGTAGTTACGTGCAATGTTTAATATTAGTAAAGTATAAGAATAGCGTAATGTATAAGCGAATACCAAATTAGATAACTGATAATATTTAATTTAATAGATTGAAGTTAAGATATAGTTGTAAATTGAAGCCAAGCAGCAGTGTTCGCATTATTGTGTTCCGGCGTGGGGGATAAGACAACCGGCGAATTTGCTAGCATAGAGGTATTCCATCTTAGTCCTCAGACGTGAATACGTTAGTAATTTGTAAGGTATTTTTTTTACCATAACTCTACAGACACATCATTAACCCAAAGCCTGATTCTATTTCAGCGTGACGGCTGGCTAGAAGTGACAATGAGGAACATGAAGTTGCCCCCATCCTCGATACCCCGTCCAGACTGCTTTGGCTACCTGATGAAGCTGGGTTCGAAGTGGAAGTCCTGGGCCAAGCGATACTGCGTGCTCAAAGACGCCTGCCTTTACTTCTATAGCGAAGGAAACAGCAAGAATGCTTTTGGTAAGGATCATTAGTTGCTGATCGTCGGAAGATCAGGATAACAGTAGAAGGCACTTTGTTGCGCCAGTGTTAGTAGTTCGTTTTAAGATACTAAAATAACGAGTTGAGAGATAGGTATTAGGCATAAAGTCAGGTCTTGACGTGATAAAAACTAACGACAGGTAAGTTAAACAAACATACCTCTTTGAAAATGTTTAGAGAGACGATACTCAATTTTTTTTATACCACACTCGGGGGGAAAAACGGGTCAGAGTGCGTTTTTCATACTAAAAAGGCTATTTCGAAGCCTTGGTTCCTTGCCAGGGGATGCTTTTAGTGAAATCTGATGATGGATACCCCGAGCATCGATACACGATTTTCAGAGTGCCTAGGATACTCCACTGATTGAATCTGCGCTTAACGCCGGAATTGTGCATGTTCAGGAAAATATCTAAAATGGAAATAAAATATAAGGAAATCCAAATGCTAACCCAAACTCTCTCACTGTAGTGTTAAGTGATTGTGCGATAAGTTAGGTATCTTAAGTACTTTTGACCTCCTCACATTGAACCTCGGAGTATCCACCTTTTAACCTCACTCAAAACAACCCCTGGCAAGGAACCAAGGCTTCGAAATAGCCTCGTTTGTATGGCAAACGCACTCTGACCCGGTATTCTTGCCCGTAAGTATATTTACCTGCAAAAAAAACGATTCTTTAGTAGATAAGTAGTAGTTTTTTCAAAAAGATGTAAGCTCTATCTAGGAAAGTGAAATTATACCAAGTATACCGAAAGACCTACTGAGTGATGACACTGATGACATACTGTTTTTTGTTGATAATGTTTTTTTGACACAATTAATCCAAAGCACGAGTACGAATAGATCTCAATTTCTGTAACCTTAAGATACTCAAACCGATAGAGTAACCGACAGTTGACAGGTAATGAAGCCAAAATTCCTAAAACAACAAGCAAGTAACATATACATAATTAATATCACATTCGATTACCATAAGGCCAAGGTGCCAGATGGCTATAAAAGATGCTGTTCTATATTCAGTATTCAGGTTTTCTCGGTATGCTGATAATGTAAAACATTCTGCGTTCCCATACACGCGACCGCCCGACCGCGCCTCTGGCGATGGCTATCAGACCCAAGTCCTCGTTAATACGTAAAAATCAATAAAAAAATATAAAAGATACGATTTGCGAATCGTATGGAAATCCTATAGATTATCGGTCTGATAAAATCAAAATTTTACATTTCAAATAATATCTTAATCATAGGTTATGTTGGAAAAGCATCAAGGAACTTCGACCCGTCTCGTTTTATGGTTTGGTGATAAATGTAAAACATTAAATTTAAGTACCTAATGGTATTATGCCTATATTACCTACTCTACAAATACGATATAAGTCTTTGTATTAGTATTCTGTTTTTTCTAAATTGCGAAAATGCGGAAAATTATATTCTGCACGAGTTAAATACTAATGAATTAGTCAGGACCTGACACATCGTATTGTTATTTGGAAATTCCTCACATGATAATGTAACTATTCTGTGTCTAACAAGTTGCTATGAAAAAGATGGTAAAATAAAAATAAAATAAAATAAAATCACCAATCAAACAAATCTTTCAAATCTTTTCCAAAATATGACGGGGATTTTTATGTTACACGCATTTTTGTGTAAGTTTGACGCACATTGAGGCTATCTTTACGATACGTTTAACTTTTAAAATGAATAAAATCATTACATATATATAGCGCTTTAACTTCATCGATGACTCCAGAAATAGTAACAATAACAACTTATTCAAAACTCAAAATTCAAAATTCATAAATATATTACGAAAGGTGCTGCTGAAATTGATTATTATCTTCTACAATATGTTTTTCAGGAATGGCTTGCTTACACGGGTACAGGGTTCAAACCTGCGCGACAGGAGGCAAGAAATACGCCTTCGAAGTAATGCCCACCGAACCCAAGCAGAGGCACTTTTACTTCCACACGGAATCCGAAATGGACAGAAAACGGTTTGTTTATTTAGAAAGCATTTTATAGACGAGATTATTTTCAGTTTTTATTGCATTTTAAGTAGTGTTGTTAAGTGGATAGTAAATATTGGGTACGTTGATAAGATTTTTATTAGCGTCATCTTGTTCGTTAATCAGTATTTTTTTCTAATGAGTGACTAGAAAATGTTTTGATGCTAGATAAAAACGACGTTAAAAAGGGTTTATTGATCATCATTATCAGTACAGACTATACTAGTACATAATATTAATAAGCCACCGCAAAACCATGCCGTAATAACATACTACCTACAAATCAATACTACGTGCGTCAAATAATTAGACAATAATATCAATATTTAACACGTTCGGCCTAGCAACGTCTTAAAACGTTATTTTCATAAAATTATAATGAACACAACGTCTAATGACGTCTTAAGAAAATTTGGTTTTATTTGCACTACGTCGTATAACGCTACGAGCCCATATTATATTCCTAATAGCACATCCCTGCGCCGCAACACTTTAAAATGTTAAATGTCTAGAGCCGCATCTTATCAAAATTTGGCGGTATTTTGTGAACGTCCTTTACTCACGCACACTTACGTACATGCACAAACACAACGTTTGTATTTCATGCAGAAATGCTAACCGCATATGGCACAACGTTTTCGAGACGTTTGTGT
The DNA here is from genome assembly GCA_927399475.2 of Acleris emargana. NCBI lineage: Eukaryota > Metazoa > Arthropoda > Insecta > Lepidoptera > Tortricidae > Acleris > Acleris emargana. The sequence continues at coordinate 9,800,524 of OV656851.1, forward strand.
CGCATTTAAAATCATTCTAGGATAAATAGGTAGTAGAACGTTTTTAAACGCACCTACAATTTGTATGGGCAAATATTGTGTCATATAGTGAGCACCTGTTTAGAGCGGTGGTGGGCCGAACGTGTTAAAATCGCCATTAGCGGCAGGATTCCATTCCAGTAGGCCTAACCAAGATGCAAACGTTGCTAATGTTCCTGTTTTCTATCAACTCGAAATGTATGGAGTTGACATAAGCGACACAATCTCTTATCAGTTAACGATTTTCGAAAATAGCTAACATAGAACAACATTTCCCTCGTGAGACAAATCTCACGATTCCTCTCGTCATTAGTTAACTATATTTGTGTCAGCAAAAATATGTATATTATAGTAGACACATTCTGCTTGCTTTCCTGCTTATTATGGTACTCGTATTTGTAGAACTGACAGCTGTTCTAATGTTTCCTGTTGTTGCAGATGGATGGCAGCCCTGGAGTATTCTATAGACCGATGGATGAAGGCTGGTTGACGGCAATGTCAGGCTTTAGAGGACTCCTACATATTCTTTATATTCTAGTTCCAAATTATATTCCTTTAAATTATATTTCTTTGCTTTATTTTTTCTAATTTCTTTGTTCTAACTTAACCAATTGAGGATAGGAATCTCAGTTGGTGTAAGAGTCCAGGCGCGGGATTACTAATATGCACCAAAATCAAAATATTGGCATCTCAAGGGCTTTATTCTACTCGGGAAAAACTTAATAACTTTTAAAATGTTATTGTATTGTCAACGTTATGACAGGGTTCACCACGTGACAGTAATGGCGGCCGAATTAAAAACAATATGATAGCAATACGTGTAGAGACAAAGTAGAATGAAGCTCCTGATATTTCCACGGATTATAAAATAAATCCACATAGCCAAGGTGACTGAATTTAGCAACAACTTGACTTAAAATGCTTAGAAAAAGCATCCGTTTTGAATCAAATCTATAAAGTGAATGGTTATTAAAGTCATTTGTTTAAGCAAAGCATTGTAGAGCTTATTTGAAGCAAAAAAGGTCATATTGTAACCCTGCCTGAATAAGTGAATACGTCTGTTTCCTAAGAAGCAAGGCGTATTTTGAAAAGTATTATCACGTTTAAAAGCTAGTAAATTAATAAAGTTAATAAAATGTAAGTATGGAATGCTACACGTCAAACATTTTATAAAACAGGTTTCTTTCTTTACTCAAAATTTTAATATTTTATGCAAATTTCAGGTATTAAATGATATTTCAATTTTAATAAATATTTGAAAATTTCAATTTTTAATAAAGAAATAAACGTGTTAATATTTCAATTACTATTGATTTTCGGACAGAAAACCACAGCGCTTTTTGTAGTAAAGTAGCTCTGCTATGCCACCAATGAGTTCAGTCACCACCATTTGGTATTATACACCAATTGAGATTTCTGCCAGCGACATGATACGAGGGCAGAGTGAAAAGTCTGGAAAAAATTAAACATTATTTTTTTTTTGGTCCAAGTAAATATTTATTTTTCCACGTAGTCCCCATGTAACTCAATACACTTAGTCCATCGCTTTTCTAGCTTTTCGATTCCCTCCGTATAGTACGATTTCTCCAACCCTTCAAAATACGCATTGGTTTCTGCGATGATTTCTTCGTTGGAACCAAATCTTTTTCCACCAAGCCATTTCTTTAAGTTTGGGAAAAGAAAATAGTCGCAGGGGGCTAAATCTGGAGAATAAAGCGGATGCGGGAGCAATTCGTAACGCAACTGGTGGCTTTTAGCCATAGCAACTGCACAAGTCTGGACCCGTGCGTTGTCACGCCAAATGGGGTCGTTTTTTCATTAAAACTTCATGAAATCGCTGTAACAAGTTGACATAATATTCGACGTTAATCGTTTTACCTTTCTGAAGGTAATCAACATAATATATTACACCACGAGCATCGCAGAAGACAGTAGCCATAACTTTATTCGCCGATAAAACTGCTTGGGCCTTCTTTGGTGCAGGTTCACCTGAAGCAATCCATTGTTTTGACTGCTCCTTAGTTTCTGGTGTATGATGATGAATCCAGGTTTCGTCAACAGTTATGAAACGACGCAAGAAGTCCTTTTCATTACACCTAAACTTCGCCAAACAAGCCTCTGACAGGGTCACCCTAGTGCGTTTTTGATCTACTGTGAGCAATCGCGGCACCCAACGGGCGGAGAGCTTCTTCATATCCAAATAAGTGTGAAGGATATTACGAACCCGTTCGTTTGAAATGCTTACAATATCAGCTATCTCACGGACCTTTATTCTTCGGTCGGTCAATACGGTGTCATGGAGTTTGGTGATCATCTCTGGTGTAGTGATCTCAACTGGGCGTCCGGGTCGGTCGGCGTCAGCAGTGCTTGTACGGCCACAACGAAAATCCGTAAACCATTTTTGGATCATTTTAATCGATGGAGCAGAGTTCCCGTAATATTTGTCTAATTTTTTTTTTGTATCCGTTATGGTTTTTTTTCGCAAAAAATAATGTTTAATCAGAACACGAAACTCACTTTTCTCCATGTTTGCAAACACCGAAGTGATTGTTTCTTTTTCATAGCCGTCAAAAAAAAAGTAGTCGTGTGAACTGGCTGAAAATATACGATTTACCTCCAAAAAGGCTGCATTACAAATTGGCATTAATGAATTTGTGAAGAAAATACCTTTAAATTTATGATTTTTACCAGACTTCTCACTCTGCCCTCGTATATTGAATGTTTAAATAATAAGTAATAATCTACAAAGATGCAAGGTAATTAGTAAAAACGAAAATTACAACAAAGAAGAGAATAATAAATAACAATCTACTGTCGCTTTATTATATTATTTCCATGGAAAAAAAAAACTTTTATGTTCTGGAATCCCTCTAAAGAAGCAAAAATGCGTTATAAATATGATAATGTAACTTGCATTAGAATAATGAAACAACCATCAATAAATGACATTGTTGAATATACTAAACATACCTTTAATATTAAAAGTTACCTATCTACGAGATATCTATACCTAATCAAATCAAACTCTACTTGTCTATGAGTGCGACAAGGAAATCATTTCAGAATAGTTTACAGACCATTGTACTGAAAATATATTAATATTTATATGACAACATCGAATGATAATTATTCCACCGGAGTGATAGCTTTAAACTCATAAATTCATTGTCCACTTGGTATAGAATAAAATGTATGGTAGTACCAAATTTGCTTGTTATGGATCTAAATTAAACGAACTTTAGTACGGAACAAAATATTTTGTTTCTGTTTAAATAGGAATTAAGTTAACTTTGGGATATTGGTGATGTTTAGGGAAAGAAGTGTGAAAAATACCGCCCTGGCAAAAGTGTTTTGACAAATTTTGAAACACTAAAATATGTAAATAACTCGAGTTACCTATAATTATCATATTGTTGAATGATCACTGTTAGAATACAGATAATTTTTAAAACCGGGTACAGATTGATGATTGAAATTTGTCATTGAGAGAGACAAGGAGAAGATGTTTCAAGTACCTTTTAAGAAACAAGTCGAAAGCTATTAATATAACTGCTAACGGAAGGCTTTCTTAAATAACAAATCTAAAAACCTTAGAGTTTGAATGGAGAGCTAGAATCAGACATGACATACTTACTCTTATTTCAAATAACATTTATGAAAATGTTGCGAGAAAGATTACATAACGTAAGCTGTATGAAATAAACATTATCGAACTGTTGCATAGGTACATAATAACATTTATAGATAAAATTAATATTTAAAATTTAGAAAAACATTCGGTGCGAATATTAAATGTAGATTAAAGTATTCCCAAGGATACCTATTCATAGCGTATTGAACGTCGTAGGAGTAATGTGAGATATGTTTATTCCTTATTATTGATGTGCCAAAGTCTGTTAATTAAGAGAACATAATCGATGAACTAAACAAAGATGCAAAATCGATTGTAGAAGTAAGTCAAAGTTTCTCTGTAAAACCTCGTGCTAAGATCATTGAATTCGTGATTGTTGTCAGTGTTGTGATTTTTGTATAAATGTTTAAGTTTTCTCATTTCACTTTCATTTTTGAAAAGTATAGGTAATATTGACGGGTTACATCCGCATCATAAATCACTATTTACGAGTATAAATTGTTAAAAGTATTTATAAGTCTCACGAGTATATCAAAGTATTACCCATTAGAACGTGGTCCATACTAGGTGACTTAAAATTGTGCATTAATCTGATAACTAATAGAGAATTTAAACCCATGACGATGATATGTACATAAATAATCACGTGAAAGCTCAAATATGTTTAAAAATAAATAAAAGACTTGAATATTAACAGTATTCAGTTAATAAATATAGTAGCCTTATATTAGTGAGTGTCTAGAGCATAAGTAAATTGAAAATCCTGATTTATAATAATTATAATCGAGAAATATAAAAGCACATTATAAACATATGTTTAATTATATCTAAATCATAAATGTATAATGTATAGAATATAAATAGTATTATGTGTTCAGTAAATAGCTAGTGAGGGACTGTGAGAATGGATGAAGATTTAGATATTTATTTCAAGCATCATCCTTAAAGATTTATCGTCTTCTTTACCTTATTATGTGTATTGTTATGAAAGTTATTCGTGCCAGATAAGATATACTAGCAAAGTTGCCAAAATAAATTATATTTAACTGTAGGTATAGGCACATTGTTTATTCTATGTGTTTTTTATTTTGAGTGAAATCTGAAGTGAAAAACTTTATACCTACATATGTGTAATAGATGATTTTTTAAATATTTATGTGACTATGTCGATAGATTTTGTTGTAATAAATAAACAAGAAATAATAGAAAAGACTTTTAGTATACTTCCTCAATCCAAAAACAATAAAACCAATGTAATAAAAAATCAATTAGCAAGCACGATCGAAATCCATGAACCTCAATCCACCGGACGGCGTTAATTTACGTGACTTATAAGCTACTAACATCAAAAACAAACAATCTAGAGATATCCCTTTTTTATCGCTCCTAAAGTAAAACAGTGTGGCAGAAGGTAGAAGACGGAAGGCTTCGACGGAGCGCGGTGCGGGGGGAGTGGGGCGACGCCACGGGAGCGCTACTGCCTCCGACTCCGGCGCAGTAGTACGCGCTCTTAACTCCCTCCAGTCGCGCGCCATCGCCGCACGCGCAACCTTAACCGATGCCACGCCACACAGATAAACATTAAGTGAAACGCTACCAATTTTCAAAAACGGATTACAGTGCGATACGAACACTAGTGCCAAGTGATACGTGACGATATATGACAAGTGATAAATCTATCCAAACTAACTACAATAACTTTTTCACTCACTGTGCCTATTAACTGTTTTATGACCTGTGCAGTGCGCCTATTGTTGTGTCCGCATCTACTAATCCCCTATTCACCTGTTGAAGCCACTGCGGTTGGACTGTGAAATGTGAAAAAAATTGCAATGAGCCTCTATTGTAGGTCCCCGGACCCTTCGTTTGGAAACATTGTGGGCAACTACCTGACTACTGGAGGGTTGGACGTCTGACGATCGATCGTCCAACTCGTCAACGCCTTGTGAGTTCTCTAAAGTTTTTTTATAAGGTAATTTAATACAACGGATGTGGAATAAATTGGGTAGGCAGGGTGCACTTGATTATCGCTACCTGTTTTGTAATCTAGTCATGTGTGTGACTCCGTAGGGGTGTTTGTTATTGTTTGAGCGGCAGATGCAGTAGAAAATAAAACAATTCTGAGAATCAACGGCTCTGCGGTGAGCCCCATTGTTCTTGTGCTCTACACCGTTTTTAAATGTTTATTTAAATACTTCCTGCCACCGTGTTTCGCAGCATAATCTACAAGATTGTTTTAGCTCAGTTGTCAAGGCTGAGAATTTATGACTGTTATCCTACTGCGATGTACAATGTTGTCAACTTTATGTAGAGAGTATTCCCCATACAAAACGTACCTATTATCTGCAAGTGCGTTGCGGTTTGAAGTTAACAAAGCCTCTTGATGGTCTACAGGTATACGTGCCTAACCGTGCCAAGCCAATCATATTTTACAGCTTTCTCACTTCTTTTTCACTATTTGATTGGTTGGGAGTTGGGACACGATTACTTACTCATGGGTATAATGTCAAACATATTTAAATACTGATTAAAGTAGCTCTTATCAGGTAAACTACTTAATGCGGCGCACGTTAAAGCTGCTAAAACAGCATGCATTACAAAAGCCATCAAAGCTGAAAATGTCATAATAATCGATGATAAAGTGCTTATCGCAATTTCAAAAGCGACCGCTAGAGCGGCCGTTAATTCTACAGTGTGCCAAGTTTCCATAACATGGTTCAGAATGGAGACTCAGTGGAGTTCGTGGCACTTATTTTATTAAACATAATATAGCTCAGTAACACGGTAGAAGTGTCTGCTTGTTTAATTGCTAAACAAATAGTAGTTAATCTTCGCCATCAACTGATAGCGAGTAATCTACTACAACCACACATATCTCGAGTGATATTTATTATGACTCGAACAAAGCAACCTTGCGCCAACCACTAATTCTCCGTTGTAAAATACCATCAATAAACTTAATTGTTTTTATTTAATTAGTTACCTAACGCTGCTTATCATGTCCCATAAAGTTTGCGTTAAGGGTGTTACGCAATTTGGCTCTCTTTGGAAAAATTTCAACATAAACCCATCGATGGTTTTCTTTATTGCCTCTTAACTGTGTCATGCATATGTTTAAAAGAAGAGCGATCTATAACAGAAACATTTACGTTTGAATAAAAATAAATACAGCTTTTTTCGTGCAGCATAGCCAAAATTTAAACTGAATAATACTGTTTCAATATTCATTGAAATATCTGATGTTCCCATGCATATGTAAGCGGACTAATAGATGCATATGTATTAATATTTGTAACTAGAGCTTTTTCCACCTCCACACTAATTATGTACTGTCAATTAATGCCATCTGCTTACATAATATCAAGATCACAATGTTAAATTCAGTGTGAAATAACGTTACCATACAATACTGTTTAGAAATATAGAATACCAATGACAAATGGTTAAAATATAAATATGTAAATTTATTAATCAAAAAAATTGTGTATTTAATAAAATTATTGCTTACTTTATGTTACTATTATCTAATTGATTTACCCAATGCGAATAGTGTTTAGGTCTTTTATTATTCGAAATGTGTAATTTTTTAATCTTGTTTAAATTAAATCTAAATTACTGGTATTCCAATCCAAGCACCACAGAGTACTTACTGTAGCGCCTGAATACATATTCATATCTCGAAAATCCCAAACCAAAAGAGAGATAAAAGTATTTCACCGCCTCGGAGCAAGTAAGATGGTAGAAACTCGATCAGCCGCAACGTTAGTGGGAGCAGGACAAAATTAAACACCAGATGGTCGAGTGAGTGGGACAGAGAATCAGAAGGCTTTTACGGTAGAACGGGCAACGTGTAGTGAAATGTGGACCTGGCACGCCGTCGTTTTCGATCTCGCTTGAATAAATTGATTCTAAGATTAATCTTTCGTAGTGGCTGTAAGTAACTCGGAGTGGAAAAAGTTTTGTCTTTTTGTTCCTGTTAAGAACTAGTAACCATGTAAAGATTATCAATGTTCTGTTGTGCGATTTCCGCACAAAACTTGTTTCGTTCCAGAGATATAATTATCACAGTAGGATAACCAGTCATTAAAACCCGGCAAGACATAAAATCTCACGCAAGTTGCAGACACCGGAAATCTTAAGAAAACATACGGTATACAGCCATGGCTGTAAACCGAAGCGTCAGTTTTTATTGTCCCTAGTCATGATACTAATTCCAGTTCAGAATAGTCGGACCAATCGTAAATCTTGTGATGGCGATCTATTCAGAGATAGACATTATGGGCTCTGTACCAACATCATGCAACATGAGAAAAAGCAGATTTACTTACAAAAACTATGAAAATGTTTGTTATTAAATAGAAACCTATAGCACTTTTGGGTCCATTATTCGAGCGTTTCAACCGCCTCACTTTCGTGGACATGTTTTTGAAGAATTGGGCGTATATTTTGATAGCGTATTTGGATATTTGATAGATGTCCGGTAAACTTAGATACCTAACCAGAAACAAAATCGAAATCTGAAGTCACTTCTACAAAAATGTGACCACGAAAGTGAGGCGGTTGAAACGCCCAAATAATGACCCTTTTACAGTTAGCTGTTGAAAAAGGGTTAGTCCTTTTTTCTTTATATTTATTTCAATGTAAGTTAAGCAAGCGGTACAGAAAACCGCTAGGCTCGTGGCAAAATAATGGAAAAGAGATGGAACTGTAAATGTCCTAGAAGCAATCGTTAGTAAATGTCTTCAATAAAGACTCAGAGATGTATAAACACTCTAAGGATGAAACCACACGAGCGTTATTTTTTGAGTTGTGTATTTTTGGTCGCGTAATTTTTGCTGCATTCGGTTTCATACAAAAGTCCTGTTTGGTTCACACGGCGAAGCAAAATCAGCTAGACTTTAGTATGCATTAAAATTATGCGACCGAAAATACGCGACTTAGAACTCCAAAAATTACGTTGGTGTGGCTCCACCCTAAGCATTAAATCATATCAAAATTTTATTTATATAGAATGGAGTTGAGTAGTAGCAGTATGTTGGGAAGAGCAGTGACTAAAATACCATATAAAACGAAATATTTTATAGCAGAAGGAACTTCATTTTATACTACTTAACTTCAAAACAATTAATGAACAATGTCGAAGAAAATTGTTTCCTAAAGGAGTCAGCGATAATTATTGACATATCTGAAAAACGCTGTTGACAGTATCTATCTAGTTTTGATCAAAAAAACATTTCATACCATTGAAGTTACGGTTGATTTTTGGTCATGATTTAAAGAAATATCTAAAATGCGTGTGAAATAATGAGTATTTTATGCTAATTAGATACGTGGAAACAATGTAGAGCTACTTAATTAAGCATGTTTCTCGATCCATAAATCTCAATGTTCAACACCATCTTTTAGAGTGGTGGGAGATTGTGAGCCAACCTGAGATTAAACCAGTTTACCGAAGTTTTGATCAAGTGAAAGCCATTATAGATAAGAATCGTTCAGAAAACATTGGTAAGGCGTATTGATCCAGATAAATTACTACCTATAGCAACATAAGACAAGTGACAAAGCGATTGGTCTGGATTAGAGTCAATATTTGTGTGATGATGAGTACTTTCGGCCTTCGGTCCTGGATCAATTGGTATCAATTTACGAGATTATTTATATTATATCAGTATATAAAGGAACGAGTACATACAGTAGTCTAGTATATTTTTGCAATAGGTACAAGCCTACGTAAGGTTGTCCTATGATAAGTACTTATTGATTTACATAAACAAAAATCTACACTAGGTTCCCACTTAACTTCGCAAAAAATGTCTAACAGGTGTTTATCTGTTTCCAGAGTCGTGATGTCGGATAATGGAAATACGGCAGTATCTCGGGCTTCTACACCACGCCCTGTTACTGATTCTCCAGTAACTGCCCCTTTACGCTCTAGACATGACCAATTCTTGGCAAGTTCAGCTGAAAGAGTTTCTCAAAGACCTTCATCAAATGGGAGAAATCCAAGCGGGAACTTCGACTCCCCACCACTACCATATCATCGTCAAATGACAACTGGCTCATTACTCACATCAACACATCGAGAATCCTCTGCCTTTGTTCCTGTAGTACCAACAAGAGCCATGCATCCTTTGATGTATCCAAATGATATGCATCCGGCCCTCATACCTTCAGAAATTATAGAAAGAGAAAGAATGTTAGATCGTGACAGAGCTGAACCAGCTAAAGGATCGCCAGATAGGTTATCAGGTAACTTCCCTAAAAGAAACTCATTTGATTTAATGGCAATGATGGTTGAGAAGAGAAAAGAGGTAGCATTGAGAGAAGCTGCTGCTGCGATGCTTATCCCTCACCACCGAGCGTCCTCTATAGATGGAATGATGTCTGACGGTTCTTCTCAACCACCTATTTATGGGCCACCTGGGGCTTTTCTCGGAGCTCCAGGACCTTCACCCACTACCGCTAATAGCTTCACATTTCCTGGCGCTGGCATGTTTCCCCCTGGTGCAGGCCCTCATCAAATGCATCCGCATCTGGATCGCCGGCTTTTAAGAGCTCCAGGAAGAGCGTCAAGACCGAAAAAGCAATTTATATGTAAATTCTGCAACCGGCAGTTTACAAAATCATACAACCTGCTCATACACGAGCGCACGCACACGGACGAGCGCCCTTACTCCTGCGACATTTGCGGCAAGGCTTTCCGCCGACAAGACCACTTGCGAGACCACAGGTAAGACATGCTCATAATAATGACTAGTAATTACAGTGAAGTCTGTCGGTGTATCCGCTTCTTGCACATTTTAATTTTCTGCCGTGCTGATCATAGTTGTATAAACTTCTAATTTATATGCACGTAACAGGCAGCCGGTGTAACTCAAGTTGCAGATGCTAAGCCGAGTGTGGCCGCATCCGCCCCGCTACTTGGAAACGGAATATTTATAAAGTTACTTGATTGTAGTTAGTTAGCGCTACTGGGAATTCTATATTGATTAATTATGAATTTATTATGGTGAGAGGTTCTCATGAAGCGTTAGTTAGTGCTTTATTAGGTGTAATTTAAAAGGTAGTGATTTGATAAGTGTAATTCTAAAGTATAAGCTAGCGGTCACCCGCTTTGATTGCAGATAAGATTATCATCGTTGCGTATCAGTCTCGGTTGGTTTATGAAAGACAAAGAATGTAAAGGTTTTACAGGCTGTATAACTTTAATTTCAGTTTATAAAAACAGGCCAAAGATTATGTTCTCTTTGATGATGGCGCAGTAAAGTCCCTTTTAACACTAATACGTCAATTAACTTAGATCCTTCTTTTATCAGATTGTAAAACCGTAATAATATCAATGATAACGATCTTTGGTACAGTTTTTATAAATTCCTTGCCTATCTTATCGGTACAATTGAGTTCAATTATCTAAAAATAATATCACACTGTCTAAATTAATTTATTTAAGAGAATTAATAAGAATAACAAGTTTAAAAATAACAATCAATCCAGATACACATTCTTCGACGTGCTGTGAGAAGCATTTGTCTATAAAACTTGAAAAAAACATATCCTGCGAATAACTATCAGTTTGATTCCGCGGTTCAAAACATTGTAAACCTTAAGCCTGTGGAAGTGAACGAAGTTTCCTTAAACCAATTTCAATGCCGAACGAGAATATTACGGATGTAATGATTTTTGATGGACCCAAATGCCTGACTGAGGTTTCGTCTCGCATTAAATCGTATTTTTTTCTTTTGGTAATTAGTTTAGATACTGATGACTCATCCGTTTCTATTGGTGCGTTCGGTAATGTAAGATTGGTACAGTCAGCATTCAACAATTGTTACTTACAAAAAAATGACTTGAGAACATTGTAAGGAAATTGAGACTTTGAAGTTTTATAATTAATCAAAAAATACTCTTGAGTAAGTTTTATTTATTATTCTTAAAACATATCATACTGCATGTACATGACATGTATGTTTTGTCCAAAAATCAATGAAAACTTTCTTTGTCCGAAAAGTTGGGATATTTTTTTGATTTTCAACGAGCAACTTTTTTTTAATACTTGTGAAATTCTCAAAAATAACTCTAATGATTTGCATTATAGAGGTATACAGGTTTAAAGTTTGGCCCTTATGACTTCCACTCTCCTATGTACTGATGAATAAACTCTCGTCTTACACATAATTATGTATTTCTCAAGTTTATTTCCATAAAAACTATATTCTGCTTTACTTCTTCCTGCCGACGTTACTTCCTTTATATTTAAGCCTTCGACTTCGAAGCAATTTAATACTCGCGTAGAGCAGCGCCTGCGTTGCCTTATCATTTCGAAGTTGTCGGTCAAGTATTGAATAGAGCATTACAAAACGCTTTTAAGTTCACTAAAAGCTTTCTAGGCAACCTGAAAGAATTAGCCTTGAGTCAGTTTCAAATCGATAAATCATTTTATATTCGACGTTTTTTTAACTATCCTTTTGTAGTAATTTCCTTTTTTGTTAACTTTGTGGTTATGAGTTATTTAACAAATATAAAAAAGTAGGAGTTTTTTTTAAAGATAAATAAAATTTTACTGAGCAGCTAGCTACAGGATAGTTAGCTACATCAAAATATTTTATAGTTAATTTGTGTCACTTAGATGTATATCACATAATAGACATCTAAATTTATATATCCAACATATTGTGGCGTGTAAATCGGTACAACAATTCAAATTCCTGCCTGATTCCGACAAATTAGTACGTAATCATCATCAAAACACTGGCCAATAGTTCTAAGAACTCTTGTTGCTGAAGGTTAAACAAATTTAATATTTGTCCTTAACATCTTACATGGAAAGGAATGTGAGCTCGTCACCGTTTTCGGTTCATCATAATTATACGTGGTTACAGTTTTTGTCGCAAACATTATAAAGATTGCAGTATAATCTGGATGCACCGCATAAGACCTGCATAATAGCAGGCTATTATATTTTGGGCCATAATTAATACCTCGAAACCACAACGCCTTCAACCCATGCAGGACAAGAAATGCGGTGTCTGCAAAAAGAACAAAATCATCCACGTATTTGGCAGTAACCAACAAAATACCCTGTGAAAATTCTTCGACATTTTCGATCTGAACTTCGCCGATAAATTTTCATGAATATTTAATGCATACAACAACCGGCCTTACGTAAATAAATAACGCATCGACCGCGGCTTATCCGCCATCGATCGAAAAAAGTTGTAGTAGGATCAGAATTTCTGACCACTTAATTTTTCGATATAAAAAAGTCAGCAAATAATGAGCCGATCGTTTTGGAGATGCGGCGTCGGCATTAATATTCAAAACGACGGGTAAGCGTAATCACTTAGTTTCTAAAGTGCTGTAGAGTTTTATGTTTAAAAATTAAGATGCGAGTATCATTAAAGTTTGAAATGTATTTAATACTTCATTCATTCTCCGAATCGATCTAGTTTTTTTCACCATTTACAGTCAGCATAAAGTTCCTTTGATGCATAGTTTGTATAACGACATTGTTTATTATATTTCTTTAAACCGCTTTCGGTGCTTCTGATGAATAATTAAAAAATACTTCGTCGACGCACAGAATAATCATTAATTTACTCTCGACAGCGTCGCTTGCCAAACAAGTCCTTATAAAAATATTTTTGCATTGAACATTATTTTATCTCGGCCCTCATATGCAATTATGATTCGCTCGAGACCACCATATAATAGGGACTGGGCAGACCTCCGCTCGCTCGTTCCGATAGCTCAAGGGGCTACGGCAAAAAGGGATATCAAATTAATACTGAATCCATAATAAATCAAATCGGGCAGGTGGACTGGTCGCAGGAACTCTTTAGCCTACGGATAACTTTTGAAATTATCATTTAAAGTCCAATTTAATCGTTACACCAAGCACCCTTGGGCGCCGTTTTCTCTCAAATATGCCCAAATTGGCGCCAAAAATTTGCAAAATGCGAATCAGTTTTGAAGATTTAGGTTCATCCCGAATACTGTCACGCGATGTATTTTAACCCTCAGTTAGGTAACGCTATAAAAACGCATCAGTGACTGAATAAAAGGTTTATTTTCATATTTTAACATTCTGAACATGACACGCTGATTTCTTAAGTTATTTTAAAATAATTAACATAATTCAAAACGTGTAATGTTCAGTTTTTTTTGCGAAAAGGCCTTTGTAATCGCGTTGTCGCGCCTCTAACAGTTGCCGTTTCTACTAATCGCGGTTCTGGTTGTCTGAGCGTATATGTAAATCGTACGAGTACTGATGCGTTTGAAATCATAATCGTGACTAAAACTGTTGAATAATTAGCCAGAACCGCGGTGCGCGCCGCTCGTCTCGATTTCACAGTTTCTTATTGGCTTTTGAAAGTTCTTTCTGACCATGCGTCTTGCGTAATTTCATACTCTTGAGTTATTCAAATTTAAAGACAAGTGTAATTTACAGCACATTTTGCACCCAGCACCTTTTTGTCAAGAGACAAGTCATCCATATACAAATTTTATGGAAAAAAGGAATTATAAGGAAAAGGTTAAATACAGTGCTAGTAAGACTTCCAAGAATCAGTCTTAAATTTAACGGGGCAATTTAGAAACCGCTTTTATAATAGCAGCTGCCTGAGCGCCTATGGTAGATGAATCGAACACCATATTTTATCGGATCGATATAGACAGGCATTATTACTATTTAAATTATACTCCCGACGCTTGCGTGTTAGGTTGCTAAACACTTTTTGTCGCTGCATCAAACCAATTAAGTTTAGATTTGCGTGATTCGCGCTTCTTTGTTTTTTTTTCGTTATTATTCGTTGTTTACGTCGCTTTTGTACAGACGAACTTAATAGTCCTGCTCATCTACCAATTATTTAATATTTTGATAATCATTATTATTACAATCACGAAATAAAGAGTCATTAAATCTTGTCCTGTAACTCTTAAAAGTTCCATGGACTAAGGTCAACTCTGTGCCTCCTGTGACAAGTGATACAACTCGAAAAACACGATTTTACAGGAGAGCAAAAACAAGTTTAAAAAAAATACTGCTTTTAAACGAATACGTTTTTTTGAACATTTCTTTCGATTTTTATAACATGTAATATCACTTTACTAACTGGTTTGACAAAAATAATGATACTAGTTATAGATTTTAAGATATTTGAAGAAACGTCCGAAATGTATCATTTTACATTTCAGATTAATCTATTTAACTCGTGTATGATGATACAACTCGAATTGTATTACTTAACACAAAAAAGTGTAATCAAGGAGCTCTGGTGATCACTGATACAACTTTTTTTTTAAAGCTTAATTTTTCTATTATTTCTTGAGTTAGAGGTCTAACCTTTATACACAAGTTGTAGGGAATTGAATAAGTAATCTTTCTGAAAACGAACGGGCTTAATATTAAGGATTTTAGTGAGTTGCATCATTAATCACAAAAAATAATCTTAATTTAAACCGTGACTAATGTTACATATCGAGTTATTGTTAGGTCTGGTAACGAAAAAACTTGTGTCAAATAATACAAGTAATTGATCAAAACAAACGATTGCAAAATGATAATTTTGTTTTTTTAAATATAAGGAATAAAGGAACTAAACATGAAATTAAATCACTGAGGAAACAAATTAACTTATACTCCTTCATTTCAAAGCAAAATTACGATGTTGCAACAATACAGGAGGTAAATTAACCTGTGCATATTGCCATCCAAAACAAAAACTAAATAGGCACCTACACAAAAAAACAAATAACAATTTTCAATCATCAGCATAATCTAATCACCTACAAAACATGAAAATAATGATAACTAAATCTCAGGTAGGTAAGATATGAAGAAAGTTAAATTAAGCTCGCCGTCAGTCGAAGTAGAAAGTACGAATAGGTAGTCAAGTGACATAGCGCATGGTCCACCTGAATTTCATCTTACTGAATTTGATACAATAATTTAAGTCACCACAGAACGGTAGCATTTACTAACCTGCCACTTCACAAAATAAAACGTGTTGGTTGGTAAATAACTATTTCTTTCCGTCGCGAGATTTTTACCGTTTTTATCTTCTGTCATAATATTTTACACAAATAACTAGTTCCATACACATGTAGATCATAATATTGTATCGCAGCCATAAAAGGATATTAACATTAAGTTACCTACAATAGAAATCATGCTTACGCGTCGGTTCAGGCCACAGCGAGCGTGTGCTCCCACCCTCGATGATAGGGTGACCATAGCTATGAAGAAAGAGACCAGACTCATTTTTCGGAACATGAGTTAGCTATGCCATCGTAAACTAGATTTTTTAAACTATGTTATGTTGAAAGCGACCTATTTTAGCACGTCAATTCACTAAATTATACATAAACTTATGTATAAAACCGCCAATAACGAAATGTGCGTTCTATAATGTCGAACGCAGCCAAAGTACTTGATTTAGTCTATTTTTTCCGTTAAAAGATGATACTTTTAATCTGCAGAACACAGCCAATCGTCAATTAGTCGGATTATACAATATTTCTATATAAATACTATAATCTAGTATTTGTAATTAGCATGAGACAACTAGGGTAATAGCATATAGCACTTTTTATAACAATACAAGAATTCAATTAATGTATGGTAGTGAATCTTGGGAATGGCAGAAGAAGAACGCAAGCCGGAGTAATGCAGTTGAAATTAGAGCTCTAAAAAGTATGTGTGGTGTTAGGATGATAGATAGAGAAAGAAATAGCGAGATCCGAGAACGATGTGGATTGAAAGAAGATGTAGTGACTAAAATCGAAAAGGGTATGCTAAGATGGTTTGGTCATTTAGAAAGGATGGATGAAAGAAGGGTTACGAAAGATATATGGCGAGCGAGAGTGAGTGGATATGTCGGTAGGGGACGTCCTACACGGACTACGGTGATCAGATTCGCGATGTTCTGAATAAGGGCCAAATAAAAAGCACCCGAAACTGACGTACGTGCATGAAGAGATTGATGAATGTAGAGGAAGCGAAAGTTGTATGTTTAGATCGGTGCACCTGGCGTTCCGTAGTCTTTGCCTACCCCATTGGGAGACAGACGTGAAGTTATGTATGTTATGTATGTATGTAAGAATTTAATATTGTAATCGGTATAAATTGGCTAAAGAAATTGTCACTTTCGTAAAATTACGATTGAAAGGAGGATAGCAAATATTATTATTAGTTGTATATAAAACATCCAACTACATTGTTTTTTAAAAAACCTACGAATACTCCAGTTAATTTGTTTAAAATGTGCTTAATACACTGCATTATACTTATTTCTAACAATTAGGGTTTTTATAAGAAAACATACTAGGAAGTAATAAATATATTTTTTACCTAAAAACGGCTGTATCTCGATACCGAATTTTTATTATTGGTCTCTTTTGCGTAACTATTAGAGATAAACCATTTTATTCTCAACCTATAAAAACTCAGTCACAAGGTAATATTAGTAGACCTGACGATTTAAATATTACACTGTATTATGACACGGTTCTATGGTAAGTATCAATAAATTTGTTTAGATATATTTTTAAGATTTGTATGTATATATGTATGTAAACACTTTATTGTACAACAGAAAAACCATTACAATACAATTAATATAAAAATATGTACAATATGTTTATATTTTTCTATATAAGTATTTATATCGTTGTACTAGACAACGATATAAATACTATAACCAAAGTACAAGCCTAGAGCTTAGTTTGGGACTAGGCCAATTTGTGTTAGATTCTCCCCTGATATTTATTTTATTATTTTATAGTAATTGTATCACTATGCACCAAACGTTACAAGTTCTAAATGGTCGTAATATTCTCACATTTTTGATACAACTGACTTATACATTTGCAAAGATTAGGAAATATTTGAAAACATTTGATATAAATCGAGTTGTATCAATTAACACAAACCAAAAGAAGCAAAAACAGGTTTAATTTTTGATCTAACTCAAGTTGTAACTTTCGAAATACGCAAAACTCTGGTGATAAATGATATAACTCAAGTTATATCAAAAGACACAGAAATTTTTAAAGGTATAAGAACCGTGATTTATGATACATTTTGAGATATATCATCTGGCACGAGAAAAAAAATTTCTCATGGTTTTTTGACGTGGTTTAACTAGAGAAATAGCATTAAACACGAAAAATCAGAAAAAAAAGGGTCAATTGTATCATTTTACACGAAAGTATCTTCGAAACTAGAAGGCCTAGGAACACGGGAGTTGGAGCAAACGATGCGTTATTTTTTTTTAAGGTGTTTCATGAAAGAAAACGAAAACTCCTATAACTCGAGTTGTATCACTTGTCACAGGAGGCACAGAACTTATCTTTATGTGTAGATACATAGACATAAAGTCCCGCTGTGGAATCGGAGCTATTCAAATTGAGGTTTTTTGCGCTAATCTCTTGTGGAATTTATAATCCGACGCGGCGATATATTCTTGCAAGTTATTACTTATATCTCAGCATCATAACATTACTATGTATAATAAAGGATCGAAGAACACGTTACATTAAAGCTGCAACTTAGCAACAAAATTCAAAAGAGTTTCACATGACCGGCGTTTCAAATTATAGACGTTCTTTTAAATGTTATTAATGAGTCGAACGTTGCATGTGGTCCATGTTCAAACAATAGAAATAGTGGTTTACATGTCGAAATCAAGAACAGGAGGTAAGGCTTTTTGTGTACCAGTTAAGCAAAACTAATCTCTATCGCTTTAACTTACTGGTTAAAATCACCATGTTGAATATTATCTTCGTTGATACCGCGTGGGTTGACAAGACGTATGCTTATCGTCGGTTTGGCATTTCTCTGCTACTTAATCCACTTTTTAAAAGCCATTAAACGTGTAGTAGCTATCATTATGTTGTTATGCGAATTTCAATGCGTAATGCTCTGATTTATCTTACTTTTAAGCCTTAATGTAGTGTACCGTTTCGATCTTACGTTTGAATGATCTCCTTGAAATGTTCCATTCTTGCTTTATAATATTTTGTCCAACGTTTAAGCATATGTGGCGTCGTTCATTCTTAAATTCAACACCAGGTACTTATAGCGCTTGCTTAAGAGTTCTTAGCTCAAAATATTTCCGAGTGCTTTCGAGGAGGCTCAGAGCAAACAGTGACCGGTCGGTTGGACAAACAAACGTGACGACTGTATACCGGTACCATACCTAAGGCCTCGAGAGCCCACACCGCTGGCAACGCTTTGTTGATTCTACGACCCTGTAATATTTGCATGTGAATATTGTAATTAATAGTAAACGTTACCTGTTAGTGTGCTTGGAAGACCATTTCAAAACACTCTCCTAGGCTCTTCTAATCTGTAAACTGAGTCGTTTAAACGACTAACTACTCGTATCAAAAGTTTAATGAAATCTATCGTCGAGAGTCGGATTTCAAATATTTTCATTTAAGAAAAGTGAATTTTTTCATGAAATGCTAAGCATTATAAAGTTGCATAAGACATAATTACATAAAGTAAAACTTTTTCGTTATTTTGTTACTGCCCTTGCGTGACTGAGAAAAACGTAAACAACGAATTCTTCGAAGATTCCTTTCAAGTTCTTTTGCCTTAGGGGTATGATTAATATAAATAACCAGTTAGGGTCCGGGAGATATTCATCAACGTGACAAAGTTTTATTTTCTCACGGAGTTATGTATTTACATTCTGTATTAGTAGGAACCTCAACCCGTGACGTTGTAAAATTAGTAGACGTCGAATATTAACTAAACCGTTCGGTTGCTCGAGTGTCCTCAAAAACAAGTTTTGAAATTATTCCATGGCCTTAGAGGCCATTGTTATTTATGAACTTACGGAAGAAAGAGTCCGAAGCGACTTTCTGTACGATCATTTATCATACGACGTCTACCTCAGATAAAATCCATAGCGACACACACAACCACGGCACATATTTGAAGGTTTTGAAGGTGTACAAAGTTAGGCGGTGAGGCAGAGATATTTAATCTCACTTAAGTTTTGAAAAGTTTGGTACAAAATTAAGTTAATATTTTAAACTAAAAAACAACGATACAGTCTTAATATAGTGTTAAGTAATGTACAAATAAACAAAGTAAAATAAATTACAAAAAAGCCTTCTTTAATGGCATTTTGGTTATTCTGGGGAGTAACAAGAAAATAGTTGATAGTATCTTGAAAAGTATAGATAGAAGGGGCTTAAAAGCGGTACTGCCGTTCAACCGGTTGTCCTTGATAGCTTGAACCCTTGGCTTGCGTTGCCATGGCTTTCCTCCAAGTGTAGCCATTTAAATTGACATTACAAAGCTTTTACTTGAAAATAGAACCGTGAGAATAATCCTAAATTCAAAAATCTGTCTCTATTGACAAGAATAATTTCATTATGTGAATCTAAATAAGCTTTTGTTGAAAGAAAGGTAGCAAGCAGTAGGGTTGGAAAAAAACATACCCACCAACTTCTTAA
Organism: Acleris emargana; assembly: GCA_927399475.2. Lineage (NCBI taxonomy): Eukaryota > Metazoa > Arthropoda > Insecta > Lepidoptera > Tortricidae > Acleris > Acleris emargana. The sequence goes on from OV656851.1 coordinate 9,820,640, forward strand.
TCCTGTTAACAAAGTGGTCTTTCGGTTGATTTCACTCAAAAGATGCCTCAAAATATATTAAAGCCAGTTTGAAAAGGAAATAATCGCGTTATTTATTACCATTGCCAGAGCTGAGACCCACCATCTTTAATCTGTTTTAAGCGCGTAGATCGATTTTATGAGAGATTAAAAGCATCGATCGGCTAAGAAGTTTGGGAAAGCAATAAACATTTATTAGTTGAGACAGGATTGAAACTAGATTCAAGCTTAATGAGACCAATTACTATGCTTCGAGTTAACGGCTAGCGGCCTTATAAATCCTTTTTCTCACCAACTAAATGTGTAATATTGAAGTGAGACTATTAGATGTTTTAGTAACTATAATAACTCATTTATAGACATCAAACTTGGGCACTTTTGATTACTTGTTATTTCAGCTCTTGCACTACAAAAATATTTTTTTGAAATTTAGAATGGAGAGTTTGGATTTGTTAGCTTGAAGAGCTGAAGATGAGATTAGGTGCGTGGATTCCTGTCATTGAACTGGAAATATTTTAGTTATATAGCTTGTATCGTGTAATTTAAAACTGTAGTCAATCAATATTTCTTAAATTTATTCGAGAGCAATCTTGTTATGACTTACCCACATCAAATGTTAGATATATTATCAAAACGATTACAGGCGATTAGAACCAATTATATCCAGCACTAAAACTGAATTTACGACTTTACCGAAATTAACACTCTTCCCAGTTGCCCTAATTGCACCTCTACGTATCGTAAATCTTCAGTCATTAAATAAGAAAATTGTAAGGATCTGAATTCTAATTGGATTTGTACATAGTTCGAATCTATCAATATACTTTGATTAATGGTATCGAGGGACCTCAACGTAATTACAAGCTGAGACCGTCATGAATCAACTGCCAGAGTTATAAATCTGATAAGTAGAACTTGTTTAAAACAAGTTGAAGTATCACTTCCTAAGCTACCTACTTCTTCAATGTTCGATTCATCTCGTTCCTTTTTAAAAGCATTTACTTTTATGTTACTGGTACGTTTTCTCGTTTTAATCTTATCAAATTTTATGTGTGCTGGAACAGGTCTTGAAACTTTGAACGGGTCCATTTTAACTGAAATGACATGGCGATTAAAGTTTATATTTAGCTTATTTTTGGTTTGTTTATTATGTTTTACGCTTCAGGATACGAAAAAAACATATTTGATAATTTATCCAAATCTACCATCTAACAAATGACATATTGAAAAAGACAACGCATATATGGAATTACAAATGCAATTTTAACGATTTTAAAGTAAGGAAAGGCACTTTCAGTGTTAACCTGATTTTCATACATACTTTTAATACTGAGTTCATGGCATCTGTTAAGAACATCTCGTGAAGTAAAGCACCTGCAAAACAAGTCGAAGTCAAGTACGCAGCACAATGAATGTTTGCGTCAGTCAGAGGTGAAATTGAGTGTGAAGCGGCAGCGGCCAGCCGTCGCTCCCAATACGTCGCTTGGGCTGCGCGAGCGCAGGCAAACCGGCTTTAGCTGTACTGTGGTACGATATTGCTTACATGTAACTATAGCTGGAGAAATAGCTAGGTTAAAGAGTAATCAAAAGTAAGGGCATAGTGACGTTGACAGGTCTTTAGCTATTTCCTAACTATTAGTCAATTTTATTTCGTGCTTGTAATTTTTTTGTAATATTTCAAGGTAGTTTTGCACTCATTTTTACTGGTTCACCTTACTAAAGTTAGGTTAGTTAGTTAGTTAGGTGCCAATGTACTTATGAGTAGCAAACTATTGATTTTTTTTAAGTTGTTTAAACGTTATGAAATTGGATCACACAAAAAAATACGTAATATTCAAATTTATTACAGTTGTTCTTCCAACGTACGATTAATAATCTCAATAGTTTTGAGATTAGAACTGATCTTCAAAATTTTGTAATTTCCAAACCTTACCTGTAAATACAATTTAAAAGCCTCGGCTGGTTCTCCAACCTTACAGTTACTTACCACGCCGCGGCCTGCCCAACCTCTTCGCCGCGCTCCATTAGTATTTTCCATTTATTTTTTGTCCACCTACCTGTCCGGCTTTGGGGATTTAGTTTTTATACCGCCGCGCGACGAATACTAAATTTCTTTGGTATACAACGGAAAATAAATGATGTAACGTGGAACTACGCAACCCTACAATGCGGACTTTATTATTTTTCGATTAATTTTTTTCTCCCCTTTTGTACATAATGGACGTACGCAGAAGTATGTCGTTATCGGTTATTACGCCAATGTTGGTTAAAAGCTCTTAAGCGAGGTGCATTCTTTTATTAATACCGTAAACGACTTTTTTAATTTGCTTTTTACTTGGTATCCTTTTAATTTTAGTAGCAATTTTGGTTTCATCTTTCCCATCATAATTCCAATTGTTTTTTAAAACCCGCTTGCCTAATACACTATATAAACAAACTGATTTTAGAAATGTTAATTAAAACTGGTTGATAATATTTCAAACTATACTGATTGGATACTGCACATTTATTAAAGCGAAAGGCTCGTTTGTAAGTAGCATGGGGCACGTTATGAAGACCGTCCGTCTACCACAGTAATGAGTCATTGTACTTAAGTGAATAGTGATTGAGAACCGCCCACGTGGAGTCTATTATACATGCGAGTACCATAGTAATGATTCGTTGGTCACACACTAAGATACGCCGATGTGATTTATGATAATAATTTTAAATAATTGCACAGTGGTAAAGTCATCAGAATTACAGTGATTGTAAAAAATAATGAGGTTGATGCTAAAATTAACTAGAAGCCAAATAATGATCATGAACTAGTAAATGAATTAGCTTTAGCTGAGGAAGTAAATAAAAGTTATTTACCTATTCAAATGAAGCATTAACGGTATATACATACACGGTATTACAATTAGAGACCAAGGCATGTGAAATTCATACAATGTATACGAAACACATACAATAAGTAGGTATAACACGTAGCACAGCAGATAACATTAACCTTCAGGAACCATTAACTGACGAAATCGTAGAAGAGTTTTAAGAAATAAAGACAAGTAAAGAAGTATACAATATTCTGACAAGCAACGCGACGCCCAATGATATTATATATTAAAAAGCAACTTCACATAAACGAATAAAAAACTTGGCTCCGTTTATTGACGTCTCATTTGTTAAACCGGAGGTGCAAAAAATGTTTTATAATTAGAATACTAATGTTGCTCCGAGTCGTTGCGAAAACATTCATGTGAACCTCTCCGATTAGCATAATGTCATATACTTGATGTGTTTAGCTACTGATGTCAATACTGGTTCTGTCTAGCGTAGGTTGTGTGAGTAGGTACCATCATTTTTGATTTTCTTTGACATTGGTTGTTAAAGCTTTAGTGAATTAATGTTTACCCTGTTGAAGGACAATAAACAAATACACGTTACCTACTTACTTTAGTCGTACTTAAAATATTTTATTTGACTTTAAGAAAGATGAAGCAATATAAAAAGAAGTAACTACTTTTTTAATAAATGGCGGTAAATGAAAAAAAAAAACAAGATACAGTTTATTGAAAACGTAACTGCGTCGAGAATTTTGATCGAAACATCTTATTTAACTAACTACCGGATCATTGATATAATTAGTTTTCTTTGCTTTTGATGATGTCTTCGTCGTATAGCTTTTTCCAGTGGCGACATTATTTCAAAAAAGAAGTAATTTAAAGTAAATTTTTAGTCAAAATTGGAGCAAGCTGAAATGACCGGTTTCCCAAGATGTTCGTTAAAAAGGTCTAACAAATCTGCTATTCTCATGTTAATTAGTTGAAAGTCAAGCGGAGCGTTGGCGTTCTACTACTGACGCTGAGATATTAGTAGCATAACAATAAATCTACTTAAAGGAAACCAGCTTAGTTGGTTGTAAAGAGATAAAACGTTGCGTGGAGGCAAGACGGTTGTTTAAGCACTGCCTTTATGTACCCAAATCCGGTGGACATATCTCCTGTGAGAAATCTTAAGAGTACTCAGGACCTTATTCAAGATGATGGTATTAAAATAAGAAGCATTTTACCATATTAATGCTGTCGGCCAAGAATTAAAGTTTATGCAAATACTTTTAACATAACTTTCAAGTCAATGTATAACCATGTTCTCTAAATGATCAAATATATTTTGTAGCATATGCCTCAAACATTGGTTCTCAATAAGAAAATCCGCCACTTCATTATACAAATTGCATGATTATGATAATGCACGCTATTTATAAGCAGTTTTGATTTACTTACAAGTCCGTTTGCTGTTTGTAACCATTTCTGGGAATAATTTTATGCATTAAATTCCGCTACTGTTTTGTATTAGTGTGGGTTCGCTAAATTCAATTTATCTTGTCTTGTTTTTTATAACAATTAATATTGAAATTGTCGTCTGCTTACAAATCCTAGTCTCGTAGAGAAAGTTTCCTGCTTGATTTTTTGTTTCCAACTCCGAACAAATCTTCGTTTTTATAATAATTAAAATTACTTACAAATTAAACGGCCAGTACGATTAATCTAGTCGATAGGAGGCTTAGAGATGCAGAGATGAGCTAGAGGAAGGAGGTGGGAGGGGGGTTCGGGCAGTGACCCACGCCGCAGCATTCCAGCGTGCGCGTCGGACTTGCTCTCTTTACTTTTAAACTGAAAACGTATGAAATAGCCTCTGATAGGAAAAAGCAATGTTTTGAGCTTAAGCAGGTTTTTCAAAAGAATGTTTGCAATATAGTCGCTGAGGGAAAAGATTAAGACTTTGTAGATGACAGTCTCCACTGTATTAACCTGGCAATCTTGGGGCCAAATTCAAAACATATTCATAGTAATCGAGAGTCAGAGAAAAGTATGACGACAAAAAAAGGAGCAACATAGCTTACTCAGTAAAAAAAAATCTGATACTAATGAAAAATATGATGAGGTTAAAATATCAAATATACTAAGATAGGTACTAGATCATCCAACCATAAACGTTTGTCTACTCATAGTGAGCTGACGCTATCGGCCACCTCGTCCAAGTAGGCAATGGAAAAAATCTTTTGAGAGAAATTGATTCGCTCCGTAGCACTCCAACTATAGACTTACACGTCTGATAGAAGTGAAAAAGTGGGTAATATATTAAGAATAGTTTTAGTAGCAGTTTTTTTTAAAATATGTATGGCAACTTTGCATTACTCCTACTAAATATAGAGCTTCTCATTTAACACTTTAAATCCTTGTATTTGTGTAATAATTATGACTTTTTTAAGCGTCCATAATATCACATGGCTCATACAAATATAAATCATACACCTTGACTAGTTCATAAGTCTACATTCCGTTACCGGAGTCTTGATCGGTTGATAGGCAATCTCCGGACGCACGAATGAGCAGAAAAAAAACATCGAAAAAATATATCTCAAAGATCCAATCGTTTCTTACAACTGCGATATGTTTAGTGCTTTAGCTTTCATGGTTTTGTCTTAAAACATAACGCAGTCGTAAAGGAGTAATAAATACCTACTTTAACTTGAAAAATGAGAACACAAAATACAAGACTAAAAATATATTTGTATGCCGTGCTGTCATATCTTGCGTACTGTTTGTAAAATGAAACGAGGACGTCTCTAGGAACCTGTTCTTGATTCTGTTACCTCAATGAATATTGCTTTGGCAAAAAAAAAACTCCTCAGATTTTTGAACGTGCGAGCGTCTGTTATTACGATTGCTCCGAGGACTTCCTTAGTTATCAGTTGGAATATCATCATTTTTCTTTTTTTTTTGTCGATCCGGTGATAACAACAGGATAATAAACTTCACTTTAGTTATCTATTGGTACTCTTGAACAAGAGAGTTATGCTAGTACTTATTTAGCCCATTGTAATGGTGATAGAATTTCAGTTATTTCATTAATGCAACAGAAGTAGCTTCAAAATAAAAATCAATCTCAATTTTACAAGTGACTTCACAAGAGTCAGTTTTTTCCACCGGCGCCACCCCAGCTCGGGTTACCACGGGCATTACCCGCTCGGCAACTGTAATGGAAATATTTTTTAATGTACACCATTAGCACCGGACCTTGGTCCTCTCTGTAATTCCAAGCCTTTTTTTAATCTCCTGTGGCCTGATGGGATTCTGAGCGACTGTCCAACGCGATTCTTATCTCGACGTATAATAAGAAGAGACAGACGTTACTTATATTTTATTTAACGTCAGAATTGATCGAACTGGTGCGATAACGCAGTTGGAAGGAAGATTTGTTTGTATCATTAATTATGTTCATTATTTTTGTTTCTAAGTCTCTTATTCCTTGATTTCTTTGCTTTTAAGTGAGACATTTTTATATTTTGTTCTTTAATGACAGTTTTAACTTAACTTACATGATTTTAGTTCTAACTTATTTCTTGACTTACTAAACTACAAAAGGTGTATTTTGTTCTTTAATGAGAGTTTTTAATAGAAACTAACTGACCTTTTTGGGTTACTGTTTGATTAGTAAGAATTGTATGCAGGGGCCGGTTTTTGAAGAACTTTTTCGTGGTAACGTGGTAATTGCCTTGTTAATTTGATTTTGAAAGCGGCCTCTTTGATGTGTAGTAAAGTCGTTTGACGGCTGTTTTCCGAATGCACCTTCCAGTGGAGTTGGGATTAACTCAATAAACATAACTATTTTTAGATGTTGAGAAGCATTTATGATGATTAACAAACGTAAAAAATAATTTAGGTCATTGAAAATATAATTTGTCAGTATTTAGAAAATTATTTATTTCGTTTCGATTTAAAATATAGTCAGTTAAAGAAAATACTTAATAATGATATATCATCAAGTAACTGCAACGTGTCATATCTTGTTTTAAAACGTTCAAAAATCTCTAAAAGTGTATAAAAATACCTTATCTGAAATGTGCTTACAGAGTCACTTTAAAGTTTTTTTAAGTTTTTGACAATAACACGAATGGTTCCCCTTCTTTATTAAAAAGCCCGGGTAATGATATATTGTTTACGCGGCGCATTCTTCAGATGATTGACTAGTAAAGGAATCTGAAAAGTCATTATCATTAAATTTGAGTCGACGGGGACTGCCATTAAATTTGTTTTTTTGTCAAGATTCCTTCTAGTCTGTTTAAGAATTGTTTACTTTATAAAGTTCAATAATGGATGTTGGCCATACACGACTTAGGGTTATTAGTATTTAACTCTTATATTTCCGTCAGTAAGCAACAATTAAAAGTAATTACGTTTTTGAGTACTAAAATCCTTGAAAATTATCTAACAAGCCAAACGCTAATGATGTTTTTTTTTATTTTGATTGCTTGGCTCAACATTATATTTAAAGACCTTAGAAGTCAACAGTACAATGATGTGTTTAATTCTGCAGACATTGTCTATAAATGTTAATGAAACTGCTTATTTACTCACTAGTTAATAACTTCCTTGGTTTGTCTAATTCCTGTACTAATAAAAAAGCGCAAATAAGCAAAGTAGTAGCTTCTAATAAAATGATATCTTGAGAGTTATCAAAATATGACATCAACTCATCACGTCAGTTAAGATTACGTTTAACATGAAAACTAGTAACTCAATACGAGTCACGTAAATAATAATAATAATCGCAGACAGGCCACAAAATGATTTTAACGTAATTCGATTCGGCCGAACACTTGTTGAACGGCACCAGTTTATATTGACCCCCAATGTAGATTCACCGTCCAATTAGCTGAGGTCTTTGTGTATGGTGAGGTTGTTCCCTCGCGCATGCGTAGTCGCCAGTCTCGCCTTGAGTCTGGAGTCTCGGGTTACTCGGATCACGTTCAAGGTGCGTCCGCGCAGGATAGTCGACGATTTAAAAATGTTTTCTGTTTATATTCCAAAGATAGTGATGTATTTTGTTACAACAGAAAGCAGATTAAAATGAGTCTGAAATCTAATTTAATGATTTAACGAGGGAACTAGATTTAAGATTTTAGCCGCTTTTATAATTTTACTTTACTTTACATTGCGGTTGCAAGACTTGCAAGTTACAGTGATTTTAAAAATATATTACATACAAACATACATTAAATCACGTCTGCTACGATTTTGACGAATTTCTTTCGCTTCTTCAACATTCATACATCGAGTCATGCACGCACGTCGGTTTCGGGTACTTAAGATTCGGCCCTTTTCCAGTACTTCTCCAATTTGATTCGAAAAAGTACGCCTAGGGCGGCCCCTTCCGACCCTTCCACTCACTTTCGATCTAAATTATTTATCTTAAACCTCGTATGTTTCTTGTCCGAGCTTAATAATCAAATTAAATGTTCAGAGTATTCTTACTCATTAGTTCTTTATTACATTCTCGACTTTTATTTCAAGAGAGAGTCATAAAACGATTTTGGTCTGACCCGTTTTTTTCTTAAATACTTTATATGTGGCATATATCTTACATTAGCTTTTAATTGTTTCAGGTACATTCATTCAAAAGAAAAACCGTTCAAATGCACAGAATGTGGAAAAGGCTTCTGCCAGTCAAGAACCTTGGCTGTACACAAGATCCTGCATATGGAAGAATCGCCCCACAAGTGCCCAGTGTGCAGTCGAAGCTTCAACCAACGCTCAAACCTTAAAACCCACTTGCTTACTCACACTGACCACAAACCGTACGAATGCAATTCATGCGGAAAAGTATTTAGAAGAAACTGTGACTTGCGAAGACATGCACTCACTCATGCCGTTGGCGATGTACCTCAAGGTGATGTTTTGGACGTAGGTGAAGAAGATATCGGACGACCCGGCTCACCTATTGAACCAGGATACGACGATGAAGATGCAGAATGTTCGTCTCCAGATCATTCTCCAGTTAGACGAGCACGCTCATCCTCAATAGAAAGCATCGGAAGAGAACCAATCATTGAACAGCCAAGGCCGCTATCACCGTCTGCAGTCGAACAAACACATTGCCATCACAACGAGCCCAGGGATCGCGCAAGCCCTTACACGATGCGCCCTCATCACCCAGAAAGATATCGAGGTCCATCTTCTGATTTATACGAAAAGCGACGTTTTACATCAGATGAGATTATAGAAAAGGAAATGCGTTATACAGAAATTCCTGACCCACCCGTTCGCCATCCGCAATTACAAATCCGAAGAGACCTGCATCAAGTTGTTCCACCTGATTCAGCAAAGATGGGTCTTGTGTCAAATCTTCCAATAGACCCTGGGCCCTCTGCTGTGTATCTCAGTTCATTTAGAAAGAGAAGTCACCCACCTGATGTTGGAGATAATGTAAGAACATGCGCGCCTGTGTATAGAAGTCGTTCCCCGGAGCCTACTAACTTATCAATGCCTCGTCCATCACTTGGGAACGGTGACGTAGGTGTAGGTATTCCTCCTACTATAATCGGAATGCCTTCTTATCATAAATTTGGATTGCCTTTACCTCCGCCTCATCCTCAGATTGCTTACGGAGGCGTGCCACATTCTGTACTTGGGCCACAACAAACGGTTGCTCAAGATTTAATTGTAAAACATGCCCCTCCAAAAGATTCCATGCCGAGCACGTCGACCAGCGTTACTAATTGCAAAGATTTATTGCAGGCTAATTCAAAAGATACTGAGGATTTGAGTTCGAACTCCATTACGAATGGAATAAAAAATATAGTAGGCATCCAGCCAAATACTAATCCGAAGCCAGGGACGAGCCAGTCCAGTGGGCCTAAGAAAGGCTTCAGTATAGAAGACATCATGAGACGCTGATTTAAAGTGATATTGAGGGGAAAAGATGGTGCATTTCGTTTAATTATTCATAGAACTAAGATTAAGTGAGTAGTAGTGTTAGATTTATGAAAGTATTATTAGTTAAAGTTTTGATTTCACATCATGTACTATCCTAGAGGTATGTTTGTATGTATTTGCAATGTGGATTTGGTTTTCGTAAAGATCTCATAAGGTTTGTTTGTGCAGTGTTTTGTTTACCTCGAAAATTTTAAAAATTAGTTTATCAAAATTTAAATAAATAATAATATTTTGTGATTGAATTATATTTGTTATTGTTGGATATCTGAATGTAAGGAGAACAGAACAGTTTTTATTTGTCTCAAGCTGGTTTGAACCCATCAAAGCTGATTGTAACTTTTAATTTTAAGGTAGTGTTAAAGTCCGTAGCAATTAAAATGTTATTTATTATTTAGTTAGTATATCATACTTGGTAAAAAATCAGTGTTAAAACAAACGTTAGCTAAATATTTTAAATTAATCGTGATAAGCTTGAGTGTCGAATTAGGCAATTAGCTTCTGTAAATATCTCGATCAATTTTTGTGTTTATTTTAAAATATTGATATTATTAGGCAGGTTAGCATATTTTTATAAACGTTTAGCTTATATTGAGGTTATATTTTTATATCCAATATATTTTAGTTCTATTAGTGATGTCATAATTAGTAAGTACATAGGTACATAATTCGAGAATGTTGTCAAAATAAAAAAGGACTGTAGATGAGATGTCGTCTTGACAAACAAATCGCACTGCCAGATCAAAAGAGGACTAACTCAAAATACAACTGTATTTTAAAATAAACTTTAATACAACGTCTATGAGCTTGAAACAAATCTAAAAAAGATTTTGAGTTGATGCTGTCTTGATCTAGCAGTGCGAAATGTAAAAAAATAGTTTTATAATTACTTATATGTAATTTTGCTCAGATTTGTTAGTAAGCTATTTCAACAGTTTATGTATGTATTTGTATTTTTTTTACAATTAAATTATGACAAAGTAAATTATCGCTTTTTATTGCAACTTTTTGCTTTTGTAAAAATATGAATGTTATTTTTGACAAGAATTTTTTTAAGATATTTTTTCCTAGTCACTTTTATTTGCTACGGTAAATTATTTATCTTCTGAATCCATTCGATTTCAAATGATTTGCCTATAGAGTTTCTTCTCAGCAGTGGTCTCCTCTTGTGAAGCGCTGGTAGATTCTTGACGTGTAAAAGTGCCCGTGCGGCCAATTTACTGAATAAATGTCTTTATCTTTATCTTTTAATGGAATAGTTTTTTTTATAATACCTGTGTTTGCTACGCTCGCTTTGGACTAGTGGTCGGAATGACGTCATTCTATTTGATTTTTTTAAGCCTAGCCTAGCTGTTACGTAGAAAAGACCATGTGGCGTTGAAGCTCTAAAACTATTAGCATAAATTTGTTTATTTATTTTCTCAGTAAATAATGCACAAAAAAGTTTTTTTTCTACTGTTGTCAAATATTGCTTGATTCTCATCACCGCTCTGATAATAATTTTCGACTAAGTAATAATATATTTTTCTTACTATTAGCCATTGAGGTCTGTCCGTCCGTAGCAACCTTCTTTCTTCATCGTCCTACCAGTTTTGAGAATGCAAATGTCTGTAGGTCTTACATCCCATTAACCATCAGGTACACCCGTTTGCCTTCTTTATGCCATAAAATAGTCAGCTAAAACAAAAAATTACATGCAAACTTACTAAATAATAAATTACTAAACTCATACGGTAAAATACGTGTACGTACCTATTAGACCTTTCGACGAACATTATCATTAGGTACGCAGAATTTTCATTTCATCGAAATTAATTTCATGTCGCATGAGTTTTTTATTTGGTTGTCATAAGTCTAACCTAACCTGCGTAATTAATGTTATAAATATCCTAAAAACATGAAATGAAATTCGATGAGATAATCGTTGAAGTGAGATTCGATAAAAGGATGGGTTACCCTATTCCACGACTAACAAGTCACTTGCAAGTTGTTACTCTGTCACCTGAAGAAACAAGTATTTCTAAAGAAACTTTGGAAATGCCAAAAATGGTAAGTAATACAAACTAGTATCAATAAGTTTTCCTACGGGTCGATATCATAAGGGGGGCTATTTAGGACATAGCTATGCAGTTTATTTTAAGGTGAGAGAAAAAGACGGAACTTTATAACTGCTATAGCTCTGTCCTTTACGCTCACCGTAAAATGAACTGCATAGCTATGTCATAATAACCCCCCGACCATCAATTATCTTAAATCTGTTCTCAATATTTTAACCAGGGATAAATTAGGTAACTTCGGGTTCAAAATTAACATTTACATGAGCTACAGTTTAACCTGAAGATTTAAATCTATCCGCGGTTTGAATATTATTCGGAACAAAATTAAAAAAAAAAACAAAGTTCAAAATATTTATGCAGTAGTTTGGCCACATGAGGGCTCTTTTACACGTCGGTAACAAGGAGTGAATCTACTAGCGCTTCGGACAAGACCATCATTGCGGAGAAGAAGCGCCGCAAGAAACTCCAGCAGGAGGTCATTTTTTCAATTATTAAATACAATAATACTTAAAAGTAAGTTACATTTTAAGGTAATAAACAGAGGTCGGAATAGGCAGTGCCTATTTGCCTAAACTTCGCGGGAGGACGTAACTAAGAGTGGTTACAACCACCAAAAATAATGATTTATTTTTATTTAATGCGGGATTTCCGGGATTATTTAATAATACATAAATGTGGCGACTAAGGCAATAAAGGCTTGTAGTACTGTTAGGCGATGGGCTTGCTACCTGTCACTAATATACACTGTTAAACATCTTAGCCTAATTGTGCAAATTGTGGTTACAGAGTTATCAACAAGTTTTTAGAGTTGTTGGTAATTCTGTAGCTCTGCCTACCCCACTCTGGGAATGAAGGCGTGAAGGTATGTATGTATGTATAAATGTGGAAATTGATACTAAAACTCAATATCACATGTTAAAAACATATTCTTATAGAGCGTCCCCATTATCAGCAGGGTCGCATATTGCAGGTAGTAAGTACACGGCTAAAGGAGTCTCGATAAATAAACAAGGTATGTAAAACAAAGTAATGAGGTAAAATATTATATACGACGAAATACTTTGTTAGTTTATTTACATTAGAAATAAATCAGAATATATGTCATTTAATCATGTAAAATTGTATTTCCACATTTATGTAATAATAAAAAGAAATCATTATTTTTGGTGGTTGTAACCACTCTTACGTACGTCCTCCCGCGAAGTTTAGGCAAATAGGCACTGCCTATTCCGACCTCTGGTAACTAAAATTTTGGTACTAAAATTTTATTTTTTAAAACTAACACAAATAAAATCATTACAAATGTAAGGTCAATAAAAATAAAATAAAAATGTAAAAATAATGACATGACGAGGAAGACAACATGACGAGGTCTCTACGTCAGGAACGATAATTAAAATAACTAAATTGGAAAATAGGTCCTTGCAAGCGTGAACAGACCGGACTCCACAGACAGCACCCGTTCACGAGTATGCCGCGTATGAACAGACCCTAATCTTCCATAATTTTACAATGCATTTATTCAATTTAGGGGGGTTATTATGACACAGCAATGCAGTTCTGTTTACGCTAAGAGAAAAAGACAGAGCTATATAACTGGTATAGCTTTGTCCTTTACGCTCAACGTAAAATGAATTGCATAGCTATGTCATAATAACCCATCAGTAGAAACTTTAACTTAGCTTGTGTCGTCCACACAATAATTGAAACGAACTTACACACTTACATTTTTTTTCTCATTCTTCACACTGCTCACAGCAGGGGAATTAAATAATCTAGTATATATTTAAATAAGCAAAACCGTGGGCAGATCTATGTCCATTTTGGTCTCAGAAGCAAATTACGGGCGCATACAATAAGTAGGAGCGTGAAACAATGGGTGGTCGTATAAAAGTGTCCCGACAAGTCCATAAAGAGTCTCACTACGTGAAATTACCTTTTAAATCTAATGTATTATTTTTTGGCGCTTTCATAAAGTCTTAATTAAGGGGTTGGATCATCTTGAAGAAGTTATTTTGTTACACTGGTCTAGTTTTATATTCGTACACCTATCACAAAGTTTTAGCTATGACATTAATGTACCTGCGGGGGGGTTATTATGACAAAGCGATGCAGTTCGGTTTATGATGAGAGAAAAGGACAGAGTTATATTAACTGTTATAACCCTGTCCTTTACTCTCACCGTAAAAAGAACTGCATAGTTACGTCATAATAACCCTGTATCTTATTTGGACCATATCATAATATAGTACCTATTTGAAACCGTGCCAACGATTTGCCGTGTGGTTGCTAAGTTAGAATAGTGCCACTCCGTGTCTTCCCGTGGATGTCGTAAGACTCGACTCGACTAAGGGAATAAAGGCTGGTAGTACTGTTAGGCGATGGGATTGCCACCTGTCACTTATACATCAGCCTTATTGTGCAAAATGTGGTTACAACAGAATTATCAACAAATTTTTAGAGTTGTTGGTAATTCTGTAGCTCTGGCTACCCCGCCGTGGGAATAAATCCGTGAGTTAATGTATGTATGAAAATGTGTTTGCATAGGTACTAAATTTCCTAAATTTACATATTTTCCTATGTAGTTTTGCAGATTATCATATACCTGATGCCTAATTCCCAATTCTGCTTTAAATCTGGTTTTTACATTGCTGGGGTTCGAACTCCATACCATCACGAGTTTCACGAGTCAACACTCTTAACCACTGACGCCTAGAGATATGAATGCCTAAAATTTAACAACAATAACTTTAAAACATTAACAATGACAAAACCAACTTAAAGAACTTTATCTTTTTTTTTTAACGGCTTAGACGTTTAAAACAGAAGTCGAACTCGACTAATAACTATTAAATAGACACAAAAGACCTCTAAGCAGCTCAGGCTACGTACAAGCGACTATATAAGGCGAATCCCATTCCTGTAGAGCAAAAGAACTACCTCCTTTATAAGCAAAAAGGTGTTTCTTTTATGATCACAATTTTACGACACGGCGCGCGAACCTCTCTCACACGATGATGGGACGAGCCATAAGCGTGGGGAGGTGTAGGTGATAGGCAACAGCGAGAAATAGAGATATACTCATATACAACATTGTTGAGGTGGGTAAGCCGAGATAAACATTTCAAGCTTTTATAACTTTAAACATGGATTCGAATGCATAATCTTTTTTTGTTTATAAGACGGGATATTCGAGATTCACAATGTTGGTAAGCCATCATTTAAATAAAAGATTTGATACGATAAATGATCAGAAAGAAAGAGCACTTAATACCGACTAAACGAATGAAACACGAAATTAAACGAATGAAATGCTGAATTTTACGGGAATATAGGAGATATCAATTCTATTATACTTATATACTTATTGAGTAAGAGATTTATATGATTGGACTTTATATAAGTAGTTTTAGAACTAAATTAAATAAAGTCCAACACTCTTTATTATGAGTTTGAACATTATCGTTCAGACCGTGTTTCTATTTCAGAATGCGGTAATGAGATTTTCCTCTCAGTTGCTCCTAAACATAACCACGGATAGGCATATTTACCTATACATGGTTGTAGTCGTTACAAGTGCAAAAAGCGACCAAGCCAGGTTTGACTTAAAATAATATTTAGTCGACAACATGTTTACAGTTGCATTTTCCAAAATATCAATCCCAGAAACGCATACCGCTCCTAAATTGCGCCGTCTCTTCAGAGGCCATTCCGACTGCTACTTGGGTGTTTATGCAAATCGTTCGCCGCCAAATGAGAAATAATAAAAATAATTTTACGAGTGAATGTCGTTTCGATATTTTAACCCGGTCGAATCGAGGTGAAAGCACTAAAAGCGGAGCGGTGGCAATCAATTACTGGCTACGGATTCCGTGCGGTGTGAATAATCTGCCACGTTCGATCGTAATTGATTTTGGGGATAGACACGAAAAGGTAGCGATGTGGAGACAATGCTTTCTGAAACCATATTTTTAGGTATACTATAAAATAGGGCTATAAAATAAAATATTTGCTGTGTGATTGCCGGCCGCCTAGAATAGTGCCACTCCATGTCTTCCTGTGGAAGTCGTAAGAGGCGGCTAAGGGATTAAAGGCTTGTAGTATTGTTAGGCGATGGGCTTACAACCTATCACTAATATACACATCGTAAACATCTTAGCCTGTTATTGCAAAATGTGGTTATAGAATTAACAACAAATAGTTAGAGTGGTTGGTAATTCTGTAACTCTGCCTAGTGCCTACCCCACTCTGGGATGAAAATAGGGTAACTGCAGGAAGTTCACCTGGGGTTTAAGTTAGTAACAAAACAACACAAGTCATACAAAATGTACTTTTATTTTAAACCTTATCTGTTTATACTGACGTTGGAATATGGAATAAATGGTTCACTTCCCTAGCCCTTGTTAGTCTTATCAACTTGCATGCCAACCCTGCTGAAGTAAATAGCGTTCTTGAATTTTATTTTTTTAATGTTTATTATTCTTTTATCATCACTGATTGACAACTCTTTAAGAAATCATGATCAAAACACGTTATCAATCCAAGCGAATAATGAAGTAATTATTTTCAAGAAAAAAATAATCTGTAACGTACCGCAAAAAAATCGTCTCAGTCCTCACAGTAGCGCCTACTTTAAAGTCAGCTTCTGCATCTGGTTTACAACCTGCAATGCTCTTAAACTCACCTCTGTATGGGTAGATTTTGGCTAGGCCACACATTACGACATTAGTAAAAGTAACTCTGATAAAATTATTGAGAGAGCAAGTCATGTAACAGAGAGGTTAAGATGTTTAAGTTGCACATGACAGAAATATTTTAAAACGCTACTAAGATCAAGCTATTCTCCTTAATTCAAAAGGGTACAGAATTAAATCAAAACAGAATCTAAGAAGATTACCATGTTCTATCTTTAGCGGATATCTGGTGCCAAAATAAAAATGCCGGAGATACAAAAGAAATTGCAATATTTCTAGAACTCCGGCTTTAAATAGCACTAAATTAATTGAACTAACTTTAATTTACACAAATGGAGCGCTTTTCTAAACATTCGATTAGGATTTAATAGGAAAATGGAACTTTGGATGATAATGATGAGTTGAGGAAGGACACTTATCTTTACTGACGCGCAGCTTCTCGATGTGAAACTTTCGCTGTTTCACTGCTTGAACCTGGCTTCCCGATTGTCTTCCCGTGATCGAAACCCGTGGCTTTAGTCCGTCCACTGCAAGGCTCCAACTCTCGGTAGAAAATTGACCCGCTCGGCGTGGCTGATTTCTTGCTCCGATTTTCCTTGCTATTTTTGCTATTTTCGCGGATTCTTGTTACCTTATCTCTATGGCTATTATAATTAGTATCAGCCTTAAGTTCACTAAAGAAGCCCTATTACTTCTTTTAGGATTACCACAAGGATCGATTATGTGCTTCTCACATCTAATTGACATCGTCACTGCTTAATAAAATCTCGCATCTCATATTTCGTGACGTACGATTTTAAACTTAACAGTGAAGATAATTAAGTTTCAACTCATACATCTCGAAATATCAGATACGAGTTCTTTTCAAAGTAGTATCGTTATACAAATATAGAGGATGAAAAAAAAGCGGAATTGTGTACAGGTTCTGCAACTTACACTATAGTATCATATGGTAGATCATGTTAAGAATCAATGACACATTTACATATAATGTCACAACAAAGCACGATTCCAGCATTAACCGAACTTCCCTGTTACAAACTATCCACGAACGAGCGGGTGACCGTTCAAAAGAGTTTCGAATAATCGTCCATCTACCACGTGCCTTGACTCGACAACGCACATGACTCGCTCGCAGCTTAGTTTCGGCTGGGAAACCCAGTATAGGTAATCAAAACCACTGCTCTACGTGATATGAAAACATAACCTAAATATAATATACTGGCGGGAAGGATTGCGAACAAAAAAGGGATTGAAATAGCTTGGGGCTGGGTAATTATTCGTTTTGAGTTATGATGGGAATGGCGCTGAAGATAAAAGGTTATTAAAGGATGTTGTTTTGGTAAGTATAGGTTGACAGTTTTTGTTACTTGTTCTAGTATTTTTAAATAAAATAGACGGTTAATGTAATGGTCTCCCCTAGAAGTAAAAGAAGGAAATGGTTGGAGATGATTCTCTCAAGAAATTACTTAGTAATTGTCATGTGAAAGCAATATGAAGTTAACGAAGTTGTTCACCAAACATTTGCAGAAAAATAACCGTCATTGTCAGCTGTATGTGTATAGGATATCAAGTGAGACTTGATACTTAGTATTACCTATGGAAAGTAGGACATTAAATTACGTGAGTCATACACGTCGCGTAATATCGTCATTCAAGAGGTTTAATGATTTTAAAATGTAACCTTTTCCGAAGTAATATTAATAGGTTTAACATTACCTTTGATTATATTTAAATATCAAAGACGTGTGGGGCATGTATTACTTTTTTTTATTTAATAAGGCAATACTTCAATTAACTTATAGAAACCAAACGATAGTATCAGATTATATGGTCTATGTCGAAGCTAAGCCCAGGTGGTTAGTCTGACGCTCATAATTGGGATTTCGAATTCCAAAAAGGACTAAAACAGTCTTGCAATCTCTGTTGTCTACTGCATCTTAGGTAAAACCTCTATTAACTAGCTCCATGAACAAACGAAATCTCTGAATATTAGAAGTAACCTAAAGAAAACTTTAATACTAATTCCTTAAGGTCAAAAACAAATTGCTAGCAAAACGTTACTTAGTACATGTTCACTTCACCCTTCAATTATTAAAGCACCGATCGTACTCATATGAAAGTATAGTACCATAAAGTTTTATCGACGTTTTTCCTAGAAGTTTAGCAAGCCTTTTGTAGCTTGTAAAACTTGAAACAGGTCATTTCGCAACATATCAAGATTGGCGCGATAAGAAGAGTATGACTACATTTTTGACAAACCAGTTAATTAAGGCGTTTGTATGCTTTAAAAATATTGTGACGAATGTTGTGAATATGAATTACGTCTTTTTTTTGACACTGTAATTGACCGAGCAATAGAATTCAGAGTAAGAATACTATGAGTACCTAGAGTATAACTATTTTATTCCTAGCCGCTTGTGATAGGTATATACGACTATGTGGATGTTATAATTTAGTACTCTTTTTTTTTTTTCATTGTGCCATGAAGAAGGTGCACCCGATGGTAAGTTGAACCTGTGACCCATGGAATATTTGCGTTCTCAAGACTAAAATCTTAAGACCGAAATCCTAAGACCGCAAACTCTGAGGACTAAGATGGAATACATCAATACTAGTAATTGCACTTGTTGTCTTATCCCCACACCGGAACGCAGTAATGCGAACACTTCTGCGTGCGGTAGGTTTAAGGATAAGATGGTTGTACACTGCCAAAAGTGTTACTCTCTTACAAACGGCTTCTCGTCGAATTTTCTTCGTACGCTCCGACAGGACATCTTTAACTCGCCGAATTGCAAAGCGAGTTTGTTAAAAGTATCTTAGTAGGAAAATGTGCAAGATATGTATATACAGGGCGAACGACATGAAGTGTTACCAAATTCACAAAATCGAGCCTGGTGTCAAAGTAAATGCGACTTACTATCGGGAAAATGTTTTGGAAGCTGCGTTGGAGCCTTGGGCACGCAAACATTTCGGTAGTAGACCGTGGACATTACAACAAGACTCGGCCCCGGCTCATAAAGCTCGTGTGAACCAAGAATGGCTGAACAACGCGTGCCACAATTTATTTCGTCCACACAATGTCTTTCGAATTCCCCAAACGCGAATCCGATGGACTTCTATTATCTGGTCCATTGTGGAGAGCAAGGTGAGGAGAAGAAAACATGCCAGTATGGATGCATTGAAGAAAGCGATCGTACGTAATTGCCATTGCATACCGCAGGATCACATTCGTGCAGCGTGCAACTCATTTTTCTACCGTCTGAAGGCCATAGACAGCAGAAGGTGGTCATATCGAGTTAAAATAAAGTAATCTTAAAAATTTGATATCTTTATCTCATTTTTTTCTTAATAATGAATAATTTAAGACAACAAAAAAAAATCGTAGCCTTTTGAATTTGGTAACACTTCATATCGTTCGCCCTGTACAAAGCACCAAGTTTTTGAATCTTAACCCTAGAATAGCAAAGTGGTGTCTGAATTATGTTCCTGACAGCTGTAAGACATAAACCTTTTATTGCCTATAGAGCTAGAACTTTAATAGTGATCTCGATTCCGACCCACAACGTGTAACATACTCGTACGTTCAAGTGAAGTAAACTGCAGGCTGAAACCGGTTCTTGGCCCAGCCAACGTTTGCGAACTTAAACTTCATGAGGGACTAGTCAGTACAGCAACTTCAAACGTTGCCCATTCCGCCATGTAAAGGGCATGGAAAAAGCGTGCGAATTTGTATTTTTTATGGTTTGTGTTCAAATCCCTGTTGCCACGTAAGGATTGCTGAAGATTTTACAGTCGGACTTATAATGCTGCACAATTTTGTACCTTGTCGCTTTAACGTCTTAGACAGATATTTACTGCAGCAGTTCAAACATGACGTCAAAGTGACAAAACACTAATATGTGCAGCTACTCATAAGGCAGATCGTACGAGGACATGTTGCGGACGCCACCCAAGGCTCTTAAGGCTGTGACAGACTAACATTTTGATTCATAAACGCAAAGTAGCTAAACGGTACTTAAAGTAGGCGTTTTCCTAAGCTTTCAATGTGACTTTGTAATTTGACAGAGAGTGACAAAGAATACTACGCAGTAACGCTGCCATCGTAATTTAGGGCATATTTATGCCACTATCGAACCGGTTTTACTACATACATACCTTCACGCCTGTAATCCCAGAGAGTGGGCTTGGCAGAGCTACAGAATTACAACTTCAAAAAGTTGTTAACAATTCAGTAACCACAATTTGCACAAAGAGGCTAAGATGTTTACCATGTATTGATTCTTTATATTGATTCTTTGACGAAGCTTGTGGCGGATTATTTTTTGTCGGTATCTAATTAGATTATTTGGAATAAATGGATTATTAACTTTGAGCAAAAAGAAAACAATACAAGAACATATTGGTCTAAAGTCGGTCTGGCCGTCTGACAGTCACACAGACACCTTTAGAGAAATCGGTAGTCTGTACACATACATACATTAAATCACGCCTGTTTCCCAGAGGGGTAGGCAGAGACCACTTCTTTCCACTTGCTACGATCCTGACAAATTTCTTTCGCTTCTTCAACATTCATACATCGAGTCATGCACGCACGTCGGTTTCGGGTACTTAAAATTCGGCCCTTTTCCAGTATTTCTCCGATTTGATTCGAAAAAGTACGCCTAGGGCGGCCCCTTCCGACCCTTCCACACACTTTCGATCTGTATATCTCTTTCGTCAATCTTCCCTCATCCATCCTTTCCAAATGACCGAACCATCGAAGCATGCCCTTTTCAATCTTAGTCACTGTCTGTGTTGCCTTTTAAAGTCGTTCTACAGTTACTAGCAAACGATATTGATGATGATGATGAACGTTTTCTTGACGTCATGATTATAATGAAGTCAAGTGGATCCCGAGAAAGCAAGGAGTGGAACCTTGTGGGTCGAGCAAGAATGGCGCAAAAATCCGACATTCTGTCAGTGATGCTTTTCTTGCTTCTTGATTCAGCAGACCTATACCTAGACGGGTTGCATTCTACGAAAGCTAACGACTTCAGAAACCTTTTAAAATATTATATTGAATTGGTAAACCCATAACCCACGCGACCATGCGGTAGTTTAAATCGATCCTTTTTTTGGCAGTCAATAACGTCTTTACGGTCAAAATTATGGTTTTTTACTTGCAGAATGCGTCATGTCTTGTCCTAAACCTTATGTGACTTTGAATTTCAAGCTTTTTGCATGAAAAAGATGGAACTCAAACGAAAGATGAATTTATGTTTAATATATTCAGGAATATTCCCGTCGAACAACCTGCTTCGTCCTGCAATTAAGAACAGGAAACTAGCCAGCTTGCGGGGGTAAAAGGAAAGGAAAGTAAAAAAACAGCTCGGTCGAGATGTGGAATAAAGTAATCCCTGGTACTTTATTTATGTTACCCGAGTATCGTTACATTTATAACTGTACGATGTTACGTAACGCAAGTCACAAACTATGTCGATCTTTAATAAACTCTTAACAGATAATATGTCTACTTACATTAAAATTTGAATCACTATTAACTGTCATTATAGAATTAATATCATTTACTATGTAATCGTTTACTATTAAATATGTAGATATGTATTTAACGTAATATATTAATTATTTCAAATGTATAATAAGAGAAGTCCCTCGCAGTGTATTAAACTCAGCTGCAACATGTCTAAACATATCGCTGTCAGATCTTTGTTGTTAATCTTTAAGGAACTCAAGTGAAATTTACAGTAAAACCAATTTTGACACCTAACTTCAAAGCATCTACATGTGATAAGCTGATAAGAGGACCAATAACGCTGGATACCTACATACATACATACATACCTTCACGCCTTCATTCCCAGAGTGGGGTAGGCAGAGCTACAGAATTACCAACAACTCTAAAAACTTGTTGATAACTCTGTAACCACAATTTGCACAATTAGGCTAAGATGTTTAACAATGTATATTAGTGACAGGTAGCAAGCCCGTCGCCTAACAGTACTACAAGCCTTTATTCCCTTAGTCGCCTCTTACGACTTCCACGGGAAGACATGGAGTGGCACAATTCTAAGCCGGCAACCACACGGCACCTATTAAGGCATAACCAGCGGAAAACGACGTTGAATTTCAAACGCAACTGTTTAGTCAAGTGTAGTAATATAATGGACCCGATTCTACAGTGGCCTCTAAACTTCCTAATTTTATTTAGGTGTCGCTAAAAAACTTTGCTATTCTATGAGCAGCTGTCATAATCAAATGACAGCGCCATGACAGCGCTAATTTGAATCTGACGCTTCTTATTTTAGGCGGTCTATTATCAGCTTAATATTCTAGAATAGCACTGATTAAATCTGCCGTCTAAACTATGTCTTAAAATTAGACAATTTAGTTTTAGGCTATTTAAGCGATGTGCACTTAAAATTGGGTCCAATGGTGGTTTTAAAAGCGGTTCTGGTAGAGAATACGGTTCCAACGTTTGGACTACATCGAGACTATGCGAGACCTATCGCTATCGGATCTGGACCGAATTGCATTGTCCGGCCACCGCCTCGCTAAGGCTGCAAATCATGACTCATGTTTGTGTGAACTTGGGCATATTTTATGAACTATGTAAAAAATACATTTGTATCGTAATTTTCTGAACTATGTTTTTGCCTTCATAACAAAAGTTCTTATGATGACCATCGTGTTTCTATTTTTCTTTGAATTGCTCTCATGTAAATTTAGAATAATCTTTAAACAGAGGAGGTGAAGGCGAGTAAGAGACTTTTTCCAACTTTCGGCTTTTTTTGGGTAAAAAAATGAAAGAAATACCTAGTCGCAATCATGATTACGTTAAATAGATGATGTAGGTAAATCCTATGACATAAACATTACCAACTGAGAGGATATCTGTCAAGCTCGGCGAGTTGGCGATGGCGGCATTATTTGTATGAGACTCGCAACAATGTCAGGTCGTGAAAATTGAGCCTTAAATGCAGTTCTATTCAGGTGATTTTCTTAAACAACTCACTTTGCAAATTTGCTTTACTCTGCCGTTCCTACGTGCCCGCGAGCGGTTTATATTATACACATACCCATACATGAAAAATGTCCGGGGATAAAAAATAATTTTATAATAATTTGATATCCTACACACACACAGAATTACAAAACAGTACATTGCAAAATAACAAAATAATGTAAGCATGTTTTATGACAGGACCTTTTTGATGTGTATTTCGATGACTAATTGAAAAGTGAGTTGTTAGAGAATATTACTCCTGGGCCTCTTTTCATACATACATACATAAACTCACGCCTTCATTCCCAGAGTGGGGTAGGCAGAGCTAAAGAATTACCAACAAGTCTTAAAACTTCTTGATAATTCTGTAACCACATTTTGCACAAGTAGGCTAAGATGTTTCCCAGTGTATTAGTGACAGGTGGCAAGCCCATCGCCTAACAGTACTACAAGCCTTTATTCCCTTAGTCGCCTCTTACGACTTCCACGGGATGACATGGAGTGGCACTATTCTAACCCGGCATCCACACGGGTATTCTAACCCGGCCTCGATAAAAACCATATCGTGTTTAAGCTGTTCTCGTAGTCACCGTTTTGATAGCTCTTATTTACTTGACAGTAATGACGGCTGACGTCATAACAATACCATAACAGATTAACTACGATATCGTTTTTACCGCCTAGAATAGGTACCGGGCCAGGCTTAGGTCCTAAGTTTCACAGGTGACGACGGCCTGTAGGTACGCATTAACTGAACGGCGCTGGCCACTTGGCGGAGATCGCGGCAGTTACGTACCACACTGCAACAAGGTAGGGTTGCCATTTAAAGGGAATTGGCGGGAAATGGTACATTTTTATAATACTGTTTACCATATCAGCAAGAATTGTTTGAAAATCTTTAAGTTTAGAAGCCATAAAGAATTTGGAACCTTTCAAGTTACACAAAGTGAAATGGACAAGCGTCATATTTTAATATCAATAGATCGTTTTACCCCATTTTTGACCGGAAATCACAACTATGGTTGTAGACAAGAAGCATTTGGCGAACGTTATGGTTATGTATACGATTGACGTAAGCTGCCGGACGATCGCGTCGAGTGTGATAGGTATATATGTTCATATATATCATCATCATCATATTCAGACAGTTTTCGAAAATCGTTTGCCTACGTTAGCGATAAGCATCTTGTTGCCCCTGATCTTTTATCGAGCGTAAAAACGAACCCATCAATTATTTCCGATTTTAACTACTGTGTTAAACGTTTCAATCCCAGTCTAAAAAAATCTTGTTCTCAAGCGGTGCACTCTTTACAGTGGCCGTAGCATACGTTACGACTTTAATTTGCATGAAGAAACATAAAGTTCAGTTAAAGTTATTCTTAAAAAAATACTGCCAACCCTTACGCCGCCTCAGTCACTCGATACAGCCGCCTAATTAAAACGGTCCAGGGACCCTTTTATCGAACGCAGAGATACGGTTACGTCGCGGTGACACGCGAACTCCTTTCGGCTGTGCTCGGCATTCTTCGGCAGTTTTCGGATTCGCAATAAATCACTGGACCAATGACCTGTAAGCGGCATACAAGATTAAAAAGAAAAAAGTAGTTGAACTTTACTTTTTTATTGGGTAAGGGCACTTGATAGTAGGCAATCACCGCTGTCCAACAACACCTGCCACTCTGGTTTCTCACTGAGCAGTAAATCTCTATAGATAAAGAGCTATATTTAGGTAGGCAAGCACTTATTTTAAAGTCTGCCGTTTGTAAAATGTATTTTTAATAAATAAATGATTTCCGATTTATTATTTCTGATTCTGATTTGTGATATTTACCAAAACATGTAATGCATCGCTAGTCCGAATTATCATAATGTCCTAAGCTGGTTTTCAGCTAATTCACTCATTTTTATTCAGAAATACCAAGGCCTCTATTCTGCAGTGTAAAACAATATTGCTTTAGAGGTGTGTATGATCACACCTCTAAAGCAATATTGCTTTACACTGTAGAATAGAACCCCGGAAAAGGTTTTTTATAACGACTGTTATCCACGGATTTAATTCGTGGATGATTTTTGGAAAAGAGGCAAGCTAAGAAGGATATTACGGTTTAGAGAGAAAAGAAAACACGAGAGTGGGATATTTCAAATAAATTAGAGTATAAAGAAGATGTACAGATATCAAGTTCAATTTTGTTTTGTTTTTTTTTGTTGCTACTTATATCACTAGCGGCTCGCCAGCGGCTTCGCCCCGCTGCAAATTTCTAACTTTGCCGGTGGACTTATAGATTTTTGTCTGTCATACAAACCTTGTTCTACTTCCGTGTTGTCCTTGTTGGAGTTGTTCCAAAGCTACGCGTGTTCAAACATATCAGCGATTCATTTTTATTTAAATAATAATATACTTATCGATTTCTTGTAAATCAAATTAATATTAAAATGATACTCAGATGATAATAAAATAACGTACGTAACCACGATGCTATTAGCCAGATTTATTAATTAAGATGTGTGTGATTCCGAGGATCCGGTTTAAGGAACTCAAAACTTGAAAATGAGGCAAATTAAAAGTTAGAAAACAGTAAATGTTACAACTTAAGCGAAAGATCCGTCGGCTAACGTTAATTGCATCGTTCTTCATTGCTTTTGAAATTTTAATAAAGTTTTATGATTTCTTCAGAATGCACCCAACGATGTATTTATGTGGTTGTATCGGTGAGGATTGGTCACTCACTGCCATTAAAAATATATTTTTTCAATAATATTTTTGCAATGCAATGTTTTGGTAGCCTGGCAGTTCATTGATAAGGCTTTGTCTTTGATTTATTATTTCGAAAACAAGTGGTAGAAATGTAAAGATGCGTTGAATCTTTACAATTTTACGTGTAAAAATCGCGTGTAGGTAATCATTTTTGTATGGTCTTTTAAAATATAATTATGTGTGATATCAAATGAAAGGGCATTGTAAGCTGATTCTTTAAAATATAATACGTCAACACATTCCTTCGACTTTTATTCTAAAATACCTACAGAAAAGTGAAATTTCTGACGCGTCCTAAGATGGGTATTTCCGCAAAGGTCAGATTAATAATATGACCCTAAGACTGCAACTAACCTGTCAACCCTGAGGTCTAATATGTAATGCTTCTAATACTAGTCATTTCACCAGTTATGTTATCCCCACACCGGAACACAACAATTCAAATGCTGCTGAGGTTGATTAAATGACAAAATAGTGGTACCGATCCGGACGGACCCTGCAAGAGCACCTAGGTACACTAAAAATAATAATTTGTTTCTAACACAATTGTGATAGTAGTGAATAGGCGTGTCATTCATTCATTCCATACAAGCCTAACAAGATGTTGGAGACATTAACTAAGAGTAGTGAATCACAAAAGATCTTGCTGTAATTACTACCACCTTTGATTCAAAATTCAAAATATTTATTCAGTAAATTGGCCATATGAGGGCTCTTTAACACGTCGGTAACATGGAGTGAATCTACTAGAACTTTGGACAAGACGATCATTGCGGAGAAGAAGCGCCGCAAGAAACTCCAGCAGAAGGTAATTTTTTCAATTATTAAATACAGTCATACTTAAAAAGTATGTGGTTGATATAACTAACATCATAGCTACATTATATCCCTTGGTTGGCTTGGCTCTCAGTTATTTGAGTGTACCTTCGCTAAATTTGGAACGGTTGCGATCAATATTTGGAACTGGTCGGCAGTGCCAAGTTCACAACGGCCTGACTACTCTAAGCGATCTCGACCGGCGGCTCGGGCAAGAACCAGTTTGGTTGCCTTTATAGTGCGGACCGCCTGCACTGCAGCTTGCCTAGGGAAGCCAAGCCGTGTGCCAGTCGGTGCATGTATACAATACTTATCAGGGAAACATTAAAAATAAGAACATAACTACATTAGTTGTAAATGAGGTGACATTTTTTACCGCGTTGCGGGAAAAAGGAGTGTCCCGAACCAACAATTGCTTCAGGAAAAAATAACCCATATCGGAAATCCTGTCAAAAAAAAACCTGAAAAAAAAATCCTAATGCATCATGTCCGAATTATCGTTAATTCTAAAGTAATTTCCTTACTTCTGAACTTCTGAGAATGTTCTGCAACTTGGTCATTGCTATTTAGGCACCATCCGCAAAAATCACTCTTTAACCACACGGACATCACAAATCACGTCCATTATTTTCGTTTTAATTTGGATAATTAAAAAAACTTGGTTTTTTAATACTTTGATTAGAATATCGTCTACTCCATATGAGACTTTCCCACGTTTCCGTCTAGCCGCAACCGTGGCCACCCTACCACTCTAGATAGCAACGTATACGCGTATGAATTATTATAATGAACAGCAACAGCCTATTTCACTGCACTGCCTTGAAGGTTTCTAATTGGAAACTTAATTAAATGCAATTGCAAAAACCGATTGAATTGGTAGCTGATCTATAATTGAGGATGACAAGGTATTGATATACGTTTTATTGACAACGTGATCGCATTAAGTTTGAAAAACCGGCCAAGTGCGAGTCGGACTCGCGTGTGCGAAGGGTTCCGTACCACCGTACAATTTAAAGAAGATCGAGCAAAAAATGCCTTACGTTTTTTGTATGGGGACCCAATTCATTTTTAACTTTATTTTATTTTTATAGAAGTTTACACTCTAAAATCTTCAAGTTTCTATCTACTTATTACGTGTTACGTTTTTATGAAATACAGTAATTTAATTTAGTCTAGCAAAAAACGCCGATAGTCATGTTTTTTGTATTTAATATTTTATTATTTTTGATAACACTTTGTGATAATATCTACACGGACAGACAGATGGGCGGACGGACGGAAGGACAGTAAAGGTTTCGTAATAGGGTCCCATTGACACCCTTTGGGTAAGGAACCCTAATAAGTAGCATAATTACGAAATGGCAGCTGCAGCAATAGTTAATTTGGCATGCGTGAGGCTAAACAAAGCATGTAGGTATTACCTACCCGGATAAAAAGCACTAAGTGAAACTTCCGATCGCCCCATCCCTTTTACTTGTCAATCGTGATTAAATGCAGGAACTTTATTTTTTAAAGCAGTGCCTTACATATGACAATCGAAACTGGGATTCAATATCCCCAAACACAGTGACTTGTGTTGTGTGTGTCCATTTTGTTCTATATTACCCCGACGCAAATTAAGGGGTATTATAGAATAGAAAGAATAGACAACGATTAATTGAGGCAACAAGGCCCATATTTACATATACCTTATATGGATCTTTTTTCCTATTTCATCATTATCTTCTTTCTTCACTTAGTATAAAACAAAGACGTTTTCCGTGTCTGTCTTTCCGTCTGTACCTATATATCCGCTCTCTCTCTTTCTCTCAATTTAAGAGCCATGTTCTTGTCGATGGAGACATCGCCAACCGCTCCGATCCTCCGTCAACTACTGACTTTCTG
Source organism: Acleris emargana (assembly GCA_927399475.2). Taxonomy (NCBI): domain Eukaryota; kingdom Metazoa; phylum Arthropoda; class Insecta; order Lepidoptera; family Tortricidae; genus Acleris; species Acleris emargana. The sequence goes on from OV656851.1 coordinate 9,849,628, forward strand.
GTACGACCCAACCTTAACTTTTCTTTTATTTGCTCAAGGTAATTTCTTCTTGGTCTTCCTCTGCCTCTCTTTCCTTCTATTTCTCCTATAGTGCTTTTAAGGTAAAGGTCGTATAGTAGCAGGTGTCCTATCATAGTTCCTCATCTATTTTCTATTGTTGCTAATAAAGTTCTACTTACCGCTTAATCAACTCCTTCTAAACGGATTTTAATGCGGTTTTCACGGAAGGTTCATTTCCAACACCCAACCAGAACGCTAATTTCGGCGAGCATTCTAGCAAATGCTCGAGTAAATCCTCAAGTATATCAGCAACTTTTAGCTTTTGTCTATCACATTCTCGAAACATTCAAATACAAGTATAATGAAAATAGTTCGATAGCAAATGACAATCTATATAAATTAGAAACTTTTAAGAAACCAACCCTAGAGATAACTTTACAGTTTTTCAAAATATAACATAATGTATGTTGGCGTAAGCTGTTGACAGATCGCAATCGATAGAAAACAGAAACGCTAACAGCGTTTGCATCTTGGCTACGCCTATTCTGCTCTACTATGAAGAAAAGGCGCATCTACTTTATGAATTGTGCTGACAACTCAATTTATTAAATCCTTTGAGAGTTCAATCTGTCCTCCTAAGGAGAAAAGGCGTATCTTCTATATGAATCGTATTGAAAATCCAACCTTATTATAACCCTTGAGAGTTTAATATGCTTCTATGAATTAATTGCACATGCGCCTTTTCTCCGTAGGAGGGCAGCAGTATGCTTCTATGAATTGCACATGCCATTTTTCTCTGTAGGATAACTTAGATACATAGTTAATAACTACTCTTTTTTACGCCGAGAAGTACCACATAAAGGGACATAACCATAACTGTATTAAATATCTATGTGTATAAACCTATGCCGGACAAACAAATAAATGATTTATGATTTACTCTTTACTTTAAGAGGCGATTAGCGATTCTGCTATCGTTAATGGGCCGCGATTATCACTAAGTAGTATCACTACCATCATTGTGATCCACTGGTTTGAAAAAAGCAAATACGAAACGAATACTAACATTATGTGGTTTGTTTCCTTAAACTTTTTTTTTATGGCATGGGAAGGCAAACGAGCACACAGGCCACCTGATGGTAAGTAGAAACTGTGACCCATAGACATTCGCATTCACAAGACTGACACCGAAACCGGAACACAACAATGCGAACACTGCTGCTTGGCGGTAGGTTAATGGATAAGATGGTGGTACCAACCCGGATTACATTGTACTGTTACATCATTTTGATATTGAGCTGGTAAGTTCAAAAAGAAATACCCTATACCTATGGCTTTTAATAACAAATAGTTGATTCTAACTATAGGTAAATTCGGCTTGGATATTTACCTTCCTTTGAAAATAATATGCATAAAACTATTAATTAAATGTTTCACGCATTTCTATAATCGCTATACCTACCTCTTACTTTTTTAAATCTACTACAATATCTCTTTCTCTTTCAAATCAGTTATTTTCATCTGATGCCGTCTCTTTCTACAAACAATGCCACATTACCATAAAAAGAATATACTCTGTTAGGGCTTGCCAGAACAAAGATTTGGATATCGATAGTTATTAAATCTCTGTTACTTTCTTTGCAAAAAAAAACGATGTGAAATATTGAACTATTGGTATAATAAATAATTATGTGTAAAAATCAAAAGACTTGAATACTAACCCTCTTATTCATAAATCCACGACAGCTAAGTGTTCTTTAAATATGAAAAATAGACAAAGAATACTTTAACAAAAATAGGTTTACCGTGCGTTTATGAATAAGGGGGTTAATTTAAATTTGAACGAAATAGAGAAAGAATACTTTAACAAAAATAGGTTTACCGTGCGTTTATGAAAAAGAGGGTTAAGTTACCTACTTTTATGCAACAATACATGAAAAGTGGCATGTTTAGGATATAAGGACAAAAATCCGATCGTAGAACGTACTCGTAAGACTGATTAGGTAGAGTAGACTGAAATTATTTAAAACTCAAAAATATTGTTTTAGTGGTTAAACCTACCTGTAACAGTTCAAATGAAGACATATTTATTCTTATATCGTTTTTAAAACGAACTTGTAGTTTTACAGCTATAGCACACTGCATTTTTATTATTGACGATAAATAAATTGTGTTTGAATTAAATGAAATCTTAAAGAAACTCCAACAACAAAACTATCGATAACCGTAACTCTATCGATCATCTCTACGAGCTACTGCCACAAAAAACACTCGACTTTTATCGAGCACGGGTCAGCCTAAAAAAACAAACGCGACGGTAAGTCACTCGCTGGGAGGAAAGTTATTTTTTTTGTCACAGACGGCTCGACGGTCAACGCATTGTGAATGTTGCAGATAGAGGTGCTCAAACTTTGTAAAAGCAATGTAACGAAACCGTAGGTACTTTTTATTTCAAACCACCAGTTAATTTCTAAAATAATTAAAGGTTTTGTTTTGTACGCTGTCCGTTTTACAAAGTGTCCTTTTCGCAAAAAGTTCCTTCTTCCGTCCGCTTTGATAATGCAATCCTATTTCATTTTATGCACAATGTTTAGTAGTTTACGAACAACAAAAATAAATGTACTAGGTTTTATCATTATTGCAAACGGAACCTCAGGCCTCCTAAAATCAGCGCTGCGGCTTTGTGCCATAGCACACGCTGAGCTGACACACCGTTTCGACTATTTTATTTTAATTAGTAATAAATATGTTACTTTGGTTTTTGTTTTCTAAAATGTTTCTGTTCTATTCTGTTATATTCTAATCCTATCTAATTCTCCTCAAAGTTTTCCTGAAATGGAATTCGAAGCACAACCTCCGGCACAGCTTTATTCAAACTAAAAAAATAAGAACCTTTTATCCATTGTAGTACTTTAAATCCATAACAGACTTTAAACTATTACATCAACAATATTTTTTATGAATAAAACAGTTTCATAAATTGATAATAACTAGCATTTAACTTTGAAACTTTAAGAACCACTGCCATGAGGTATGGAGGGCGCATACTTAAACGTTTTGAGACCCTATACAGATAGATAAAACTAAAATAACTAGCGTTTTGATCTTAAAATATTAGTATGCTTTATGGGCACTGTATTATACGATTTTATAAATCTAAAATCCACTTTATAAACTTCTTTTGTCGTTCAAAATCTTACTACTTAATGTGTTATTATTAAAATAAGTTTGTATTTAATAATACGTGGCTAAGGAATAGATAAAATGGTCCTTATTAATGTCAACATCCGAAGGAAAAGTAGTAATATTTTTTTCCCAAATATTTAGTTTATATCATTGTATTGTTCCAGTTACTTATATGTTTAGAATTTTAGAATACCTGTAGGTAAATGCCTAGTCATAGAATTGTACTAACGAAAAACTTCACAAATTTTTGAAGTATCGTGTAAAATAATTTGGTAACTTCTATATACCTATATATTTTTGTATGGGAAAAAACATTCCAAATGCTCTTAAAAGTTTCTCGGAACGTACTCGTAATTTCTTGAGATTTATCAAACTTCTGGTACTATTGTACTATATTCTGCTACTATTATAATGCTAAGGTACGTCTACTCTATTCTAAATAACATACATAAGACTAGAAATGCCCGATATACTACGAAACATTTATGACGTAGTTTATCGACTCCATCACTTTTGCTATCCACAGCTTCCGCTACGATTTATTTGAAGAAGGTAGTTTTAGGGTGTCCTGCCGTTTGACCAAAAGACATTTGGCAAAATTACACTTGACAAACATCGTCTTGCAAAAAAATGTTAAGTCAATTGATCATTTTACTACTAGTCATTTTACAAATGACTTATTTTTCCAAATGATCAACAGTTAAATTTACATTTTACGAGGAAGACGTATCAGGGCATAACCGACTCGGATAGGTTAGGTTAGAAGGCAAAGGCGGGAGCTTGGCTCCCGCCTTGGCCTTCGAGGTTGTTTTTTTTTCTGCCCAGAAATAGGTAAACTAATTGCTAAATGATCAATTGCTAAGTGAGTTTTTGTAAGATGATACTTTTGTCAATTGTCTCGTTTGCCAAATGATCATTTGGTGAAACGTTGTTTGTCAAATGACTATTTGTCGATAATTTTTTGGTCAAACATTAGTGAACCTAGTTTTAGACATGTTTTACTACATTTTATGAATTTTGGGATTGTTCATATTTTTACAATTGCTCTAATTCGAAAATCGTTTTGGGGAATAGGGTTCTAAAGCCGATCTGCATTATTAAGTTTTTGAAATATTTATCTTTTTCGGATATTTCGACAAAAGTATATTTAACCTTTGTTTGACTTTCGTTTTCGGCTTGAAGCCCTCCTAGGTGTATTTTACGGGTTAGGCGAAAACCGCTTGAAATAGTATGTTTTAATACACTATTCAAATCACTTTTTATCATTCGATATAATTTAATTGTTGTACAGTCAACAGCAAAAGAAACTGATGAAATAGGGTCTCAAAATAGTAGGGTAGACTGGGTACGATTGTGCCAGGGTACGGTAGTGACAGTCGCTATAACAGCGAAACTATACGGATCGCGGGGAGGGTGCAAGGGGAAAGACAAGCGGCATGCAAGTCTAAACGCGTGTCCCAGTGTTGCGTCAGCCGGCGTGCGACGGTAACGTAAGCAGGAGCCCACATTGATTTTCGACAGTCAAAAGTAAGTTTTTTTGTTCGATTTCTTTTTGTAATTACGGTTATTTGTACACAGATAGATTGCCTTTTAATTTTTTTTGTTATAACTTGAACATTAGCAGTTACTTACGAGTAATTACTTTTAATGCAGATCTTTTCGCTCAGTCATGGTCATTTTTTGTTTCCAAAAGTATGCGTTGGGTACGGTTGTGACAAATTTTGTGGGTACGGTTGTGACATTGTTTTTTTTGTTTTGTTTTATTTTAGATGCCTAGAAAACGCGTGCGGAAGACCGAGAGAGGCCTGTCTGATATTAGTAAATATGAAAATGCTTACGAAGAGGTGAAACGCGGTACTTCATTACGGAGAGCTGCGGAAATACATGAAGTTAATCGCATGTCGCTCTTGCGATCAAGAGGAAGGCACCATCAGCATGGGGTATGTTGCTCATAATAAAGTATTCTCTGTCGAGCAAGAACAGCAGCTATCAAAATATATTACACCTTGCCTTATTAATTTTAAGAAGATAAGTGATCACAGATTTTCGCTTTTTTGCCATAAAGTGATTGTTAACTTTGTTTAGAAGAAGATTATGTTGTGTTCAGTTAATTATTTGTAACAATAAAAGTCATTACAAACTATTTGGATGTATTTTGTATGCCTGTCACTACCGACCCCAACCACTGTCACAACCGCCCTTGGGGTGTGGCCGGTTGTGACACTTTCCCTTTTTTTTTAAATTAGATCTTATGCCTAATACAGCGTAGTTAGGGACAATATTTTAACAATTTTAGGTAGATAAATATTCAAATTAAGTATTAGTGATTTTTCTCCCAGATAACTGGTAAATTTACAAAATTATAGGCGATAAAACCAAAATTGTCACAACCGTACCCAGCTTACCCTATATGCAATAAATTAAGACAGATGTATCTGATTATTGTAGTTTAGCATTAGTAAATTAGCTCGTAATGTGTCATAAGTAAGTGACATGCCATTCAAACAGTTAAAGTCATTACTAAGTGTTTCAAATTAAACTGATTTTCTAAAATAGCAATAGTCAGTAATACTGCCAAACTATCACATGTAAGTGAATATAAATGTTTGGGCCTTCATGTCTTCTCGGTTATACTCGTAAGACAAACACGCGAAACAACTACCTATAACACCTCTCATTTCCGTCAAGGGTTGAAATAAGTTCCTACTACTTCGCTTTGTTTTTTTTTTGCAACATTTAAAATAAATCCTTTTTAACTGCCGTGATTACCCTAGTTTTCATTTGGAGATTTAGTCATTTTGACTTTATCTTGTTGGACACTTGACACTCAGGTAAAATTTTTTTTTATTCTTTATTGAAATTTTCTATAAAGAGACAGTTATGGCATCGTTTATGATCATTTTCTTTTGACTCATTAAATATTCAGTTGAAAATGACACTTTGTTATAATCTGTTTTATCTGGGGCGTCATGCTTGAACATGTTTTGAAATGTTAATTTTGATCACTTACTTTTGACGTTGACTGTACTTTATTAGAAAATTACAAACCAAATTTAAAATTATCATGTCATCCGTAAAATGTCTGCAAAATAAATAAAGATATTAAAACAATACTATTGGGTTAAGTACAAAATTTATGAAATACCTAGGTCTCTTAAAATTACCAATTCTTTCGAATTAGAATGTAAAAACCGTCAGTTTTTTTTGGTCTATCCCAAGTAACAGTAATTTTAGTCTAATGTTATTTCAAATACAGTTTGGGTAGACGGCATCAAATATTGTAAAAAATAAAAGGTACTAAAAAATGTGTGAACATGTTCTCAAATTCAAACTTTTATATCAAAAGATTCCTGTTCAAACCCTTCGTTTAAATGACGTCATCGTAATCGCTTCACGTAATCCGTAATTTTATACAATCATCTGAATTGAGGCAAAACAATGCAAACACCGGCACACGTCTTTGAATATTGACTGTAGTTTGAAAGGCAATATACGTGCCAATAATAGTAATTGTGAATTTACTGGAGACATCCCTCGATTTTGGCCGCTTGTATCTTCCTGTTTCTTTTGTACCCATAGGAATTCAATAGAATTCTACATTACGTACAATGTTCTTATAAACCTTAAAAGGAATTATCGCATATTTTCTTTTCTTTTCTCTTCGCTTATGGACACTTCGAGATTTTTGAAACTTATGCCAAGGAGGCACCAAACACCAGTTTTGCTGTCTACCTTCTTGGTGTATTGCCAATGTTGTTTCAGGTCCGGTTGAAGAAATGAAGAGGAAAGCATGGTTAAAAGTTGCGATGCTAAGAATTGATACATTTACACGAGAGCTTTTCAAGCTAAGATAACAAGGCAGGTAAGCCATTTTTCTACCCTGTCTGAGGACAATTCTCTTACTAGTAGGTAGATAAACACCATTGTCTTTATGATGTCAGTCGAAATTTGCAACTGGTGACCTGATTTCTCGCTGGAAAATTGGAAACCAGTGACTATCTATAGAAACCTAATAAAGTTATCTGTTATTGTTTACTTGCTCTTCCTGTATTGGCTTAGACCTCTATTATATAAAGTAAACCGGTGGACAGACGAACCATCGCTAATGAAAAAGTAGGAATGAACGGAAGGACATACCTAAGATCTCCGGGACTATCATTATATGCACGTGACGCAATTTAAATACTGGATACTGTATCCAATGCATCGATCACATCACAAATTCTTGGAATGGAAGGCACATCAAAGAACTGTATACATAATTTCTGAGTCGTCTAAAACTTAAACTGCGTTGACACTTACTTAATACTAACTAGCTCAGTTTTATAAGGTAAGGTTATTAATTGGGGACAACCAATGGCTTAGAGCCTGACGAAATCTCCACGACACGGTGCCGCGCCTTGGTATATGACACGTCACCACACCGTGGATCTGTACGAACACGGCAACGTACCTTGATCCATACGCGCCGCACAGTTAGGACAGGCCCTTAAACTACTTAGCAGTGGGACTTAATTATTATGTTAAGCTATGTTTAAAGGCTATATTGTATTCTGATAGGGTCTTCATTCTACTTCTTAGCTGACAACTCTTATTCACTTGACATTAATACCCTGTCATAATGTTAACAGTGTGTTTACGATATCAAAACAAGATGGGCTAAAGCAAAGTAAAATAAAGATCAAGGACACAAAAACCTTAATGGTTCCCCATTATAAAAGATCAACAAGAAACTGCCGTCAAACCCTCCATTTTACAAGAATCCCGCGTCATCCCCGATCTCTCACCCTGGGATATCAATCACATATCCTGCCATCTTGATTGTTGGAGATTATAGGGCGCATGCGCGTTCCGCCCCCCGCTGGGACACGCCCCCTCCCTTGGGGGTTAGGGGTGAACGGTAGACAGGTTAAGGGATGATACTGAGGGGTGTTTATGAGGAGTTCTGGCAGAGATCTTTTGGGTGTATCAGGATTACTTCGCGTGTTGTAGTATTTTTAGTAACACAAATGGGTTAGTCTACGAGGTAGGTATACCAACGTAACGCCTAAAAGCCTTTAAAAAGGCCTTCTGTCAAACTTATTAAAAAATATTTATTTATTTTATTTTTATGGCATAGGAAGGCAAACGAGCACACAGGCCACCTGATGGTAAAGTAGAAACAGTGACCCATATACACTCGTATTCACAAGAGTGCAATTGCACTACCAACCCTGAGGACTAAGATGGAATGCCTCTATGCTAGTTATTTCACCGGCTGTCTTATCCCCAACCCGGAAAACAATGCAAACACTGCTGCTTGGCGGTATGTTAATGGATAAGATGGTGGTACCAACCCGGACGGACCCTGCACAAGGTCCTCCCACAAGTAAACTACAACTAGCTTCTGCCCGCGACTTCGTCCGTTTATATTTCGAATATCGTTCTGGGATGAAAAGTAGCCTATATGTTAATTCAGGGTAAAATATACCTATCTTCATTCCAAATCTATCCAACCGTTGCAGCGTGGAGGAGTAATAAACTAACGCTCAAACTTTCGCACTAATAGATAACGACGAGCTGGCCTAGTTGGTAGTGACCCTGCCTACGAAGCTAGTGGTCCTGGGTTCAATCATAATGACACTCGAAATATAGCCACCCGCGCTCCGTTTGGGCGGGTAAATATCTAGTCATCGAAAAAGAACATTTAAAATTGTCCTTACATTTTAAATCTTGCCTTTACATTCCAGCGGTCCTCACATGACTGACCCTAGCTATCAGTAAATCTTTTTCTAACGATAAGTACTAGTTAATTCAAACCGAAGTTAGGTATGTACACGTTGTTCTTGTGTATATTTTTGCCGATTCAACTGTTAAGTACTTTTTTTATAAACTAGTTATACTGCCATTCTAAATAAAAAAGACGCATAGGTATGCAATTTGATAGTCAAAGTAAATGTTACCCTCTATGTTAAAAATAAGGTCACTAATACATACGCGGTTCTATGAGTCATACGCCCTTTTTTCCAAGGACGGCAGTATAAAGTAAATGAGAACATTTTTTACTTGCTAACTTCTAAAGCTTAACGTTTTAAGACTTGTTGGTAATTCTTTAGCTCTGCCTACCCCACTCTGGAAATGAAGGCATGAGTTTATGTATGTATGTATGTATGTAAACTTAACGCCACTTGCACCAAAAAAAACTCTAGAACGTCTTAAATCTAGATAAAACAGTTTCATACATTTTGACTGATTTTATAAGCAAGCTATTCTGCAAGTCCTCCTCTCTGGTGTTATGCATTAGTGAGCTGTTACTATACCCGTAGCAGTTACAGTAAGTAACGAGCTGTACCCTTACCATGAGTTATAATTACCGTAGGTACTCGCTAGCGAGTCGAATACTCTGTCCCTCGCACTCTATATAGAATACTGTGAGGTCTACAAGAGACACAGCATTCGACTCGCTAGCGAGAACGGTGAACTGTAACTCATGGTAAGAGTACTGTGGGCCTATAATGCACTTGCAATCGCAATCGACTTCAAAGTGGAACAATTGTTTTCATTTTGTATGCAGAGAAGCCTTCGATTTTCAAAATGAAAACAATTGCTATTGCGAGTGCGTTAGGCAATAGCCCCTCTGGTGGAGAACGGGCTCGCGAGCCGCGTATATATTACGATGTTACGTGCAACAGCTACAGTTACGGCTTTATAGTGAGTTCTCAGTTTATGACACGGCGGCGTCGTGGTCGTTCCGACGAATATTTTCGTAGGCGCAATAATTTAGAAGCTTTCAGGACGATCTGGCAATACTTTACAACCCGCCAATCCAACCAATAAATTCAAGGATTTCATTACATAAACAAACTTTAAAAGTAAAATGTATGTAATTATTGCTTGAAAACTCTTTAGCAAAACAGCTAATAACCGCTAGTGCTCAACTCACGATTATAGATTTACAAATTATTCGCAGTACTATCCGATTAATATTTTTAAATGGCCGTTTTACCACGGAAACTTCAACTCTCTCGCGAAACCGCTTAGACAATGTTGCATAATGGTTCTTGACCATTACAAGGGCATGTCTCAATTAATATGTCTTTTCAAATTAATGAAAATGTGTTTTAAATTATAAAAATGTTAGAGTAAGTGAAGACCGACGTAGGTAAAAGACGGATTAAGATATCATACAAAAATCAATGTATTCATTTTTAGAAGATACACTGAACTTGTTTTATAGGTAGCTTCTTTCATTGTTCCTGTTTTTAAGGGTACCTACGTAGTCAAATATCGAACTCATATAGGCCTATCCGACCGAATCCTTAAATACCTACTAGCAAACCCATGGAATATTACTTTCTCCACAAAAGCTAAACACGTATACACTTAGGGACAAATTATCGTTGCATCGATTTCACAATAAAGCCCACAGTGACTGTCCAAACACATCGATCCGCGCTTGTTTGCCGACACGAGCCGGCCTGTAATGAATCTGATTAAGTAGCTTTCGCCAAATCATCGGCGCGTTGGTGATAGGTTGGGCGTGCAAAATTATGTACCTATGTGAAATGCTAGGGAATAGAATAAAGGGAGTCATCATTTTCGCATGTTTTTGTTTGTATTATAACAAGCTTGTGTTTTAGTAGATGACGATAGATTTGATCATAATCTTGCAAAAACCAGATAACCGGAAAAAAATAAAGCGATGATTATTAATGCGAGCGAAATGTTCCAATAAATAATACTCTCTTGCTAGTTTTTGCTTCTTCTAGCTGGTGAGCATAATTAATTTGAAAGAGCTTGTTGTTTATATTATCCTCAATTGTTATTTAGGGTTAACTATTAAAGACATCTGCATCTAAAACTACGCACTACATTAATACAATAAAAGTACAAAACTCTTTTTGATTTTACACCCCAAAGATTTCCATATATTTTTCCTAAATATAAAACATCAATATAGAAGCACATAGTACGCTTAGGTTCGCATTTCGTTTATGTAATGAAGCCCGCTCGCCTCCGGGGAGAGTAAACACATAAACGTAATTGCTAAATTGGGCCAATATTGTGGCCGCCTGTGTAATTCATTTGACGCCTGATAATATTGCTGTTATAATTTAGTACGCTCTGAAATTAGTGTGGCGTGGAAATTAGTATTGCGTGGTAATTAGATATCGAATTGTTAGAAGAGAATAATGTAGTAATGCAGCCAGTGTCATAGGGACTAGGGTATTATTTACATCTTTAATATTTGAGTAGCTTAGTTTTATTTTAATTTGAGTAGCTTAGTTTAATTTTAATTTAAATAAAAACGTATTTAAAAATAAATTAGAGACCTAATATATATTTTTTTGTTTAAGTTTAATTGATTGTTTCTCCATTTGTTTGTTAGTATGTTTAGTTGAAATCTTGCAAATTCATTTTGAATCAGTTCACCCTTTACCTTGTATCTTTAAATACGAGTAGATACAAAATATTTGCAGCCCCGATGAAGATGCAATTTTATGGTGTCTAAGAGGTGGTCCTCTCTTCTAGGCGGTAAAAACCATACCTAATTGTCTTTGACGTGTTATAGTATTGTTTTAAACTCGGCCACCATTAAATGTCAAGGAAATAGGAGCTATCAAAACATTGAAAATACGGTAACAGGTCAAAGCAATATGGTTTCTACTACCTAGAAAAGGTGCCCTTGGGCTCTATTCAACACGGTAAAAACAATGTACTTTTTGATCTGTTATCATTTAGTCAACGTTTTGTTAGCTCTTATTGACTGCACAGTAATAGCAGCCAAGTGAAAAACGATTCCGTAACAGGTCAAATACGATAATGTTTTTATTACCTAAAATAGACGCGCAGATCTGATGATTGAGTCAAAAGATGGCAATAGGAGCTCCGCTATACCCACTCTCCGAATTTTGAAATGAAGACTTATTGATACCTACCTACTATGATTCCGTGGTTAAGGAAAGTACGTAAACTAGAACCACTTGGGTATTTGGATTCTTTCATTCATTTGACAATGACAACAAATGATAGCAATTAAAATAAAAATCAACTTTAAAAAAAAAACTTTTTGTTAATCGTTTGACTTCCTGTAAGTTTATAAAGGCTTGCGGTAAGGCGGAAACTATTACGGTGATAAATTTACTTTGTAGACTTATCGCAAAACAAGTTGTTCAATTAAAACCGAGCTTTTTGCTAAGATAAGACACCGCAACTTGCGTATTTTTTATCATAACTTCCTTTGTCGACCCCTATCATAAGCATCTATGTATTTCATAAGAAATAGATCAAAATTATAATTATTGAATTTATAAGAAAGAAAGAAAATAATTTATTCGTGACATGCATAACAAAGAACAGACTAACAAATACTATACTCAGCGTAATGCTGGCATTAAAGTCAGCGCCGGTCTTCCGTTGAGGTGCGTATCTCGGGTCGAGAGGCTGCCTCGCCCCGAGGCTGCGCAAGTGGAGACGCTGCCTCAACCTGAGGCCCGCCGCGACGCGAGGCAAATTCGTCGCCGCGAGCCGAGCCATGATTTGTCGGTTTTTTTGCCGTGCTCAAAGGAGCCTCAGTCTGAGCCGTGCGTTAGTGGAGACGGGACGCGTCGCCTCAGGTCGCAATGGATAACGAAACTTCAATTCAATTAATAAAATTATATGTCCTTGAGCAAGTGCTCACACCCGTGTCGTGTTCTGTTCGGGTATAATTCTTTAATCCACCATTGGTGCTTCCTCTTTTGAATAGGTAGCTCTTTGTTGTTTCCTCTTCTTTTTAATAATTGCAATTGCAATCAAAGCAGCAGCTACTCGACGCGCGTGTGGTGCCATCGCGTTTTGGCTGTTAACTGCACACACGTTGCGCACTCTGCGCAGGTTGCGCTGCGGATCAAGCTGAGGCGATTCGCCTCGAGCTGATCCACAACGTGCCTCGGGCTTTGCCTCACTGCGAGCAGCCTCAAACTGAGGCAGTTTGCTTCAAGTCGAGGCTGCTCGACCCGAGGCTGCCTCTAGTTGATACGCCGCTTTGGAACTTGGAACCATAACCAAAATCATATAACTAACTACAAGATTTATCTCAATCTATATTTTATTCGTGTATTTTTTAACATACACCTAGTTGACGAAATAGGTATAATTCACACCGATTCGTCTTAACACTTTGTATTTCCCTGAGTACCATAGGCTACTTTTTATCCCGGAAAATCAACGGTTCCCGTGGAATGACAAAATTACGAATTGTACGCGGACGAAATCGCTAATAGAAGCTAGTAATTTATATGGGTGTTATAATGGATTTATTACTCTATTGAAATAAAAAAGATAAAACAGTCCAATAGATAACATTAATCGGTGCAATTTATATATCTCTTCATGAATAACAGGAACTTAGGATATTAAACCTTATTTGATAGTCTTACAAGGCGCGCCAGCGCCATCTACTGTTTATCGTTTGAACTGTTAGGATCCCTGATGTCAATCAATCACTTAAAGTAAGAAGAAGTTCCATAAATATGCGTAAGGTGGCGCTGGTGAGGTGTACACCTAAGAAGAAAATATAGATTTTTAACCTGCTTTTAAAGTTAAAGAAACCAGTAAGATCCAAATAAATAACTTTAAATAATAATTATATTATTAACTTGAACCTCTGCATATGCTTAAATAATTAAATAGACACAGCCGCTAAAAATAACGCCATCTTACAACCATGTAACGAACTCGCATTACTTGAGTCTTTCTTCATCGCTGAGATGTCTAACTCAAATCGATGATAATGATTCCTAAGTTACTGACGAGATGGCGCTTATGTAAAAATTATGTAAACCGAATATTATTGATTTTTAACAGGACAATGGAACAAGAAAAAACCACACCTATGTAGATACTGCTTTTCAATTTGCTGTGCATTTCCCGGGCAAATTGGCAATTTCGTTCAACCAACCAGAAACTCGGAAAAATTTGCATGCAGAAGCGCCACTTCAAAGGTAACTGTTGATAACTGCTTTTCTTTCAAACGAAAACTCTATCAAAGGAAATTTATCCCTATCTCAAAAACATTTAAGTCCAAAATGCCTTGCAATTTTTCGCTACAGGTTTGCTCTGATATTTCATCCGTATCAAAGGATATTGAGACTTGTTAGGCCAAAATAGGGTCGTATTCTTGTTATTTCTGTATGATTCAGCTGAAACAAGAGTTAAAAATTAGATTATCTCGAAAGCGGAGTGGTTGTAGGGTTGTTTAATATAATTTTGTACCGGTGAATGAGTTTTGGTAGCCGGCAGCTATTTTATTTTGGCTTGGATTTGAGTATAAGGTCAATCTACAACTAAAAATCTACAACAACAAAAAAACGGGGCCTTTTGCACAGATAAATTGGGAAATCTAGTCGACTAAAACTTAACACAGGTTACAATTAGAATTTAGTGCGGATAAAACGTAATTTATACAGAAAGATATCTATGTGTTAATTTATTTATTAATAAGAGTGTATTATGTAAGTAAGTAGGTAGGTATGTATGAATATGGATTATTCCATTAATGGAAAGTCAAACCTAATATCACGACCTGCTTAAATGGGATCCACCATCGCGGACCCCCATTTTCATTGCATGGAATCTCAGGTAACTATCACTTTATTTAAAAAAATGCATTTGTTAAGTTATGTAGAACTATTGGACTCTGCTGCACGACACACCAAAACGCGTTTTGTTTTTGATTGGCCTTAAAATGATATACTTAATGATATGTGCGTAAAGTAAGCAAATTGTTTTCAATCATCATCAACAGAACTACAATCATCATTTTAGTACAACAGATTTGTATAGTTCTAGATATTTTTTGGAAAAGTTCGAAAGGTCGAATAATATATTATATTTTCTTACTTGCATTTAAAATGATTTGTTTACTTCACGCACATAATAGCATATCATTTTCGTACAGCATATTTGTATAAGTAGTTCTAAAATATATATTATGTCTAAAAGTAGGTACTATAGTACTATAGAACATGCCTATAGAACTTTGATTATATTTTATCTTTTTGGAACATGATCTGCCGCATTTGTGATTCCTCTCCTGGTGTTTTTGACGATGATATTAAACCATCAGGTAACCCTGACATTTTGCCTTTTCTAGCTTCAACAATAAATATGAAGGTTTTTGAACGTGTAATGAAAGGTACTTAGGTAAATAAAAATTAAATACAAATAAACGCGCTATAAGAATCAATCAGCTTCCACAGTAATTAGCATAGTAAGCAACCAAACAATCGAGTTAAAAATAGTCAACAATAGGTAGGATATTAATAAAAAGATCGATTGCGACGCGTCTGAGCATGGGATGGGCGTAACGTCACAGGCGGGTGAAACGGTGATACAGATAAGGATAACAGTAATTTGTAGTTCGCACATCTGTTTGTGCGCGTGATTCTGGGAATAAGTGGAACGATCGAATTCAAGTGTTTTTTTTTAAAATCAAAATATTGGGGCTATTAAAAACATTCAAAAGTTTTCAGAACCTAATTCAGTTAGAGAAAAAATGTGAAGATTGACGAAACATAAATGTACCTAGTCGGTTACTAAGTTCTGTTACTGAGATTAATTACAATTAAAAAAAAAAAAAAGCAGTTTTGCATAAACCTTTATATTAATCAAAACTTTGATTTATATAGAATAATAATAAAAATAATGTATTCTAAACTATTGCAATTATTTGATGTACGAGCTTGAAGTATTTCCATTTCGGAC
Organism: Acleris emargana; assembly: GCA_927399475.2. Taxonomy (NCBI): domain Eukaryota; kingdom Metazoa; phylum Arthropoda; class Insecta; order Lepidoptera; family Tortricidae; genus Acleris; species Acleris emargana. The sequence continues at coordinate 9,865,540 of OV656851.1, forward strand.
GATAAAATCATAGTTAAAATCACGCACGACGATGATACTGATATCGGCCCCAACTTTTGTAAGAGTTCCCGTAGAGAGTTCAAATTTGCGTGACATATTGAACAGACTTCTAGCTTTAAATTCTGATACGAATGTATTCAAAGCAACTAAAGATCCGCTTGGACACCGGTCAATCTTGATGACTCATTAAATCGACTTTAAGATTTCACATGATTTTGCAGAAATACGAAAACACACCAAATTCTTGCTTCATAAGTTGGAATTAAGTTATGTTGAGAAATATAATTTTGTCTAAACATAGAGACCAAAAGATCAAGTTTTACAGAGATGGGATTTTTTATAATATTATACAAAAAAAGTTCTTTGGTAAACAAAGACTAACTTTTAAGCGAATTCAAAAAATGAAATTTACAGAAAAGTCATGCGTAATTTCATCGATGCCGGCTGTGAATGTTAAAAGATCGTATCGGGAATTGCGGAAACTAAGAAAAATGATTAATTGTTTTTCAAAATGTATATTAATTAAGCTTTTAATTTTTATACATATTGAAATTAAAAAATAAACATAAGTTAGTTTTATTTGCATCAACCTTAGTAACAGAACTTAGTAACCAACTAGGTAAACTAAAAAAAAATATTATGTGTTTTTATTTTAATCCTACACCTGATTTTTTTAAAGTTCTCATCTCGTGAGATGTTTTTGATTCGGCAACAATTCACATAAAATATTGGTATTTTTTGGTTTAAAAAAATGTGAATACTTTCATGTGCGTCGTACATTTCCAAATTGACTGTTCTGTTCTGTTCTGTTCTGGTGACACCTCCAGCCAGCAGTTCTGCTGCAAGGACCCGTACGCGCTGACTGCGACGGAGAGGAGATGTTAGATTAGGCTAGCGGGGAGAAGCACGCCCGCCCGACCGGTCCAGTAAGAGTAGCGAAGAGGACTTTTTTTTTGACTTTATAAATATTTAAAAACTTGATAATTTAAAAAAAACTTTACCCTGCTTCTTATAGGTAATGTACCCCATTCGAAAATAAAATGATATTCTTCTATTTTGTAATACAAATACAAAATAGAAATACTATTGATTATATTATTTCAATTCAATTTGACTTTAGTATTTTGAATGGTAGGTGTTTTCATTAAAAGCGCTTTATTTCATTCATTTTAAATTATTTGTAGAACTCCGGTCGCGTTGAAGTCTTCTTTTAAATACAAATAAGAGTACCATTGAAACACATAATGTCATAACAAGTATTTTATAAGCTTCGGACAATTATAAAAATAACATGGTATTACTATAAATACATACATACATACATAAACTCACGCCTTTATTCCCAAAGTGGGGTAGGCAGAATAAGAATAATAATAATCTTTATTAATTAAATACTTATGGCGTTTCCTAATTGAAATTACTCTCAAAAGCTACCATCAACTGAACTTATAGTGAACCTACCTACCATTTCTCTTAACTAAATATGAGATAAAATAGGTAGGTACCTAAGTATTTTATCTATAAGTAGTCCATGTCGAAATCTGAATCGCAGGAGTGTAAGCAAACATTACGGCGGACTATCACTTTCCCACAGTCGGCTACTTGAGGTTATATAAACTCCATGCTAAATTGTTAGTATGTTCTCTCTATTTCAAATAACATTTGTAGCGAAAGCTATAGATAGCAAAATATTAACCAGTGCCTCGAGTGTTAGTTCACGCGGCAAACCGTCTCGACCGCGTAAGTGACCATGTTACATTTATACGAGGCGATCGAGAAATTTTTGTGTATGTATTTAAAAATACACTAGAGGCTCAGTGATGCCATCGATATACTACAAAACATTCACGAATTCGACCTTTAAGTACTGGCCTAATATTATTTGGGATAGATAGAGTAGGTATTGGTAGATTTAAGTTACATTTGTTGCTACTGAACTCTTGTAGGGTCCACGTCTTGTATTGGTAAGAATTAAGTAATTTGTAGATATGATTACAAGGAACAAACGATATATGAATTTTAACACTCATTATGATTAACTAGCGTTTTATCCCAATGATTTTGGGCACATGTAGAATTCGTTGTTGAGAATATAGGGCGAAGAGTTACTTAGCCAGACCATTTTGGGATTTTTGGGTAGCCCAGCTACATTCAATTTTTTTGCCAAGAAAATGGAAAGCGGAAGCTACGAGGAAACAAACCCAACTCGCAATTACAACGTTTTCAGAATTTCGAGGCCGATTTTTTATGTTGTGTTACGCCAAACAAAAATATGGGTGCCTACATAATTATACTCCGCCTAACATCATACCACCAATACCTACAAGGTACAGCGGGGTATTTTCTATCCTACATAATAAAATTATTTGCTAGAAACACGGACGGACAAAGCGAAACTATATACAATGGTTGTAGTTTAAATAAGTTATTTACCGACAATTTCTTTCAGAAGGACGAGCGGGCGCCGCACGAATTTCGCACGATAGAAGTGCAAATAGACACCAATGATTACTTTACATACACTTACCAAATAATCTAGAGTAAACAGTTTAGAATTTGGTGAGAATTTGGTCACTAAAAACTTTTTTTCCTATCTAACACAACTAGGGTAGATATCAGTGGGAAAATTTAACGTTACAATTAAGTCAAAAATTTATATATTATTGTGCATTAGGAATGTATTTATTTTTATACGTAGAGTGTGGGCTGAAGATGTCAAATAAAAATAAGATTAAGTTATATTATTTGACATGAAGGAGCTTAGATTTTAAATACCTATATATACTTAAGTATACATGTATAATAAACTTAATTAAAAAAAAGATTGTACAAGGAATGTCATAAAATATTGAAAAAAAAAGATAAATGAAAAAAAATATTCAGAAAAAATTTTGTTTCAGTATTTAAGTCACATTTAAGTAAACACCAGATTTAAACTCTAGATTCAATAATCTTATTGTTTCACTAATTGAAAGTCAAATCAAATATGAATATGCTAAACAAAAAACGCTGTCGCAGTCGGGTTAAAAGGCAAAAGTTGAAGTCCTGATGCTTCAGGACTTTCAAGTCTGAAATAAAAGGTTAAATGCCTTTCGCCCAAACTGTTAACTGTCCATCGATAGACCTTATGCCTTTTGTAATAAGGTCCACTGATACACAAACCTAAGACACTTAGAGTGTTGCTGTTTGTACTAGTCATAGTTGTCTTATCTCACTATCTAGATCGGAACCATCCGGTATAGTATTTCTTGTCAGCAGGAAAACTTAGCGTTGAAAATGGTGATATAAAAGATATAACAAAAAATAATAACTCATATTAAATAGAAATCATAGTAAATCTAATCTTAACTTATTAGTATAAATCTCCGATAACGCATTGCTTCGTAGACTCAACGCCGGAAAACGCACCCGCTACCTGTACAATTATGACATCAGGTGATAATGTTTCATAGAATCAGACGAGCAAGCTGACTTATCATTTGGACATTAGTAGGTACACACCTACATAAATATATCGCAAATACATATGGAGGAAAACATATTAACATTACATATATCTACTACTAAATTCTAGTCATCCATTTCACCAACATTCCATCGTTGTCCGTTCGTTCGTCCCATTGAAGAACTACTGTTCTTTTGCAACGCAATTAGAGAATGTAATTTAATCGGTGATTAACCGTTTTTGTATGAAAATAACCGGTTACAACCAGTTATAATCGGTTATATGCACTCCCTAAACGTAATACTTAGATAACCGGTTGTTTTTTCAAAGCGTACGTGTTAATATAACAACCGATTTTATAACAATTGGTAAAAAAACAAACGCAAAATAATAACAGGACACCCTAATTCCCCACACATTACAACGATTTTTTGTAAACTTAATGTGTTGTTTTTGATTTATTTTATATTTTTATGCATACTCGCACATCGTCGGTGATACTACACAACCGCGTAACTAACAAATTTATGATAGAGCGAAATAAACCTTACCGTCTTATTAAAAAGGTGCATTTTGCTCCTTATTTAAAATGTTACTTACGCGATTTTGCAGTTTCGCCGACGACATGTTTCAAATAGAGTGTGGTTTTAGTGCAAACCCTAAAAAAAACCGGCTACGTGTGACGAGCGAACGGAACCCTCCTTGCGCGAGTCCAACACGCACTTGATCGGTTTTGATAAGTATCTTAATTCATCATTTTCTTGATCACATTGTTGAATACTACGGTAACATTTAGTAAATAAGATAATATACTTAATCCAATTTTTTTCATCGGAAATCTGGAAATAATTTGCGATAAACAGGAAATAACCAAGCAATAACTGATTGCTTATCACTGAATCACAACAGTAGTGCCCGTGTTAGGTCATGGTGAGCTACGTGAAGTAAATCATTCACGAACACGGACGGTATTCTAAGCGGTAAAAGCCATATCGTCTTCGAACTGTTATCATATTGTCACCGTTTTGATAGCTCCTAACTATTTAGTTACTTGACAGTAATGGCGGCCGTGTTAGAAACAATACGATAACCGAGTGGTTTACGCTGAGAGAAAAAGACAGTGCCATATAACAGCTATAGCTCTGTCCTTTACACTCACCCTAAAATGGGGTAGGGGTCGGGTTGCATAAAGTTTGAAGTCATATTTTTGATGGGCATACAAGGATTCGTCATACTCATCATTGCGCATAACTGTAAATTGTCATACATTTATGCGCATAAAGTTTTTAATCATAATGTTTAAGAACATATTGTGTAACGCTCATAAATTTGATGCGCATAAAATTATTTAACCATACTTTATAATGGTATGGCTTTATAAATAAACTTTTTCCGCTCTTTTATAAAAAAATAACCCTAACCTATCCGCGATCCGAGTCGGTTTTGGCACTAACTTTATATTATATTAATATTTTGACTTAATAAATGTATGCCTTTCTACATTATGATTAAACCAATTATGACTCCGTACAATTATGACAAGGAACAATTATGCCTAGTATAATTTATGCCAAAAAAAATTATGAGCATCAACTTTATGCGTAAAGTGTTATGACAATCGATATTATGACAATAGTTGTTATGCGACCAGACCGCCACCCCCTAAAATGAACTGCACAGCTATATCATAATTACCCCCCAGGTCAAACACGATCATGGGTTTTACCACCTAGAACAGATGCTTAACGCTAACGTAAACGATTTTTAAAACTGAAAATAAGGTATTGATATGAGCACTCGACGCGGCCGTCCGGCAGCTTAGGTACATTAATTTTATACATTTTCTGTAACGATAGCGTTCTCGCAAAGCATTGTGCTTAGGACTGCAGTTGTCCTAGCCAAGATGATTACGCTTTTCTCTTTTTAACTATTTTTGAAAACTGTCAAAATGTATGGAATTGAGATTAAGCGCTCGACGCGGCCGACCGGTACCTAGCTAACATCAATCCTATATACCTAGTTTCGATAATGTTAATGTTCACCGAATGCATCTTGAGAGACAGACAGGGTTCACAACGATTCGCGATTTACGTTTGCGAAAATAGATATATTATCAATGGTCTTATAAGCCCATAAGAAGAGGTAAGGGTATATTATATTCATAAAGTTCGTAAACAGTAATGTTGAAATTATTTAGGAGACACTAGAAAAAGTTGCATATACACTGACGACCGAACGACTTCAAAATGGAGGAGATTTTCAATTCAACAGTTTCTTTGGTGAATTTTATTGTCTGAATTATCTCTCTTTTTTGTATGGCTAATGCTTTAAACTATTGAAACCTAAAATAAACAACAACGACTGATATTGATAAACTTATCCCTATCTGACTCAGCCTTATCAATGCATCATCTACATATTTCACATCATACTATTTTCTCGAAAACGAATAAAAATTACGTATATGACAAATGCATTTCTGGGAATCATCAATCATCCATTAATTTATTTCAACCGATTACGTACTCTTCTTATCAACGTCAATTGATAGGTAAGATTTTAAGATTTGGTAAGGTTTAATGAGACGTTACGTATCAATAAAATTATTTAAATATTTATCAAATGTGATAGTAGTTTATTGTAATCAATATAACCGAGTAACGAAAGACATTTTTTGGTATAAAATTACGTTAATCTCATAAGGATTGTGAGGATTTAAATTTCCATACAAAATGCGATAACTTCTCTCGTAGATATTATAGACCACTACGTCTGTACATTTTTCTCTTTTAGAAAATATTTCTCGTACAAAAATAAACAAAATATAAAAACAGAAACGTACCAACCGTTTTTCGCTTGATTTAGGGGGTGAGAAACTTTATAGCCAGGAGCTAAACTTGTATGTTTTTTTACTGTAACGCGATTTAAGCGTTTTTTGACAATCCTCTTTAATTTACCTATATATTACTTAACTCAATGCTACATCGATAGAATCGCTGGCGAGAATGGGCAATACCCGTAAAGTTATATAATACCTACGTCTAATATCTATGTATACTTTACACCCCCACTGTATTTTTATTAGTTTAAAGACGCGCTGGCCTAGTTGGTAGTGACCCTGCCTACGAAGCTAGCGGTCCTGGGTTCAAATCCCTGTAAGGGCAGATATTTGTGTTATGAGCGCGAATATTTGTTCCTGAGTCATGGATGTTTACTATGTATTTAAGTATATATTTCTCTATATAAGTATTTATATCGTTGTCTAGTACCCATAATACAAGCCTAGAGCTTAAATTGGGACTAAGTCAATTGGTGTGACATTGTCCCCTGATATTTATTTTATTTATTTATTTATTTATTTATTAGTAGATACTTGATGTATTTTTAGATCATTAAAATTAGTTATAGCTACTAATTTTAATTATAAACGTATGAAATGACTGAAATCGCTCTCAATGCGACTGAAATCGGAATTCAGGAAGGTAGTTACTCCGCCTCACCATTTGCTAACACTTAGTAACTTAAGATCTCCAAAGCCTTCTGATAGCAGAATTTAAATTTATTTGTCGTCACATCATTCGTCTGCATTATTTGTGCCATATTTTTTTAATAAATAAAATAATACAAAAATAATTTCATTTAAGACTTGAAAGTCCATACATATATACAAAATGTGTTGTTAATATGTTTAAAAACTATGTTAGGTAAATATGTAATTTTTAAAAAAATGCACGGATTTAAATTATTATTTATTTATATTATTAACTAAATGCTAACTCTCTCAAGTACGACATTCAGGAGGCTGTTAGAGCCGTCCCGCACTCGACGCATTATTTCGCATTAAATCAATGACAGTATGATTTATGAATGGAATCACGTGATCGCGTATCTTCTTTCACACAACTATCACGCTGTGGAAATCGAATGAGCTAACTTCTAAATATACCCCGATATAAATCTTTAGGTGTTTCATGAGAGCATCTTCGTGCCGGCGTAACCACTTGACTGATTATACTGGGCCTGATAACGTAGTTCCCATGGATTGAGGCAGTAGCTCAACGGTGATACGTAATATCTATCCGAGAGCGAATGATAAGATATTTAAAGAACTGTAAGAACTTCAGAAAGGAGATTATTCAGGAGATAAAAGGAAAACATCAAACGCGGTAGAATCTTGTTGCTTCCGTTCAATAGAATGTAATATTCCTTGGAGTGGTCAGTCGAAGAGTAGATTTTCTGATGCCTAACTAAAAGCCAAAGCCTAAATTGCCTACAAATCTGAATTTCTAAGTGTTAACAGCTAATTTTTTGTTTCAACTTTTCATGTTTAAGTCAAACGTCTGGTTCCTTTATAAATTAATTTATAATCAAATCCGAAGTAGGTGACCTTCGTTGTGTACTTCAATCAGCAGGAATATTTAGCGAATGTATGTCAGAAGAAAACATCACACAACGGAAAAGCGTCAAAAAGATAACGTGATACGAAAACAATATAAGAAATAATTCTCTTACCTTTAAGTAAATCGGAGCTAAAAACAATATTTTTACGATATAATACTTAATATGAAATTGAACTTTTTTAATATTAACAGTAATACAATACAAAGTTAAAATTACGAATTAAAACTAAAAGTATGACTAATTAAAAAATAATTTAAAGCATAAATAAACCTAATTATAAACTAAATACGATTAAATTAAAAGTAAATAAAAAAGCTTAAAAAAGAGGGCCCCCGTGGCCAACTACTACAGATGCTGGCAGCATTTCTACGTCGGTTGTATAGCAATGCTAATGCGCTGCCCGAGGAAGCTGCCACCTCTGTGGTCTCCGGTTGTTTCTGTTATTAGCCTGTTTGAAATGTCCTTAAGCAAGCTAATAGCACCGGCTCCCCACGGACCAAGGGTCTCGACGCCAAGTTATATTCGGCGCCGAGGCCCTGACCCTGTGGTGACCCAGATAATAAACTTATAAATTATTGTTTAATTGGCCATAGTTTTAACATACATAAACTCACGCCTTCATTCCCAGAGTGGGGTAGGCAGAGCTACAGAATTACCAACAACTCTAAAAACTTGTTGATAATTCTGTAACCACATTTTGCAAAATCATGCTAAGCTGTTTACCAGCGTATTAGTGATAGTTTTAATTTCTAAGTTAAGTGTAGATATTGTAATTTAGTTTAATAGCGCTTTTCCTCAACATTCATCATTCTCATCACCTCATTTTTATTGAATTTTATAAGCACCACGTCATTATCGAGGTTATGAAGCATTTATTGTCACTTTTGACTATAGTTCGAGGGAAATGGATGCTTAGTACCTGATACAGTATGACGAAGTAACGTAACGCGACCAAGCAGGATAGCAAAAGTAAATGAAACAAAACATTTTAAATGACAGCTACAAGGGCATAGTCGCGTGGCCCGTACCCGTTATTGCCTTCTTTGTCAATAAACAATCATTTTAACAGTACAAGAGAATCAATGACAGTCGTTTGGAAACAATTGCTTTGAGACGAGTTTTTCTGCCGTTATGTTGGCAGGACGATTCTGAAGAAGCACGACCATTTGACGACCAGTACAGGCATGGGAATTTGGTAGTAAACTGTCTTTTTATTAACTTTTACGGTCCAAATAAGGTACATAAATGTACTTGTACTGTATCGGCAAAAGTCAATACTAATTTCGACTGGATTTGTTTTGTTTTTTTAAGAAGGTAGGTAGCAGGAAAAAAAAATCTGAAAATAATTCTGGTAAATTAGATCTGAAATAATTATATTGAGAGTTGTAATTTACTAATAAATCTGCGATTTAAAACCCTATCACTATTATTTTCTTTTTCTTAGATTTTTTTGAGAAAATACTGAATAATCGTTATTTAGAAATATTACAAATTTTTGACTATTAATTAAATAATCAATTATCATGTACCTACTCTTTTTTGTTGCATGCAATCTTTAAAACTTATATACACTTTTCAAGTCGACCCTGGCACGTTGCCTCCACGCGCCAAAGCCATAAAGCAATTAACTAAAAATAATAAATAATAGGAATTCTCTACGGATCATAACACCGGGACAATATTTTCGGAAGGTCGTCGTAATGGCCGTCCTTAAATATTTTTTTAAAGAAACGGTGTTTTATTATGACGTATTTTTTCCTACGAATACAATTAGAATATATTCTGTGCCAAGAACTCAATGCATACCTAGTCAAGGAAATTGATTGTTCAGCAGTTTGACGTCATTCGTGAATTCGCCGTGATATACGTTTTCCGGCGTGACAAGACTGATGCCACGTGGAAAATGTATGTAACCTGGCCAATTGACGTATTATGTCAAACTGCTAAGCAATCAAATTCCTTGACTGTATCTACGGCTAAATTGTTGTCCTTTATGAAACTAGGTGACAGTCGGAATTGACATTCAATCTCAAGCTAAACTTATTACTAAATGATGCGGAAAATTGTACCAGGGTACCAGGAATAGTAAAAATGAGGGGTATTGTACTAGGGTATTACTAATGCGTGTAATAAAATACCTGACCAAGTTTAGTAATCATGTTTGGCTGTGTAACTTAAAAGATAAAGATACACTTATTGTATTGTACAATAAAATATACAGTGGACCCCAAGCTAGGCTGAGTCTGTATCTTGGGGCCAACGCCTCGTCGCTAAAAGCGTTAACAAAATTGTTTGGTTGCCACAGTTAAAAAACCTTATTGTTGATTCTAACAATACACCTGTTAATGTGTTCTGTTAGCAAAACGAAGCGAATCAGTATTGGGTAAAGATTGAAAACCAATTCATTGTAGTGTTGGTCACTGATTCTGCGTAAAAATTAGTTAGAGCCGAGTTTTTTGCCATTCCGACGCGTGGCGAATTTTTTAGTAAGTAGTATGCACTTTTTTGCTGCGTTACCCATGTTCATAATAAAATTCCTATCTACTCTTTTAACTGTTTTTTTTGTTATTTCATTAAATGATAATAACTTACTTATACATTTTCAGCAAGGTAAAGCGTTCTTCATGATTTTATCGTTTGAGTGTACGGTTTAGGTCTCATGTTGCTAAAAATAACCTTGGTTCCTCGTGGTTATCATACGTGGTTAATATACATACAAGTAATTGACAACATTTAAAAAAAAAAAAGCATTATTGTTTTTTCGCGTTTATAATAGCTGGTTAAAAATTAGACTACCCGTATTTCTTGGTTTTTCTTTATTTAACTTAAATTCGTCGTTAATAATTTATTAAAGAAATAGTCATTAAAAAGACCGTATATACAAAGTTAGGAATAAGTACTGATGTCGTGATCTTAGCCTGATATAAAATTTAAAAAAGTAACTTTAAGCTGTAAACAAAACTGACTGTTATGTCATGTCAATCATTCGCTGCCGTTCGTTCACAAATTTGCTATTTTGCGTAATTTATTTAAGTACGTAATTTTTAGACGCCATTAAAATAAATAAACTATTTTGCGTAGAATTGAAAGCGTGTCGTCAGAATCAAGTAATCCAATGACAGTTGTATATTTTTTTGAATTCCTTTGGTAATAAATGGACTAAGGGCACTATAAGTGTATTCCTAACATTCACAATCCAACTTTTTTTACTGTTTTTCCTAAATATAAAAAAACTACTGCATAAAAAAATCCAAAGATATTTTTACTGTAATCAGCAGTGTAAAATCTAGAAACGGTATTTTATTTTACTACCTTAGCACAAAATGAAATGTTGTCAATTCGATCAATACTATAATTTTACTGTTAAACTGGTTGTTGATTGCTGAAGGATCGATTGCTGGAGATCTTATTTCCCTTTTGAGGTTGCCAACAAATTATCAACAGCCATCCCCAACAGCGGGGTGCAACAAAACAAAAAACCCCGACAATGTTAACACGCGTTAAATGCACGAAATCACTATTTGTATAATTCGGACAAACAGACAGACGGTCCGACATTAACGCGGGACATTAACACGGACAATGTAAACAATGAGAGACAATAAGTCGCTCGTGCAATAGTCTTTGTTTACGACGGAAAACCATTAAAAATTATTGGACGGCGTGAGTTTTTGACTGGTACTTGGAATTGATCTGTTGCGATTCTGATGAGCTGAATTGGGCAGGTGACTTGAAAACTGTTGGAGTTAGGTATAGAGCACAGCACCAAGATCAAAGATTTCTAAGTAAATGGATGCCATGTAGAAATGTTCGTACGAATTTTATGAGATTTAATATTATCGGCAGTTCGGTTCTAAACGTTGCTAAAGTTTTTATTTGGTTCAGGGACTCGCATAATGATAAGAACATTGAAACCAAAATAAGAAATACTAGCGACCCGTCCAGACTTTTCTTAGATTTCTGTGAGTCTTCTGTAATACCCGTTCGTAAACCAGAAATTATAATAGGTACATGAAAACCTTTCTCGAAAAACTATATAACTAATGGTGAAAACCGCATCCAAATCCGTTTCCTGGTTTAGGAGTAGTTAGGCAGACGCGATATAGAAAGATAAACGAAACCAAAGGCACTCTGTTTTTTACTAGGTATGAAAAAGAAAGATAACATAAAGAGACATTTATTCGCAACAATACAAAATTACATTTATTAAATAGATACAAAAAGAACAAGTCATAGATAAACTATTGCCAGCACTGGTCTTCTGTTGGAACCGATTGGTGAAGAGACGGAAAGTGACAAACTTAACACAAAACAATCATTTGTTCGAAAATATCTGGAACGTCCACATAATTTGCAATCAGTTACAGCTGGCAACATCAAGGAAATAAGAAACAAAAAGCTATAGTCTATGGGAGGTTAAGTCAATGTAAACAAAACAAAAGGTTACGTAAAAATATTAACAATAATATTATAAACAAAAATGGTAGTCTTCAAATAAATAAAATTAAAAGATAAAGAACGAAGAAAAGATACAGCATAAAATGTAAAGTACATAATGTACTAAGTTTATGGTATCATACAATAACTGATGGATCTTAGGCAGTTGTACATACCTAGACAGGTGAATCGTTTAAAAGGATTTTCAAAGGCACCTTTTGATTTACTGCCAATAAATACCAAGTGTTTCATAGCTTGAAAATTTACCCTTCCGTTTTTATAGCCACCCTTCCAATGTGTCGTAAACCAAATCGATTCAACCAACGCCTTACATACAAAAACGTACGAAAAAATACCTTGTCACAGCATCCTTGCTACAGTTTTTTCCAGCGATTTGTTTATATTGTTTAACACCAAATTGTAGAACTTGTCAAAAAAGTAGCCTCACGTGATTGACGTTTTATTGTGGGTTGTAAACTTAATTTATGTTTGTTAATTCGCGGAACCGTAGTTCTTGTACCGATACCCGATTTGTGACAGACCTCCGACAAACGCGTTGCATCACTGATGATTTCGTTCAGTGTTCTATAAGTAGATATATAGATAGCTTTTCTTTTGAAAAATAAAGACGGAAAGAAGCTTATGTTTGTGTATATAAGCCAAAAAAAATATATAGGAAGGTATGTATGTCATCAGCGTTCATCAATACAGCCGCAAACGCACTGAGAACGGAGGCGGCGCGTCGCGTTAGCCTATTAAAAATCTTCCAACGCATGGGGGCGGCGGCGGCGTTTTAAGTAACGTGTTAACTTTTGATAAAAGTAAGTAGGGTAGTACTTATATAGGCGTCTCTCAAGGTAGATAACTAGGCCCTGCTTGGCTCTCCTCGTGTGCAATCTGCAAATCTCAGAACTAGTGTTATTTTATTATTAACTAGCTTCCGCCCGCGACTTCGTCCACGTAGATTTCGATTATCATTCTTCCGTCGGGAACTTTTAATTTTTCAAGCATGTAACGTAGCCTTTAATATGTTAATCCAGGGTATAAGCTATCTTGCAGCAGGGTGAAGAAGTAACAAACTAATACACAAACACACGAACTTTCACATTTATAATATATTAGTAGGATTACATTTTATTTATATTATATTATAATGAAAGTTTTTATTATAAGCGTAACTTATACAACACACAATACAATGAGATTATCACAAACCATGCAATCACGAATGCAAATGCACTTGTAGATGACGTGATATGAAAAGTCACGTGGTCTAGCAGTGACGCGATTGGTCTAAAAACGAAACGAATAGAAACGCTAGCTGGAGTAAAGCAACTTGTCTAGGGGCTCTGGTGACGAGGTTTTGTTTATTCGAGAATTTTATATATTAGATCAATTTTAATACAAAGTACTTTATTTAAGAAAATCTGAAAATACAAATTACATCCACAACAGTTTTCGTCAGGTACACAAACTTTGCCAGTTTTGCCACTAAAAGCCTTACTTACAATACAATACTGTTTACTTATTGCACATTTAATTGAAGAAAATTAATAAAATCAGGGCAAATCATTCGTGTAGTTTTGTAAATTGGTACATTTATACCTTGCGTAGGATGTGCTGAGGGTGTAAGGGAGGGTTGAAGGTACTTTTTTCTGATTTTTGCTCATATCTCGAATATCTGTACGGAAATCATTATGATTACATCTGACAAAAGTTAAATTTTTACTATAAGATCAATACTTGAGGAGCTAGAGGATGTTTAAGTTATCAAGGAGATATACAGGCTGCCCCAGAAACCAAAGTCAACTCGCCTAGGGCTGATAGAGCAGCTAAAAAGCTATTGACTTAACCCCTATGTATGTTCAGCTAATTTTACTAATTTCGGATATAATGATCATTTTAATCTGTTTTTTTTTGTAATTTTCCTCCATGTCCATGTCACGAATGTCACGATGAAACATTAATTCCATGTTTTATTTCATAATTTTTTCCGTGGTATCTGAGATAATTGTTATAATTTTATATATAATAATACTAAAATACATACAAATACAATACATCGCCAAATTGTAAAGCTAAGGTTTATTTGTGTGTAGTATTTATTTTTTATTGAAATCTACCTTTATGTTTGCTTATTTAAGAAGCTTAACTGACTTGCGTCGCTATTGATTGCCTAACGCACTCGCAATCGTCATCGGCTTCAATAAGGAATGATTGTTTTCATTTTGTATGTATGTATGTACTAGCCTTCGAACTTGACAATCCTCGGTCTTGAGCTTTGAGAAATGAAAACGATTGCGATTGCGACATTGCAGGTGCGTTAGGCAATATAAGCCATCCGGTTACCGGCCGTGTATCTATCGTCCATATATTGTATACATCATGTGCTATTCACAAATTAATCGAGAATCCTTCCTCTTTCATCCAGCTATACAGGGTGTTTGGTAGAGCGTTGTCAAAAAGAAACAGGCGAATAGAAGAGGCCATTAGCTATCCATTTCGGGTACTTTAACCCTTTATTTGTCTAGGGGCTATTTAATACCGATTAATTTTTTATTTTATTAAAAGTTACCAAAATTCGACCTTGAAACCCCGAAATAAAAGGAAATTTGGTGTATCCACAAAATTATCATTTTGTTAGAAAGTTAAATGTTGTAGTGTTAGAATAAAAGTGTTATTGGAAGCGTATAGCAAAATAAATATAAAATATGGGGCTCTCAAAGTTTCAGAAATCAGTAAAGAAATTTTCAAGATTAACTTTACAACGTAATTTAAAAAAACGAACGTTATTACAACTCTTCAAATTTCCAAAAAAAATCTCCAGTATATGCCGATTCTAATGGTGTGCCACATGCATTACAAAGCTCTTAATAATTTAAGTTATTTGCTAATAACTTCCACCTGGCTGTGAAGGTGGCGATTTTTGGGAGAATTAACTTCTCTATTCAGTTATAGTCTTTACTATTTGAACTGAGCTGATCTTCTACACAAAGGCCATTGTTTGTAAACAATACCATTGTCTTTCTTTGTGTCCGTAACACCAAGCCGATTACATACAAAAAAGTTAGAACTACATTGAATGTACATTGAATTATCAACCCTACCCTCTTAGTCAGTAGGTTTAAAATGTAAAGTGTCAGGATACAGATATAAGTTTTGTGTAGATGATAGTATTGTGTAAAGAATAAGCACAGTTCAAATAATAAAGACTTATATCTGTATCCTGGCACTTTACATTTTAAACCTACTGACTAAGAGAGTAGGGTTGATAATTCAATGTACATTCAATGTAGTTCTAACTTTTTTTTATGTAATCGGCTTGGTGTTACGGACACAAAGAAAGACAATGGTATTGTTTACAAACAATGGCCTTTGTGTAGAAAATCGGCTCAGTAGAAATAATAAAGACTATACCACGTCTTACGCAGTTAGATGTTTTCTCGTTGTTTTTTTATTTCGTTGTAAAGTTAATCTTGAAAAATTTCTTTACTGATTTCTGAAACTTTGAGAGTCTCCATTTTTTTTAAATGTGGCTATACGCTTCCAATAACACTTTTATTCTAACACTACAACATTTAACTTTCTAACAAAATGATAATTTTGTGGATTCACCAAATAGTTCCTTTTATTTCGGGGTTTCAAGGTCGAATTTTGGTAACTTTTAATAAAATATAAAATAAATCGGTATTAAATAGGCCCTAGCTAGACAAATAATGGGTTAAAGTACCTGAAATGGATAGCTAATGGCCTCTTCTATTCGCCTGTTTCTTTTTGACAACGCTCTACCAAACACCCTGTAACCAGTGAGACAGACGACAAAGCATCAAGGCAAATCGTCTTCGTCAGTTTTGTATAGAACTACATTTTATATTCATACAAATTAAGGTGACAACCTGACAACGATGCCCCGTGCAATAAATATTTACTGCCCTCTATAGATAACGGAAGCATGTGCATCTTTGATAAAGTGGTTCAATAAAACTGCTTTGTGTTTGTGCAATGCGCGCGTTGGAAATGCATCACATTATAAACAGATGGTTCACAATCGGATATAAAAAGGGAGGAAATTTTAATTTGAGTAGATATATTTAGCGATAGCAGGCTACTTACTACCTACTGAAATATATGTAAGTGAGATAATTGACTTGACTACTTTAGATAAGTAAGCAAGTAGTATTTATCCAAAGCACGGGGGCGATAGGTAGCGCAATTATAAAAGGAAGGCGTAAGAATCATTGTTTCTATGGTATTCTTGAAACATTTCGTTTATTTGGATTGGAACGACAATCATTAGGTGCCTATGCCTTCGTAGTATTATGTTATGAAGCTATAGATACTAATTCGCAATGAGCCAATGAGGTTGTCAGACGGACAGAAAATAGCACTAGAAAGTGATAAATACTTAAGAGCGAAGAGTTTTAAAACAAAACGGGCTGAAGAAGAGAAGAGAGCAGAAGTTATCTACCCACGATCTTGAGTGAACTGCGTCGTAATGAGCGTGATACGTAATATAATGATCGTACAATTCGTCCGTCATTTTTTAATCAACTAGGGCTATATTAAATTATTCCTTCATAATTGTTTTTTCTTTAAGTTCTATCCTATTAAGTTCCTAATTCGTTACGAAATTTTCCATACATTTTGTGTAACTGAATGGGAAAATTTGTAGGACATAGCGTCAAATACCATGATCAGAATAACCAACGACAAACAATTACTCCTACGCACATTTTGAAGATATATTGTGAGTACTAGTGTTTGACTGCGGCTCCGACCGTGTCAGGTTCTCTTATCGCTTCTCTTGAAACTGAGAAATTTCCTAAGATAACAATTAACGAAGTGTCATCCTCCAACTTTTTTCATGGCAAGGAGAAGGCACACGAGCGCCATCTAAAACGCATCCAGGCCAGCCGTTTGCCGTAGAACTAGCGCGGTTCTGTGCGGAACAAGTGTGGTCGTGTGTAGACCTGGAACTGCTGCCTGCAGACACATACACCTTCGTGAGCGATGCGCACGGCTCCCGGCGATGGCTCGACCACTGTGTAGTGACCAGTGCTGCGCGGCAAAGTGTTGTGAGTACGTCAGTATTGCTGGATACATTTTGGTCCGATCACTATCCTCTTTTAATACACTGCAATATGGATATTATAAAGCCAAAAATTGTTAAGTGTATTTCCTCTAACAATGCAGTTGTTTGGGGAGATCGTGATGCTGACCAAAAGTTAACGTACCAAAAAATGTGTCATTTACGCTTAGCAACAATTGACTTCCCCGAAGAGTTTATAAGCTGCTGCAACGATCGTTGCGACCAATTGTGTAGTAACAAAAGCCATCAAAAGCTACTTACGAAGATGTACGGCGATATTGTAGATGTTTTGACGGATTCGGCAAGAGAAAGTTTTATTTTTAAAAAGCGTAGTAGGAAAAAACATGTGATAGGTTGGAATAAATACGTCCGTGATGCTCATGGGAGGGCCAGGGTTTGGTTTCAAAGTTGGGTTAATTATGGAAAACCATCTTCCGGTTATATTTTTACTAATATGACTGAATCCAGAAAAGTATTCAAGTCAAAGTTAAAATGGTGTCAGAACAATGAACAGCAAATAAAAAGTGACATAATTGCTAAACATCATTCTAACAAAAAATTTGGTAGTTTCTGGAAAACAGTAAATAAACAAAACCATAAGCCGGGCCTTCCTGTGAGTGTTGCGGGTGTTAACAACCCTTATGATATTGCAAACGTATTTCAGAAGTACTTTAAAGTGGCGTCGCCTTTAGGATCGTGCTCGAGGCAATTCAATGCTGAGGTCATGACATCGGAACCAAGTCTTGATTTTTCTAGTAAGGAAGTGGCTTCATTAATAAGAAATATGGTTAGAGGCAAGTCCCCCGGTTTTGACTGCCTTAGCATTGAACACTTACAGCACGCCGGCGATCATTTGCCGAGGGTACTCGCTATGTTTTTTAGTCTATGTCTTAGGCATTCATATCTACCGGCAGACCTAATGCGCACTATTGTTGTGCCTATTGTTAAGAATAAGACTGGCGATTCCACAGATAAATCTAACTATAGGCCTATATCTTTAGCAACTATTATAGCCAAGGTACTGGATGGTCTGATTGACAAGCATTTGGAAAAGCATATCGCTCTAAATAATGCACAGTTTGGGTTCAGGTCGGGGCTCTCTACCGAGAGTGCTATCCTATGCCTCAAACAGACCGTCCAGTACTATACAGCTAGAAGGACGCCAGTTTATGCTTGTTATCTGGATCTGTCAAAGGCATTTGACCTTGTATCGTATGAAGTGCTGTGGGGTAAGATGCATACGGAGACGACAGTGCCCACTGAAATTATTTATTTATTAAAATATTGGTATAATCACCAAAATAACAGTGTCAGATGGGCAGGGTCGCTCTCGGAGGAGTATAGACTGGAATGTGGGGTGAGACAGGGGGGGCTCACCTCACCTCGCCTTTTTAATCTGTACATAAATGGACTCATTGAGGAGCTTAGCAGCACCAACGTCGGATGCCATGTAGGTGGCGTTTGTATGAACAATATTAGCTACGCTGATGACATGGTGCTGCTGAGCCCCTCAATCGGAGCATTAAGAAGGCTGGTGCGGATTTGCGAAGGCTATGCGGTGGCCCACGGGCTCAAATATAATGTCAACAAGAGTGAGCTTATGGTGTTTAAAGCGGGCACCAAATCGCCCTTGAATGTGCCGCCTGTCACTCTCGATGGTACTCCTCTGAATAGAGTATCTCAGTTTAAATATTTGGGCCACTGGGTCACTGATAATTTAAGTGACAATGCCGATATTGAGCGAGAGCGGAGATCGTTGTCCGTCCGATGCAATATGCTGGCCCGCAGGTTCGTTAGGTGTAACAAAGAGGTCAAAGTGACGCTTTTCAAAGCATACTGTCAGATATTTTACACCTGCAGCCTGTGGGTCAGTTTTACGCAGAAGGCGTACAATGAGTTGCGTGTTCAGTACAACAACGCGTTCCGGGTGCTGCTGGGGCTGGGGCGGTGGTGCAGCGCGTCCGGTATGTTCTGCGAGGCGCGCGCGGACGGGTTCGCGGCCGTCATGAGGAAGCGCTGCGCCTCGCTGCAAGCTCGCCTCCGCGCCAGCCCCAACCGCATCCTGGCCGCGTTATCTGACCGCTGGGATAGCCCTATGTGGGCTCGTTGGGAGCGTATGCACGCTCATACACAAACATAGTTTTTGTACCTAGTTATTTAGTTTTATTAATTTTCATTTTAATTTTATTTTATTTTAATGACACTAACATCTAATTATAAGGAATACTAACAAATTTGTATGGACCTTGTCTGAAATAAAATTATTATTATTATTAAAACCTATTGACATTTTAATTCGCAAGATTACAATTTCTACAGGATATTGACGCTTTATATGAGACATTACTGTTATTTAGCTAGGCACATACAAGGTTATAACTTGAGACATGTTAAAAAATCAATGAAAGTCTGATAATGTTCTGATAAGTAGTCGCGTTACTTGACTCAAACTATAAAGCCTCAAAGACACTGAGAACGGAGGTGGTGCAATGCGGAGTGTTCCCGTAGAAAAAACGCCTCCTCCCCGCTTTGAACACGCTTTTGGTGCGAGTGGTGCGACTAGATTTAGATTTGTTACTTTTCTCGGTCTAAAAAGGAACCCTAACAAGCGTCACGATGGGATAAAACTTCTTGAAATCAACAAATTAAACTCTAAAATTCATCAATATACGCCTTATAGTTTTTGAGTAAAATTGCGGTGACATACGGATGGACGGACAGGACGACACTAAGTATAAGGGTTCCGTTTTTCACCATTTTAGCTACGGGACCCTAAACATGTTTCGGTTTTTATGCTTTGCACAATCCCCCCTTAAATTGTTTTTAATATTGTAATATAGTGGCACTAGCCGTCAAAGATACGTCAACGTAAATCTAATTATGTATGAAACGTAGGTAATGGGTCCTAATGGAGTTTCCGTGTAATGTTTCTGCCGATGACTGCTGCTCGATATGATAAGATCGAAAATCACGTCGCAAAATAAACAATGCCTACTTAAACCTAGTCATACTATGAACGGTTTCCTTTGTACTTGTTTATCTGTGAAATAGTTTTTATATTATTAAACCTGTTAGGTTTGAGCGCATTGCGTATGTAGTAGTTGTATCGATTGACGACAAATAAGTTTATTTCCGTGTTTTTATCAGTCTCTACATTTTAATAATAGTTTTCAGAAATTACTTGAAGTAACGATTTGAAATCATTTTTAATTGCTGCCACAGTGTAAACAAAATCAATTTTATTTATATTTTGGTTTTTGACTGATCATTAATTGACCTCTATCTCATGATGATTAATAATGAAGTCTCTTGTTTTGTTATAACATAACATAATATATGCAGGTCCTTCAATTCTGAGACCTTAGGTATATAAAGTTCCAGGCAGTAGGACAGAGATATGTTACTGCTATAGCGCTGTCCGTTACCCTGAGTAGAATTTGGTAAGTTTGGACACCTTGTAATACGACCTCAGCAGAACTGGAGGGTTATTATGGCATGGCTATGCAATTCAAACAGCTAGAGCTATAGCAGTAATATAGGTCTGTCCTTTTCTCTCAGCGTAAAAAAAACGCAAATCTAGGTCATAATAACCGCCCTGTACATAAAATTTGACCTACCTACTACTTACTTATATAAAATCACTGATTCAAATAACAAATAGTGATTAAAACAAAAAAAACGAGCTACCTACTCGTATTATTATAAATCCAATAAATATCAAACACGACAGTTAAGTTTCTCACATAAGTGGCTCTCGTGATTAGCGACTTTTTATAGAACAACCCGCAGAAGAAATCCATAAACATCGAAATTTAAGACATTTTTGACAGTAAAGTGCACCCCATCTTAACCATCAGCTCGAGTAGCTCGTATCCCAATCATTACTGGTCCAACTACTTAACATTCTACGCAACATGTGTCAAGTGACGTATCAGCTATCTTCGAAACCTCACTTACGAGGGAGATAAAATGCTCACATGTTTTTTTGGTGTCGGGTGTATTTGAAGTCCTACTACTATGACACGTTAAGGTAATAACCATCTGAGTAAGTAAAAGTAATGCCAGTTATCTATTACCAACCATTATATTACACTGAATAAAGGCTTGTAGTACTGTTAGGCGATGGGCTTGCAACCTGTCACTAATACACTCGTAAACAACTTAGCCTGATTGTGCAAAATGCGGTTAAAGAATTATCAACAAGTTATTAGAGTTGTTGGTGGTTCTGTAGCTCTGCCTACCCTACTCTGGGAATGAAGGCGTGCACAACAACTTGCTTTTTAATTCGTCGACGAAGTATGATGCGGCAAACAAAACTTCGCTCGCGGGCTCGTAGGCACGTAAAGAGTCAGAGAGTCATTTTGGCAGCGATTTAGGGGTGATCCAATTGCAAAAAGGTATCAATACAGCCGCGATACAGTATCGATAAAGCTGGAATACAGCATCGATACGACGGCACACCATCGAATCAGCTGTGATCGCGGCACTTTTCCTATAGCCGATGCCGCGCGAAATACTGCCCTCCTGGGCAAATAAGAAGTATCCCAAAATCAATAACCAAAGCAGTTTTAGTTCTCTTCTCTTAGTAATAAGGTTGATATTACTACAGGAATTTTATCTGACATACTGCGTATTAGCTTAGGAGGGCAGAATAGCCGCCCGTAAGTGGTGAATCTGAATGAATACAATCGCACGTTTTCATCGATACAGTAGCGATGCTGATTCAAAACGACGATACAAAGCGACTGTATAACTAAACTACTGCGTCGCTCGCTTCTGTCGCGCTTTGCAAATAGGAGTAACGGCCACAGTTCGCGATCCAGTCTATATATCTAGGTAGCTACAAAAAGTCGCCTTGTGCGACCTCCCTTAGGTACATACCTACCTATCGAGCTGAATCATTGTGACCATATTATTAATGTTTACACGCACTAAAATATATATTGTATGCCAGTTTCTGGTTAAATGTGCGTAACTTATGTACTACTTTATTGCCATCTTTATGTACCACATTTTATGCGAATTTAACATATTTGTTTGTATTTGTTTTTTTTTAATAATGCTCTGACGGGATAACTTTAGCTCTCCGATTAGTTTTCTTTTGATTAAAAATGAGTTGATTTTAAGAATTACTTAACTCTTCGATTTATAATGGTGTTGATAAAACAGCCGGTTACTTAAAAACGATGGTGTTGTCAATGCTTCGCTAAATCATATTTAAAAGTAAAGTTTTCAAAACGTAACTCAACCGTAGTATCATAACATAAAGTAACAAATCCAACGTGACTTGAGTAGCTATTTGTAGAAGAGATAGACTCGTTCGATAAAACTAACCTAACTTGACCCGTGTGCATGCGTGGTTTGCACAGTAATCTGTGTCTACAACCTTGACACACAACCCAGCCTTGCCTGAACTTGTCGCTGAAATTTCGCAATATCGAGTGTCTCTCTTAAATTTTCATGTTTCTGTTATATGTAGGTACAATTAGTTATATATTTTTTTAAATACATACCTACTACCTACTCGTAGACAGATTCCAATTCTAATACGACATGGATATGATATCAACTTTTTGATAGGGAATTGTATCTATGGTAAAAGTTCACAGGTCATGGCTCATGGCTAATTTATAAGTTAAACTAGCAATAATGTGGTTAGAGAATTGGGATAGATCAAAAAAAAAACGTGATTTTTACATTCTAATTCGAAAGAATAGGTAATAAAATTACCTATTCTTAAGAGAGACCTGTTTCATTTATTTTGTTATTGACCCAATAGTTTTGTTTAAATAGCTTTTTTTATTTAGCAGACGTTTTATGGATGACATGATTATTTTAAAATTTGGGGTGGCATTTTCTTGTAAATTACAACAATTAAGTACCTAAGTGATATCTAGTGATAAAAAGTGATTTTAATGGTGTATTAAAACATACTATTTCAAGTGGTTTTTGCCTAACCCGTAAGATACAACTAGGAGAGCTTCAAGCCGAAATCGAAAGTCAAACAAAGGTTAAATATACTTTTGTCGAAATATCCGATATAGATAAATATTTCAAAAACTGAATAATGCAGAACGGTTTAAAAACCCTGTTTCTCTAAATGGTTTTCGAATTAGAGTAATTGTAAAAATATGAACAACCCCAATTATCAACAAGTGTTTAAAGTTGTAGACCGGGTAATTCTGTAGCTCTGTCTACCCCACTCTGGGATTACAGGCGTGAAGGTATTTATGTATGTAACTTACAATAAGTAAATATTTGCAGCACAAACCAAAAGCGTCTACCTATAGACTCTGTAGGTAATGTAGGTATTATCATCTAAGATCTTCATCCTACTGCTTCTATCTACTGATAACGCTAATTTAAACATTAATTGATGGCTGTCATAACACGCATAAATAGGGTTTTTAAATGTCCGGGAAATCCAAGGCTGATGCAATTTGGAGACATATCCCCACCGTGTCCAATAATTATTTTATACAAGACCAAATTAACCATAGGGAAGGTATTTGTTTCGTTTAGCGGCTTGTTGATAACCTCAGACATCATAGAAAAAAATGGACGATTTTTGTTTCCTAAATTCTATATTGCCTTAAATTGTTTCATTACCATGTTAAAGTTGTAGAAGAACTTGTCAGTTTTTTATGTACCTTTTTACTGTTGTATCTACCTAATTAATTAAAAGGGATGTTTTCGATGCACGACGGCAACGAAATGATTTTCTGACAACAAAGTCTATCAGTTCCGCCAAAAGTTAAATTCAATACGTGTTAGAAAAATTGCGAATTCAGAGAGGTAGTCTGTTAGTTATTTCAAAGATTATTATTTATCTTTCAAGCTTGACTCTAAAATATTCCAAAACATATTTCCCTACATATGGAAGCCTAGTGATCCTGAGATACCAGATTGTTGGTCGTCAAATGGCTATTTTTGGACAATTAGTCTAGATAATTCTATTAACGCGTCACAATATTTTATAGTCGCTCAAGAAACGTAATTAAGAGCGTAGCTTCATCAAACATCGAAAAATCGAGTAAATATAGAAATCTGAGAATTCTAAAGCCTGTAAAGATAAGATAAAAGATAAAGACATTTATTCAGTAAGTAGGCCGCACGGGCACTTTTACACACGTGAAGAGCAAGAACCCGTTTATTATTTTATTATTGGTGTAAGCTTTATTTAAAAACTGTGGTTATTGAAAAGTAAGTACCTACTTACCTACTTCTTTAGGGTTCCGTAGTCAATAAGGAACACGTATGGTTCCGCAATACGGGTTCTACTATGCAGAGCAATAGCTACAGTCAAAGAATAGCTTATGGAAGCGAACACTAATTACAAAGCGTCAGTAACGCAAGTCGCTAGCTTTCAGGAGAGCTTTACAATTATTCTTAAGATAATGTTTCAAATAACTCGTAAATGAGCTCATAAACACAAATGACAGACGCCATTTTGTCTTTCAACTCAACGTTATTACCACTTCATGCAGCCGCACGATAAAGAAGTGAAAACGTTCACAGGAAAGGTGTCTTCGAGTGAGAGTGTTCTAACACTCGAGAGAAGATTAGTTTTTGTGGCTGTTAAGAGTTACACGATTGTGGCAAAAAGGTTTTTCTAAATTAAGAAGGTAAAGATTGTCAGTTAAATTCGGTATTTTTTTAGTAAAACAAACCAGGCCCTAAAAGAGCTTGATTCCACTTTAATTTGGCTAATTTTACTTCAATATCGCTCAATATCGTTTGCGTTTTGCCAACTTTCAATTTAACGTAGGTAAATAAGAGCTGTCATAATGTCAATAAATGATAACGATATTGAAGGAAGGGAATTACAATATGGAAAGACGCCTTGATGTGCCAAGAGTCCGTATATGGGTCGTTATAAAGTGCAGCAGTTAGATCGAATTTAATTTGTTCGCCAGTGACGCATAAAAAAACTACACCTACTTTTAAAATCTGACTAATTTACAATAATGACTAACATTCATGCAATGGGGCAGCAATTGCTGATAAAGAAGCCAGATGCCGTTCCTCATCATCCGCCCACAGATCCTGTGACACTGATAGCGTAATGTAATCGATACTTTATGTGCACTGGATATGGTCATTAATGATATTGCGTGCTTTGATTACTGGCTAGTGTTGTCGATGTACTTGTATGTTATTCTTTAGTTCCCAAGAAGAAACTTGTCCCTAGACAAGACGCATTGCGAGAACGTTACCGTTATTAAAAATGTATAGGATTGACGAAAACTGCCGTCCGTAAAACGCGTCTTGAACTGAAATGCAATGGAACTAAACTTAATTATATAGGGATCGATTGCTTTCATGTTCTTAATATAAAGTGGTAGGATGCATCTTAACGAATTGAATACGCTTTAGTATTAGTTAAGTTATCTAACAGCAAAGAACAACTAAAGAAAACATATCAAATATCTCTAAAGACCCGTTACGCCGCTAACAGAAGTCGCATAACCGAGAGATTTATAATTTTTTGCGACCTCTCACGGATAATTTCACGTTCTATTTACACTCAGAATCCACCCATCAAATCTGACATTTCGGTGAAATTTGTCGGTGCTATTCCACTACCGAGTGACAGAAGTCACACGCGTCAAATTTCAATGCCACATGTGCATTTGCGTGTGGTTCTTGTGAATTTCTTTTTTTATATTATTAGCTACTGTCTGTGATGCACTTCAAATATGTAAAAAAGTATATGGGAAATATTTGCAAAATTTCAAGTGTTGTATTTATGTATTTATTCTGGCGTTTTACTTTCTAAGTTTTTATGATTGGTACCTGTTATTGTTATTGTAACATTTATCGCTCATCAGTGAAAAAAAGAGTTCAGTGTTCAGCAAACTTAAACAGTGCGTCTGATTGACTTAGTTTATGTTTGTTACACCAGACTTGCAATCAATGATATAAATAAGACGGAAGTAAAAAATCTAATTTTCCTTTTTTTGCTATTTCCAAGCCAACTCAAACAAATGGAAAGGCTTTAAAATTAGGAACTTACCACAAAAGCTTTTCCTCTGCAATTTATATTTTTTTTATTAGATACGCTTCGTCACTTTCCGTTTTAACGCTTTGTAATGCTCTGTTTGTCCCACAAGAATAGCATGGAACCTTAGTTATCGCCTGATTTACCATACATTGTCTCGGACGCCCCGCGTGTTAACAGTTACGCCACTATTCGTCCAATAATTACTATGGTAAACGTCTTTCTAAAGCTTATTGAATCGGTCAAAACACGAAGGCACGCTTATGCCCCGCGCTTTTGTCTCCTTTCGACACCGCACTATGTCCAAATTTCGGTTTCTATTTCTCAGAACAATATTCCGAACATTTGTAACTTGTCACGTTAAGGTCCGTTATAGCGTGATCCTCCAACAGTAAGCGTTTTTTCTCCCAGTATTTATGAGAACTAATAAATATTTCAAAAGTGGAGCATTTTATAAGAGCAGACTTCCATGGTAGTTTGTTACTGTTACTTTCAAACAGTTTTTTTGATAAACAGTGGATGTTTTCTTTTGTTTGTAGGGGTAATAAAGTTTCTCTTTTCAACTTTGAAACAATTAGGTTATTACAACAAGGCGTCATTTGAGAGACATACGCTTTTGTAATTAGTATATAAAATCAAGTAGCTCGCCTTAATATAAGTACATAGAGGTTCAGGCAGTTCATAGCTTAATGAACAAATTCGAGCTGACACTGTCGCATTTTCTACGTTTTTCTTGATTAAAGAAATGTAAATAAGAAATATTCACCAATGCTTTATTTTAACTCTGAGCATCGGGTGTAATTAGATACAACTGTATAATGCAATATTTCGTCATGATGTGGTTTGGACTTGTATATTAATTAAATAAAAATATTTTTTTTAGATTAAAATAATTCAAACAGAACTCTAATCACGATAAAATTTTGCATTTATTTAGGTACCTACACGCTTTTAAATTCACTACATGGACACAGTTAATAGATTTCATTTGAGAATTTGACTAAATTTCACATCAGTACTCAGGAAAAACTAAAAAATGCGATGTAACCGCAAAGGTTTTGTAAGACAGCTGTTAATAAGTCTATGTTGAATTAAATCAAACGTTTATTTGTTTCATAAGTAGATATGTATATTAAAGCATACACAAACTTTAATTTAAGTAAATATTCCGTGACAATCGGTGACTCAAAAGACTTCAATTTCAGAGTGAAAGTATTCCAACCCTTGTATTTTCCCAAAAACTCCCACAAAATGGAGCGTTGCGAATGTATTCATCCAAAATTTCACTTTTACATCCTAATTACCCTTTCTCCAACAATACCTCTTTCATTACCAGAAAATGTTAAATTTATGGTTACACTGTTTCCGTACAACAAGTATTACGGAACAATGCCGCGCAAACGGTTGTTCTCAATAAATGCAACCAACTCCTTCCTTTTATGATGGCTAGCGGTCCTTTAGAACTATTGTTTTGACAATAATTTTGACGAAACGGTCAGTTACGGTATCCTAAAGGGTGAAATGTTCGCGCATAACAGTTAAACTTTACAACAGTAAATGACTCTGAACCTTGTTGCTTAGAAGACATCGTCTATTTTCAATCTTGGCATCTGTAATGTCCTTGTGAATTTACAATTTTATTTATTTTACAATTATTGCTAACAGTTACGCGATTTTTGGTAATTGCATTCGGTACCCTTTTCGCAAACCCTTTGGTTATAAACCTTTAGTTACCCCTTTAGTTTCATGCATTTTATTGTTTATTTTCTTTAAAAAACTTTAAAATTTAATGGTGAAACATTTTGGCATTGCAAAAGGGTTTGCAGGCAAAATACTGTTAATTATTTTTTAAACAGTCTTTTGTGTCTTTAATTGTACACAAGAAAGATGTCTACACGCAAAATTGCAGAATGTAAAAAAACAACGCTAAATCAAGTGAACGTTAATTGTTAGTTCCTATTGTCGAACCGCAGACAGATTATGTTCTTCGGGTTAAAATTGGACACAGTTTTTATTTGTTAAAGTTCTAATATTAACCCAAAATAACCAAATCAATCCATGGTTTAAATATTTAATAACTATGCTATAACACGTTGCACTTATACGTACATATGTTTATTTTCGTATCAGAGTTCATATTCTAATAATTTATCAGTAAATTGGCCACTTATACATTTACAGTAAATCTACTAGCGCTACTAATGCTATCCTTTTTGCAAGAGTAGATACTCGTTAATAGCTATATGCCAAACCTTTATAAAGAAAATAAATACTACTAAGCTTTGGGAAAACCAGGTGACTATTAAAAAAATAAAGATAACAACGCCCTAATTCAGATATTTCAGTCAATTTGTTTGTGGACAGTGTTTAATTGGCAACTATATCTAAATTGCTGTACCAGAGCGTAGGCTTAAACAAATACATGACAAAGCACTGTGACGACGAGTAGATAGGTGCGTTAATTAGATCTTGTTCCGAATCATTATTCAATTGTTGTGTTAACTTTACTATCTACTAAACCCAAAAACTGCGTCCTTCATCTCGAAACGAGTGTAAAATCCAAATGGCTAGGTACGTAATAAATGTAAATACAGTGACATCTCACTATCGTTCAGTATTGTATGTTCACACTATATTTCTCTTATCCCTGTTGACAAAATGAATCTACGATGGCTTTATGTATCGCCTAATATTAATAGTAAAAATAACAGGTCCCAGTGTCATCACGGCAGACTACTCGTATCTCGAGAATTTATATAGTATCTATAATAATCATTTATTATATAGGTAGTTATTATGGCAAAAAACCTTCCCTTGAAAGGAGGATAAGGACTGTCTGAATGGAAATTTAAAACCATTACAATACAATTTTAATGCAAATCTATCAAGATTGGCATTTATAAACCTACTACCTATCCTGGTACAAAATCAAGCGACGCATACCCTGAATAGGAAAATCTCTAGTCCCAAATTGTGATTTTCTGTCTTGATTGAAGTAATTGAGAAAAAAACTGAAAGAGTCCCGAATTGGGTTTTTCCTTCATAAGTAATTAGCAGTGATCGGAATAGGCAGAGCTAATTTGCCTAAACTTGACGCATATTCATTCATGCATGAGTGAGTGAAATAGGAACACATTTATGAATGAACATGCATCAAGTTTAGGCAAATTAGCTCTACCTATTCCGATCTCTGGTAATTAGGTACTTGAATACTTTATTATCCGGTAATCATACTACATCATTATTATATTATAAATGATCACATCATAAACGTCATAACACGTTCATAAAAATTTGCTTTAGTTCCCTGTGACTGTGCGAGGTGTTGTTCTCCTTAGTATTCCTATGCTCAGTTGTAATACCATCAGAAAACGGAATACTTTCATAAACCGTTTTATAGATCTAGGTACCTCTAGTCCTTTACTGTTCATTTGTATAACATTAACTGTTCCCAGTGTAAGTGTAACGGGCATTTCTTTATCATCAATAAAACTGAACAAAACGGGAACATTTGTCGGCACTTTCAAAGAAAATGTAACGGAATAAAAGTAGCCGGTTATAAATACATTTTAAAAGTATCATAAAACTACTACCTAGGTCCGTTTGTTTAACTGTGCTGAAGGATCTGGAAATGAAACATGTGCAGTTTTAAGAAAGTGGAAAGAGAATATGTGTTACATATAAAACGGGTAACTAGAACAAAAAGGGATTTTTTTACTACAGATGGTTTATTATGACATTGCTAAGCAGTTAATTTCACGGTGAGCGTAAAGAACAGAGCTATAGCTCTGTCTTTTCCTCTCAGCGTAAAATGAACTGCTTTGCTGCGTCATAATAACCCCGCAGAAGGTCTAAATATACCTATACATTTTAGTAACATTGGAAACACAGTCTGATTAAAATATCTTGTTAGGTTATAGAATATCGTTGAGTTCTGTGACTACTCGTAAGTATGTGTGTCCAAACATTTGAGAAATATTAGTTTAAAGCATCACAAATTGTAATTCAAAGAAAGAGTCTTGAGAGCAAAATGCTGGAGTTTGTACAAAATGCTCTTGATAACTTGAAAACCATTGATTACAGTGTCAGTAAAACAGCACTTATAAAACGTAGAAAGCAGATGAATTTTAAGCAAATTCGAAAAGATTAGGTTCATAAAATGGTGTAAGTAGATTAAAGACAACAGATAACTAGTTAAGTACCTAAGTACCTGAATGAGTTAGCATTTTTGTCATTGAACAAATTCAGCAACTAAAAATCTCAAATTTAAATTTCTTCCAACTTTACCCGAATAAAATATTTGTTCCATTGCTATTCCTGTTTTCGTGTAATTTACATATTCTAGCGGGACCGAAGAGAAAGCAATTTCAATGCCGACAAGCCAATTACCGCCATAACTTTTTATAACAATTTCTCCGGCCCTAAAACCTTTTGCGCAATAACATTTCTCCAAACGTACTTACATTTGCTAGTGCAATAAATGTGAAAATGTTTTATGCAATGCAACACAGCCTTTTGCAAAAAACATCAATAAAGTTAAAAAAAACTGATTTTTGTGTCTGTTGCTGTATGTACATTTTCGTCTTAAGAACGCCGCTAATGTGTTTAAGTTACACAGCTTTACAATTCGGAAGTTTACAATGCACCTCCACAGTAGGACCAAATTGTTTTATTGTAGGGAAAAATGGATGTTTACGATACTCCTTTGTTCTTGCAACTTAGTCCATTTTAGGCACTTCTAAGGATGCCGAAGCTGTACGTAAGCACGCTTCATTGTCTTTTTGTAGTTGCTTCATTTTTAGTTACGCAAAAAAGTAGGCGTTATGCAAATTTTGCCTGAGGGATTTGGATTTGTAAATGGGTTTCCTTACTTCATCCTATTTTTATGATTCACTTTGTAAGATAAGGTAGTTTTAACCTTACTAATACCTCCCACGATCTTGAGAAGAGACGAGGAAGGTCTTGGTGCGTCTCATGAAGTTTTACTCAATGTTATATTACCTTAGGCTCCTCTAAAAATTGCTACTTAGCTATAAGTTGAATCTTACCCTAAGGTTGCTGCTATTGAGTTTCTTTACTTAGGGTATAATGTAACTAATTTGTTGTTCAAACAAGGGATCTTTGGTACACAAACATCATTCAAACAATACTGCCAAAAATACTTCAATACGTATCCAGGAAACGCTGTGATCTTCTTCTGCTTTAGTCATAGAGTTCAAAGTTAATTATCAATCTTCAATGCAACTGCATTAGAGTGAAGTAATTTGAAGCTGCGGGACATTTATTTGACACGTACCGAAGGCTGCCTCATTGTCACAGAGACGAACTACAAATTATTGTTGAATTGCCTCGTGATTTTAGCTTTATGTACCGGATTTACTTTTATGGTCATCTGTAGTGACCGTTTAGGGAATTTTGTTATTAACGAGACTCATTATTTCATAATCCGTAAGTAAACATATTACAAATAAAATAACTTTAAAAAAAAAACATTTAATTCAAATAATACGTGAACTCTACATCTCTAAACTAGATCTATATAGATTAGAGATCTAGAGTTCACGTATTATTTGAATTAGTTTCCTCTTCGTCATATTCCATCTTAATCTCACTTTGCCATGCTGGGGTAGCATAGGACAGGATAAGAGGCAGTGGCATAGGTGCGGAAAAGTGAAAATATAACTTTGATTTAAGTAAATTTAGAAATTTGTGTTTGAAATTCTTGAAAACTATAAATAAACTCTTTTAAAAGGCGACTGTTTAGTTTAACGCCAGCGATATTGATTATGTCCTATTTTTCTAGGCATTTTACCTTAC
This sequence comes from Acleris emargana, assembly GCA_927399475.2. Classification (NCBI taxonomy): domain Eukaryota; kingdom Metazoa; phylum Arthropoda; class Insecta; order Lepidoptera; family Tortricidae; genus Acleris; species Acleris emargana. The sequence continues at coordinate 9,897,730 of OV656851.1, forward strand.
CGGCAGTAACTTTACCTTTGTATCCAATAATGCAAAATAAATTTCCAATTATCTTGGTAGAAGTTATATGTTTAGTAATAATAACAACCATGTTTATACACTTGAGTATCCGTATACGATCGTTACGTTCTTTCTTACGACCCAGCTTACCAGATTTTATGTTATTTTGTCGCCGTGTGCCACATACCAGTTTCCACATCGCAGAACATTCAGTTACACATTATGCCCTCAAAAAGTAGGTGAGTATACCGCAAAGTATCTCTCGATTGTCACTAAATTGAAAACGAAATCGGTATCAAATAGCTGCAGGAGTAAGTACAAAACTGTTTACTTACAAACTCGAATAATTTTCAACCGTGTTTCCAGTAGGTTTTGAGTGAATTTTGCTCGTAGCTATTGAAGCATTTTGTATTCAATGAATGATTATCGATGTTATTGAATCTGTTGCAAAAAATAAACGTTGTGTGGTCTACGTATGTGGGTAGCGTCGTTAACATTGGAATCAAAATTGCATGAAATTGCGTCACATATTCATGTAACTCAAAGGACACAAAAGTACGTGGAGTTGGCATTACTTTAGTCGTTTTGGAATTGGTGGTGGAGGATAATGGATGTTGTGTTAACTGCGGCTGTGAAGTGACGAATGCATTGAAAGCAGTGTCGCTCCCACTTCTTAGTTAAATCGAGTGTGAAATAAATCCAGAGCTTATCCGGGGTTCCGTTTGAATTTTCACTCGTACTTGACGCTTTTATAAATTCGGCAATCTTTTACGATCTGTTACATGGGGCGTGAAAAATAGCTGTTCTTATTAATATTACAACAGAAAATGATTCAACTGCTTTCAAAAGCATTACTGCTTGTCAATTAAGCAATATAACCATTTTAATTATAAGCTGTGATTACAAAAAGGTTTTGATTAGAATACTTGGCAGTAACGGCCCGTTTTATTTGAATGGTTAAAGATGCGTGTTGATGTAGTATAAGGTTAAGTATTCGGTATTCATACAGGATGTTAATTTTTATCAGCGTTTTTTTTTTCTTTAACTTTCTGGTAATAAAGCCACGTGCAACTAAAAAAATCTGCCCTAAATATAGCATCAGCAAATGCAACGTTAACAATCGCTTATCTCGACATTTGTCCCTTTTTTAGCACCAGGCTGTTAGGCGTGTGTTAAACATATTTTTGACACACTGTACTTTCCAAAACCGAAGCGCAAAATCATCTTGGGTGGTTTTTAAGTGGCGTCATCCAAGGCAGCTTTAGGTTTATTTGTTTTACCCCTAAAATTCATAAAGATTTCGAAACAGACTTCTCTACTCTTGTAATAAAGATCAAAGTCGTACTTCTTGTCATTATTATTGTTTTGCGTGTGTAACCTAATATTGACTTGAGACTGTCTTTATGAATGAAAATGTCCATCCTAAAATGAGTGAGATTTAGAAAAAGAGATATTTGAAATTGTAACAGGAACAAAACACTTTAGAACAGAAACGATCTTCTATAATCATTTTTGAAAGCAAACAATAAATGCTGAAATTGCGTAAAGAGTGAGAGAGAAGTGCAAACCTGAAGTAATTTTAAGAGCGTACTGCGCACGCCCTTCTGTTTGGTTCTCCCTTACATGCTTAGGTTAGCCAACCAGTGTAAAAGATGCGAATCTGCTTGCGAGCTTAAATGTCAAGTAAGGCTAAGAATGTGTAGAGATAGATCCTTGTTGTGTTTTTCATCATCACTAGTCTGATGATTATCCTAATAAAGATTTGTATGACGTTGCAACCCTAACCAAAGAACATTATTGGGATTCTGTATCTGAACTTTAATGTTACAACATACAACATAAAGCGCAGCTTTGCCATTCTCAATAGCTCTGCTATTAGCATATGTTAACCCAACTACAGAAACTGCGACCGAAAACAATATCGTAACAAGGACTAATAAAGCGAACCAACATGCGTCAGTAAAATCAACTTTATTGCTGCGTCCGATATCGCTTGAAAAGCACTTCTGGCATAAACGTGTTGTGTGCCCGGCAGATACCATTTTTGTACAGAATTGACTTCATATCGGTCACAGTTATAAATGTTGGCTCTGAATGACTTAATACGCTGATTAAACCGAGGCACCGTTACATTACAACGCCGACGCATTAGCCGCCGCAATTCTATGTGACACCGATTAGCAAGTTACAAGTTACAAGCGATTAGTGGAAAAAACAGTTAAAACCAGACGATTTCTTTGGCACCTTGGCCTATCGAATACAGCGTGGCCTCTAATCTGGTTTGGTTTGTGTCGCTCCTGGCAAATAAAGGCTCAGACGAAACACAACAAATAAGAAACCTATCGGTTAGAAACAAAATCGCTAAGTTAGATTGTTGTTGTTACTGCAGACATCCAGGAAAGATTATTTAACATTAGGTATAATTTAACACTTATGCGATATCCCTTTTTGTCAAATGGAAATGACCCAATGACAGATAAGGACAGGGCATATTTTAAGTACACTTTAGCTTTTGTGTGTATGAAAAAGAGGGTTAATCTAAATATACATAATGAAATTTCTCCGTGACTGAAAACGCAGTTTAAACTGCTGAACTTAGGAACTTGGATTTTGCAGGGGAGCCTCCGTGGGTCCCAACCCTAGGGTTGCACTAAGAAAGTGAATTTCAAGGGGATGAAAGGGTCACGGCTTGTAAATACATAAACCGCTAAACTCTTATCACGTGTTTTAATTATGGCTGACAGACGACGTGATAACACTGTCACAATAGACTTGTCAGGGTTGTTATTTTTATTGTCGTCCTTAATGTTTTTATACCAGTGGAGGCTATGGCGATTCTAGATAGTGTTATGTATTGTATTTTAGTTACCTAAGAGAACATGCCCTAGCAGAATTCTACGTAAGCTATAGCCCCATGTTGGGCTACTGTTGGCCAGGCTGTATACATATCACGCACCGTGATAGCTAGAAATTTTCACAGAAGATGTATTTATGTTGCCGCTATAACAACAAATACTAAAAAGAGAAAAAAAAAATATTTAAGGGGGCCGTGTTTTTTTGCCGTTATTTGCTAATGTTGTATAGATAATGGTACGGAACCCTTCGTGCGCGAGTCCGACTCGCACTTGGACGGTTTTTAAACTACATTTCAAGTTTCTTAATTTTTGCTATTCCTTCTATAAAATAACGCTCAGGTTCGTATTTGTTAATAATATCTCTCTGAAAACCCTCTCCCACCTGGGAAATAATTGCACACTTCGCTGTTTTCCCGGTGGCACGGAGGAGTTGCATACAGTTTTGCCTGCTGCAGGCGCCGCAGCAAACTGGCTGAAACACCTGCACATCGACGTTTGATCCATGCGGGATGAGTTACATACCCAATGAAGATGATTATAACTGAAGAAATAATGTTAGGTTATGCTCTTGTTTCTTTAATATGAAAGATATTTCTGGAGTCATATCAGTCTATAATACATTTTTCAACATTAATAATATATAGATGTAGATCTTTATCAAGATCGGCGACATCAAAACCGTTTTGCGGATCAACGCTATCGGTCGATTCACGCTAGCTACTGTGCCGCGGCGGCTTGTCTGATCTACTCTTATCAATAGGCGGTACACTTTGATCTGTTATCAAACGCTTTGCAATCGTATCTTTGACTACCTGAGTATTGTGCACCTTTATATACAAAGGATAATGTTTTGATAATAGCTCATGAGTTATGTTTGTGTGCGCAGTGTTTATCGTATGAATGATTCATTGGGCTTGTGTGACAAATTGCTTGGTAGTAAATAGCCCGTGAATTTTAATGTTTACTAAAAGAGAACGGCGAGTATGTTTCTGAAGATGTGGCTGTATGGGTATGACAGTTCCCGTTAGTGTACTTTATTGATACTAATACCAAATCACTGTTTATTATATTAGTGTATTAGTACTACAGTTAAAAGTTAAAACTACACTTAATTAAATTTAAATAAAACGATGCTACTCAAAGATGTAAATAATAATCACCACTATGAAAAGAACACCCCCTCTAGCAGGTCCGTTCTAGGATAGCTGGTGCAGAGGCAATGGCAAGCAAACGACGGATCATATTATCATTAATTGTGACGTGGCGGTACAAACGGCCGGCACTACTAAAGTATGCAATGCTTGGAATTTCATATTTTTGACTTAAGTACTTAAAAAAATAATGGTAGCAGTTTTAAAACAAACTTAATCTGACTAAACTCATAGGTAGTTCAAAAATACTGTGTTTCTGATAATAAACTAGTATTCTGCAGAGCTAACCAACATAACGGCAATTATTTTGCATATCTAATTAATAAGAAGTATGATTGCATTTTTTTCTGTTATGGAGAAGGTAAATAAGCGAACAGGCCACCATATGGTAAGTAAGATCTGTGACTAATAGCAGTTTGTCATTCTCAAGACTGCCATCTGAAGACTGGATTCCTAAGGTCAAAAATGCATTGCCAACCTTGAGGGAAAAGGTGGAATGCCTGTTTTCTAGTCTTGTCTCCACACAGAAACACAACTATACGAACACTGCTGCTTGAAAGTTGTTTAAAGGATAAAATGGTGGTAGTGATCCAGGCGGACCCCGCACAAGGTCGTACCACCACTTGATACAATTACTATAATTAATCGATTTTTGTGTTAAATTTGTCGGTTTCTTTGAAGTAGGCAGTAAAACGCTTCAAGGCATAGATTGGTATCTGCATGCACTTACTTCGCTACATATTTGCGCATTTCTAAGAACCAATATTTTATTTACAACCCGTATTATCAAATTAACGTGATAAAGTTTTCTATTGCATTGCGGTATTTGGATCATTAAACTTTTTGAAATGTACGTTATCTGACGAATCTTATAGCCATTTTTTGGGATAGTGAAATATTTTGCGGATACTTACTTATCTAACCGGTATTCCATATTCTAAAAATATTTGTAGACGAAACATATTATTAAAAAACGATAACAATAATAAAATGTAACCAATCAAATTTGAATTAAGATTGTTTTTTTCATTCACTAAACATTTGCAACCTCAAAATCTTGTAACACTGTATTGTACAAGAAACAATGAATTAATAAATATTAAAAATGTCATGTTTTTAAATCTCGGCAAAGGAATTTAAGTGATCTAGTATGAGGTTTCTTTAAAAAATTACGGCATAATCTTTAGTGAAATCATACCTGCTTGCTTGGAAGTTTTTTAAATTATATTGTTTGTTTTGTGCAATAAAGTGTTTAGATACATACATAAACACATACTCAATTACTACGTGGTAATATCACTGCTTGCTGCCTTCAAAATCTATATATATCTTCTAAGAATATTTTGTTCCTAAGATAAGAAAGGTCTTGACCTCCATTAGCTTTCTAAAAACAAACGTCAGGTAAAAAATGCTATCGTTATCAGTTTCACGGAAAGTTCACAACATCCTTTGTTATCATCTTAAACCTTACCGACATTAGGATTAGGCCCAATAGGTCTTTGTTCTACCATATCTAAGATCCAGGTAGCGTCGGCAACGCCAAAGGTTAACAGTGGCACCTAAAACGCCTTAATGCTATTTTGTGCTATTGTAAACTATACCATTCAATATGTTTACAACCTCTGTCTGCCATATTGTTTCTGGCCGGCATGTTTTAACTTTGAAGAAATTGGAGCAATTTAGGATTTTGCAATTTGTGTACAGATGAATAAGTAATAAGGTTACCTGGCTTTGAGAATAAGTGGAGCAAAGGTAGGATGCTTACATTTTATTATTGCTTTATTTTATTCGTTAGATTTTTATCCATGTAAAGTAACCTATGCATCGATTACATTTTATCATGATTTACTTCTGTTTTTAAAGTTCTAGGTAATTCTGTAGCTCTGCCTACCCCTCTCTGGGATTACGGGCGTGAAGGTATGTATGTATGTATGTACTTCTGTTTTTTCCCAAAAATGCATCATCCTAAATTGATTCTAATACTAACATAATCGCTTTTCCCTTTTAGTATCTAAATCAGTAAGGCCTGCACCGATTTCTAATCGACCGAGAATCTTTAATTAAAAGGTTTGAGGAGTTGTGACGTAGAAAGTGTTATTATTTGGTAGTTTTCACTATTTATTTTTACATTACGAATTAGGATGACTGAAGATAAGCGTTTTCCGTCAGAAAGTCGTACCTATCATGAAATGATCAGATGATTATTCAAATCTAAAACACTAAAATTTTACGTAGTTTTACAGAACAAATATTCAGATAAAAGTATCATCCAAGGGATTTGTCATTATCTTTGAAATGCGATAGAAACCAAGGTGATCGTCTCAGTTCTACCTAGCAATGTACAAGTAGCAGAACATTCTCAGAAGTTAAGAAATCTTCTCAAGAAATTACTGAGAATATTATTGGAAACATTTGAGAGCATTGACAATGTTCTCTTTATTTACAAATTTTCTTAAAAGAAACTTCACAATTTGAGAAGTTAAGAACCTAATTTTTGATTTATTTACTGAATTATCTATTGAACTAAATATGAATTAACATTAAGTACCTGTTTACCTATAAACCCATGTAAAACTATATGACACAGTAAATAACTGGTTAGTAAATAAAAATCATCAAAACCAGATTGAACTCGATTATGATAAAATCAACGGCGGTTTTGGTTTTTTTTTTTTTTTTTTTATATCATAGGAAGGCAAACGAGCACACAGGCCACCAATCCAATCCAATCCAATCTTTTCCGAAAATGCCACAGACTGACACATCTAAATACAAAGACACAAGGACTCAATGATACCTACCTATATACGTTAAACTTATAAGATCCCACTTTTCGCGACAGGGGTTAAAATGGTACGAATTTCGTCCGCGAGCTGGTTGCGAAACTGTCAAAGGTATAGTTTTAGTAAAAGACAGACCTTGACAGTCGAATGGGTTACCACGTTTTAGGTACCTGCTTTGTATTTATTTATTAAATAAAGTCTTATAAAAAAAGCAGAAACTAAAATGTATATCCCAGTTACATACTCGTTACAAAACAAAGGTTTTTACATTACAGTAAGACACACGATGGTAAAGTTAATAAAAATACTTCTTACCACGGTTAGTACAACTATTTGGTGAGTTTCGGAGTAAGAAATGACAACCTATTTTTAGCTTTAGTGCGTAGGTAGCATAGAATTAATAACAACCGCAAAAGTTTAAAGAAGTGTAATTTACCTACACTTGGTTTTTATTACTCACAACCTAGTCTTAAGGGATATCTTTGATTCTTGGACATTATAAGCATTATTAATATTATCCCCCTTAGCAATGACTAAATGAGGTTGCACGTAGGTAGGTACTATAGAAGTTTCGTAGGTAGGAGATTTGGTTTAGCACGTTTTTCGTCAAATACGTCGTACGTCTAGTTTTGCGGGATGGGCAGTAATAAAATAATGAATCGGCCGACATAATTATTACACCTTCAATTTTTTTTTTTTTTTTAAGGCATAGAGAAGACAAACGAGCACACAGGCCACCTGATGGTAAGTGGAAACTGTGACCCATAGACATTCGCATTCACAAGACTGCAATGCAATCCTAAGACTGCAAATGCGTTGCCAACCCTGAGGACTAAGATGGAATGCCTCTATGCTAGTCATTTCACCGGCTGTCTTATCCCGAAACCGGAACACAACAATGCGAACATTGCTGTTTGGCGGTAGGTTAATGGATAAGATGGTGGTAGCGATCCGGATGGACCCTGCACAAGGTCCTACCATCCGCAAAATTTCCTTCTTTCAAGATTTTAAGTGTACTAACTCATTAACACCCGGTTGTCCCCCGGTTTTGTACTAAATAATGGTGTCTTCTAAGCTACCAGTGTCTCCTAAGGTACCAGCAGAATAAGCTTATTCTAACATAACACTTGTACTAACAAGTAACATTAGATACTGTGACAAAAAAAACATTTGATTGAAAAAATGTTGATTCTCTCTAATTAATTCTTTAAGCGTTATGAATACTTATGAATTATGATGTCCGCTGACTCATGGCTAATCATTAATTTCCTGAGTTACCGTTGCATTACAAAACAATCAAATCGTTCATATTGCCAATAAACCACCCAAACTGGCCCCAAACAGTTACAGAATGTTACTTATTTAAATTATCCAAATAAAGATTAACCAACGGTGTCAATGCATACTATAATTACCTTAATTACTTGATATCACAACGCAAATGAAGAAGTTTATTGGTAGTCTTATGACGATTTTTTTTTTGTTTTATAATTAACGCGTTCAGTGCCAGACGCTGTAACTACAATAAAGAATTGACACCATAATAATATGGTGTCATAAAACAGAAAGTGTAAAAATACTAAGCTTGATATCAGCGTCTTGGATAAGTAGTGAAACGTCAAAGACGTAACGTGTTTCCCTATTTGACTCATTATTGCGAAGGGCAGGAGAAACCCGTTAATAAACACGTAACTGTTACGGCAGACAAATATTTAACACAGAACCGGTTTTCGAATTCCGTTATAAAAAAAACTTTTTGGACACTTCGTTGTCCGCCTGATCCAATGTCAATAAGTGTAGACGGACCATTAATAAAAATATTAGTTTGATAAATTATGTAATGAAATCTAATACAAATAAGACAGACAAAAAGTCATATTTATAGAAATCCATGACTTGAATACCTACTATTAAAGAAAAACTGAGTTTATAGCGCCACCTACGCAAATATAGGGTCACTTTGCTGTCCGTCCATCCGTTCGTCCGTCCGTCCGTCTATCTGTCAAGACCATTTATCTCGGGAACGCGTAGAGTGAAATTAAAACCATAGATATATCTACTCAGGTCTACAGTCCCTTGAAGCTGTGAAAAAATCAAACTTCCAAGTTAAAACCAGAGATACGTCCATTTATGCCGCAAAAAACTATGAAAATATATAAAGTAATGGCGTCTTATACCTACTACAAGCAGGTATAGGGAAAAATCTGAAAACTGTATACATTTTAATTAAATTACAAAAAAACAGGGTCTTTATGCAAGGAACGGCGGTCCAAATTTTAAATTGTGTTAACCGAGCTAATACCGACCGTAATACCAAAGACGGCTAACTGCATAGAAATAGTATCAACATTTAAATTTAATGTGGTTACCATTACGGTATATAATGATTTGACCACTACATTGTAGTTAGCCGCCTTACGGCAACAAACAACTACTAGAATCATTCAACAATCTGTTATATGCACGGAACCCCAAAAACGTTAGTCACACTCGCACATGACCGTCCTTTTAAAAACCCGATTGCTAATTTGCATTCAAAGGGAATGCAAGCTAATTCAAATGACGTCATAACTCAGATAGACACTTTGATCTCCTAAACGGACCCAGTTCGGATTTATCTCTCAGTAGGGAGCAACTTTGAAAGTGAAATTAGGTTGAAGATTACATCAAATTTAAATAACGGTGATGCATAGTAAAGATGTTAGAAAGTTAATCGTGATATATTCTTTGACATGACTACAATACTATTGTCGTGGGTATATAAATTGTTTATCAATAGGTATAAATATTAAACCGAATAAGCTGGCGGATACCTATGATATGAAAATGTTGTCGCAATTTTGGCAGTAGGTATTCAATTTTCTATATAAACTTACATACAGTCTGTGAACACTTAGAACTACTTACTACTACGTAGTACTTCTCTCTCACTCGCTCTTAATAAGATCGTATGAGAGCGAGTGAGAGAGAAGTACTAAACCGAAGTGCTCACAGACTGTACATACAAATAATTACGAATCTTTCCCGTGCGGGTAGGCTGAGACCACTTGCTTCCACTTTGTACGATCCAGACAAAATTCCCTCGCTTCCTTCATACTTATAAGTCTCTTCATAAACGTGCGTTCCCTGAAAATAATAATCGGTCGCAAATAAGATTGTGATTGTTGTGCATAAGCGTCTTGATTCCATAGGAACCTATCATGACGATAGATACATCAATTAAGATTTTAGTTGGATCTCGAAAGAAATTGCTGTTGGTACTATCAGCTTTGGTTGATATAATAATATGTTAACTATTGTATTCATTTTTTGTCAAATAAGAGAAAATCTCTCTTAGTTGGCTTGGCTCTCATTTTTTTGAGTGTCGGTTTAGGGTAGGTACCTCCCTCGTACTCGTCCCCGATCTGATCGTGGAACTGCTCTTGCCTCATATATCGACTATATAAACTTACAATAATAGAACAATAATATTATAATAAATAGTGAGCCTAATCTGTGAAACAATACTTTTAACTAAAATATATGCACGGCCAAAAAACACGGGATCACATTGTACTGAAGTTCTTAACAAAGTGACCCGTTATATTAGCTCGTCAGTTGTTAGCCCTACGTCAACGATACTTGAAGTAGTGTGTGAGTTCCATGCGAAGACGAGACGACATGCTGTTAAAACTCAAGCCATTTATTATCCCTGACGGTTTAACTATTATTATTGTTTAAAATTATATGTGCCGTCGTATTTTAATAATCGTGAGACGAAACCAAAATCCCTCTTCAAACAGCGCCTTTGAAACGGAAGCCAAGTGTAAACATTTGATTAATAGCACCTTTGTTTTTAATTACGTTTCGTATGACACAGTTTCTATTAGGTTCTTTTTAGCACATTCAAAGCCAAGGACTCAATAGTGAGCCTACTTTATTAAAGAACGGTGAGGCCGACAGTGATTTGGTTTATGGTTTCGGCTGTGTACCTATAGAAAACAAGTCTGAACTTGCTTGGAGTGTACTCTTTCAAGACCTACATCTTTTAACTAGACAAAAACAAGAAGGAGGTTAGGTATGTTTTTGACGCATTGGTATGTTCGCGTCCGATCGCCTAGGGTCCGAACGGATGGGTATTGTCAATTCAAAGTGGTTTTATAAGTATCTCAAAGTTTGTATTGTGTTTAAAATGTGTTGCTATGTTTTAAGAAAATCGGTAACACCGATCGAACGTAATCAGTGGCCCTTCACAAGATGCATTGCAAGAAGGTTATCGTTATCGAAAGTGTATACCTAGGATTGACGTAAGCTGCCGGACACTTAATGTCAATTAGGGTTAAGAACCTCTTTAGGGCTAGACACGATGTATTTCGAGAACGTTATCATAATCGAAAATGTGTAGGATTGTCGTAAGCTGCTGGACAGTCGCGTCGCGTCGAGCGCTTATGTCAATACCAAACATTTTGTCAGTTTTCGAAACTCGTTTACGTTAGCGTTATGCATCTTATCTAGGAGGTTTAGTAGCCCTAGAAACAGGGGCGCCGACTCCGTGGGTGCCCGGGGGCTCAAGCACCCATGAGAGTTATAAAGTGGGTGTGGAGCACCCATGAGAGTTCTATAGTGGGTGTGGAGCACCCATGACCATCATGATATAATAACAGGAAAATCCCGAGTTAAACTCGTGACTGTTCCTGCTAAAAAAAGTTATGTTACGCACAATATCACGATGGTTAAATTTTTTCATTTTTGTGAAATATAATTAATATGGTATTTACACACACAAACACTTCCTACGTATTTGATTAATATACTAATGTGTACCTAAATACATAAAAAAAAGAAATACTACTTTAAAATATATGTATAGGTATGGTGGGTGGGGTGCGCACGAACGAGGTTTTCTAAAAGCTGCCGCCGCTGCTTTCTAAAATGACCACCAAAATTAAAGAAAATTACTCATCGGATAATTACGTGAGCTGCCGGTACCTATGAAGGCCCGATGTGGTCCCAGGCAAAAAAATAAAATGCAGATTAATGTAACTTGTCATGCGTTGTTCGACTAGGTATGTCATTCCATACATTTTACAGATTTGAACAGTTGTTAGATTTTGTAGATTTTGGCTTAGCTTGGTCTGAGAAAATTATTTTATGATCTCAATTCTGCCCTAACGCAGAAAATTCAATAGAGGAAATCTTCGTGGTTACAGAATTATCAACAAGGTTTTAGAGTTGTTGGTAATTCTGTAGCTCTGACTACCCTATTCTGGGAATAAAGGCGTGCGTTCATGTATGTATGTAGGTATGTGTAAAATCTACGTGTCTATAACCTATTGCTTAAAACTTCTTGATAGGTGTCTCAATTTGCCTAAACTCGTATTCGGACTCAGAAACTGTGCAAATTAACTTTCTTATCGTCAATCAATCATTAATTATTTGTATAAACTCCAGATCATCAATCTCATTAAGTACCTATAGACCTTGAAATCTAAAACTATAGTTTTCAAAATTAGCTAATAAAGATGTCCGTTGGTTTGATTTGCCAACACAATCATTACTTAGCATCGTTACAACTAACATCTAGACTCAACAAGGTGTCTAGTGGCAACGCGCAGCCGGCACCATCCCACCGACAACCACCACAATGACCATTCAAATCCACCGAAATTTCACCTTTATTAATATGATCACTAACCGCGTTATCGTGTTTATGTGGAGCGGGTGTTATGACAGTTTGGTTGTTGAGCTTTATGTTTGCGTCGGCGCTTTTGATCGGAGCACAAAAGGCGCCGCGCTGGGTCGTATGCCCGTCGCCCACCTGACCTATGTTTGCGCTGTGCCATCAAAACCGCTCATGTCGTGAAACATGGTGACTCGCGTCCAATATGTGCGGTTGGTAGGGTTGCGGCTTAGTGCCTAATTTGAATTTAAGCGAATATTTTGACGTCTGTTCCTTTTTTATTATTCAGGAAAGGTTATTATTTAATAATTGGTAACTACGTAGGTACCTGTTTTACATACTAAGATTCGCTTCCAACAATTAGAGTTTAAATCAGTGTTAGAAGAAAACTGCTGATAATCAAACTTAACGCAATTAATTCCAAATAGGTTTGACCCCAATGGAAATCAAAAAAGCCAGCGCTGTGTACAGAAGAGAGAACTAAAAGAAAATAAATTTAGATCAAGTTACATCCGTATCTATTACGTACAGATTTCCTAAATACTTGACAATTCTTTTTAACACATCTAAGCGACATTTTTTAAGGACTTAGAGAGTTAAATATATTTTCGGAATGTGTAAACTTTACTAGTTTCGAAATATATACTAACTTAATGTCGTAAAAAATGTCGCTTAGATAATTTCACCTTTCAAGCGTCGATATGATTAAATTAAATGAATTTTCAACTGAAGTAAAAAAAAATTGACGAGCTTTGGGCAATCAAATCATGAACACGATTATGTTACAAAAATCATTGACGAATTTTCTAAGTGGTAGTACCTATAGTTTTTGTTTGGACCCAGGACATGACCATATTAGTATAAATATTCTATTATTTTAGGGGGACATCTTCATAGTATTCGAGACAATATTACTCTTTCCCTTTTGATCTAAGATCCGAATAGGAGACGACCTTCGCCGGGGTGTTTATTCGATAAAAAGTATTTTATATCAAATTTAATATGTCACGTATTAATATGGCGAATAGGTACACTGTATTTCAGTCCAGCACTTATATGATAAATAAAAAACAAAAAAATGAACTTTAAAAAAAATGCAAATGCTTGTTTTATAGGAAAATTACATACCTGGGTCATTCTCAAAAAACGAGTAAGTTTATCTAACCTACTTGACTCATTTTTTATGTCACATTTTAAGTAATTGAACTAATTATTATAATAATGGTTATCTTATACTCTTTAAATATGTATATTTGCCACAGATCGGATGAGAAACCAGGAAGTTATTAAGCTTTAAAAAAAAAAGTGTCTAGGTAAATTATTTCAATGCCAGGTAGGCTAAAAACAGTCTAGGTAAATTATGAAAACGCCAGGTAGGTGTCTAAGTTAATTATTTGTTGTCCAAGTAAGACTGAATTTTAAGTTTTTCAATGTGCATTGTGTAAAATAAGAAATTCAATTAATTTATTTTAGTTATGTTAATTAATTTAATCTGCTTAGGTTTAATTCTTGTACAAAAATGCTTTTATGTTAATGTTTTCTGTGGGTAAGTAATACGAGATATAGGAACTGATAATATAACACTCATAATATATACGCTCACTTTGTATAAACACGTTTAGTATAACGTTCACTGGATATAATGAACGGAAGATATAATTTCAAAATATATATTTCCATACAGTATAACGTTATTAATATATAATATCAATTTATATAACTATTATAAAACGTATAACGTTCATAACACCTAAGATTTAAAAGATATATTAATCAAATTATCTAACATCAAAAAACATTATACCTACACGTATAATATAAATACATGCATATGTTATTTGAAATTAAATTCTATTTTCAGTATTAAGTGGCCTTCTTTATTAACAATCAACCTTACCTTACTAACTTTACTGGCAGCAGTCTGAATTTTCTGGGCAAAAAAAAGGCTCCCGCCTAGGCCTTCTAACCTAACCTAACCGAGTCGGTTCTGCTCTGCCCAGTGAAGTCTTGCTCGCTCGCTTCGCTCGCTCACATTTATATCATACGATATTATATCTTGTAACACTTATACTAAAAGATAATATGTATTATGATCGCTATATGTCATGTATGTTATACGAACTGAAATTAGTCATTGTGAGTGTTATATTAAAAAATATTATATAAAATGAATATTATATGACTTGACCGTTATTCCTTATAAAAATATTGATTTTGTTATTATAGCTAACGTTCATTATATCTCGTAAACGTTAGTAACATGAAAATAGTTATTATGTAGTTATATCTCGTGGGACGCACCCGTTTTCTGTACAATAATGTATTGTTTCATATTTTATTATATCCAGAATTCATTTATTAAATGTACGAATAAATTGAATAAAACTAAAATATTAAATTCGTACTACAGCTAACTTATAAACTTATAAAAGCCCTCCATTGTACCCACTTGGACGCATTCTACAAAATGTTGGATACGAGATGAAATATGGACTCGTGTTTTTAAACTTTTCGTACAAGGACTTCAGGGAATCAGTTAGATACCTCTTTTGCTTTTTAAATTTATGTCTTGTAATTGTTTCTTTTTTTCCCGCAGAAGCTCTACTATTTTCGTCATCTTCTAGGAATTTCTTTACATCAGCTTTGATGGTTTTAAATGAAGTGAGCATTTTAACAATTTTCACATTTAAACTGTACAAATAATTATTGGCCTTAATTGAGTGTAAAATGAGGGTAAGTAATACGAGATATAAGAACTGATAATATAACACTCATAATATATACGCTCACTTTGTATAAACACGTTTAGTATAACGTTCACTGGATATAATGAACGGAAGATATAATTTCAAAATATCTATTTCCATACAGTATAACGTTATTAATATATAATATCAATTTATATAACTATTATAAAACGTATAACGTTCATAACACCTAAGATTTAAAAGATATATTAATCAAATTATCTAACATCATAAAACATTATACCTACACGTATAATATAAATACATGCATATGTTATTTGAAATTAAATTCTATTTTCAGTATTAAGTGGCCTTCTTTATTAACAATCAACCTTACCTTACTAACTTTACTGGCAGCAGTCTGAATTTTCTGGGCAAAAAAATAACCTCGAAGGCCTAGGCGGGAGCTTTGCTCCCGCCTAGGCCTTCTAACCTAACCTAACCGAGTCGGTTCTGCCCAGAGAAGTCTTGCTCGCTCGCTTCGCTCGCTCACATTTATATCATACGATATTATATCTTGTAAAACTTATACTAAAAGATAATATGTATTATGATCGCTATATGTCATGTATGTTATGCGAACTGAAATTAGTCATTGTGAGTGTTATATTAAAAAATATTATATAAAATGAATATTATATGACTTGACCGTTATTCCTTATAAAAATATTGATTTTGTTATTATAGCTAACGTTCATTATATCTCGTAAACGTTAGTAACATGAAAATAGTTATTATGTAGTTATATCTCGTGGGACGCACCCGTAAAATGAAGTCACATTAAAATTAATTATAGCAAAATGTATAATTTACTTGGGCATTTTCTAACCTACCTGGACGTAACTTGGGCAAATCTAATCTACCTGGACGCCAAATGCCAAAAAGTCAAAGTAAATTAGATCCAGGTAAGTTAGAAAACACGTTGTTTATTTATTTATCACCGAAACTGAAATCAACTCAAGTAACTTACTATATTACATTCAAACTAGACTCAATACGCACGTCTTGAAGAATATGAACTTTCTTTACTTGTTACGTATAAGGAGTAAATACCTGCAAGAAGATTAGGTACTGCGTGGACGAAATTTTTTGATGGGCCGGAGAATCGATGTGGCCGGGAACACAACGCCGCTTGTGCACATTCGTCGTCTATAATAATTGATGACAACTGAATACTATAGGTCGGGGGAAACGCGCGCTTGAAAACGGCGTTCCATTTTGGTAGCGGTTGTGTTTTAGGTACATTCAAGTAAGTTAGATATTTGTAGCGGACGCTTACCTTCTCTTTAATAACTTTTTTAATTGTTAATCAATATTAATGAAATTTAAAATAAATATTGTTTAATGTCTGTCTTGTTAATAAAATATAAAAGGTTGCCAATTCATAAGATAGTTCTCGACTTATTCTTACTTTTAAGTTAAGCGGCAGGTGTCGGACGCTGCTGTTTTGAGCAGTTTTCGGACTTTCGTAATTTATTGCAGCTATTTTATAACTAGTTAATATAAATATTTTTAATGCAACAATAAGTTTACGGCACGTACTTTGACATATAATATTTTCAAAACTCTGCAGTTATAAAGAGATACGTTCTCACAGGCGGACGCGTAAAAATCACGAAAATTGAAAATGACCCACCTACCTACTAATCGAAAATTTGAAAAGTTTGGTTGACGATTTTGTACGAAATATTTTGATAATTGTATGTAAGTACTTTCCTAAAGTCCTTCAAGTATGATAAGCGATTATGTGTTAAAAACCTAAAAGTTAAAATTCACATTTTGAAAAAAACATTTATCTACTTAGATAACATTCATTTACATTCATTTGTAGTAACAATTTGTGTTTGTACGCTCAGACGGGACTACTTAAACTCGCCGGTTTGCGGCGTAGACTCGTTCACTCGTTCGTCCAACCGAACATCATTTTTAGAGAATAACACCGCAGACTTCCTATATATCTATAGATAAAAGATAGATTGAATATTAGTCACACAATGACTATAGCTTATAGGTACATGGAAACCAAATTCTTGTAATAAAAATAGATACCTATTCATTACAAGGCATTCTTTCTAAACATGAAATACTTTAGGCAGATAGACCTATTCATTCCGATGTTTAACTTAAGAAATAAATAATTTACTAATGAGGTGATACGAACTGGCGTTAGTCATAATCATAAGCTTAATTTGCGCAAGTACTACCCCGAAACAGGTGACTGTAAAGCTTAAATGAATACCAATGATCTAATTTATAATCTTGAATGTTATTTCGACAATCAATTGATTAAGTACTTCGATGTAGCGTTATCGTTTAACGAACGATACTTACATATCTACCTATTTTATTTTTACTAGTGTGTAGATCAACAATGAATTATTATTATTTATTTTTTTGCTTTCGCAGTCTTGTGAAATAAATTTAAGTTTCACACTAAAAAAAACTCGATCCCGGCAATACATTTCAAAAATATTAAATATACATTCATACTTTCACGCCTGTAATCCAAGAGTGGAGTAGGCAGCGCTACAGAAAAAATAAAAATACATAATATTAAATATAAATCTTTTAAATTTTGTTTTGTATTACCGTAGGACTTAAAATTATCAAACTTATTTTGACTATGCATTTAGTGACATCGATATTTTTCCAATAATTTTGGGCAACCCTACTCTTACAACAAGAGACGCCTTTATCGTGCTCATGTCGAGGTCGATAAATGTAAAATGACATTGATTATTAAAAATAATGCCTGGTGAAATAATAATGTCAGAAATAACTGATATGTTACAATGCGTGTTATTTATTTTAATGTCGATATTTTGGTCAGGTCAACGCTTGGGTCCTAGCGGGGTAACATTCCCGATACCTGGGACCCTTAGAGTGGATACTGATAAAAAAACGAGCTTCAGGGTGAACATTGAGGTCAGTTTACAATACAAAATGAGATCTTTAAATGTTTCACATGCCTACCTATTATTAGTATTTTTTTGGCTAACAATATTTGTATAGCTCTACCAAGTAGATCAGTTTTTTTTAGTCCTTCAAGATTTAAGAAATAACTTACGTATGAGTAAAATTTTATATTTTGCCGTCGTAATGAGGGTAGACAATTAAAACATAGAGATTTCCAACATAATAAGGAAGGAGGAACTATAGATACGCATAACTTACGCAATTATGAAAAAAATATCTTACATACCAATTAAAACGTTCAATAGGTTATAGGTACCTAGATAAGACATGGTGACGAGTTCTAAGTGGCATTTCCAAGGCCTAATATGCGCTACCTATATACTTAGGTAGGTAATAAATAGGTAGGTGTGCGAGGTGAAATAAAAGTCAAAAGCTGACTGACTGTTGTATTTCTTACGGCGTTTCTACTCAACACGGTATATTTCTTCAAAGATATGGTAGAGTTGGACATGTAAAAGTGCATTTAATTGCTCCATTACTGAATTACAAAGACTTTAAACATTATTTAAACCTGAATTTATTGATAGTTCTCAAATTCTTACGGGCATTTTTTTTATTTTCCTGAGTGTACAGCTAAGGGCAAAAGCGTCTCCGCTTTTTCGCCATTCGTCTCTACTTATCGCATGCTCCCGGTGTCATTTGAAACACGGCCAAATCATCCTGCCACCTTTACCGCATTTAAACTATAAACATAAGCAAATATAGGTACCTTTTAAAATATGTACTTAAATCCGAGTGTAGCCTGCATCTGTCTGCGTATACTTACTTATATAAACAAATGTTCAGTCGTACCTTAATATCAACATCATAAAATCCGGATGAACTGGAGAGCTGGACTAAGACATAGTACTGGCAACTTCCTTAAAAACAGCCTGTTCTCACTTCGCCCGGTTTACCGGATTTACTTGTGGGAGGACCTTGCGCAGGGTCCGTCCGGGTTGGTACCACCATATTATCCATTTACCTACCGCCAAGCAGCAATGTTCGCATTGTTGTGTTCCGGTTTGGGGATAAGACAGCCGGTAAAATGACTAGCATAGAGGCATTCCATCTTAGTCCTCAGGGTTGGCAACGCATTTGCAGTCTTAGGATTGCATTGCAGTCTTGTGAATGCGAATGTCTATGGGTCACAGTTTCCACTTACCATCAGGTGGCCTGTGTGCTCGTTAGCCTTCCTATGCCAGAAAAAAAAAGTAACATTCATAAATACAAATGGAAATACAGAACCAGACAGTCTCCTAACAACTTAGGGTCTATGCCGTGCGTTAGGCACCCAATATGTTATTTCAACGTTATCATAATGGATCAATTAAGAAAGTACCGGGCATCCCTAAATCCTTAAACGCAATTTAGTTAATTAATTCCCAGTATAATGTTACAATAAGGTTACCGTAGAGCCGATTAATAAATAATTAATAGCTGATAAGGTAATTAAATCAAATAATTTCATTTGATGTCGTTACCATTTGACATCAGAATTCTATCTAAAGACGCATGTTTATTGAATTGATGAAGTAGTAATTAAGCGTGTTGTAGGGGAATTTCATTAGATAGGTAGTTGTAATAATAATTAAAACTTCGGAAACTACAGTAGCCAAAGACATGGCATAAGCTACCTTAGAGCACCGGTTAAAAGTACTTTTACCTACGCACTTCAACTTTTTAAACCCCTGAAAAGTAATAGTTACTGAAATTGAAACTAAAAATAAAACGCCGGCCTACATCTATCAACGAGTCAACATAAGTTTCAATGACGAGGTAAGTAGGGTAGGTAGGTAGGTATAACACTTACAATTTTACCGACACGAGCTTTAGCAACCAATTGTTTCAGTGAAGCCATCTAAGACTAAACAAATGGGACATTTAGTCTAACAATTGCGTCAGCTTTCACTGTTTGACATTAGTTATCAAGTACCTACTTGATAGTCTAGCTGCAATAAAAGGTTTCAAAGAGACCGAACAAAGCCGTAATGGACTTGCCTACGAAACGCAATTACTAAAGCAATCCGCTCACCTAATAGCTCTACAAGGGACGCTGTGTCGCCGAAAATTTGCATCAAATCAACCGGACTTAGTTTTAAAACGACATTGGTAATTTTAAGCCATTGCGACAGGGTTCTAGCAGGGTGACTCGTATTGGGGATGTAGAACTTTGTGAAAGTTGGAAGTTCCGGTTGTTGGAGCAATTCGCGATTGTTGCCGATCGATTCCGAAGGCAGTGCTCGGTAGGCTCCGCCTCTTGGGAGGCGCAGCTGCTTCGGGAGCCGAGGCAGGCGCCGGCGGTCGGCGCGTTTGATCCCCCCCCCCTCACCACACCGCGCAAACGCAGGCCCCGATAACGAACGCACACAAGCTCATAACGCTCCGCGCTCTCCTTCAAGCCGGTTGTCAGTTCCTAAACCGGTTTAGTGACGAAGTGACCTAAGTGTTACAGTGCCCCAGTGTTTGTTCGGACGTTTGTTTGTGGAAATGGAAGATAAGCCGTATAGTGTGGACAGTTCGGACGATTTTGTTATAGAAGAAGAAGAGGAGCACATTGAGGATAATCACAGTAAGTGTTTGTTTATTCGAAATAAGTTTATTTGTGTTATGGTTTTTCTGATTCAAAAGTGTTTCACAACGTACAATTTGTAAACACTTGTCGGTCTATAGGTAGATAACGAAACATCAATACTGGTTTTCCTTTCAGAATTTTACATAACCTTTTTACAGTAGGTATATTACTTTTATACAGATAGAGCCTAGTCTTTTTGAGATTTTCGATCTATTAATAACGCTAAATTCTTTAGGTAGGTTTAGGTTTAAAAAAAACCATATGCTTATACCGGCATTTTGCCTACAGGCTATCCTCCAGACTTTCCGATCGAAGCTCTGGTGAAGCTCGAACGGCCGTCGCCTCCTCTGCCGACGCCGCCGCACACGCCCACCGACGACACGCCTCCGGCCGTCGTGATCTCGCGCCACCAGCCCCCCGTGTGGACGCCACCCGCACCCCATTACCCTTCATACCCCCGACCAGCCATGCAGACCCCCTACCCTTACGAAAAAGTCCCAGTCCAAAACTACACGCACCCTGCAATGTCGGCGTACGTGCAAGCTCAAGTGGCGACTCTACCACCTACAGCACCCTATCACGCGATGCTCGTCAACCAATGGATCAGAAACGCCGCCCTGTACCATCATTCTTTAAGATACCCAGGAGCTATGGCCCAGAGAATGCCGGGAAGAAACCCACCTCCACTGAGAGCGCCAGGCGCCCCCGGTACGCGCCCAAAGAAACAATTCATCTGCAAATATTGCAACCGCCAATTCACTAAGTCCTACAATCTGCTCATCCACGAAAGGACCCACACGGATGAGAGGCCGTACTCCTGTGACATCTGCGGAAAAGCATTCAGAAGACAAGACCATCTCAGAGATCATAGGTAAGATATCGTTATAATATATATGTCTGTAATCTTTTCTTTAGCTGTTTTTATAGACGACTTTATAATGGCCGTTAAAAGTTATTAGTAATCAATTGTTATCACGATAGCCACAAGTTTAATTCAACGTTATTTTCTAATACCAACAACGTGATTTAAGACGTGTTTCAAAAGCTTTGTTGACGATGAGAGGAGAAAAAAATGAATTAAAAGTGTTCGTTTTTGTGAGGTCGCGACGCGCGGCGGCCGCACGCGCTCCGACCGGTTTGGTTCTTTACGATCACCATATCTGTTTCGCTCCGCCGTCGAACAAATTACATGTTATATTTCTTCGCTTTTACGAGACAAACTTTTTTTTCCACCCAAATTCATTACCCGTCTAATGTGTCCGTAATGTAGAATTACCTCAATTCAGAGTGGTTATTTCTCCGTCACCATATTGAGCCATAACGATGGGTGTTTGTTTACATTGAACTTTGGTTTAATTAAAAAAAGTGAAAGTGCTTTAGACTTATTGATGTTTTTTATTTTTCCAGATACATTCACTCTAAAGAAAAACCATTTAAGTGCAACGAATGCGGCAAAGGGTTTTGCCAATCGCGCACGCTTGCTGTTCACAAGATTTTGCACATGGAGGAGTCTCCCCATAAATGTCCAGTCTGCAGCAAGAGTTTCAACCAAAGATCCAACTTAAAGACCCATTTGCTAACGCACAGTGATGCCAACAAGCATCACTTGGAGCACCTCGAGGGATGTCAAGAGGTGTCATCAACGAGTCAGGCTGAGAACTCCCTTCTAGACCTCTCTCAGAAACCTTCACCGCCTCTCCAGCCTTACCAGCATCAACCAGAAGTTAGCGTTCAATCACCTATGGAAGCACCAAAGAAGACATTAGGATTCTCTATAGAAGATATCATGAAGCGTTAGTTTGATTTATGTTGAATTGCTGTTCATAGCTCATTCCAGATCTTGTGTAACACTTGCTTGTTTCTTTAGAATCAGAATTAACTTCAAGTGATCACACTTTTTGCCAAAGAAATTTAATTTCGACTGATTTTGAATTAACTTGAGTTAAAGAAAGACCTATTAACCCAGAAGTATTATCTTAACTTCATCTTTGTAAAGACTGACTTTTTGTTTAAGCGTATTATTATTTTTGTTATGTTTTCTTGGAGGTTTATTTAGTCGTGATAGTTTCACTACTTAATTAGATGTAGGTTCAAACTAAAGTTACCGAAAAGTATTACCTTTTTTTTAAGTACCTACATTAATTGCTCCAAATTGTGTGGCTATGACTCTTCAAGTTCAAATTAGGTTTTTCTTTGTAGGTATATGATATGACTTACTTAGATTTAGTTGTAATTTAAGTTGTAATTTTTTGTAAATATGTTTGTAAATTATTTTAAGTCATTAGGAATTCGTTAACTTGACGAGGCTATATTAAAAAAGAATAATTATAAAGAGAAGTACATGGCGTTGGAAATTTATTTTTTGTTTTATTTAACAATGCTCCTTATAAGCAAAGCGAACTAACCCTAATTTGAATACTATAGTATGCTTCTGAGGTACAGTCAACAGCATAAATAAGTGATAATTTCTGTACCTTGTCGCTTTCAATCGTTGCACAAATTTGTATTAAATTTCAAACACAACGTTAAAGTGAAAAGGTACATAAATGATCACTTATTTATGCTGTTGACTGTACCAAAATAATTATCTGATCAAGTGTGAATTAATTATATAAATCGATCAGACAAAAATGCATAAATAACTTTATTGGAGACCTACAAGAGGTGTGTATTCGACATTAATATAGGATAGGTTGTATAGTAAGTAATCCTAACTAAATCTAAATGTCGCTAGTACTTCTGATGTCATATGCTTATATATTTGCAAACAGAAATCCCTGCAGTAAATAGCCTAGATTGTTCATGAACCATTATTCGCAAGTAGTATTGCCACTAAAGTGGGTATGCAACGCTTTGTATATATACAATACAAAGCATTTTCTTAACTCCATTTCTTGAATTGAACATATACCGACAGGTACGAATAAAAACATATTTACAAAAATATTCACAAATACCGGGTTCAATTACCGGTAACGAATAAGTCCTGAGTTGTCAATGAAAATAAAAATGGATCTAGTACCTATAGTACCAGCCTAGACCTAAGTTTAGGACTAGGACAGTTTTTGTAAGATTGTCCCCAGATATATTCTACCTAATATATATTCACGAATAAGTTCGAACAGTAATCTTTGGTATACAGTACTTTATGTAGGTTCCGCGTCTGTATTATCTACTTTCTACTCACACATAATCATTATTCATACATATTATTAAAAAACGTAATAGCACTTGGGATAGCGTGATCCACTATGTCATTATGGAATGAACTATGACATTACAGTCACTATTACCGACACGGATAGACATCTTAAATATCGCATCACAAAAACAATTATAATTATGTACCTTAGATGTATAATGAAACCATCGTAAAATTAATTGATTGTACTTTGCGAAATGGACGCTAGAAAGAATAACGGTTGAAATGTTTCTCTAGTTGCTTACATAAGAAGTAATTAATCATTAAAATTTATTCTACTTTTGCGTCCTCCTCCTGAAGCTACCAAATGGCTCTTCAATCATTGCCTTATAAGTAGCTTAGGGCTTATATGAATAACATGATTTTTGGTGTTCACTCTTTCATACAATATAAAATAGTTTTCGCAAAATTAGCATAGGCACTTTATAAAAAAAATTAAGCCCTTACTTATGTACATACTTGAAAAATGGTTTTCCAATTCATCGTATGGTCGTTTACTTCATCAAAACAATCCCAAACTGAAACTCTTCATGGCGTATCAATAGTGAAGTACCCATACCTAAAAAGAGTTGAAAAATGCATTGCTATCAAAATACCAAATTATACTTCCCTCCATAAACATTTCAAAACCTAAATATTTATACAGTTTCCAATCTAATTTTAAATAATAAAGTTCTTAAACAGTTTCGACATTTATGTGAAACGGGCCATAATAGACCAAGTTATTACGCCTAATTTGGGAGTCGAAATTATTAAATTCCTCCGTGTATGGTGGCGCCATCTAGTTGTTAGTGCTTAAACTAAGAGATGTCATTTGTCGCGTCGCGATGTCGCTACGGGTAGCGTTTATGAGATGTTAAAGATAGGAAACAACAACTACAGGTTGATTGTATAATAAAGAAGTGAAAAGGGACCTTTACTGTAAAGAATATAAGAGTGAAATTCGATACTTACACTTTACCCGATTTTAGATTAATAATGTAATTATAGTCAGTAATAATAACTGTTTTAGATTCTAAAATACCTACTTTTATTATTTTTGAATTGGTTGCGGCATATAATGGAATTTCTTTGTATACTTACATTACTGTCATTAGCTTTTAACGTCTTTCTTGTTTTTTTTTCAACTTTTTATTCTTATTTCGAACGTAAAAAGGTAATTCGTGTGAACCGATTAGATTCTTCCAGTTTAATTGCGTAAGTGACTAATTTAGTCGAGTCTTAGATTGATGACCGAGGGCTTTACGTCCGCAATTTGCCAGTCAATGAAAATTGCAACGATCTCTCTGATTGAACGCTAATCGTCTTCGAATTGGTCGAATTCGAGAATCGACCCTTTCCCATGACTATTTCAAATTTTATTTAAGAATACTTTGAAATAAGGATGTGTACTGACTTGGCGCGATTAGTTTTACGAAACAAGAAAATAACAGAACTTAATTTTATTTATAATCAGCTTGCATTAGATAGACTTTATATATTCACTAATTTAAATTTGCAATGAATTTAAATATTAAATACTTATTAGATTTTAATTAAAAAATAAAATTATTATTTTCACAAGCAACATAATAAATCGTAAGGAAATCGTAGAGGTCGTTTCTCCAAAGGCGGTATTATTGAGTACCTACTAGAAACGGACAACTTTTTTACAATCTGCCGTGGAAATCTAAATGATTAAGACAAAATTGTGAAAGTAGGACTAGTAACAAAAAACCTTTTACGAGAACTATAACTGTACCTAAGCCGTTGTAAATTATTAAAATAATTATTATCACAAACAAAAAAATTCAGCAGATCTATCGCGTATCCCGATTTCTGTTCTCGCCTTTACCAAACTTTGTTCTTTTGCCCCAATTAAAAGTAATTTAGTGAGTATTATAGTCGAATTTAGAGAAACCTTGGCCGGGCCATATTTCACGTGATTTAGACTGTCAGTGCAACTGACTGACATATCTGTGATTTATTAAAGTTATTTATCGATTTTCACTTCTATTCAATTATTTATAAGAAATCGATTACCTAGATCAATTTTACGTTACGGAAGCTAGGCAATTTGACTATAGATCATGAAGTAATTGAAAGTTAGGTGTGATTGATTTGTTAGCTTGACTTATGTTATGTGACGATAGTACAGTCAGTACCTATACAAAGAAGGTTACCTAAGTTGATCACGGTTTTTCAAAGAGGATAAGAATTTTTACCATATAGTAAAAACATCAGTCATATTGATGAAATTTTAAAACGATAAAGATATCTTAATAATATGCCTTAGAAATGGTGCTAATTGACTGCAGTTGAAGGAGCTTTCCACAGATAAATCATTACAGGAGGTACCTACACACAGCAACACATCTAGCTATACACTTCAGAAATCTGAAATATTGCATGAAAGAGAGTCGCACTAGAATGCATAGAAGTTGACATAATACACATATATACATCTCTTTCTTTTTCTCTCTGCTCTGTCTTTAATGGTTAGTTAGGTGTGATGTTGTGTGTACAATACATTTTCAAAATTGTAAGGTTTAGCTAAACTAAATCTGTCAAATGGTTGACAAGTGTTGGGATTTTGCGTGGTTAAAAAAGGTTACTTTTGCCAACATTATTAGTCTGTGCCATAATCTTTTTGGATCTGTATTTATACTTTCGATGGAGTGTTATTTACCTGTGAAAATTTCCTTACCTACACTTTTTTGTCTATCCATCGCTGCTTGCGTGCCAAACTACTGGTATTGCATCTACCAAAATGCCGGTGCTATATGAGCATTTTTTCCAAGCACGCAAGCAAAAAAGCTAGCTGTACCGTAATAGCTCCTGCTACTTGGGTCATAGTCATTACAAGCACGCATAAGGAACAATCAACTATGAAACTGTTTGGACATCACAATAAAATGTACCCTAATGAAGATTCGCCCTCTGGCTCTCGTAACGACCATCTGAAGTAGCTCACAAAAAAATTGGTGAATTATATAAAGATTTATTACAATTTGTGTAATAATTGTACGGATAAATTTAAAGGAGATTTATGATCTAGCTCTGAGCTATGTTTTTTTGGGCAATTTTAACGTTTTTACGGGGCTTTGATGTATTATTGGACTATCGTGAAGACTGAGTCATAAGTCATAATTATGGAAAGGAGAGAGCATTGTTGGAAGATCAGGGGTCGCACAGAGATATACGCGGAGCAACTAATTAAATTTTGGAGAATATTGAGGATAAAAATACAAGTGTAAAATTAATTCTAAATTACAACTTTAAATAAAAGTAAGCTACTCAAATATTAAAGATGTAAATAATAATCACCACTATAAAAATAACACCCCTCTAACAGATCCGCTCGCGGCATGGTCCCTATGACACTGGATGCATTACCTCTCTGGATAGCTAGCCCAATCCTTAGGGAGATGTAAGCACCAGCTCTAGGATCTCCGGAGGTGTCTATTAGCCGGGATGACAGAGCCTTCATAAAGCTTTTCATGTCAGCTGACCAAGGACCCATGGTCTCCACTGCAAGTGTTTTGTTAAATAATAATTGTAATAAACTGAATCTTTTTATACGTAGATCCTGTTGTAATTCCGCCACTTTTGACAGGCCCTCTGATCACCCGGTTACCTACGTTTAACAACAGGCTAGCCCGCTTGTATGTTGATAGTTGCATAATACCCGAGATGACCCATTACCGCTATAATCATCTTTAAACCCACACGTAAATTAAAAAATATCCTTAGCCATAGCCGCACGCGCCACCTGGTTGCACGCACGCTAACTGACAGCTGTCAGATTGTACGAATCATCGAAAATAATACTTTTATTTTGGCCAATTAGGAACCGCGTCGCGCCCATTGGGCGATGAAATGGGGAATTTTGGTTTGATTGCTAATGCGTAGATATTGTGCTCGGTAATGTTTGTTGTTTTGTATAAACTTTTAGGGTGGTAATTGAGAAAACATGTATGTTGGGTGGGTGACATGACAGCCTTGGATATACCTTTTGAACTGGGGTTCCTGCCCCAGTTCGAAAGGTAGATCCGCCAGATGACAGTGTCACCTTCTCTCCAGGGTTTGAGATTCTAAACAATGCTTTTTTTAACCCTTATTAAGTTAGAGGCGATTTAACGACCACACATAGGTATGTTGTTTGTTTGTTGTTGTGTTTCTTTGTTGTTGTTTGTGGTTGCCGGGTTAGAATAGTGCCACTCCATATCATCCCGTGGATGTCGTAAGAGGCGACTAAGGGAATAAAGGCTTGTAGTACTATTAGGCGATGGGCTTGCAACCTGACACTAATACGCTGGCAAACATCTTAGCCTATTTTTGCAGAATGTGGTTACAGAATTATCAACAAGTTTTTAAAGTTGTGGATAATTCTTTAGCTCTGCCTACCCCACTCTGGGATTACAGGCGTGAAGTTATGTATGTATGTATATTTGTTTAGAATTTTAACCTTATGTACCTTAGAATACGATACATGTTATTTTGTTTTTGCACGAAAAATTACTTTTAAATTACTCCCTCGGAAGTGTCAAACATGAAACTGTAGGTATTTGAATTTTACGTAGAATAACCGTATAACTGGGGCCTTATAAAGGGTTAAGCATATATTATGATTTGGCGGCCTCTAGATCCGAGGCTTGTGGATGGAAGTAGGTTCAGGCGTCCGACCTATTTTATTACTAATTAAAAGTTGACGACCTCGACCACACCACGGCTGGCTTTCCAAATGACAGTTCCAAACAAAGAATTAAAGCGGTGAGATGTATAGCAAAACCGTGTAACTGTAAGACTCTTTCCACAAAAGCTGTGTTTAATCGATTTTTTCAGCGATAAATAATAGGATGACGACGTAGGTGTCAGTCAATATGTTTTATCCTTTTCGTGATTTTCTTAGAAACTGAATAAATATTAATTTGAAACATATTGGCTTAAGTTGGACTAATTATTGGGTAGGTCTAAATTCGAAAGTTATTTGAAACACAATATACTATTGTTTAGACAAAAGTACCGACTAGGCATAACTGATACAAGCCCAGGGCCTCTATTCTAGGTGATAAAAAACCATACCGTCTTTGACCTGTTATGGTATTATTTATAACTCGGCTGCCATTACTGTCAAGTAAATAAGAGCTATCAAAACGTTGACAATACGACAGCAGGTCAAAGAAGATATGGTTTTTACCGTCTAGAATTTCGGCAAAGTTCTTTTTATTTCGCCAGGTTAAAAATACCTAAGCAACAACAAAAAAAAAAATGCGTTTTTTTTTAAAAAAAGCTAGGTAATCATTTAATATATTTCGAATGTTTTTAAAGTTTGCCGCCTTAAGTTAAATACACCTTTGACCAAAACAGGCAACACAAGTATAACCGCTGTCAAACACACTTCAAAGTTTGACAAGCGGGCGGTCAAAATGTGTACTTCCTCCATTTTAAACGATACGCGTGCTGCGTAAGATTTTATATAAGTATAGTACCTATTGCTTCAGAAATAGAGTTGTCATATTATTTTTCAAATTATAAAAGCAACGTTGTGATGTAACGGTGTTGTGCTGACATAGGAACGTGTTGTAAAAAGATTAAAGTAGAGAAGATTGGATTAAATTAGTGAGAAACAAAAACATTTCCGTGCAAGTCATTTAAAAAGTTGATGAAATCAATTGCGATTAGTTACCTCATTTCAGAGTTCAGAGGCCGCTCGAGTCTTCAAACAACTGTACTTTCCACTTAATTTGAAAAAATAAAATAAAAAAATTAATGAAAACTTTGCGCAATTCAAAACGAACAACAAGATCAGAAATTAGTTTCGGTTCAGAAAACAAAGGCACCGGGAATCTTACCTATATAGGTAATAAGAATAATCGATATCAACAATTTTAACTCTATTATGATTTATGATTGCAATTTTTTTACTATATTTAGTAGAAGGCGCGTAAGGAAGAATGGTTCTTACTAAAACGTTACCTGAATTTACTCTACCGTACGGGCCAACGAGGGCGCGAGACGACAAGCTAGTTCGCCAGTTAATGCTTCGTCAACGAATTGAAAAATAAATAATTTGAAACAATATCACCCCTATAAGTAAATATTGTATTGAACACCACTGTCGTTAAAGACGCAATCAAAAAGTTTAATACACACCATAAATCTGTATTTCACGTAGGTAATATAAAAAAGTATTTCTAAAAATAAATGTTTATTTAGCGACACTTAAATACTACTTTAATTATACACTTATGAATAGGTACAAACATTTATTCAAAGGCAATTCACATTTAGAAGAAAAGCAATGAAAAATATTCTACGACATGGGCAGACAAAGTTTTCCTAATTTTCTCTGAGAATCGGTTTTAAAACATTATTCAGAAAAAAGCAATGTCTTAGAGATAGATTAACAGACTCTCATGTAAAATAGATAAAAATACCAACTTAAATAGTCAATTTAGTTTCAGACAAGCAAATTGCACCAGAGCTTCAATAATTAGAATAAATTATTCAAAATGCAATAATAATCAGTTGTCGGAAAACGTTTGTCAAAATTATGGGTTCGAATAGTTACCTATTATTACCGTGAAATAGTAACTAATAATTAAAAAGAAACAATTTAAACGCCAAGACAAGTGCAATCTCTCAATCAAAACAAAAGTTCTCAGTAAAACTGACGCCATGTTCATTATAATCTGACCCCTAGACTCGAACTAGAGTTCGGAATCAGAGCTCAAATACGATGGTCTATCAGGAAACCGTTATCCAGATTATACCGACCTCCAATTTCCAACCATCACAAACTGTCGACGGATCAGATTTTTATGGTTTTATGGTGGATTAGACATAGGAATTGACGTTGTTGTGAGAATAGCGTACCAGGTATACCAGCTTAAAAAAGGGAAATCGACGTTAAAAGTCAGACATATAATTATAAAGGATCAAAATGTTCGCAGCGGTGTATTACCGGTTATTAAATGTAGGTTTTAGGAGCAAATGCGGTTATAATCGTCCCTCGAATGATATGGGAATAGAGAATTTTGTGACTTTTGTTTGAGGGTTGCCACACGGTTGGAGATTTGCCGCAAATAAGTTGACTTGAAGTTTACTATCTTTTGAAAAGTGTAATTATATGTAAAGTATTGTATTTGCTGACTAGCGAAAAAAACTGATATTTTTATGATCCGTATTTATCGCATAGCCAATTTTTTGTATTAATCAAGCAAGAGAAAAGGAAGTAAGTGAGTGCTGAATTGTGCATAAAAGACTTGCAAGTGATTTACCTATACATGTATTTATGTATTGGGTTAAATTTAGATGTATATGTATGTATGTTAAAAAAACATTGCAATACCACTACGTATGTCTACGTATTTCATTATTATTGCAAAATATTAATTATACGTAAAGTTCTGGAACACCTCGTATATTTCGCAGAACAAGTTTTTTTTTTTATATATAAGGTGACTTAATTTGGTGGTTGTACCAGCCAAAATTGAATCTTACCTAATCTTAATATATATTATTTAATATTTTGCCAAGTAATTTACTAACCATACCGATCCAGCCCTATATATAGTTTATGCCATATGCGTGTCTTCCCCGAAATTAAGAGATGCAGGCCATGTGTTTATCCATGTGGATAAACGTGAATATAGCATCTGTCACTTTCTGACTAGTACATAAGTGCGAGAGGTACGGGTGCTTTATCCACCGCGATAAAGGCGTCCATAATACGGACCATGGTGCAGTCAAATTTCTATAGTGTGCTACGCATCGACCAAAAAATTTTTGGTCATGACTTTATGAGAACCCTGAAGATGTTATATAATTTTGCGGTTGCTAGTCCGAACGTGCCTTCCGTCCTAAACCATATCATTCCGCAT
Source organism: Acleris emargana (assembly GCA_927399475.2). Lineage (NCBI taxonomy): Eukaryota > Metazoa > Arthropoda > Insecta > Lepidoptera > Tortricidae > Acleris > Acleris emargana. Next base: position 9,929,522 of record OV656851.1, read on the forward strand.
AATGGGGACAATTCAAAAGGGTCGTATTCATTTTAGTAATAAATAGACACTGGCAATTTGACATCATTAACTTCGGTGAGAATGACAGATTTATGATTTTGTTGCTGCTAGGAATTTTTATGACATATTGACAAATAATAATCTCTAAAAGGCCATTCGGTTAATTTTATGATGGCGAAATAAAATTATATAGTTATCATTTAGCTATATAATTTTATATCGTTCTAGAAGCATTTTAAGGAATTAATATCATGCCACGTCATAACTGCATCTTCTACGCTATATCTACTAATACATGTAGCTTTTTGAGAATGATATCTTTAGTCATTTCTAAAATAAAAGGCAAGGTGTTTTCCTTTGCGTTTGAGGTTAATTACCCAAATATCTCAAAAGTAAATGTTTTTTTTACTAAAAAACTTGACGGCTTTCAAATAATATCTCTCATGATAGGGTAAAGCTTTTTTACTTGGTGACCTAATTTTTTTCGCTGTTTAAATAAACAGTTTTCAATTCCTATTGCTGAGATCTTGTGCGAACCACTAAATACTTAATAGAGGTATATTACAAATTTCTTCCAAACAAGATAAGCCATTTCAAAGAACAAGGGTCTTGGCAGACCTTCGTACGGACGGACAACTAAATCATCTCATAAGGGTGCCGTTTTTTAGTATTTGGTAAGGGACCCTAATCAGGAAAGGTGGTGGTGGTAGTGAAAAATGATAAAAGAGATCCCAAGGCGCTCCGCAACTTCTACAAGTAAAACCACTTTTCGCTCATATTTTGCGAGAAGGTGTTATACAGCAACTGGCTACGTCATGCGTCATTGCTCTTCAGAGGTCCGTTCCCAGTAAGCAGCACTAATTTATAGGCGCCACCGCACAGACAAACCGCAGCGAACTAATCACACAACCAATCATTAGCCCGTCATTTTCGATAACTGCCAATGTGGGTAAGAAGGAATAAAAGGACGAACGTGTGTGTGGATAAAGCGTGGAAGCCTCTGTGAGATTTGTTAGATTGTGTAGTCTATTATGTAGCAAGAAATTATTAGCATGTAGGTATAACATTCGTACTAATTCAGCGGTATGTAAAAGTACTATAGGGCAGCCCTTAAAAAATAGCCTAAGAGCCCGTGACAACCAGACCTTCGTCATTTTATAAAAGCTGAAAGTTTGTTAAAGTATGCTTTGAACATAGGTAAGAACGATGGCAAAATCTGAAATTCGAGTCATGGTGGCTTTGGGAGGTAGGGCGTGGGACAGGTGCATAAAATACCAGCCAACTTTCGTTATTTTATAAAGCGTAATTTTTTAATATGTTATTCGGAATAACATTACAAATCATCTCATTCATTGCCAGACACTTTTTATCGTGGCAATCCCTTGCCAGACACCCTAAAACTTTAATAAATTTTTATTCTACTTTCGTTATAGTATAAAAGTTCAAATTTATACATGTTATTTGGGTAACTATTAGAAGATGTTTTCTCAGTTGCCAGACAGTTTCGACAGTTCCTACCTGGCCCAGACAAACATATTGGGTACCTATAGGTGCTTTTTCATTTGATTCATCAGATTATATTTTCTTAGAACATTATATTTTTACTCGCGATAATGGGCCAGCTACGTATCTGCAGTTTTTAACATCTCATTAAGATAAGTAGTCCTGTACCTTAAAATGATCATAGTTCAATTGAGAAAATGCTAGTATGCATGTCTAAATGCGCGATTTTTTGGAAAATGTTAACATAGTGGCGAAATATTGATAACTGTTTCAATTTTTACGGACAATGGGAATGAATGTTAAAGTAAGGGAGCTTAAAAGTTGCACTATAATACCAGTCTGCATACCCATTTATTCTTTGACAAAATGGCGGGTGTTTGGGTTCCTTATTTGCAGGGTTCCGGCAAACCACCATAGCTATAATTATAACGAGAGTGAATTTTAGAAGCCATTTTATGAAGTCAATTTCGAAATTTACGGTTGCGAATATTATTGCAATGTATTTTATAGCGCAAAAAATAATGAATGGTTGGCAAGAATGGGCGAGTATAACAAACTAGAAATGAAAGTGTTTAGGTCAGTTAATGTTTCTTTTTTGCAACAGACTATTTTTTTTCCGATTAATGTTTGAGCGTTTCTGTAACTAAATTGTGCATTTTGATTAGTGTTGACTCGGGATCCTAAGGTAACGAGTTTAAACCTCAGCGAACCCAATGTGTCATTAAATGGACTTCGTCTAGCACGAACGGTTCGTTCTGGTTTGTAATTTGTAGTAACTTCAGTGTAGCCATTCTTATTTTACAAAATCTTATGTTGTCTTAGTAACTTATACCTTGATCCAAAAGCCCTGCGGGCCTGTTATGGTGGTGTTTATTGACGTGGATAAATGTGGATAAAACATCGGTCACTTTCTGGACAGTCTGTGAGTGCGAGGGTGAAGGATGCCTTATCCACCACGGTAAAAGAGACCATAATACAGGCCCTGGGCCAAGATATATAAGTTTATTTTTATTTTTTATATCGTAGTGGTAATTGGAAACTGTGACCGATAGACATTCGCATTCACAAGACCGCAATCCTAAGACTGCAAATGCGTTGCCAACCCTGAGGACGAAGATGGAATGCCTCTATGCTAGTAATTTCACCGGCTGTCTTATCCCCAAACCGGAACACAACAATGCTAACACTGCTGCTTGGCGGTAGGTTAATGGATAAGATAGTGGTACCAAACCGGACGGACCCTGCACAAGGTCCACCCACAAGTAAGTAAGTAGATATTTCGGGAAAAAGCACACAAGTTGATAAACAAAACAAAAACAATTTAATAGGTAATTGTAGAGACTACTCATATGTTCTGCTACACAAAGTTGTTTAATGCCTCACGATTTTCGAATTAACTGTCAACTTTCTTAGCAGTCGATAGTCATAAAATCCTGGTGATACACGTATGTGCGTTTCGGACACATCTTTTGGACATTACTAAATTAATGGGACTGATAAACTGTCCTGATAAGGCTCTTAGGTGGTCCAAACTACCGTAAACGGTTCTTTTCTCCGTGATAACACTTTAATGTGAATGCCACGTGCTAGATTATGAGGATAGTGGTCAAAAGAGATGATAATCAAATCTCAGGATGATACAGTTAAAAACAGCCTGTATTATCCCAGTGACAATAAATAAAAGTGTTAGAAACTGAGCTATTTATAATTTAATATTTAGTTAATACTCACTGTATGTTTAGCTGAAGCATAGGTTGGTAATATTCTACAATTAGGTACTTATAAAAACAGGGCTTGGTACCACTTTGTCATTAGCAACAATCTAACTGAATATTTTTTAAGCTTCAATTGATGTTTTAATTTAACAAAAATACATAAATGGGTGGATCAACTTTTTGTTGTTGTTATTCTGTCCCGTAAGCCAGGAGACAACAGTGATAGAGTTTCTTAGAAAAAATCTTATAATATATACTTCCAGCACACTCAGGAGAAAGGCCATAAAAGAATGGGTGTGTAATTGCCAATAAAACAGTTTTTTAGTGGGCTTATATCCTTTGAAATCATAGTTTTAAAGAGTGACCCAGGAGACGTCACCATGGCAACGAGCTACAAAGAAAAGTTGATTGACCCAAATACATAAATTTACGCCTTCGTTCCCGGAGAGGGGTAGGCAGAGCTACAGAATTACCTACAACTTTAAAAACTTGTTGATAATTCTGTAACCATATTTTGCACAATAAGGCTAAGATGTTTACCAGAGCGTATTAGTGACAGGTTGCAAGCCCATCGCCTAACAGTACTACAAGCCTTTATTCCCTTACAAGCCTTTTTATGGTTCCCGGATTAGAATACCTAGTGCCACTCCATGTCTTCCCATGGATGTCGTAACAAAAATTAAAAACAATAAAATACAGGTATTACATGTCCTATTCCTATTTCTGTCCCTCTTGCATCTTCCAATTACAGAAAGAATAGCTTCCTAGTACGTGCGAGTAGGAAACTAAATGATGTTACGAAGGAGTTCGATATCGATGTGTTCAATACCAAAGTAAATACCCTGAGGCGTTTTTTAACGGAGGATTACTTTGACTGAGCATTCCCTTCCCCTTCCCTTACGGCAACCGCTATTTTTAGGATGTTCGTGCTTTTGTCGCACTGATATCTTTTATCAATTAAGTATTTTAATGTGTAATTAATGTTTAACCTCTTGTTTTCCTGATGTAGCATGCTTTGTTTACTTTGTTTAGTTTGTACTTTTTGCGGAGGCCGACTTTGCGCGGTGCATTCCTTTTTGTAATACTTTGTTTCAATAGGTGAGAACCTGTAATTGGCTTTCTGATATGAGTCGTGCGTCTATAATGTTTGTTCAAGCTGTTGGTTCTCCATGAATATAAATAAATAAATAAAAACTAGTTAATCCCGGGATTGAATACCCTAATTGCACCTACATCACCTTATTACTAATATCTATCTATTACTATGGGTCACAGTTTCCACTTACCATCAGGTGGCCTGTGTGCTCGATTGCCTTCCCATGCAATAAAAAAAAAAAACTTAAAACGAGTACAGGCAAATCGATAACACTTGTGCCAAAAAAATATTACATGACTCATATTCCCGGATGCACTACAAGTCCTCTAATTATTTACACAAGCGAAAACAAGTTGATCCTAGCTGGCTCGCCCCAAAAAGGAACAAACCCAAAAATCACCTGCAACAGTAACACCCAGAACATTAAGCCGAAGGTCCCGCACGACTCTTGCCCCGAGCCAAGATGCTTATTAGGGATGTTCCACGCACCTGTGTGAATATTTTCATAATCCCACTAATTAGAGGTTCGCGATATTCCCAAAGTCGGCCGCAAACGGTTGGGCCTTACTGAGGAGGCTATAAATTCTTCGACATTTGACCCCGCCGACTAAGATTTTTTTGGGGAATTTGCCCTCCGGCTTGTAAGAAAGTGTACAGAGTAGAGAACCGAGACGACTGGGTCGTATTGGGGCTGTGTAAATGTAGCATATTTATCTCCGTCTGTTTAAAAATTGTTTTTTTATGCAAATCTCTAAATGAAATGAAATATAAATGAAACAATTTTTTTATGAGTTTTCTCACTCTCAGTATTAAAACGCATTCTAAAATAAATCTAAAGACCATGCAAATTTGCGAGATAATATAAATAAATTAAGGACATGACATGTAAAATAATTAGCGTACTTTCCTTTAGAGCTAAGTGCTCTGAAACTTAAATCCGAAGCAACTATAAAAAGATAAAAAGATGAAAGATGCTTATTCCGCAAGTAGGCCGCACGGACGAATATGCTACAAGTACTAATAATCAAACCAAACCATAAACATGATTATGATATGCTCTGTGCCACTAATGTTATATATATTTATCACAGCGATCGTCAACCGTGGCGTCTTGCCCCAAGGCACCCCGCCTTGGCCGCGTCTTTCCCACGTGCACCGAATGCTTGTATTGCGTGCGACCTCTTCGACCAACCATACTCGTTCACACTACGACCACTCAATCATCCAACAAGCCACAGAAAACTAAACGCCATTATACTACAACTTCTTAACAGCCAGTATCTACAAAGTTCTCTCTCATGTTAAATTTAGCTGTGGCTTTATTTTATGATTCATTGGCTTTATTTGTAGCATCACATACGGACGCCATTGCTGCTGCAGTGGATCTACCGTTTGCTCCAGGCTAGAGATCTGGGTTCTCACCTTTAACTTCTTTTACGACCGTGGGATTTCGACCACAAGCATGTGGTTCAGAGATTTTATTAATGATAAGTGAAACTTTATTTTTTGTTTTGTCATGTCTATCTATTTTACCCCTTTATAACCCCATTTTATATTTTTATTTCTCACACATTTGCAAACATAGCAAACTACTTTTGTCATCTCTAAACGTAATTGTTCAAAATTAAATATTTCAAAAGACTGTTTCAATGTGTCATTTAGAAAGCCTAAAATTAAAGGTTTGGGATAATAGACTAATCCCCCAAAGAATGCAGCTTCTCTTATAAATAAAGGGTGAGACAACGGATTAAGTAGATATCCCTTACCTTTCCCTTCAGATTCCTGGCTATAAAATGGTAAATGCTCGTAATTTGAGCCTGTACCGTCGTAATAACGATACTAAACCACGGAGGTGATTACAAGCGTTTACCGAATTATTCAGTAATCGATCGGGCACGCAGTAATATGGATGGAGGATTGGAGGAGTATGTGGGGAATTCCTGCAGGAACGTACGACTTTTGGGCTTAAATATTGTATTTAGCTGAGTTATGTTAATGCAATATGGACTATGAAAATTCCAAAGGGGTATTAGGTGTAGGTATTGCTTAAATTATCAACGTTCAAGACGTTTAAATTAGATTTTTGTTTAAGTTATAAGTAGAGTAGCTTCAAGTATTTAAGGCGGGTATTCAATAGCAGAAATGCTTTATGAAATTAAAAGGTAGTGTGCAAATCGAATTTTACGACTATGATAAGTATAGTATATATGCGATTGCCACTTACTAAGTGGGACTGCATCATTTAATAACAACATTATTTGAGGATGCGTCAACTAAACTTTAACATAGTCTAGTCACTGTATGGGTTTCGCTAATTCGCCCTGAATCACTTCCCAGTAAGTATGTTTTTCCTGTTCACCAAATTCCGACTTGATTAAAAACCCTTCATAGAACGTAGCCAGGGTGCCACCCTCTCGATTAACTCGATTAGATCCAGCCTACCGCCAATTAGACCGAATTTCGGCCAACTCAAAGGGCCCGTGTTGTCCTAAAGATCATTGGTTGGTAATTAAAACAAATAGGGTCCAAAAGGGCCGCAGGCGCCACAGGGCGGGCCCCGGCGCGCGACCCGCCGTCGCCGAGGGCGCCCTACCCCCTCATTATAGACTTAATCTAATTATTGAATTCGTACAATGTAGTGTTTACATTTTTTTTCTAATCTACTCCACTATACTTAAGAATAAGCGCTAAATATCACGTTTAGACCCATATATCATACGCCGGGTCACTGTAGCGCCGCCGGCCGTTCTCACGCTGTACCTTGCGGCTTTTTTTAGGACAAGCGCCCTGGAGTTTAGCCTTTTGAGACATTAAGGCGGTCTCATCAGTGTTATTATAAGGCATCGTTTACAGTTTTGCCTCTTGATGATTGTCACGACCTTGCTTCATTATACAGCGGCTTGGATGCGATGAGCTTTTAAACAAACTACAAAATGATTATACATTGGCGAGCTCATCCGTTTATTTTTAATAGTAAAATATCGCACCCGAACCCGATTTAGTATCATGTCAGTTAAACATCAGTACGAGTAGACAGCAGCTAGTAGTAAATTGTGCTAGCTAGCACTATATGTACAGACAGGGTGAAAAAAACGAACGCCACATCGATGGCAATTGGCAACTAACTTAAATATTGGAAATAGCAAGTTCTAAGCAAAGGAGTTTTTCTTTTATTTTTAAAAATAAAAATTCTGCGTTGTTGGATTTTTGAAAAAAACTTCTTCCTTAACCGGGAATCGAACTAGTCGTACCTATATGACAAAATAATAAAGACGGGTTTTTCGGTCTTTATTTAATTGATCGTTTGGATCTGTATCATAAAACACGTTTTTTTTTTTTTTTTAAAGTAAGTCTCCTTTACGTAGAACTTGCTATTTCCAATATTTAAGGTAGTTGCCGTTCAAGTGGCGTTCGTTTTCCCATGCTGCGGGGTTATTATGACATAGCTATGCAGTTCAGTTTACGCTCAGAGAAAAGGACGGAGCTATCTAACTGCTATAGCTCTGTCCTATACGCTCACCGTAAAATGAACTGCATAGTAACCCCCCTGTATACTGTAATTTAAAATGCGTGCTGAGCCTACATTACATACGAGTATGAAGCCGCCTTTATTTTACTTTTAACCAGCCAGCATTAAATTTTAAATTACGAACAACTTATTATTGACAACTCATTTAAATAGCTCAAAATGCGCGATAGCTCCAGTCGCCCCCGGCGTCAGCTATCTCCGGCGCTGTTCGGCATTCTTCGCCTCTCGTCGGCAGAGATCGTGCGATGCCCATCCATCATACCCGGTAACGACCTTTATGCAAAATATTTGAGTTGTTATGACATGTAGTTACTACTAAGATTTCTATTAAATAAATGTTGCAACTTCAGTGTCGGAGCATTTAGGTAATATTGAAATATATATACTCATATTGTTATACATTAAGTTAGTAGAAGCCGGTAAGATCTACAGAAAAAAATAGCAAAATTAACATAATCACCCTTTGAAACTATATATGAAACCTATTATACTTAATTGGGACGTAAAAGTAATAATTATTTTTATAATAAGTAGCTTAAAACGTTACCTGATGATTAAGTATGTAAATAATTAGGAAAATAAATTTGGAGTTCAACTCAGCAGAGCCTGCACAGAAGAAACTTCTTCATAATTCAGGTAAGATAACAGATAATACTAAGCACTTGATTTGACCCAAACTGACTGACACACCTGCGCAAAAAAACATAACTTGAATGAATGACTCACTAACGCTTTCAAAATTCGCACCGCATTCCTGAAAAACTTTTTAAAATGGGACCATAAATTTTTCAAATGAAGAATGAAGACGCGCGCGCTCAGCTCATTAACGGTCATTTGGTGAGATATTTACCGAGCAATTACGTTAGGGCAGCGGTTCTTAAAGTCGATTGAAGCACTTCGCCATACATGAAATAGTGTAAAATGTCTTGATAATCTTTTTAGTTTATAAATAATATACGTTAGGTACGCAATTGATATCGTCAGGCTTTCCGTGCGCTTGTAACACTTACATACATATTTACAATTTTTATTTTCTTCAGTGAAAAAATCAATGAAACTCCTCGTCCACCTAGAATATATATTAAAGTAACATAAATTATGGAGATAGATGCTAAGTGAAGTCTAAGTAGGTAACTAAATTGATTTATATTGTATAATAAGTTGCTAGCGAGTTTAATCTTTCTCATGACATTCATAAAACAATGTAGGTATAGCTTTTAAGATTAGCTTTTAGATGTAGACGATCGTTTTACAACGATAATTCTTTTAAATGTTAGTGATCGTTTAAATTTATTAACATTATATACTCGTATTACTCGTACTTACTTATCACCTTTATCACAAACGAGCGATTAGGTCCTCTTCGATCCCCGTCTATCCCGACCAGAAGTTTGAGAGCCGCTGCGTTATGGTATCGCTTATTTATTAGTGGCCAGTAAGTTGATTCATGGTCCTGCCTCGTTGTTAGTGTCAAACTGACAGTATATTTCAGGGGGCACCTATCTGTACCTCAGAGTTAAAGTGATTCAAGTCCATTTTATGATACATACGGCTGTCGGACCAATTGTTATTAGTTATTACGTTCTGGAATTGTACAAACTTTCGTATGGACTTAGCGTACTTTGGGTGTAAAATATAGATATTATGTGAAGGTTATTAGTATTTTTAATAAGTGCTAGGACGAGGTGTCGATATTTATGGTTATTAGCTTTAGTTGTTGGTGATATATTATGTTATGTTATGAACTGTTTGTTATTTTCCAACAGAACATTTTTTTTATGACTTTTCTTTTTATTTGTGTCTTTAATATTGGTATTGTTTTTTTCTTAAAAGCTTCTATCTCGATCGCATTGTTGATCCATGTGGGATACACAATAATATTTTTTATAATGTAGTTATGGCTATTTTACTTTTTCCAGTAGGTAAATCTCAAACACACAAATGAGAATTTTTGGCTTTTAGTATTTTTACGTTTTGAATTATAAAAATATCTCCCTGGAAAGGGAAACAATAAAACTTTAAAAAAAAAAACTTAAAATCCGGCGTTATTTTTTTACATTATTATATTCTATACACCGTTGTAAAAAATGCATCCGTCATGTTCAATGTTCACGTGCGTAATAGAAGTTAGAACATCAGGAAAGGGCAATTCCACCGAAGACGATGTTCGACATAAAATTATTTTTTACTTTTTTGGTGATAATACGAAAAACAATAGGGAAAATTGATGACTCTTTTCCCAGGTTCAATAAAAGGTGATCCATGTAACAACAGTTGAGAAAAATCATTCTTTGAATAGCTATACAAATAACTGGATATACTCGTAAGCCAACAAAGATTTGTTCCTACCTCTTTCTAGCAAAACAGACTTTAACATGGAGATGAGCATTTCTAAAAAAGTTTGTACATTTCATTTACGACTTCGATTTGCAAAAAAAATTGCAGGTTGGTAGGGTGAATGAAGCTGAGCCTAAATACTATATACTATATATACTAACTTTCTTTGGTTCATGCTAACAAAAAAGGAAAGTTTCATACAAATGTATGAGGACATTTTGGGAGACTATGTTATTTAGGCTCAGCTTCATTCACTCTACCAACCTGCAATTTTTTTTGCAAATTGAAGTCGTTAATGAAATGTACAAACTTTTTTAGAAATGCTCAGATTATAAATGACCGACCGTTACATGACGTCACAGCGCATATCGGATCTCTCTGTGTACTTAATCGCTCTCTCATTAGCAGATGAAATGCTACATCATACGTATTTCTTGACTGATTTTAATTTTACTTAATTTCACTTTTGGTAAACGGTATTTTCATATTGTGTTGACAAATGCGATTTCAAAATTCCTGGCATATTCCCTATTAAATGAAAAAAAAACTATTTTCTTAAACCGAAGGCTCTTTGGAGCGCGATTATAAATGATAGAATTCAAAAGTTCGAATCAGCTGGTGCATCCAGATTCCTGAAACTCTTGTGTTCTTGGAGTTCTGCTCTCTTTTATTGCTGAGGTTGTGGCCAAAATGCTGGGTAGATCTTATATTATTGCTGTAAATTCACAATGGAGCCAATACAAATCAGGGTTTTCTAATTTTCAATAGGTATCTGGAAGTAAACATTTTATACACGCACATCAAATTTCATAGTTTAATAAATTTATAGAACACAATCCGAATTAGCCCCCATGAGAACTTGAATTTTTACCCGACTTCCGATGTGTTTGACCTGTATGTATGTATGTATGGTTCTTTGTTCCCTTTTAAACACTGAACGGATGGCTCGATTTCGACAAGTGAGGTGTCAATTTTTCTAACTAACACTACATTGACGATATTATCCAAACAACAGTTGAGTTTTTTAAGCTTGCATTTTGTTAGACTTGTTACATTAAAGTGCAAAGCAAGACAGCCCGTTAATTTATTTAAAGTACAAGGAAATAAAACTTCTAAGAATTTAAATACAGCCAGTGTAAATCACACGATCATTCACAAACCAACCGGTGGCCAAGGCTGTAAGCTCACAAGACAAATGTTCCGAACACCGTACAAAGATACAATCTAGGCCTCTACTAAACCTAAGAAAATCATCTAGCTTAGTTTAATCTCTACTTCTGAACGGCGACTTCGACTCCACTGGTCATAGTAAAATGGTTAGTCTAATATGTAATATAGTCTAATACAGAAGATGTTGCATAGAATAATACTATGGCAAATTCTTCCTCTACAAATCTCAATCAGTGTAAGTTTGCGTTGTTTGATTGTAGTGGTAAAGCCAACACCCTAATGCTTCAGAACAAAAATGGCGCACACACGTAACTGTAGGTATGTGTGTAAGGTTGAATTTCATAAGAAATTGTTTTAATTCTGTACACGCTTACACACACATTGCACACCCAAAGCTGGAACGATTCAGTTCGTGAAGAAAAATCGTTGCATACCTATGTTTCCTACAAAGGCTAAGGAACATAGATCTAGATCGTGGCTAGATAGGTCGGCTCCCGTCACAGCGGCTGGGCGCAGTAACGAGGGGAAGTTAGCTACATTTCACGGCAAGGTACGCCCACTGGTGATCTGATAGCGGCGTATCTAGTGTACGTATTTAAATACAATAGGTTAGGAAATGTTGGCGAATAGGAACAACTTGGTCTATTTACTGGCTCAAGAAAAACAGCTGAAATAAAATCTTGTAATGTATAGAAAATACGACGAAAAAGTCAGACGAGAAGAAAGCACTTAATAGATTTTGTTCGTTTGTACGTTTCATGTTCTAAACACAGTTATCAGGGAAACCTAAGAAGAGATGGATGAAAGAGCTAAGAAGGAATGTGTGAAGAACGGTATGAAAAAGGAGGGAGTGATTACTGAGATGACGGTTGATTGCAGAAGAAGCACGTCTTTTTCTTACAAATATCTCTGTTCGGAATAATTGGGGGAGTTAAAAATAAGCCAATTTCTTAAAGCTTTCACAAACAAAAATGTTGGTAGTCAAATCTGAAGTAATCAGAGGATCTTAGTTTTTTACTCCAAATAATAACATGATGGGATGGCAGATGGACGAAGTAGGTTACTGACTGGTGGCAAAGGAATTCTAAAAAATCCGTGGGTAGCCCATCAGAATCTGTCCGATGGGTGGACGATATCCGTAAAATGACGTAGACAATGGATGCAAGTAGCGCAGGACCACTGAGAGTGGCGTGATAAGGAAAATGCCTATTCCTAAGAATGGATGGATTGGATATAGTATCATAAAACGGCAATCTCAGCTTGAACTAAAATAACTTTAATTACTCTTCGACTATCTCATCTCTGTGGTATACAATTGGTTCATTTTTGGACGGATACTAACAAACAAACATTACCTGTTAGCATAACATTAGCTAAGATTTTTACAAATCCCGCTAGGCTTAATGTTACTAAATCTAATCGCTTGAGAACCTTTCGACACGGGAATCGAACCCGGGTCACGTCGACCGACAAATTACAAGCCGGCGACCGTACGTGCGCGTACGCATTGACAGCAATTTGGACTCATGTGACTTCGAAGAACGACTTGGTCTCAAGCGTTTCATTTTGTAATAGGTCATTAGAAATGTCAAGAGCCCATCACGATAAAAAAAAATCGGTTGTTTTCAATTGATCGTAAATTGCTTTACCGATTATACGCTTCGCAGAATTTTAGTTGTGCACTTTAGCTCCATAACGGCGACGTAGGGGAGTCGGATTTGCTATGATTAAAAAGATATCTAGGCTAACCTATGTGTGCGTGATAGATAACCCGCTGTAATGAAAATTCTAAAAGGTAAGATTAAGTTAAGATTTCAATGTTAACATCGCATTAGAAACGTATATCGTTGAAAACTTTTTACACAATTCAGCAGTTTTAATCAATTATGCCATCGGTTGACGAATTAATAATTAGTTCTACCTATGTGTAAAATGCACTCAAAAGTATCTAAACCTTACATATTTACTTAAAAATATGTAAATCTAGGTAAAGCTAAATTTTTTTGTATTTTTTTTGTACCACAGGCTTAAAATAATAATAATATGGCCTACTGAAAAACACTATTAAATAGTATACTATACAGGGTGTAAGGGACGGCTCACCGAAAACTGAAACCATAGTTTCAGACCATTGTACTGAACCTAAATCCAGTGGAAATTTTCCCGGAAAAACGAACATTTTCTTTTTTTTTACGTGAAAATGCCGTTTTCACCGTTTTTTTTTACATAATGAGCTTCAGTATGTCATAATATGTTGTCCTAGATCGGTTTATATGCAAAAACATGGAAAAAAAAACGAGAAAATTTTCGTTTTCCCGGGAAAATTTCTACTGGATTTCAGTGCAGTACAATGGTCTGAGTCTATGGTTTCAGTTTTCGGTGAGCCGTCCCTTACACCCTGTATATAACACGGGATTATGCTGAGAGGAGTCTTTTGACTTGATCAATATTTATTAATATTTTCCGTCCTACCTTTTATTATGTTTGGTATACAATATCTATTGCCAAAAATATCGTGTCAAATTTATGTTTGTATTTTTGTTTTCAAATAAATAAGATAGTTCTAAAAACTTTACTGCATAATTATCCCAAATCCATCCGTATTGAACGGAAGGAACACCCGGCTAGGAAAATGCATATCAGCCTTACATAACCTCGATCTGATAAGGTGGGCGTAGACTCCTAATACTTCTGCAGTGGTATTACCTACTGTAGTGCTTAATTCGTAAAGTTAAGCGTTGCATTTTAATCCTCTATTTGAAAGTAGGGGTGCTATGTGTTTGAAGCCTATGTCAGTCTCCGAGTGCTTCGTTTATTATCGCTTTGAATCCGAACAGCTGATTTCAATCACATGTTTGTCATGTGAAGCTTGTATTTCTTTTTTTTGTAGTTTTTGCCAAGTTTTATGAAAATCAAATGGTCTAATCCATAGATATCAGCTCTAAAATGAGCTCTTGTACTGTAAATTAAATGAGTAAAAATTCATTAAATATTAAGCGATAATCTGACAAAAAATAACCTAGTCCCAAACTATAAGCTCTAGGCTCCTATCCTATGACGTCGTTCGTCTTTGCTTGGCTGATTTCTAGAATTTATGTATGTATATATTATATAGATATATAATAATATGTATTTAGTGTGTATTTATTATGTAGTTTATATATGTGTAAGTAGATTTTACAATAACAGAAGTGTTTCTTGTAGTTTAGTTTGAGTTCTGAAGAATTTAGTTTACACCGCCTGCCATTTATTTTTGTCTTTTATTATTTCTCTGTCCAAGGTTGTCTGGAAGAGATCGCTATTTAGCGGCAAGACCGCCTGTTGTATACCTGTAGTTAAAATGTACTGTTCCGTGTTTTGTTTTTTTAGTGTTCAATAAAGAGTATTTGTATTGTATTGTATTGTATGGGTACAAGACATCGATATAAGCTTATCTAATAGAGAGATAAATACATAGAAACATTCAAGACTCAGAAGAAATACTAATCAAACATATATCTGCCCTTACCGGGAAAGACAGCAACTGTACCAATCAGCAGTACCTATTCTGAATAAAATGAAGGCTATACGTATGGATAGCAAAGACATTAATGGGCACGCCGCCATAGTGAGTAACCTTTACCTGATTAGAATTAAGGGAGTGGTTTTCAATGCAAATATTTCGTAAATCGAAAGTAAATCATTAGTGGCAACTAAGAGATATGACTGTACTAATAATTTAATAAGTAAAAAATAGAACCTGCCTGGTGATCACTTTGACGCACCGTTATAATTAAGG
The DNA here is from genome assembly GCA_927399475.2 of Acleris emargana. Lineage (NCBI taxonomy): Eukaryota > Metazoa > Arthropoda > Insecta > Lepidoptera > Tortricidae > Acleris > Acleris emargana. Next base: position 9,944,650 of record OV656851.1, read on the forward strand.
CCATGACACTTAAGCGTTTTGAACGTATCATGTGAGGGTGCCGAGATACAGTTCAACAGCCGATTATATATAATTATGTTTTTATGATTGAATAAAATACCTATGATTGAAAAGATGCTGGAGTTTCTTGCGGTGCTTCTTCTCCGCAATGATGGTCTTGTCCGAAGCGCTGGTAGATTCACTGTACATTACCGACGTGTAAAACAGCCAGCATGTGGCCAATTTACTGGATAAATATTTTAAATTTTGAATTTGAATTTTGAATTTTGTTTTTTTTTATTTGAAAATTTTTAATTTTATTATTATTGACCTTCAAACATAGTTAAGTAAAACAAATTATTTACTACCTGGGACGTGATAGGATCAGTTGACCAACGTATGTTAATAGAAATGTTAAAATAAACTGATAATACAATACTTATTGCAGATGAATACAATACTTATTGCAGTAGAGAACAAGAGTAAATTACAAGGCTACTGAAAAACTAGAAACGCTTGATACGATTTTGCTGGGTATTTCGAAAAATACTAACCTATTAGGCTATGTTATGAACTGTCAAAACTTTGCAAATTCCAAACAGTAAAAAGGACCGATAGCTCGGTCCCTCACTGACCGGAATTTGGCAGGTTTTAACAGCTTAATACGCCCCCAGGTAACAATTAGCAAAATAAAAATTAGCAACACGATTAAATAATAAAACTCAAACAAACAAGCAACCGAGCGCGGCTGTCGTTAGTAAACTAATTTCACACATAAATCGCAATTTGTTACCAAAGAAAATTAAATTAAAGCCTGTTACTTGAAAAAGGGTCTGATCGCGTGTTTCCAGTCACTTAATAATGATTTTATTTGGCCTTAAGGATGCTTATGTTAGCTCGAGTCCGGTGGCTATACAAACAAATCGAAGAAAGTGTACCTTATCATTTTTATCTTAAAGGTTTAGTGATTTTGAACTCGTAACTCCATACAAAAAGTGGAATGTTTTCAGCGATCCAAGTGTGTACGTACAGTAAGGGAAACTGAAAGACAAGTTGTCTTCCAGTTTCCTTAACTGTACAATATGACCGGTTATTCATTTATTTATTTATGATTTATTGGAGATCCAACAGCTTACAAAACAAGATAGAAATTAAATTACGTAACAAAAACTCCTCGCTACACCGAGAGAACAAGAGAACATCCACATGTATACGCAAGAATAAAAAATGGTAGAGAACAAAGAGTAAATAATAAAACTTATAGCCTAAGTTAAGATATTTTTTCATATTTTAATTTCACCATAATTCTATTTATCGTCAAGATAACGGTTGAATGGAGTTTAATGTAATTTGCGACATAGATCGTCCATCTCTGGATTAAATATAGATATACTGCGAACAAATAAGTACTGCATCTTTAGTTACATGTGTGGACGAGCGGAAAAGTGTTAGAAATGCCTATTCAAGGCCAGGATAGGTAGGACTTGTATGTCCTTTACGATACGTTATGTTATGGTCTTAATGGTCTATATACGCTTAAAGGGTTGACGTCAGTAACAATAAGACCATTCTCTCATAACAATTTGTATGGACACCGTGTTAAACACAAGGATATCTCAATAGGACCCAATAAATTGATTGCTACCTATAATAAAGGTCATTAGTCACTCGCCGACGCTTAAATCACGCTGCACTTAGATCGGTGCGTGTGTGTGCTACCCGTGTTGGCACGCGAGCCGTTTTTAAAGTATTTGTAATGTTTGGCCGCGGGCTGTTTTAGTATGCCACGGAGTTTTGTTTTTGTTTGAAAATTAACTGTGTGAAAACAATCTCAAAATATTTTTTTATATTTTTTTACGCTAGCATTCTTGTTATCTAGCTTCAACATGATTGTGAGCTTGTACGTATTAATTAGAAAGCGAATAGTGTGCATATCTCAAAACGACAGAAAATAATCTCACTGCATACAACTCGGAGTTTTTTTAATTAAACTGGTATCTAAAGGCACCACAACAATAAATTGACGCGGGTGGTATAACATGTTAATTATATCAAATACGTTTGCTATCTACAGTGTGTCTCTGACCTTGGAGCTTTAAATTCAACGATCGATTCTACTCGCTAAACTGAACTACTTTTGTTCTGCAACATGAAAAAATAACTTAAATTTAGATAACTAATTGATGTTAAAGTCTAATTGTAAAATCAGTGTATTACATACTGGCCATGTAATCACTATCTCATGGTACGGGGGCGACATTACCTTGGTACGAGGGCTACAGGAAAATGGAGAATTGGATCGCGTACATTGAAAATTAGATTTAACTTGTATGATAAAAAATAAATTTAAACTGAACATATTTTTAACAACTTACAGAACAAAAGAAGTTTAGTTTCAGGAGTAGAAATGATCTATGCAATTAAAGCCCCAAGGTCAGAGGCACTCTGTATAATGTACGCACTAGGACACGTGAGCGAACTCAAGGCCAGCTATACCTTCTAGTAAAGCCAACAGACAAGATACATTCGGATCTAAACGTCAACGTAAAAAAATGTGGCATTAGATTTTAATACGCGAATAGAACAATGACCAAGAATTGAAGACCATGTGTGCAAACGTCCAATAAAATGACGCAGCAATTAAATTCAATTTCAAGCACTTAAGAAAGGGGTCATTATTATTTATATGTAACTTACGTGGGTACATTTGAAAAAGAGACACTACATTATTACTAGACCCCGTTATCAATTGCTCAGTTTGGGGGCAAACGTCACAATAGGGTAGTCTGGGGACTAAATGGAACGGTGTTCATTAACACTATATAGATTAAACTATAATAAAAAATTACTTACAAGTCAATTGTCAATTGATTAATTTATCAATGATTAAACCCCGTCATCTAACGCTCAGTTTGGGGGCAAGTGATGGGGCAGTTTTGATAATCTGAATCGATAAAAAATGAAGTTGATTTACTCACTCAATAACATATCAAAAGATCTGATTCATTCTTAACAGAGCTCTGCTCTAATGATTTTTTTAAATTATTATGAAATTAAAGATTTTGTATATTTTTTTTTTATTGTATGTTTCATAATAAATTATCAATATTTTTTCTAAATTATATGAAGTCAAACTTCGTCGCCTGCTTGTAAAAATCCATTTTAAAAATGAAAATGATTTTTCGAGCTCTACAGATGTAACTGGCAAAAACTGTGGTTTTTTGTAATGCTCTATGCAGCTTTTATTTACAATACTGTTATCAATTTGAACTTCCTTATTTTCTAACAACTGATTAATATTTATTACAAATTTAAAGCCTGGGTTTTTGTTTAATATTCATCAATATCAAGTAAAAGATTGGCCATGCTTTCTCACTGTACGTACATATTATATAGGTATCTACTATAAATGATTAACAAAAGAAATAAGATATGTCAAAGAAACCCATAGATTAAAAAATATTAGAACATATGAAAAAGGTTTTATTATTTTAAAGAAAAAATACTACCACAAATTTATATTTTTTTTTACTGCTCGTTATTATTAACAAAACGGGTTTATCGTGTACTGCTCATACCTAATAGGCACCTACCTAGTAAGTAGTCTCTGTACTATTCAATAATTGTCGCCCTCGTATCTGATCAAATAGATGCAATGAATGAGTTATCTCAAGAGCATTCACAAAAGAAGAATTTTATTTTGACAAATAACTCTTTATAATAATAAATATGAATCGATCGACTAATCATGTGAAGCAACATCACTATTTACCCCAAACTGAGCGTTAGATAACGGGGTGTACCAATTTAAAAAAAAACCGTTGAACACCAATACACTAGGTTGTAGTGTTAATGAACACCGTTCCATTTAGTCCCCAGACCACCCTATTGTGACGTTTGCCCCCAAACTGAGCAATTGATAACGGGGTCTAATTATTACATTAGCAGTATTCTTAGCCGCGAAAATTAACAAATGAAATGTCCAAAAACAAAACCATCGCGTTTTATTACCAAGGATTACCCCACACAGCCTCGTTACATATCCCCTCACTTTTTGCATTCCTCCGATTTCAATATACAATCAAATCGAACTATTTGATCAATTGGGTTAATATCAACCGTTCGGTAAGCACGTAGCTACCTATTATCCCGTTTCTCACAGAGCATGAGAACTTCAATCAAAACGATAACTGATTACTGGTCAATCACTAAACCATTCCACTGGATTTCTGTCATTAGTTATAAGATAATTTATGTTATTGTGGTCTATACTGTGTGAACATTTGGGTTCTTTGCAAAACCGATTGAGCATATTTGAATTTTCAAGGTTTGGTTTAGTATTATCAGATGACTTTATCAATTTCATTAACTAGGAATAACTACCTATCCGTGGTCAACCAAATGGATGTCGGCCACTTTGGAACTATGGCAAAGTGACGCAAAAAACTATCGAAAAAATATATATAAATATATTTTTAATTAAAAATAAATATATATGTGGGAATTAATTAATTACGTTACCTTGACATAATTAATTCCAATAGTAGCAAAATGATAACTTTGGCTTTCTCGTTACATTGTTATACCAAATTAATAATATTAATATTGTTATTTTTGTATTATTATGTTATTAGACATGCAATGCAATTTATATTGTAACATTACATTGATGAATAAACATTGATAAAAAAAGATTTTTTTGTGCACTGATGTTAAATATTTTCTTTTAGGCCAAAATCGTAGAAATAGAACAACTTTTATCTATGTGCTAAATTATCTGCGCATCCGTATAGCTATGAAAAATATTTGCGTCACAAACATCACACATAAATTTAAAACACCCGAATATTTTTACATCATCTCACACTTTCGCTTATTAGTAAAATTTAAAAGCTTAAAACATATTGCAAATGGATGGTTCGGATGTCAGGTAATAATTAAGATAATTCATCAATATATTTCATGTGATAATTATGTGTGTGATTCTTAATGTTGCATTTTCACATGATTACACAAAAAAACACCGTAATCGGTAATCGTAACAATCTAAATCAACCAATTGTAAGAAATATTGCCTTGATTAACTGGTTCCATATAGCATTTAAAGATTTTGATTCCAGAAAATCTATGTAGATCACAAGATGGTGAATCTTCAATTATACGTGTACTAGTTAATGAAAAGGTCCCTTTTGATAATCTTAACGTTCTATCAAATCAAATGCTCGCCAAGAATTTAACCTTCAAAATTGCAAACCCGTCTAATTGTCGTGGGAAAGCATTCGGCTAATAACTCGAGTAAGAAAGGACGAGTGGATGTAGCCCGACATATTTTGGCCTCACAATGTCGATTATTGTTGGGCGCACGTTGCGTTCTTGGTATTCATATAGAGCTGATACAACAATAAATAATTCAAAGACCTCGTTCTTCATACCAGTATTTATATTTAAATTAATATACCTATTAACCATCTACATAAATGAATCACCTGATTAGCTTGGTTACAGAACCATTTAGTAAAATTACCAAGAACATTCTTCTAAACATTTGAGAGCATTGAGAATGTTCTCTTGTTGTACAAAAATAAGGATTTTAAGGGAAGTTTCCTATTTAGATAAACCTCGATAAACTGTTTTTTTCAAGTTACGAAGACATAAGTGTCACATTATTCTATCATTCATAACTGAATCGTCACTGATTTTATGGCTAATATAGGTCACATCTGTGATACACCTACATATAGTACCTATCGAAAAATGGATATCATGTTATTTGATTTTTATAATTTCGATTACTCAATACTCAATATTCAATTATTTATTTATTCATTACATTAACCAACTAAATACGTACATTAATTACTTACATTTTAAATAATACATAGGTACCTTTTACAGAATACCACAGTACACATCTAAATTATAGGTTAGCACAGCATTCGCAATTTTAATCGCAAGCTACAAAATGCTACCCTGATGCTGATCACATGAGAGAGGGACGAAATAAAACAATTATTATTATTATTATGTGTCCCGCTCCTGGCCAAAGGCCTAGGTGTATTACAAATGTGACCTATATTCGCTATAAAATTAGTTCAATGACGATTCAGTTATGAATGATCGAATAATGTGACACTTATATCATCGTAGTTTGAATTCAAAATTCAAAATCTTTATTCAACAAAAACACGTAAAGTATGATCTAAGGGATGGAGCCTCCCTGTAAGCAAAATAAATGAAACAATGAAACAATGCTGACAATTATTCACTTCCATTATATGTACACAATACAGGTTTTAGGTAACTTATAACAACTATAAAAATATGGTATCTTAAATTGTAATTTTATATTGTTTACTAAGATATGAATTACTAAGTAATCAAGTTACAGAGTTATCAACAAGTTTCTAGAGTTGTTGGTAATTCTGTAGCTCTGCCTACCCCACTATGGGAATGAAGGCGTGAAAGTATGTATGTATGTATGTAAGTAATCAAGTTCAAAGTCATTGTTTATTGCAATTTCTATATCTATTGCGCACCTACCTTATTAACGTTTAGTTTTTATATATAATTTCTAATTGACTAAAGTCTAACTAAATCTATGTTTGCGGATTATGATCTTTTTACATCAAATTGTATGTACCTTATTAAACTTATTAAACAGGAGTGTGTAATGCTCATTATCACTATGGTGGATAGGTTTACGGACCATTCATATTTTAATGATTTTGTTGTATTCATTATAATTATAGAGCTGTTTTGTATGACATGAAGGCAAACGAGCACACAGATCAGCGACATCACAGGCAGACCGCACTCGAAAATATTAATGATCACCGAAAAAAATTAAATACAATGTACTGTCACTTTACTCCGAATAATAAAAAACAAACGAAAAATTCAAGGGATTTCCTTAAAAAATCAATTATATTTGGTTCATTAAATTTTTAGCTCATCGTCTACATAAAGTGATTTGGCTTTTATCATTTTCATAATAGCTCGAATAAGGTTAGGAATTACAAGACAAAAACACACGTAAATAACAGCAGACATTGTTTTGGATAACAGACGTAGTAAGTACTCGCGTTTCAAAAAATAACGAAGATTTACAGTACAATATAAATATTACAATTTTCTGAATATACTATTTATTTGACAAGGGACATATTTTCATTAAAGTTAGAGATTTCTTAGATTTGATTTTTCATTTATTTTAGATTTCAAGTTTTAGTTAAGCTTAGTTTTAGTTTTCAGTTATTGTTTTACACAATGTGAAAGGAATCTCTTCCTCGAATGAAAATTACACAAAAAGAATTTGAGAAAAATAATCACAAAACGTTTTTAGAACAAATCGTAAAAAAGTAGATTTATATTCGAAAGTTAAATAAAAATCTACACGAAGTATCCACTCTATGTTACACCCGCTAATAAAATAAGTGTACACTTTTTGTGTCCGGCCGGCGCACGCGTCGTGGGTGGATTTTTTCACGTTTCTCGGCGATTAGAATGGTAAACTCCCATCGCAATGTGTTCAGCTTTTTATTCTTCATACAAAAAGTATGTGGAGATATAAATAGATTGCGTTTTAGCGTCCTGATAATAATATTAGTGTGAAGCTGGTTAGGTCCATGTAAAATTGAAGTTTTAACTACAATGAAAACTTGTCGTTTGCTTGAGTTCGTTTGGCTCCTTTTAACTCAACTATCATAAGTTATTAGGTATAATGTAGCTCATGGCATCTCCAACGCTTTAACTCTACGCTCCAATTTATACTTGCATGAATAGACTCCTCCTAGGCGCAAATCTGATTTTATGGTGATACCCTATCAGTGTAATAAGGGCCATAGTCGTCACGCGGATCCTATGAGATACACAATACATAGGTACATATTTCAACCGTAAACTAAGTGGCAAATTTTAAATTTCAATTCTACACAGGTTTAAACTAGTTCAAACCGCATTTACGGTTTTAACGTGAAATAATATTTACATAGCCTTCCCGCTGTCTATCACTCATATATAAACAAAAGCAAATAGTTCAAAATAAGAATATAAATAATCAGTTCAAATTCCGTTTTGCTTTTAAACATCAACATGATGTTTGCGCCAGCGTCTAACACGACCCGTACCCCTACCACGAGTTACAATTACCGTACTCACTAGCGAGTCGAATGCTCTGTCCCTCACACTCTATAAGAACATTGCGAGGTCTGCGAGCGACAGAGCATTCGATTCGCTGGCGAGTACTTAAATTGTAACTCATGGTAAGGGTACCGTTACCAACATCAATCCGCTGCATGTTCAAAATGTGCAAACATGTTCAGACCTCCCATTGAACACTTGTTACATATATTCTCGTGCTTGAGCATTATCTTAGAATTAAGGGGAAACATCCTTTAGATTTATAGGATGAAGGGAAAGGCATCAATCACCTGTTGAAGTTCTAAGTACAACTGCAATTTAGTATCTGCACATGTAGTGTGTTGAGATACGCAATGTAAAATAAATTACATCCTACTGATATAGGTGTAGGCAATTTAATAAATAGACGACTGCAATTGTTGCAAAAACGCAACAACAAATTGCACTGAATGATTGGAAAAACAATGTTTTTATTGTTTTAGATTTAAAACAAGAGATTTATTTTAACAGAATATATTTTTTGTATGTTTAACTGCATTTTAAAGTGGTAGAAGATCCAATCTACTAACAACTTATTCCAACTGTAAACACAGTACCGCTTATACATAAACGTACAATAAATCTATTTTAGTTGGAGTGTACTTTGCCCCTTTCTGTCAAATTGAATTATAATAATGACTGAAAAAGTCAGAGCATACCTCATGCACTTTAGCTATTGCGCGTTTATGAATAGAAGAATCTCCGTTACTAGAACACTGTACTCTGCTCTACTAATAAATTGTTTTTTTTCTAATAAATATTCTTCGTCTCTGCCATTCTCTATTCAATTATTTTTCCGTCTCAAATTGTATTTATGTAAACACATAAGTACACACATTTTTTAAAGCCGTCCCTTAACCGCGGCGACCCAGTGCCCTTGCGCAGACGCTGGCTGATTGGAATTTATCGCCCTCCTGCCCTGTAACTTTGTGCGGCGTGCGCGCACGTACTTTTTGTGCTTTTTACAGACGGACGGAATTTTTATTGTTATTATTTGCTGTAACTATGAGGATGTGAATAGTTTCAATTATTTGGTTCATTGTGAATTACGTCACATTATCGGAATTGAAGCGGTTATTTTAAATATCACATTAATATTATATATCAAAGTATGTGGGTATGTTTGTTAGTCCTTCAGGCTAAAACGGTTGGAAGGATTAAGATAAAATTTGAAATACATACATACATACATACCTTCACGCCTGTAATCCCAGAGTGGGGTAAGCAGAGCTACATAAATTTTACCTACAACTTTTAAACTTTTAAAACTTGTTGATAATTCTGTAATCACATTTTGCACAAATAGGCTAAGATGTTTATCAGTGTATTAGTGACAGGTTGCAAGCCCATCGCCTAACAGTACTACGAGCCTTTATTCCCTTAGTCGTCTCTTACGAAATCCACGGGATGACATGGAGTGGCACTATTCTAACGCGGCAACCACGTGGGATAAATTTGAAATAAAGATAGATTATAGGTACCATGAATTAACACATATTTATTTCGAAATAAAAACATTGACACGTGTGACAGTTAACACGGACGATGTCTACAGCACGGACGGACGGACGGCAGGTAGTTCGAAATATATCTTTGATTAAATTACTTTAATTAACTGACTCGTCTCCATATCCAAGGCTCGTACGTGCAAAGGGTAATCCTGAAATTTGTATAGTGGTCACAAATGTTTGTAGTCTTGTAATGGATGTTTATAGATAAAATTATTTTTAAATATTTGTTTTGAGTTGATCGTAGTGTTTATAATATTATTTTTGTAAAATCGTTGACAGCTCAGGTTAACTATGTAGATGATTTATGACAATTCTTTTATAAATATTATACGTACCTATATAATTAAAATCTTGCAATCAAAATCAATCTATGTCTATAACAGACGATAGTTCACAAACTTACATAAAAGCTAATCGGAACGCTCAATTCCAAGTTTCTGTTTTCTGTCCCATTCACTTGCGGAGTTTCATGACATGCCTCAGGGCACGCTTCGTTTCCCACGACACTACCTCCGAATAAAACTTACCATAACCCCAGTTTATTCCCACTCCAAAATACACCTTGAAGTAACTAAAGAAAAGCAAACTTTAAATGCAAGTGCAAGAACTTTACAACGTTTTGAAACAAGATAAAAGGCCTTGGGTAACACTCTCCGAAGACACAAATCGTCTTAAGAATTTTTAAAAGAAACGAAGCAAAACTATCTTTATAGCGTCGCAATAAAGGCGCTTTAGATAAACTAATGAAGAGATTAGAACAATTCGTTCGTACATGGATCTTAAAGGCAATTCTCTTAGCTCTTTTTGATATAGCACGCGTCTTAAATAAACCGGTGTTCATATGAAAGCAATTATTTAGCAATTTTGGTGTATTTTTGTTATTGTTTATTACCATGTGTTTTAAGGACATGGTTTACCTTTAAGCATTTTCAAAAGTGGTTGATTGCATTACATTTTGAATCTATTGTTTGCTTGATAGTTATTGACAACAAATAAAAATACATATTATGTTTACGTTCCATGTCTATCTTTCTACTTTTATCAATATATATAAGTAAATTGCTAAATCTTGTTACATATTTATTGTATATTTCATCCGCATGGTAGAGCTTTGTACTTTGTACTACTCGTATAATATTCCAATACTTTTCAAACTCTAGCACAGACAAATTTCAGTTGACATGCAGTCAGTGTAAATACACCCTTAGAACTTGGAGGCGACAATGTCTATTTTAGTTTTCTTTTGACTGAAAATAAACCTTGTTGTCACTGTGGTCAGTGAAATATATTTTAAAAATATAGTTTAGGCTTTGCTGTATTTCATTAAATTTGAAAACAAGTAATTTAGACAATTATATCGACAACGAAGTAGTCACAAAATCGCTTCTAGCTTGCTAAATTCGAATAAATTACTTGTCTTGTCTTTACATGAATTATGTATTAGGCTTCGATTGTAGCGGTTATTTGTAGTAGCACAGTATTCAATATTCAATGACACATTGAGAGATCGTACTTATTCACAAAAAAAACTAGGGTACAGTCAACCAATTTGATTTCTAGGACTACATATCGCACCGTCATTCAGAACAATAGTGACCTATTTCAAAATGTAGGCTTTCAAACTTCAAGTTATATTTTTTTTACTTTATAGACCTAACTCGAAATTTAAAATTTCTGAATTAAGTCACTGTTGTTCTATCCAGTGCCCCGGAATCAAATTGGTTGAGTGTACACCACACATTATGGTTACTTTGCTTTAACCTTAAACTATCCCAGTCCAAACTAATTCAAACCTAAGCTATAATTCAACATGGCTGTATTGACGGGTTTTCAATAAATATGGCGTTGTCGTCGCGTGTTTGGTGCGAGGCATAAGTCAGGGGTCGGAGTCAAGCGTTCGACAAACTGCGCTATTGTAACGCCATTACAGAAACGAGTGAGGTGGATAAGGTTGTAAGTGCGTTAGTGGTTTTTGTGTATTGTTAAGGGCAAAATGCAAATCAAGCAAAATTTAATTTGAATTGAAATTTCGGGGTATGGTTGATATTTAAATTAGAAGCTATGTTACAAATTTTATTAAACAAAAGCAAAACAGCTTTGGGTTGAATGAAAGCTTTTTAATTTTTTTCGCTTAACACATTGTTTAACTAAATGCTGAAAGTTTAAATTATTTTCGTGTCTTTTTTGATAATAATAACAGAACAATTTGCCAGGCTCATGGTTCCAGATACACTTTTTTTGTTAAAATTGTGTAGTTTTTAGTAAGTTTCTAAGTTCATTTGATATTTTTGGGTTTTTTCCACTAGAAGTTTTTATTTATAATTTATTCTATTTGCTTAAATAACCACGCCCGAATCGGTCAAAACTCTCTGCGTATGCCTGACAAAACTTTACATAAATATTCAGAACTATTGTATATTCAATCTAATTAAAGATATCCGTAATCATTTCCTTAAACAAGGTACCATTTGCGAACCAATAAAACCAAAGATTGCAGAAGTTAACTTCTGTCTTTCTCTAACTTATAACTTACAAAAAGTCGGCAAAATTGTGCTTCTTGCTCTAGAGCTGAAATTAACGTAGGACCAATCAATTCTGCCATTTTATTGCTTCAATAAGTTCAACCGCAAAGTATCAACCATCAATAATAGTACATTGTGTATTAAGGTCGGTAAGTAAGGAATTACGATCGAGGCTCTAGTAGAAGCCCGAAGTCGAAGACTGAGGGCTTTCTGAGTCGAGGTTCGTAATTCCCGTACCGCCCGTGAAACATACAATGTTTTTCATCACATTTGCGAGTAAATAAATAAAATTATAGGGCAGAAAAAACTTTTCATTAATGGTTTTTGCTGCATGGGTAATAATAATATCTGGCGGTGTTGCATTTAAATTACACTCATCGGACGATGACGACGACATTTTTTATAACTTTTTTACTTGTCTTCAAATATAAAATGTAAATAACTATGAATTATAGCTTTAATACACAAGTCTATTAATACGACAACTATTATTAAGAATTACTTGAACTTTTTTTAAGCGGATGGCGGGCGGACTCCACAGATTATACAAATGTTTCGTTCAGAAACGTTAAGGGCAAATACATACAGCCCTGAAGGAGTGTAAAAAAAAACGACGTTTTGATACAAAAAACTATTAAAATCGATTATTAAGAACATTAATTGAGTATTTAAGTAACATGTAGCGAGATTGCAATTAAATTCCTGTTTAAATAACATTTTAAGACAATTTTTCAATTGCGTGTAAACTCTTTGCTTGAACTTGCATGCTGTGTGCTGTGCTATTATTATTATTATTATTATTAGCCCGGAATGTCCCACTGCTGGGCAAAGGCCTCCTTCTCACCCTTCCACGTAATTCGGTTATGGGCAATCTCCCGCCAATCGTGCTGAAAGGCATCAAGCTCATCTCGTGCTATAAATTAAAAAAAAATTACTTACCGACCTTGGGTTTCATGGTAAAAGAAAGGTCGAGGGTTTTATATGGGGCATTGCGGCCAAGTTAACCTGTATGTTTAGATACTGTTTACGTGCAAGTGTGATGAAAAGTATTAAAAGAACAAACTTCAAATTTTCAGCTCCAGCGTGATTCGCCGGTCCCCCGGCAACATTCATCGGGCGCGTCGACAGCTCGCAGAGCCGCGGGCGGCGCGGGCGCACGCAGTGACCGGAGCGCCATCTATCGCTCTACTTACTTTACTAGCTGTTAAAGTATCACCGAACAGAAATGTTGTAATACCAAATTATAAATAAATTTTATAGTCACCACGTCATGTTTTTTTTTATTTTATGGATCAGGTAAACGAGCACTAAACCACGTGATGTTAAGTGGGGTCTGTGTAGGGTTGCAAATAGAAAAAAAACCAAATGTTTTTTTTCAAATTTATGAAAAAAAACCTGGCACCATGGTTTTTTTTCTAAATTAGGTTTTTTTTCAGATGAACAAAAATATGCCACAATAACGGTTTCTCGTGATTTATTTAACTAAACTATTTTTAGTAAATGCAAAATAGTACATTGTTGCCTAGGCGCGGAAAGTAAGGGATTTCCTGACGAGGTGGTTAGCAGGCCGAGCAACAGCGAGGCCTGCTAAAATACGAGTCAGGAAGTCCTCGTTTCCGCCGAGGCATACATAATGCTTTTCTCAAACATATGAGGAAATAATACAAATACATTTCTAAAAAGCAAGTAATTTAATTTCCTTAGATTTAGCGGGAAGCAGGTTTTGCCTAAACGAGGCAGCTTCAGATTTTAATATAGGCGGTGTGGTACCTATTTCGTCGCTTTCGATGCTTGAGCTTTTTTATAGTAAGTATTTCACACAACAAATAGTAAACTATTTATATTCGGTTTCACAATTATATTATGCAGAATGAACGAATGTTACCGACTGTCAATTGTTTTTAAATACTAACCATAGACATTGGAATACAAATTCAAAAAGAAACACACGCACTGTGCTAAAAAAGCGAGCAGTTACCTTGGCTGTTTGGAATTTTTGTCTTGGTCCTTTTGATTTTGTATGCAAATTGACAGCATTTTTAAGAAAATATGGACATGGACGGAAAGTGTTTTCATATGGTTTTTTTACTCCTAGGAGTAAAATGAGGCTCTTTCCGTCCTTGTGTTTCAATCGGAAAACCGTTTTTTCCGAGCATGTTTGAGAAAAGAACTTTAAACCTATTCACTAGAACTATCAGCACTATCAGCAGCACTAACTAATTTTTGGGGAATCCCTGAATTCCCCGATGCGGCGACGAGAGGCGTTGGTGTTGACTGTTGCCAAAAGTAAATTGCGATAACTCCCACTACAGATTTCATTTATGTTGTTATTAATCAAAGTTGTTAAATTAAATTGGTTTAATGGGTAACATAAAGTCTAAAACAAGTAAAACAACCGTATAAAAGTATTAACTGCCTTGCAAATTTTGAGTTTTCATACTTTTGAAAAAAAACGGTTTTTTTTCACGGTTTTTTTTACAACCCTAGGTCTGTGGCCCATAGACCTTTGCATTCTCAAGACTACAATCTTAAGACAATCCTAAGGACGCATATGCGTTGCCAACCCTGACGACTAAGATGGAATGCTTCAGGTTCGTAATTTCGCCGGTTGTCTTATCGATTGACAGGGTTGGTGATTTCAAATATTTGGAACATCTAGTCTCGTGGGACCTGAAAGACGATAAGGACATCGAACGGGAACGGAGGGCTCTGTCGGTCCGGGCTAACATGATAGCTCGTAAGTTTGCGCGCTTTACGAAATAGGTGAAGCTTACATCATTTAGAGCATGCTGTACCGCCCTGTACTCGTGCAGCTTATGGGGGTGGTATACGCAACGGGCCTACGGAGCCCTCCGCTTCCAGTATAACAACGGGTTCCGGGTGATAGTGGGGCTGCCTCGCTTCTGTAGCGCATCAGGGATGTTCGCAGCCGCCGGGGTCGATGGCTTTCATACCACCATGCTGTAAATATTATAGTTGTAACTATTTTTACTCGAAATAAATTATTATTATTATTTTAATTATTATCCCCTTATCGGAACACAACCGTGCTGCTAGGCGGATCATACACAAGGTTATGTTACCATTAAAACGGTAAGTGGGCTTAGTGACATAATAAGCTATCACAAGAGAACAAATGCGTTGCGAACTCTGATTATGAGGATGAAATGCCTCTATGCTAGTAATTGGCAATGATGATTGATTGATTGCTATGTGTCAATTAAGAAAAAATATTATCATTAATGTAAGATTATTCCGTCGTGTTTTACTTTAATGGTTATAGAAGTGCTTTGGATAATATGATATAACTACATATCCCCCTACATCACATGTACATGTCCCTTTCTGTCCAATCCAAATGTCATAATGACAGATAAAGACATAGTATATTTCAAGCCCAGTTTAACCCTTGCGTGTTTATGAATAATGTGGTTAAAATGCATTTTGTTAGTAAATTCGATTCAACTAGTGACTAGTATAGTATATCGTGATATTCACGTGGATATTAAATTTTGGTAGTTTTAACATATAAACTTCATCGTTGAGTATCATATCTAGTAAATAGTTAACCTTAACCCTCAAACCCATTTTTGATGAAAACAAATATATTTCTCTTAATAGTGTGTTGATCATAAATAACATTTTTTGAGTTGAACGTAGCAACCAACTTTTTGATCTTACTTTAAACTTAGCGTAACCGAATTGAATACTGGTCGTTAGTGCAAACGACATCGATATGGACGACAACATGCCGTCTGTATGTACGACAACAGGCCGGTATTTGTCGCGCCTTATTTATTATTGCGTATGCGATTTATTACGTACAGATTACAGTATAGGAATTAAATTTATGTCTGAGCTTGTTAAATATGGTTTAATAAGATATTTTTTTGCTAATGTTTAATGTCAGCACATTGCTCATAAAATAGATGGTTGCGGGGGCTAAAGAATTCAAGAATCGTGACGAAGTAACAAATAAAGAGACTTGCCCCCTTATTCATAAATGTACAGTAGGTAAACCTATTTTAATAAAATAATGCTCGTCACCTTCTCTCAAATTTAAATGTCACAATGAAAGAAAAGTATTTATTTATTTCCTGTTTTTATTTTTATCTTCTGTATATTTAATTCAAAGGTTAACTGGAAGAGATCCCTTATTACTGATTTATATGGGTCTAGCAAAAGTATGCCAGTACAAGTACATTGACGACCTGGTTTTCACGTTTGACGTGAGAGCTACATATTGTAACGACGAAATGTACACTGGCATGTTTTTGCTGGATCGATGTAAGTCTGCTATTAAGGGATAAGTTCGCCTTTGTACATATCTTTTGGGTTTCTCTTTATTCTTTTAGTTAAATTTCTGTTTGGGCGATAAAGAGTTTACATACATACATACATAAGGCCAAAGCATTATTTTAAGCATTATTTAGCTGTTGCGCGTTCATGAACAAGACGGTTAGGGTGTAGTGACGCGAACCTAAATAAGGCATTAAATTTAAAAAACCAATCACTGGAACAACGTTTACAGTATGTCCCTGGATAAAGTGCACAAACGAATGGGGTTAGTTAATTAGTATGTGTTGCTAATAAACCTGTTTTGTTTGGGTCTGGCGTATTTTTTTACGAGATTAAAATACCGTTTATTTAATTTTCATCTCAATAGACCTCGTATTACTGGAGATATTTCACTTTGTTCCGAAAGGGTTTACAGCAATCATGTTTTTTTAAATCTTAAATAATAAAATAATGACATCATTAAAAATAGTATTTTATGTAACTGGTACATAAAGCCTTAAAACACGAGTGTGGTTTTGTGAAACGAGCCAAAGGCGAGTTTCATAATAACATCACACGAGTTTTTTAAGGCCTAATTATGTACAGTTGCATACATTACTTTATCTACACACATATTATAAGTACTCTAAGATGCGTTCAGTAGCCGAAGGCAAATAACCTTCATAGCTACCAGTGCTACTGCTACCTGAAATATATCTATAGGTGTTAAGCTAATGTATGAACTGAAATAAGAAATAAATCAAATCAGAGAAATGAATTATATATTTATTATAATAATTGTAAACATTAACATTAGTGCAATTTGAAATGTTTAATTAACAAACAAACAAATGGCGGCTAAGCTAACCTGTGTCACGAATATGAATGTTTTTTTTAAATCATAGACAAACTAACAAAGTCCCTATTCTAATGTCATTCGGCATCAAAACGGCGTACGACACTTTACTTAAAATATACCGAGTCGACGTTTAATAGATACTAGAATTGACCCCCTGTTTGAATTGTGTTGGTTTTGAAAGATGTTCCAAATTTGAACAACATTACTTTATCAAAAGTTGTATCGTAATTTTAACTTTTCATTACAGCTACAGATAAGAAAAAATATCATAGTAAAATTGTATCTTGTAATGATGGTCATTGTCTACGGATTCTGAACGCATTATATAGGACTTATGACATGAGTGCAGATAAAAAAATTGTCGGTGAAATTGCATGCGGGACATACGGTTTATATGGAAAAAAATCTTTGAACATCTTTTTTTTTATAATCCTCAATATAGGAGGTGCTTGCAAAAAAACAGAATGCATTTAATGCTAGGGCCGATTTACTATAAACAAACCGACTTTAGCCTTTCCTCAGTGGGACTTTTTTTAGGCGCATGGAGAAGGCAAATGAACACACAAGCCACCTAAGGTTATGGTTAATGTTTGTGGGTCACATACATCGTAAGTGAAATCTTTGACCCATAGACATTTGCATTCTGGAGCTACAATCTTGTGACCCAAAAGCAAAGCAGGCAACTCTGAGGACTAAGATAGAATACCTCTATGCTGGTAATTTCAACGGTTTTTTTATTCTCACTCCAGAACATAACAATGCAAACACTGCTCCTTGGCGGTGGGCTAAAGTATAAGATTGTGGTAGCGACCCAGATGAAACCTGCACAAGGTCTTACCACCACTAAATATTCTTTACTTATTCGTGGATTTAATTTTGGTTAAGTACCTACCTTAGCACTAACAGATGCGTAAACGTAATAGTAATATCAGGAACATTATAAGTTTCACGCACTACAACCTACAACAACCAGGCAATTGTGATTACAGCATCTGTAACTGCATACAGTATAAGGCTGCCTGTCCACTGGAGCGGAGCGAGACAGCGAAGCGATGTGCAAGGAAAAAGCTGCACTGAGCGAAGCTAGGAAAATGAAGTAATCCTATTGGTGGATTTTTATCTCGCTCACCGCTCCGCTGCCTCACTCCTCTCCAGTGTACAGGCAGCCTAAGTCCAGATGTGCTTACATAAGTACTTACATTAAAAGAAAATAGCCTGTTAACTCACCATAACCTTAACAGGTAATGTACCTCCTAATTATACCAATAATGTATAACCAAAGATTATCAGCCGGAACCTTCATTGTTTTCTGACCCGATCTTATTTGCATACAGTCCATCTGCATCGAGTTACAACACCGATTCAACACCAAAAGTCAATTCTCGTTCCAAATAAAACTCCGTTTCATTCCAGCTAATCTACCGTATGCTAAGTAAGAGAGGGATGCTATTGCAACTCGCATCGATTGAAAATAGTTGATGCTGGTATCGAATAGCTTTGATCGATGTCGAGATTGCATCGGAACAACTCTTTTAATTTTGTTTTCTTTTCTCTCGCGCATTCATTGTTGCTTTGGGCTTTTGTGTTGTGAATAAATACCGCGTCATCGATGTAGGTCTTAACGAAAAGCATCGACAGATGTTCTAAAGGCATATACAGGGTGTCCCAGAAATAGCACGTCACAGTGACACTGGAGATTCCCCAGCCTCAGACGAACCAAACCAGCCTAACATGACCTCAGTAAAAGTTGCACCATTTTCGAGTTATACCAATTTAAAGATTTTTCCAATTTTTCACCTCTTTTGACATTGTAAGTGCTCGCATTTACTGGGATAGCTTTAGAATTTAGTTTTTTTTATTTGTGCGCGTTTATGAATAGTTTATTAAGGTGATAAAAGCATTATTATGTCAATAACTAATGTAAAAGTTGGAAAAATACTGTAATGAACTTGACTTAAATTATCATCAACATAGTAATTTAAACTTTGAGCACCTGCCATTACTTTTTTCTACTATAAACAAAATGAGCAAATAACTTTAAAAACATGCGTATTTTATGCCAATTCTAAAATGGTATGACACATGATATCTTAATGCATAAAAGTAGGAATTCGTATGACATTTGCCAATATGGATCCTCGGAAATCAATGCTAATCATCTAAAAAATTATCTTGTACTCTACGATATCTCATTTGTTTGTGCTCTTTTGAAGAATATGATTGATTTTTGGTTGACCTTGCTTCAAAGATAATAGAAAACGGGTTTAATTTTCATTTGTTTTTACAGTAAATGTTCGAATTGTTTCCCTCCGACTCTAAGGCACAAATGGCATCTTCGAATAAAATTTCGGTTTAATTTTCGTAAACTGGTTTCCGATATGTCTCGGGCTGCATTGAAGACACGTCGCCGTAGTTCCTCTTCGTTACTTATTGGTTTTGAATAAATATTGTCTTTCAAACATCACCAATAAAAAAAAACATTCAACAAAGCGAAATCAACTTCCGTTAAGAGTGCCGAGTAGTCGTTTCAGTTCCACAAACAAAATCAGAGTGACACATGATATCTTAATGCAAAAAAGTAGGAATTCGTATCACATTTGCCAATAAGGATCCCGGCAACCAAACTAACAAATGAAACGCGTTTAGCCGCTTTGCAAGTTTATCATGTAAATAATTGTAGGATAGTTATTAATTTATTGCAGTTGTAGCCCTGTGACCCAAACTACTCATAGTTCGTTACCATGCGTTTCGTGCTATACTCATTGATTAATATTAAACCTCGTTTTAATTGCCGACTTTTTAGTTAGGTACGAAGTTAGGTAGTTATGTGATACGAATTCCTACTTTTTTGCATTAAGATATCATTTGTCACTCTGATTTTGTTTGAGGAACTTAAACGACTACTCGGCACTCTTAACGGAAGTTGATTTCGCTTTGTAAAATGTTTTTTTTTTTGGTGATGTTTGAAAGACAATATTTATTCAAAACCAATAAGTAACGAAGAGGAACTACGGCGACGTGTCTTCAATGCAGCCCGATACATATCGGAAACCAGTTTACGAAAATTAAACCGAAATTTTATTCGAAGATGCCATTTGTGCCTTAGAGTCGGAGGGAAACAATTCGAACATTTACTGTAAAAACTAATGAAAATTAAACCCGTTTTCTATTATCTTTGAACCAAGGTCAACCAAAAATCAATCATATTCTTCAAAGGAGCACAAACAAATGAGATATCGTAGAGTACAAGATAATTTTTTAGATGATTAGCATTGATTTCCGAGGATCCATATTGGCAAATGTCATACGAATTCCTACTTTTATGCATTAAGATATCATGTGTCATACCATTTTAGAATTGGCATAAAATACGCATGTTTTTAAAGTTATTTGCTCATTTTGTTTATAGTAGAAAAAAGTAATGGCAGGTACTCAAAGTTTAAATTACTATGTTGATGATAATTTAAGTGAAGTTCATTACAGTATTTTTCCAACTTTTACATTAGTTATTGACATAATAATGTTTTTATCACCTTAATAAACTATTCATAAACGCGCACAAATAAAAAAAACTAAATTCTAAAGCTATCCCAGTAAATGCGAGCACTTACAATGTCAAAAGAGGTGAAAAATTGGAAAAATCTTTAAATTGGTATAACTCGAAAATGGTGCAACTTTTACTGAGGTCATGTTAGGCTGGTTTGGTTCGTCTGAGGCTGGGGAATCTCCAGTGTCACTGTGACGTGCTATTTCTGGGACACCCTGTATGTACAACACTGATTTTGGTGTAGTGGTAAAACCAACCAACATAATGCAGAACAGAATAGGGATGGGATGTGGCCTGTAAGGTCAAAGTAACAAATTTTTATAGAGTTCTTTGTATCTAGCTTAATGGATTTGTAATAGCACCATATTACGCCATAAATCTCTTTTGGGAAATTCCACACACTTTGAAGATTTGAATGATTATGTGTGTGTGTGTGTGTGTGTGTGTGTTTGTTATTACTACATGCGGCAACTGCTGGACGGATTTGGATGAAATTTGAAATGGAGATAGCTTATAACCCAGTAGTAACACATAGGCTACTTTTCATCCCAGAAAATTTAAAGTTCCTGAGAAACCTACGAGGACGAAACTAGGAGATAAATTATAAATGCGAATGTTTAAGTGTTAGTTTGTTACTCCTTCACGCTGCAACGGCTGGACGGAACCCTTAGGAAGAACATACATAGGGTACCTACTAGGGAATGCAAATAACCGGTTAAAACCGGTTTTAACCGGTTATTTTCATACAAAATCGGTTAATAACCGGTTAAATTGCATTCCCTAGTACCTACTTGTTGCCGCCAGTAGCGATAAACTACTTCTACGCGGACAAAGTCTCGGGCAACAGCTAGTAATAATCAAAATAATACAAAAACATAACCGTCCTTTGTATAGTCGGGTAAAAAAGTCAATCTTGATGTGTTCATGTGTTTGGGGTGTAAAATACCTCCCCTTTCCGAAATTTACTTTCCAAGAAATCATTTCGTAACAAATTTTTTTTTTGGAAATTAAGAGAAGCAGGGCAATATTTCATTGCGATTTTCTTAGGACCAAATAACAATAAGTTTCTAGTCAACCGTCATTCAACCCAAGGTAAATTAAATAGAGAATAACTGCGAACTTTGTACATTGTATAAATTGAATGAGGTGCCAATTTTGTTCTCTTCACAATCATAAGCTAAATGCCTTCAGCCAACATAAGCTGTATATTTAATTACAATGTGTTGTCCGGTAAAATTACAGTAATAAAACAAAGGTTCAGAGAGCCAAATAGATACGTACAAGGTCTATGTTAAACATACCTGTAGAGTCAGCGACATTGTTGAAGAGTGGTTTAATTTCCATACATTTCGTGTCAAAGTTAGATACCACCCAAGCATTAGTACACGACCTTATACCTCAAAACAATTACCAAAATAGGCCAAAGTGACGTAACAAACTGGACTATAATTAGGCGTAATGCCTAAAGCAACATGTCAAGGTTATGTCATAAAGTATAGCATACTCCTCGTAACAGCGACATATTGCTTCTTTTTGGTCTACTGAATCAGCCAATTGACTCGCTTAACTGACTTTTACAGATTGTTCTTGCAAACCTGTTTGGGCTATAAAATTCTTTAATATTTTAATAAAATTCTCCGACGACAGTTATAATAAATGAAAAAGCCTCAAAGAGGTGTTAAAAACGTTTTATTCATAAATATATCAGACAAAAAACTTCCATATAGCACACATGTAATGTTTTTTTGTTTATCCTCGTATGACTAGGAGAATTAAAATAACATTTTCGCCATGACGATGTAGGTAGAGCAAGGTGTGGTCTTAAGTGATGTGGGTGTGATGTTTAATATTAATTATCGATATCGATAGTGAAACACACGCGAAAAGCATTGTGTTGTCTTAGTGTGGCTATACGGAATACGAAAGTTAACTTTTTATGAAAAACAATTAAGTAACAAAAAAAAACATGGTTTTATTATGCATAAATAGGAATGTTCTTTTCCTGTTTTTTTTTTATTTTTGACCATATCCCAACGTGTGTATTGCTACTGCACAGTAAATTCCTCACGGGTTTTATGAAAACTTCGTTTCCTATAACAGGATAAAAAACAAGGTACATTTAGGGCTTTTTCATTTATATAACCTGCTTCTAAAATGAAAAGAAACGTGACGGTAGTACTGCACAGCACTGCGTCTGTTCTTAGAGTCCATGTAAACAACAAGGAGAGACACAATTACCTTTTCTTTAACCAAAGTAAATATAGGTTTTTTGAATTCCGATTAAATAAAAAATAATGACCGATAAAACAAAACCATCGATAACAATTTGACCGCATCACTAACCGCACCTTAGGCCCGCGTGACCTCTGCCCTTCGCCTGCTCATCCGCTCCCCCTTCCCCCTCCCTGCCTGTAGCGATCCCGCCCCGCACCTTTTTGGTATCAAACCAAAAAATCAATACCAAGTCCGATACCAAATATTCGTACCTGTAATTAGACAGATGGCTAAAGGTGTCTGAATTGGCTTTTGTTTTTTGATTTTTATTTTCTGCGTGTTCGATGCTATTGGATATTTTAAAATAGACGTCATGTTAGGACATAATTTTAAACGTATCGACAATCGTTTTTGGTGAGTTTTATATAAAACATGGCCGAATTGGATTTCGGACTAGTGCAAGTTGGGTCTTTTTACATTAGGTATATCCATCATGTGATGATGCTGATAAAGTAGATGCCCAATAATAGCCAAATTAAAAGTAATGCTCAACATAATACTTGGAATGTTATTCTAATTATTGTCTAGTTCGACGCTCAGCTACATCAAAATTGGATTTAGCATGTAGGGTAGCTAATATGGCACGGTCTATCAGTGTTTTCGTGACAAAATTTCTACAATAATCTACTTTAATATAAGTATAAATATGAGTATATGAGCCAGGATTTGCATGTCACTGAACTTACCAATTAAAGTTCCGACAAATGGTAACCACTAAAAGGACTCTATTCGAGCAAAATCATGCTATCGTATTGTCAACCTTATGATAGCTCTTATTTACTTGACAGAAAAAGCGGCACAGTTAAAACAATACAAAACGTGTAGGGACAAAGTAGGACAGGCTCCCTGATCACCTACATCACTCTAATTCACAAACACGTTCCTTTAAAAATACCGCTAGCGTACCATGACATTTCCAAATGAGCCAACACAATATCGACTTCTTGACAGTGAACGTCGACGTGTTAAAATAAGACCGCCGCACGCTTCAAAAACATATGTTCATCATTAAGCCTTTAGAATGCCTTAAATTCCTCGCATTATTCTCTGAAGCACCACACAATACCACAAAAGTCCTCGACTCACTTAAATCTTAATTCGTACAAAGGAGTAGATTAATGAAATTAAGTCGGCATTTACTCGAGTTAACCATCAAACCCCAACAATGGCTCTAAATAGTAACAATCGACTCAAAAGATCCTTGAAAACTCAAACAACAAAAGCCTTAACTAACCTCGGTGACTATTAAAATTTAATGACATGATTTATTCAGAAAAAAACACGAGAAAAGGGTATGTTACGAATCATTTTTCATAAAACGCAGTTGGTAGCAAATGGGCGAATAAAAAATGTTTAACAGGGCCGACACTTTAAGAAAAACGGGGTCCGACTGCGCGCGGGCTTTGTCATCGGCCGGAGAATTTATACATGCTCGCTCATCTATAGTCAACGACTCATAACTAACGATGAGACGCTATCCTAATCAGGACCATAGTTTTTCTTTGATAAGGTTTGCAATGCGACAGGGTATCATTGTGAGTTGTAGCGTTGTTATAGGTAAGCGCTGACATGGTTACCTGTTGAGCCCCAACCGTGAATAAAATATAAAGAATATTCCATATTTCTGGATTCGAATTGCGTAAGGAAGGTGTATGGTTCGGCGAAAGTTTTGGCTCTCAAGCAGTGAGAAAACAATCAAAGGTACCTATTGAAGAAAATGGAACATGAACATGAGCACCGGATTTAATTTTAGAATTAACTTTTTTTATAGCATGGGCACAGGCCAACTGATGGTATGTGATGCGGGATCTGAGACCCACACGAGACCTACAATCACAAGACTGCAGTCCCAAGATTGCAAATGCGCTAATTACATGCATTATTCGTAGTGCCTAAATGCCTAATGTCTATCGCCATAGTTGTACCTAAACGAACATTTTGTTCCTCGCTCTCTCTATCTAAAACTTAGTACTAGACAAATAGCGTTATGTCAATTTAAAAACTAAACTATAAATCTCAAAAACCTACTTTTCAATTTAATTTATTAGATAAGTATTAAATATTTTCTGATTCTAAATACTTCAAACATCATTCATTCATTCATTCATGTATTGATTTTATTAATACAAGGACAGAACAAGAAAATAATTATATTCCAAATATCAACAGTTTCGTTCTTCTATACACTCAGATACAATATTTGGTCATTCTCTTAGTGGTAGCCGTCTCGTTTATAATATTTTATAGAAATCAACAAAACAGAATTGAGAACATTAACATTTTGACCAAAGCGTGGAGTTGCGCGTGCACCGATTCCGAGGCATTTTTATTGTACACCGTTATTAGGTTGACCATGATTATTATAATACGTGAGAATGTTTGTTAATGGTCACCATTTTTGTAGTTTTAATTGAAAAAAAAAGAACGGTAGGTAAGTAACTATTTATTATGAGAACACAATGTCTGTTAAAATATTTTTTTACACAAATTGGGCTAAGTAATTAATTTATTATTAGTGCCGTGTGGATGCCATCTTAGAATAGTGCCACTCCACGTCTTGCAACCTGTTAATAATCATTGGTTAAAACATCTTAGCCAATTGTGCCAAATGTGGTTAGAGAATCAACAACATTTTTTTAGATTTGTTGGTAATTCTGTAGCTCTGTCTACCCCACTCTGGGATTGAAGGCGTGAGTGTATATTTATGGATTAGTTATCAATTGTGAAACATGTGCATCAATGTATCCGATCTATGCGAATAATTAACATTCTAGAAAAGGAATAGATATACTATCAAAATGTGCCATTTATTTATTATTATCTTGTAGTTAAGTCTATTGTAGAGTATGTCTCTTCCAATATTCACATGTATTTATCCTTATATGTTTCACAACCTTTTATTTTATTTCACCTGCTTATTATAAGACGTTCACTGCTGAACATAGGCCTCCCCCAAGGCTCTCCACTCAGACCGGTCTTGTGCTTTTCGCATCCACCGCGTCCCCGCGATCCTTACAAGGTCGTCACTCCATCTTGTTGGAGGCCTACCTACAGCTCGTCTCCCGGTCCGCGGACGCCACTCAAGAACCTTCTGACCCCATCGGCCATCAGTCCTGCGAGCGATGTGCCCCGCCCACTGCCACTTAAGTTTAGCTATTCTTCGAGCTATGTCGATAACCTTAGTTCTACTGCGGATATCATCATTTCTGGTTCTATCACGCAGAGAAACCCCGAGCATAGCTCTCTCCATAGCCCTCTGAATGACTCTGAGCTTCCTTATGAGGCCCATTGTTAGCGCCCACAACAAATCTTGGTTAAGTGTAAATATAAGTAAACGCAAATGGAACCGTTTTCGGGACGCGTATAGAGGCGTTAGATTGCATCAAGTAAATATAAGCATAACTTAAACAATATGATGGTATATTTTAAAACAAAATTAAATAAAGGCACTGGTTTCAAGTCATCTCTCGCATTGACGAAATAGATTTATCAATATTCCAGTAAAGCAGTTGACACATAATTAAACAACACATAAGCAATCATGTCCCCACTTTCCACAATTCATGGAATGTTTAGAGCCCAATCAAATTATGACCTTTTTCTATCCGTTAATAATTTTGAAGAGGCGTAATGTATACTCGTTTACTACATTAAGTGCCATTAAACTCTATTCGGAGTCTACTTAGTATATAAATCAGGAAGTGAGGCTTTGAATGTGTTTCAGCGCTTTACGTGGGCAGGCAGTGTTTGTAGTAAAATATTGTTATATGTTTGTTAAAGATTCGATTAACTATAGCTGTTGTTTGAGTATGTGAGAGTAGTGAGAAATGTAAATTAATTTTGTAAGCACATTTTTTTAAGGTCACTTTTTTGTGTCTGTTTGTTGGTTGGTCTGTTCAGTATAAATTTTGCAATTAGTTTTAAACTAACGTCCCGATGAGCTATGTGTGCTCGTTTATATTATATGTTATAAAAAACTTTAAATTACCTTGCAATAATGGCAATAACAGCATGTCTGACGCTACCTGGTCTTACAACATTAATAAAAAGGCACATTTATTGTAAATTACACTTTTACAACAAAAAAAACTGCATAGTGCCACTGTTGATATATTGTATGAAGAGCATCAAAAGATTTTTGCTTAATCACATTTCCAAAAGTTAGCAAAAAAACATCAACAAAAGAACAGTTTATTAAATTACGATCACAAAAGAATAGGAACCATGTGAACTTGCATTTGCAGACCATAAGTCGCCAGTCACACAAACAAAAAAGGGTGTGGAAAAAGTAGCAAAAACGGAATCCTTGAATACAAATCGCGCAGCATATCACGGAGAACAGCAACACCGAGTCATCGTGACTTTTCATCTCGTGATCCACCCCCACATGTCACCATGCATTCTGTCCTATTCAAAAATGGTAGCGAATATGACAGTGACAAAGGGTGTTGGGGTAAACTTAGTCAAGAACAAGTTTTTTTTACAAAAAAACGGTTCAGAAAAAATAAATGTAGAATTTATACGATTTATAAAAATGGGTTCACCTGTCGGTAATTGCCACCTTTTGGCGGCGACGTCTTTTGTGACAGTGAAAAAAATGTGAAGAGGCTTGAGAATGGAGAATAATATGAGAATCAAAACATTAAAAGGAAGAGTGGAACCCCTGGGCTCGCGAGATACTGGAATATATTATTTAAGTTACAAGTATGAATAATAGCAATTAATTTAACTATAGATCAAAGTAATATTTTTTATTTTGTTCTATCTATAGGAGGGTTCTATGAATACTATCACAATGTTTGACTAGATACTAACATACCATTTAGGGATACGTTCGAATTTGTACATTAGTTTAATATTTATAGTGTAATATTTTTATTTATGTGCAATAAATAGTTTACATACATCATATTCATACGTAAAATGAAATTATGTCTTCGTTAAGTTAAACTACTAGGTCTAATAATCGTCAGATTTATTTATTTATGATTGTTTTAGTCTTTATTGAACAAAAATACAAATTTGAGTACAAAAGATGAACTTAACGCCTAACGGCATTCTCTAAATACCTTTGGGCAAATCAGAAAAGATTAAGACTGATAAGTGATTATTTATTCTTACTCACTCTGAAAAACTCAATAAGTAACGAATGACCTTCATTACCTACATGCCTATACATATACCTACCTACGTACTACGTGTTGTCCCTAACACCAAACATATTGCAAGCGCGTTAACGGTAACTGTGCCACTAGGCAAGATGCTTAACGCTTACGTAAACGGATGCCGTGAACTGTCAAAATGTATGGATCTGCATTATCCCTCGACGCGACCACGCGACCGTCGGGCAGCTTACGTCAACCCTATATATTTTCGATAACGATAACGTTCTCGCAATACACCTGGTCTGAGGCCAATGAACTGAGAAGAAAAGGGTTAGCTCGTTTCTTATGCCGGCTCCACATGCTTGGTGTTTGCCATAAACACTGCAGGACGCAAAAATAGGTTGGAGTGAGATGGATATACATCGTGCTCACTCTAACATATAGTTGCGTCCTGCAGTGTTTGCGGCAAACACCAAGCATGTGGATAATATGGCTTTAAAAGTAATCTGAGTTGTAACAGATGCCAAATCCACTTGGCCTCTATTCCACATCTTATTTTCGAAACCATTGCTATTTTATATTAAGATCGCCTCTACTGCTAAAATCCATTTAATCTCTCTCTCTTACCTAACTAGTTCTGTCAGCTACTATTAGATCAACAATTTTATTAACTTAATAACGATATTGGTTTAAGACAGACTGGAATAAGGGTATAGCTAAATCGCTTCAATTTGTGTATTGCCTGCCTTTTGGCAAAAATATGTTTGCCAAATGTATAATTTCCAACTTTTTCATTTGCCAACCCAATGTAGACGATTGCAACTGTCAAAGTGTGCTTTAATTATTACTCTCGGTCAATATCGTGTCGGCTTAACAACTTAACTCAAACGCCACACGTAAGTTACCTATACACTAATCAGCTGTTAGTCCAGTTTACCAACACTAACCTCAAAGTGTAACATTTTGTTTAGCTTTCAAACCAAATCACTACACACCTACCATCTGTCGACACGGGGTCGTGAGGTTACCATCTGCCGGAGTACGACACTAATGCTATGTATCTTTATTCCTATCAGAACTGCTCCATGTTTGAATCAATCATCAATTTGAATACATTCACTGATATATTAGTGTCTGTGATGTCAGAAAATTGAGGCAGATATGATGGTTGGAAATAATTGATGGTTACATTTATTTGAACGGTATAGTGTAGTTATTACTCTATGGGTTTTTGTTTAGAAGGCGCTTTATTTTAATTTTTATGTTTGCTTTGAGACATGGACTGTATTAAGTAGTACCCGTAAGAATTGTTTTTTTTTTATTTCAGACAAGGTCACTCAATGGAAACTTTAGACCTCTCTGATGCGCGTTATTTTGGGATTCTAGGGGTTTTTTACAGCAAGAAGATAAACAAATAAAAATGTTAAGTGGGATCTGCGACCCATACACATTTGTATTCTCAAGACTGCAATCTTAAGGCTGCAATTCTAAAACCGCAAATGTGTTGCCAACCCTGAGGACTAGGATGGATTTCCTTTATGCTAGTAATTCCCACACCGGAACACAACAATGCGAACACTGCTATTTAAATGATAATATGGTGATAGTTATCCGGACGGACCTTGCACAAGGTCCTACGACCTCTAAGAACTACTAAACTATTTACCACCACTGACACAATAGTGCGAGTCGGACTATTATATTCTGATTTAAATTTAAAAAAAACAGGCTATCTATTACAGTTCAAAAGATACGGCTCCTTAAAGTTAGGAAGGACGGGGGGACGGATGGATAGCGTAGGCATATTAACACGTTGCCTGCCAACTACGAGTATATCTACTCGTAATCGGTAGATTTGTCCCCACTGCCGACTACGAGTATTTTCGTAGATGTTTATTCTAAACCTCATAGATTATTTAAAATGCTGGCAAGTAAAAGAGAGCACGAATTAAAACTTTGGCATTGGAAATATAATAAAGTTTATTAAGTGAAAAAAGTTCCATACAAAAAAAAAATGTCAGACGTCATGTTTAATTTTTGGACTCATATGGACTGTTTTGTATGGGCGGCATTAGGTATGCAATAATGATACTACGAGTATATTCGTAATGGCAGGCAACGTGTTAATAGGGTCCCGTTAGTCTACCCTTCGGGTACGGAACCCTGAGCAGAATTGAAGGGTCCACGGAAAGAACATGTCTAGTCACATTAGTAACTTTTTGAGATATCGCGATTTGAAAATTAGGAACCATGTCATTTTGTACGTAATTTTCGTGTAGAGGTTTTTTTAAGAGTGAAAAGATACAAGTTATATGAAGATTTATATCTAAATCTGAGTGGTAAGTAATAGATCATTTCGTCCTCTACATTTTGAGATTCAAAACTCATTAAAAAAAAAAAGTGACTACACGTGTTGTTTCCGTGTACCCTTCAATTATAGTTGACTGTGTTCGTTGTGTATGTTGACTTTAATTTCAATCAACTACAAAGTAAAAATTATGGTACCTAGTTCATTACTCTACAACGTTATGCCTTCTCCACCATTACTCGTTCACTGGTGCCCACTCAATAAGAAGAGTCCTGCACGTGTCCGGGATCGAAGCGAGGATGTGAATGAAGAGGGCACATTATTTTTAATTAGGGATATGTTGGGGTTACCGGTGATGCCTCGCGGGTCAGGCGACGTCAGTCAACATTCGGGATACTTACAGTACAAAAGTGATAAAACTGTGGTATACACTGTATAGTCCCTCAAAGAAAACATTGAACATATTAGTACCTTGTCATAATGAATACTTTCAACGAAATATGGAATGACTAGCATGATTTGGTAAGTCGCAATTATAATTCAAATTCAAGCGTAGCAACTTAAATGTCAGAATGTCAGGGGACCATGTCACACCGATTGACCTAGTTCCAAACTAAGCTCTAGGCTTGTACTATGGGTACTAGACAACGATATAAATACTTAAAGTCGAGTCCGGAATTAGGCGAACTAACTTGACAGTTCATTGTACACTAATGTTGCCACAGTTTGGCTAGTGCTGTTAATATCGATATTTAAAAAGTCTAGTTTATCATTATTATTGTGTTTTAAATCTAACTAATAATTTGGAAGCCACCTAAAAGGATCACAATGGCCTGTTGTAATGTCAGCAATATTTTTGTATTTTATTCCTAATTTGAGGAGTAAGTATCGTAAATATCCGCTTTAAACCGTACATCCTTCAGATCATATTATATCGTAAAAATTGCTGTAGTTTTTCCCTATTTGGCAAGTATGTATGAGTGTGAAAGTTTCGATGACAATTACTTGATACATACATACATACATACCTTCACGCCTTCATTCCCAGAGTGGGGTAGGCAGAGCTACAGAATTACCAACAACTCCAAAAACTTGTTGATAACTCTGTAACCACAATTTGCAATTACTTGATAAAATATAAATATAATCATATTTATAGAAGGCACAAGGTTATATCGACATATTTGTGTCGACATAAACCTATCACTATTTATTTTTTCCTATGTCTGGCAACATTTTCGGCTGTCAAGTTAGTTCGCCTAATTCCGGACTCGACTATATATAGACAAATTTATACTTAAATACATAGAGAACATCCATGACTCAGGAACAAATATTCGCGCTCATCACACAAATATCTGCCCTTACCGGGATTTGAACCCAGGACTGCTAGCTTCGTAGGCAGGATCACTACCAACTAGGCCAGCGCGTCGTCAAAAGCATTAGCAGTAATAGCCGACTGTAACTACTCGTACTAGGTATATTTTGATTACCTATTAGTAACAATTATTTTAGGATTCGATTTTACTAGCTATAAGTTTTGTTTAGCGCTACAACAAGTAACTACTAAAAGATTTGTAATAGAATATAAAGAACACGATCTTTCATTATAGTATACAACCAACTCATCTTTCCTTAAAAAAAACATATAGCTTAGTCAGGATCTGTTTGAAGACAATTGTAGATATGTAATGTTATATGTTCATGTGTAGGCACGAGTCATGTTTTACCAAATTACATAGAAATTAGAGCACTTACAAAAAATTACACTCAAGACAAGCAGAAAACTCTACCAACTTGTCGTGGTAATACAAACTTGCTAGAACACAGAATGTGTGCATTTATCAGATTGCGATAAAATTGCTCGTCGGCACTAGACTGCGTGAGCGTGATATTCCCAGAATGCTGTTAGTCGTATGTTTACTTTCTCTACCTACCTATTGTGCCTATTATTTCATCGAAACACCTTTCAATAAACGTATCATTACGCAGAACTTTTATTTCACCGGCATTTCATTTACCAAAATATTGAGGCCCTTGACTGCACTAGCAAGTAGGTAGCAAAAAAACTCGAAACAAAATGGACAGTATAAAATATACGAAATATTATGCTATTACGCCAGGAAACAATATGAACTAAGTATATTTTGACTTGAAATCTAATTGGACTAAGTGGAAATTATGTATGTAAACCATAACACCTCCTAAGTATACTGATGCAAGTGGTATTTTTGCGATTTTAGTTTTTTTGCATTATAATACTTATATTTACCTCCCACAATTTTTTTGTGCTGAAATTCCTACTACTTTCTGAAATAAAGTGACGAGTGAGGTGTCGGTCGTGTAACCTATTGAGACTTGCGTTTGCGAGGGAATTCTTCTGGGACGTGTGCACTCAAACATCGAGTATTATTGTAGTAACAAGTCTAACCTAACCTAGGTGGGTAAGTAATGTTGAAAAAAGCATGGTTTTGGCAGACAACAACGTTCGATGACATGAAATTCGATGAAATGTCACAATCGATGAAGTGAAATTCGATAAAGTGATGAGTTAGTGTTTATTGGTCTACCCAATACAATTGAACTCTGCTTTCAAACAGTTGCTTTGAGTTTGAATATTTATGTAAATTGGTCAGTCATTGCAACCTCATTATAGAATAAGCACCCAGGAATGCTGTTTCAAACAGAAGTAACAGCTGAAGTATTGCCAATTCCATTACACACCAGTGTAAATTGCAATTTGCTCGTATATCTATTATTAATATTAACCACGTAATGAAGTTTGTGTTAAGGCTTGACGCTGTGAAGTCGTTAGATACAAGAAAATATATTTAAATATCACTACATCGGTAAAAGTATGAAATTATATATGATAAATGATAATATATGATATTCACCAAATAAATCTAGAGAAAAAAACCATGCTGCAGTTATGAATTTACTGCAGTTGTGATTTTAGCCCACTCTTTTTCCCCGTGGGGCTTCATAAACTAACTAACATTGATCATGATCCATACTGTCAACCGACTAAAACAATTTTCGGTTTTCATTGAACAAGTTTGACTCTTCGTACTGAACAGAATTTGCTTTAGACAGGTAGGTATCTTGTTTTAAAAAGTTGCCGCAAATAATCAAGATTTTAAATAAGCATACAACTAAGTTACAGCTGCTTTTCTTCCAAGCAACCTAATTTCGGGAAATTTTTGTACCCATTACAAAATGCTCAGATTCTGAATTAGACAATTTGAATACAGATGTCATTAATTGATGCTATTTGACCAATACAGGTAAAACATTGCATTAAATGAAAAACGTAAAATATTTTAGCGCCTTAAAGTATGGATTTATTTAGGAATTATGGTGTAATTTAATTCATTGCTTAGTAATTGAAAATTTAATATTTATGCAAATAAGCTATTTTAAGCCAAGCGAGAGGAGTAAGGTTCTTTACCAGTAACATTAACCTTAATAACTGCTAAATTAACTAACAACATTGCAAAGTAAAATATATATTATTCTGGACAAGTATAAAGGGGGCTTTCTTATGATGTAAATAATAATATTTACGTCAAGTTCTAGGACAATACCGGGTGTCATATAAGGTTCAAAATAAATAAATAAATATGATGTTGTTTAAATATTTTTAGCACCATAAGGTATTAGCACCATTATAAAATATGTTCTACACATTTGATGGCGCATTTCTAAGCACATCCAATATTCGCATTTTTAAGTGTGTATTCTCAAATTATTTTATACTTAAACGCTCATTGAACTGTAAAGCGAGACCTTACTTCCAACCATTTATCTAATAAATTGTTCTTGAACTATAAATAAAGTCTGGTAGATGCCAATTGAACATATTGATAACTTTAATAATACGGCTAAGGGGTTTGCATCACCATGTATAAATGTTTAGCAGCAAGAAGCATATGCTTGTTAATTGGATAATCATTAATCAGTATTATTTAAATGTATTTTTTTCAAGTCTTTACTGTGTTTAATAAAAAAGTCACTGATGTTGCTGCAAAAGAATTGACATTCAATCTATTTATTAAAGTAAACGACATAAAAGTCATTGGCCAGTGCCCATACTATTACTAACACTTTATGCAAACACCATACACCTCTAGCGTTTCGCCCATAACAGTCCAGTTTAAAAGGGGGTCAACGACGGACCAACTGGACGTCAACACAATCCAACATCTGAAAAAGAATAAAACAGTTTGAACGCTTTCAAAAGCGATTCCAACCATTTGAATTTGGAACATTCCCAAAACAGTAAACGTTAAATCAATAATTAACGTCAGGTGCACTCAAACTGACCAATATGAAATAATATCACACTGCCAAAGATATATTGCGTACCCAATTAAGGGAGTACGCCCCGCTGTGCCCTTCTACTGGACTCAAATAATAGTCGGCGCACGAACGGACACATATACAAGGTTGTAGGTTAAGAATGAAACTATTAGAGGCCTGCCCTCCGGTCATTATGCCTTATTTCAAACTTTCAGTTATCTAGAACGCGTTGACAATGAAAAATTGCATAAGTCGTGAGAAGTGATTTGTAATAGCGGGGTTTGTTGCTAGATTAATTTTGATTCGTGGGCTTTGGATGAAAAGAAATATAGAGCTATTATCAAGTCGGTAGTTGTGCAAGTTACACCAGCATTTTAGTTAGTTGTGTTTAGGTGTAGAATATTGACTAGATAGAATCATTCGGTTTGTTTTATAAGACGAATCGATATCTGCGTCAGTTTACACTTTATAATCAATATATTCTCAAGAAGGTAGAAAGTTTCTTATTACTCATAGATATTTTAACGAAGTTTTTTGTAAGTACCTACCGAGTTGTATTCCAACAAATTACTCCAAATTCTTACTATCCTGTTGTAAGCTTACCAAATCATTTTCTTTTGGTACCAATGACACAAAATTTCTTAAATTCCAGGCGCAATAAAAATGAATTCCATACGCTTATCTCTGCATAGTGCAAACAAAATTGGAAATAAGTTTTATGGCAACCAAATTTCTTCCACCATTAAAAACTATGACTGCCCTACTAACACCACAATCAAAACCCACAGTCCATGCGAAACCCATAGACAATCTGTAAATCATTTCCCACGCCATCCGGCGACCACTAGGCCAATCATTTGTCTCGAGCCATCTATGGCTGCTTTTACTGATGGCCAGTGTCAGCTAATTAAAAGTAAACAGATATATAACAATATCAAGATCACTATTACCTTTACAATAAATATCATTATTGCTCAACCCAGGGTCCCGGGTCCTCGGCTATAGGTATGGCCGATCGCAGAAGTCACGAAGGAGACGAACATGGCCCGAAGCGAACGTTGATAGATGAAATTGACTACCCTCGGCATTGTAACAGAGTTTGATGAGATACAGAGGCTGTGTTGCGTTCATTACATTTTTGGAAATTTTTGGAAATTGCACTCTTTAAATTAATATCGGTAAAATATTACATAGACGACTTGATGTGCGTTTTTAGGGTTCCGTAGTGA
This sequence comes from Acleris emargana, assembly GCA_927399475.2. Lineage (NCBI taxonomy): Eukaryota > Metazoa > Arthropoda > Insecta > Lepidoptera > Tortricidae > Acleris > Acleris emargana. Next base: position 9,980,742 of record OV656851.1, read on the forward strand.
AACTAAGAACCTTTATAGTTTCGCCAGGTCCGTCCGTCTGTCCGTCCGCAGCCTAGCTCAGACACTCTTAATACTAGAAAGCTGTAATTTGGGATAAATATACTATATTATATAAAAATAATTATATAAAATAAAAACAAAATAAATAATAAAAAATGATTTACCTGTTTTTTTTTAGTGTACCTCCCCTTACTCGTAGCTTGGGGATGTATTTTTTTTCTCGTGTACACCATAGTGTGGGGTGTCATTGGATAGTTCTTTCAGAAATATTATATTTGTAACATATCATATTTGTGAAAACCATTTTACGATTAAGGCATTCGTTTATGAAATATTAAGCTTTGAAGCGTTAATTTTTGTTAGAGTCAAGGTGTTCTCCCCCCTACAGCTAAACCTACAAATACGATCTGACGAACACACAGTTCAATCAATATTACTTGAACAACGGGTTTATAGTCAGTATTAATAATTTAATAATGACAGCTGTAGTAACTTCGATCATATGTAAATCATGATATTTTTCATCACACTTGCACGTAAACAGTATCTAAACATACAGGTTAACTTGGCCGCAATGCCCCATATAAAACCCTCGACCTTTCTTTTTACCATGAAACCCAAGGTCGGTAAGTAATTTTTTTTTTTTTTTTGGCACAGCACACATGTCATGCAAGTTCAAGCAAAGAGCTTACACGCAATTGAAAAATTGTCTTAAAATGTTATTTAAACAGGAATTTCATTGCAATCTCGCTACATGTTACTTAAATACTCAATTAATGTTCTTAATAACCGATTTTAATAGTTTTCTGTATCAAAACGTCGTTTTTTTTTTACACTCCTTCAGGGCTGTATGTATAACTACGTAAGTATTTGCCCTTAACGTTTCTGAACGAAACATTTTTATAATCTGTGGAGTCCTCCAGCCATCCGCTTAAAAAAAGTTCAAGTAATTCGTAATAATAGTTGTGCTGACTTGTGTATTTATTTACTCGCAAATGTGATGAAAAACATTGTATGTTTCACGGGCGGTACGGGAATTACGAACGTCGACTCAGAAAGCCCTCAGTCTTCGACTTCGGGCTTCTACTAGAGCCTCGACCGTAATTCCTTACTTACCGGCCTTAATACACAATGTACTATTATCATACGCCAAATAATCTGAAAAATCAGAACCTTCTCTGAAACTCTTCCTTACCCTGTTCATTTCCATTCATTACTTTTCTTCATTTCTAACACCAATTAATTTCTTTGTTCCAGTACGTCAGTTGTAAATTGAGAAGCAAACACTAGTTTACAAGTTTTTTGCCTCCTCATTGACTCGGACAAACAAAGCGTTTGAAAAACGACCTGTCTGATATGACGCTTAATGAACGCCGAAACCGTTTGGTTATTTATGCTTAATATAGTTATTAATGACTAGCCTCATAATATTATGCCATCTTATAAGAGAAACAAAGAGTTGTTTTCGATGTCTAGCCAAGAAATATAACATCATTTCGTTAAACTTGATAAGCTTAACGATGTAGTGACATTTGCAAGGTTACCACTTAGCAATGCCAAGAGGCTCATTTATTTTAAGATGATTCCAAAAAACTATAAACCTTTAAATGCTCTCAGCGACGAGAAATCAAATATTTTTCAATCCGAGCATCTCATTATAAACTCGCATAAAGTCACTACGGAATGACAAAGGAAATTTTAACACCCAAGTGCAATTTGATTTAAGGGTTATGCACACGTGTCAAAGCAGTAAGTAAATCACTGGCGTCGTAACGAGCAATAATGATTTATATCGAACAATTAAAACACGAAGCTATTTAAGGGTCACACACACGGACAATAATATTGGCCAATGCGAAATCAATCGTAAAGGTGATCGATACAAAGGACAGAAAGGGATTAAATCGATTCGTTACGGTGCGTTTTGGTAACCATTCACCATAAATATTTTTGACAATCCTCGGGTTAGAAATATGGCGGTCGAAATCATTAATTTTGAGGTTTTGTGACCTCTATTAAAGGGTTAAGATGATGCACAATATGCGTTTAGTGAAAACGACCGGGCAAGTTTCAATGGAGTCATAAACTACCCACGAGCTGGCTGGAGAGGAATTTTGTGACGATTTACTGATCATTGTCGTGCGGGTTTTTGCTAACTTCTGTGCACACAAATTGCTTTACATGTTGTTTGCATACGTAATACATACTTGTATTAAAATCAAGCGGGTTATATAGATACAAAAATTTACTCGGCTAGTCATTAGGTCGTAAATATCAAGTCTGGAATGTGAATCTTGTTAGCTGTTGACCATTTATTATAACTAAAGCGTCTTAATTTTGGAGTGCTCTCATTCAATTCATAAGGAAACACTACTACCTTCCCTAAGATGCAATGATTATCAATTCCAATATACCTAACCTACTAATTACTCTCGTAGTCAAAAGTAATCATAGCAAAAATTCAATAGCCAAAGAAAACACAAGGCTTTGGTATTAATTTCTTCTTTTGTTCTGAATTAAGTATTTTATGTTAAACAGGTATAAATTTCGTCGAATCAGGCTGCATCTCCAAAAAAACTCAAGTCAAACTCAGAAGTCAGATCTCATTTAGACAAAGCGAACTAATTGTTTACATTTCCTGTTCAGAAGCCGAAGCTTTGTTAAAAAAACTGAATCATTAAACTCAAAAATAATTATATTTTATAACAACTCCGCCTATTTTTGGCTACCAAAACCACTCCCGGTTCGGATTCTATTAATACTTAATTAACTTTTCTGGGGAGTTATAAATTTTAAATAAGCTTTTGGACCGAAAAAGGACTCACAATTTGTTTTGCTACTTCTAAACGTCACTTGTTCGAATGATAAATGTGTTCTCGGCGTAAATTGCATTCTGTTGAAACGCCGACAGAAAGGCATCGTCACGGATATTTCGAACAATTTACAACGTTTAGTGAGTTATGAAATTAAATTATTAGGACCACTAATTCTGGGTGGGGTTTGACGCTGACCAATATTGGACAAATTTAAAAGCATACCTGAATCAAATTTAAAGCATTTGAATAAAATAAGAAAACTCGGTTTATAACATAATTGAAATAGTTACCATGATGCGAATTACTGCTCACACTGCTGCTGCTGTTGACTAATGAAGAGAACTGTCAACTCATGTCAATTATGATACACCAATAAATACAGCACTAAACTCAGTAAGAAGAAACGGTAGGTACACAATCATCCACATACCATGAATAAAATTGCCTATATTGACAGTCACTCAAACCATTTAATTAAAAATCCGACGACAGCCGATCTCAAATCCAAATAAAACAATAGCCAATCGTTCCAAATTTAAAATCGTTCCACATTACAAGTGGAAAGAATTCAAGGCGCGCAGGACATAGCCTAAGGTGATCAGCGATCACAGGACTGGCCGCTTCATATTTCACGGGCTCCGGCCAATGGTTTGGGGAACACCCGCTGTGCTTCTGAATTAAGTAAAAGCCTTCGAGCTCTTGTTTCTTGATACCTCTAGTTGGTCCTTAGGCTGTGGCCACGGTGACCTGAAACTGACAAGCATGGTGAACTTGGATTTAGTGGAGTATTATTTAAAGAGTGAGAATGATTACGGACAAAAAAAATACGAAAAATAAATTATGAATTTACATCCTTGAGATTTTTGCATTCTTAACTATAGTGGCGGTGCTGCTGTCATTAACACTATCGTTCGCGGTGGCATTCGAGTAGTTACTATTCTGATATCTAAAATGATTAAGACAGTGAAATTGTTATAGAAATAGAAATTTGCTCTTTATTAGGCAGATATACTTTTGCAACATTAATAGATGGCACTAGATAGACTGGCGTCTTCCATATAACATATATAGCTACCTGCCATTTTGTATCATTTCTAGAAGTGCTTGAGTTGAGTTCGTACTTCTCAGCTTACACTTACGTTTTTAAACTACTATAATGTGAAAAGCTTTCTGCCACCATCTACATGTTTGACGACGCGCTGGCCTAGTTAGTAGTGATCCTGCCTACGAAGCTAGAGGTCCTGGGTTCAAATCCCGGTAAGGGCAGATATTTGTGTGATGGGTGCGAATATTTGTTCCTGTGTCATGGATGTTCTCTATGTATTTAAGTATATATGTATGTATGTATGTAAACTCTTTATTGTACAAACAGAAAATAACAAATCAAAAATAAACAGAAACAAAAAAGGTATGTACAAAGGCGAACTTATCCCTATAAGGGATCTCTTCCAGTTAACCTTTGAGCGATTGAGAGAAGAATAAAAACAACGGATGGCTAAACATACAACGTATTAAAGATACAGAAGATTAAAATAATAATAGCAAATAAATATGTAGGTATAATAAATATATATACTAAATAGGATAAATAAATAAATATATACATTGTATGTATATATATATATATATATATATATATATATACATATATAAATAATTTTTATAAGTATGAAAGGAAGAAAGGACATACAGTCTTAGATCAGGAACAAGAGTCAAGCCAGTACCTCTTCAGCCTAGATCTAAGTGAGGCAACAGATTGTGATTGCCTGATATCAGTTGGAAGGCTATTCCATAAACGAACAGAATGTACCGAGAAGGATTTAGAGTAAGATTTGGATTTGCTAGCAGGAAAAGCCAGGAGTAGGTTGGCACTCGAGCGTAAGCGGTTCCGGGACCCGGTAGCCAAGAAAGAGAACCGTTCGACAAGGTAAGGAGGGGATTGAGGATTGAAAAGGATATTAAATAGCAACGACAGGACATGAACATTCCTACGCGATCTAATGGGCAACCATTTAAGCTGAGTACGGAAATCAGACACATGGTCAAATTTCCGCAAGCCAAATATGTACCGAATGCACACGTTCTGAAGCCGTTCCAGCTTATTGAGCAGCTCTTCAGTTGCGTCAATGTATGCGATGTCGCCATAGTCGAATAAAGGGAGTAGAAGAGATTGTGCAAGAGTAATCTTGGTGCGAAGGGGCAGAAAATTCTGTAGGCGCCTAAGGGAGTGGAGAGATCTAAAGAGCTTTCGACTAACCTCAGAAACCTGAGCCGACCAGGAAAGGGTCTGATCCATTGTGAGACCCAAATTTTTGACAGTGGAAGAAAAAGGAATAATAGTACCGTCGAATATCAAATCCGGACACACAAGGTCAGACAACTTTGCAATAAAATGTGGACTACCGACAACAATTGCTTGCGATTTCCTCGCGTTGATTTTTAGCCCGTAGTTAGCTGCCCAATCTCGAATACTAGCTAGGTCAGAGTTTATTAGGCTTATTAAGGAGGGAAAATCATCAATACCAGCCGAGGCATAAATCTGCAAATCGTCTGCATAAAGGTGATAGCAAGATTGGAGAGAAGCAGTGATGCCATTAATAAATATGGAGAACAGAAGCGGGGATAGCACAGCTCCCTGGGGGACACCAGCGGACAAATCCCTCCAAGAAGAGACAGCATCATCTACCTTGACAAGCTGGCGCCTCCCAAGGAGATATGATTGGAACCACGAGAGAGCTGTAGTAGAGAGATTTAATGTTTTGAGGATACCGAGGAGGATTTCAAAGTCTACGGTGTTAAAAGCACTGCTAAAGTCCAATAAGACCAGAACAGTGAGTTTTCTGTGTTCTATATTAAGTCGAATGTCGTCGGTGACCTTGACCAAGGCAGTGACAGTGCTATGCCCGGGGCGGAACCCAGATTGGAACAAATTGAAAAGTTTGTGAAAGTTAAGAAAGCGAGACAGTTTTCTATTTATAAAATGTTCTATAATTTTTGATAGGACTGGAAGAATTGAAATAGGTCGATAGTCGGAAAAGGAAGAGGGATTTGAGGTCTTGGGAAGAGGAATAACGTGAGCAGATTTCCACGAAGAAGGAAAACTGCCCGAAGACAAAGAAAAGTTAATAATTTTGGATAGGATGGGAGCAATAGGTTCCGCCACGAGCATAAGCATGTCCAAACCCACACCGTCTTCACCAACGGCCTCCGTCCTAATATTTTTTAAAATATTTAATGTTTCTTCCGTCGAAATGAAGCCTAGGTCGAAGGGGGGAAAGTCGGGGTGAGGAGTGTTGGCGAGTATTTCTCTATATAAGTATTTATATCGTTGTCTAGTACCCATAGTACAAGCCTAGACCTTAGTTTAGGACTAGGTCAATTGGTGTGACATTGTCCCCTGATATTTATTTTGTTTATTTATATTACACCGACTATTGAAATTTGTATGTGTGAGCCTAAAGCATTGGTGATTCGATTCACTGCGATCGTCTTCCTGCTTATTATGTTTAAATATTACCATCATCTCTCCACCATGCTCCTGCCTTTACTCCCCTTAATAGATGTCTCGGTCCAATTTAACATTTGACGTGTTTTTAATTTAGCGCTGCGCCTGCGGCTGCCGTCGGCTGTACCTAAATAATGCACATATTTTACCCGAAATCATACCTTCGCCGCCACTCATTACTGAACTCATTTGAATATATCGTGTTTGTGTTCTCGAGTCCTTCGTATAGGACATATTTTTTGTTAAGAAACAATTTTGAACGTGATTTTAAATTAAGTAGCTTCACAGATGTGAGCATAAATGCTTCTTTTTTTAAGTTAGTTTCAAGATTGTGTTTGCCTTTGAATATTTAATTTGTACTCGTATCTACGATATTTCCCTCATCAATGCAAACTTTATAAGGTTCAAACTGCTTAGTCTAATTTAGTCAGGGTTTAAATAGGCTTTAAACTGCACATTGAAGGTTAAAATATAGCTAGTTTCACAACGCCCTAGCTCGTTGCATCACGTTTAATTAGAATCGCTAAAGTATTAAAACCAAAAGGCTGTCCAAGTGAGTGAGTCACATAAGTGCCCGACCGGTACGAATAGCCATTGGCCGGGTCATCGGAGGTCAAGCGCTCAACTTTGACCGGTCCCGCGAACCAATGGGACTTGAGAGGTTTTGTACCTTTCCAATCTTTCCAAGATCCGATTCTGCAAATGCAAGACCTTTACGTCGATGATCTAATTCGATTTTACGAATCAAAGAATCGTTTTTGCCACAGACAGCCAAAAAAACAGAAGGCAATGCAAATGATATAAAAAGAACTTATTTGTTAATGTTTTCAATACAGAAGAAAAACCCAACTCAACAATATTAATGATGTATTTTTTTCTGCCGAAATCAATTCAATGCACGGATTACAAGGTTGCCATAAAAATATTTTTACTTTTTATCATTATAGTCGCAATCGGTGCCATAAATTATAAAACAACATTAAAAACAAGTTAAAAAGGAAACATAAAGCTCGCTGACAACCGAAGAACAGTGAATTTGCACATAAATGGTAATAATTTGCTATGATCTGTCAATGACTATAAATATAGATGTATTATATTTCTTCCTCGATCCAAATGGTCACAATAACCTTAAAATGGTTATCGACGAAATTTATAATGCGATAGAAATATTTATGATCTTAATTAGAATTTAATAGGCGTCTTAATTTGATAAAATATGATTTAAGAACCATGTATTGCTTAATGTTACTCCGTGTTAACTTAAATTAGCACTTAGAGACAAAAGCAACATCGCAACACAACACTTAGAGGTCAAGAAAAATCAGAAATTAAATATTCGTTTACAAAGAGCACTAATTACGCATAAGCTAATAAAGAATCAACGGTTGATGACTGTATTCACAAACAAATTGATATTCCTGGTTTGACAGACAAATAAGAAAAATACTACGGTGGTAAAAAATGCGATCTTCCTTATGGACTGCCACATCAGATTTTTATATTGTATATTGCCACTCTTTTAAGTTGAAATCGCGCCAATACATTTGGTGTCTCCGCCTAAAACAAACAATTTGTAATCCTGAATTATGTGCTGCTGAATGCATACATTTAAGAGATATGAATCTACAAAATGAGGGATGCGAAACTACTGTACCATTCTCGGAATCTTTGTCGATTGTCTTATAACTTAGAAAGACCTACCTAGTAGCATATTTTTAATTCTTAGTAATTTGGTATTCATTTATTTGTGTATGTTTGGGTTATTACATTATCTACTTATTAAATAAATCTACATTTTTAATTACTTGCAATATTTTAAGGCACATGTCTAACTCAGATATCGTTCTGGTTATCGTGTCGCCTTTAATAAGCATTAAAATAACTGTCATGTCGCTGGAATGATAAATTATAATGAATGGCACGAATTGCTTATTGTTTTATAATTGGGATTTTATCGACATCGGCCATCACTAAACAATAGTAAGTCATCGACTTAAACAAATAAAAACATCGACATGACGCTTCGCCCCCGACCTTTCCAGAACGGCGTGACTATTTGTCACCTCGACTCGACTCCCGTACAAACTTGCTGTGAACATGCTGATTCGCATTATGATTATTATTCAAGAAAACCGATCTCTCTTCACTCTCACAATGGAATCCCAACTCAATGATGTTGAGATTACATTACAAATTTCAGTATCTGCTTGTTGTGATATACGCTGCTACACGTCTGTGAATCAAATTTATTCGAACACATTCTTACTCAAGGACCATGTTAATCTAACCACGTTGTGATACAAGTAGTGATGGGCCGCGGTAATATTCCCGTTACCAGTAAGTTTCCGTTTGGGAATATTCCCAGTAAGTTTCTAATGTTACCAGTAATATTCCCAAAAGGTGGGAATATACTATACTGGTGATTTATATGAGATTTAATTATTATATAGTTAGATATATTCCTTTCTCTTTTACACATATCACCTTTTTTCTCTTTCACACAAACTTCTTATCTGAAATGGCACAAACACAAAGGACTTAGTTTTGCCCTTGACTCGACTCAGTGCACGTGCGTTTTGTGATGACAGTGAAAAATGTGATAATGATTACTAAGCTTAAAAAAAATCGTTTTTCATGAAAAGAGGAAAAACATTTATTCACTTCAAAATTACACAATCTAAAAACATGACAAAATTAAAAAAATACAGTAAAACAAATTCTTAAAACTAAACTTAAAACCTAGTGTTACCTCCCCAAGCCCTAATTATAGCCTCCATGCGATCCTTCATTGACCTCACCAACGTCACGATTCGTTCTTGAGGAATGTCACTCCACTCCTCGACGACGGCGTCCCGAAGCTGTTCAAGGGTAGCAGGGGCAGTATCACGAGACCGCACCCGGCGTTTCAGATCATCCCAAAGGTGCTCTATGGGGTTCAGGTCAGGACTTCTCGCTGGCCACTGCATCACGGGGATCCCAACCTGATCCAGGTAGTCCCGAACAATCAACGCCGTATGAGAGCGGCCGTTGTCGTGCATGAATGTGAATTCAGGCCCGACAAAACCAGCATACGGGACCACGTCGTTATGTACCGATGAGCAGTCAGGTACCCCTGGCCACGTCCACCTCCAGTGCGAGAGACGCACACAAGGTCGGTTTTGCCCTGGATTGAAATTCCGCCCCAGAACATGCAGGATCCTCCTCCGTAGCTGACGGTTTCTTCAAAGCAGGCTTGTGAGTACCGTTCTCCCTGCCTCCTGTACACTCTTCTACGCCTATCGTTGCAGAAAAGGCATACCCTCGTCTCGTCGGAGAAGAGGACAGACTGAAGTCTGACTCGCCTATGCTCTGCTGTCAATTTGGGGCCCGTAGCAGCCCTACGAGGCAGGATTTTCTTCTCTCGCAGCCTTCTTCTTACTGTGGAGACGCTCACCGACGTCCTCCGAGCTGTTCGGAGCTGCTGTTGCACCTCAACAGCGTTGGAGAATCGGTTACGCAAACACGTTGACACAATATAGCGGTCATCTCTGTCGGAAGTGAAACGTCGTCTCCCAGATCCATGCTTCCTGATGTAGCCTCCAGTCTCCTGGAACCGCTGGGATACTCGTTTCACCCGGAAACGGCTTATGTTGAGTTGTCGAGCAACATCAACCTGCCGTAGTCCTGATTGCGGTAGTGCTACCACTTGAGCTGCTTCTTCTGCCGTGATATCCATTTTTCAGAGTTTTCTCTTACTGGAGCTGTTCAGGTGTGACTTCTGTGATGTCTGGATAGCAAATTACCCATAATTCATTTTTACCCCCCCTTTTATTCGTGTTCAGGGTGGCACAAGTAGTGAGTCCTCTAATGAGTTTTCCATCACTTTTTTTTAAAGACCCTAACGTGTCGTGATCATTGTTTTTACGAAAAATAACGATTCGCGTTTTTAAAGTTGATTAACTGTGCTTTCAAATGATACTAATATTAGTAGGGTACAATAAATAAGTTAAGAGCTTTATTCGCTTGAAATCAAAATTTCAAAATGTGCGATTTTTTTGACGCCGTGTGCATTTGTATAATTAAACTGATTTTTCGACTTTTTCTTTCATTTCGATCGAAACTAAGATGTTTTTACCGTGATTTAAAGTGTACTTGTCCATAATTACACGATGGGAATATTCCCAGTAACATTGGAAAAATACCTGGTAATTTTGGGAATATTCCCGGTAACATTGGGAATTTACTTTCTAGGGGGGGGCTCCGTATTTTTTTTTATTCTAAATTGTTCCAATGTTCACCAAATAAGCATAAAACACTAAAAAAATATTACTTTATAATTCAGTTTTTCTATATTTCCCTAAATTTCCAAAACTTGGAAATATTACTGGTAACATTACTGGGAATATTCCCGCCATGGGAATATTCCCAGTAACGACCCATCACTAGATACAAGTGATCAATTTGACGAGCATAGCTTGAATTCTAAATTTAAATCTTGAATTTAATGCCATTATTTTTTATCTTTTAAACATACTTAGCTTCATTAAGGTAGGTTATGATTCCGACAGGATTGAAAAAAAACAGTCAATTAATGACCAGAACCTAAACCGCAGTAAGTGCAAAAAGTTCATTTCGAGAAAACGTAAAAAATGTCTTTGAAGTGTAATTTTTCTACCTTTCTAATGTTTTTTGTGTTAATGATTGACTTTCAATAAAGAGTAATAAGCACGAAAAATATGATTATGACAAAAAAAATGCTTTGAGTGTGTCATTAGCTAAAAATAAAGGTTTTTTCTAAATTCAGAGCCGTTACGGCACTCTGAGTTTTCCCTAAAAAGATGAGATATACTGACTAAAATGCCGTAAAAAAACCAAGTACTGCAAAAACGTGTGTTATTTTTTGTCAATTGCAAGCTAAGATGCAGTATCAGAGTCATTTACACTGCATTTAAGTCAGTATCGTGATTAAAGTGTATGTGCTACGAACTCCAGGTACTGCGTTTTCACATAAATGAAATGCATATTTTCGAGAAATATAACTTTTATTTAAGTAAACCTTATTCTATATATATAAAAATTACGTGTCACGTTGTTTGTCCGCGATGAACTCCTAAACTACTGAACCGATTTTAAATTTGATTTGCACACCGTGTGCAATTCGACCCAACTTGAAAGATAGGATAGCTTACATTTCAATTTATAGTCGCAATATTATTTTATTGCAAATTATTTGTCTTTATAAGGCAAAACAACGTTTGCCGGGTCAACTAGTAGTTTTATAAAAAATAAAGGACGACCGATAATCACACTAATTTTGAGCATATTCTTATAATTATTCTTTGTATTGCAGCTTGACCTTTTCATTGGTACAAATATAACCGCTAATGACTTTGCTGCATAATTAAACTAACACGATTGAGATCAACATTTGTTATAACAACCCAACTTAAAACTGCTAGAAATAAAACTTAGTTACTACGTACTACCTAAAATGCTTAAAAAAACCTTCTAAAATACAAAAAAAAACAGTACTTATTGAAATAAGATACTTATTAATCAGACATTTATAATGACATTTATCACACAGTTATTATAGTCTCTTAATTATTTGCATCGCATTAATTGCTTAACATTGTTATTGATAGAAATATCATCGCTAAGTACTGTGGCTTTGCCACAAAATAACTCAACTGAGATCAAAATTATGTTATAAAAACCTAAATTGAAGCAGCAAAGCTGCTAATAGTTATGTGTTAAAATTAAATCATTATAAAAACTAATTCTATGTTAATTATTAACCACTAAAATACTCGGTAATCAGACTTATAGAGAGTAAAGGCACGCTATTCTAGTAATTGTTTTCAAGTTATTAAGGAGATCACACACACCGTCCGGGTCACTCACGTAAATTTTGTCGAATAACGCTTGAAATGTTTTACTTTATAATATCTGGGAGACAATCTCACATAAATAGACCTAGTAACAAAGGAATCTCTAGGCCTGTACAATCGAGTTCATAAATTTTTCACTTCACTTTAGTACCTGGTCTATTAAAGTGACAAGGTATTAAAGTGTACATATATTTATGAAGTGGACTGTAAGTACCATCGATAGGAAGCACTGATAAACAAAACGACAAATAAACTATTTAGGTTTTTATAACATAATTTTGATCTCAGTTGAGTTATTTTGTGGCAAAGCCACAGTACTTAGCGATGATATTTCTATCAATAACAATGTTAAGCAATTAATGCGATGCAAATAATTAAGAGACAATAATAACTGTGTGATAAATGTCATTATAAATGTCTGATTAATAAGTATCTTATTTCAATAAGTACTGTTTTTTTTGTATTTTAGAAGGTTTTTTTAAGCATTTTAGTACGTAGTAACTAAGTTTTATTTCTAGCAGTTTTAAGTTGGGTTGTTATAACAAATGTTGATCTCAATCGTGTTAGTTTAATTATGCAGCAAAGTCATTAGCGGTTATATAAATATAGATAAATAAATACTTAAACTTAAGTAAATGATCTCCTGCTGCTATATTTGAAATTTGACGTAAACGAAAACAATAAGAACAAAACTAACACTAAATACCTAAAGTAACGATCTGTAACTTAGAACATTATGAAGTTAAAATCGGAACTACATAGGTATCATAACATTAACTAAGTCAATCGGATAACTAGCAGAGAATCAAAATTGGATTGCATGAAAAGCTTTGGAATCATTGGTTGAAAGTTAAAGAAACGTAGGCATTAGGTATACTATTTTATCATCGACCATAACCTAGTCCGCTCACTAAATAAGTAATACCTAATATGAACACTAGCCTTTTCAAAAAACTAAAATATGTAAATCAATGTACGTTAATTACGAGCCTATCCATCGCCGCGGTATAATTTTGATGTACCTACTTACTTGAAAAACGGCGTCTAGGACACGACTGACTGAGCAACAAATACAGACTAAGGCGCAGTAAAGGACAACACAACCATGGTACAACTTTAAGAAATTTATTGAATTGCCATCTAAAGGGCAGTAAATACAGACTGACACTGCACTTTAGACAGTAATTTGGTTTCTTAGTAACTAATATGTTACCGGTTGAACGTTAGTAAAAAGTCTTGCTACTGCGGTTTAAACAGTAATTACTAAGGGACTTAGATAGAGATGAGCCGACTAAAATTAAGTATTAACTCCTAAACTGCACTTTAGTTAGTAAACACAATGTCAAGATTTGTTAAGAATACTTCTTAAAACTCACTTTCCGTACATCTTACTGCAGTTTAATAAGGAAATAATTGATAAAATGAATAAAATGAGGAACGCAGTTCATGATTTTTAATACAAAAATCTGTTGCTGCATTTTAATAAGTTACCTCATGAAAGAATTGATGGTTGCCGTAAAGCTAAATTGCACGTAAAATAACACACTTACTGCGTTTTAACTAGTAAACCTTTGGAAAACTGAAGGTGAAAGGCCAATTGCGGCGTTTTAGGTGGTTTCAATATGGATTATTCATTGAGCACTTGTACGTACTGCATGACTATGTTTTTTTTAAATATATTTCCCGTTGTCTGAATCACACACCGATTAGATATACATATGCGTATTGATCTCGTGATTAAAAATAACGAAAATTTTTTTTTTATTTTTTTTGCAGTTACTGCGGTTTAGGCTCTGCAGGGCAGAAATAATGAAGCAATAATAAAGACCTATTCAGCATCAAAGCTACATTATATTGGAACTTTAAAAGGTGGGTGCAAGACTACAACGTCTCAGCAATCTACATTACAATCAACCATTATGGTCGGCGCCTAGACATAAGCTATAAGAGCTCTAATATTAAGTCATAACCGACCAATTGCGTGGCACGATGAATAAACATTTTATTTGCTATTAAATGTTTGAGTTTCTATTCGGGCCTGACGATACTACTTATCGTCGAATATCGAAGCTATTAGGGCGCGTTTGGATTGTCCACAAAGGAACAACATATTTTGGTTTGATACCATTTTGTTTCGAAAGTGGGTCACAGTTAGTTTGCATTATTATACTCGTAGCTTTTTATTACAAAGCAAACAATTAATTTTGATTAAATAAACAAACTTAGCGTTCAATTGGCGTTCAACCAATTCTACATTTTTTCCTGCATTTTTACGTAATAAAAAATAATATGACCCTCAGCAAAGGACTATATAAAACAAAAGTAACAATTAAGTTCCATATACTTATTGAAAACAAGACTATGAATCGTAACAACCGCCTATTTTTAAGTGATACAATTTTACTGTGGACGAGTTTTTGTTTGCGTAGGTGTTAACGTAGGCCAAGAAAATCTCAATAAAATAAATGGCCTACGAAACGATTGTCAAATTTATTTTCGAGTCGTTTAAATGCAGTTAGAAATTTCTCATGTGATCACCCGATAAGGCTGTAAAAGTTCGAAGCGATATAAATATAGAGACCTCGTAAACATCGACTGTCGCGAATAGACCGGATAATATATTAGAAATTTATTCAATTAACACTAAATTAATAGACATCCGCTCACGACACCATAGAGCGCATAGACCACATCATAAATTACACACAGTCAAATTCGAATTAAGTTGAGTACCTCAAGCGGTGCCATAATCATTCTTCATAAGACACTGCACTCGTCTAATGATTCCCAAAACTCTGACTACCGAACTAATAAACATCAATCAAATCTATACTATTAAAGTTACGACGAATCAATCACAGTATTGTCTATAACTAATCTGGATTTATGCAAAGAGAAAAGGAACGTTTGACGTGTACCTACTGTGCAATATGAGAGAGAATCGATTTGTCATTATTTGATTTAGTTCGGCGGGCTGGGAGGCCCCCGGTGCGCGGGCCGGGGGGTTACCGCGAGCGGCTGCCCTCAGCCCCGGTCGTCATCAGGACCTTCGACACTTTATATATGGCGGTGAGGGAAATAAATGGCTTTGAAGTGTTGCAACAGACGGAATAGGGACTTTAGGGAATTCTGGTCGATGACTTAAACGCGGTAGGAGCTGTACGCCCTAGACAAGGCGCTTGACGATAAGGTAATCTTTTTCGATTTTCGATAACGTTCTCGCGAAAGAACCTTCTCTAGAGCCACTTAAGCTGACATAAACGGTGTCTATGCTAAAATATCTTGCTGCCTTACTACAGTTGCAGGTGTTTGCGAATTATCACCAGTTATGCTTGAGTTGCTTGACGATTGGTAAGCTTTTTTGGTACTTGGTTATGATCTTGCCTCCAAAGCTGGTGCTCCCTGGTTTAACCCAAAATGTCAGTAGCTCGGAAATGAGATCAAATATTTGTTTCTCGACGTCATCTATATAAGTGTTTTATTGACCAGAAATAGTAAAATAGAATTTTGTATGGGATAGTATACATTTGTGTAAGATAAGCGTCTATAATACCTCTATTCCACATTGCCACCTTGTCCTTTACAGTAATGTGAATAACAATATGGGATATGACAGATTAACAGTTCCTTCTCTCTCATTGTCGATCCCCAAAGATACCCAAAATTGTTTCTGTTCATATTTTTCAGAAAAACTAACATGATCAAAATGTAATATTTCTTGTAGAACTGCACACATAATATTAACACGTACAGAAGTAATAAACTTCAGGGGGGGTTAATTATGAATAAGCATTTAATAAGTAAAAAACACCGGCCGTATGAACTGAATGCAACATAATTTACCGGCTTTACATGCTCATTTGTGATTAGTCGGCGCGAAAGGGCAAATCCTGTATTAAGATAGGTAATGAGGTTAATGCAAAACATCAATTCGAAAAGGTATTATGATATTTCGAAGCACAATGAAATTTTAATTCTAGCAATAAGTCATACGGTACTGATTCATAACGGAGCACTTGTGGATGCTGACAAAAATGCGGTAGAAGATTAAGTACAAAAAGGTTCAATATTTAACATCGAGTAAAGAATTATGGACTTTGCTCCAGCAGTACATAAAGTTGATATCGTAAGTACAAGTGTTAATGAAAGAAAGAAGTTAACGATGGATTGTGTGGTAAGTCGGCACCCTGCTGCCGTGGCCCCCGACCGCGCCTATCACGGACAAGACATCGATTAGTGATCGACTGAATTCAATTGCTTGGCGAGACAAGAACTCGATACCGTCGACGAATCAAGACGGACCGATCGAGATTTGTATTGTTCGATTTTTCTGAAATTTGCATTTTGTGAACGTCACGTCAGCGACAATGCTGAGTCACCTGACAAATGAAAGGAATTGATCGTGTCCCTGATATCGAAATGCGTTGAACGTAAGCCCCATTTTATATTAGTGTTGGTCCAAGATTACTGTCAACTGTAGCGTGCGTATTTTTCGATTTAAATCACTGCACCGTCATTCTTGTCTATCAAATCTATCTCCACAATGCTATCAGTGGCGAGTTGTGGGTTTCTCGGGTCAATACAGGATCCTTTAAAAGCGTTCACGGCGTCTGCGTTTCGTGGGTCAGCTCATCTGTTTACTATTTAAATTAATTTCAATTTCCCCGATATCTATGATTTGTTTATCGAACAGTTTAAGTTGCGTGGAGCTATTTTTGTGTAGCACGAAAGTCGACATCACGCATGCGTCTCACGATCACATGATATTTCATGTTTATTGGCTTAAGTCATGACTTCGCCGTATGTGGTGGAAGCATTGACGGGAACATTAAAGAGTATATTTTGATCGAGTCAAGGCATATATCATCCTGAGCTGGTATAAGAGGCGGTAGCTATATCCTTCGCTGTATTTCGTATGTGTTTAATATGTTTATTGTATTACTTGGGAGTGTTTATGAGCAGTGTAAAGGGCATAAGAATGATTATGAGGTTTTTATTAAAATTGCAACGGACGGAGGCCAAGGTTGTCGAATGGCGCAAAGATACCGGTTAATTGTAAGTCGCAGACGCGCTATGAATTAATGATGCTATTGCGTTTTTTCTTGTTTTAATTTTGTACTTTATTTATATTTTGCCCGTCTTATTGTTTTAATTTTAACTGTTGCATTCTCTTTAATAATTCATCTGTTTTTTTAACAAAAAATATGTCTTTCAACAGAGCATATACTTTATTAAAATTATCAATCCTGAAGCTGTCAACTGTCTTGGAGGGCATCAATGTGTAAGGTGTCTTTACTTTATTGATCTTATTTTGAGGAATAGTATCGTCTCAATCGTCTTCCCTTCTAAATTTGAGGCAAAATAATATCCAAGTACGACGTACGTCAACTAAATCATCTTCAATACCAGCCCTATTGCCACTGAACAGCACTGTCAACCCTGAATTACCGTTTTGCAATTTTTCTATATTTAAAACTACACTTACATTGTTAAGGCAAGTCTTGTCCGCATCATTATTAAAAGTTATGATACCACAATACATTTGCATTCCTCGACAGTAAGGCTCCCACTGTTAATCTAATAAAGGAATGTGAATAATGCCATTAATAACTTAAATGTTTTGTTCGTGTTGTGGTCAAGCCACCGGACCTCTAAATGAGAGCCCTTACTTATCGTACTATTAAACAACTATAACTTAAATTAAGTGCAGTTCAGATTTATGTTTTGATTCACGATTTGGTTTCTATCCGGAGATTTTGCGATACGACTTTGCAAGTAAATATTTTGGTGTAAGTAGGTACTCGTATGGTCAACTTCATCATCAAATTCTTTGACAATAAATGCACTATTGTGGTTGAGTATTCGCAAATTTGTGACCGCTTAGCTGTTTGGGCTTGCGTCTATATCAAACAAATATATACTATACATGAGGATACGTGACTTTAAATCTGACCCGCAGTGCGTTTATCGGAATTAAATTTGTAGTTTTCACAGCTTCTTGAGCTTTTATCATTAATTAGACAAAAAAATCACTTAAATTCACTGTAAGGAACCCGCTTCCAAGTACCTATTCCAAGATTCGTAACTGATATATTTATGTAAGTAGGTAATATTCTATTACTTATTCTGACGCGCTAATTAAAAATGAAGAGCCACATGAATCAAATAGTAACAACTGGTTAAATACATATTTGATCAATTTAATGTCTTAATATTATTACACTAAAATGTCTTAAACAACGTTAAGCTCAACCTAAAAATAAAATCAAAGACCGTTCTCCAAAATTCCATCACAACCTGCAGCGCCACGTAACACAACACCAAACAAGTTCGCCGTAACACAACCTACTAGATTAATTTTAGAATTTACTTTTTGGACATTATCTCGTCGTGTATTGATCAGTGGAGCGTTGTAATCGTGTTAATTGCAGCTTTGGACCGCCGCACGCGCAGGCTTGTGTTTATAGTTAAATCCTTTTTGTTTGTCGTGTCTTATTGTGTTAGGCGGATGAATAGGTAGTCGTGTAGTCTAGATGTGTTTCATACTATGCTCACTAGCTTGCTCAAGTGGAATCCGTTTGTTGCTATTTTTTTAGCTAATAATTATCCTAATAATTAGGGGTTAGGAAAAATGTTTTGGTCCAAAACTTTCAAAATGACTTTAACGGGTTTAATTAAACAGCTTAATCTAGGTGTCTTACAAAAGTTTGTTAGTGAGGTCTCAGTAAGTATCCTATGTTCGGCTTCGAAGTAACAAAATTTTACTTTACCGTACCCGGAGCGCTCGGTGAAATCATCGAAGTAGACAGGCGTGATCTTCTTGAATAAACGTGTTTTTTGAAAAGATTACATCATTCTACCTTATCGTGATCTAATACTGAACATGCGATTTTAAAACTTATTATTTTTGAAGCATGAATAGACCTAAAGCACATCTTTCAGCAGTGGCAGGGCCTTGTTGGCAGGGTCCGTCCGGCAGTACCACCATCTTATCCTTTAATTTAAGCAGCAGTGTTCGCATTGTTGTGTTCCAGTATGGGGATAAGACAGCCGGTGAAATGACTAGCATAGAGGCATTCCATCTTAGTCCTCAGGATTGGCAGTGTATTTGCAGTCTTGTGAATGTGAATGTCTATGGGTCACAGTTTCCACTTACCATCAGGAGGCCTGTGTGATCGTTTGCCTTCCTACGCAAAAAAAAAAAACTTCCCGCCTAGCAACATTTTACAACATGAACTTCTTGAAAAGGTGTTCTATTAAAAATCATGCTTCGTTTGTCTCGAAAGCATACTTTTTATCATTATTTACTGAGAAAAATATTTTGAATATTATCAGTGTTTGCAACGCCCTCTTTGGATTTGTGGTCGAAATGACTTCATTATGGTTGTAACTGCGTTTTGCTTTTTTAAGCCTAGCACTAGTAGTGACGTAGAAAATAGGTACCATGTGGCGTTTAAGCTATTTAGCCACCAGCAGATTTTTTCAGAACACCTTTTAAAAAAGTTCCTTTTGTCAATTATTGTGTTATTTGTGTTGAAGTCCGTTTGGGATAAGACAAGTAGTTATAAATATGAGTAGCATAGAGGCATTTCACCTCCACCTTCTAGCGTGGCGACGCATTTACAGTATAGGATTGCGGCTGTAAGAACTGTCTTTGTTTTGAGATGGCAAATATTAATGGGTTTCCAATCGTAATAACCATCAGGTGGTCTTTGCGTTCATTTGGAGTAAAATATGCCAAAGTTATGTTTCAAAAAAATATTGATACACATTACAACCTTAAAGAAGTCGCTTAAAATATATTTTAGTAATAGCTGCTTTTTTTAAAAGACCATTTAACATTATCCGACAATTTGATGATTCTGCTGTCTTCGCCCCCATAACCGGTGAAATGTTATTACATCAAACCCATAACAAATCGCAACGGCCGAGCAACAAATCGCGCAGCTTCGCGGCCTGTTGTGCGCAGCCGCGGTTAATTGCGCAACTTACAAATAAGACATTGTGCTAACTAATTAGATTAGCACAGCACGTTATTTATCCCACGAAGAGCTTTGTTGTATAGAGCTGTTAATACCGGTAAGGTTATTTGTTAAATCGTCCATTTTTTTTATGACAACAATGCAATTGAGAGCAACGGATTACCTCATGGTAAGTGGTGGTGGTGAGTGAGAGTGAGTCAGAGAGAAATGTGGAATAAAAGAAGATGTAGTGACTAAGATTGAAAAGGGCATGCTTCGATGATTCGGTCATTCGGAAAGGATGGATGAAAGAAGATTGACGAAAGAGATATACAGATCGAAAGTGAGTGGAAGCGCCCTAGGCGTACTTTTCCGAATCAAATCGGAGAAATACT
This sequence comes from Acleris emargana, assembly GCA_927399475.2. Taxonomy (NCBI): domain Eukaryota; kingdom Metazoa; phylum Arthropoda; class Insecta; order Lepidoptera; family Tortricidae; genus Acleris; species Acleris emargana. The sequence continues at coordinate 10,001,292 of OV656851.1, forward strand.
GGAAAAGGGCCGAATCTTAAGTACCCGAAACCGACGTGAACCATTACTCGATGTATGAATGTGGAAAAAGTGAAAGAAACTTGTCAAGATGAAAGTGGAAAGAAGTGGTCTCTGCCTACCCCTCTGGGAAACAGGCGTGATTTAATATAATGTATGTATGTAAGCGAGATCTGATACCCATAGGCAATTGAAAACTTAACACTACAATCTGACGACTGCAATCTTAAGACTGACAAACAAAATTGTTTGTCCTGAGAATAAGTTGCCATTTGAGAAGTTAAGGAGCGATAACTAAATTGTACTTAAATATTTACGTGTCGTAAGGTCCTTGTGTAAGATCTGTGAGGAGAGCTGCTGTTAAGATGGTAACCCTTCAACCTGCCACTAAACAGCAATGTTTACATGAGATAAGCAGATAAGACAACCGGTAAAATGACCAGCATAGAGGCATTCCATGGGTCCTCAGGGAGGGCAACGCATTTTCTGTCTTGAGATTCTCATCGTAAGACTGCAATGTTGGGCTTCAGAGTCCACTAATCATGTGGCCTGTATGCTCATTCTTCGTCTCCATTGAAATAATCAGTACTCGCACTCAATTTTTAAAAAAGAACGAAAGAACAAAGTAAAAACATTTATTCACAATAATAAACCAACTGAGGTAATAGTAATAATATCTTTAAGTAAATAAAACTAAGGAAACGACAGACACAGAGGATTACCAAAAAAGTAGTCATAATTATGAATAAACGAGTGTGTCCGTGGTTCATAAGTTTCATAACAAAGACAGCTCCCGTGGAAACCAGTAAAACGATTTTTTTACAAAGTGATTTCCCAAAAATTACAACTTGCTAGTCATGTTTAAAAAAGCTATATTATTATATTATTATGGTAAGTAAGACGAGTTCGATGACAAGTCCGTACAAGTTCTTGTGTGGCAGCGAACGTGTCCTTGAGTTGAATGATAGGTAACTATGCGTCTAAAAAACTGACATTGCACTGATTAAATGCTTGATTTATAATTATAGACAGACACTACACATTTAGGCTATATCTATTGTACCCCGGACACTCAACACTATAGGTACAGGTAAGTAGGGGATTCTCATAAATAACTTTTTCTTGAACTCGACGCACCGAATGTAAACCGGCGAGTTTAACTTGTCCCGTTAGAGCATAAAAATCTAATTTTAAGGCGTACATTCTCAATTAGGCAGCTTTATTCGACATAGAACTGACTCTTCTCGCCTCCCTTTTTTTTGTGAACGAATTATCAGCTCAGCAGCAATAGTGGCAACAGCAGGCATACGTCACGGCGTGGTGACTGCGTAGTTAATTATATTTATTAGTCTCCATCATGCCCTGGATATTTGCCATCTCGTGCCTGCAAATTCATTGCCAACCCTGAGGACTAAGATGAAAAACCTCTCCAAGCCAGTCATTTCACCCCATATGTCTCAATTTTTCTTTTTTTAAATATTCAAATAAACCCTAAGAAATAATCGAAAAAAGATAACGTGGGATGACGTAGGTATATGGTATTCTTACATTTTATTTATTTATTTATACTATAAAATCTGAATTTTGCTTTGTCTCAGATTGTTAGATAGTGGGGAAGTCTACGTCTTAAAAGGTTTTATATTAAAATATTTTTAGCCCGGGACTTCGTCAGCTCAATAGCAGGTAATTCATCTCCAATCATAAAGATAAAATAATCAATATCCTTCTCCGGGCTATAAACTATCTTTATACCAAATTTTGGGGGCCTTGACCCGTAAGGGCGCAAAAAAAAACAATTACATTTATACAATATTCGATTTTTACGAAATATAGGGATCAGCGCATATTTATGTCGATGATTTGTGGAAAACTATATTCCGCTACAACACATAATATTTATAAGGAGGGGTGAGCACATAATGGTACTTTTTAACAACAATATTAAAAATAATGCAGAAATCATTACGTGCAATCTAATAAAATTCATGCAATCCAATACTACGTTATTTAATTTCATTGACCGTGAATACCGTGATATGATGACTTCAAAATCAGAATAGACTATTAAAACGTTGTTAAAACCGTACACCGGAACTCTTGACCGCCGGTATCCGAGCCTAAAACTCCGATAAGCTACACAATCGTTTGAAACAATGTATATAAATTACAGATTAGTTACACTTGTAATTCTCTATGCGGCAATTAGTGTGGCTTGCTTCTGGCAGCCATCTTTAAAATATATTCGCGTGCTCGAATATTACCATCCCGTACTTATATCGTTTTCCAACTGCCTGATTTCGTTACACCGTGTCCTGGCCATTGTATGTAAGGTTTCATAGTGTTCAAAAGCACAGAACGAGTGCTATTATTGTGGACTTCTGTGTACCGTTACATAAATAGATATGTGGTTGAACATTTTGATAAGTAATTTCAAAGGTCAATCCCATAACTCTTCTAATTTGATGTACGACTGTAATAATACCATACAAAATTAATTGGATAATATTTCAATCAAGACGTTTATTTAGCAAAATAGTTTATTGTGCGAGTAGGTACTGTCTAATAATGGTTTATATAATTTAACATTTTTACATTTTTACAGAATTATCAAGAAGTTTAAAGACTTGTTGGTAATTCTTTAGCTCTGCCTACCCCACTCTGGGAGTGAAGGCGTGAGTTTATGTATGTATGTATGTGTACATTGTACCGGGTGATTAAAAAAATATTTAAAATATACTTTACTTACTTTACTTTGCGAAATATTTATAAGGACAGTAAAAAATCATGCAATAGCAAATGTAAATATTTTTTAGTAGAACTTTCCCGAACACTCCCGCAATACCATGGGAGTTCTTATAATTCGCACGTTTGACGTCCGGTTCGATGGCAAACAATTGATCCGACTGCAATTTAAAAAATTAACCCCTTTGTAGTTGTGCACGCCGGTAAAGTGATGTAGAAGAAAATGGTTAAGGTATTAAGTTCGCCATTTGTATACAACAGTGTATTGTGCAATAAAGTTTAAGTATCTAAATGTATAAATAAAATATTCCACCAATAACATTATTTGATTTATTTCCCTAGTCTCGCTTTTTTTTCCTTTTCGTAGCCATAGGTATCCGGGATTTCGATTGTTTTGGCATTATGAGATATGTTTCAGTCTTCGGAATTATGAAGTGCACCTATGTAGTACTGTGACGAGATATACTTACTCGAGTAGTCATACTGCAACTAGTAACTTACAGCTTTGCTTTACCACTGCTAACATAAAATTTATTGACAGTAAACTTGTAATAATTAGGACAAAGCTTATTCTCATAAATTGCAAATCAGAGATAGTGATTGCCATAAATCTTGTCGATATCGAGTCGGCCATTAACGATTGTGGTTGTCGATATATCGATGTCGGTCGACGCACGTGCCCGTTTTAAATTTACGAACCAAACGTTTTATGAACATTTAAGAAGAATTATTATTATGCGTTGTCATTATTCGATTGTCAACATAACCTGGTTGTTTGTGTTGTTACCATTATTCTACGATTGGTCTTCCTTTAGTACAATACCAAAATTATTTTTGATATTGCAGATTTATCAATTGATAAGTAAGAAATCAGTAGAAAAGTTCCAGATATGTTGAAATTCATAGCGTCAAACAAAATTTGACCAGATTTTTAAGCCTTGCATTCATATTTAAGTGCTACAAAATCCGACACTAGCTTAGGTTTTTGTGCGCTTTATTTTTCTATAAAGTTAATATGAGCAATAACATGAGTTCCAGACTTTTCTTGTTAATATACCGGACATATATATTTTATAAATGGTCATATTTTAATTACGAAATTAATTTATCGAAATTAAGTAGCCATATACCGACATCACTACGACTCGTGTGTGGTAAAAAACAAATAAAATTCATCCTTTTTATTTACTTAAACGCGGCAGTTAAATAAAAATCCTTTTTCCACCAAACTTTAATTGCTGGCAATACAGTAATTAAACGTGACCATCGTAAAACATTGCAGCCCCAATAAAACATTATAGCCTTGTCTCAGATCACTCGAAAAAAAGGATAAATCTCAAAGTAACCTGGGGTGTTATTTCCTTGAAGACGATATCATCGGCGAACTCGACCGCTATTGAGACTTGACCCGTGTCTTTTTAACATTACGCATCGGTAGGTACCTACGATCTAGGCAGGGTGATGCCTAAATGACCTTGAAATAACAAAGATAGTAGTTATATATTGCTGTATAATGCTTTTGGGCGCTCGGATCAAGTTACGATTGCCGGTCGAGTTTGCCAACGATGTGTTTGTCGAATAACACCTCTAAAACACGTACAAGAAAATATTGAAATGTGATATATGAATAAAATCAGCCGTTCTTAATTTTAATTTTAAACCCCAACACGACGTTTGGTACGGTATTTTATATCATCTATAACTATAACATTTAAGATGTAGTCGATAGATTTAAATTATTTAGATCGATAGTAGGAATTGGACACAAACGGAAAAGTTTGGGTTTTTTATAAGAAATACAAAATAAAAAGCAGTACTAGCATAGAGGCATTCCATCTTAGTCCTCAGGGTTGGCAGTGCATTAGTGCAGTCTTGTGAATGCGAATGTCTATGGGTCACAGTTTCCACTTACCATCAGGTGGCCTGTATGCTCGTTTGCCTTCCCATGTGGAAAAACAAAAATTGAGGTCCTATTAATACATTTTTCTTTATTTACTTATTTTACCGGAAAGACGAGAAAGAGAAGTCTTACAGTGTTCAACAAATATTAATAACTTCTCTAAAAAAATAGTAACTCCGGTAATATAGTGTTGTTACCAAACTACAGGGTGGGCCAAAAAATTTTGCACTTTTAAAACATCGATAAAAATTTAACTTTTCATGTTTTTTTATATTTTATTTATTTAACCTAGTAACAGATAAATGCAATTTATTTTTGAAAAATAACGTCATCCAGATCTCCTCCGTCTCGTCGTTGCACTCCTGCAGTCGACTACACAAACACTTTGGAAAACTCGCTGACGCATGCTGCGAGGGATCGCAGCTATCTCATTCTGAATGTTTAGTTTTAACTGGGGTATTGTCATCGGATTATTAAGGTACACTCGACTCTTTAAATATCTCCACTTGAAAACATCGCAAGGTGTTAGGTCCGGGCTCCTTGGCAGCCATGGGAATTGGGATGTCACCTCTGCGAGAAATCAACTTTTTCGGAAACATTTCTTTCACCACCGGTAAACTCATGGCATGTTGTTCCATCTTGTTGCATCCATGTTCTGGTCACCTTCAAATTCATGCAGTGGGTGCAGTTTCAGATCTAGATGTAAAATTCGCCGTAGACTAGTTCTTGGTATTGCTAGAGCTGCTGAACGTTTACGCGTAGATAATTCTGGATCGTTCTCTACAGAAACTTTAACCTGCCGTATGTTCTCATCATTTCTTGTTAAACGTGGACGCCCTGTTTGTTTGATATTCAGTGTCGAACCAGTTTGCTTGAAGTTTTTGACCTAAGATTTAATTAAACTAACACTTGGACACTCACTCACTTGGCGTTATCCTTATTCAATTCTAAGTAGGCGTCGTACAGAAAGATACAAATCGTTGTTTTTATAAAACTGTTTAATACAAAAACCCCGTTGCTTTCCCGTGTAACGCTCCTTTATAAATAAAATTGCACGAAGTGACCTATAGTTTCCCACCAATTTCCCGCCGCTCACTCTAACAGAGTCCGAAAAAATCAGTGTTGCTATTTGCAAAAATTTATGGCCCACCCTGTATAATCATAAAAGTAATCACATACTTATCTATTAGGAGCACAATCAAGTTAAAAACGTAAACAACCAATCAATTCGATATCTGACATCTCTCACCGACCAAGGAAGTCAGAGTAAGATGACATAAGAGATACGAACGACTTTCGACCCATAAATTGAAAATCGAAGGGCTAAGATACTAAAACCTGTTTGAGCTATAAATTAAATCTAAAACAGGTCGGAGGTCAGAATTTCGCCAAACCTGCTTGGTTGAGTGGCTGTAGTAAGAGTTTTGTTGGATATTTTAATGTGCAAGTGAGAATTTGGGATTTGGAGAGTCAAAATCCAAACAAATATAGGTACTTTAGATTCAAAATTGATAGACAATATTTATTTTTAAGTGAATTGTGAAGTTAAAAAAAAAACATCCAAAGTGCTGTAACGTTTATGTCTCATTAAACGTAGTCCGATTTTTACGATTTTAGAATATGTTGTAGATAAGTATTATAAAAAAGTAGTTATATCTGTACATTTTTCTTTCCAAGAAAATATTTCATGGCAAGAAACCAATTAAAATAAAATAAACGAAAACGTATAGACCTAGTTTTTCAAAAGAATTACAACCTGATTTAAAAATCGTGGAAATCTGAATTCATTAAGGGGATGAGAAAAGTTACCGCCAGGGGTTAAATTTGTATGTATTTTTTGACAGCTTCGCAATTTAAACATTGGCTCACAATTATCTTAATAAAGATAACAATTAAATATGTCATGAAATCCGGTTATTCCAAGCCTCGTTTTCAAAAAGTAAAATTGAAATTTTACGTGAGTAATTACAAATACCTACTTAATCAGCTTATGTCCCACAGCTGATCCCCTAAATCAAAAGCATCTGAGCCATGAGCCGAATTTAGCGGTGAAGTGGCTTTATGGTGGATTTTCAAAGACACTTGCATAGTATGTTTAAATACATTCTTGTTAGCGATCATCGAGTTGATCACACTCGTTATAAACGAATAAACATTAGTATATTTTTTAATTTCATAACAACGAATAAAACGTGAGCATCGAGCACTTACGGTATCAGAGTATAGTGAGGCGTCACACCGTGGACGTCGATGCAAATTGTCCGTCACTGCACGTGCCGGCTCAGTCATGCACGCTCAACTTATTGCATAACGCGCGCAAGGCATGGAAGGCAGCGGGGGTATTAGTCCAGTAACTTTATACATCGGTAATATGCGTCGAATCCGGTAGTTCCGAATTTTTGCTTTTTTGCTGAATTGCAAAGTTCGAAAAAAATGATTAACTTTCAAAGACTTAATCTCGGAAACTATTGGGTCCACAGAGACAATTCTAGTATCATATTGTAGCAAATTTAGTCTTCTTCAAAAACGCTTTCAGAAAGTTTTTTCAAAAACTAGTCCTTTAGGGTTATAATCGCCAAAATTTGAAATAAAAATGTTTATTTCGCGGTTTTTTCTATTTTTGACAAAGTTGCGTTCGGCGCTCGAGGTCACAAACTTGGATAATTCATTAGGCCAACATCATAAACAAGTCTGCAAAAATTCAGAACTACCGGATTTGACGCATACTGCCCCATACTTGCAGACGACTAGGGTACCTACTGGATTATATGCTTTTTGAGATGATCGTTGTCCTATGTTCTGAGGATGCCGGCATACTTTTACAGTTTATAAAGTCGTCCCGACATAGCATTATTGAAATGTTAGTGTGTGTATGTTTTTATAATGATGGTTTCAGATTTCATCGACGAAGCAGCTCGGCCAAAGCCTAGTCAGGCAGATATCATCTAGCAAACTCTGCCTACAAGTGCGCAGGGCAACTATTTTTTTTCGGTTTATACTTCTCAGTCGAATTGAAAAGGTAGTTGTCAATTTTATCCCAGCTGAGTAACAAGTTAAGCGGGCATGAGACGTTTCACATTTTCACATTATTTTCCGGTTTAAATAATATAGTTGAACAATCCAGACGATATCTTATAACTTAAAACACCATCTAACTCACCTCTATCGCCATGCATTATAGTTTAAGAACAGTTTTATGCGGAGGAAGATCACTTACGCGTGGGCAGTAATGTTCTGCCTCGTTATGATTAAGCGGATAATTTCGGATGCTATCTGTGAAGTATGACACCTATTAGAAGCAAGAGACCTCTCACAAATCGTAGACAATATGCATAAATTTTAGCTGGATAGTAATTTTAAACTAGATAACGGACAGCAGTTAAAAAGTTTTGTACGACAGGTTATGCCAAAGCAATGATTATGAAGCGATTTAGACAAATGAGTTATAATCGTACTTGAATATACTGGTGCAAACTAATTTTGGCAAGGTTATAAAATCTAAACCAAGAGACTCGCGCATAAAAACATTATCTCCTGATCTAGCTAGGCAGAACACATTACTTGTACAAAATGATTAAATAATTACATGTTAAGGTGTTAATATATAATAGGTACTTAAAATACAAAAAGTCCTGACGAAAGGTAATATTATGCATTTCGTCTACTATAGAAGATAAAATCTACGGTTACAGGGTGTTTAAAAATGCACAGGCTCACGATGCGTGGCTAAAATAGCAGGTCTGCGTTTTGACTATTTCCTTTGACGTTTAGATATTCCAAATGAAGTCACATCTTCTTGTAATGGGTCGTAAAGTCGGAGTCTTACTGTGACACCATATTCCAGTTATCTATATTAGTGCCCAAAAACCTCGAGCGAGTTTGGCGAGCGTGTAAATCACGCGATAGCGTGGAGAAAGCTAAAACGGTTCGAACTATTTTATTGGGTTGACCACGTTTTAAGATATATTGAAGACACTCCTCTTTTCTGTGGGACAAGATTCTCCATGGAAGATTAGAGAGTAAGCTCATATTCTAGTTATTAGGAAGTTATATTGGTGTTAGCCACCAGCTCAATTTGCGTCTCATTTAAATATTTTTTTTTTTTGGATTGTATATTATACCTACTATGGAAAAGGGTAAATCGAAGTTATACACTGCTAAAAAGAATTTCCTTTCAAACACTTCATTTTCGAACTACTTTAAACCAGTGTTTAAACAGCCGAAAACAAAATACCACAGGAAAAATAACTGGCCAGTCTCATTCCCCCAAAACATAGCACCACCGCAGTATAGATAAATTAATTTTATATCTGTTGTGAGTCGTGCGCGCCCAGTGCCCCCGGGCGGCCGCGCCGTGAGAACCGCTCGTGCCAAGTACAGCACGAGGAGTCTACAGCCAGCTTGTCAACGAGTGATGTTAGTCGGGTGACGTAAGAGCTGTTCTAAATTTGAAATGGTTTGTTTTTATTATGTGTGGCCAGTCTCATTCGACGCAGCACCTACGAAACTACCGCCGAGTCACAGTTTTTTTTAAATTTAAATCTACACAAGTGGCATTTGTGTGGTAAGCAATCCAGTAATCAAGAATGTATTAACGATTAAGGTATGGTATGGTACAGACATACCATTGCGTGAAATTCCACACATTTTGACAGATTTCTATAGGCACTAGTTTCCGTAGAATGTAACTTGGCAAGGCTCTCTGATCGTCATAGTCTTTCAGCAGTGCTAGTATTGTTGTGTTCCGGTATGATAAACAGATACCTATGGTTACTAGTTTTCGTTGAATGTGACTTGGCTAGGCCCTCTGATCGTCAGAGTCTTTCAGCAGTGCTAGTATTGTTGTGTTCCAGTAAGAAAATAAGATCGGTGAAATTACTAGCATAGGGTTGGCAACGCATTTGCAGCCTTAGGATGGTAGTCTTGAGAATGTTATGGACATGTCTATATGGGTCTTAAATCCTTCTTACCATCAGATGACCTGTGAGCTCGATTGCCGTCTCCTTGCGATAAAAAAAATGTAAGGAAATGATTATTTCTTTTGTTATTTGTACAGTACGGGCGCCCCTTTGCTAGTATTGCCTCTAACTTAACTAAGAATGACATGGGCAAACAGTCAATAGGTACCCAATGGCAAGTAATGCCTATGTTGTAAAATAAACGCTGTATCCCGTTCCCATGTCAATTGTTGCAATTACCACGCTCTAATGGAGCATGAGACCTTTTGTTTCTGCTCAACACCCGTAACTGTGGTGCCAATGATTCCGATTGCAAAACGTTTTGACTAAACACTTACGGATGAAATTTTTGTACATGTTGTAGTTTTAATTTCCTCTAATACCTACAATTAAAAATAAAAACTGAACGTATTTAAATTAAAATAAAACTGTTTTTAGTAAAACGTTTTTTTTTATATTTGAAAGGGAATGGGGGTTGAAAAATTAAATTGATTTGATTATAGCAAACAGGAAGTCATTTAAAAGGGCTCAAGCTGCAAATTTTAAAACAATATTTTTTTATTAATTTTCCGTGACATATTTTTCAATTTATTGCCAAAAATTTACAAAAAATGATCTTATCTCCGAAGACCAAAAATCTGAATCAAAAAATCAAATAATCCTTATTCATAAATAAAAAAAACAACAGTATCATGGTAAATACGGAACCCTCGGTGAGCGAGTCCGACTGGCACTTGACCGGTTTTTTTATATTTTTTTTACTTGAAACTCGACTGGTAGAGAATGCCATTACTTTTATACCGACCGATACCGATAACTGACTTCTACCTACGCTATTTAATAAAAGGTCGGATTGTTATTGTAATTTAAATAATTAAAGCGGTATAGGAGCTTGTAGGCAATTTTTATTTTTATTTAGAGTGGTTAAAAAGTATATCCATAATAAAACGGGATAGTAGGGTGATGGCACCAGTGTTGGACACTAACGGCCAAACCCTATATTCAATCCGCGGACAGATAGGCTTACTTCGGATTAAAATTTGACACATTTTGTATGGGCAAATGTCAAATTTTAACCCGAGGTAAGCCTTATCTATCCTCGGATTGAATATAGGGTTCGGCCGTAAGCTGACATCATAATTCAAGGATCATAAGATTACCTGCAAAACAAATTAACTGTAAAATCAGAATCAAGTGACCATCGTTGCTCCTTGTTCATTACTGGTTCATCATCATCATCGTCATGTCAGCCGAAAGACGTCCACTGCTGGACATAGGCTCCCAAGGCTCTCCACTCAGACCGGTCATGTGCTTTTCGAATCCACCGCGTTCCCGCGATCTTCACAAGGTCGTCACTCCATCTTATTGGAGGCCTACCTACAGCTCGTCTCCCGGTCCGCCACCACCCTAAAAAAAGGATTAATTAGAAAAAAACATGACATGGAGAAGGCACTCGAGCACTCAGGCTACCTGATGGTAAGTGAGATCTATGACCCAGAGACCAAGCCTACAATCTTAAGACGGCAATCCTATGACCGCCTTGCCAACCCTAAGGACTAAGATGGAATGCGTCTAAGCTAGTATTTAAAACTAAAATTACAGTCGTATAAGGCAAATGAAATGTGAATAGTTCGACATTAGTTGATAAAAATCAATGTCGAATTAAGGCCAATTTTTACTGCGCAAAAGATCGGTGTACCAGAACAATTTTCGTGTAAGTATTATGTGCACGCGACGTATAGTAGTTAACTAACTTCTGTCGTAATATTGTTTCTCGTGTGTGCGGCTAAATATGTTCGCAAAAGGATATACAGGGTGTCCCAAAATCGGTAAACCACATTGACACCGGAGGTAGGTCAGCTTAAGAGGTGCCGAACTAGCCTAACATGACCTCAGTAAAATGTGCACGGTTTTCGAGTTATTGCCAAATTAAAGGTTTTTATAAATTTTCACCTTTTTTAACACTGTTTGTGCCAGGATTCAGTCGGAAAGCTCTCGAACTTATTTTTTTTTAAATGTAGGGAGCCTGAGATAGTTTATTAAGATATCAAAAGTGTTATTTTGTCAATAACTAATGTAAATTTATGAAAAATATTGGATTAGTCTCGATTTAAATTATCAGTAAATCATTAATTTCAACTTTTGACACCTGCCGTGAAAAATTTTTACTAGAAACGAAACGAGCAAATGATGTTTAAAAATTGAGCATGTTATGCAGATTCAGAAATGGTACAATACAAGTATCTTACTGCGATAAGAAAAGCATTCAATAACACTTTTCCGATGCCGCAAACCGTCGCCGTCAGGTAAAAACAATGCCGTACGATGTGATATCGCATTTGAGGCCTAAACATCTCATTTTTTGCCAAATGCACGGGAACGAAAGAGATGGAAATAATGTTCATCTCCCTTTTGAAGGATATCGGTGACTAATAGCACGTGTGGATTTCTACCTGGACCCCTCCACTTCGGGCTTTGTACCTGCCTTGCTTTACCAATTGTTTAAAGAAAGGGATGGATAGAGTGCTTTGTCCGTTTATTTACAAGTAGCACGATAAGCAGTAGCCTTCGAACCAAATCAGTTCGTTACCTTGCGTTTCGTGCGACACCCGTGTTCTCTGCGTTCCATCTGTGTGTTATTATCGACTTGGCTTTTCTCTGGACTCTGATTTCTCTGAAAACGACAACTCGGCACTCTATTGGACTCTGATTTGCTTTGTGGAACTGCTACGACAACAACGATGGCAAACCGTGATCCCCAGTACACTCATGGCGACTACGCTGACATGCTCTTGATTTACGGTGAAACTAGGCATGTTTCAAGTCGAGGCAATGTTACGTACAACGCAAGATTGGCTACAAGGTTGTACTCGGAACGATATCCAGGTCGAAATCCAACGACTCATAACGTCATTTTAAGAGCCCTAAACGCTTATCACGAGGGCAGGCTACCAGGAACGAGTACCCAAGGAGGAAGACCTCGGACTGTTAACGACGACGTGGTTTTGGAAGAAGTACGAGCGGAGCCAGGAACTTCAGTGCGAATTATTGAACGCCGCACTGGAGTCCCCAAATCATCGGCACAAAGAATTTTAAATCGTCATAAATACCATCCCTACCATATCCAACGCGTCCAAACACTACTTGCAACGGACTACGCACACCGTGTTGAATTTTGTCGGAAGATGACTCAGAAATACAGGGAAAATCCTAATTTCTTCAATGAAGTACTGTGGAGCGACGAATCAGCCTGCAGAAGGGATGGATATCTAAATTTACATAATACCCATAGCTGGCAGCTGTCAAACCCACATGAACAAAGAGAAGACCGGTCCCAATACCAATTCAAAATTAATTTGTGGACGGGCATTTTTAACGGCCAAATAATAGGACCGGTCGAACTGCCAGCTATTTTGAATGGAACAAATTATCTTCAATTTTTGGAAAATGATCTTCCAGTACTTTTAGAAGATACACCGTTGGCACTGAGACAAAGGATGTGGTTCCAACAAGATGGCTGCCCGGCACACTACGCTCGACTAGTCCGCGAACACCTCAGCAACACATTCCCCGAGAGATGGATTGGGCGATTGGGTCCAATTTTATGGCCACCGCGTTCCCCGGATCTAAACCGATGTTTGAAAGATAAAGTTTATGCAAAACCAATAAGATGTGAAGAAGAATTGCGGCAGCGTGTATTCGACGCAGCCCGGACCATATCGGGAATTACCTTAAGAAAATTGAGCCGAAATTTTTTGAGACGGTGTTATTTATGTATTAGAGTCCGAGGCAGACAATTTGAACATTTATTGTAACTAATTTTAAGTATTAAAATAAATCATTGAAAGTTAAACCCGTTTTTTTTTGGTCATCAACTTTCATCCAGCCCGAGATGCACATTATTTCCATCTCTTTCGCTCTCGTGCATTTGGCAAAAAATAAGATGTTTAGGCCTCAAATGCGATATCACATCGTACGGCATTGTTTTTACCTGACGGCGACGGTTTGCGGCATCGGAAAAGTGTTATTGAATGCTTTTCTTATCGCAGTAAGATACTTGTATTGTACTATTTCTGAATCTGCATAACATGCTCAATTTTTAAACATCATTTGCTCGTTTCGTTTCTAGTAAAAAAAATTCACGGCAGGTGTCAAAAGTTGAAATTAATGATTTACTGATAATTTAAATCGAGACTAATCCAATATTTTTCATAAATTTACATTAGTTATTGACAAAATAACACTTTTGATATCTTAATAAACTATCCCAGGCTCCCTACATTTAAAAAAAAATAAGTTCGAGAGCTTTCCGACTGAATCCTAGCACAAACAGTGTTAAAAAGGTGAAAATTTATAAAAACCTTTAATTTGGCAATAACTCGAAAACCGTGCACATTTTACTGAGGTCATGTTAGGCTAGTTCGGCACCTCTTAAGCTGACCTACCTCCGGTGTCAATGTGGTTTACCGATTTTGGGACACCCTGTATACAGGGTGTCCCAGAAATAGCACGTCACAGTGACACTGGAGATTCCCCAGCCTCAGACGAACCAAACCAGCCTAACATGACTTCAGTAAAAGTTGCACCGTTTTCGAGTTATACCAATTTAAAGATTTTTCAAAATTTTCACCTCTTTTGACATTGTAAGTGCTCGCATTTACTGGGATAGCTTTAGAATTTAGTTTTTTTTATTTGTGCGCGTTTATGAATAGTGGATTAAGATGATATAAGCATTATTATGTCAATAACTAATGTAAAAGTTGGAAAAATACTGCAATGAACTTGACTTAAATTATCATCAACATAGTAATTTAAACTTTGAACACCTGCCATAACTTTTTTTTACTACAAACGAAATGAGCAAATAACTTTAAAAACATGCGTATTTTATGCCAATTCTAAAATGGTATGACACATGATATCTTAATGCATAAAAGTAGGAATTCGTATGACATTTGCCAATATGGATCCTCGGAAATCAATGCTAATCTTCTAAAAAATGATCTTGTACTCTACGATATCTCATTTGTTTGTGCTCCTTTGAAGAATATGATTGATTTTTGGTTGACCTTGGTTCAAAGATAATAAAAAACGGGTTTAATTTTACAGTTAATGTTCGAATTGTTTCCCTCCGACTCTAAGGCACAAATGGCATCTTCGAATAAAATTTCGGTTTAATTTTCGTAAACTGGTTTCCGATATATCTCGGGCTGCATTGAAGACACGTGCGTCGCCGTAGTTCCTCTTCGTTAATTATTGGTTTTGAATAAATATTGTCTTTCAAACATCACCAAAAAAAAAACATTTTACAAAGCGAAATCAACTTCCGTTAAGAGTGCCGAGTAGTCGTTTCAGTTCCACAATCAAAATCAGAGTGACACATGATATCTTAATGCAAAAAAGTAGGAATTCGTATCACATTTGCCAATAAGGATCCCGGCAACCAAACTAACAAATGAAACGCGATTAGCCGCTTTGCAAGTTTATCATGTAAAGAATTGTAGGATAGTTTATTAATTTATTGCAGTTGTAGCCCTGTGACCCAAACTACTCATAGTTCGTTACCTTGCGTTTCGTGACTCTGATTTTGTTTGTGGAACTGAAACGACTACTCGGCACTCTTAACGGAAGTTGATTTCGCTTTGTAAAATGTTTTATTTTTCTGGTGATTTCTGAAAGACAATATTTATTCAAAACCAATAAGTAACGAAGAGGAACTACGGCGACGTGTCTTCAATGCAGCCCGAGACATATCGGAAACCAGTTTACGAAAATGAAACCGAAATTTTATTCAAAGATGCCATTTGTGCCTAAGAGTCGGAGGGAAACAATTCGAACATTTACTGTAAAAACTAATGAAAATTAAACCCGTTTTTTATTATCTTTGAACCAAGGTCAACCAAAAATCAATCATATTCTTCAAAGGAGCACAAACAAATGAGATATCGTAGAGTACAAGATATTTTTTTAGATGATTAGCATTGATTTCCGAGGATCCATATTGGCAAATGTCATACGAATTCCTACTTTTATGCATTAAGATATCATCGTCACCCCCGCAGAATAAACCCATAAAGTGCTATTATAGGTTTTTTAATGTTCATGCATTTTTGGAATGTACAAGTTCAAATACATATCCTCATTTTTTTTTAGATTTTTATGTGGATTATTAACGAAGATACGGATTTATAAGGAATTATTCTATGAAATAAAAGTATTTACAAAAAAACGATAATATTATCTTACAAAACGAAATTTTAGTAATTTTTTTGTGATATATTGTTATGATGTTATTCAAATTCATTAGAACGGGACGTTTGACAGCAAACGCCTTTATAGGTTTGTTCGTGTGCAAGCTTATAAGAAAATATTTTGCATTCCCCGGTTACATTAAACTACATTTCTGATAATATTTTACGCACACCAGAATAAACCAATAACGCTACAGTAGCGAATTTGGATACAAGATTAATATACCTTTAATAACCATGTAATATATTTATAGCATGATGTAATTATTTGTGAAACCAACTTGAATAAGCCTTTAAAAGTGTATTACCAAACACTATTAAGATGTAATTATCCGTAAAGTACATTTTTGTCTATATCTTCAAGGCGGCGTTACATAAATTAACAGGAAATCCACAACAGTTAGAACTAAAAATTGGCTTTCGGATGTAATTTAAATATTAATTGTCATTTTGAAGTTATGGGTTTATTCTGCGGGGGTGGCGTCATGTGTCATACCATTTTAGAATTGGCATAAAATACGCATGTTTTTAAAGTTATTTGCTCATTTCGTTTGTAGTAAAAAAAAGTTATGGCAGGTGTTCAAAGTTTAAATTACTATGTTGATGATAATTTAAGTCAAGTTCATTGCAGTATTTTTCCAACTTTTACATTAGTTATTGACATAATAATGCTTCTATCATCTTAATCAACTATTCATAAACGCGCACAAATAAAAAAAACTAAATTCTAAAGCTATCCCAGTAAATGCGAGCACTTACAATGTCAAAAGAGGTGAAAATTTGGAAAAATCTTTAAATTGGTATAACTCGAAAACGGTGCAACTTTTACTGAGGTCATGTTAGGCTGGTTTGGTTCGTCTGAGGCTGGGGAATCTCCAGTGTCACTGTGACGTGCTATTTTTGGGACACCCTGTATACGAAGAGGTACAATTCTAATAGAAAATGCTGATGCCCCCGCTTTATTCAAATTAAAATGTCGCTTAAGTCGAAACTTATGGAATTACGACGTGCAAGCTAAATTATAGACATTTTGATCGACTATACTTGAAAGCACTATATCATTAGAACGTAGCAAACTGTTATTCTTTTTTACAATGACTTAATAAAGATTTTCAAAGATTAAAGCAATTTTAGTTGTCGTAAAGGACAAGATGCAAATGTTGCATATTGAACCGAATCCCAAGGGAAATTAAAAATATATCATCATCATCAAAGTATTTTGTCCCTTACGTCCAAATCGATTTCAATCATAAACACACGTTTGCAATTTAATTATTATTGCATCGTTCAAAGCCTTAAGAAATCGGTATTTAAAGCTAAATTACTTTCTAAGTAATATCCGAAAATTGTTATTTTATGTATGTTAACAGTGCATTTTTAATTAAGTAGGATGATCGTAACCCCATTTTAATAACGATATGAAGATAATTGCGTTTCAAATGGCTTCACGCAAAGTTGTAAAATTTGCTGCATTTTGAACACAAAACAAACATTCTTGTTAATTGGTCAAACGTAATAAACATCTCGTATGCAAAGGATGTTGTTTGCTTTAGCTTGTCCTTACATTCTTTGTGAGTTTTGTGTTACAAAAAAAGGACACCCTGTTGAATTTAAAAGAACAAATACCTAAAAGTAAGACGCGTAAATTTAAGGTTTACTGAATACTTATACTATACCTACTACGTTTAAAGCATTTTTGATAGCTTTGCAGATTTGAATTGTTTTTTTTTTAGAATAACTAAATTTGCTTAACACTTATAGGTATATAAGTGTAGTCTCTGACAACCTATATTTATTTTAACTTAATTTATAGGCACCATTAAACATTACTAACTTCAGCCTGCGACTTTGTCCGCGAGGGTTTCAACTATCGTGCTTCTCTCAGGACTTTTGAAAATTTCTGGGATGAAAAGTAGCCTATGTGTTAATCCAGGGTATAAACTATCTCTATTTCAAATTTCATCTAAATCCGTCCAGCCGTTGCAGCGAGAAACAGTAACAAACTAACGCACACAAAAACTTCCGCATTTATATTATTAGTGGGATTAACCTACATAGGTATAACCCGTCTCAGTTCCTGCGATCCCAGTAAGTCAACAAGCATAACGAAGGCTGTTTGTCCGGTATTTAATCGGGTAATATCCACTTTTGTCTCACAGCGTGTCTCTTCGGCTGTATAGACCACGTACCAATAATTTGAATGTTTGAACTCATCATTCAAATATAATTTTATTCGTAATGAGGAGTTAGGTTCTAATTAGAGTTTTGCAGATACTCCTCGTAAACCGCGATTAATTTAAATTTAGCACATAATTTGCAGGGCTACACTCATAGATAAGCAATGACAATATTATATTAAATAGGTACCTAGGTATGTCACAGCACATCAGCTTTGAAAAATTTCCCATAAAAGTCATGTTTTGCACGTCTTTATTTTTGGGGACTAGGTACCATTGCATGAAATTAATATTGCATCTTCAATAACATTGGTAGGTAGGAAGGTACTGTAATGCCAAATACGTAAATAAATAAATAAATATAATAAATAATTATATAACTTTGGTACCGGGCTGATTTTTACGTATTCAATACTTTTACGAGCCGTGAAATAACATCCCAACGACCCCAGCGATCACACGATTGTTTTCCCATAGCGCTGTAATTCTATTTGGAATCTCATTACACTTGAATAGGGAACAAATCTGGCGCAACGCTCTCATGGACGTGTCCGTCGTTAGGGCAGCGTGAGGTGACCATTACTGTACAAAGAGTTACCTAAAATAGAGAGCTTTTGTGAGGCGGGAGGCCGAGGGGCGAGGGGGCGGGGCGGTCGCCGGCTGCCCGCCGGCTCAGTCGCGCTGCGTCACACGGCCGCCTCGCACGCCGCAGCACCGCGCGTCCATACACAGCGCGCGCGCACGAAAATCCGCGCCCCCCCTCCTAACACGTGCATCCCACCGATGACCTTTTAACAACATGCAAGAGCAAAGTTCCTCGCGTTCCAACAAGTCAACGTTAAACTCACTCGAGAGCGCTATCCTGAAACTCAAGAACAATCTACAGATCCAAGATACGAAATCTTCGGAGATGAACAGCGTGCTAGACCCGCCTTCGCCACATGCGGAGAAAACTAACACAAGTAAGACTTCCAATACTACAACTACCAATCTGAATTTATCAATTGCGTCAGCCGCGTTGTTACAAGAAAACATGCTGCAAAGATCTCTACAAGGAGTCGTTATCTCTCTGCAAAATGCTATGATGAATTCTCTGCAACAAGCTGCGCTTTTGCCGTCAAATTCTGCAGCTGCCGCTGCTCTCAATTTACAAGCGTTGGAATCTTATTTGACTCTGCAGCGCCTGACATCTGTTTCATCTGTAAGTAGCACAATACAAACTAATGCTGAAAGCAATGCAACATCAAAGCAGGACATATTGAGAATAGCGACGGCAAGCGCAAAGATAAGCGAAATAGACGCAAATGAAAATACTTCACGAGATGCTTCACCCAGAACGCCCGAAGATTATCAATTAACTGATGCTATAGCTGCTGAAGATGTTGATTTATCGGAAGAAGTGGAAGAAGACTTGGCTTTATTAGACAACGAAGATGAATTCACATTGGAACAACATTTGGAGTCAACTTCAAAAGGCTATGGTTACGGTTCATCGCATAGCTTAGATAATGGATATCCGAGTCTTTTAATGAATTCAATGTATCAACAACAAATGAATGGAAGTCCTTCTCAGGCGCCTTTGTCACCGCCAGCATCAAACACATCAAGTTCGAAATCAACGAATAGTTCCACTTCTTCAACCAGTAGCAGCATATCGAATAAACCGAAGACAGCCGGAAGCGGGCCTAGGACCAAAAAGCAATTTATCTGCAAATTTTGCAATCGACAATTTACAAAATCTTACAACTTACTTATACATGAAAGGACGCATACCGACGAGCGACCATACTCTTGCGATATATGCGGGAAAGCTTTCCGACGGCAAGATCATCTGAGAGACCACAGGTAACATACATCTCATTATTATTATTTTTTCGTTTTTTTTTTCTTATAATGAGACTGTCTATGACATTTTACTAAGTATTAATGCTACTCTAACTTTAACATTCTTACAATGTCTTGTTAGAATCAAAACTCAACGTTACCTAATAAATTCAAATACATACTACAACATATAAATTGCTTGTACCAGCTAAAGAAACTATCATCTTATCACATTAATGGAAGAAAACAATTCCAAACATCCATTTTATGTCTGCTTATTTGGTTAGATCACGCATAACTCGTATTCTCGTACCGATAACATATTTCAAAAGATTCACGACTCTCCATTTAAGATATCAGTAAAACATTATGGGTTCCAACGCAAAATCTTATTAGGAACTTTTGAATAATGGCGTTGAAGAATATACAAAACAAAAAGGGTTAAGTATGGTATGGCCGAGCAGATGGTATCGACAAGTCGTTCGTCACGCTCGTAAATTATTTCACAAAACCGCCGCTAATCTCTGACGATCCAATGTTTTAATTTTGGCTTCTCTTTTTTCTTTTTCTACGCATTCCTTTTAAATCTTTGCGCATAATCTTTCCGACCGCACACCCGTATTTAGTAATAAAACTCAAACGCAACGTCTTGTCCTCTTTATTAGGTTAAGCAGCATTCCTGACTTAAATATACGTTACACCTTAAACAATTTAAAACATGAGGTAATCCAAACAACGGCTCGTAATCTCGAATCTATTTCTTTACTTATCTGAGATCCCCAAAAAGAGCAAAAGGTGTCGAAGTTTTAACACCTGTCTCAGCGATTTCCTCTCAAATCACCGTATCTCTGAAGCAATAAAATAAATTTCGTGTAGACGCCCGAGGGTTAGCCCGGCCCGGCCGCCTGTCGATGTTCAATCGGTGTCTCTTGACACGATACATTATAATGGGCCCGGGCAGCCCGGAGCCCGGACAAAGCACGTGGCGCTTGACGTGAGGATTAATATGGACGACAAAAAATAAAAACCGTAGTAAATATATCTTGCAACAGTTCGGTTTTTGTATTCGACCGCTGGTATTTTTTGTGTCGATTGAAATTTAAATAACCTCAAATTAATTTTCATCTCGTTTTATAATTTGGGAATCATTTTTCATGTTGGCAATTTAAGTATTCGCGTGCGTTATTATTTTAGAGCGCAAAACGGCGTACTCATTATTATGGAGCGAGGTATTAATCGTGTGATGTTCACGAGCTATCAATATTCATTGCGAGCTTAATTAATCAGTGAGTTGTCGTGTTGGGTCGAGTTAGGCCTAACGTCGCGCCGCCGCGCCGCTCCGCTGCGTCGGCTGAACATAATCACAGCCATCATCTCGTGTTTTAACATTGAAATCATTCTTTCATTCATCTCGAAACGTCTCTTTATCGTCTCCAATCTAACTAATCCCAACGATTATTACACGTATTACGTTACTTTGAACACGTCGTAATTTACTCGCTCCAAGACTGTTTGTTTATTCGATACGGAGATGATTTCTCGAATCCCAGTCGATTGCTGGTTTTATCGTTTTATGTTATTATTGATTACACGTTGTTCCACGTGTTAATTATATCTTGTATGTTTAAATTTAATTTGAAATAATAGGTGCGCATTTAAAGGTTTTAATACATTTTGATATGTAATTTAGTAAGTCAATTCTTGATGATAATTTACAAAACTCTAAAGCATAACCTGCGAATACCTCTACAAATAAGTATGTAAATCTCATGCTGCGTTTGACGTAAATTAACAGCATCGGAAATAAAAATGAGAGGGCTTGCCAATTTATTACCAATATCCCGCGGGCTCTGGTGAGCTTCCCTGCTCCCACGAGGCGTCCAGAACACGTGAGCGCGTCTCAGCGCCTCCAGACATGATGAATTTATTGTCCCATTTTCACAACCTCCTTGGCTAAATAGGTACTTATCTTTGTAGCTTATAAATTATATTTAGCTTTCATTTTAGGACGGTATTTTAACTTTAAAACTTTTGTTTTTTACAGGTATATTCATTCGAAGGAAAAACCTTTCAAGTGTCTTGAATGCGGAAAAGGATTTTGCCAGTCGAGAACGTTAGCTGTTCACAAAATTTTGCACATGGAAGAGTCACCTCACAAATGCCCGGTGTGCAGTAGAAGTTTTAACCAACGATCAAATTTGAAGACGCATCTGCTCACACATACTGATATAAAACCTTACAACTGTTCTTCATGTGGGAAAGTATTTAGGAGGAATTGTGACTTGAGGCGCCACAGTTTGACCCATAACCTAGTCGGCATATCCTCAGTGGCTACTTCTCCTAATGGAAGTAATGGAAAAAGCCCAATCCTAAATCCTAATTTTCCCATCGACACTCTAGATACTGAAGATGAGAATTGAAGTTTGTAGTGAATAAGGACTTGTTTCGTAGTGAAAAATTAAAAGACTGATTAAGTGCATTGTGCTGAAGTGCCTTATAACTTTTAGTTGTATGATAATAACTGTACACTTATGATTTCCCTCATCACCTAGTTTATTAGATTACTCTTTGTGTTCGGGACATCGCGCTAGTGCTTGCAAAATCATTTTGATCTTTTAGTATTAAGTACTTCGATTGTAATATCACTTTGTAAATTTTCTGATCTCATTTTTGTGCTTGTTAATAGGGTTAAGATCACATTTGTGTACGAACATTTTCCGTCCTTTAGATTTTAGTAAACGATAAGCGTTAAAGTCGTTACAAATTAAGTTATTTCTGTTAAATATAACGATAAAATTGAAAATTTGTCGATTTGAATAAATTGCCCTATCGTAATGGCCGATCTTGTTTTTATTATCATTTTTGATGAATATTTATAACAACTTTTATTGAACTTGCGTTGTATTAAATCAATGTCTTCCTCGAATAGTTTCGTTAGAATACGGTGTAAAAGTTAACTGTATTC
Source organism: Acleris emargana (assembly GCA_927399475.2). NCBI lineage: Eukaryota > Metazoa > Arthropoda > Insecta > Lepidoptera > Tortricidae > Acleris > Acleris emargana. Next base: position 10,024,106 of record OV656851.1, read on the forward strand.
TATGTTGTGCATGGAAATATGAATAAGAGAGAATATTATATTAATGTAAATAAAATGAGTAAATTGAGTAAATTTTTGTTTTAATTTACCTAGATCTTTGTGTCATGACATGAGTAACGCCAACGTTTGCTCGTAGGCCATGGGTATAAGCAATATTTTATCGGTGCAAAGAACTACAAGCTAAATACTTAGGCAGTCTTCTTCGTTCTAGTTACTGATAAAAGCATGGATAGAAAAAGAAAGCGAGACATTTTTAAAAGGTTTTGGATTTATCTCTATAGTTCATTATTTTATATCACCTATATAGAGTCCCTTCAGTCTAAGGCCTATGTTTAAAATTAACGGAATTATATATACTATGATATGGTAACTCTTATATACTCATGAAAAAAAAATGCTTAAGACAGTGATTTAGAGGTTGGTCCTAGACGATGCTGATTATTTTTCTCTTCTTTATTCTTCTACTTGGCCTTTCGAATAGAAATATACAAATGGTTCTAGCAGACGTCTATCACTGCATCAGTCCATTTGGTAGGTGATCTTCCACGGCTTCTTTTTCCTTCCTCATATCCTACTTCCAGTAAGTAAGAACCCTGATATAAATAAAAAAACAATAAATCCAGTAAATGATTGGACCGATAATAGTTACACAATTTTTATCTAATGCATAATTAGGCGTTATGGGATTAATTGACATTGAAGCAATTTTTAAATATTTTCCAACAGAGTGTACAAAGTGGATTTACAGTAAATACAATAGTGATCGACCATCAAAAACCATATTTATGTATGTTCTATAACTTTATTAAGACACGAACAAAAAACGGAAAAGTAATACAAACACAACTAAAACTAAATACTAAAATAAAATAACATAATTTATTCCGATAAATAATTAAATAATATAATTCTTATTTCATTAATGCATTGATTAGATTGTCAACAGTAACAACACATATTTTGACCTTGTTTCGTGGCTAGCCAAATCCGTTTCCCGTAAAAATCAATAAATTAATATACCCGTATCAAGAATTCATACCTTAATGTTGCAAGTTGCCAAATTTATGAATTCTTGATACAGGTATATTTTTTGAACGAAAGACTTTCATAACATTAAGGTGATATAATTTAGTATTAATTTAAATTACAATAAAACACACTTTTGAGATCTTAATAAGTGCAACCCCACCTCTCCATACTAGCTGCTAAAATATGTACTGTAGGTACCAATTAGCAACAAAATTTAACATGGTACCCATACTAGAAAATAAAATACATGCGAAGGCTACTTTACGACCTAACTATACTTGGACCAGACTTCATACAAAAGTCCCATCGTCCTTGAAGTCAAAGTAGTAAATTAAGTACCTATTTACACTAATAAGTTCAATTTATTGCGAGACTAGGTGTCATACATTACCAAGTCATAAGAAAGTTCTATGACGGCTAACCTATAATGATGGAGATCTATGCAAATGTTTGCAAAAGTAGAAAATCAGAAATGTAAAAGGCTTCATAATTTCTAAATAGTATCACTTTGTAATAAAATTTAAGAAAAACTACTAGAAGAAGTTAAGAACACATTTAAACATTGCGGTTTTATTTTAGTCAAAACTGTGTTAAAAAACACCTGCTGTTGCTGGATGTAAACCTACCTTGTTGTATATTGATATTTACGTGAACCATTTCACTACAAGTTAGCGCAGAACTAAACGCATCAAAGAGCTCTTAAAAACCACATTTCTTAAATTCCTTATCATACATACGGGTTTTTATAATGAAGACATTTAATCCACCCGAACCATCTATCACAACAACTGAACAATGCGTCGTATTAACAGACCTTATAAATGGTAATTACAAAGGTCAAGCTTTATAAAACTGACACCGTATGACACCTCTTTTATAACAATAATCATAAGGTTCAAATCATACCCGTATTTCTTGCCTCTTGTAAAGACTATCAACAACAAAGAACGACTACTGAGCTTGAAAAATCGATTCAATACAGTCAAACCTATGGAGGACCGTCGCCGATTCACACGGAGAAAAAGGCCATTGTCGTTCGACACAAAAGATCTCAAGAGTGTATCAAAATGACATAAAGAGCTTTACACCACACTGAATAACCTTGTAATGGGCCACATGTCTTCGATTTTTTACATTTCTGGAATGGATGATGTGTTAAAAAGGTGAACAGATTGGGAATAAGGGCCCGACTTATCGCTTGCTGAATGGTGTGAAATTGAGAATCGCGGTTTTGATTATATGGCAACAGATGGAAACAATAGTGACGAAGTCTTTGATTTTTACAGTGTTATTTATGGAAAACGAACCTAATAATAAACGTCAGTTTTATTTCGCATATAAACTCGTTATTTAAAGCAATAATTGAAAAAAAACGATAGGTATTTTTAAACACATCTGCATTAAATGAACTTCAAAACCTAAAATGAAAGTAATAATTAATTATAAAAACTGCATAAAAATATTTATGCACATAATGCAAATAGACATTTGAGCAACTTTGCTATTAGTATTACGCGTTTCATTCTTTAACGATGAATTAAGGGAATTATTATCGCTTAGTATTTTGTAAACATTGCATTATCATTTTTCCCCTAGAAGATAATGTATTATGCTCAATCATACTGTGCTTTGTAGTGCATAAGTATCACATCTTCATTCTTTTTCCGTTAGTATTTTTTGTGCATTTAATTTTTCTTCAATCAGTATTGGATAATGCTCTAACCACACGACGGGTGATTCGTTACGGGTTAGCCTTCTTTGTGGTTATTTGATTGTACGCTTTTTCCAATACTTGACTCTACACTGTGGTTTTTAATGATACCGTGCACTTCAATCGATTTGTGGCGTTCTTTCGATTTTTTTACAAATGAGTCGTGTTGAAAACCTAACCACGAACATTCGACACCTATACTTTTTTAAATAAATGGACACTACATTTTTGGGTCAACTCAGGAAAATCTATTTTGAAACAGGTGCTAATTATACTGCCTGATATTTGGCAGACATACAGATACCTCATGAAGATAATGATATATTATGAAGACTAAGAGCAAATCTGATAGATAATGGAGTCGAAAAATGCTGAAAAGATTTATAAGAGTAAATAGAAATGCAATAAATGGAAACTCACTGAGATGGAAGATGAACAGATATAATAAAGTAAGTGTCGATTTAACCAATGCAAAACAGTTATTAGTTAAAAATGTAAACAAAAGAAAAAAATAAGCCCAGGGTGTTTTACAGAATATTAAATTAGACAATCCCATAAAAACTACACAATAACAAAGATCAAGACATTACATTACAAATACAAAAGCATTCAAAAGTGCATCGCTTCACATTAAACACTTCGGCGACATAATAATGGGACTCCGTATCTTAGACCTTTTGAAGGCGGAATTATTCACAAATTACACAGCGATCACCCCAATCGGAAATCCCGCTGAGTTAAACATAGTACACTTTTAAACGACCAACTTGACAATACACTTCACAAAACTGCAATATAATAACAATAGTCGTACCCTCATAGGTTTAAAAGCGAGATCCCACCAGATCGGAAAGACTAGCGTTTGTGAACAGCAAGAAAACGTTGGTGTCGCAGTACTTATTTTTTTCTTTTTTCGCAAACATCACATTGTCATCGACACCGAAATTACGGACGATTGTCACAAAGGATTATGTTTACCCTCAAAGGTGTTTGAAAAATATTTGCTTTAGCTGTTTGGTGAGCGTTTTATGCCGCGTTTTTATTCGACCACACACGGTACTGTGTTTTTTTTTCTTTTTCTTTTGCGGAATTGTATAAGATGTTTTGACAATGCGCGCGGAACGTGCGTCCGCGAGGTTTCGAGTGTTAAGCACGGTTTCGCATGAGTTGTTTGTCTTCGTTCTCTTGTTCCTTTCGCACACATTTATTTATTCGTGAACATTTGCAGTGTAGGAACAGTTCTTTCTTTTACAAACGAATGTTTGGTCTATCACTCCAATTTACAGTAGGTACCTACTCAGCAACACTCATTATCAAAACTGCAATTGACGTACGTTATACGTCCACGTTAGATATATATTTTTCATTATAACCACCATCCAAACAAGAATTTGGAGTCTGTGGAGAGTCTCCTCAAAGTTTTCTACGACAGTTAATTTTTTTTTGCTAAAAATTATGTCACCAATGAACAAGATTTTAAAACCTAAATCATACTCCTAAAAACAAAAACCTAAAGTGAATTGTCTATTGAAAACCAAACAAACCACTATTCGCGTGTTTTTTCTAAGTATTTTCGTGACCATGGCTGCTTGCACGGAGCTGAATGAATTAATAACAAGGTAGATATGTGGTGTTTCTATTAACGCGATTCTTAGACCTGATTTTAACTAGCTATAGGTATAATGTGTTTCTTCTCAGTGAGAGAAAACCAATATAAATCAAAATATTTGAAGGTAACTAAATAGAAGATTCTTAGAAAGTAACTCATCACTTATCAATAAAAAAAATATGCACCTATGTACCTATAAATGTACTCATGGATATATTTAAGATACAGGTTCAGCATTGTTAAGGATCCAACGGAAACTTATTTTTGGTATACCTATATATACTTACATTGTGATGTTATACTTATATATAATACCTACCTAAATAAAAAAATAAAATTGAAATTGAATTGAAAAGTGAATTGTTTCAAAAATAAGTTACCCATATATTTGTAAGTGGTAAGTACCTAAGGTGTTTTAAGCAAACACAATACCTACTTAATAGAAAAACAGAATGGACGGAGATATCCGTCGACGTCTCGTAGCTTGTGCGAGATTGAATGACAGTGAAGATTGTCGACAATGAAATGTAAGTACTTACCTACCTACAGTCAGCCAAATATGTGATCTGCAAACCTAAGGTTGTGAACTACTTTTTTTATTGCAAAGGGAAATCATACAGCAGATACATTACAACTAAAATAACAAATGTAAGTACCTAATTCATAAGCCAAATTAGTTTCCACCAAAATTTAACACAATTTATTTTACTCAAAGAGTTAACATTACTGTTACCATTTACTTCGAGTAAATAAATAAAAAGAAAAGACAAAACTAGACTTTGAATAGTGAAAAAAAATAGGAATAAGTACAATAGTGAATGAGACTATGTCGCACCTTCAAAGCAATAGTGACCTAATTCAGAAAAAAATAATTTCGAGTTAGGTCTCTATAATAATAAATTTAAGACTTGAAGTTTGAAAGCTGAATTTTTGAATTATGACACTATTGTTCTGCGAGTGTGCGATGTGTCCACGCACGTCATCTTTCAATCTTTCAATTTGAAGGCCTGGCACGACTTCATCGATATTTTTTATTTCATAGGAAGTTGTGTTTAATTTAAAATAACCCTTTTGACTGACTGTACATGCTTATACACAACTAGGTACCAACGAAAACGAAACGATATAACTACTCTACAAACCTGGTTTAAATCGGTCTTCTTTGTACACTTTACCAAGTGAATACTCTACATGTCCCTCCATGCTTAAGTAATATAAGCATGCAGATGCCATTCGTATCGTATAATATGAACATCGAAAGCTTAAGTGCAAGTCAAGTTTAGGTAAGATACGTGTAGAATAAGATAATATAGGAAGACGGTAGAATCCTTTTAAGATTTCTTTTGTTGGAAATAAATGACTCTCGAGAAAAACCTTTTTTTTATGTTTCAGCGTTTTGAACGATCCACGATTTTAATTTTCTGAGGGTACGGTAAGTAAATAGCTAAATGCTTGCTTTAGTACCCTGTCATAACAAGATCTTTAACAAATTCATGTGACAGGTCTAAAGTGACGATAAACACGTTACAGGTAGGTAAAGTAGAGGTTGCCGACCACAAAAGACCACAAAAACGTCAGCATCAGTCATAAACAGGTAGGCCTAGACTGTAAATAATGTTGATTGGCTGCTTATGTACGGCCATTGTCTATCGTAGATCGCATCGTGTACCTATACCATTGTACCGAAAAGTAACTTCACAAATTGTGATTGTTACTTATGAGAAATTCTCGGATTTTATTAAGAATATTCTTAAATTTTGTATGGAAAGAGAACATTCTCAATGCTCTCAAATGTTTCCGATAATATTCTCAGTAATTTGTTGAGAGTATTCTTAACTTCTGAGAATGTTCTGCAACTTGTACCTACATTGCTAATCGTGACTAAGCTTTCTAAATACGAGGCAAATTAGATAGGAACTTATGGTACCTACTTTATAATATATTTTTTCTAATTTATTGGTAGGAAATCCAACAGTTACAAATACAAAATATCTGGTTAAAGATATTACATTACATCTGAAACAAGAATACGAAACACAAAACTAATGAAAGGATTAAATTACAACCGTGATATTATAGGTAATTGATATATGTCACTTCAAAAGTTTGTAGCTTCTTCTAAATCAAACTAACAAAAAATGCTTTCAACTAAGTGTCCAGTCTATGCGCTTGCTCTTTGCAAGCTGCCCACGCGCAGCTATCGCGCGCGGACAGTAACGGCGTCGTCGTGATAGTTCGCCGGATAGTGGCCGCACACGACGCGTGTTTCATAACGAACGCAACAGATGGCGTTACTCTGATTAGTTAAGATTATTTTTGTTAAAACGCGTTAATTAAAACGTATGTTTGTAAACCAAACCTAGGGTAGGTAGGGTAGGTACCTATTAAATATACTACCAATTAATTTTGTTCTGCATATATTTTGCCTTCTGTTTTTACACATGAGTACTGAAATAGATAGGTAAACTTTTACCTACTACTAACAAGAACAAGAGCATGAAATCAATTACAAAATTAGATACCTAGTGCATTGATTTTTTTAGTTGGAGGTTAAAAAGTTAAATAAATGTTTACACAACTAAAAGGGTTTTTTCCTAATTGATAGGTACCTATATTTATGGAATAAGTATTGCTTCCCGCTTTAGCACAACCAAACAGCCTTTTCATTGGAATTATTCAATCGTTTAAAAATGTCTAAAATTTTTTTTTTCGATAAAGCAAGTTTTTTTTCTTCAATCATGTACTTACTTATTACCAACCATAATAAGTTACAGATATGTGCCAACAGCTTTTTACATAAATCTGTAACAAGCTCACTCTGTCTTGCTGATAAAATCACTTAACATACCTACCAACTCTAAGATCGCAGTGGAAACTAACACCATTTCCATAAAACTTTACTAGCAATAAAACGCAAAAATCCCTGAACTCGATCTCAAATGGATTAAAAACTTCGTACACCCAAAGACGATGTCAGTAATCCAATACTCACTAAAAATCGTGGCGCGGGGCGGTGGGAGGGGTTATCTTTGACCCCGCCTATCAGCGATCAGGCGCGCGCCGATTGGTTACACGAGGCTGCGCCGGAGTAATCGATCGTTCCAAAAGCAAAGAATGCATTTCAATTGAAAGCAGGCAGTCTTGAATGTTCTTTTACTTGGTACTGAGCCTAATAGTTCAATTAAATGGCTTTGTAGATCGGAGGACTCGGTATAAATGGCTATTGTAATTTACGGTAAGGAAAACTATAAAATTGGCCGCGCGGGTCGTTGAGATCTAAGATCTGGGAATAGTTTATAAAGATAGGTAGAGCGTAGTTTCAAACGGATGGGAAGAGATTTATAGTTAGTTCCCTGTAGTTACTTCGATAAATTTGCTTAAGCTTAGACTTAGTGGAGATCCATTTTGGGATTTCATCTAGTGACCTGATTATAACCGACAAAAATTCGTATTACTGCGGTATCGATTATTGTAATCATTGGTGAGATAAGATTCAAAGATCGACTACCTAATTTGGTAACAGGAATAGTATCTACTTAAACTAATAGGTAGGTACCTACCTATTTAACATTTTTTTATTTGTCTTGGTACCTAAGTAGTAGTATGTAGGTCTCTAGGTAGGTACCATTCATAGGTAGGTTATTATATTATTATTAGGTAGGTTATTTATAGGTAGGTAGGTTTCATTTCGTGATGGTTACTGGGTTAGAATATAGTGTCACTCCATGTCTTCCCGTGGATGTTGTAAGAGGCAACTAAGAGAATAAAGGTTTCTAGTTCTGTTAGGCGATGTGCTTGCAACCTGTCACTAATACACTGGGAAACATCTTAGCCTGATTTTGAAAAATGTGGTTACAGAATTATCAACAAGTTTTAAGAGTTGTAGGTTATTCTGTAGCTCTGCCTAAACCACTCTGAAATGAATAGGTAAAGGCGCGAGTTTATGTATCGTGTAGGTATTTGCCTGTAGATAGGTATAAAAGTAAGTACCTAGATAGACATATTTTCTTTCTTCTTTTCATTCCAGTTACGTACCTACCTACTTATTTCCCACTTCTTACTCAGCGAGACTATTCTATTTAAAAAATTACGACATTATTTTTCATACGTCAAAATTATTTATTTAGGTGCAAGTAAAACAATTTTAAAAATGACATACGGAAATCACAAATCAACCCCCATCCATATACCTACCGCTGTTCTTATACATAAGTACCTAGGTAGGAAGGTACCTACGAGAAGGTTTGAAATGGTTTAAAATAAACCAACATTACATTTAAGGTAGGTTAACATTGATAAGTAGTTACGATTTGGTACCTACATTTTCTATAGCTACCTCTACCCGCCAAGACAGTTAGGTTCGTACATAACAGAAGGCAATAGGAACAACCTGTGTTTACCCTAAGACAAATGAGTACTACGGCTTTTAACACCCTATAGTTGCAAAACAAGCTACCGACAACAATTTACACCATTGGGTACTATACTAAATCTCTCAAAATAGCGACACTCTGACACCTCTAAACGACTTGAAGCTGTCTTTAGGCTAGTCGGACTAGTTATTTAATGGTTTGTAAATTATTGAATGTTCCATGGTGTTTACATCGACGAAATGGTTTCGATTTGTTGTTTCAATAAATAATATTAGCTAGTTGAGAAGATCTTTGTTTGATTTTACTTTTAACAAAGTAGGTAATTATTTTTATTGGTTAGGTACAAAAAAACAAACAACCATTAGGTTTTTTATCAAATAATCATTTGTTGGACGCTATACATGTCAGGTTTAATTTTAGATAGATACCTAATTAAGAACTTTATCCCTACCAACAATCAAGTTAGATGTGCGGAATCGTAAGTGCTGATAATCTAGTTCACGTCCAGAAGTCCTTGTGCTCTTTTGCCATCTCCATGACATTAAAAAAAATTGCATCTCTCAAATGGTTTACCTATAAAGTAGGCATCGTTAAGTGAATATGAGCTACCCTAAAGTAAAAAATATACATACATTAAATCACGCCTGTTTCCCAAAGGGGTAGGCAGAGACAACTTCTTTCCACCTGCTACGACTAGATCCTGAGATCCTACTCAAAGTAAGAAGCAAACTTGGAATCTAAACAGCCACCACAAATATGCTTTATTTATCTATGAGTCTATATTTGAAATCCTAATTGCCATTTGACCTAAACCATTGTTAATTTGAATTATTCTTTATTCTAAAGCCATTTTCAATGAATTATGAAAGTTAAACATATTAGTGTTGTACTCTATACTAACTTAACGCAGGTATTTTTGGAAAACATAAAAAGTGATTTGATTTGGCTGAAAACAAGTTTAGGATAAATGATAATTTGGACTCGTGATACGTTAGGACAAACGATGGTCTCCCTGTGTAGCGTAACGCAATAAGGTTATAGTGTCTAATATTGACTTTATTATGTTATATGTCTCGTTTGCTTTTAAATAATTTGAATTTAAAAGTAAACGAGAGAATAGAACAGCGACCGTTTGTTTTGTATAGAAGATTGGAGAGTCGCTTCCTAGGCAACAAGCATGGCACATGTATTCTTATCTGACTAAGAAAATAATAAAAATAAAAGTATAATTCTAAACAACATTTAACAGTATTTATTTCAGATAAAACCCCACATTCGTAAGAGTAGCTAAACTTGGCCCCTTAATATTTGTTTTTATTTCGCCAAAAGTTGCTAACAACTCTGTTCGCCATTGGTTGGTGTCTGGAATAAAATAATTATAAAGATCCTACAGTGTTACGAAAATTCTAGGTCCCAAATACCAGATTCATCTATTACTTTCGAAGAGAGAAAAATGTTTATCATTCTAATAGATATACTTAATAGGTATACCTAGTTTAGTTTCCAGTGTTATTCGAATAATGACTTCATTATAATATGACGAAAGGTTTTAATTCCAAACTAGTTCAACATGAAACCTCGTTTAAGCTACAGTGTAAAAACGCTATTATCAGGAATATAACTATCTCAAGTGTGAAGTCTTGTATGTCTACAAATGCCGACCGTGTGTTACACCGTCGCGTAATAGCACTTAGCATCAATAGGACAACGAATCTTCAATATTATTATTACTGTTCACTAAATAATAATTTAATGGTCACTTTATCATCAATAAAAAAAAACTTCCCCGTGTGGTTGCCGGGTTAGAATAGTGCCACTCCATGTTTTCCCGTGGATATCGTAAGAGGCGATTAAGGGAATAAAGGCTTGTAGTACTGTTAGGCGATGGGTTGCAACCTGTCACTAATACGCTGGTAAACATCTTAGCCTAATTGTGCAAAATGTGGTTACAGAATCATCAACAAGTTTTTAGAGTTGTAGGTAATTCTGTAGCTCTGCCTACCCCTCTCTGGGAACGAAGGCGTGAGTTTATGTATGTGTATGTATGTAAAAAAAAACTTGGAAAATGAAGACTAAGTTTATTATTTTGCCCAATAGAGATTAAATTGCTAATATCAAAAATCAACTACTTTTTGTGATATGTGCAGCTTACCTGTTCTTTATTAGTATACAAATGTAAATATAAGGTACTTGCATAATGTGTACTTACTGCCAATACCTTTTTATTTTGGTTTATTTTTTGTAAAACATGTACCCAATTAACCACTAAGTCTTATACAATAGGTAGGTTAATAAATTATAAAATACCTAGGTATATAGAAAAAATCCAAGTATCGGGAAAAAAAAGTGAATTACACAAATATTTGCTCATAAATCTCATAATGTTGCCGCTGTTGCTCCTATTTCTTCATTTTCTTATTCCCGTTGATTATTTTTAAATAGTCCTTTATGTGCATCCTTAGGCATGTTCTCTCCAAATTGATCTCAAAAACCCTTAGGTCCAGTACCAACTAGGCTGACTGTAACATTATACTGTCATAGTGCGGATGTTGAAATTCTGTTGGGTTCAAATCTTTTTCGTTGCATTGAATTTGTCCCCGAGAAATGTGACAGTGTGTTTGGTTTTTGTAGGAAGTAATGTTTTATTTTGTTGACGATGTTTGACAATACTTTAGGCGACGCGCTGGCCTAGTTGGTAGTGACCCTACCCTACCTTGGCAGATATTGTTCGATGAGCGCGAATATTTGTTCCTGAGTCATGGAAGTTTTATATGTTTTTAAGTGTATATTTAACTCTGTAAGTATTTATTTCGTTGCTTAGTACCCATAGTACAATCCTAGAGGTCAAATGGTGTGACATTGTCCCCTGATATTTACTCTTCTTGTCTCATCTTGTCAACTTCCATAAGTACGTACATACATATATTATCCATGCGGTTAAGACTAAACTTTAGTTACTTTAGTTAGTCAAGAGAATGTTTGTATGCTCCAGATACGGATAGGATGCAGTTTATAGCTCTTACGGTGTGACGGCACTCCTCAGCACGCGCTCGCAACGTTGAAAGGCATTCATATGACAAATATTGACACCGCACCGCCCATTGTGTCGGCCTCACCTAAAGCTATCTTATCAATCTGCGTCTCCATACCAAAACATTATAAGTCTGCCCCAACGTTCACCATTTCCAGCATTAAAAACCTAGACATAAAGCTGAATATCGGTCGCCGTTTGTTTTGGAGTTGTGAAATTATGATGTTAGAATAAAGTTATTTGAGCGCAAACACCGCTGTTTGTAGACAGGCGCTCGCGTGTCTGTCGGTTTGTCTGTAAAGGCCCTTATCTTAAGTAATTGACGTATTGGTACGGATTAGGTTCTGGGAAACACTAAGTGTTTAGAGGTGAGATGTGTCTCTGTAGATTTGTCTATGGGGTTTTTTATCTTGGAAGGCAAACGAGATGTAAGTAATCGAGCAACACGAGGAATCATATCTATGGGTGTTGTCGCTCTATGCAATAGGTAGGGAAAGAGGAAGATCTACTTGGCTTTGGGCTTAGGAGTAGGTGAGTTATCTTCTACTTTCTAGGGAACTGTGGCTTACCGCCACCTTCCCAAACACATGGTTGAGGGAGGCGATGGATGAGATACGCGTCATACTCGTGAACGGGTGGCGTCTGTGGGGTCCCGGCTGTTCACGCTTGCAAGGACCTGTTTTTCAGTTAGTTATTTTAATTATCGTTCGTGACGTAGATACCTTGTCATGTTATTGAGGTTACATTTGTTATTATTTTATTTATGTTAGTTTTAAAATAATTATTTATTACTTTATGACCTTGTGATGTTACTTTTAAGTATTATTGTATTTTATGATTGGGAAAAATTACCTTCTGTTGGATTTCTGCAGCGCTTCTTCTCCGCAATGATGGTCTTGTCAATTATTCACGCCTTAATAAATATTTTGAATTTTGACAGAACGAGACGATCGACATTGAAACTGGGTTACTATTCGCTAAAACTTACGTACGTACCGTGACCCTTGCATGGTGCTTGAGTGTACTTACCCACGACGTACCTAGGAGGTGATCGAGTCAGCCCACATTAAGATCTACGTATTTGTTCTTGCATTAAAATGACCTTAAAGATTTTCTCGTAGCAAACATTTTCCAAAATGGTAGCACATTGATGATGTCCATTGTCAGCTATAATATTATTAGTCATAATGAGGGTTGTCATAATTATCGCCAGTTATAACGTACCTACTCATGTTTTTTAAGAAACTGTTATTTTTTAGGATTTTTATAAATGTAACCTAACCTGACTTAGCTTAACCCTTTTTGGTGTGATATTGTCCCCTGATGTTTATTTATTTATACTGATTTGACTTTGAATTTGAAATCCGTTTTTTTATATACACCTACACGTTAGATGTTCAATAAATTCAGAATTTATATCGTTTCCAACGACTAATGCAAAAGTTATGACATTCAATAATTACTTTTTACAACAAAGACATTATGATTAAAAAATCATGTGGTGTAGGTATAACAGGCTCCCTGCCTATTGCATAAAAACCTAAACCCCAACCTAAACTTATCCAAATAATCATACACAAACTGAAAATCCATAAGACAGCATGAAGTATTAATATATTCATGAAATATTTAACTTGCGAACCTAAAAAAAAAACACTATGAACCCATATAAAAGCTTTAATGAAGCTCTTATTCATAGGCAAAGAGAAGCCAACGCATAAAACCCTTATTAACCTTATTTTACCTTATTTCTTCTGGAAGGACTTAAACTTAATTAATCAGTTTTTATTAGGTGCACCTGTGACCTTTTTATACTGAAAGGATCAAGTAGTTTATGACTTTATGGGCCCAATATTATGCGAAGTGCCCTCCTAATTAACAGCTTTATTTATAAAGAATTAGACCACCGTCTGGCGACGGTAATTACCCAATACAGGGTGGACAGAACCAGAGCGAAAAGTTCGATTCAGATTTCATTTTGTTTTAAATCAAGGAATGGATTGATATCAGAAACATTACAAACAGCTAATTTAAAAATTTTCTTTTTAGGTGTCCTGTAAAAGTCTTCATTAATAATTTCGAGAACTCAAAAGTAGGTTAGGTTAGGATAGGTTAGGTTTATTCTCCACAACACAGGTGGATATGTTTATAGTATTATATACATTCATGAAAAGAGCATTAGCATAATAATACCTTATAAAACTATTTAAACAAAAACAAGTCATATGGGACAAAATCAAACGACAAAAGACCTCTTCTCACACACAGTAATAAAATAAATAATATTAAAATCAGTCAAACTACATAAATCAAAATAAAAACTAGGTTAAATTACAATTGGTGACAAAGCGGCTAAGAAATTATCTATTTTAATGGCTTCCTTAGCAGGATAGCAGGGGTTAGTTCTTTTCACCCTGTACATACTGATGATAAAGGCCACAAACGTGTAACCATTTTTCTTAGTACTAAAATGTGTATCGTATGACTAGCGATATAATACCAATTTTGAATAGCAAGAATCGTGGACATATGATATCTACGCGGTTAACGATCGGTATACGAGTAGACCTACAAAATAGGGGCACATAATTAAAATGTCTTAATTTTATTGGACTCCCTACGTTTGAGCAGTTTTATAATGGTGCTTAAGGAGTAATAAAGAAGTTTCTGGAAGGTTATTTTTTGCGCCTTTTACAGCATATTATTCAAAATCGCAGTCTGCGTTAAATAGTGTGACAGTCGCCTAATTATTGTCTATGAAACTTATTGTATCTTAGAATAGATATGCCAATGTTTTTATTGTGGTACGGAAACAAGTTTATTAACTGCAATTTTTAAACTAGAGAACTTTATAAAATGATAATGGTAACCTTTCAAGTCAAATTCAAAATTCAAAAAAATATTTATTCAGTAAATTGGCCACATGCGGGCTCTTTTACACGTCGGAAGTACGATATCTATCGTGATTACCCGTGAAAGAGTTAATTATGCTTATGCCATCACTGTGTCAGTAAGGCGAGTGAGGACAAAGACATTCACGAACGCGCAGTTATTTAATACCTACCTACGCACTAATAAGTCAAATCTTTTTATGACTTCCTTAGTCATTCGTGCGACCTTTAAAGGCCTATGGTCCCAAATTATCCCTAAAAACCTTTCCCAAGTTTCAAAATGTACAAACAGCATCACCGGTGTTAATGTATTAAGGCCCTCACTTTATTTTTAGCTCAAGTAAACTCGGCAGTCATATTGTAAAATTTGAATATAATTAATTATAAACACGTTTTACACTGTTGCAGAAAAACATCGCCATTCAAAGGAAACAAATGCGATATGTCGCGAATAAAATGTTTAACTCTGCAGTTTTTAAATTATCCGGCAATCAGACCTTGTTTTGAATAAATATAATAAGTATAATAAAAACGATAATAAGGCCCAGCGACCCATCATATTGTTTTTATGACAAGATGGTCACAAAAAAATATCCTCTAATTTGAACAGTTTTATGCCAAGCATAGCCAAGATATTTTTAAATCGCTTTTTGAAAAGATGCTCACGATTAACTAGTGTTATAGCGGAAATGTCGGCGGCAAGATGCAAGCACACATCATCAAACAAACGGACTTTACAGCGCTACGTGTCTTAAAATTGGCACCGTCTTGCCTCAACCTCAAGTTAATCAGGAGGACTAGCACATCGTACCGTCACGCACCAGTCAATCCCTCTTTTTAATAGAAATTTGAGTTAGTTTCCCAAATTTATTCAATAGCTTGTAATGACAAAACTAAAATATTTACGCGATTGATTACTTTTCGAATTCTTACAATAAAAACAAGAAAAGAAACGATTGATACTTACTGCATAACTCCATCCTACTAATTTGAGGCTACCTCAACAGCTCCGCATAATAAAATCACAAATTTGTTGACGTTACATATTTTTATTTCCATACAAACGAACGGCTCCCAGGTTGATATTTCATATTATAATAAAAATACTCTGAGTGCACTAATTAAAAATTCTATCGTTAAAAAGTTAATTGTTATTATTTATGATGCTTTGGGTATTTTAGAGATTTTAAACGAGGCACGAGACAAGATAATGAGGTTACGGATGGCCTTTAACTACGAGACGTTTACGAGTACAAATAAAAACCCCCTGTGGACCTAGACAAATTGTATTCTGCGAATGTTTACGGCTGCAAAAATAAATAAAAAATATTTTGGATTGACACAGCCTATCTTGCTTACGTCAATTCTATAAATTAGCATCGCTTTAAACTGTCCGTTCTGGCGTTCCTCTAACTATATCTAAGTATAATTTACATTTTTGCAGCTTTTGGTAGGTGTTAGCTTTAAGTACGATGTAATTTATTCAGCCCTGTTACAATAGAATCAACCGAGGAACGTTTTTTTATATCTACGTTCAAACGGAGAGACGAGACACCTGGTAAGCATTCAGCGTCAAGCCAGGGGCCAAGTCGCTGCCTTTTAGTGATTACTCTTTTTAAGTCACTTTTAAAGGAGGACAGGGGGGCTATTATGACGTTACTATGCAGTTCATTTTACGGCGAGCGTAAAGGACGGAGCTATAGCTGTTATATAGCTCTGTCCCTCTCTCTCAGCGTAAACTGAACTGCATACGTCATAATAACCCCGCAAGTCACAGTAGGTACTGAGGAAACACCGTGGAAAGAAATTACATAGATTCAAAGTGTGAGGATGAAATGGACTCTAGAAATATAATGTAATCGATTTAAATGTTTCCAGGTAATATGAATGAATTCTCCAATGGGAGTTCGTTCGATGGTTAAATGGTGCTTTGGGCACAAGGCACTAGGCTGAACTATACTGGTCCGTAAGACAGGGAATCCTAGCTGAGGACCCAAAGCCATGATTTATTCATAAATATATTTCATTTAATTTCGCTTAAGAGTACTCCCCGTGAAGAGCCTATAGAACACGCATTATCAATGCACCTTGACATTATCTGTGTACGTTTACGAATTTGTGTAACGGGCTAATTCCGCGTACCTATTTACGTAAATAAATCCTCTCAAAAAGAAAAATGCTCTTGTTGCGTTCGAAAATAGCATCAATCAAGCATTTTTGTTTCAAAACATCCACTCCTATAAACCCTTTCACACCGCTTATTTATTTTCGTTCGTTGTCTCACAATAAGGTACGAATAAAAAATGTCGTAACCACAGGTCGTCACACAATTAAATACCGACACAGAAAGGGTATCGATGGTCGGCCATTATGGGCCCTATTGTTGGCGATCGCCACACAATGCTTTACTTATGGGCCGTTTAGGACGTAAAAGAAATGAGTGGACACACTGTTCAGCAATTGATGGAACTTTGTGTACTGATTTTTGAGTCTTCTTTTGGAGGTATTTTAGTACGTGTTTGATCCTTTGTTTGTCTTTGTGTAAGGGGGGCTCAAGTTGATTGTGTATTGTTTTCATTGAATATGTCGACGCTAGTTTTAGTAATATCGCTATTTTTTGTCGGAATTTAGTTTTATAACCTACTACGACTATTTATAGGTAGTCGATGCAAGTATGCGGACTGAATTCGAGCAAGCTCTAAAACTGGTGGTACCTTACGACGAACTATGTCTGTTGAGCCATCAAAAATGTTGCCATAATTAAACCAATTGTTAATATAATTATAGAATTTTTATAATGGCTTAGCAGTTAAAATTCGAATCTATAGGTACCTACAAATAAGATGAAACGGAGCGCTTCTAATCTCAATTTATCAGATAAAACGCGTTAACTATGATAAATAACTAGTAAAAAAAATGTCATGGCTGGGCACAGTCAAACTGTTACTCCAGTTTTGTGGGGCAATGCCTAACTGTTAGCCTTAATTAAATTGTAGGTACTTAGTAATAAATAAATAAATAACACGAGCTCGACAATTTTCCTCCCACTGTTCCTATGCGATCACGAACAGAAAAATACAATCTTCAAACACGTCACTATTATTTGCACCGGGGTTCAAAAAAAATACAAAACCTCATACAATCAAGTAAACTCTCTTAATCACCATAAAACAACTGTTTCATTACAAATTAACCACTTAATATTCCGTAATTAACAATCTGCATTCTCAGTTCAACGTTTAATGCATTCCCAATGCAATCCATTACTCGCAAATTAGTTAACATATTTAAACACGCGATTTCTTTAACACTATTAACACAAACGCACATCTTAATTTCATATTACTAATATTTAAAAGTACTTATTCTAAAGTGCTAAAGTTGAAATTACCACAGTGAATTTAATTTTGATCGTGTGGGATCATATTCGTTACTGGATTACCACCCGCTAAGATGATAACCGCGTACATGCTATAAACTGTTGCGAATTATTTCATTATGGTTTTAGAGCGCAGCAGCCGTTTAGTATTGATTTTATGCGCGGGAGTCTCCTCGACGCGTGCACTAATTTTACGCGAATATTGCCTCGTATAATGATGATTTTTATTCACTTTGGAATCTCGAGAGGGTCAAAATGTAAAGATGTATGAGTTGGCGAGGTCGACGCGATAAAAATGTAAAGGCCGATTACATCGCACCTTTTTTTTTATTGCATAGGAAGGCAAACGAGCACACAGGCCACCTGATGGTAAGTGGAAGTGGAAACTGTGACCCATACATATTCGCATTCACAAGACTGCAAATGCACTGCCAACCCTGAGCACTACGATGGAATGCCTCTATGCTCTATGCTAGTCATTTCATCGGCTGTCTTATCCCCAAACCGGAACACAACAATGCAAACACTGCTGCTTGGCGGTAGGTTAATGGATAAGATGGTGGTACCAACCCAGACGGGCCCTGCACAAGGTCCTCCCACAAGTAAACCTGATTTTGATACGAGAAAATAGTGACTGAAAACATTGTATGACGATGACAGATTTTCGAATCTAGCGCGTAACTGCTCATACAAATTAGTCGGTAGTACTACGGCAACTTTGGATGTGTTCATATCGTTAAGAACACTATTAATGCGAACTTTGGGTCTACAAAATCAATTAACAAACTATCGTTAAAAAATACCCACTGCACCTCTGATATAGGTAGTCGTCAATGTAAAGTTATTTTTTTAATGTTTTATTATTATTAATTTGATTAAAATATTATAGCCTCTGTCACTCCCACAACCAAGACGAATGTAACGACAGCTTCCTCTTCAAAATTGTTCGAGCCGTTTAGGCTACAGGAGGTTACAATGGAACGGACATACACACATACATACATAAAAAAGCGCGAAAAACATTACCCTCCTCCTGGGTCAGTCTGGTAAAACGGTGTGTTTCAAAAGTCACTGCTGATCTCCTCCTGCTCTCGTCAGATATGTTAATAGACATTAGACGGCTGAAAAGGAGTAAAGATACACGAACTCAATGAGAATCCTAGGTATATCTACAAACATTAACATTAAACATTTTTCGCGGAATACTTCTTCATCTTTATTAACCGACAACTGACGAATCTGTGCCGAAGCAAGCGTTAGATGTAGATGAACAGTCACAGTACGAAAAGAAATGTCACTATTCGGCTCTTCAACGTGTTAAGTCCCAAATTGACGAACCACATGCAGAACTTGCTTTACAGCCCACGGTACATTTCTTAAGACGTTACACTAGCACATGCTGTCCGCGACTTGTTTGTTGCTCGGATCTCCATTTCTTTCTAGTCTGTAGGTAACGATAGAGTCACACAGAGCGACAAGCGAGAAAATACGACTTGTGCTACTCGCGCTGCTTTACACAAGTACCGTAACGTTCAGTTACATCAGTTATATTCTGAATCACTGTTAAGTTGGATTTACCACTTCACCGAAAGGCCGCAGTGATTAACATGGTATGGTTTGTCCGTCGAAGGTGCCGACCGTGTGTCCTTCGTTCCTCCGGACCATAACAAATTCGTCAGATCAGCGGTTCATATTGCCGCCCGAATGTTATGATGGTGACGTATGCTATACACCTCAGAAACTGATACACATCTGTCGTCCCATAATCGTAGCAAGTGCAACCTTATCATCTATAGTGGAAAGTTTAATTTGCTGTATATGAAATTGCACATAGGTGTGTATGCGTTAAGAGGGTAGTGTGATGATGGTGACTTATTGTTAATAACGCGTCGTAGACAGGGTTATAAGTAAGCCTTTTGTCGACGTAATTATCATCAATAATTCGATTGATATAATTGAATAGAGTCATTAACTATCATTGCGATTGTTATATAACCTTTAAACATAATACAATAAATGTAAGCAGCATTTTATTGTTATTTAGTTTTCAATTTTTAAACGAAACTATACAAAGTAGCTTTATATCTCGATCACTAGTCAAACATGCTCCAGATCTAATATACGCAATCAAACAAACAAAGATGGCGCACGATCTTTACCATAATCTACACACAAATATCCATTTAAACTCAGCTCAATCAAAAGGGCACTTTATTTGGTTATATGTTAGAGTTATAGCAGCTGTATTGTACTTTATAGCTGGGTAATGGTATCGTACCGACAGCATGACAGTTGATTAAAAGGGGCCGAAAGCGGGCCGAGGTTGGGGGCCCGCGACAGCGCCCCGGGAGCGACCCGGCAGGAGGCCCCCCTGATGATTGTATTTAAAATAAATAAGTGCCTCAATGAACGATTGTCCGCCCGGCTGGTTTATGAGACGCTGACATAATATACGCACTATGCCGAAGTTAAGGCATAAGTCACCGGACTGTCTTAGGTTACCTACTACAAAGTGATAAATAATAACGGTACATTACAATATTATTTTCTATATGTGTAATTAAATTCAAAACCATTCGCTTACTCTAATGATCTTTTCAGCTATGTGTTTACTTCTAAAAATTGGTTAATGGAACTAATTTTGATTAGTAAAAACCAGTTTCAAAATAGCCACTATTGCTTTCACACTCTCATCTGAAATCTATTTAAAAAAATACGAAGATTGCAATAGCTATTAAAGAACTGGTAGGAACTACAGACCAAGTAGTTAAATAAGAGTTTATCGGAGTAAAATGCATAACACCAACAATTATTTGACCGCTTATACTATTTTAAATCACCCTTCCTAATAGGACTTGAACATTAAATAAAATTACACGTCTACGGCGCTTTTCTAAATGCTCAAATCACAAAATGATAAGTTACAAGCGATCATTCATTAATAGAACAGTCACAAAAACTGCGCAAGCCTGCAACCAGTATTAAAAGTCTATCAGTAAGTAACCCTTATACGGCCATTATACCCCTACTAGTTTGGTTAAAGGGTAGAATGCATTTATAATGGTTTTATAATGTATCTAGAACACTCTATAATCACGAGATTATGAGCTATTCTTTTTTTCAGTGCGGTTTTCATTAACGGTGTTCAGTTATCATGTAATTTGTTAGGTTAAACTCGTTACTGGTTGGGCAAATACGTAATTGTAGGTTTCAGTTAACTAATCTTTTTGTTAGATTTTAATCTTTTAGTAACAGATGTGTTGACAAAAGAGCCGTGAGCCGTATTGTGTTTTATCGGAGTTTTATTTTAGTAACGTGTGACCTTTTTCAAACTGTTTCGAAGGGGTAAGACCGCCGGTGACATTACTACCATAGAGGCAATACATTTACGTTAGGTCAGTCGGTTGCAAATATGTCCAGTCAAGGAAATTCATTCTTAGACCACTTTGGATTATGTCAAAGTGACACTGTACATAAAACCATAAGAAGTCTCTTACGTATTGACTGAATACGTCACTTAGTAATTTTTATTTTATTTAATAGTATCACCAACAGCAGATACAACTTTCTTAAAGCTAGTTAAAATATAACAAGTTTATATATAGCAATTGTTTGTACCTACTACTAATTACAGGTGAACACAGCATGCGTTGGTATCAAGTAACGGGCAGTTTAGCTACCTATAATACTTACTACTAGAATGAAAATTAGAGTTTTATCCACAATTACAACAATTTTGAATGAAAAAAAAACGATACATTAAATGGGTTGGGTGGAGTCCCAAGTGGTCAATAGGTAGGCCTGTAGGTATGTAAATTTTTTCTCCATGCGCCGTAAACCAACAAACTTTTTTGATTGACTTACGACTAGTTACGACCAAGGATGTTAATTGCTATGCCACCAAAGAACCTTATTAGGTATAATGACAACAGTTCTAAAATAATTACGGCGATAGGTACTCTGTTATTCAAAATGTAATAAATTTTAAGGCAAGCTATATCTCCTGTTAAGTTGAGAGCTTCCCGGTCCTCCAACAGTACTACCAAGTAGAATTGAGGCTAACAAGTCGTCCATTTTAAGGGTGCGAAGAGCATTTTAACCTAAGATGGAGTGTTTTTTTCTACAACACCCGGCAAATAATATCATCTTTGTACCTACAAATTTTACTCACCAAAATTGACAACCAATCAAGAACTAGTTGACCAATTGTATTGCTATTATTCGATTCGTTAGCTGATTAAATAAGGTTCAAAATGGTATACAACAAATGTTTGTACATATCGTAGTTTAAAAAAAATGTATTTAAAAAACCATTGCCGGCGGGTTTATACTAAATTTACGGGATTTTTATGAAGGCGATTCCGCGATATCCAAAGAGGGTAGCAAAAACTTACAAGTATCGAGCTTGAAACTTTGCTTTAATATTAGCAACCTGTGTTAATGATTCATTCACCGTTTCTTCCTCTCATACACATCCAAGAATTTAATGTTATTGTCAGTTCACATGTATTTACCGTAACGTCTTACCGTTGGCAAACAAGTCCATAAGGTTTATATTCCCGTGTCACCCGGTAAACAACCGTGGATTACGTTGTATGCTGAAAGGACAATATTTCAACGAATCATAAATTTTAGGGCCCCGTTCCACGTAACCGAAAACAAGCCTAAGTAAAAACTTATTTATTTTCTGATAGGACTGTGTAACCGCGCGTTCTTTTATTTTTCTCGTGTATTTTCGTATCCAATAAAGGAGGTGGCCTTTTTATTGTTTCAAGGAAATTGAGACTTTGCGACGGACTCCGGAATTCGGGTACTTTGTTTTTTATATGTACAGTCAAGTTCACCTTTATACAGAGCCCTCAGTGTAAGTTGCTAATGTAAAAACGTCTCGAATGCGTTTGCGTTTCTCGTATAAATACTCGTAACATGGACGTTATCGTATTCGAGAATTTTCGCCGCGTGAACAACAACTTAGACTCAAAGGCTCAGTGAGACTAGATCAGTTGCTTAAAGCAAACGCAACCGAATTTCGGAAATTGATATAGTGTATGGAATTGACGTAGGCGCTCAACGTGACCGTCTGCAACTTAGGTACGTCAATCCCATACATATTGGATAACGATAGCGAACACACGCTTCTTAGAACCATCATATTTGCCGAACAAGATTAAAACGCTCATTGTTTTTTGTCCCGGCCAGACATTGCCGTCACAATGTTGTTCGTCTAACCACCGTAACCAGCACATTGCTTCTATTGTTTTAATACACGAAAGCTAAGTCAATTACTTACAATTAATATATTTCTATAATGTTTGAGATACATCTTGCAACTTGTCTAGGTTTTCTCCCGGTTTCAGTTTCAACTCGGTAAGTAGTTTCTCAACTTTTAATCAACCGTTAAACGTCTAAAATAAACGCACGTGTACCAGTTGAGCGCCCTTGTTACATGACTCAAACAACGCAGAATTAGTTTCACACTCTTAAAGTGCACCCCTAGGGTACCCAAGGGATATTCCCTCACAAATTAAAGTCCTAAAGTTCAGTGGTTTAGGCTGGGTGTTGTCCTGTCTGTCAGTCAGTCTACGAAATACTTTTAAGTTTAGCGAGATAGAATGGAGAATGTTGATAGTTTAATATGCCCTATGACTAGTAATATTAACATTCGACGTCCTGTAAATCGATCCTGACTGTACACGCGCCTCGCGCCCGGCCCTGACGCGCGCTTCGCTTTTATAGTTTGGATCGGACTACTTAGGTGTTTCGTTATAAAATCCGTTCGTAATAAATTACGGAAGTGTATTTTTTCAAGAGTTTTATAAATAATACAAGCACCTATAAGATTACAAACGAAAGTCCGTGTCATAGTGTACCTACCACAACTTCCATTTTATTTTAGTTTACTTGGCAGTCTTAGCAAAGTGAACTTCGAGACGAAGAATTTCACGTCGTTATTATATCCATACAATATCAGCAATCATAACCAAAACTATGTAAAAAAGTATCAATACTCCATAATCTATTAATATTAAGTGCCAATAATTCGCATTCAGCGCCATATTGTATGGTAATCTGAAAGGATGGCACCGAACGTGATGCGCGCGATGCTCGCGCGCCGGGTCGTGCGCACGCGTCGCGACACGACAGTCGAACTAATGTCAAGGCGAACGCAATCAACGCGCGTGGGCGGCGACAGCACTTATGGACTAGCCTTTGTTTTAAGACAGAAATGTAACATACAAAGAAAAGTTTTAACACTGGTTGATACGTCATTGTGTCAGACACAAGCCTAATTTAAAACTAGTTATACAATACCATCGCAATACCATGTGACGTTTTCCTCTAACGAAGTAAAATCGATTTCGTCGACAAGCTCTGAGTTTACCATTTATTCTTGACCCCTAGTTTCGCAAGTAAGCCATAGCGTTGCATCTACTAAGTTGATTTACCCGAGCGCACTGCTACATCAACCTACCTTTTGCATCCGTATACCATAGGTTGCTTTGCTCGTAAATCTAAAGGATAAGTTAGGCTTGAATTTTAGAATAATTAGCAGCTCATTCAGTCAACAACGCCATGACAAATACAAAAAAATTACGGTTAGGTTTGGATAAGCATCTTTTCTACATAGTCTGCCTTGACCAGTACACCCGTTAATTGTTGGTGTTAATACGGTCGTATCGATATTTCCGTCATTTATTTATAAATAAATAAAGTTGAAAAATCCGCTCCGCACCCATACTATTCTTTCGCCAACCTCCCCGGGTAATTGAACGGCGATGTAAAAGGCATCTACGTCGCAAATAAAAACATAATCGCTCTACGGTTATTGTGTGACGAAATAAAAGTGCACCATTCAGAGAGAATTTAGGGCGGGACGCATACTGATGTAGGGGTACGTATTGGTTTTGAGTAATGACACATCGTCTCGACGTGTGCACTTGGATTTTTCTTGGATTGTGGCTCGCCGGCGATGTAATATTGAGATCCCACAAAAACCAACAAATAATGTTCCAGGCTATTGACACTCGGAAATACTGTAAATTTATCCGCTAGTTTTGACTTTTTTTAATTAACCAACAGATTACAGGTAAAAGCTGACCTTCTGCCCACGAACTGACCAAAGCAGAATGTAGTCCAGAAATTTATTCGAATTACCAAATTCGATATAGAACGACGCTTAGGTTTGTTGAATATGGACGATTAATTACATTAATTTTCCTTTTTTAATAGCTAAGCTTTTCGATATAACCTTTGACCATGCGCGACAGTTTTTTGGAACCGGCGAGCCCATCATGATGATCGATAGTAACGATGATCTTTATATGTGTTTATCGATGTTGTTAAACGTACATAAAGTAGCGTAGTCCCTTTCTGACCAGGATATCCGAGAACCATAATACAGGACCAGCTTATTGCTGCAGCGCGGGTTTCCTGACCGTCACCATTTAGGGACTTTTTAAAAGAAGAGCCTACACTTTTCTTACTTTACTACTTACTATCCGGTAGATGCCTCGTCTAGCATAAAAAAACCATTTCAGTCGACTGTACCACTTATTCTCATTTTGAAATACGCCGAGATAAAAACGATTTTATAGCATTGTTTTATAGTAATACAGATAGTTACGGTCCTTGTAAAAAGAGATTCTTTACTTTTTTATTTTTTGATTGGTGTTGCTGACGTTTGACCATTGTCAAACGACCATAATCTTGTAGATTAGTGTTGCAGTGTTAGGGAAAATTATCTTTGGATTCGAGTGACATAAAATATCAGGAAATATTCATCAATACGTGTCGTGACAAATATAAATAATAAATGTCTCATAATGCTATAATTTTTTTCACCTTTATTTTTAAAACGTAAGTACACACAAAATGTCTTCATCTCAATACCTAGGAACGGTCCTTCCTCTCACAAAAACAAAAAGTATCAAAATGCATTGCGCCTGCGAGAGGCGCGGACGCATAAAAATCGGCCTGACAGTGTACAAGTGGTGGCGCCCTTCGGGGACGCTTTATGCGATCCGATTTGTCAAATGGTACTAGTGCCTTGTTTTGTCACGCGTAAGTAGAAAATGGGAATGGCTGTGTTCACGGGCCTCGATTCGTTGGTATGTAAGTCTTAAATTTACTATATTACTGATACTGCAGTAAGGAAATAATATTAAACATTTCATAGGCAATAAGGCATTATTCAAAATCTTAAAACATCATATTAGCAATTTTTCATTGAATGTCACAAAACGAAGTTTGCAGGGCGAAGTCACTCATTTAGAGAAAAAAAATGCTTGTGATATCATAGTCTCTGCCCATAAATTATAGACATGTTAAATCTCGTAAATATTTCGTAACTCGATCGCATCCGTTAGGGCAGCAGGGCTATCACTGGCGAGACATTCAGCCGTCCTGCTCACCGCTGACTAAACGAGCGAGACGGAGGCTTATCTCGCTCATTTGGCAGGTGTAATCAAGCTTTAAAAGGCGCCGAGCAGGTACGCAGGCGCCGCCGGGGTCCTCATGCAGAAACAACTGCCCTGATGTAACGAAGTCTTAATACGCGGTGACGGACACACCGGCGCCTAATTAACGCTTGGATATAACCAACTCACCAGCTTATCCTGACCTACCCTCCGCCTTAAACTAAAACAAACACAGACCCTAAAGGGGAAAGGAAGGGATCAGGCTAATTGGACGATTGAGGCTGGTAGATGTCCCCCTTATCTTATCTAGCATTGATTTCGAGATTCGATTCTTGGTGTGCGGTTTCGAGGTGTATGTTTTGTTATCTTAACTCTTTTAAGTGTGTTGTAAAAAATCGGTTCGGAGTTAAGTTACAATATTTTTTAATTTACGTTAAACATACTGTTTGCAAAAAATACTTATTCATTTTGTTATTTTACCTAAGTACTAAAGTTACTGAGTAATTTCAAACATAATCGGGAAATCGTTTATCTGATGGACAAAAAAATATACAAAGGACATCATTATTTGCCATGATTTCATCATCTTAACTCGTTTCCGGAGATTCTGGAGTCCAGATAGAACTCAGCGCAGCATGTTTACTTCTTTTACACATCCACAACGCCCACAACCTTATTAGGACACTTAGGCCGACGGTACTGTGACACACTGTTTTATAATTACGTACATTAAAAAATCTTTAAGTTCGCTGCTTCAATATCTTATTTTCTTACGGCCTTAATCGTAATGAGGCACGAAAATGCACTGACAGGCACACTGACATAACACACACAATACCTCGTAATAAGGTTTTATAAAAGGCTTACCGAAGATAAAACGCAGACAATTGTGAAACCAAAACAAGAAGGTTATAACACAACGTTTATATTGCCGTTATATAACCTTTAGTTTCAAAGAAGGATAAGGAAGAATGTTTGATAAGCTTGTCAGAGACCATGAAGACGTCGGTTTACAAAAGGGCAAAGATAACTTTATTACCTACGTACGTTTTGTTCCATGCTTCGATTATCACATTGCAAATTTATTTCTAGTTCTTCCAAACATCAGAGCATGATAGTATCATAACAGAAAAACGCGTTTTCTTCCTTGTTTCTTATTTATGCATGTAAGAGAAAATATGTTTTATTATTATGTAGTTAACATTAAAATGCGTTACTTGCATTAACATAGCATAATTCAATTAAAATAATTATATATCAACGCACGGGCCCAAACCACAAAAGTAAGTTCTTATAAGTATTTATATCGTTGTCTAGTACCCATAGTACAATCCTAGAGCTTAGTTTGGGACTAGGTCAATTGGTGTGACATTGTCCCCTGATATTTATTTTATTTTATTTTATTTTTTAAGAAGTATTTAGGTTTTGTGACGTAAAGACCCACTAACGAGGTATTTTCCGAATTTCAATCCATTAGAGGTAAAATAATAAAACTTGTTAATATATTATCGCGCTCATCATTTGCATTGTATCTTTCAACCGGTTACTCAGAGACCTTCAATGTTTTATTTTGCACTAATCTCATTATAAGCTTTCGTGCGTCATTGAAGAAAGTTACATCTGCGTGAACGTCTATCCTCTATTTGTCGTGCTAACCGCAAACAACCTCGCTTTATACTTTGTTGTCCTTCCAAATGGACGAAATCCTCAAACGCCAGACTCATTGTCTCTCAATCTTCAGAGATTATCGGCTGTCAACCGAGTCAATCCGATTTGGTGTTGGTAAAAGTTATTATTTAAAAATAATCCCACCCAGACTCCGGAATCCTTAAAATAAAGACAACAATAAGCCAATGTTTTCTGTTGATGGATTTACAACGTTAAAGTCACTTTTTATAAAAAACCTCAGTTCCCAACTTATCAATTTTGTTCTTTGTTACATAGCCAATACGACCCAAATAGGTATTGAGTACAGTCTTGATCGTGTGACAAAAGTTGAAACCACGATTTATGACTTTAAAATTGAGCGACAGAGAGAAAGGCTTGCTACTGTCTTTGATATTGTTTTTTGTTTATCCGTTTTGAGATAATCACTTGGGTAAGACCCTTTCGGAGTCAGAATTAGGAATAATCTTGTCGAGGTAAGCTGAAACATCTTTATAAAACATCCGTCTTAGTTTCTTTAGGGGCCGTTAGTTTTGTGAATCATAATATTTTTAATTAAATTTGCAAGAACAGTTTAAATCCTTTTTAATCTTTTAACGGTGCTTTACCGTTTCTGGTAAAGGACTTCTATTTTTTCAAGTAAACAGTTTTTGGAGTATACATACATACACAAACTCACGACAGGGGAGAGTCAGAGCTACAGAATCGCTACTCTAAAAACTAGTTGATATTTCACTTTTGGCACAAATAGGCTAAGATTTTTACCGGCGTATTAGTGACAAACATTTATGAATGAAATCTTTAATTACTAACGATAATACAATATAAAGTAAAAATTACGAATTAAAAGTAAAACTATGGCAAAATTCTAAAATAAATTAAAGCAAAAGTAACACTAATTATAACTATAATTATAACCTTTATTCATTGGCGACTAAACTTACTTACTTACAATATCCACGAGAAGACATGGAGTGGCACTACTCTAACCCAGAAACCACACGGGTGATTGTAATATGTTCATAATTTTCCTCAACAACACATATCTTTCTAATTTTGACTATCCTCAGTCATTAAAAAACATGCCTTCACAAATAATAATCAATTAATGCAATCCAATTCTACTGATTCCAAAATATACCTGTTTATTATCAGTAAAGAAGGTATGATTCTTTGTCTGTATACATACTTAAACTTAATAAATCTAAACGTCGTCCGTCGAACCTCCTACGCGTCTCATTCAGTAATTACTTACTCCACGCTCCAACACTCATCAACTATAAAGTACCATCCATTCACAACTTTCGTATAAATCTAGTTTCAAACCCACCGCCATTATATCGCGTTACAAGCACTTCACCCGTTTTCATTTCAAATTTATTTCGAAAGTAAATTGAGCTATAACTTTGATTGCCGACAGGACCCGCCGCGCGAGGCGTTACAATAATGACGTCCCCAAAAACATATACGATTACCAGCCAGATACCATCTAATAGCTCTTAAAGCACCTAAAGTCACATAACAGTGTTAAGGGGCGGACTTATACGACCTTTTAGTTTTTAACTTTAAGGTGATGGCATGTCTATTGAATTAATGTTGTGTTGGTAATCAGGGGAAATGTAATTAGCATGATTCATTTAATTAAAATGTTGTTATGTAACCAATAAGTCGCTCTTACGGTTTTTTAACGACTGATTTGCCTTAAAACGTAATTAGGTAATTTTTTTAAAGGCTTAAATAAATTAATTACTCAGAAGGTACGCGAAACGACAAAAAAACACAGTTTTAATATAAACTTGGCATATTAAATGGACGATGAACCACATTACCCGTTAAGATAATTAAAGATTATTTGAGTAGTAATAAGCCATAGGTACCAAATTTGTATTATATTTTAACTTATTCATAGAACATTTCGTAAGTGCCTACGGATTACCAGGACAAACCACTTTCAATACTTTAAAGATTTTTGTAGTAATAGAAAACAAAACTGACTTTCTCTCCCATGGGAAATAACTTTAGAGGAAATATAAAATGAAAGTCCCTTATCCCGCTCCTACTGAGCTTTACAAATCTTTAGTCAAATATTTGCAAAGATTGGACATAATTCCAAACAGGTGTCAATCATGTTGACAACCGAAAGCATTTTTCGTGTTGAAAATTAGCTTTTAAACTATGATGTCCCATGTTTATGGGTGGTCACATAATTAGAAACTTTTGAAATTTTTCCCATGCAATTGCCAACAAAATATGAACTACTAATTTTGTCAACCAATCAAAAAGTCCATGACCAATTTTATGCTACTCACTCTTATCGTTAACTTATAAACTAAAGTTTAAAATTATGTTCAATATACTACTGATGAAACCGTAGTTTTATAAGGATTTGAAAAAAACTATCTTTGGCGGTCATACAAAGTTACAAAACTGTGTATGGACGCATTAGCACTATTTTTTTAAACCCTATAAAGTATAGGGACCGTTTTTAACAGAATTAAAGGTTTAGACTTTAGTTTGTGGTTAAGTACCTATTTATTTTATAATTAGTGGTCAAATTCGTAATTAGTAGTTAAAATATATATGAAGGTATGGAAGAACGCATACTTGTGTGTCCTGTCTTCTAATGTATATTCCAAGTCAACTTTGTGACATACTGACTGTGAGACAGACAGTGATTTGTGACAAATATTATTAACTCAGCTTTTATAATTATTTTGAAGAAAACGAAATCACAGATGATTTGTAAAGTCACACACTACTGCACGCGGACGGAGTCGCGGGCAACAGCTATAGTCTTACTACACTTACGACATCGACTTTTGCATCGTCTCTTACGATTCGGCTAAAACGGCCTCTATGTGAACAAAGCCACGGGCGAGAGCTAGTTCGGTTAATTTTATTTAGTACCTACAGGTTTCATTACAAGGATCCTCTTTCAAGATTAACGTTACGACCGCAAGAAACACTTATCCGCGAAAATTTAAGATTATTCTGGTTTCGGTTTATAATCTTACCTTTCATACCTATTCCAATTTCCTGCGAGAACTGTGATAATTTTAGGTATCGTTGTAGGTGGCTATTCAGTTTTTTTGTGCAATAAACCTCGTTGATCTAATTTAATTAATATGAATATTTTATTCAGGTATCAAAAGCTCCTTTAATTTATTTTTTTAACTGTCATATTAAATTTTATGCCACACGAAAGGCGAAGCAACCATAGACTTCAGACACGTTGACATTACTGTATTTCAGTAGCCTTAACTTATTTAGTACATTGAGGTATTAAAACTTCATTGCACAATACACATGGTAGATATAAATGATGAACTTAATATGCCTTAAGGTATTCTCTACCAGTCAACCAATGCCCCAAACAGAAACAATTTAAGGTTGGTGCTAAGAAGGATATACTTAATCAAAAATCAATTTTCGTCACGGTTAAACTAAAAATAAATACGAATATAATAACATAAAGTTAGTATGAATCATTTGATGTTTATCTGCACTAAACAATGCCTAATCTCTGCTGTAACTAACTTGTCCCCTTTAAATTAAATTTCAGTTTTGTCTTTCCTGTATTTCAACGTACACATTAGTACTCGCGCAAATAAAACTTAAATTATGTGTCCTCGTTAAGAGCTTTAGACATACAATTACCTACCCCTTAACTTGTACAATCTCTTTTAAAAACAATTTTCTAGTTACACCTCTACCAACCAAAAATATATTAAAGTATAATATCATCACACAAATGTCGGAATACCCTAAAGTTTTTACGCCAAATTGTTTTAAAACTTAGTCACCAAGAATAATGTACCAAAAAATCAGGTTCGTCTTTAGGTGTCCCATTAATATGCTAAAACCGGAAAAAAGCTCTAAAAGTGGGACCCGTGCCACGATGGTGGTCCCTTATCGGTAATATAGCCCTGACTGCGCCGGGCCATTCCTTATTCGAGCCAGGTGACAAGTTAACGGAAACAACCTTTAAATATTTACACTAAGAATGAGAGTAGAAAGGGTAAGCAGGTATCGTATAATTATAGCCGGACTCTGGGGATAGGCTCCGCATACCATGGCTCCGCATATCGTAGGTAACAACGATTACTATGAATGTTTGATTGCACTTTAGTAGGTAGGTACAATCTAACGGAAGACAAAGCACTTGATTTTGTTTCAAATTTACTATCATAACTTATAAGTCAACATTGATGCCATTGTTTGATATGTAGCAAACCTTGGATGATGATTAGTAATTATTACAAGTACTGTGTTTGATATTTGTCACGACTGCCTAAACAAAATGAGACTGTAAATATTGAAACCTGCCAATCCAGTGTTCATATAAGTTTAAAAACATTATAATGCTTCCTTGGGATTTATAGCTTAGTAATTTAAGTATTTGATTTGTATTTTTTGTCAGTAACAAAAAAAAACATTTTAAGTTTCTCCTACTAAGTAATTATTTCTCAAACGCCGTCGAGTTCGGACAGACCCGGCGCTTCCACTGACACATTTCAGCTTTTTTATTACCACGCTCTTTGCGACTTTACAACACCACCTAAACTCTACATTTCCTCAAAAGCACTTAGCGCCTAATCTCGAGGTCTCAAGTTCTAAATTAGAGTAAAACATTGTAAAGCAAGTGTAGATGTAAGTTGGTTTCTATTGTGGTTTTATCCATCTACTTTCTCACCTTTTTACGGCATTACGTGTGAGTCCAAGTGTCGTAGATACAATTATCGATTAGGTAACGTTATCGGCGCCATCTATTGTCTTCCGGTTGACATTTGTTGATTTAGGACGCCCTCCGGTTGTTTGGGGGCGGTTTGAGTTTCCTGCTACATTTCACGTCTTCATTCATGTTTTTTCCGTGACTGTCCTTTGTTTTTTTGAGCGAATAGAACCAGTTGATATTGTCATTTGTTTTTTGTGGTGCGAGCTGATTGGTTCTTAGGGTCGCTGAAAAAAGGTGATTGGTGTTTTAATTTTGTAGTCACTACAAAGAAGAAATGATACAATGTCATTATAAATCAAAGATTGCTTTTACCAGAGGTCTAATTGCCTCCATTCTACGACGACAAACTATTGCTTTTGACATGTTATCATATTAACTTGACAGTAATGGCGACCGAGTTAAAAACAATACCGTAACCCGTTAAAGGCAATATGTTTTACCGAGTTGAATAGGCCTAGCTTCTTACATATTATGAATGCTAGCATCATCGAGAAGCTTTAATCATACCAACTTTAGGTCAACCAGCAGAATCAGATTAGTTGAGGTTGAGACTTGCATCAACCGTGCTTGATGTGATGTTGCTGGCCCACTGCTCGCGCTACACAATCAAGCGTACCAACTAATCCGATACTACACAAATTGCATTGTTTGGATGCTCAAAGTACAACAAAATACAAGTTCCACTTAACAACGTTAATTCAGCAGCAAGCCTATCCTTAATATATGCACATACGAGGCAGGATAGGTTTAAAACAAAAAAGCATCGGTTACACCCGTGCCAAACATAATTATTGCAAGTAAAATACGATGTACACTAACATCCACCTAACCCGTTCTCATAAAATAAAAGCAAAGAGCAATATTTTTAGCGAAATAATTCCATAATTTGCTCCTCAGTTTAAGTTTCTTCGCTACTTCAGTAAGAAAATAGAAGGAGGTATTAAATCAGGATCAAATTGCGCAAGCGCACGCGTTCAGTGCCAGGTTCCCTAAATTCCATACGAAATGGACTACTTGTTGAGTTCGAGGTCCTGAATGTGTTAAGTAATGTGCATATTATTGCATTCATGCATTCGTATAAAGACGTCACAGCGTTGGATACAGACTGCAGTGCGAAAGGACACAAATTAAATCTATTTAGATAATAATTAGGATGAAGAAATTACTGAACAAAATGAATCATAAAAACAGCAAATAACAGGTAAACAGTTAGTTCAATATATGGTTTGTTTTTAACTCTACAATCTGTTACAAACCTTTATAACAATCTAGGATTCAAATTGGTATTGGTTGACGAATTTTTAAAAGAGTTTTTTAAGTTATTAGTTTTTGAACTTCACAGTGTAACGCAGCACGGGCAAGCGCAGTTCGACATTTAGACCCAAGATCTCTAGAAAATTGTGGGAATTTGTTGTTAGCTGGCAAACTATGGAACTATCTGGTGGAGACCTATGGCCAGCAACGGATCTATCTTGACCATTTAGTTTTAGCTCACCGAAACGCTAAATCAAAGAAACAGATCACCAAAAAACCGTGGACAAGATGCATTTTACAAAAGCTAACGTAAATGAATAACGGAGCTGGACGGTGGCGTAGAGCGCTTCTTTAATTTCCATACATTTTGTCAGTTCTCGAAAAACACTAACTACCCGTTACACATCTTGTCTTCGCTTGGATGTACCGCGTCTTCGACTATTCAACACTTGAGCCATCTGCCAATTGCAAGCTACGAGACCTGCAATTACCTTTCAAACAAGTTTATATCACCTAATGATCCAAGCAAGACAAACAAATATTAAACCTCCTCGTAAACTTACCATTTACTTTGCAGTCTGTACTTGCTAATCGTTCGCGCCTGCGCGGGCCGTATCGGTTCGCAGGCGATCCTGTGTCATAGCAATTTTTACAGCGCATTAAACGACCTTATGGCGGTACGTCCAGCGGTTAACTTTAATAGCCGTTGAAGACTAAGCATCTGCTGTAAGGATATTTTATATGGACTGGAATGCCTTAGAGACTTTTTTATACGAAATAGCCCTAGCCTTTGACGTTGGCTTTTTGTTTATTATGCAACCTCTGTGATGTTGGCGACAAGAACTACAGGAACACAAGTGCAAGAGAACTTACCCTCTTATTCAAAAACTCGCAATAGTTAAAGTATGCTTCAAATATGATTTGTCCTTATTTATTTATTTAAACTTTATTTTTATATTTATAAAGTAATAAAACATCTTACCTGTCATTGTGACATTTTAATTATACAGAAAGGGACAAATGGGCTTGTCTTCACTCTTAATTCAAGTTTCATACGGTCCCATGTTGATTGTTACAAAACAAATGAATAACCCTTATCTTCTGTAAAATAAGAATCTAGTGTCCATTATTGGTGCCTTGTTCCATCAATCGATTTATGAAAATGGATTAGGCTGTTTAAGAGGTATGCCCTGAAAGAACAGATTATCATTGTATCGGAGTTTTTATGTACCCATTTAAGCTTTTTTACAACCAAGACTAACAGGTTGACGACTTTATTGTGAGAAAGAGGTCTTAACGTGGCTCAAAGATCATGGATATGGCGGTATATCTTCAAACTAGGATCTGTAAGACTTTTCGTGTGTCTCGATCAATCTATGGGAATCCAGAACCTTTATAAAGTGAAAAGTATGATTTTGCAAACTACATATGCTTGAGCTAGGTATTCAATTTATTTTAGTTTACAAGACATTGCAGATTTAATATGTATGTATGTATTGCAACGATGTGAATTCATCATAGAGCAACGCAAAGGTTTCAATTTTCTAAGCATCATGTTGTGATGTAAGAGGCGACTAAGGGAATTGCAAAAGGCTTGTAGTATTGGTAGGCGATGGGCTATCAACCAATTTTTAGATTCGTTGGTAATTCTGTAGCTCTGCCTACCCCACTCTGGGAATGAAGGCGTGAGTTTATGTTTATGTATATGTTGTGATATATTGTTCTAATTCATATGAAGAATAAAGCAGCGGCGGGCGTCGGCGCCGACGCAACGCATAGGCATGCCTTTAAGAGCTTCATATTTCTGTATCACACGAGTGACTGAACATTTTGATCAAAAAAATGACTCACTGGAAATGTAAAATAATGTTCGAACACGAGTTTATACTTAATAATTATAATTAAGAGACACGTAAAGACGGCAATCTTAATAAACTTAATCAATGTCATTGCCTTAAATTAATTAATTTGCATATTTTGCTTATGCGTCGGGTTTTAAACCAATACGAGTACAAATTAATAATGCGTTAAGATGACCCCACCTTATGTTTTATTTAAAATGTCGATTGGCAATTTGTAAAAAGTTGCTGGCAACTTAATAATGTATTTTGTATGAATTTAAAAAGGTTTGCGATGAATTACTCTATTCAGAGTGAAAAATAATTTTATAATAAGTTTAAATTACCTATATTTAATTGAAAATCTATAGGTACAGTCTGCATGATAAATGGTTGTACACGTAAGTCTCCAGTAAATTAAATGCATAATATGACAATTAGACGTTCAAGCGACTGGGTGTTAATAATGCTGACCGTATTTGGTCTAATTAGTTTCATTTAGTATCATTAAATCGTTATGGTTAAATATGATGCAAAAAATTTGAAGTTTAATATGAAAATTTAGATACCTATTTAATAACTCGGGTAGAAATTATTTTTACACGCTGTAAATAGTGGTATACGCTTATTAAATAGTCTGCATTTATTTATTTACAATTAATTACCCTGTAATTTGTTAGTGACAAGTTCACGGTAACCGGCAATTCGTTTTAAAATACACATTCTGAATTTTAAAAATCCAAAAATTCGCTGCCGTTAAAAGCAATACCTAAAGTTAATAAATAATAAATGAGTGTGTTACAGCTGTGGACGGAACTTTAAAATGAAATGACACCGCAACGTGTAATTAGATGCGATTTGAGGGCGGGCCGTGACTGCACCGAACGTGTGGTGATGTCACTGATCCATTTATACTATTGATGCGACCCAAAGCAAAGTATTTTTGATGATTGCACCCATATTAAATACAATTAGTTTTGGATATTGATTATAATTATTATTGCAACACCTTGTAAGAGCTAGTATTAGAGTCCTGATAAAAGTCTAAATACTACCTGAAAATTGTACAAATGTACATATAGTAGGTATAATTTAATCATCTTTTCATATGCCGCTTTTGAACAACGTAACGGAGGAGTTGTCTGACATGCTTTCGCTTATCCTTCTCCAGTTCAGAATAAAAGATGCGCCATACGTGATATGTGACCACACCACCGGAGTTGTCGACGAGTTAAATAGGCTTCAACGCCACCGACATTGGCTCGTCGCAAAACTACGGTATTTCGCACTCGGTCGGACCATCTAAGGTACGAAGGCATTTAAAGTGGAAACGATCAAAAGTGCGAATGTGGTGGCGATACACACACGACGTCTATGAGGAATAAAGGAGGTTTGGCAGCACAATCGCCATTTAGACAGAGATCGTAGTGGCCAGCTTTAGGTCGTGCGAGCTGAAAACATTTGAACGCAGCTTTCCAAATACACACAGACTTACGGGACACGGGACTTTGTTTTATAATTATGTAGGGATTACCTTATATAAATAAAGTTACCAAAGTTATTACTTTTAGTTTCCACTAATGATCATTAACGTCTCAAGATTCCAGCAGGCTACATACAGTACAGACAATATGGGCAATAATAGCGAAACCATGTAGACCTTCCGAAACGTCACACCGCGTTGACACAAAAACTCCCGACGTTACCCTTCAGCCTCACACTTAAACTATGACGTCAAAATAAAGTAAAAGTCTCGACAAATTGCCGCCCGGCTAGACGGAAGCCGCAAAAAATTCGCTCCAATTTAAAGAAAAAAAACTAACGCGAAACAAAACAAGAACACTTTAAGTCATGTGGAAATCATTGTTAATGTGAACTGTATTTAAGTCGAATCAAGGATGAAATTAGAAAGGATGCTTAAGTTAAGTTGCGTTCTTGATTCTACTGTGCCAACTATTTTATTGCGGTTAACGAAGCAACCCTGATGTTATCGAGCCTATTACTTTCGTCCCTTGTCTACTTTCCAATGACCGCGCCCTTACGATTTGCTTAGGGCTGTCACCCGTGATTTCTTTGTGACAAAAAAGTTGCGTGTTTTTTCTTCAATAATTGTAACTTTTTTACTTTGCTAGAAAAGGTAGCTCTAAGATATGTATCCTTTGTGACGGAATAAAAAATAATGTGTAATCAGTAACCTAAGTAGTAATACCTATAGCCATACACATATTAATGATTGCTAAAATGTTTCACGAGGCATTTATAACAAATAATTAAGTAAAACAATCACTTTAAAATTACTTGGTTTGAATCTTGTTGGTAAAAAAAAGTCATAGAACCTCAAAATCTGTCACAGGTTTAATGTGGACACACCCTAACACTTTTTGTCCATAGGGTTACCGATAATCATGTCACAGGTTTTTTTCCCGAAACCACACAGGACAAAATGGCGTTACCATCAGATTATCAGAGCCTTGTGGTTGGATTATTACTTAATTTTTTTAACACTCTACCTGACGAACCCAAAGATCTCCTCATAGATAGGCCAAGGATATGTGAATTGCTTGGACAATAACCAGCACAAGCTGACACTGAACTTCTTAGTCCGTTTGAGAATGTAAAGGTCTTCGGTAAGTGGTGGTAATGAACAAATTAATAAGGCAAGCAAGCTCCTTAACCGGGTGAATATTTTGTTTATTATACTTATTAGAGATTTGTCGAAACATTTTAGGTATTAAGATAAACATGTTGATACGTCAGCTATTTCTTTATTATGCGTGTTAATATTTGAGGAATGTGTTAAGTAGTGAGTCAAACCGATATGAATATTTCCAGGAGTTTGACAAGTTTTTATTTAAAGACCTATAAGATAATATAAAAAATTATGACTCACGTATTTCAGCATTTGATTGATTTGTAAACTTTTCAACAAACGTCCACGTTTGCTAACAAGAACGAGTACTACCTACCTACCCTACCCATGGTAGATGTATGAAGTCATACCATGCAGGATATTAAACATCAGCTTAACTGCAATTACCGCATTATGAGCAACTTGGTGCGTAACACACAAAAAACTGAATTATAAGAAAATTTCAAACACTAAAAACGACTAAATAATTTTATGAACGATGATGATTAACTGAGTACTCTGATATTTATTTATTCTAACCTTCAATAAAAATACCGCATTAAAAAAATCATTCGTTCAGGCTAAAGGTGATGACAGTAAAATAAACGTACACTCAGGCAAATTCAATGCCACCCCCCTTTATAAATCGGGGGTTAAAATGGACACTAAAAAGCTGCTTGATTTCAAACTTTCTTACAATAGCTCTTGAAAGAACCTTCGGGTTTGTACAGTCTAGTAAAAAGTTATGTTTACACTTTTATATCTTAAACCTTTGAGATGAGGTCCAAAAGTGTGTACAAATCAGACCATTGCACTCTACCTACTTATTTCCGATATTGTAGCATATATGAGTACATTATAGCTACCGACAATGTTCTAACTGGGCACTACAGCTACGTTTATCGTTTCTTGTCTCAGATTGTAAACAATACTCTAACTTGAAGTCGTCTTTTAGCTCTTAAACCGCTATAAAATAAAACTACTACAGACAAAAGCTACAAAATATCTCAAATGTTAACAGGCAGTTTCATTTAAGTGTAGACAACTGTTTTATTCTTTAGTAATATTTTAGACTATTTTGTTTACCACGTAAGACAAGTAAAGATGACCAGATTATACTAAAATATGGTCGAAATAAATATTTTACGACAAACGTCTCTCGTACCGTACACCATCGAGTTTAATTCTTAACATATTGTTATTTCGGACCACCTACCATTTTACTAGCTAACTGTTCATTTTAAAGGCTCCGTTGAAAGCCGTGTTAAATATTACTTTAGGTAAATTAGGAACGTGGAATAATTTGTCTTTTTTTTATTATTTATGTAAAAACTACGAGTCAAATTTAAACTGGAATTGTATCATCATCATCAAATAAGACATCCACTGCTGGATATACTTAAAGGCCAAGGACCAAAGGGAGTAAAAAGTATCTTATGTATTTCCGTCCTCCGCTCACTGTATATCCATACCAAATATGCAGTTTATCCAATTTTCCGAGATAAAAGAACTCTGGACCCTGTATCAGTCTTCCGGCTGTATAATATCTGTATTAAATTTCACGTCGATTCGTTGACCCGTTGAAATGTAAAGGTAGAACAAACAAACAAACATACTTTCGCATTCTTAATAGTAGTAAAGATGATTAAGGAATTAGGAATATAAGGAGATGATGGTAAGAGATGCGACGACTTCGCGGCAATTTCGTACTTCTTTTCTTTTAATTTTATTCGCAGAGCTTCAGTATTTAATGGCCCTACATGAAACCATTCGACGGACACTCGCACACGCCACGCCACGCGTTCAATGTATGAGTACATACAGCTTTTAAATATATTAAACCACCTCAAACGTTGCGCTCGCGTCGCTCCGTAACCTCAATTTGGCTGATTTGCTCGTAAACGCACGTGCGTGTAAAAAGGCGTAAAATACAATTGACACACCGGTCAACCCTGTAATGTTGCGGCCTTACTCTGTTAACATAAATTGTGGACGCTTAGGTTGTAATATACCTAATACCAATAGTTCATTTTTTTTGCTCACTACTTATCTAGTACTATTCGTAGAAAACATCCCAATTCCCGTCATTCAGTTTTACATCCCAATTCAGTTTTACTTCTCTTTTAAGAACCCTATATAGATATCAGAGTCGGCAAGAAGTCGTAACGTCCGTCCGTTAATTTAATGAAAAGCAAACCTTGAAAACCTGACTGCATTTTTTGACATTTTCATTTTAAACCCTAATATTTACATAGGTACATACATACATACCTTCACGCCTTCATTCCCAGAGTGGGGTAGGCAGAGCTACAGAATTACCAACAACGTTAAAAACTGGTTGGTAACTCTGTAACCACAATTTGCACAATTAGGCTAAGATGTTTAACAGTGTATATTAGTGACAGGTAGCAAGCCCATCGCCTAACAGTACTACAAGCCTTTATTCCCTGAGTCGTCTCTTACGACTTCCACGGGAAGACATGGAGTGGCACAATTCTAAGCCGGCAACCATACGGCAAAATATATAAATATTTTTCTCAAATGAAACCCTCTCATTACTTTGAGTAAATATTTATTAGAGCCAAAGTCATTTCCACAACCAAGACGAATCTAACGACACCATATATGATAAATTCCATCAAGCCGTGCCAAAGAAATAGACACAAATTATACATACGCTCCTAAACATAACCCTCCTACTGCTGCAGGTGAGTAAACAGAAAGTCGTAGTTACAAATAGGTATAAGAGGAAGATAAAGCATTAGAGGTTTGAATGTTTCGCAGTAACACCACACGAGCCTTCATAGCAAATACCTCAGAACTAGTACGAGTAAATATTTATTACGCTGCCGCGGCAGCCGCACAATGTAATAGTACCTACTAACTAATGTTTCTTCTGCAGCAGCTTTCTTGTTCGTTTCATGCCTAGCCCACACCGGTAACGAGTCAGCGTGGTCAGTAACTGTAGCACAGCTACTCGCACTGTGTAACCACAAAATGCGTGTTACTGACGTGTTGTTGATACCTTATGATCGCAACAAGACACCTTAGGGCAGAGTTTCTCAAAGTGAAGTACGCGAACCCCCATAGGTTCGCCAGTGATCGTAGAGGGTTCGTGACATGATTTACTGAATCAGGCAGAATTAAGATTGAGTTAATTTGTCCAAAATAGCTCCAGAAACCCCACCCGTCACATCAGTTAACTTTAACACGTTTAGTTTGTGACTGTATTAACTTTTATTTAAATTAAACAAAACTATAATTTTTAGGGTTCCGTACCAAAGTGGTAACTACTATGATGGGACTTCGTTGTCTGTCTGTCTGTAAAAATAGTTGCACAACTTGGTTGCCCGCATCTATTTTTGTAAAAAAAAAATAATGTAAATAATTGAAAATGGATCTAGAAGGGGGGTTGAAAAACTATAGTAGTTTGATTATACCAAATGGTGTGTAACATTTCAAAACTATTAAAAAAAAATGTGATGTATACTTTTTTATTTATACCCAAACATGAACAAATAAAATCCGTTACTCCTCCCTTATCTCCGAGGTTTATCAATCAAAAAATCGGAACAAATCCTGACGTATAGATAATTAGTTATATACCTACGTAGTTTAAGCGAAAATAAAATTAAGTGGTCATTATTTACAGTTTTCCAGAAATAACAAAAATACTTTGGAAATCTGTATCATAATTTAGGCTTGTCAAAATGGACCTTATTGCAAAGAGAATAAATTTCATAACAAAATGTGTATTTTCTTTTGCTTATTATCTTAAATACGGAACCCTTGGTACGCGAGTCCGACTCACTATGTCCACTGATATGTTCACTGTCGTCAGAGAATTTTAATGGGTCTAAATCGGAATCCATAATGATTTTACGCATAATGTATCTTTACGCATAAAATCGTTTGGCTGAAAACGGTTTTTGGGTAAGGACCAAAAAGTTGTCCACGCTAACTCACTCAATTAAATTTTCTATGAAACTTTTCCGTTGTGACACGAAAGTTAGCCATACAATTGTAGGGATAATTTTCGTCGCACAACGGAACTGTTTTCAACTTCGCGGTTTGTATAACCTAACCTAACCTAACCTAACGTAACCTAATCTACACAATAGAAGTTTATTAAATTCTGCAATGTCAGCCTAAAAGGGTGTTATGCGAAAAGATTTTATGCGAAAAGACGTATTATGCGAAAAAAAAATGCGTTTCAAAGGGGGTCTCAATTTTAATAGCTGTACCTAGAGCTATAAGTTTGAGAAACCCTGCGTTAGGCTATCAACGCTTTATACATATTAGTAACATAAGCGTTGAACGTTGCTACCTACGTATTGAGAGTTCACTTACGTAATGGTGACATTTACACCGAGCCAGTTCGTGACTTCTGACTTGTAAAACCCACCCGGTATTTCCTAAGACGTCGGTAGAACTTACTACCTATTAAATTTGCCGTTAATTATACTTAATAACACGTTGCACTAAAGCTAACATATCATTAGCTTCTCACTTAATAAAATACCTATCCAGAATGGTAAAGGTATATCTGTCTTTCTTTGATACTAGCTAAGAGAGAAGCAAAGACGGACGAGGTACAGCCGGGTCTTGCTATTTCTTCCCTTTCAATCCACATGAATGGATACTCGCTGACCTAAACTCATAGTTGGTTTTAAAATAGCGTTAAAGCTGGGCATTTTATTTTGGTTTAAGAACGTTTGTAGTTCATTATATAATAATGTTTAAATGGTAATACAGAACCTTACATATATGACTGTAGTACGGGTTGACGTTATAGGAGAAAAAATGCT
The DNA here is from genome assembly GCA_927399475.2 of Acleris emargana. Classification (NCBI taxonomy): domain Eukaryota; kingdom Metazoa; phylum Arthropoda; class Insecta; order Lepidoptera; family Tortricidae; genus Acleris; species Acleris emargana. The sequence goes on from OV656851.1 coordinate 10,067,475, forward strand.
CGAATGTTATTACCCAGAGAGGAAACTGGGGAATGCGTTAGTAAGGACTAGACACCGGCGACACCGCTCACATATCCTATTAATGTTTAACAAACCGGGTGGATATCAGTCGTATTAGATGAGACAAAATAAACGTCCGGAGCACGGCAAGGTTGTTATTTCGTTACTCAAATTGGTGGTTGGCTTCGTCCGTTTCCGACCAAAGGACAAACAGGGGCACGTTTTATAAAGCTACAAGTAACTATTAAAATTAAGTCTAAATTGGCAACACTGCTCAAATGGTGGTCGTCATTGGTCGAGGTTGTGTCAAATGGAATCTTGTAACCTATAAATTGTAATTTGTAGTTGTATAAAACAGGCCACAGCAGTCACCACTAGGATACTAGGAATCGCACTTTCTTATTGTAAGACCACATTAAATCTAAATATTTGGGATATTAGGACTAGTTCTGCTTGTGATATTTGTAGATGAGAAAACTTAATCCAGTTGTCATTACAAAATTTTATGTTATTATATACCTATATCATTTCGTTGTTGTTCTCTTATCTGTAAGAATTACCCAAAGTTAAATTAACACCCGTGTATAGTAATTATTTCACTTAGTATATTTCATAAATCATTAACTTTCTTTAAGCCCAATCTTGAGGTAACTAAGTGACTCTTAAGAACATATACTAACATCCAGTAAATTAACTTGCCTACTAAATAACGGTGTGTTAAAGTATGGTACAAGTATACAGAGGTAAGCAACTTTGTAAAAAAAATACTGTCTCCATAAAAATAAGCACTGACGTTATGACGTATTAGTGTCCGGGAGACCACATACGCGATATCACCTTCTGATGAAGGACTCCTAATATGTCGGGCCGTTTCCTGACGATCGTGACTTATGCTGGCCACGCCACGGCACTGTCAGTGCACTTTACTTATGCAGCAAGTTAACCTGATAACTTTCAATCTTTCTGGAGTTCTCCCGTCCCTTTATAAACTTTACAAAATGGAGAGAAAAATTATGGAAATTAACTAGACCTTTTTATATTCTGAGCACCGTGTCAAAGGTTCCTGTTCGAATATTTCAGAAAGTAAGTCATCCTAACCAAGAAAGCAGTCGGCTGTCTACATAATCTACACTAGCCGGAAAATCAACAACGATTGGATAACCGCGATTTGGCAGTAAAAAAGTGACAGACTGTAGTCTGATGAAGGAAAACAAGAAATTTGCTTAGTGCACGTAAAGAGGTCTGTGTTAAGCAATGGACAAAATCCAAAAGGGTGCTGGTAACGACGATTGGTTTTTGACAATTCAAAAATTTCTCCCCATTCCAACTAACGTGCTGACAGCACCAAGCATATTATACCCCTGTGGAGTCACTGTATTTCATCCCCGCTTCCGCCTGTAATTTGGCTCCAATGCCTACTTTAGCAACCGAATGGCTTCCGCAATCACTATCGCCACACGTCTCCGCCTGTTTTACGGCCCGATGGAAAGCATAATAAAAGTAGTGCTTGGTGCGTGGGTGTCCTGACAGCGCCTTTGTTTTATGTTTATACCGTTTTTATTAAAGCCCCTGCTATCAAGGGCTAGCGTATAATAACTTTTGTTTGTCATTGGTAGTCGGTTACATAAAATGTATCTATGATACTTTGGGTGACCAGTGATTAGCATAGAATTTCCATCCTTTGGAATTGTTCATTCTACACTACATACACTATTCTGTCACTAATATTTCCACTTTTAATATCTCACTATCGCTTGCTCTTAATTTTAGGTACGTTGGTCCTAAATAGTTACCGATTGACCACGAGGGCAACTTTTAACGGAGTATCACTGTCGACGCCACTTAGTTCAGGTTCTATGCGTTGACAACAAATAATGACTAGTAATTTTATTGAAATTTTTGAACTGAATGGCTATTACGATCGACAACATCTTAATAACCTACATTTTTATATGAAAACATTTAAATAGGACTGTACGCAGTGTAAAATTCATATGCCGCACTTTCTCCAAGCTAGTTATATTAAAAATGCTTCGCAGCATATAAATGGTATTGGGTTTAATACCTACTTCAATAAGTTTGACAGACTAAATACAAATTTAATCGATACTCGTATTCGATTCCGTTCAATAAACGAAATCCATAAAAAACAAAAGAACGCTAAAGCATATCTCAAGGAAGGCAGCTCAATCGTTATACGGAGTGTGTTATTTATTAGTGTAGATTATCGCAACAAATCACGCCTTGTCCCGGGATCATTTGGTAACCCGAGAACACCCCTTATATTTGATGAGTGAACAAATAAATATATTTCCAGCATCCTGTTTATCAGGCCTGGGGTGTTAATAAAAATGTAGAGGAAGCTGGGGATATTTTAGATTGATGGGAAAATGTTTTTACTTGTTACCTAGGACTTTTATTAATTTTATTAATAAGCACAGCGAATAAGCAATCGTTTTTTTGAGAACAGAACGTTATATCTCAGACTTTTTGCAAATATACATTAAACATTTGAACCAATCCCTTCCCTTTCCCTTAACTTTCGCAGTCTAACTTCACAACAAGATTTTTAACAGTAAATTTAGTTTTTTTAAATGTATTTTTAAGGATATGCAAATAAATTATGTCAATCATTATTATTTATATTGTTGGTATTTTGTATTATTACTCAAAGTAATCAACGCCAAAACTACATATAAGGGACTCCTATTCCCAATATAAATCAGCACCAAACATCAAGCTATAAAAAACATGAGTTCCCATCATTTATCCCCTACCTCCCCAACCAGTGTGAATGGGCCCAGGGTGGCCAATGTCCGTCCTCCTATCACTCCCAATAAATTAGGAGCCACTAATACAAGTCTTACCCTTACAGAAGACTGGTCTTGTCAACTGGTCACTAATGTACTGCTACGATAACATTCAAAACCACCCATGTACCATCAACCAGCACAACTGTAACCGCACAATCGTAAAAGAACATTGAAGCTTCTAAACTTCGACAGATCAAGTAGGCTTGGTTTTCTGTAGGACCCTTCTAAGGCACATCGGAGAATTTGCAATTCAATTGTTTAGGCAAATTGGACTATGTTGTATTAGTCATAAGGTTGCATAAGCAGTAAGTTGTATACTACATGTTACTTTTTGGTTTAGAAGAGCGTTGTAATGACATAGGTGATTTTGAGTCGCAAGGAAATGTTACCTCTTTTATATCGTTAGTTTAGTACACCCTGTCAGTTTGCTCGTTTGTGTAATGTAAATTCCTTCGTGCTTTATTGTTGACGATGACTCGGTATTTAATTGATTTAGTACACGGATTTATGGTCATTATAAATGGGATTCCGTTTATGGTGTGGGTGCTTGGATTTTTGCATGGTGAGTAACGGTGACAGCTTTTTTTTCGGTAAGGTTTGGAACATTGAAGTGGGATATCTGTTCTACTTACACTTGAGATGTCATACCTAGTAGGTTCTGAACTATCTATGAAAAGTAAACATGTGACCATCTGAGTTACGTAATATCAATGCCAAATCCTAGTTTGCAAGAAAGCTTCGATATAAAATTGTTACTATTGTTAGATAAGTAGCCAAATGTCAATTTTTACTTTGTTTTCAAACTAAAGTAAATTACTGAGCTAATGAAACTATGTCAAAGTCAAATTGTATAATGTTGTGGTATTTGTGATCCAGAAACTGATTATTTATTTGAGAATAGTATACAACAGATTTAATAATTAGAATTGAAAATAATAATAAGAACAATTAAGATTACCTAAACATTTAATTGCTAATAACAAATAAAAGAAAGAAAACCATTTTGGTGGACGGTCCGTTCCCAATATTGAAATTGCAAATGGCAAATGTAAAAAAAAAATACGAAGTAACCTATCTATCCGCGTTTTAAATATTAAGTACCTACAGACATAAGTTCGTTTTATTTTAATTTGAGTAGCTTAGTTTAATTTTAATTGTACTATAATAATAAATGGTGACAGTACATCGCAATCAAATTAAAATACGTCATGAATAGGATCAAAATATTATTTATATTTTAATATTTGAATGGCTCTCTGATGGATGGATGGGTCATAACTATTTGCGCGAAAATAATCAGAACCCATGTCTGCGAGATGACCTTTATACTAATAAGTGCGCGTATAGGATGTGACGGGAACGCATGCGCCCCGTGATTTGTCGCCGCGATCATGCGCGCAGGCGCGGTGCGAGCTGCGCGAGAGTTGGACCGGTTTATGCGCTAATACACTCATCAGATTTACAAAAATCTCCCTACATTATGATATATTGCAGTGTATACCTATAGTTCAGGAAATATGAATTGGCCGTGTGTTATCTTTTTGTAAATATTAAACAAAAGGTAATCGTAAAACTGCCCTCGTTCCTCAAACGGCACAGTGGGTTGAAAGGTTTTGATACTTGAGTCACATTCATCCATCAAAGTGGATAATAGACGGCCAAATCATATATCCTGAAATAGAGATTTTTATTGTATCCAAAATTGGTTTGCGTTTGACCCTCAGTCTCACCTGTTGTTAAGTGACGACGAGGTCGAAGATGGTGCACGCTTACCCAGAAAAAAGCCTATTCACTCTGGAATTGAAAACACCAGGGTTGTACGATTCCGGGAATACAGACGCAGGGAAATCATTCCACACGTTGGTAGTGCCAATAAGAAATTACGCATTTAACTGCTACGTCCGAACACTCCGAACCATTGGACCAGGCGATCGAAGAAATTGGAGGGTGGGATGTAGTTCCTGGGCACACTCACAACCAAAATAATGTAGGGATATTTTTAATCCATACTACATATTTTTGATGTGTGTAGATAATGATAATAATATTACCTAAGAAATCTTAAGTCATGGACAAACCTATTATTAAATATCCTCGTACACTTTTCTCAGATTGCTTAGTTATTATTAAGGCGTGACAAAAACCGTATAGTTGAACTATAGAGAGAAACATAATATTGAAAATGTATTGGGATGTTAGTGTAAATAATACCATTAATTATTTTTAACAGATGTCTTATTATTAATGATAAATATTACAAAATTTCAAACTATTGCCTATAAACGTAGAAAACTGCATTTTACTAAAGATTTATAACAAAACAATTATCATGTCGAATTTTTAAAAGGTTTTAACACAAAAAAAACTGCATAGTCCAAAGTTATTAGTATAATTAAAACGGAAAACTCCATTTATATAAATTATCATCTTTTAATCGCTTTATCATCATATAAATTTAATATCTACTTGATTTTATTGCATAAGCCCGTCCTTAATCCAAACAAAAACTGTGATGTCGTATAATCTCGTGTCGAGCCTACCCGGCGCGGACAGGCTCACGGTATGAACTTACGCACCTTCCAAACCATAAAGGAACAAGTAATACTATCGCTTACTTTCATTTTAAACTTTATTGTGGAGTACAAAATATTGAAATTGTAGTGGGGCAGTGTTATCACTTACACTTTTTTGTTGTTTAGTGGTGGAATGAACTGCCCAGCTGTAATCGACTCGACGTATCGATGTTCGCTCAATAATCGAAACATGAACGTCACTAGCCGTGTAGGGAGATAAATGTGGGATTGACGCTTTGCGCATCATTTTATTTTAATAATGAGCTTGACAAGGCTCTTAGGCAATGAGAAGTCGTTCGGAACACTTTAAAAAAACTATCGTTGACCTTTGTGCTTGTAGATATCTCCGTAGATAGGTATAACTTTTTTTATTGCAGGTGGAGAAATTCAGTCTTGCTGGTCACCTCAAGCAATAGTACCCTGACCTGAAGGGGTTTTTTATCGAAACCATTCAACGACATTACGCAGATTTTTTATTTCATCGAAATGCATTTCTCGCCGCATAATTTTTTTTTGTAGCCATATGTCTAACCCAACCTAACTTTCGTAATCAATTTTAAAGATAGCACTCGATGAAATGAATTCGATAAAACTGTACAATCGGACGCAGTTCTGCAAACGGGAACCAACCCACAACGATTTAGCAATAAAATGTCAACTGTCATGCTGAATACTGTGGGTTGGTTCCAGTTTGCAAAATGTTTGTGGGTTGGTTCCCGTTTGCAGAACTGCGTCCATTATCGATGAAGTGAAATTCGACTAATTGATGGATTACCGTCGCGAGCTAATGACCAAATTATCAAGTAATTTCTTTACTGTTACTTGATACCTCTACTTTCATTATGACCATTTAAGTGGTTGATTGTAGGTATGACGTAAAGATCGTCGACCAACACATCGAAACTAACACCACAAATGTCTGAATCCAACGAAATAAAATTACTACCGTCCTAATAACGGGTTGCAAATTAATCTCCACTCTAATTGCTAACTACAAATACTTTTATGAGCTTCCAAAATGAAATGAGTTAAACATTGATGTTCGTAATGACAGGGTCCGACACAAAGTTGCGCTACACAATGCAACTTGATTGGACCCTAGTTAATTATTGCCCGTTAACTTGCAGGCTGTGCTTAATGGTTAGGTGTTTTGATTAAATTTGGTAATTAACGGGTGCAAAATCTTAATACAGTTTGTACAGTTCATCAGTCGTTCGTTTTCAGACAGGCTTTTTGACAATAGACCTTGGATTTCAGGAATTTGTGATTTTTCTCATATTAATACACTTCCTTTTATAAGTTTGTTGATTTCACGGTTTTCGCTACATTTGAATAGTTACCTTTTAACTAGAGAAAAGTTATAATTTACAGATCAACCTGTATATAAATTTTCACCGCTGCTATAAAACATTAGGGGAATCACAAGATTCACAAGTGTGTGGCCAGCCTTTAGAAATAAATAGGAGATAGAGCAGGGTATCTAATCAGCTTAGGTAGGTACACTAACCCACTATAATAGAGGGGCCGCGATAACTAGCATATAGAGTCATTACAAGACATTGTTAGTCTTGTTAAAGCAAATGGCTATAGGTAATATGGGTATAAACAAAACTTCGTGCTCATCATACAAATATTTACCCTAACCGGAAATCGAACCGGAACCTCACTACTAACCAGGCTCGTCGAAATTCGTGTAGTCACATTCTATTAGATCCATCTTACATCGACTGGGTGGGCGAAACCACGCCCTTACAACTCCAAACATTACAAATGATTAAGAAGATTGTGAACTTAAAAAAAACAAACAATTTGTAGTTTTGTCTGTAGGGAGGGGGCAACTGACTCTTTCAAAATTTAGCACTTACTTGTCTAATCTTAATATTTCACAAACGGATCCTAATTATCTCATATAACCGCAATACCTTTAAAAGATCTATCCAACGACACGCCACAAAATGGTGCAGACGAGAAAAAAAAATTACATCGCCACGTTTCATGTAGGGGAGGTACAGTCTCCAGCAATAATATTAGAGAACATATTATTGCTGGTAACTACACAATAAAAAAAAACGCTTTGTCGGCGTAACTAATATAATGTGTATATTTATGGCAAGTTAGATCTTTCTCGAATAAAAAGTCTTAGAGCTAAGCAGCGGAAGTAGGACATGTCGAAACTAGTTATAAGAGTTCCTAGTTAGACTACGGAACCCTAAAAATCGTTAAAATTGGACTACGTTTAAGGAGAAAGAAATGTTACCGCACATTCACATAATACAAGCCTAGAGCTTAAATTGGGACTAGGTCAATTGGTGTGACATTGTCCCCTGATATTTATTTATTTATTTATTTATTTATTCACAATCCTCTTGATATGCCTAACATTAATAAGACCCCCATCAAAACTAGCACTATCATGACAATAGCGTTTATGGCTTTACAAGATCAATGCTTGAGTCAGTCCAACGCATGCGCAGTTTACGAGTGCGGCGATCGAGTAACATGCTCTCGTTAATAATGTTTGCTTGTTATTACTTTGTACGTGTTATTGTTTGGTATTATGTTACTTTACTGGTGATCCGGCTTTATTGCTTCTACGATACTGAGCTAATTTTAGATGTGTACTAGACTGGTGAACGCTAACGCAGCATTAATTGTCCATCTAGAAAAGGCAGTAGATTATCTGTACGTTCACGGACTTTGATTGATGAACCACTATAGATCCTTGTCGCATAAAACCAACGATTAATTCCTAATTTTTATATCGTCACTTCACGCTGTCGTTATGACAAGGTTCTATGGTGGTTCAGCATTTAAAGTACTTGATGGTACATTCAATTTATTTATTTTTATTCTGTTTAATTATGTTTACAGTATTTTCACATACCAATAATTATAACTTATCATATTATTTGAACAATTTAATTTATTGTCATGGAAAGTACATGGGTGTATCAACTTTTAAGGTACTCCTTTTCTTTTGCGGTTTTAAAACTTTCCTGGTGACTTATGGTTAAAAATGATCTATGAATATTAAAATCAGACCACCAAATTTACAGACCTTATACGTTAAACAGCTCAAATATTTTTTAATCCGCGAAAAAACCTGGTAACTCAGGGGAAAATGCACATTTTCCATACAAAACCTAGGGACAACATTGTCCCCTGCGTTACCAACTATATTATTATTTAAAACTGTACTATTTTAAATCAAATAACTTCAAATGTGAGCCTGTTTGTCTGATTTAATAAGCGTGTAAGCCACGTCATTAACAAAAATATAGTTTTTCTAAAAACATATAATTGGTAAAACATGTCGAAAAATGGGGAGTACCTTAAAAGTTGATTCACCCACTTACTACTTTACTTGTGGGAGGACCTTGTGCAGGGTCCGTCCGGTTTGGTACCACCATCTTATCCATTAACCTACCGCCAAGCGGCAGTGTTTGCATTGTTGTGTTCCGGTTTGGGGATAAGACAGCAGGTGAAATGACTAGCATAGAGGCATTCCATCTTAGTCCTCAGGGTTGGCAGTGCATTTGCAGTCTTGTGAATGCGAATGTCTATGGGTCACAGTTTTCACTTACCATCTGGTGGCCTGTGTGCTCGTTTGCCTTCCTATTCCATATTTTATTTCTTTTTTAAAGTTTTGAGTTTATAAGATTGTTAAAAATAAATAAATAATATCAGGGTACAATCTTACACAAATTGACTCTAGTCCTAAGCTAAGCTCCAGAGTCTAGACATGTTCTAGGGAACGAGATAACAATAAATACTTATATAAATATGTAGGTATATACAGAAGTAGTAGAAACACATACTTAAATTAATAGAAAACATTAACGAGTCAGGAACAAATACTCGTGCTCATCACAGACATATAAGCCCATACCGGGAATTGAACCCAGGAGTCCCAGGACTGCTAGCTTCGTAAGCATCATACACTACCGACTACGCTAAACGCCTCATCGAAATGCCTTTCTAGGACCCGAAACCTAAAATAATATTCATGGATCATATTGGACTTCGTACTACGTTAGATTGATGCACAAATACGGGTTAGAATCTCATACATTATCAAGAGATCATCAGATCATACATTACAAACCATTACAAAACTAACCGTCAAGATGGCTACCTTAAAGCATCGTATCATCACGTTCATTAAGCACATTCAGCACTAAAGACACCGGTTCGCGTTCAATTTGCATGTAAACTCGCAACCCTGGCATTTAACGTGTCTTTCCAATACCACTGCATTACGCCAAATGGGTCCATTGTGTTACTGTCAAAGTTGCGCCGGCGCAGCCCTGTAATTATAACTACTTAGGCCGGCGATGCCCATCCATCAGAAAACAATGTGATATTGATTTATTGACGGAACCGACTATGTAGGGCGTGGGATCTCTTGGTACTGTTCACTTTCATTTGTTTTTGTGATGCGGCTTATGTTTTATTTATATGTACAGTCAACCAATTTGATTCCTACGCCACTATGGACTTCGTCAACGTGATGTTGAAAACTAAATCAATAGGATATCTCTTACAATTTGGTTGTCAACGTTATTTTAACATAGTCCATTGTGGTCTAGAAATCAAATTGGTTGACTGTACAGCTAGAGGACGTCAGCGGCTTTGCACGCGTAGAATTAGTTTGCCGCTATTCCCTTATTTCTTTCCAGGCGTAGATTTTTGGAAAATCCTTTCTTAGTTATGCTAGTGCCCCACTAGGGTAGGCACGTAAGGAATATACCCAAAAAAAAAATAAGTCGCTATGTCGATTCGATCGATATTTTAAGGAAAGTTGTTTAACAGACTTCTTCCCTACCCAATGATCAAAATAAATGCCCTTTGGTGGTGATACTATACTACCTATACTATTAATCATACTACACTAACATATTACTCGCTCCTTCTCACCAACAACTTTAAATTGACCCATGTGTCCAAAATGATTATGCAGCGGGTAGACAAGGTGACAGTAAAGTTAGTTCAGATATTTATGAGCTGTTTGATTCGATATATTTACAATAGTAACCTATCTATGGTAATAAATAATAATAATAAATATCAGTGGAGAATGTCACACCAATTGACCTAGTCCCAAACTAACTACACAGAAACACAGAACACAGAAATATATACTTAAATACATAGAAAACATCCATGACTCAGAAACAAATATTTGCGCTCATCACACAAATATCTGCCCTTACCGGGATTACAACCCAAGACCGCTAGCGTCGTAAGCAGGGTTACTACCAGGGAGTCGTCAGCAATAGCAACAGTAGGTATCCGTTCGTCAGTAAACTCTAACATAGAATGATGTTTTCGGTTGCTAACCGGTGAATCATTTGGTTAACTAATACAAAATGGATAAAATTAATTTATATGTTTAGTTTTCTATGTATCAACTACACCAAATTATGCGTACAAAACACTTCTATAAAATAAAGTGTTTCCGCGATCATACCGTCAAATACCAAGGGTGTCAGAACAATAGCTGGAAGACATTCCCGGCGCAAGACCTTTGGCTAATGCACTGTCTATTGCGGTGATAGCCGAAACTAGTAATTAGCTTCAGATTAAGCGGCGATACTGCCTCTAGACCGAGCGGGGGCTGCTGATTCAAGTAAAACGTTTAAACATTATATTTCTGTCCTGCCCCATTTTTTTACTAAATCATTTTTATTTTCGTGTTATTTATCTTATAATTTCCAATTCTACTTTCAATTTTGTAAATGGGTTATTTGATGTCCTGAAAAAAAAGGATCTATTATTATTATTAAATAAACTTTTTACTATATCAACAGCAACTGATGTGATAACATGTGTATTATTATGTTGCTTAAAGAAAGTTTAGTTGCTTTTAAAGATTTGTGGTTGCCGGGTTAGAATAGTGCCACTCCATGTCTTCCCGTGGATGTCGTAAGAGGCGACTAAGGGAATAAAGGCTTGCAGTACTGTTAGGCGATGGGCTTGCCACCTGTCACTAATATACTGGGAAACATCTTAGCCTACTTGTGCAAAATGTGGTTACAGAATTATCAAGAAGTTTTAAGACTTCTTGGTAATTCTTTAGCTCTGCCTACCCCACTCTGGGAATGAAGGCGTTATGTATGTATGTATGTAAAGATTTGTGGGCAATTTATTTTCATTTGATGCGATTACTTTGCGTTGGGCTCAGTAATAGTACTACCAAGCCAATAAAAAGCCTAGTATGCTGTGGCTTGGAAAAAGTAGGAGTCATCGGTACTCCTTAGTATTCTAAATCAATGCGTTTCTCATTGTACTTACATCGAGATAAAACCGAAAAAGTGAAGATATAATGAAGTAGGTAGGTACATTCCACTTTTTGCACTTGTCACATACATTTTAAATACCATCCACACCAACTTTTTTTTAATACTAACCAGTCCAAGCATGCCGATAAGCTCAAATTCCTCAACATGCAAAAGATTTATGGCTTATCTTTTTTTGGCTCAATGACGCAAGGTTTTCGGTGGCGGGCGCTCCCGCTAGCTCCGAGGTCCCACGATCTCTGATACGCTTCTAAGAAGTAGGTAACTCCTCGGTTTTACGGCTAAAAGGTTTTAGATTAGATAATTATACGTAATACGATGAGCGATATGTTACCTTTTAATAAAAAATGTGTTAATTGTTGTGAGTATCATATGGGGGTTCCGCAAACATATTTCGTATTTTGGAAAGTATATCATATCATGCCTTTAAGTGACGAATATATATCCCCAATTATTGGATTAATTAATATTTAAGTGACTTCGTAGTAAGATAATTTATGCAAATATTAAGTTCCCAAGCAAGTTCATTCTTTGCCCAAGAATCATGAATAAAAATCCTATATTTTTTCTGCTTCTGGGTTCAGAAATTCCAGATAAAAAAACACAAAAAAAATACCTAACCAGTCAACACAAATGAAAAGCACAAGGAGATACCTACTTACCAATTTTTGTTTTTTTACTTTACTTTATAAAAAAAGGACTTATAATAGACAATAAACAATAACACGGACCCCTATATTAAAGGATGAATTCACACTGAATTGTTTGGACGATGAAGACAATGATTATGCAGTAGCGGGCTTTAACCACCGGCAAGCAATTTTCTTGTCAACCTCAAATTGACTGGCGTTACGTTCAACAAAGACCAAATACTATGTCCATACATATTTATACCAATGTTGTTATGTTCTTAACCAGAATATATATTTAACATTTATTTTAATGACACGGATGAATTTCCCATATTCAAATGTTTAATTATAACTGTTGATGTGTTAGTATCTAAACGACCACGTTTTGAGTGACGGATAAATATAAATTGACCAGATTTCAAAAAAAAAAGCATTATTGTTTTTTCGCGTTTATAATAGCTGGTTAAAAATTAGACTACCCGTATTTCTTGGTTTTTCTTTATTTAACTTAAATTCGTCGATAGTAATTTATTAAAGAAATAGTCATTAAAAAGACCGTATATACAAAGTTAGGAATACTGATGTCGTGATCTTAGCCTGCTATAAAATTTAAAAAAGTAACTTTAAACAGTAAACAAAACTGACTGTCATGTCATGTCAATCATTCGCTGCCGTTCGTTCACAAATTTGCTATTTTGCGTAATTTAATTAATTACGTAATTTGTAGACGCCATTAAAATAAATAAACTATTTTGCGTAGAATTGAAAGCGTGTCGTCAGAATCAAGTAATCCGTCAGACAGATAAACAATGAACATGACAGTTGTATATTTTTTTGAATTCCTTTGGTAATAAATGGACTAAGGGCACTATAAGTGTATTCCTAACATTCACAATCCAACTTTTTTTACTGTTTTTCCTAAATATAAAAAAAACTACTGCATAAAAAAATCCAAAGATATTTTTACTGTAATCAGCAGTGTAAAATCTAGAAACGGTATTTTATTTTACTACCTTAGCACAAAATGAATTGTTGTCAATTATCAATTGTGAGTATCGCAGTTGCTGTAAGTCAACTACCTAATTATATGTTAAGTCACTGTCAACATATTGTTATTTATATTCGCCACATACATATCTACATAAACTCACGCCTTCATTCCCAGAGTGGGGTAGGCAGAGCTACAGATTTACTAACAACTCTAAAAACTTTTTAATAATTCTGTATTCACATTTTGCACAATCAGGCTAAGATATGCCATTATTATAATATGAAAAAAAACTACTATGTTCTTGTACCTGTACCTACAAGTTTAATTATAAATTATAACGGAATACTCATTACAAACAATCATCCCAAGTAAAATTGTAACATAATTAAATATTACTTTGCCTAGGACCGCAAATATATTTTAAACAGCGAACAAAAATAATGAAAAGTGCAATTATTCGTCTCATCAGCGGCGCAGGCGCACGATCGGCGCAGATTAAGTTAAGCAGTGGTCATTAGGCGAGTCCATTTGTGCTCCTGTCTGTACGTAATGCGAGATGCAAGATCGCGCCGATAGTGTACAGGGAACAGGGTGATTGAAATTTAAATGGTTATTATTACGAGTATTATATAAATTGAACAGGTTTTGTAAATAATTTGCAGTCTCTTGTGCGAATACGGAAAAAAGTTCCCGTAAAATATTTTTCAGCACATCATTTAGTCTGATATATTATCTTGAAGTGCAAACACCTAAGTTTTAATGCGAACAAAGAACCCTTATTTTTTTAAAGTTTGTCGCCTGCATATTACCTACTATTACTGAAATATTTTTACTAATATTAAGATATTTCGTCAAATACAGTCAAACTCAGAAGTAGCTGTACATTTTAGTAAATACCTTGTCGGGAGAATGGTTGGTTAGTAAGTCCATCAGCAGCTGTGTCAAGGTACTACATAATAAAAACAATGGTTACTATACAAACAAAATAAATCAGCAGCTTAGTCGTAATTCAACATTTAATCCATAACAATTATGTATGTCCATAAACACCCAATCTATAAACGCACGAAAACTCAATTTAAAAACACCAATAAAAATCGAACAGCCTGTACACAGTTTGCAGGCGCCTCAAATGAAAAACGTCAGTCTTGTCAAAGTGACGAACCTACTTAGTGGCCGCATAAGTCAGTCGGCTAGGGCCTTCCGAACAAAAAAACCGGCAATTATTGCCAGCCCTAATGGGTTTTACTTGTAGCTTGTTACAAAAGGTTTGCTCCTGTAGCTATTTTAAAGCAAATTACCTATAACTTTAAGTAATAAAAGTTTTTAATAGGTGCTGGATACTTTTTGAAATTGATGAGCTAGGTTCAACTAGGTTGTTGTTAAAACAAAACTTTTTTTGCACATATTTTTTTAAGTATATAACTTGCAGGAAAACATATTCAGTTTATGAATATGGATAACTGAAATCTGAAATAAGACCGCCCCTTTTAGGAATATTTCTCACCTTTTAATAGGAAAATATTACCATACCGTAAATTCTGTTTTCCCTTTGTTTTTTTTTATGCGCCAAGACAACTAAATCTACTACTAATACTAAATCTTAGGCACCTTTACTCACTTACGTTTGAATGACCGTCTGCGGAAATGGTTAACAAATTTAAAGCATTTGTTTAAGTGGCGAATAATAAATAGTAACAACTAATCATAGACCTTAATAACACAAATAAACATTAAATTTGCTTTAAAAAACCTCTAGAACCCCTAAATAAAAAATCCTCAGCTCTATCCCTATGCGCACAAGCAAATCAAATGACACCTGTCACTCCCTCTCATCACTTTCCACCCAATCACAACCGTTTTTATCCCCCCTATAATTTAACCATAATTGCACTGGTTGCAACGGTTCCTATTATTACCTGAATTAAAATAGCTATCCATTCACATGTAATTATAATTTTGTCTGTCTGTCAAAACGTCCTTCAGTGGCATAGGTTTGAGTGACAACCCCCAAACAACCTACCATTACTTATTTTAAACTATAAAGAATTTGTACCGCGTAGATTTTAGTAATTAAGCGTTTTATAAATGTTTTAAATGTAACTATGCGTTTAATTATGAAGTTATTTTATTCGCTAGTGATACTATGACAATAGCCTTCCTATATAAACTGTCTCCCATAGACGAGATACAAGATATTTATATGTTTTTATGACTTAGTTATTATTAAATTTCTGATTTAGGCCAAGCATTTTTGTGTGATAGATAGTCCTCGAACATATAGTAAGTTTTAGACATCAATGACTTCTTCAAGTAATTATCAAGTGCTGAAAAGGTAACTTCATAGAGTTATTATAGGGTAATAACAAATTTAAACTTCTTTTGACCTATGTAAACGACTCCGGTCACAAGCACAAAGGAAGTCGAAGTTGCTATCGAAATCGATTTGTTGCGATTATCCACGTTTTTGGGATTTCCTGTTCTGATAAAAAGAATAACCTTATGTATTAAACACATAGCTATTGCCTGCGACTCTGTCTGCGTAGAAATCGATTATCGCGGATAAAAAGTACTGACACGCAAAATTAACTAAATGATTATGCCCAAGTGTTGTAAATCTGAAAAGTTTTGATCAAATATACGCTTATAAACAGCTCGTAAATAACACTTGTCTTAAAGTCGCTTTGATTGCTACCAAATCATGAAAGTTTTTTTACACTTGAGAGTACGCTAATTATTTATAATTATTTCAGCATCAGCAGTTAAAATATTTTATTCATCCTGAAAAGTTTTCATACCTGTCTATGGATAACAATATTTCAGTAGTTTTTTAATGAACCAGTCGGTACCTTCGTGATCGTTTACGACCTATTTATAGCACTCTTAACCCTTTAAAAGCCTCCGTAACAAATCAATAGGAATCGATCCCAATTTCCAAGTTTGCTTCTTCATAAACTATTTGATTAATTAAAATAGATACAAACGCGTGAAGGATCCGTCAATAAAATTTGTTTTTTAATTATACTTTATTAAAGTAAATTGGCTTTGTTCAAAGTCTCCGTTGGCCGGGCCCTTTGTGCGGGATCTTCAATGGACGGATCTATTGATGATTTTACAAGGTCAATAATAATTATTGACTAATAATTAGCTCGTTTTGGGGATCGGTTTCAACAAATTGGAGGAAATTCAAATGGGGTAGTTTTTTATAAGTATTACTGATGGGGTTGCGGGCGGTAAATGGAGTTTTTACGTTATTTTATGATTTCGGTTTCCGGCTTGAAATTGGTAGCTGAAGGTTAAACGTTAATCTTGCCTCTTGGTTTTTACTGGGGACTACAGTATGGAGTTCTTCAAGAGGAGTAAATAGGTTTTTAAAGGGTCGACAAGGCGCATCCAGTACATTTGGTATTGCAGGCGTTCATAGGCTACGCTAGCCGCTTACCATCAGGCTGGCGCGTACCCTTGTTTGCCACCATCGTGGTATAAATAATAAAAAAAGTAAATACTAATATAAACTAAAAGTAACATTTATATAAATTGATAAAAAGTGGTTGATGGACTTTGCCCCTACATTCTTCGAGGTTCTTACATTCAACAATGTTTATTTCCCTATAATATTTAAATTAAAGTTCATCTAGGTCCGTAAACGTATAGTGGACCAGAAAGGAGTGTCTTCTTCCACTAAATTACTATATGTAGAGGAATAAGTACATACTCAAACACATAGAAAACGTCCAAGACTCAAGAACAAAATTATGTATATGCCGCGCTCATCATTCAAATATTTTCCCATACCGGGAATCGAACGCAGGACCGTTAGCTTTGTAGGCAAGGTCATCAACTAGTCTAAGCGTGTCGTAGCAATGAAAGTTTAACCAAAAGAAATATATTATTATGATTAAATCGTGTTGTTTCAATGGTGTTAATACTTAGATCAGCCACAATCCAATGCAAAAGCGAATAATTTTAAACTCGTAAACAACGTAGCTATAAAAAAAAGGTCCTGGTATCAGTTCCATTAATACAGACACCTAGGTGGTCACGCAGATAAGGCTGCTCGTACAACCCGTATTTATTCCGTGTTGAGACACCCTTTTATCTAAATGACTAACATTATTGGAAGCCGAAGATTAGCTTGCTGGTTTTTTGAATTAAATAATTAGTGAACACTTTTATTGGATCCTAAATCTTTGTGACACAGTGTTTTTTCTATACTGTTTCATTTATTTGGAACTGACCACTAATTGGTTTTTGTTTTTTAATTATCTTGATTTGAACTTTATAACTGTAAATATACTGACTTGCACACTGATATTTGAGACTAAAAATAAAATTTTAAAAAATCCTGTCAACAATTTTAATCAAACAACTTGAACCACTCAGACGTCGACTAATTAATTAATTGAGCAATTACTCCGTACATAATATGTAAGAAAATACTCGAAAAATTGACATAAGCAATATAAGAATTGAATCCATAGAACTCTGACAAATTAAGAAACGCTATAACACTACACGTGACTCACACAAACATCTACGAACTATGCCACCCATTCGATTAAAACATTTAAATGAATGCAGCGTGCAGTGACAAATTAATTTTGTTAATCAACTGCGGCAGAATCGCCATGCATCAACCCGACAGCGGTCGGGCGATAACGCCGTGATATACGGGTGACCAGGCGAGGTGTTAAAACGAGGCGGAACGAGCGGTCGCGTTTTTAGTACGTTGACAAATTTTTGGTATGTCCCACAGGAATAACGGATGTGGTATCACAAAAAGTCCGAGATTAAAAGGCAGTCAATAAATCTTGGTTAATTTCGCTTTAAGTGGATTTTTATAGATTAATTTAGGAGCGTGAGTTTCAATAGTTCCGTCACTTTAGAAAAAACGTAAGGTTCGCAAACGGAACTCTGTAATACTAGGTAATTAATCGCTTTATGTGCAGCGTGTAGTCATAAAAGGAATAATGTTCACAGACAACTTAAACGAGATAGTAAAATTAAAGTCTAAAAAGTTTGAAGTACGTATAAAATAACATACCTACAGTTCCTGATTATATTAGACTATTCCAACTACCTACTTATGAGCTACAAACTGTCGAATTTAACGACAAAAGATCATCGGAGACTCCATAGGTATCAAAAGTTTTTCTAAGCTAAGGAGCAATTTAATGAAGCACGTCAAATGATTATTTTTCTAACCTTCCTAAACTGAGTGTCATCTAAAGCGCAAACAAAGGAAGAGTGACATATCACTGTGACATCAAATTATCGAAATTGATATATATTCGAAAATTCAAATTTTGATAAGAAGTCCTACTTTCCTACGATTTCATCATTTGAGATGACAACGATATAACAATTAGGTATAATTCCGCGTGGTAAAATCGCAACGGCAGTAATCGTGTTACAAATTAGCGTCTCGCCATCGAATAAACATTAGGTTTCTAAACGATTTTATCAACAGAAGCCCTGCTGCCTTATTGAGAATGCTCGCGCTAAAATGTTTCTTGTGCTCTCTGACGTAACTACTCAAACTCGCCGGCATGGCGCGTTCACTCGTTCGACCGACCGAGAGTTGTTTTTAAGAACGAAAAAGAGAATATCACCCCTGGCTAGGCTAGCGCCCAGCGGGATAAATAGTCTCGGGCAAAAAAAGTTTTTTTTTTTACTGTCGATGGCTCTCGCAACAATTTCCCAATCGCAACCACAGACGTCACTTTTCTTCTCTCCTTATAGTATAACTGTAGACATTTGTGGCTCTATCTAAAGTAACATGTTTACGCGGTGCCTACATATATATATTACTTTTATCTTTTCACATTCGTCATAGCAAACGTTATTTTTCACATAAAATTAAATCGTTACTCCCAAGGTCTCAATTCGGTGAATCAAACTTTCTATGTGTGGGTGTGATGTGATGTATTGTGGTCGAATGGTAAGCGAAGACTCTATTACAAGTGATTAATTCCGAACATCGTCTTAACAAACGATGAGAATGTACGATTGGACTAGATGGGCTAGGCTAGCAGCGGTTAAATGGACATATGATATATTTTCAGTAGGTATGGTTCAATACAGTTTCGAGGAAAATTTGTACTGATCTACATAAAATTATCAGGTTTACTTGAAGCTTTTTAATATTTTATAGCTAAAACATTAATATCTTTTCTTTCTCTAACTATAATGTACCCACTTATTCTCAACTTTGCAAGATATAACCAATGAAAAAAGTCAAATGTCACGCAAGAAGTTATTGAAGTTTTAATTATTTTAAAGCGAGTCATTACTGTACTATAACTTGTGTATGAAAAAGCCTACCTTCCTAACTACCAACGACAAATGCCCAATTAATAAGGTTATTTTTATAGGAATTTTTGGTGCTAATGTCGTGCAACCAAAAGTGTATAGTATATAATAGTAAAATAATATGTATTATCTATATGCTTAACCAGGAGCACTTACGTATTTTATTTATATATTTTATTTTATTAATTTCAAAATAAAACTGAAATAAATTTGTTACTTTTCATAACTACCTACTAAAACGGAGCAAAGATATAGTGTACTTTAGATCGTGGTAGCGCGCTCAGGAAACTTATGTTTATTTCAAAAACATAGCTTGGGAGAGATTTATATTTTACGCGGATAAATCCATCGGCAAATTGCTAGTTTTTAAAGGAAATATGTAGTTCGTCAGTGCGTCATCAACTCATCATTCTGTGCCAAAATGACAATTTTTTTTTTGTATAAAACGGTGTGTGACGTTTACACATATCTAGCGACAATATTTCACAATTTGGCCTCTGCCGAGCTTTACCCAAAGTTTTTCAAATATCTGTACATAAACAATTTATTATATTTATGAATAAAATAATCAAAAAGTTATGTTCGGGAAGAATGATGTCATTAATTTGTTGTCTATTTGAAGCGTGTTTCATATTAATCATTTAATTGATAGGTAATTAAAACGATGTAATTGGGTATGTTTTGCATCAATTATTTCTTTGGCAGCTGACTAATAATTATAGATGCAACATTACAATCAACTTGAAGAGCAAAAACATTTAAAGAACCTGTTCTGTTTTATTAGATATGTTTTCAGCAAAATTGGCGGCTTTGAGATATTCTATTTAAATCGGTCTGTGTGACTTCTTACAAGCGATTTTATTATTAGACATATTCAATGAAAGAGGCTGAATCATAACTAGTGATGGGCGGTTTGTAAGTTTCAAAAGTGAAACTTTCACTTTAATTTCTGCAATATTCTGAAACTTTCAAAAGTGAAACTTTCACCTAAAATTTCATGCAACATTCTGAAAGTTACTAAAATGAAATCGTTTAATTTCTGAAAATTACTAAAGTTTTGTAATGTAACGTAAGTAACGAAAACTTTTCATGAAATTTACATGTGTCAGAATTATTTCCATCTAATTATGTAACTTTCAGAAGCTGTAATTTTCGCAGTTAAGGAAAGTTTTGTAATGTTTCAGAAATCGCCCATCAGTAATCATAACATAAACCTTGGCTTGTTTTTTTACAGCCTTATAATAATGCATATTTGAAAGCTAGCAAATGCATTTTTATTTGAATAATATGCATTTGCTAGCTTAACCAATTTTGCAGGTACCTAACGTGGAGTAATTTCTTTCAAGGTGTGATTGAAATTTATAGAGCATCTAAAATCACATTGTCACAAAATAAACATTTTTAAACTACGATAGGTATGTACAAACATTTATTATAAACCATTTTGAACTTTATGTAATTAGATAACGAATTGAATAATAGCAATACAATTGGCCAACTAGTTCTTGATTGGTTGTCAATTTGGGTAAGTAATATTTTTAGGTAATTGTATGAGATGCAAACAAAGGTGATATATTATTTGCCGGTACTGTACGTTCCTTATATATATTATTTCAGAAATGTTTTTGTAAGAGATTAAAAACACTTATTAAAACATCAAAAACTAAGATCATAAAAAAAAAACATTTCTTTACCAAGTTCAGTATACCAAAATTGCCTTAAAAATAAAAGAAAGGTCGCTCTACACAGCCTTGTTCAGATGTATCCTAAGGCATTGAGAACGTATAATCACCCGCCTATCTAACCAAATGAGTGATCGCCTATTGTCCGCTGGCTACCGGTCTTACCTGTCCAATTACCGGCACAAAACGACATAAACACCATCTACAGACAACCCAAACTATGCACTACCTTGCACAGTTAAGGTATGTTTTAGAATGGAACTAAAAAGGGAGTAGCGAATTATGTGAGTGTTGAAAACGCACGCTACTGGATTTACGCGTTTGTAGCGACAACGCAATTTCTAACTCATTTTAGAAATACTACGGTTGATTGTTGTATGCATTCGGTTTACGCTGCAGCCGTTTGAAAAGTAACAAATAAAGTTTTGAAGAATTCTTGGTGAAGTGGCTTTCTTAGAAACCTTTTTGCAGGTGGCATACTTAGTGATATGGATATTGTCATGCTTCCTGACCCACATTAAACTGTCATATTTTTATACTTAATACATTTTTTTTTGTGTTTTCTTTGAAGGTATTAAATCACGCAATCAGTTTGCGATTTTTACTGTCTGCCCTCCCATACTGTACAGTTTACCAAACGTTAATTGAAAACTTGTGATTAACTTTGTTGCCGACTGTACTTTTTGAACAATCGTCATCAACTTATAAAGTACAAACTAATGAGTCCAAATAGGGATGTACGGCGGAAATTCTGATGCTGCTTCAGACTTCATCATCGAATCATCTCGTGGATACCATACTATTAAATTGTCACCAAACTAACGTAACCTACAGACAAACAAACATGTGAAGTTTAATAAAAACTTGTAATAACTAATTAATAGATAAATAGTCGATGTAATGCATGTTAATGCATGCGAACATGGATGTGTGGGTGTCGTCAATTAATTATTGTGAAATTTCAGCTTTATTATTGTAAATATCTATAATTTCACAGTGCCTTGGTTTTGTAGTGTTACACTGTGCAATTACTTTGTAATAAATAATAAATAAATAATCGCAATCCGTACCTTCAGAACTAATATCTCTGGAATGGCCCAAACGAAAGTCGTAGTCGTCGAGCAGTCGTAAATAAAAAAATTGCCACTCCTGGATACACTAATGTCTATGTACAGAGAACCAGCGCCTACTTAATTCTTCTTCTCATAGATGACCTAAAATCGTACTTTGTCAATAAGCTGCAATGCTGTGGGTAGAAGTGTACAAACTGGCACTTGTGTTGTAATTGTTAAGCGGGCTACAGACCATCAGTTATAACTGCACAGTTTTAACTGCACATTCGAACTGTTCAGATAAAACTGACATCCCTTGTGTCTACACACGCTAAGTTTTTTTAGTTGTTAATAATATTTCTCGCTTGTAAGACGTTTGGAATCACAATGGCTTCATCGGATGACGCTGACACCGCAATTTTTTTTTAGTTACCGCTGCTTTGTCGCATGTAGGGTCAACCTCTCTAAGTTTAACCAATAACTTTCCGTACGCTGCTTCTTTTTTTCCACGATCGTGGTACAGTAAACAGCATAAATAAGTGATCATTTATGTACCTTGTCACTTTAACGTTGTGTTTGAAATGTTATACAAAATTGTGAAACGATTGAAAGCGACAAGGTACAGAAATGATCACTTATTTATGCTGTTGACTGTACTCTTTAGCTTTAACTTTCCACAAGGAAGGTTCTGAATGATATATTTCGATAAATTCTTCTAACCATTATTCACGTAGATTTGGCATGGTTACTTTTATACTCGTAGAACGTAACAGAAAACGTGCTCTCTGCAGCGGGTAGATGGCCAACTGACGTCAGCACAATTTTTGCTACATACCGTCAGTTTTAACTGCACAGTTTCAACTGTACAGTTTTATCTAATGAAATTTCGATTAGATCGTCAGTTTAACTGCACAGTTCACAGTTTTTCCTACACACATACGTTTTAACTGAACAGTTCAACTGTGCAGTTGAAACTGATGGTCTGTAGCCCGCATTAGAATATACATACATACATACCTTCACGCCTGTAATCCCAGAGTGGGGTAGGCAGAGCTACAGAATTACCTACAACTTTAAAAACTTTAGAATATACATATTGTATTTTAATGCGTTCTATCGTCGCACAAACCCATAAGTGCTTTATGAGGTGTTTATTTAAATTAAGAATATGTATTTTGATGTTGTACAATAAATAAATAAATAAAAAAATTAAAGCTTGCTAAAAACCACCCCCAATTCCCTATGCTAAAATTAATTATGGAAAAAAAAACAAGTGAATCGATTTATCCTTTTTGGAGATACGAAGCCACAGACGGGTACACAGATATACAAATACACAGATACACTCTTTATTTATTAATTACTAGATTCTACCCACGATTTCGTCCGCGTAAATTTCAATTATCGCTATTCTCTCGGAAACTTAAAGAAAATCCGGGATTAAAATTTAAATTTAAATTTTAATCTTTATTTCAAATTTCGAATTCCGTCCAGCCGTTGCAGCGTGAAAGAGTAACAAACATTCGCATACATCCAAACATAAAAACTGTCCGGTGTTACACTACCTACATAAGACCCTGTAAAGGTATTTCAAAAAATAAGTACTCATAAAATGAAAACTAAGTAAGTACCTATATTCGTGACTAAATAGCAACTCGCCTTAGCTTCGCTTTGGTTTATGTGAGTTTTCTGTTACACTTAATAAATAAATATCAGGGGACCATGTCACACCAATTGATCTAGTCCCAAACTAAGCACTAGGCTTGTACTATGGGTACTAGACAACGATATAAATACTTATGTAGAGAAAAATATACTTAAATACATAGAAAACATCCATGACTCAGGAACAAATATTCGCGCTCATCACACAAATATCGGCACTTACCAGGATTTGAACCCAGGACCGCTAACTTCGTAGGCAGGGTCACTACCAACTAGGCCACCGCGTCGTCTGTACGCACTGTACACTTGTACATAATTCAGAATGAATTTTACATAAAAACCTTCCTCATGAATCACTATCTATTCATGAAAACCGTAGTAATATCCGTTGCGTAGTTTGACAGATAAATAAATAAATATCAGGGGACCATGTCACACCAATTCACCTAGTCCCAATTTAATCTCTAGGCTTGTATTATGGGTACTAGACAACGATATAAATACTTATGTAGAGAAAAATATACTTAAATACATAGAAAACATCCATGACTCAGGAACAAATATTCGCGCTCATCACACAAATATCTGCCCTTACCGGGATTTGAACCCAGGACCGCTAGCTTCGTAGGCAGGGTCACTACCAACTAGGCCAGCGCGTCGTCAAAAAGATCTAAGAGTAAATACATTTTATAATAATGTAAAGATTATTAAGAGTGTTCATGCATTGCCAACTCGAATCCCACATGCTTCTTTAATAAATAGATAAAATAATAATTCAAAAATTAAAATTAATAAATTAAAATAGTCTTTAAACTTAATACCAAAGTTGACCCCATTCTGTTACGTTGGCACTGAACGTATAATAATGCACGACGGCTTTAGCGATAGCTATGTTATGTCGTGACGGTTTTATATCTTCATCATTGTTCCTGAGGTATGCATGTTGCGGCCACATCCGATGCATCGAATCTACATACCTCATTGCGTTATAGTTGGGACTTTCTTGTGTCACGCCACGAGTTGATACTTGCTATTTGTGATTTTTCTACACACAGTGGGTAAAATATGTGTTTATTTGTTTTGATCAGAATACTCGGCAATGGATTTTTATGCCTTGGCGGACGCCTGGATATTAATTACTTGGTTGTTTAATGCTTCGTACATTTTGCGACGGTATATTACGATATGACGTTCTGGTTCTGGCGTCCGAAGCACGAATTTTATCGAACCGCGGCGACGGCGCTCACAAGGTTGCCAGATATGGACTTCTCGATGTTGCTGGTTCCTTTTTTATAATTATGAAAAAAAAATGCATCATTATTGGGTTTATATCACGACTCACCTAATTTGATACGCTATTATCAATATTCGCCTCGTCTGCTATGATCAATATTCTGACGTATTAAGATGCCTTATTTCATTAATATTTTTTTAAAACAAGTCATATTTTACTAATATTCTCTAATAATTTTATTCTAAACGTTATAATTGCATAACTAAAAAAAACTCGTCTTAAATTCACAAAGCATAAAACAACGGAAAATGCCATCGTTTTTTGACATGTAAACGCTCACGTCAATTTGCTTGATAATCTTTATAGCTATGCAATTAAAATAAACAATTAACTACCAAAACATGTCAGGCGAGCTACACAAATTCTGCCCTCCTTAGAAGAAAGGTGTTATGTGTCACAAAATTGCTATTGCAAATGCGATTTTATTATGAAACTCACAAAGTTGAATCTCTTATGACTTTCAAGTTTTATATAGATTATTTTTAACTTTATAGTAGAATTGATTTAATAACCTGAACGAAGCAGATCGATTCCCAAATGCTTGATTTGCGGGTAGATGGTAATAATCTGTCGCCGGAACAATGGGGGGCGGTGCGGTGCGATGCGCCGAGGGGTACGTTTATTCATTATAGAGAGCTGTCCTGCGCAGGCTGCCACACAAATATATGAAATAAGATCTAGCTATAGCAAGGGAAATATCCACGAATCGGCACAATCAATAAAACAAGGCACAGAAAGAAATAACTTTTACTATGCATACATTCAAAAACATACATGTTTTACGATTCATTTTGTACACATTATACCTACCATATTTAAAGTCGGTTGGACAACTTCTTGACCTCTTGAACATTTATTTATTTATTTTTATTTTATTTTTATTTACTTTAAGCATTACATGGTTTCTTATTGTATAATCGTGCCAAACTACAGAGCAGTTTGTCGGCACTTACTCCTGGAAATAATCTTATCAATAACGCTCACAAGTAACACTGTCTGGCAAACGAAAGCGTGGCCTGAAAAAATGGCAACACTGTAGTGTCGTCCCTTTTTTCTTAGATTGATTTGAAAGGGATGACACTACAGTGTTGCCATTTTTTCAGGACACGCTTTCGTTTGCCAGACTTTAACAGAAAATTTGTAATCCACGCACAAGTTAATTCAACCTAACTTAGTTTGACATATATATTTTTTTTAATGTAGACTTAAATACATTTGGCTTTATTCCGTCTAAGTCATTAATGATTTCGCTCGGTAGCTCATTGAATATTTAAGGAATTAAATAATTACTTGTTCTACACCCATAATAATTATTGAATTTAGGCAAGATATACGTTTTAACCTTCTTAGGTCGACTTGAGAAGCTCTGGAATTTTATTAATTTAGAATTTAATTTATCAAAATATTCAGTGGCCAGCAGAAAATTAACTTTCCTATCAACAGGCATAATTTTACAAATTTTGAAAAGCTTTTCATAATCTCCGTAACATTGGTCTTTAACTTTTTTAGTGACTAGACATTTTAGGAACAATATAACCGATTCCCATTAAAAATCAGAAACATGTTAGGAGCTTTATTCTACTTAATAAAACCATACTGCTGTTGACATGTTATTGTATTGATTTTAAATCGGCCGCTGTTACTGTCAAGTAAATAAAAGTAATCGTAACATTGAAAATACGGTAACATAAATGTCAAAAGCAATATGGTTTTACCGAGTAGAATAGAACCCCAGAAATGAAATGAAATTAATTTGTTCCGGAGCTGTAATGCTACAGAGAGACTAACAGGGAAACACACAGACAGACACAGTACTTACTTCTCGGTACTCTGACTTATAGCCCCCCTATTTTATTTAGTTCAATATTTCGAACGCCAATAACACGTCAATGTGATTTTTAACCTTACGGATAAGGAAGTATATTTTGCGCCGTCAATCGGACTGAGGGATAAATACATCCTCGTCGAAAAGGTTACATAAAAAATGTAGTATTGATTGATTGCTTTTTACAAGTATTAGGTACAGTTTTAAAACAGTACCTGAAAAAACAATAGTTATCCAGTTCATTTTACGGTGAACGTACAGGACAGAGCTATAGCAGTTATATAGCTCTGTCCTTTTCTGGCAGCGTAAACTTAACTGCATTGCTATGTCATAATAACCCCCCAGATCTAGGATCGAAATGAAAATGACTTCTTCACGTAACTTGCCATCGTTGATAACTAACTAATTATGAAAACTGGCAGTCACAGCTCACCTAAACCAAACTCCTTTATAGCTCCGCATACTCATTCCATCAAGTACACGAAGACATGGTTCCAGTGAATTCCGATGTTCATCTTTCGAATATAACTCCTTTGTCGGTTCCATCTCCGACGTCTTCCATGGACCTACAGTGTTACCAACAACGTGGGGGTCACGCGTTTGATATTTGATTGTCACAATACGAATCAATCACATTCCTTTTATTTTTAATTGTATATAAGCTAATATTAATTATGAAAGGTAGTTTATGAGTTATTATGAAAATATGTAAAAATAAACCTTACTCACCTAACTAACGTAATCAATGTTTAGGATGCCTTGAAAAAAAAACGCTTCAGCAAAATAATATCATGGTTGAAGATTGAACAACTAATACTCACGGCGCTTGTGTAAGATTGGCTTTGTGCATTGCAGACTAAATCACAAGGCTTTCACTCAAATGGGAGACAATTACTACAACAACAAATATTACTTTTATCGACCAAAGCTGGTATGCTAAGAATTTTCTGATATGTCTCGATCTACCTAATCCCGTAAGCAGATAAAGCCACCTCAAAAATGCGAGTATCATACTGTCAGAGCTGGGCAGGGGTGAGCTGTTTTCAGAGTTTGCATAACATGGACATACCTTTTCATTTAATGGTAGATGTGGTGTTATTTAATAACTAATTAAATAATTTTATTTAGACTGCCTTTTTGCTACGACCTTAACGTCGCTATCAAAACAAATGAATTTTATAGCAAGCTTTTTAGCAAACCTCTTTATATTCATAAGCTTCTATATGTAGATAGGTAATAAATCTGTTTAAGAATGCCTATTCAACGAGTGAAATATCATAACAATGTCATTATTATATTACTCTGTTGTGTTATTTTGTAAGCAGCCTCTCAATTTGAAGTAAGCGAATAAATAATAACTCATTAGAAGAAAGATTATTCCGATTTTGGGTATGCCGATTTTTTTATTTTAATAATTCTTTTTAAGGTGTATCTATATTAATATCTACACTTGACATTGATTACGTATATATGTCTCACCCCCGCCGAGCTCTGAATCATACTATAGAAACAACAGCAAGTTTTTGCGAATAAACAAACATACAGCAATGTTGATGTATCTAACGTCCTGTTAGGCCCGTATGGAATCAAGACGCTTATTAACAACAATCACGATCTTGTTAGAACCAACTTTTTTTTGTTGTGTTTTTATACCATTGTATGAACCAGCGGTTATCACTGCCATTCTGCGCATGCCCGTAGAGTACATATATTACACAATGACAATACCTTTGCACAGAATAATGATGGGCCCTCGAGTTTTCGAGAGTCAATCAAACGAAATTTTATGAATGGATATTTGTTTTGTAAAAATCCCGGCGATCAACTGATGTTAATGTTTTTCGCCTGATTTGTACCTATTCATGCAATCAACCCTTGGCTATAATCATTGGGGTTAGGGTGATAAGTCCAACGTACACAGTTGCAAGGAGAACGCAGAAGTATATAACATTGTTACATTTCACTTTAATAACATGGCGTTACCTACTTCGACAAAAGTTTGTACAAAATCAGCCTTTATGTACATTTACTAAAATTTCCTCGTTTATATACTAACGTTTTTTTGTATTAATAATAGGTTTGCTCTTGACGATCTCTTTCCGTAGAACGAAAATTTTGTCGACGATGAAGGGAACTCATCCAAAAGATATGCCTATAGCTAAATAGCTATGCCTATCGTCGGTGTCACTGCAAAACCGCGTAAGTTACATTTTAAATAAGGAGCCAAATGCACCTTTTTAAAAAGACAGTAAGGCTTATTTTGAAATGCACCTTTTTAAAAAGACAGTAAGGCTTATTTTGCTCTATCGTAAATTTGTTAGTTACACGGTTTTGCAGTATTACCGACGCTATTATTCCTATATGTAACCAAGCACATCCACGCCACGTCACTGAGTTATGTAACGACAGGGTTCCACGGTGGAATACAAACCTATATTGATCACTGCACCTTATGACTACCCCTCACTTTTGGGCATATACTTAAAGAGTCGTATTCCTATTTTTATATTACAAATCAACTTTAAAATAAATACTTGAATTTTTAAGTAAGTCCAAGGTACCGGAACAAACAAGCATTAGGAACATTACTTCCTGTTCGGTGCTTCAAAGAAACTTGTGTTTACTGCTAGTAATACTGCTGTCCAAAAGAAAAAGGCAGTATAAGAATAGGAAGTCCTTATGCCTATATTGCCTTTTTCCTTTGGTCAGCAGAATATTGCTAAGTCGCAGGAACAAATACTATGCTCAAAAACGTCGGTATTGGTGACTAAATAATGACATTATTGTCTACATGTAAGTAAGACTACTCAATTTAAGAGTAAGGAAATTACAATTCAACTTCAGTTCAGATAAAACATTTAATAGCTTTTGGAATTAAGTCAAATTTTAAACATTGAATGTCGAACGGTGTATCAGATGTGTTACAAGTTACAAGTACATGAGAGAGAGGCGCTTTTCTTAAGTTTTTATACCTATATAATAACGCTACAGGGTCATAGGGGCGGAAAACTGAAAATATTGTTTTTTTTTTAATTGTTTATATCAACGAGTTGTACCAAGTATGGCACGTTGCGTCGCATGGTAGGACGGTAAAATATGTACGTACTTTGCAAAAAATAGTTCCAAATTATTATACAGGGTGTTTGGTAGCGGGTTCGACAAACGAAAATGGGAAATACTTGGGTCCAATTGGAACACATTTGCCATAGTGACCCCTATGCTAAAGTTGATAGTTTTTTTTAAATATTTTTTTTTCCGTTTTTTTGAAAATATCCCAAAATTTTACCTTTAAACCTTCTTAATTACATACCTAAGCAACTGAAACCGCCCATTTTTTTTTTAATCATGCTCTGATAGTGGTTTTATTTTAAAACAAAACCAAAACCCATATGGAGTGCTTTAAAAAAAAAATATGGGCCCTTAAAGCTATGACAAAATGAGGAAAATAAAATGACATTAAAGTTTCGACAAGTATAAAAAAAAAACACAAGTCATAGACGATTTCAAATTGATTAAAAAACTTCTCTGGTTAATACTCCTCACAACGATATGCCATTTAAAAGAAAAAACACAGAAAAAAAAAATACGCAGTACATTGAAATTTCCTCACGAAGATTTATTAAAGAAATCACTTATACCACGGTTATGAATATTGGTGAATTCGTTAGAGTTAATAATCGCTGCTAAATTACCATTCATAAAAAATATTTTAAGAGTAATAATAAAATTGAAAACAAAACACTTTTTAAAAATTTTGATCACAAAATTTAAAAAATTCTTTAAGCTTCACGGGCGTTATTGCGAGCTCGACCATACGCTAAACAAAACACTTTTTTAAATTTTGTGATCACTTGACCAGGAATACATTCCGTACATTTTCGTCGCATTTGCCACATTGATTTGAAAAAAACATTAAGCTAAATTAGCTTTTTAATCTGTGTCTGAAATAGCTTGTAGATCTTTAAAAGAAAAGTACACTTTTTTTTAAAGGCGGCAAATTGTATTATTTTTTCAAACAGAAAGACTTGTAGAAAAATACGTTGATTTGTATTGGTTTTTGAAACTTTCATTACAATGGGTGAACGTACACCATTTACCAATGAAGAGTACGCTGATATTATTTTAGCGTATGGTCGAGCTCGCAATAACGCCCGTGAAGCTCAAAGATTTTTTTAAATTTTGTGATCAAAATTTAGAAAAGTGTTTGGTTTTCAATTTTATTATTACTCTTAAAATGTTTTTTATTAATCGTAATTTACCAGCGATTATTAACTCTAACGTATTCACCAATATTCATAACCGTGGTATGTGATTTCTTTAATAAATCTTCGTGAGGAAATTTCAATGTACTGCGTAATTTTTTTTTTCTGTTTTTTTTCTTTTAAGTGGCATATCGTTGTGAGGAGTATTAACCAGAGAAGTTTTTTAATCAATTTGAAATCGTCTATGACTTGTGATTTTTTTTTTATACTTGTCGAAACTTTAATGTCATTTTATTTTCCTCATTTTGTCATAGCTTTAAGGGCCCATATTTTTTTTTTAAAGCACTCCATATGGGTTTTGGTTTTGTTTTAAAATAAAACCACTATCAGAGCATGATTTAAAAAAAAATGGGCGGTTTCAGTTGCTTAGGTATGTAATTAAGAAGGTTTAAAGGTAAAATTTTGGGATATTTTCAAAAAAACGGAAAAAAAAATATTAAAAAAAAACTATCAACTTTAGCATAGTGGTCACTATGGCAAATGTGTTCCAATTGGACCCAAGTATTTCCCATTTTCGTTTGTCGAACCCGCTACCAAACACCCTGTATATATACTAGCTGTCCGCGCCCGGCGCCGCCCGGTTTCATACAAACCTTATGAAAAATAGATAGTAGCCGATTCTCAGATTTACTGAATATGCATATAAAATTTCATAAGAATCGGTCAAGCAGTTTCGGAGGAGTACGGTAACTAACATTGTGACATGGAAATTTTATATATTAGATTATTGTATATTGACATCCAAATTACATACTCTTGCAAGATTTTAAACTGATACAATTAGAAGTATGAAAAAATTGTGTTTGTTTGGTGCGTATTATAATATCCGTGTCCATTAAGATTAGGTTCTTCTAACTTTAAATTCAAATTTGACACATTTATTTTTTGTCAAATGTCATATTTTAACTCTAAGTATCCCAATCCATCCGCGTTTTTAATATTGGGAACGGACATTATTCAATTAGAATATTAATTATTTTGTATATTGACTTCATCTTTTTAATTACTTCTTAATAATTTGCAAACTTCCGATGATGTTTTTAGTACTAAAAAACCAAATGATTTATGGAATAATAAAGGTTTAACATTCTTACTGTTCAATGTTTTTTATATGTATACATAGTTAACAAAAGTATTACTACTAAGTACCTAGTGTCCCGATGAGCGCATGCGTGCAAACCCCGCGCGGGGTCGTTATTTCCGCTCATGAATTTTCAAAACAAATATTATTCATTATTCATCGACACCGACATTATTTATCGACAACTTTACTTCAATTCAACTCTCGAACAACATAAATTTTTCATAGCTCTTGATTTATGTGATAGGTAAAAATCAGAAATGACAAAGGTGCGTACAAAAGCGAATTCTCGGAATGCGTTTTAATGGAAGGCTGTAAATGCAATGGCATTAGACATTTAACGTACAAGGCTATATATTAAAGGCTCGCTCTTATGGGACCGTTTGTGACCTTATGTTGTCTGTCGCCACAGCCGCTACGGGTTAGTGAGATTGCGCCCGCGCTGTAGGGATGCAGAGTATGTCGATAAATAGTATCGATGAAATTATTATTCTAATAATAATATATTACATTGGTCACTGACCACACATTATTCTGGGTTTAAGGTTCCTTTAACAATGGGTCCTATACAAATGTTTTAATACTTATTCAGAGAAATACATACATATTTTACTTTTTTTTTTACGGCATGTGAAGGCAGACGAGCACACAGGCCACCATGGTAAGTGGAACCCATACCGTGTGACCCACAGACATTCGCACTCACAAGACTGCAAATGCACTGCCAACCCTGAGGACTGAGATGAAATGCCTCTATGCTAGTCATTTCACCGGCTGTCTTATCCCTAAACCGGAACACAACAGTGCGAACACTGCTGCTTGGCGGTTAAATGTGACAAGACATACATTCACAACTATTAGGTTTCATTAAATAATAAATATCAGGGGACAATGTCACACCAATTGACCTAGTCCCAAACTAAGCTCTAGGCTTGTACTATGGGTACTAGACAACGATAAAAATACTTATTTATATAGACAAATATATACTTAAATACATAGAAAACATCCATGACTCAGGAACAAATACTCGCGCTCATCACACAAATATCCCCCCATTGATTTGAACCCAGAACCGCTAGCTTCGTAGGCAGGGTCACTACCAACGAGGCAAGCGCGTCGTCGAACGTCGTCAGCGCATTATACAACGTTTTTGTTTTAAATTATTCAAACCCACTACTACTACTCTAGGCCAGATATTAAATAAGTTACTTCCCTATTAGGTAGGTTACTACACCACTGATCCAAAAATTATATAAGTCGTTTAGCAAGCTTATTTTTTTCCTTTTTAAGTAGTTTTTAGTCTTAGTTTTGTCAGATATTAAGTATGTATTAATGTTATTTTCTTTTATTTTATTTGAAATAAATATAAATCCTCTAAACAGTATAATAATGCTCGATCTTCGACCATACCGTGTCACTAACAAAAGACAAGATGAAGCTGTGAAAATATTGTTAAAATTGTACTAAATATTATAAACATAAATTTATAATCATGTTAGGACATTTGGTTTTTACTGTTGAATTGATTTTGATAGAATTTGGCTGAGAAATATTTTATGTCCTGTAATAAGTAAATATAATAAAAGTATACGCTTACTACGCTTAATACCCTTTTATTATTTAATACAATTTCGACTATTAATATTACGTATAATCATGCCACTTAGTGCAAGAAAGGATCTTAACTTAAGAGTTCACAATTATGTAGTAGGTAGGTACTTATTGGAGACCAAAAGTCAACGTTTTGGTTTATTATTTTGAAAATGTTCAATTTAAGTTACATGAAGGACGTCGTTCAAATTAATCGTAATATTTTTGTATTTAATCATAACATCGTTCTATAAAATAAATATCAATGAGAATAGAAAAGGTTTTTATATGAGCGTATTTTTTTAGACGTTGCCTTTTTGCCCAACGAAATGCACTAAAAAAAAAAAAAACTACGGCCAGCTCTGCCAAGTCCACGTTAGTCAAAACTTATGTCGATATAAGTTTTCAAAACCATCGATAACTTCAAGCATCTCCCAGCCCTAGAGGGCCGCCCACGCGGGTCGCGCTGCGCTCGCGCCGCCCCGTTCGTGACATAACATCACGGGATCGTTCAATATCTTTCGCAAGCCGACGCGCGTCCGCAACCTTCGGTTGTAAACAAAAAATCAATTTTAGGCCATAAAATTCAATACCATTTCAAAAGTCATCACGCCCACTGTATCGGGACACATTGTATCGGGATGATTCAAGTCAATTAAATACTTGACTGTCGTCATGCACATAACGCTTTTTGTTTTTTTGCAAGCTTTGACCATGAACCCTGAGTTGGTAGGAAGCCCTCTGATCTTTAAAAACCTTTTAAAAGGGAAATCAAATTTTTACAATGCATTGGTATTCAGAAATCAATCTAAGCTCTACTTATGCGTCTGAAATTAGAATAAAATTTTCAAAAAATGAATAAAGTCATAGGAATGTACTTACATTTTATTTTAGTTAGCAAATAATGTTATTTTTTCAGGACTAGGTACCTGATTGGTTTCCGGTTAGAAATTGAATGATGTAATGAATGGAAGACCCAAAAGTA
The DNA here is from genome assembly GCA_927399475.2 of Acleris emargana. Lineage (NCBI taxonomy): Eukaryota > Metazoa > Arthropoda > Insecta > Lepidoptera > Tortricidae > Acleris > Acleris emargana. Next base: position 10,102,534 of record OV656851.1, read on the forward strand.
AACGGGTCACACTAATTCCAATTCAAGTACACTGATTTGAAGTTATAAGTTATATACTTATGGTGACTCTTTGCAGGATTTGTCGGTATAACAATATTTTAATTCACTGAGGATGTGGTCCTCCTCGATGTGATGGTCGACAGCGACATCCTCGCTATATCCTAGAGTAAATGCGTTAAAGACTCATAAATAACCTTGCAAAGTTCATTATCGACTCGCGAAAATTTTACCATGTCATAAGTCATCCCGCCCACATTTCAGCAGTTCATTCAAGCCAATTAAACCTGTATGAATTGACAACGGGACCGGCCAGTCACAATATTGTAACGTAATATCGGGTCATTAAGGCGGTTAGATGCGGAAACGTGTGGGTGCAAAACCACCGTGTCTAAACTATAATTTGAGATTTGTCCGTCGATCCGTTACCCGGCTGGTGTAGCTATAACGCTTCAGCCTCGCGGTTGCATTCGTGTGTGTACACATGACCGATTAGCCGACAATACAACTGACATCCTATCTTACAGGAAAAATTAAACATGTGTGCGTCGACTTTATTCCAAATTATTGTAGTGTTAGTGTCACCAATACATCCAAACACCGCATCAGTCCTAAGACTTACCTTTAATAGCCGTGAAAACGTATTATAATTGTTGACCGGTGATTAGTTAAACTAAACTATAATTGTTAACACGTGCGTCAAATTTTGTAGATACACTGTCATTTATAATGGCCTGTATTGATGTGGGTGAAACTTTCTATTTGTCTGAATACGTAACTTGTGTTTGGGTAGGCTCGTTCCTAAATAAACAAGTGATCTACTTGTATTAATATTAATGTAATTCTGCTTATGATATTTTGCAAGTCACCAAAGTTTTCGAAAAATCAAGTTTTTGTCAAAAGGAAAAAACCTACGGAAAAATATGTCACAAAAACAAACCTCTTGCGGCAGTGTTGTTTTTGGGCGGCTACTTCCGGTTAAAAGGTGTGAATTGACCATCATTTTAAATTGCCTTTTCAAAATAATCTTTCATTTAAAATTGGTCGCTTCTAAGTACTTCTAAAAAGATTTTAATTGTTGTACATAAGGTTCTCGATGCCATACGAGCCTGAGACAACCTAAGATGTTTTTGAAAGTTGAATCACTAAAGAAATTGCTTTTGTTACTTTCTGCTTTGGTTGAAATAACTAATATCATAATTATTGTATTAATTTTTTGTCAACTATGAGAAAATCTCTCTCGGTTGGCTCACATTTGGTTGATAAAAAAGCCTACAGATAGTGAGTTAGCATAATAATAAAGCCAGATAAAAACAAAAACGTTTTAATTGCTTCTCTTTCTTCGTTTTCTAGTAATGTCCATATATTAAGATGAACTTTAATAATTGCATTTTACTTTTATTTATTTGCATGCTGTGACATTCTGTAAGTAATGAGGCGCTGAGCTTGTAAGTGTGAAGTACATTATTTATGTTTTATTTTATTTATTTATTTATTTATTAACCATAAAAAAATTACAGTTAACAGTTAGTGTTTAGTGTATTAGTAACAAGTAACAGTGTACTTATTGTTGAAGGTCCTAATAAATAAATAAAGAAATACCAAAGTTAATAGGCAATACAACGTAATTATATGGAAAATATTTTTCTATTACTTACTTATATAATCTAAAGTACTCGTAGTAATGTACAGAGAGAGTGAAAAGTTTGATTTATTTCTATCAAACAGGTAATCTCCAGAACCACGTTACAAAAACCGTTTAAAAAAAACTTTATTTTAATTAGAGCGAAGCGTGACACTACTTTATTATAAATAGAAAAATATATTGTTTAGGCAATGTCAATTTCAGGGCTAGTTGCTTACCCCTGTCTGCATGCGTCGGGCACGCGTCGCCCGCGCCCCCCGCGCGATTTATTCAACGGAAATAACCGCGGATACTAGCGCGTGCGCAGGGGTGATATTCTCACGGGAAACACGTCGTCGGCATCTTTCGCAATCATAACTTGGTCCGTATGCATGTAGGTATCGCATAGCGGTAGGTATCTAATTACCTAGGCAGGGCTGTTTCAAAATGAACGCTGAATGACCAAGGTCGTAGGTATTAGGGCATGCAATATCGGACGGTTTTCAATTCCGGAATTGATTTTCGAGATTAGCCTTCAATTCCGGAATTCCGGAACTAGTTCCGGAATTGATGATTTCATTGCTTTTTTGTGATTCTTTCAATGTAGGGCAAAATAAAACTAAAAATTGTAATCAACATTTATGTACTAATAATGAACAGACGTAATCAGTCGTTTTTTTCTTAAAACAAAATTAATAATCACAAACATTTTCACTCAAACAAAACATATAGTTATTATAATAATTTACAAAAGTTTTGACGACGCGCTGGCCTAGTTGGTCGTACTTGGTAGTGACCCTGCCTACGAAGCTAAGCTAGCGGTCCTGGGTTCAAATCCCGGTAAGGGCAGATATTTGTGTGATGAGCGCGAATATTTGTTCCTGAGTCATGGATGTTTACTATGTATTTAAGTATATATTTCTCTATACAGGGTGTCCCAAAATCGGTAAACCACATTGACACCGGAGGTAGGTCAGCTTAAGAGGTGCCGAACTAGCCTAACATGACCTCAGTAAAATGTGCACGGTTTTCGAGTTATTGCCAAATTAAAGGTTTTTATAAATTTTCACCTTTTTTAACACTGTTTGTGCCAGGATTCAGTCGGAAAGCTCTCGAACTTATTTTTTTTTAAATGTAGGGAGCCTGAGATAGTTTATTAAGATATCAAAAGTGTTATTTTGTCAATAACTAATGTAAATTTATGAAAAATATTGGATTAGTCTCGATTTAAATTATCAGTAAATCATTAATTTCAACTTTTGACCCCTGCCGTGAAAAATTTTTACTAGAAACGAAACGAGCAAATGATGTTTAAAAATTGAGCATGTTATGCAGATTCAGAAATGGTACAATACAAGTATCTTACTGCGATAAGAAAAGCATTCAATAACACTTTTCCGATGCCGCAAACCGTCGCCGTCAGGTAAAAACAATGCCGTACGATGTGATATCGCATTTGAGGCCTAAACATCTCATGTTTTGCCAAATGCACGGGAACGAAAGAGATGGAAATAATGTTCATCTCCCTTTTGAAGGATATCGGTGACTAATAGCACGTGTGGATTTCTACCTGGACCCCTCCACTTCGGGCTTTGTACCTGCCTTGCTTTACCAATTGTTTAAAGAAAGGGATGGATAGAGTGCTTTGTCCGTTTATTTACAAGTAGCACGATAAGCAGTAGCCTTCGAACCAAATCAGTTCGTTACCTTGCGTTTCGTGCGACACCCGTGTTCTCTGCGTTCCATCTGTGTGTTATTATCGACTTGGCTTTTCTCTGGACTCTGATTTCTCTGAAAACGACAACTCGGCACTCTATTGGACTCTGATTTGCTTTGTGGAACTGCTACGACAACAACGATGGCAAACCGTGATCCCCAGTACACTCATGGCGACTACGCTGACATGCTCTTGATTTACGGTGAAACTAGGCATGTTTCAAGTCGAGGCAATGTTACGTACAACGCAAGATTGGCTACAAGGTTGTACTCGGAACGATATCCAGGTCGAAATCCAACGACTCATAACGTCATTTTAAGAGCCCTAAACGCTTATCACGAGGGCAGGCTACCAGGAACGAGTACCCAAGGAGGAAGACCTCGGACTGTTAACGACGACGTGGTTTTGGAAGAAGTACGAGCGGAGCCAGGAACTTCAGTGCGAATTATTGAACGCCGCACTGGAGTCCCCAAATCATCGGCACAAAGAATTTTAAATCGTCATAAATACCATCCCTACCATATCCAACGCGTCCAAACACTACTTGCAACGGACTACGCACACCGTGTTGAATTTTGTCGGAAGATGACTCAGAAATACAGGGAAAATCCTAATTTCTTCAATGAAGTACTGTGGAGCGACGAATCAGCCTGCAGAAGGGATGGATATCTAAATTTACATAATACCCATAGCTGGCAGCTGTCAAACCCACATGAACAAAGAGAAGACCGGTCCCAATACCAATTCAAAATTAATTTGTGGACGGGCATTTTTAACGGCCAAATAATAGGACCGGTCGAACTGCCAGCTATTTTGAATGGAACAAATTATCTTCAATTTTTGGAAAATGATCTTCCAGTACTTTTAGAAGATACACCGTTGGCACTGACACAAAGGATGTGGTTCCAACAAGATGGCTGCCCGGCACACTACGCTCGACTAGTCCGCGAACACCTCAGCAACACATTCCCCGAGAGATGGATTGGGCGATTGGGTCCAATTTTATGGCCACCGCGTTCCCCGGATCTAAACCCATTGGATTTTTTTTATTGGGGATGTTTGAAAGATAAAGTTTATGCAAAACCAATAAGATGTGAAGAAGAATTGCGGCAGCGTGTATTCGACGCAGCCCGGACCATATCGGGAATTACCTTAAGAAAATTGAGCCGAAATTTTTTGAGACGGTGTTATTTATGTATTAGAGTCCGAGGCAGACAATTTGAACATTTATTGTAACTAATTTTAAGTATTAAAATAAATCATTGAAAGTTAAACCCGTTTTTTTTTGGTCATCAACTTTCATCCAGCCCGAGATGCACATTATTTCCATCTCTTTCGATCTCGTGCATTTGGCAAAAAATAAGATGTTTAGGCCTCAAATGCGATATCACATCGTACGGCATTGTTTTTACCTGACGGCGACGGTTTGCGGCATCGGAAAAGTGTTATTGAATGCTTTTCTTATCGCAGTAAGATACTTGTATTGTACCATTTCTGAATCTGCATAACATGCTCAATTTTTAAACATCATTTGCTCGTTTCGTTTCTAGTAAAAAAAATTCACGGCAGGTGTCAAAAGTTGAAATTAATGATTTACTGATAATTTAAATCGAGACTAATCCAATATTTTTCATAAATTTACATTAGTTATTGACAAAATAACACTTTTGATATCTTAATAAACTATCCCAGGCTCCCTACATTTAAAAAAAAATAAGTTCGAGAGCTTTCCGACTGAATCCTAGCACAAACAGTGTTAAAAAAGGTGAAAATTTATAAAAACCTTTAATTTGGCAATAACTCGAAAACCGTGCACATTTTACTGAGGTCATGTTAGGCTAGTTCGGCACCTCTTAAGCTGACCTACCTCCGGTGTCAATGTGGTTTACCGATTTTGGGACACCCTGTATAAGTATTTATATCATTGTCTAGTACCCATAATACAAGCCTAGAGCTTAAATTGGGACTAGGTTAATTGGTGTGGTGTGACATTGTCCCCTGATATTTATTATTTATTTATTTAAAAGTGTTAATATTAGGCAAAACTAATCAACATAATTACGATTAGGTACATATTAAATAAGTAGCTTCGTGAAACGGGCCCCAGGACTCGACAGCATTTAATTATTTTTAGTTTTATTTACTTAGATACAGACCCTACAAAACATCATCATCAAACAATCAAATATAATATACAGTGTGTGTTGTGTAATACTAATAACACATGCAACTTAGATTGACTACAGAAATCGTCAGTAAGGAAATATTTTAAATGCTATATAGTTTAAAACATAATCATGCCTCAATAAATAAGTAGTTACAAAAAAATAACGGTTTTGCAAATAATCAAGGTAAATAATTCTTACATTGTTCTTTGATGCCGCACGCATGTCATGTCACACACACTTAAAATATGAAATACTCTCGCAACTGTCACGAAGCCACAAGTCACAACCTTACAACACAACTTTCATTAACAGGTTTGCACTAGGAACTGATTGTATTTATTATTGTTTAGGTGAAAGAACAATGTGAGACAGAAATAGGATTTTAACGGGTTCTAATGATTTCGTCTCGCTCTGACTTAGGGCCATAAAACATTACCTGAACATTAAGCGGAGCCGAAAATAAAAATATTTGCAATTGAACTACTTTTTGTTGTGGTTATTTCGTAAAATAATGATTTTAAATAAACATCTAATACAATTAAAAGTATTAAAACTGTCTTGGTTCAATTCCGGAATTTCGATATTGAGTGTAGCTCAATTCCGGAATTGAAATATCGAAAAAAACTCCGAAATTCCGGAATTTCGAAATTCCGGAATTCCGGAATTCAAGCCCTAGTAGGTATAACCCGTTGTATACTTACCTACCTATAATTCTAACGGACACGCAAATCTAGTTATGAGTGCAGAGTTTTCTGTCGATACGTTTCCTTATAGAAAAACAGCTCGTTGATTGCTTTACGAACCACTCAAAATGCTCAAAAGAGATCACCGTAAAATCGTATCGCGAAAAATATTTTAGATAAGACCAATTTAAAAAAAAATAAGTCACGGTTTTTACATTCTAATTCGAAATAATAGGTAATTTTAAGAGACCAATTTCATTTATTTTTTATTTGACCCAATAGTTTTGTTTTAATATCTTTATTTATTTAGCAGACATTTTATGGATGAAATTACAACAATTGAATGATATCTAATGATAAAAAATGTTTGTAATAGTGTAATAAAACATACTATTTCAAGCGGTTCTCGCCTAACCCGTAAGATACACCCAGGAGGGCTTCAAGCCAAAAACGAAAGTCAAACAAAGGTCAAATATACTTTTGTCGAAATGTCCGAAATAGATAAATATTTCAAAATTTTAATCATGCAGAACGGCTTTATAACCCTAATCCTCGAAATGGTTTTCAAAGCAGAGTAATTTAAAAAATATGAACAATCCCAATTGGGCTGCAGTGTCAATTTACATAATTCAACTTAAAACAAACCTGAAGGACCGCTCATACAAGTAAGATGTACTCAACAAACCTGAAGGACCGCTCATACAAGTAAGATGTACTCAGCAACTCAAAATACGGGTCAAAACGCATATGGCCCTAGACACACACACACCAACACTTTATGTATACTAAGATTACTCTTAGCAAACAATAACTAAAGTATACCCCAAATATGTGTTGTCTTTATCTTCATTGTAACATTTGAATTTGACAGAAAGAGACAAAGCTTAATAAACTAAAATAGTTGTTTATACCTACCTACTTATGTAAAAAATGCGGTAAAAATATAAAATCAATTTAACTTAAATTCATAGGCACATATCAGGCAACCCTGTCCGTCCAACCCTTTTTTCCTGAATGGGAGGCTCTGATCGTCGCTACACGACACGATGCGCAAGCGCTATGATCGCGCGCATTGTAGACGCCGCCGTAATTTATAGTGAGGAATTATTTATTGATGGCAACGTCGTGGCACCCGCCCAATTCTTGCGGGGAGGTGAACTTGAATATCTCTGAAATAATAGCAAAGTCGCAATTTCTGTCGGACTTGAGACTTGACTACTCAAAAGATTAGGAGCCATAGCTGATAAAAATCTGGCAAAAGTTGTTTTGGATATAATTAACATTATAAACACCACACATACATTAAATCACGCCTGTTTCCCAGAGGGGTAGGCAGACACCACTTCTTTCTACTTTCTACGATCTTGACAAATTTCTTTCGCTTCTTCAACATTCATACACCGAGTCATGCACGCACGTCGGTTTCGGTTAACGAAATATTGGTCTTTGAAAAAGTTGTCAAACCCGTATGTCTCAAATCTAAAAACATAACTGAATTTGCCTTCTATTCGTATATTTCAATACTTGTACTATCTATCATCATCAGTGAATTATAACACTGCCTGGGCCTTTTGTAGTTTACGTACAAATATGAAGATACCACCAAACCATACAAAGGGATAGAACTCTCTTCTTGCAAACCATATTTTTGGATAAAATGATGAATCCTTTCTAGTTAAAATCAATTAAGTAGATAACTTTAAAAAAATTAAACTCAATTAATTTAATTAATTTATTATTAGATAAATTTAACTTTGAAAAGCACAAGACCGGTCTGAGTGGAAAGCCTTGGGGGAGGCCTATGTCCAGCAGTGGACGTCTTTCGGCTGACATGATGATGAGATAACTTTAGGATCCTCGCCCCTAGTTTTCATGGCCTTTAGAAAAGATTGCGGTAAAAGCTTTGCCATAGTGCTTTAATTCCACGACGTTCCGCCCCACTACCTAATGTTTCATACATTGATTAATTGTGCAACGTCAATTTAACGTACTGTCATAGATTGAAAACCTTATAATATATAGCACTAGTATTATTTTACTAAGGTGTAAATGCAATAGTTAAAGTAAGCTTAAAATATTTGACGACGCACTGGCCTAGTTGGTAGTGACCCTGCCTACAAAGCTAGCGGTCCTGTGTTCAAATCCCGGTAGTGGCAGATATTTGTGTGTTGAGCGCGAATATTTGTTCCTGAGTTATGGATGTTTTCTATCTATTAAAGTATATATTTATCTATATAAATATTTATATCGTTGTCGTTAGTACCCATAGTACAGTCAGCGTCAAAAGTAACTGATCACTTAAATACCTTGTCGCTTTACTGTCACATAAGCAATGTCAAACAAGATTGTCTAATGTGTTAATGCGATAAAGTACAAAAGTAGCTTGAAGTGACCAGTTACTTTTGACGCTGACTGTACAAGCCTTAGGCTGGGACTAGGTCGATTGGTGTGAGATTATCCCCTGATATTTATTATTATCATTATTATTTATTTTTATGCTTCGTAGCTAGTCTGTCATCATAAAATTTGATTTTGGATGAAAAATACCTTGTTACATGTTTTTTTTTTCTTTCATTTAGATGACTCAGTATTATATTCGCAAATACACTCTGCATTATTTTTATTCGAAGTTAAAGTAGGTGACAGCAGCCGCAACTTTGTCACCTCCTCGAAAGTTTCTCCGAACGTCGACGCACCATTCCCGACCACAACCGCAGCGCGTACGTAGCGATCGGCCGCATCAGTCATGTGTCATGTCTTCCATGAAGTTAGGAATTTACCATTAGAGGTCTTAAGTCGTTTAAGTACAGTATTAACTCAGTAGCGCTGTAAAACTGCAATAATATCTATGAAATATCCTACTAGCTAATATTATAAATGTGAGTTTGAGTTTGTATGTTTGTTTGTTAGTGTGACGGAGAAACCTTGGATTAACACATAGGCTAATTTTCATCCCGATTTTTTTTAAAGTTCGCGATGTAATAACGATAACAGAAATCTACGCGGACGAAGTCGCCGGTAGAAGCTAGAGTAAGAATAAAGGTGAGCCTAAGGGCTTCCACAGACTAACAACCTGCAGTCCCGAGTCTGTGAGGCCACCTGAAAAGCCAACCTGTGAAGAAATGTATGAAGCTTAAGAGGATTGTGAAGCTAAGAATTTCCATACCCAATTCGATATCGTTTTTCTGTTAGACCTAGTCCGATTTTTAAGATTTTTGAATATGTTATAGACATTATAAAATACTATGTCTGTACGTTTTCCTATATATGAAAATATTTCTTAGAGTGAAACAAATTTGGAAAACAAAAAACAAAAACGTACAGACCTAACTAGTTCTTTATAATAACTACAACATATACAAAAGTTTTGGAAATCGGACTTGATTTAGGGGGTGAGCGGGTTATCGCCCGGAGCTAAATTTGTATGATTTTTTTTTTTTGACAGCGACGTGATGTTAGCGGCGCTTCACAGAGAAACTGTGTTCTGTGTTCTTATACGATGACAGATCAATATCGGCCAACGGACTATTAGTCTGTAGTGTTCTTAATATATATTTGCGCCTGCTAGTAAATCAAGCTTAGTGTAAGCTATCTGTTACTTTTTCGGTATTAGCAGCGGAAAACTCGTATGCGTTTCGTGTTTCATTCAAAGGCAAAACAGGGTTCCGATTTTTTCAAATTTGATTTGGACCCCTGAAATCGGTGCGTTCATAGTAGGTCCGTCTGTACCTATACGAGCATTTATGATTCAAATGGACCATTTTTAGGTCATTAAAAAACCATTTCCGGGATGAGGCCATTTCCAAACTGACATTCATTCAATTATCAGATTTTATTGTTGTAGTATTTTTAAGGTGGTTTCTTACTACTTGCTTAAAACTTAGAATATTAACTCGTGAACTCTTAGGACAGGTATTTTATAAATATTGTAAAACTATACTTTAGGTACAATAATAATAAACAAAGCTATTGTACAATGGAAATTTAAGTACTCTGTCGGAATAACGTATTAAACTGTGTTTTGAATTCAGTATATTAATAGCTGCGATAAGGTACTAAAATGATCAGCTACTTATATGTTTGACTGTACCAGGCACTGTACGAGAACATACGTAACATTTCCACCTTTACTGTCTCATTAATAAGAGCTTTTATAAAGTTAAAGATATGATTTAAGCAATAACCTTCCTGCTGACGCAGTCAGTAAAAAAGGCTCTGGGTCGTTTAGTAAAAAAGCTATATGGTCCTAAAACAAGGTTGGCTATCTCATTCTGAAGTCCCAATTAAATATCTCGATGTAATTCTTAACCTAACCTTTCTTCAGAACAGTTTCGTAGCTCGGTGTGGAGCAGACGCTCTATCTACTTCGAATTGCTCAATTACTGATTTACTATCCATACAATTTCTCCTCTCTGCGAACGGTATTGCATTCTACGATATTACTTTTGGTTGCATATGTTACACCATTATCGCACTAAATTCCCTGTTATGTTACTGTACATAGGCATTAGGCAGGCAAGGCAGCGACCTATCCATCTAAATTTGATTAGAAATGAATTTATAAAGTCGTATTCTGTATAAAAACTCTTTCAGCGCCCATTTTCAGCAGTGAATGTTTTGACTGATATTACGTTGATGATGATCAAGTTTGGGATGAAATTCATTAATACAACCTATTTTTTTCACGACACATGACGTTCTCCATCACTTATATATTTTCGTAAAGATCGATACTCAAACCAAAAAATCAAATCGAATATAGGTTTAATGAATGAACAGAAACCGCAGAACGTCAATGAACACTCAGTAATTTCCTAAACTGGATGAATGAATATTCATATTATGATATTATAATTAATACAAATAAACGAAAGATTCCTCCTGGCCTGACCTGTCCAGTCGATTTAACGACCGGATCGCACGCGAATCATTCTCATAACAAAATACGTAGGTTCATTAAAATGAGCCATTCATTCATTCATTCAGAGGAAAGCGCAACAGGCGTAAGAGCGCTATTATTGAATATGTGAGTTTATACCGTGTGGTTGCCGGGTTAGAATAGTGCCACTCCTTGTTTGTAGTACTGTTAGGCGATGGGCTTGCCACCTGCCACTAATACACTGGGACTGGGAAACATCTTAGAGTCTGGCAAACGAAAGCGTGACCTGAAAAAATGGCAACACTGTAGTGTCGTCCCTTTTTTCTTAGATTGATTTGAAAGGGATGACACTACAGTGTTGCCATTTTTTCAGGTCACGCTTTCGTTTGCCAGACTCTAGCCTACTTGTGCAAAATGTGGTTACAGAATTATCAAGAAGTTTTAAGACTTGTTGGTAATTCTTTAGCTCTGCCTACCCCACTCTGGGAATGAAGGCGTGAGTTTAAGTATGTATGTATGTGTGAGTTTCTGTGACACCCGTAGATACATAAACCATATTATACTTGAATCACTCTATGTATTGCTGAAAACTGCATTAAAATCCGTTGAGAATTTCAAAAGATCTAAGCGAGCAGACAGTGGAAGTAACTTCATTTTATGCTATGTAAAGATTTAATAATGTCAGTAATACCTATTTAAGGGCCATTTAAAAGGCCTACCGCACAAAATAAATTGTGCTTATTTATATTTCAACGCGTCTGTTCTACTGGGCTCAAATATTAAAGATATAAATAATAATCACCAAAAAGAACAATATTGCTTTTGAGATGATATGGTATTGTTTTATACTCGGCCGCCATTATTGTCAAGTAAATAAGAGCTATCGTCACGTTGACAATACGATAACATGTACAAGGCAATATAATTTTACACTGTAGAATAGAGGCCCTGACAACTTGATAAATATAAAAAAAAAATTAAACACAAAACTCATCAAAAAAATAGAAACAAAAATAATATGACAAAGCGTCAAAGCGACCACTTTAAAAATACCAGTTTTAGTACTAGTCTCCTTAGGATTACAGGGTATAGCTAAATGTTCGTCTGGTTTGTGGTAGGCCATGATTAAATAACATTTATGTACAGCACAAGAACACATTTTAAAAGTAAAAATAGATCATTTTTTTGTATATGGCTACTGTCCAGTGGGATAATTCTGCCAATGTCAAGGTTGGGAGTTAAAAATTATCGGTGAAAATGTTTTTTCAAAAGCAGATGCTGTTGCATCAGTAGGGGGATCTAAAAATAATAAGATTATTTAAATTAACTTCAAATACTGTTTTGAGACTCAAGAATAAAGATTAGTTTCATTGTCTACTTCGAAAACGTATTCTAAGAACTACCATGCATCATGTTTTTCCATACCTATAGGTACACCGTTCACTCGTACTTTTTGTATAAGGATATGTTTATTTATCTTCGATTTCAAGAAGCGTTTCATTGATAAAATAAACAGCTGACATGAATGAATGCTTATTCACATCGTTGCTTAACTGAATGAATGAATTTCGATTGGTTATATTTTTTATAATAATGATATTATTTGTGATGAACTAATTACCTGCCCGGTCTGACCTGTCCAAACGATTTAACGACCAAATCGCACGCGAATCATTCTAAAATTTGAATTAGTTCGTTCTGACTACGCTCATGATAAAAAAACGTATGCGTCATTAACCTCCCATTCAGCTTACAGTCTTGTTCCATTTACAATAAAGGGTCGAATCTGTTTCCAATTGGATTGTACTTGCGCTTTTTGACTTAAGAGGGCGGAAAGTACCATTCATTCAATAATTCAAAGGAAAAAACAAAGCTGTTTCTAGTCTATGACTATTAATGTAATTATTCGTTCGATTCGAGAATCAATAAAGAAAATTGCTGGAACGTTTTAATTTTAGATTTTAGAGTTTTTTGTTAATTAATTCCTTTGTTGTTTTATCTTCCCGCCATTGATTGGGCTGTCTGTTGTTTGACTCGTTGGTAGTAGATTTGATACGGACATTTTTTACATTGTACAGTCAGCAACATAAGTAACTGAGCCGGTGATGAAGGTATCTTACTTAAGAAACACGTCATGATCGACCAACTCACCAACACGAGCCTTACATAAACCATCGTAGGTAGGTATGAACGTATGAACCACCGCATGATCCTTTATACGCTCACAGGCAGAGTTGAGAGACCATTTATGGCTCATACGACCTTACGTTCCTGGAATAAATACTTTTATTTATATTGCCTATTTGATCTCTTAGTTATTTCTGCTGCAAACCGTACTTGAAACAAATTATCTCTACCACGTCAAATGTCAAGAAACAGAATGACATACAAAATCGATCCATCGTCGGTTGTTGGCACTGATTACATTTAATACTCGTTGGGCGCCAGTGACACACCTGGCGTCTTCAAATTACATACAATTGCCAAAAGACGGCAGCAAATGTGGTAAACATGAGTAGTTTTACAGCTCTAAGCTCTTATTTTCAAACTTCAGCTCTTAGAAAGCGTCGACAACCTCAACGAAGTATGGTCGATATGGGAACCATTAATATTTTCCCGTGTGGTTGCCGGGTTAGAATAGTGCCACTCCATGTCATCCCGTGGATGTCGTAAGAGGCGACTAAGGGAATAAAGGCTTGTAATACTGTTAGGCGATGGGCTTGCAATCTGTCACTAATACGCGGGTAAATATCTTAGCCTATTTGTGCAGAATGTGTTTACAGAATTATCAACAAGTTTTTAAAGCTGTAGGTAATTCTGTAGCTCTGCCTACCCCACTCTGGGATTACAGGCGTGAAGGTATGTATGTATGTAATATGGGTGACCTATAAGTCCGAAGTCAATCCGACATTCTGCAGCAATAGGTTAAGTTTACTATACTATAAGTTACAAATAACTTGTCATCTCTAATGACATTGACAACTCCAAACTATTTTCATTTGAAAAAGGTCCTAAATTTACGGTCGTGACTGGACCTCCTGCGACTGAAGTTGTCCCCTAGACTAGTTCGCTAAAAACGCCTTTTCGACTCTTGTCAGGTCAGTGGCCCAGACAAGATATATCGAGCTAACCATTGTAGCATAGATACGGATTATACGTATTTAAGAATCAAGTCAAGGCTAGTACAGCGTAGAGCTCATCTACCAACTCTTTATAACAGCCGTTAGCGAAAAACTTAGGACCTATGCTATTCCGCCAAAAAAGCATAGCACGACACAAATTTATAAAAGTCTCTAGTCGTAATTTCGAAATCCAGAGGTCAACTAAAGCTGGCCTGGCCTTTGTTACGATAGAGAATAACCAATTGAGAGAAACATTTGTCCAAGTCAGACAATGTGTGTGAACTGTTCTCATTAGCGGGGAACACCTACGCTTGGCTTGACCAGTACCCGTGCTGATGAGGATGGGAACCATTTCGTAAACTAGGAAATTCGATCCTACTGTTAAAACAAGAAAGTAGAATTGTCTTTTTGGCACTTATGACCTGTCTTATCAGGGTAAAATATTTTACTCTTAAAAAAATGGGTATTAAAGCATTGCAAATGTCGTCAAGTTAATTAGTGGTACAATATTATGAACTGATTAAAAATCTGATTCACTCGCACGTACATCCATACTATACTATGAGTATTATGACAGGGTCTGCCGCTTGAATGTGACCTACTGAATATATAAGTAGTGTATTAAGTAAATAAAAAAAAAGTTTTGTATTTTACTTAAGCTCGCTTTAGACTTGGCTTAATTCAGTGTGCTACATGAAAAGGACTCTAAAAAAAGACAAGTGTAAAGGCAGTAAGACAGCAAGTCCCAACACTGCCAGTCTAAATCACTCAGCACACTGAATTTAGCATAGTTTAAAGCGATTTAGACACGTCTCGGTCTAAATCGCTTTAAACGGTCTCAGTGGCGCGGCGGAGTGTATACGTACTATCAGCCAATTTGAACCCTGACTCACCATAGAACTCTGTCACAGTGACGTTATGATTCATGTCATAACTTGACTTGAATCATAACGTCACTGTGACACCACATACGTGTGGGGTGAGCGCGATCGCCTGCGCTATGGCAACTTGAGAAAAAGAGGTTTAGCTTATAGATTTATATAAGGAAATGCCCTATTTGTAACTGCAAAAATAAAGATTGCCGCAATGATAGAAATATTTAAAATAGAGCTCAAAGCCACCAAAGCCGTGCCGAGCCCTATTCTTTAGAGTTTCGTAGGCGCCATTGTGTATGTCCAATGCGCTCGGTTTTTCGTCAGTAATGAGTAAGCACGCCAACAAGCTCAGATGTAAAGAGGACACTCCTATCCCCTCCACGCCGGTTGTCTAAATTTAGCACGCTAATTTATAATTTATTATTTTAATAACTTGCGTGCTCAAATCTCAATAATCAGCGTCACTTTTATCTCAGTCCTCAAAAGCATGTATTCATTGCAAGTATTGAATTAACATTTACTTTACAAAATGATCTCCATTTCCCTACTTTTCATTATACATTTAAAGCAACCACTAGTAAATAAACCGTACTTTAGAACAAAAATCGTCACAATGGTGCAATAACACTCACGTTTGTAACACAAAGCTGCGCCTTCCGCGTTTTGTGTGCGCCTGCGCCGCGAGGGAATTAGCGCGCCGCGGAGATCGTGGATTGGTTGTTTTGTTCCTGCACCCTGGGTAGTCTAGGCACGAATTGAGAACAATCAATAATTAAATTTAGCTCGGTGCTAGTAACGGCTAAATCTTGAAATGTATGTAACGGTAAAGTGGTACATGTCAGCCGCATAGCCTTAACTACCGAGTTGCATAATTTACATTAAGTAGTTACCATTATTGCAGCTCGTGGTACGAGTGGCCCTTATTTATATTGTGACATGACGAGTAGTTTTAACGCATTAGTAAAACACATAAATATTTTGGAGTTTCAATTAATATTTTTTATCATTTTACTAAGCTAATTTTTTTTTCCTAAAAAAATTTGTCATTCTTTAAAATCTGCCAGTTCTTAAGAACATGTACCTTTTAGAATACTTATTGCTTCATCATGTAACCTCGATTAGATTTTCCTTTCCAAGAATTGAGTCACTGAAATGGCAACAACCATCCGACAACCCGAAGAGTAACATCCGTGATCTAGACTTGCAAAACCCCTTAGTCATTGTGACAAAACTGTGTCGTGGGAACCCAGAGCTGATGTGAGTTACAGTATAAAAATTTGCTTTCTCGCCGAAGCGGGCTTCCGTACCTGACCTGAGATAGGATCTGAGATGACTGATAGGTCGCAAAACGACTGGGTGAATCACGGCTCTTGCCGAGTTCTGGCCCCCCTGGTACTTTCAAACTCTGGGCTTTAAGTTTAGGACGTCGTAAACGGATTTGGTTGCGGAACCGCTAATGTGTGTTTTATGTAATTTTTATTATTTTCGGGAATAACAGTTTATCTTTTATTTGATGAGTCTGAACTTTTCAGTTGACGCATCACCGGAGAACGCTATTACAATGTTCAATAACGGTAAGGTGTTTACTTACATTACTTACCTACTTACTTCAGCATTACTACATTGAAAATAAATTAAAATACATAATTGTTGTTCCTCAACTATTGTCAGTCGCGAAACGAAATAATATTACAAATAACCACACCGAAATATAATTATATTTTTCGCCATCAAATTTTGTATTTAAACATCAGCATCTAAATCTGGCAGGACATAAACTAATCCGACTCATTATAACCACAATGCGTTTATGCCAAGAAGCACACTATAACTATGTACTTACATATAAGATCGACATTTCACCATCTTTGCCAAAAATTGCCAAACATTTTCGTCATACCAATCATAAATAAACCTCATTTGGCGGGCTAAAAACCCAGCTAGTATATCCTAAGCTGGTTCAGACGATGACTAACCGGAGCCGCGCCGTCTGCCGCCGCGTTACGCGTTACGCAAACCAGTTCCGCCGGCGAATCACTACACCTGTTCCGTTTATAAAGGCATGGATCGTTGATTATGTTTATAGGAGTTCTGGATTAGCTCTTGATGAAAGGGCGTAATCAAACGATCATTAAATGGAATAATAGTTGAAGAATAGTCACAGACTTCTGCTGAGCTTGTGATGACCCTAAGCTCAATGAGTCCTAATACATTTGTTTTAATTACGTTGAGTCATTATGACGAAGTTGTATTGCTCAACTATTTAGTTCAGTATTGTACAATATCTTTCGATGATTTTGGGATTATCAGACCCAATGTCACTAGTTGATTTTGTGGACGACGCGCTGGTCTAGTTGGTAGTGACACTGCCTACGAAGCTAGCGGTCCTGGGTTCATGCATGTGCCCGGAGTCCCCCAGGGTGCCTGATTTTGAAATTAATATTTTTATAGTCTTCGTTTTTTTATATAAATAATTACCCACTAATATAGTTTTCTAAGCCTTATGTACTTACTAACAAAATATGGACACTGTCTGCAATAAACTGATTTTTTATACATAATGAATTAAAATTTAAAAAGGAACTTTGTTTAAAAAAAATGCAATTTCTTGTTTAATAGACAAATAACATTCCAATCGAATGTAAGAAGCCTACAAAATATGCAAACGTTACTTTGACTATTTTTTTCACGTCACAACTATTAAAAATTTAATTTTACAATCAAGGAAAATAGCGCATTACAGTTGGACTTAATCTAGTATCTAGTATCTAGTGTCTACTGTGCCTAGGCTAGTGATTGCTACTCGTTCTAACTATACCACACTTGTTTAAATTCTGCAAAATAGATTTGTTGTTTGTTAGATTAATGTTAAACAACTAACTGTAAAGGAGCTTGGCCTGTGTAAATGTAATAAATAATGTAAATAAACAGTAAGGTAATGATTTAGTCTTACTTTTTTCCTATAACTAGGTATAGTCAGAGTGACCTCGTTCTTAAAATTATATGTATAATTAATGTTAGGAGCTTTGCTATGGCATACAAAAGGGAATCCCCTTGAATCACAAACACGCATTTCAACGAATGTCTTCATCGAATTTCATTACATCGAAGTAAAACATTCTATGAAATGAGTGTTAATAATTCAAGAGTAAACACATACAAAAAGCTATTATGGGTATATTCGATATGCACAACAAAATCAATGCGAAAATATAAATCCACGTGAATACAGGTAGGTTTATATGTATGAATGTTTTGACTGCTCCATTTACCAGGAGTTGTTTAGAAGTTAATTAAACAGCTAATTAGGAATATTTAAGATACTTTTCTTACTCCTGCATAATAGGATTTTAATAGAAATTAAAATGACGTTTGTCAGTTTGTTCAAATGATATCTTATTACAAAATGGGGTACTTAGGTGATTTTAATTTAATATTTAATATACATTGTATAGAAAAAAATTCAAAAGCGCATTAATTCACGAATAACTATTGCATTGAATGAACAAGAAGAAGAAGAAGAAAATAGTTTTATTCACATTGAGACCCCAAAAGCAACGTTCCGCAAAATTATAGTTTTGGTTGGTTAGAAAGTGGGCTACTCTAACCCAAAATGATGTGCTTTCGTGAAAAACGATGAATAGGTACGTGTTCTACACGAATAATGTTAGTAACAGTTTAAGTCTGTATGCTAGTCTGTGTGTGGGCTATCAAGATGGTGAACGTTTCGCATCAAACCCATTTCTTCGCCAAACGTCATGTTTTATTAAGTGCTGGTGTGTACATTTCTGGCAAAAGACATTCTGTTAATAAAATTAAGGACGAAACAAATAATACAACCGTTTTTATTTTCCTTTACAAGTGTCCCATACACTTGCAAAGGAAAATACATAACAGGGTGTGTTTTTATTTATAACATAACTCATTAATTATTCTTTACTGTTCTAATACTGCTGGTTAGTGTCAGTCAAGAATAACTTTGGAGGTGTTGGTGAAGTAACTTGTGCAATGACGACCAATACGTTATACATTTAATCATAACATCTATATCTAAACTAATGTTAATAAAGGTGTTAATTTGTGTCATTATTTGTTTGGTTGTATGTTAAGGATAATCTTTGGAATTAATGAACTGATTTTAAAAATTACTTCATTATTAGGAAGCCACATTAGCTCTGACCCAAAAGGGCTACATTTAATTCCGTTAAACTGGAGCGAAGTGAATGCAGGTCGCTGTAAGTGTACAACTTAATTGAGAGCTGGGGTATGCATGAGGTGCGGGGAGAGAGCAACGGTGACCATGAGCTTTACCCTCACCCCCGCATCTCATGCCTACCCCGGCTCCTATAGTTATAAACTATACGGACTATTAGCCGATAACTATTACAACATTCAATTTAGTTTGACCCCTTGATGCATAAACAATGCATTAGTTCACGTGTCAACTGGTTTGCACGCTGTTGTGCACTAACATTGGTCATACACAAATTTCCTTGTCTGTTCTTTCCCTCTTGGTCAATGATGTCGAAATACTTTATTGATATAGGTAACTTCTGGCACTGGTCAAAATCCACGTTAAGTATACTTTGAAATAAAAGATTAGGTTTCAAAGTGCTCAATTTGAAGGAACAGGAGAGATAGTTTTTGATTTTGTGTCTGTGTAAGCCAGATGGTTACTGTAATATTATACCTTATGCCACCCGGATTGGGTTCTTTTTAGCGTAGACAGCTTAAATTTGTTAGGGCGTTCCTGTTTTTTTGGTTGAATATTTTAACCAAGAAAAACTGGAAAAGAAAAGAAAGAAAACTGGGTTGGTACAGATAGAATATAAATTTACGATGTTTTCATAACCACTTTATTTGCAGCTGACTTCGCGCCGCTGTTCCAATAAGTACATATAAATATATAAATATATCACCTTAAATAATGTCAGATATTAAAGAAAACTACACTTTATTATCGAATCTTTATTATCATTGATTTACACCATGAAGTGGAATACAAAGTAACATAATTCGAAAAATATTATTTTATACAACTAAACTATAAAAAATATGGCTACGCGACAGAAAACCTGTCCATTATTGGCACATGTATTATTTTTCATTATTATCCATTCCTACTATTATTTCGATAATAATTATTATTAATAATTGTTATTTTTAATATGATTTTTAATTAGTAGTGTCAGATTAGTAGTGTCCCATGACACTTCATATATAAACATATTTTTATATACTGTGCGTAAAGACAATAAATGAATATTTTAAACACCTCACCGCGTCTATTTCGCTAAAGCGTCGAAATAAAGGTAAAGTTATTAAGGAAGCCAATTATATCTCGTTCAATTTCTCCTTAAACCTTCATATTGAGATAAAAGTTTATAACTTTAAAATAATATTAAAGGTTAACAAAAGAAAATGTTGGAAAATATACAAGCTCATACAATTTCACAGTAATACGAGGGTGACCAAGCATTTAATAAAAATTTGGATTTGGAGCTTGTATTTTTACTGAAATTGTAATGATCTATTTTACGGATTTCTTTAAATTGAAAACTCGTGACATCTATCATTTCCAAAGATCTTTCTTATGTGCTATATTTAGGTCGGACAACCTTTACTAACATTCTACGTATTAGGAACAACCCTCATAATATACATTAAGCAGCAAATGGAACGTTCTTACTAAATACTAATAAATAATCAACCATGGAGATACATTGTTTTAAAGTAGTCCTGCTCCGATAAGAGATACCTACTTCCACTTGAATCCGAGAATTTAATTTTGTACGTTCCACGTATTAATAGCTTAAAACCATAACAATATTTTAAATATCATATAAATATTATTTTACATTAAAATATAAGCTAGCTAAGCAATTAAGCTGTTTAAATGCTACCATCACTTACTCTAATAAATACTATTTACAGATCACCAGAATGTTCTAAATTTAGGCCGTTTTGGGCCGAATTTAAGAATTTTCATCTATTACAGAATTTTTGTTAGCAAAATTACTAAAATTTTGTGATTAAACTTGGACATTGCAAAAATCCCATCCTGGCGGTGTTAATGGTGAAGCACGAATACTGTTATGAAGAGAATTTTCCCGATTATTTCGCATCGCGGGGTCACGATAGTCTTGAATCGTCACCATCTTAGACATGCGGTCTCCTTGCTTGGGTTGTAATGAATTTCTCTGCAACAAAACAGCAAAACAATAAGCATATGTATAAACCTAAAAACTGAGTTCAATAAAGTTTTGGAATACCACTGTTAGTATTACTGAGGAAGACATCAATTTCATGAAAACAGGTAAACTTATTATTGTTAATAAGTTATAAGTCTATATGAAAAGGACAGTTCACAGATTGTTAATAATAAAAATTCAAATGCTTGGGCATTCGTTACACAGCACGATCAATTTCTTTTTATTAAAAAAATGTGCGGTCCTCTTCACTGATATTGTTTTCTTTTAGACGATGCCATGTGTTTGTAGTATAGAAATTGGAATGGCATCTTTTTTCATGATTCGTATCACCGACTCTATGGTGTTCATTTGAAACTGATCAGTGAAAGACAAATGATTCTTACTCTATTGTGTAAGAGAGACCGCTGTTGTTGGATCGTGCTTACTCCTCACCTTCACCGCCACAAGCATTGACTACATCTACAACAATTGAGAAAAACATGTTAAAAACAATTACAATTAAAAAGAAAACACTTTCATGTTAAATAATTGCAACTCTTCCTCACACGTAGATATCAACAAAGAAGAAAGGTTAGACCGGTGCATGAAGGGCTGTGTGCAACCAAATTGACAGTTAGTACACCCTATATAACAAAATAAACAATAAAAAAACAACCTTGCGGTATTTAAATCTAAGTATAGGCTGATTTTCCAAGTACAGCTTAAAAATTAATACCACCGCTAAAACAAGATTATGTCTTTACGCCTGATAAAAAGCAACACCCTAAATGCATTTTCGTCTCCTCTGTTTCCGCCCGCAACAACAATGAGCAGTTTTAACGTTTTAAAAAGGGATTAATGTCGAGCGTGCCGACGAGTTATTCAAATTAAACCCTTAAACCGTAGCTAAAGACTCAATTCTGAGGCGTGAAAATTATCCGCTAAAATAAGTCGTAAAATATTTGGCAACAAACTAAAGCATTACGGCGTTTTTTGAACCGAGAAATTCCTAATTTGAAAATTTTGGTCGGTTATCGTTTTTTATCTCACGATCGGTTGGGAGTGAAGTGACATGTCGCCAGTAATTATGTGTGATCGTGACGAGGCTATTAAGACTTCACAGTGTTGTTTGATAAGTTAATCTTCGTGTTGACGTCCGAATTTTTTATTTGTCATGTAATCCAACTTAACTTTTTGCTTGATATAAATAGAATGATAAAATCAGTGGTCCTTAATTATTATTCGCATTAGTTGATTTATTAAGATGTTATGTTACGTGTATTTATTTATGTTGCCTGTGCTATCACACAACAAAACTTCAAATTCATTTCACCCATTCGTATGCCTCTATTTAAAATGGTCCTACCTAATACAGAAGACGATACCAATAATTAAAACCACACTAAAAACCCATTAACTAAACATGTCGTTCATTATGCCTAAATTCAACCTTTTATATTCCCTTAATCTACTATATCTAAAGCAATTCCAATCAAAATCAAAGCTCTAATTTCCACCTACAGTTCTCAACACGACTCCGAGTGGAAGTGTTGAGATCGCTCGATACGCCAAAGAGTTGTAAAGGGCGTAGGT
The DNA here is from genome assembly GCA_927399475.2 of Acleris emargana. NCBI lineage: Eukaryota > Metazoa > Arthropoda > Insecta > Lepidoptera > Tortricidae > Acleris > Acleris emargana. Next base: position 10,125,383 of record OV656851.1, read on the forward strand.
GACAGCATTTATCCACTTCCGCGCGAAACGCTGGGTTACTTCGTGCGCACCCTGTATGTGGCTGTGGGAACTGAGCATTTTGTTTTCGTTTACAGGGTGTTTAAATTGTGTTTTCATTATTTTTTCAATTGTCTGTAAAATATGACCAATTCCCGATTGATTTTATTGTGCACAGCTAATAATAACTCTCAGCTTTATCTCAACAAATAGTTTATATTAGGTACATGAAAACTATTTAACACCCAATAATCACATTGTGCATTCTTGCATAATAGGTATTATAATCATTTAAGTTTTAAAGATTTTTGTACTGTTAATCCTTGATATATTCAATTAATTAGATTCAAACATCCTATGTCGCGTGTGGATCCTAATTAGCCTCATTTGCCACCTCGGGGCGCATGCGCGAACAATCGCTTGTTCAACAAGATCGCAGTCTATCTATAGAGGAAAGAAAATAGTGTGAATGCAATTAGGAGTTTATTTTGTTTCTGTTAAACATATTATAGTCAAAGAATGTGATAAGTATAATCTGAACCAGTGAGTTGTTTAAAAAATATTAATATCCGAATATCGAATTTTTATCCTGATTTTTACGCTAATAAATATAACAGCTTTTGAACCCTCGGTTTTCTATAGTTTTCTTTAAAATCACCACTAAGCCATTTAAGTAGCCTACACAAAATCTTATTACAAATCGCCAAATATAATAAACTATTACAATCGATCTAACCCTGTACCTTAAGCTGGCCAATTAAACGACTCCCTGATTGGAGGATCGACCTATCGCGATCAGATATGCGTCTGCGCCGATGCCCCACTGCGCTAACTTTGTGGCACATCGCACTCTCGATCCCGAACTGCAATTAAACTATTTTCAAAGCGCGTGCGCTTGTGGACTTAACATTTGATTTGTTAGAGGCAAATACTTAAAGGTTTACTTAAGGTCTTTAAGTGTAGTTGAAAAGCCACATCTTTTCTGTGACCATTGCGTTAATTTCCTTCTAAATCAAGGATGCTCGTGTATACGATCAATCGTTCAATGTTATCATTGAATACTTATCAATTCCAGTATCAGTATGTCTTGAGTTGATATGTATGTATTGATTAGTATATTAGTGTGGTTGATATAGATGAGGTTTGGTATACACGCATAAGTCTATATGCTGTATTAGGACGCAAATCCTGTGTACTATTCATTAAAAAACTAAGCATAGGTAAGGTATAATGAAAGACGAGATTTACGCGAGCGAATTTGCGAAGCTAGTGTGTGAAGTTAACCTCTGAATGTAGGTACGGAGTACGGGCCGTGTTTCACGTATGTACCGTCTTAAGGAAGTGTGTGTAATTATTTCAGCAAACAGTCGACAATCAGTAGCGGAGAGCCCTGGGCACTCACGGCAGGAGGTTCGCACGGCTGCGCCATTACGTATGGAGTACTTTAGGGACTCGCTTCCGTGAAGAAATACCTTTTTTTAACGTTTGCGGCATGGAAAATTTAAAAAAAAAGAATAAAATTGATTACAATTAAAAGATTTTAGCAAAAAATCTCAAACGTCTGTTAAACTACTAAATTAACTGTGCAACACAAAAAATACTACTTCTTCAGGGTGTTTCCGAAAGTATTCAGAATAAAACCCATCGTGGTCACTTGTACTTACGTACAAGCGACAGGGTGTGTGGATATTTTAAAAGTTATTAAATACATTTAAAGTATATACGAATATATGTTAACTTTCAGCAACACCAACTTTAGGCAGATCGATTGAACAAACCACACAAGAACAAATTTTGTAAAGTAGGAATAAAACACATTTCGCATTACATTTAATGTATACTTGTACCTAACTATAGCGAACCGCCCTCGCTGCACTTCAGTTTATGTGAGTTTTCTGTAACGCTGTACATAAACAGAATGTATCACCCAAACACCTTCCGTGAAAAAATATCTAACTAATAGTAAAAAGTGCATTAAAATCTGTAACGTAGTTTGATAGATCTAAGAATACACACAGAGGGGCCGACACGGTGGAAAGCGACTTTGTTTTATACTAAGTAGAGATGTAAATATACTTGTGTAATATATTGACGACGCGCTGGCCTAGTTGGTAGTGACCCCGCCTACGAAGCTAGCGGTCCTGGGTTCAAATCCCGGTAAGGGCAGATATTTGTGTGATGAGCGCGAATATTTGTTCCTGAGTCATGGATGTTTACTATGTATTTAAGTATATATTTCTCTATATAAGTATTTATATCGTTGTCTAGTACCCATAATACAAGCCTAGAGCTTAAATTGGGACTAGGTCAATTGGTGTGACATTGTCCCCTGATATTTATTTTTTATTTATTTATTAAATATTCTATAATCGATGTACGAACGACGACGTTTAATTGCCCAGTCGCCTTTATCTTAATGTAATGATTAGCTCTGGCCACAAAATATAACTAAAAAAATAACTATTCCCTAAAAGGGATCACCGTTGTGTGATACGTACGACCGTAAGAAGTATTCATACAATGCCTATAGGTACCATCATCGTGCCGACTAGTTACCCGACCTACAAAACTCTAACCACGGTCGAACAAACCAGCATATTTAACCTCTAATTTTAAACAGCCACTACGGCGCGTAAGCTCAAAATAGAATGGTGCCTTTGGCTAGTAAGACGTGGTCGCAAAGCTAAAATTCTAGCAGCCTATAAAACGTAACCCTGCGCAATTTGACCGAACGGTAAGGCGGGGTACACATTGTTCCGTGTAGGGTCGGCATCGCAAATTACACCGCGGGAGTCACGTGTGCCGGGCTACCGTCGCGTTCGCACAGTTTCGGAAGCATTAGGGCCCATTAAGAACCGTTAACACACGGCGCGTCACGACTTGCGATCGTGAGCGATCTATCGACGATCTCGGTAGCCCGGATGCGATGCGATGGGTCGCACGGAGTTTTGTTGTCTGTTGACCGTACTTTCTAACCCTAGAAGTAGACCGAGGTAACATAAGCCTTTTTTTAAAGTTCATCGTTGATCGAAAAAAGTCTAGGAAAGTTTTCACAACGATTAGTTACCTACTAAAGCACTCCTCAGCCTAAATGTACCTAATTATGATTATCATTTACTAAAACTATAACATTGCGTAACATAAAACGGAAAGTCAAGAATTTACTTGCAAGGAAGACTCAGTTTTGCACAGACACTTACTTCTAAGTCGAATAGATTTATCATAGATAATATTGGACACCCAACATTTTCTGCAGATTGGGTTGGTAGCCCTTAACTTTCGTAACGAGTACAAGCCCCACTCAGAGCGTAACGCTGGCATTTATTATCTAAACCAGAAACGAACTCCACATTTATAATGGCAAACTTTATATTCACGACTCGTCTGCCGATCGCGTAGATGGTATTCAGCGGAGAAAGTTTCGTAAGCACATTGTCTCTAAGATGATATTTGCATAGGTGAGGGTCGCGACCCCGTCACTATAACTCGTCGCTACCAGCACATTGTATGTTAATTGTCTGTGACGACCGGCTGTGTGCGATTTGAGTGACGCGAGAGCGCGAGTGTGGACGCGGCCTTACGATTCGAAAAGTTGAATGAACCCGTATCGATATGTTATTTGACGACCCTGTCTTTGTTTATAAAGTTAGCTATCCCGGGTTCGTTCCTCACGAAGGCAGATATTTTTGTGATGAACACGAATATTTTTCTCTAAGTCGTCGTTTTGTTTGTAATTTAAGTCTTAATTTTATTATTTGTAATTCATGGTCTAGTATCATCAATCATTGCAAAAGCTAACGGCAAGTCTGAAACTAGGTCAATTTATGAAAAAACTGTTTACTGATATAATTATTTATTGATTATTATTCCAGAGAAAACGGGTAAATTCAGCATCATAATGACGTGTTATATTTTATGTTAATAATTTTATATCACGGTAGGTTAGGTTAAATATCATAAATCCTAAATTGAGTCCACGGGCATCTCGTATCTCTTATGTAAGCATATTTTTGGTTTATCTCGCTTGAGAATTTTTACCGTTTTGGAGGTCGACGACGTTTTTAATGTCTGTTTTATGCGTTAATGTGTTCACAATGTTTTATTCTTGGTTCTTTACATCATATTGAATTGATACTGAATGGAAGGTAAGTTATGTTCATATGTGTCTTTGAATAAACTCTATTTGTTCTATTGTTCCGTTTCAGCCGTTTGAATCTGAAGGGATTGTTTAAATGTTTTTTAAATGTTAGCTCAGTGATAAAATTGTCTAAAAGTTAAATTTCAACGATATTGTACCTACTAAGACAAAATCTTAATGGCTGATTAAACTTTATTTTTAAAACCTCCTTGCATTTTCACACTAAGAACCATTTTCCCTCGTCAAGTAGCGCAGCATATTCAAAGTTATGTACAATGTAACAGTAGTTCACCGGGCGGGTGGATGGTCAGCAAGACCCTAATGTGAACCGACGGCCAACCGCGACCTTGCTGCACCTGAGCGAGCTCGTTCAGTGCCCGACGCAACACCTTCAATACAAAAATGGAGCACATACATAGCCCTTGGCATTTTACGTGGTAACCGCGAGATCTAGGACGAAGGGTCTACGGTGGTTTTACGTGTCGCATAACTGTGCTCTATGTAGGAAAAATACTATGCAAGTGGCTAAGTTGCGAACGCACTCAGTATTACTTCATGTTGGTCTACGGTATGTACACTATGCCAAGGTAGACTGACAGAAGACGATTGCAATTTACGGCTAGACTTGCATTGCATTAGATAGTGTTGGAGTCAGAAGTGACGAAATAAAAATCCGACGGCAATTTTCAACTGCTTGTAACATATTTGAAAATATAAAGTTACTGCATAATGTTTATCCTGACATTATTTAATTAAATTGTGTACTTTATTTAACATTTTACCACCCACAAACAATGGAACGTGTTGATACTAATAAAAATAAAAAATCTAATGGTTCAGAAATACAATTAAAACATTTGCAAGTAAAAAATAAACCAACATCAAAAACGTTAAAATTGAACTTTTATTATTCTTCCAAAATCAAAAATCATCCTCTGACATTAATTCCTTAAGATCCTTCACCAAAATTGAACCATAAAACCTCCACAGTGATCGCACTTACCTATGCTGGCGTAGGTTATCCTGCCTTTTGAAGGACTTGCCACAGACTTCGCAGCTGAAGGTCAGCTCGGGGCTCTTGTGGGTGCGCTCGTGGATCATGAGGTTGTAGGACTTGGTGAACCGGCGCTGGCAGTACTTGCAGACGAACTCGCACTTCGGCCGCAGTTTGCGTCTGAAATCTCGCGTGTGATCTTCGTCAATTTGCATCACTGCGAACATGTTGACTGCGCTATCTTGCGGGTGCGGCGGGCGGGGCTTGAACGCCTAGGACAGAGATAACACTGATAAGGCTGATAACATAGCTTACGTGATTAGCTTACTGCTAGTAAATATGGTTGACGGTGGAGTGGGATGAAAATGATAGTTCGTTATGTTGGTTTTATAGTAGGTATGTGGAAATCTGTGTGGAATGATGGAAGTGTGATGGGGGTATTTGTGTCAACGGTAGGTTCATAGATAGTGCAAATATGTTGTTGTTATAGTGTAAATGTGTTCACAATGTTCATTCGTAAAGTAATTCAAAAATGTCAGGTTGCTTAATTGCTTTATAAAAATAATTTAATGTTTTTTGTGCCGAATGTTTTTGTAAGAAACGGTTGTGTAATTAATTTCACTCAATTAACTCTTTACGACTAATAAATGTAAATCGCGTCTAAAATTAAATTAATCATACTCCAAAATACGCACCTTTAACGTTCGTATTAATCGTTTTATTAGCGAACTATGAATTAACACTTTCACTGATTTACGATCACATTCACCTTCGAATTAAAATCGCTTTCTATAAACTAATAAAGATTTTTAAAACACGACGTTAGTGATCTGTTATTAAACTATGACTACTAAGAAAAACACGGACTTAGAGTGACTGTTACTAGAAGTGTCAAGCGACGTGCGTCCGGGAGCGGGGGCGGTTGGCAACTGCGCTTGTCGAGGGTGCAGAAACTACTGATAACGTGACGTTACACGGAAGGCGCCCCCACCACGTGCGCGCGAGTGAATGAGCGGCCGCATGGGAAACCGATGCGCTTTGAGTCAGGTGGATTTTCTGGTTGGTGTTGCAATTGATTTTTTTTTTAGTGTGAAACTATTATTTGGCGTTTGAATAATTTGTGCAGTTAGTTCTAGGTTATATTGAATTTTCTGCGTTTTCATTTGTTATTTTATTATATATTTGGTAACATTGACCTGGATAGGCAGGATGCGGTTAAATAAGTATATAATGAAGTGAGATTTCGTTGGTTCCTACCTATTGAATCATTCGTTCCAGGGCTTTCAACCTCCATTAATTTTACCTCAAGAATATTACAGGTCTGTCATTTGACCTTTATTTTTTAGGTCTCTTTCACGTTTATTGTTCTTTCTCCGTCACGCACGTGGGAAAGCCCTGTCGCCTCGCGGCTACCGTGCGTTCCACTCACGCGCCGGGCACCGGGCCGGTTAATTGGTGATGATTTGTGATACGAGTGCTTCCGTCATTACCGCGCCCCGGGCGCTTTCTAGAATATGTAGTTCGGTGGTTTTACGGTTGGAAATGATTACATTTTAGGGCCTTCTAATTGTTTAACAAGAGTTTTCCTAAAAAGCGAACTGTGTGATTACTCGCCTGATGGTTAATGAATGATGATCGTCGCCGTTACCACTATTGGTCATCAGCACCAGTTTCGGTGAACGCATTTGCTTACCCATTGCCTAAGTGTAGTTCTAGAGTTAATAAAATCTATACCATTTTATAAAGCTAAAATTACAAAACAACATTATGTTACCATTTCACTTTATAAGAGGATTGTGAAGTGACACCTCAATCACGTAGCTGTTCAAATTTTTCCATACAAATTTAGCTCCAGGCGATAACGACTCTTACCCCTAATAAAGTCCAATTTCCATGATTTTTGCAATATTTTGTAGATATTTTGAAAAAAATGGTTTTTGCGATTCCATTTCTTTTTCTTTATATTCATTTTTTTTCCTACACATATATTTTCTGCGAAAGGAAAACGTATACATACTTAGTTTTTCATTATACCTACAACATATTCAAAAATCGTAAAAGTCGGACATTGTTTAGGAGGAGAGAAACGCTATCTCATTTTGTATAAAATTTTCTCTTGAATTGAACCAAGCACATTTAGTCGCGATAACACATCGTAAATAGTTTAATGAATAACCAATTACATTACAAACAAGCACGGCGGAAAACACCGTGGCGCGTTTCTACCACACTCTCTAGTGCCTTAAAATACTGCTTAAATACAGTAAATAGCCACGTAAAGGCTTCCTCAATGACATTTGAGGCGTGTGACATTTGCATCATTTAACTGCCCACTAACTGCGTTAAAATGCACGAACAACAGTTTAAACGCACCCAGGCCTAATGAGCGAATTCATACGTAAATCATCACATGTGACGGATCATAAGTGTCACCTAATTAGAGAATATACTTGTCTATAAGTTTCCAAGCAGTAAAAGGTTTACTATTGGTCCGAACTTTCGCATTTAACGATCGTTGGTTACGAAACTGACTCAAAAAACGAGAGTCTGATTTGCTGAATAAATAAATGTTGCCCACAGTTCGTTTTCACTCCTATTTTACTTCACTTTTTCATGCATCATGATACAAGCATCTTGGCTTGGTTCATGCCATACATTTAACCTTTTTTTTTTTCGCCCGTAGTATTTGTGAGGGCAGAATTAATTAGAGCTGTTCTGGAGGAAGAAAACACCTTTGGGAAAGAACGCCGCTTAGATCACTTAAGCATTGCGTTTACTTGTGTGTTATGTGTAAAAATTAAAAAAACAGTCGACTAACGCAACTAACTGACAATCTCACACTTTGTTATAAATCTTAAGTAGGTTTGGTGTGATTTCGCTATTTATATTTAAAATCTGCAACCCTCAAATGAGTTGACTACCCCAATCACGTAAGCAAGTTTTTCTGTATAAATTTATAAACAATACAAAATTAAGTATACATTTAACCGTTAGCTGGATGAAGGAAACCAATCTCCGCACCGCCTAAGCCTACCTTTATTCTCTACCGTAATCGGTTTAACGTGTAATCTGCAAGGTTTAGCCAATCTTTCAAGGCTTTGGTCTACCGGTATTCCACAGAACATAAAAGTGGAAAAATCTACCATCTCCCGTCATACTACCTTTTATGGTACCTACTTACCTACTTGGGAATCTTAAAAGTATGATTACCATCGGTTGTGTTCACGAATTAATGCGACATACTGAATTCCTTCCGTGAACTAAATTTTACTTTAAATTTAAGTACGCTTACGTAAAATCAAGATAGTTGTAGTTTGATTTAAAAAAATACTAATTCAATTATTTTTTTTGTTTTATTTCAAAAACACTTACAAATCGTGTCAACTATGTAATTGACAGTGATAACTTTTTTCTCCGGCCATAATAAATACATAGGATGTTTCTCGATAATAAATGAATACCGTAAAACTACACAACTATGGTCCTGGCCTACAACAATAATCCAATTTTATTTATCACATTATTCTAAATATATGATAGCTTTAGCTATAGCTAGAGTTTAGATCAATTGATTTTAGGCCAAACAGTACATATACCCAGCAATAATGGCAGTAAGGTATCATATTTTAGAATCATTTTATGAGGAAAATTGGACTATTGTTGCAGGTTAGGACCATAGTTGTGTAGTTTTACGGTACAGATTTCACTATACGTTGAAGAGATCAAGGATGTGAGTCACCGCTCATCTCAATGTTCGATGATTCACGGGCTTGCTACAATGTCTGAACTATTGACATTTCAGAGAACATTGCTCATTAGCTTCCAAACGTCTTTGGAAAAAACTATTTTCCACAACCAACCGCATTACATGTCTAAGCTCATGTTAGTTTACTTAGTAAAAAAATATCTACACTTCTATGAGCATATCTGCAAACGAAATTAAAAATACAACCATTTTGGCGACAAAATACATACCTACCTATCTACTGTGGGTTTTATGTTGATGAATTTGTACTTGACTACGACGAATCTAAAAATGGGTTATTATTTTAGCACATATGTTTTTGAAGGTATGATTATAAATGCGTAACATTGAAACTACTTTTATACATATACACCGTGTTTTTTTTTATTTACGATAACTTCTGTAGTTCTTAATAGAAACTAAGTGGTAGATTAGATTTTTAAATATTGCAAAAAAAAAATACTTTTTAGGGCAAAGTAATTAGATGTTGTATCTTTGGTCATTCTAAAAGGGCCTTTAGAGTTAACTCATAGTCAGTGTCAAATACGTCAATGATGGCGTGACATACACAGACAGTTAAGAGCCTTTTAGACCAGTTCAACGTGATTAACTGATTAAATTTAAAAATATAATATCTTTCAAACCGTAAGAGTTATCATTTGTCTGTCTTCGGGAAATTAACTTTTCTCAAACATGCTCGGAAAAAACGGTATTCCGATTGAAAGACAAGGACGGAAAGAGCCTCATTTTACTCCTAGGAGTAAAAAAACTATATGAAAACACTTTCCGTCCATGTCCATATATTTTTTAAAAATGCTGTCAATTTGCATACAAAATCAAAAGGACCAAGACAAAAATTCCAAACAGCCAAGGTAACTGCTCGCTTTTTTAGCACAGTGCGTGTGTTTCTTTTTGAATTTGCATTCCAATGTCTATGGTTAGTATTTAAAAACAATTGACAGTCGGTAACATTCGTTCATTCTGCATAATATAATTGTGAAACCGAATATTAAACTATTTGTTGTGTGAAATACTTACTATAAAAAATGAGCTCAAGCGACGAAAGCGACGAAATAGGTACCACACCGCCTATATTAAAATCTGAAGCTGCCTCGGTTAGGCAAAACCTGCTTCCCGCTAAATCTAAGTAAAAATATAACCGAACTTATGACCATTTTATGCTGTGGAGGGCAAACAAAAATGAAAATTAAATTACTTGCTTTTTAGAAATGTATTTGTATTATTTCCTCACATGTTTGAGAAAAGCATTATGTATGCCTCGGCGGAAACGAGGATTTCCTGACTCGTATTTTAGCACGCCTCGCTGTTGCTCGGCCTGCTAACCACCTCGTCAGGAAAACCCTTACTTTCCCCGCCTAGGCAACAATGTACTATTATTTGACCTAAAGAACGTTCCCTTAATATTATCGTAAATCAAAAAAAACACGGTGTATAACATGTTCTCATGTAAATTGTTCTCAATTTATTTTCTTTCTTTATTTATTCAATTTTTATGATCAAAAACAAAAAATAATAATACCTGTTTCAGTTTAATTTGAGGAATGGTAAATTATACCGATTTTTTTTAACAGATACCTACAACGTAACTCTGTTTCATTAAATACCTAAACTCGAAATTTATAAATTATGTACTTCTCTTTATTTCTTAAAAAAGTTAACTAGTAAAAGCTTCCAGTTCGTTATTTAATGAGATGCTAATATTTTATGCGTGAGGTTACGTAAATACTTAAGTCGTCATACAGTAATTTTGCGGTCGAACTGTTTGTTTCGAAAGTTCTGAGTCACTCTAACCCGATGATGGTGATTAATAAACTCCTATTAATATTATCTTGATCAAGAAGAATGCCGGTTAATCATCTCCGAAGATCCGCTACCGGCTTTTTAATATATAAACCGCAAAAAAAATACCTACCTAAATACGAGTAAAACCTTGTACTTATACATATTGACTAACACAGACATTGTAACTGGCTGACACAGAGGGCTTACTATTCCGTCAATGAGTACCTTGATGACAATGATGACATTGACTTTTAATTATTTTATTTTGACACATTATTTATTAACTTTAGTGAGTGACTTTCTGTATTTATTTTGTAATTATTGTTATTATTATTTTAGTGATTTATTTCTACTGAACATGAATGACAATGTATAATCCTTACTGAATAAACTATTATGAATTATGAACTAAGCTGTTTTCTTACCGCCGCGGCGGCGGCCGACTGTCCATAATCTCGGATCTAGTTCACAACCAATTTATTGTATGTATAGATGCGGGTTAGATCCGAATACTTTTAATATTTTCAGATTCGCATCAGACGCGGGCGCGGTGCAGAAACTCCCTTAGTTAGGGCCCGAATAATAAGAGAATGAAGTATTTGGTAAATCAGGATCTTACATAAATATTGAACTTTCTGAACTAGCACAGGTATTTAGGTAACTACAACTTAAATTAAAGAAAATAGAAAGTTAAGGCTAAAGAGTCAAGTTGTTTATGCATTCTAATTACGACTATTAATGGTTGATATAATTCTTAGAAATTAGTTTACGACAATTGAGGTTAAATTGAGAGTAGATTTAATTTTTCCAGTTCGGCATTTATTTAGTAGAGTTAAAGCCAATTAAATAACTATTCACACACAACACTCAAGTGTTGCATATAATAAACTTAATTGTACAGAACACGTTATAGCCAATCTCGCACATTAGTATCCTCGAGACGTAATTACGCACAAAAACTGCCACTTCAAACTTAATTATGCAAAATTCCACAAATCAATACCAACAACAATGACGGCCAATACAAATCATTTGTTCGCAACATAGTATGCGACGATCAATAAATAAATGCAGCACCCATTGCTCCTTCATTTATTAAGGTTGTTGAAGCCTGCTTATTAACGGAGCGTTGGTAATCTCGCGGACAAAAGATCTCTTATTATTATAGTTAGTTGTAAAACATGATCTATTCGAGCTATTGAGTGTTTACGTTTAATGACCAACAACCATTGAACTTTTGATCCCGTATCAAACCAACGTTATCGGCTCTCGCGGGTTTTAAAGATCGCAATTAAAATTTAACCGAGGGAATAAAACTCGGCGGCGATCGTTACTTAAGGGTTAATTTTACTCTATTCATGATGAATGCAGGACTAAAGTATTTTATGTTAATTTATGTCAGGTTAAACCTGCCGTGCATTTAGAGTACCTAGGTACCGTAAAACCTGGTAACTATGGTCCAGTACTTCAACTGTGGTCCAAGTCTAATTTCTTTAACTCCTCATAGATGACTTAAGTATAAGCATTTTAAAACTTTAGTCAACCAGAAATGTCTATAAAACAACACGTTTCCTTAACTAAAGATAATGGGAACTTGTACTTTTGGTCATTGATTTTGGACCATAGTTGGAAGATTTTGGACCATAGTTACCAGGTTTTACGGTACGTAAATGGAACACGTTTTATTAAGTTATTTTATTTTATTTTATTAATTTCTGACGGAATTCACAGAGCATGTTCTTAATAAAATTCGTGTTTGATTTTGAATATTTATAGTTAGGATATGGTCAACGAATAACTAAATATTTTCTCGTTTATTTTCGACTCAGTGATTATACTTACTAAGTATTCAATATTTCTTGCGATAACGTGTACTATTGGTCTTTGCCTGGTTGGATTCAGTTCCCAAGAAGGAAATTAAAAAAGTATTGGTACCAGTAGCGAAGCGTCCATACAACCCGATTCCCAGCGGCTTCCCTAAAAATTCCTATGCATAGAGTAGGTACCTACTAGGTATACAAACAACAAAACGTAAAACCGAAAGTAACCCGGTGTACTATAGCTTTACCTTGCTTTATAATACGATGAATGAACACGCACTAACGCCGCAATTCAAATTTATTTATTTACCAAGCCGAAATCTATCACTCGCTCGCACCCATTCACTAACCTATATTACTAGAAAGAAACAAGAACAATATTTTCGTATACACGCACACATGCTCAGTTACCTTTCACTACGCGCGCTCGAACTTACACCCACAATTAAAACCGCCATACAAGCCGGTGACTCGGCGCCGGACCTCACTAACAAATTCAAACCAAATGGTATAAAATTATAGCGCTACATTAGCTTTAAACTCGCACACAGACACAGCGGCACCTGTGTGAGCATTTTGAACTTAAAGTGCATGCGTTAACTTTCTTTTCCCAAGGACACTCAACTCAACAACCGTCTCTCTCCCCCCTGGCCTCACGACCTTCAACTACTTTTTTCATTACGCCATTACTTTCGCGTCCTCGCGCTAAAATACGCGGTGTTTTGTTTTGATTTATAGTTAAATTTGTGTTATTACTTAACTTATTGTGTTTTATGAGACTCAACTAGTGAAATTTAGCTTGTTTAGTGTTCTGTGAATGTTTTTCTGTTTGGATTGTGTTATTTGCAGATTCGTGGCGACAACGGAGGTTTGTTTATATTTCGTTAAGTACCTAAATATTGTTATTTTTGCTTCGATCTATTTTAGGTTATATTCGTGGTTTGGTTTTTAAATGTTTTTGCCTGTACTCAAAGTACAAACGGCCGCATTGGTGCAAATTGAGTGTTATCTTACAGATTACCTACTTAACGAACAAACATGTTTTTCAAAGTTATCCTTTGGAAATAAGAAACATGTCATTAAGTTAGGATTAGGACGCGCTCGCCCAGACATAAAAATTGATTATAGGCGTAGAGATGGATTCTTCAAACATTTCCACAGCGAATTACAAATACAATTGGCTGACTGGCAGCTGCAAATTAAACAAATTATTTTGCTATTCATCTTTGCTGTTTTCCAATTCTAGCAGTGTTTGGAATCGAACAGGTTTTGCAAATATTCACAATTTATATAATTCAGTTAGGGGACGCAGGACTTAGAAAAAAAATCGCCAAAATTGTATCATTATGACACCTAATTTAAATGATTTTATCGTATAGAACACGTTAAAATAAGCATGTTTTACTTGAACAACTTTTCTCTAAAATCAAAATTGGCCGAGTTATAGGGGTTCACATGTTGGTCATTTTCAAGGCGTCAGGGACAGAAAATTTTGATGCTTGAAAATTATGTCAATATAAGGTCTATTTATGATGATTTAATTGTTTAGAATATACTAAAACAAGCATATTTTTTTAAACAAACTTTTCTCTAAAATCAATTATTACTGAAACATTACGGTTTGAATTAAAGTACGTAAAAAAATAGGTTATGTTAGGTTAGTTTTTATATATTCCCGAAGGGCAAACCGCCCAGAAATAGGGAAATAAATTTGTATTTTTTCTAAGATTTAATCTTAATAAGCACGAAAAAGGCAAGAAAAAAAAACTTATTCTATTTTCTATAAGTAATTCAGCTAGAAAACATGCTCAAAGCGAGAAACATATACGGAGTTGTATATTATTACATGAGTTTGGTAACAGTAGAATTTAAACTTTTTTTGGTAATAATTTTGAGGCCCACAATCGTAAGTGGAACGTAATCGAAATTTATTGAAACGTTTAATTGATACGGTAGTACTACTTGGAAAGCAAGAATTGCCTTTCCGCGCACTTTTAACGCACGCGACACTTCAGCACTGCTTTTTGAGAACTAGAAAGACGACATCCATTTTTTAAGGTATGTTTTTTTTATGTCACGGAAGGGGCAAACAAGCACACACGCCATACACCTTTTTTTGCTCCGGCTTGCCTATTTATTTACGTGACGCTTCGCCACTGATTGGTACCTACTTCAAAACTTAAGTTTTAACGTGTTATACGGTAGATACAAAACTTCGCATATACCTACCTACACGTCCATTTTTTTTCATAAATATATTGTTTTTAATTATAACATTTCGGTTCTTTCAATTTACTAATCGTAACTTTTAATATATAACCTCAATGCGCTGTATGCATTTTACGATCGGAAACTAAATTAGTGGACCACGAGGCATTTAGTTACGTACATAGATAATTAACCGGGATATCAGTTTTAGGGGATATCAGATTCATGTTTGTTCATTTGTTTCGGCGGAATGAATCGAAATTGCTAGAAATATAATAAATAAATGAATGTTTATAAAGTTTTTTTTTGGGAATAAAAATATGTTTAACCATCCCCAGATTTGGTATGGTTTTTTAAGTTGGTAGTGTTTAATGCACGTTATTATTTCGTCAAGGTAGAACCTTACCGTAAGTTGACTTGATATGCTATAACTATAACATATACTACAAAAAAAAACCACGAAGCAATTTTCGTAACATCAACTTCAGTATCTCACAAAATTAAACTATTCCAAAACCAAAACTAATTTTTTACATAATAGTCAGTTCATTTACCACAAAGACACCTGTTGTATGAAATTGACATCTATTCGAGACGGAAAAGGAACATGAATAGTCCAGTATTTATCAAGTTATTGTGGCACTGCCTTTATAGTTGCATCAAATGCGTCTATTAATGTGCATTCATCCCTTTGTGCAGGAATAGCCGAGTCAGCGTGAGTCCATTCCGCGTTCGGCTTTCGGCTTTCTAGGAATTTGTCGGCGTTTAAGAATGTAGTCCATTGTTAATATTAGCTCGGTTAACGGATAAATTTATTATATTTGTCTTTTCAATCGAGATTAATGAATGTGAATATCAGTATGGATGGATCATGTTATGCCTACGGCTCATTTTCAACCTTAAGTGGTCTAGGGATATAGAAGATCTTTGTACCTATAGGTACCTAATCAATCAATCAATTTTCGTTTGAGAAATATCTCGCCGTAGGTTTATTTTCGAAAAATACTTTCTTAGGTACCCAAAAAATGTTTTCTCCAAGTTTTAAGTCCCGAGGTTCAGCGGTGTCCCCTTTGTTCGTTGCCGATCTGTCAGTCAGTCAGTCACGGAAGAGTTACACATGTACTTGTAGGTATACTATGAGATGTTATATTATGTGATCTTATCAAGTATAAGCGGCTATCTGATAACTGATTACCAATTCTGTATAATTATATACCTACAAGTCTAACGAAAAGCAAGGTGTTTGTGTGGGTGTGTGTGTGTGTGTGTGTTTGTGTGTGTGTAGTTATCATGTGCTTATATATTTTTAATTTCGCCCAATTTACATAAAATACGAACCCAGTGACAAAGGCGGCGCTAAGGGTAATGTAACGGAATGTACGGAATTTATTTATTTCAATTTTCACTTCCAAAGTATTTTTAAATTTCATTAATACACTATGCAACAAAGGTTTTAGATACAAATAATATGGTTTAATTTCTTACTTAATGTTTAAAATTAAAGTGTGAACTTAACTCTTTTTAAGTGCTGCAAGTTCAAGTGTTTCAATTACGCAGAGTTTTATGAATCGAACTATTTTTAAGTAACTAAGATATGTATAATATAGTTTAGAAGTGTCCAATATTCCTGACAGAATTTTGCTTGGTTTGCATTTGACGTTACTAAATAATCCGCAAAATTAAATGTATGAAAAACACCGTTTTCATAAAATTCTCCATATAAAACGCCAATTTCATAGGTTAGGACCTAATATTACCAAACATCTAAATACAAAAAACCCAATATTGACACCTTTGTGAACAATAAGCTTATTCAAAGCTCATCATTTCAACAAGGCATTTATGTGTAATCATTCAAGCGGACAATGGCTCGCTTCTCCCTCTCTAACTTAAGGGGTGGAAGCGAAAGAGTGAAGAAGAGGCAAGGTTCTCTTGTTGCTGTAACTTATGACGCTGGAATGTGTTGATAGAATGTAAAATATGAGCTGAATCATTCCGGTACAAATTCAGTGTCAGATGGAAAGATTTAAGGCTCTTTAAGTCAATTATACTTTGTTGTATACAGCCTGTGCGTCTGTCGTTTATTGCGGTATCTTTAAATATAAAACAGCCCCAGTTTTCGTAAAAAGAGAATTCAGAGTTAGGAATATCCAGAAAAAAAAACGAAATTCGAAGGTGTTCCTACTTGGGGATGGTACCTACTACTTTCTGGGATAAAGAATAACTAATGTCATTCTCTAACTATGCAACTATATAACTAAGTAGGTACACAAAAAATCACGTAGGTAAACCTGATTCTAAGTCATGACGTCAAAGAAGAAAAAACAAACGCACACTTGTTTTTATAAAATTAATTTAGGACATAAACTCGATAGTAATTCCAATCCAAATATTATATTGTTAATTGGGATTCTATATAACAAAATGCTCATAAAATCAGACAAGCAGTTTCCTTATATCCGTATTTTTTATAAAAAACTGACCAGCGATTGACCTCTATCTCACCTGATGGTATGCCGGGACCGAGGACTAAGTTCGCTGGTGCAGTAAGCAATAAGGACCACATCGGCGTAACTCTATAACTTAGCGGCTACGTGATTTAATCGGAATGGTTTTCAAGAATGCCTATGCGCAGTACATAATGACGGTAATAATAACAATTTAAATTCAAGTTCGTTCGCTAAACCGAAACCAAATTATAATATACAAATGAGTGAGTGAGCAGAAATAACGAAACAGTTTATGTCTTGCGCGTTCCCACAGGAACGGTATGCAATGCGCGCGCGCAGAGGAAGGACTAGAGTCGCCGTGAGAAAAATATTTAAATAGGAACTGAAGGTACAGGGGCAGTTTTAAAGTTTAAAGAGTGTGTTAATACAAAGAGCAGAGCAAAATCTGGATTTGCGTACTATTTGCTAAAATAATCATTGGATTAGTATTTTCTTATATATTATAATTTAATAATTTAATTAATATGATTTAGCAATTTTTTACGGTTGTAAACTTTTGCGATGCTTAATTATGCTAAAATGCAAACAAAAATTCTGCCATGTTTGCCGGAAAGATTTATTTTAAGGACCGTCTTTTCACCGTATGGAAAAAGGCAGTGTGTACTGTTTCATTTAAAATCTATAAATCTTGTTCACATGGAAACATTTAGTTCCGATCTACGCCGTTTGCCAACCTTATACCCTAACGTCATTAAAATAAATAAGAAACAGTATCTAATAGCAACACCGCACTAACACCTCCCCACACCCGCTCATTGCAGCCTCATTTTAAAATTCTAATTTGACGAAGCATAGGTATTGCTTATTTATAAACTAAATTAATTCAGAAAATCACCTAACACGTCTCTACCCGTCACTCTGTCCGGCCGTAGTATCTGCTCGCCGGCTGATATATTAGCCCCTCGCTCGGATCGCCCCCGGCGCTCGGCGATCTCGCCCGTTGGGCTTGATAAAGTTTCCGGAACACGTCGAGCGCCGGCGACGCGCCCGCCGACCTCAAATTGCATACAATTGCTAGTTACTGGCAGTGAACTGTTCACCCAGGGTGAGAACGCGGTGTTTTTACGCTACTTCACTCGTAAACACTCAAGCGGGAAAACAAATGACTCCCGATTTTCACAGATATACAAACAAAATCATGGCCACATTCTATGACAGACGGTTTAGTGCATCGTACCTATGTCATGTCAAAGGCCCTATCTTTGGTGGCAAAGCAAGACCAGACCTGCTAGCTTGTTCATATCTTGTCACACATTTATGTAGGTACCTACCTACTGAGAATGGCGGTGTGCTTAATGTTAAATAGAAAACGAGGATCTGTCGTGAAGCAAGTCGATACTGTCAAGCCATATGAAAGCATTTTAAGTAAGAAGCCCCAATGAAGTTTGTCCCATTGTCGACCAAACCAACATATAAAAAAATATAACTTAATAAAAATAACTTTACCTATTATGTAGAAACGGTATATACCTATCTCAAACGGATATAGGTACTTTACCATCCACACAAGTGAAGCAAGTACCCGCTATTGTAATTTAATACAAGGTAGGTAGGTACTTACTCATTCAATAGCAGAATATTTTTTATTTAATCTATCGACCTTTCCTTTGTATTATTGTGTACCAGCAAAAAGATTGTGGGGAAACCCGAATGATTTGGACTAAACACGTTTGAACTCGTTAGTCCTTGTTAAAACCAAAATAGGGTTAACCGATGAAATAGCCAAAACATGGTTTTATCTCTATCGTCTCTAATAGATAGGTTTATAAGTTTAATACGTGAACTACAGATGAAAAAATCTTTATTTTTGACGCTATCGAAAACAAGCAATACGATGATCTCGCGGAAAAACCATTTCGATATTTAAGAAAATTTAAGAAATCATACTTTCTATATCATACTTGTACCTATATAAGTACCACAAATGCAATCAATCATCCAAACTTTTTAACCCGTTTCCTTTCTCCGAAATTTGTTAAGCTTTAATGCCTCTCTCGGAGGGCGGGCCTCCGGTAGCCGGGAGCTATATACCGGTACATACGACCACAAAGCGGTACATACCGCGGCATGTAAGTGCGGGAGCCCGCTACTGGTTTACGCGGCGGCCAATCAAAGGCGACCAATAATTACGAAGCCTTTAGGCGGGATTCAAACGAGGGAACTGTATTGATTTTATTTTTTACTGTAGTGAGTTGCGATATTCTTTGATACTGTGTGTTAGATTTCGACTAAGAAAAAATAAATATTGAAATAAGCTTCTCTTAATGTTTTTCTATTAAAATCCATTAAATTCTGGCGGCTGGACTCACAAACTAAAACAAGTATCAATAAACCTACATTAAACATATTTTTTTACCACGGTCTACAAACGAATACCTCCGAATTATATAGGAACTGATATATATTATTATACCAACGCCTAGCTTCAAACACCATTTTATTTCAATGTAATTAAAACGCGAGCAAACAATATCAACTCAGTCTACCACCTTACTACATACATCGATGTAAAAACGTATTTTTCCCGATGTTCTCAACACTGTCTGTTTTGGTACTTTTGGTCGCGTGGGTGGGACTTTCTACCGCCCGGAGCTCCTCGTGGGATCCCATAACCCAAGAACAAGCCGTTAAGCCTCGTGTAACGCGGTGGGAAGCTGTTAGAATCGTTAAAGAGGACGCATTTTAATATTACTATCAGTAACTTGTTTACTTCAAACTTCAAATGGAATTGTATGCGACGACCGTGACGGCTGCTTAAAACATGTAAAACGCCCTATAAATAACTCTAACCATGACTTTAACTTAGTAAATATGTACGATTAAATGTAGTTTTCCACTGTTACCCCGTGCGGACTATAATAATAATGTTTGAATAGGCACTCACCAACGTAGTTTGTTAAAAAACCACAACCGGTTTGAGCTCCTTTCAACCCTTAGAAGTCTGTGCCTCTATGTTACGCGCCCCGCCCTGTCGCCTGATTGGTGCTACCGTGCACTCAGAATAAATAATACTTCGTAACGGTAGCTGCTCGTTCGAATATGCGCAGGCGCATGTACAGCCCCAAAATGGTGTTTATATTGACATGATAGATATTGTAACATTATAACATCAAAATGTCATCCATGAGTGAGTATTCACTTTGAAAATAATATTAGTGAAACTATTTATTGCAGGTTCTGACTGACTGAAACCTACATAATACCTAATAGAAAATCAGACTGGGTATCGTCGTTTCCAAAATATATATTGTCAAGAACTGCAGCGAGATCTTTAGTCACTATTATTCTGAGTTTACTCTACATCCTTTAAAGTAGGTTAAACTTCTATATCACTTCCTAAATCGACAAAAAACCAGGTATGCTTCACCTGTGGCGCTAAAACCAACGTAAACTGTTTTTGCCCGAGCTTGAGCAAACACGCCGGTGTGAACTGACCTTAACAAACAGATCAATGAGTGGCCGAATTGTGAATGAATGTGTTAAAGTCAAACAAAAATCTTTGGACGAATAAAAAAATATCACAGATTAGAGGACCGTGTTAAAAAGAAAAAGCGAGGATACTGAATAAATAGGATGTTGCCAGCAAAAGCTTTTAATAGAAGCTATCTTTATAAGTGTTTCCATTTCCACATGTGTAACTTCTTACGGCCAAACCCTATATTCAATCCGCGGACAGATAGCCTTACTTCGGATTAAAATTTGACACATTTTGTATGGGCAAATGTCAAAATTTAACCCGAGGTAAGCCTTATCTATCCTCAGATTGAATATCGACGGTTAACCACCAATCCCTCCTATCTCAATATGTTAAAACTTTACAGTAGACACAAAAAACTTTGTATTTTGGGCAAAAATCGCGCGTTGTCATTTAGCAGGTATTGCCAGGATAACAAAAACACTAGAAATATGCTTTATTTGAAATAGGAGATCTTTCTAATGTGTGCGTTAGAGGGTATTTATCATGAATTGCGAAAAAAAGTTGTTTGACCAAAAATGTCAGTTAGGAGGTATTGGTGGTTAACCGTCGATATAGGGTTCGGCCGTTAGTCACTGACTTAAATTTATTCAAAGTTAGCTACCTATCTAAAACACAAACAGGAATTATTAAATGCTATAGGGTCTGTTTCACAATCGACGTTTAAATTTTCTGCTATTTAAAGTTGGCACTCGCCTTGTCTATTTATCTGTCAAACATGCTTTACCTACTTGTCTGTTGTGAAACAGGCGGTTAGAACTATGTATAATACGACTAATTGAATAAAGGCCAGAGGGGTTAATATAACATAACTATGCAGTACAGTTTACGCTGAGAGAAAAGGACAATGCTATATAACTGCTATAGCTCTGTCCTTTACACTCGCCGTAAAATGAGCTGCATATCTATGTCATAATAACCCCGCTGTAGTAGGTACCTACTGTCAGGCGATGGGCTTGCAACCTGTCACTAATACACTGGTAAACTTCTTAGCCTAATTGTGCAAAATGTGGTTAGTGAATTATCAACAAGTTATTAGAGTAATTGATAATTGTGTAGCTCTACCTGCCCCACTCTGGGAATGACCGTGTGAGTTTATATAGGTATGTATATATATGAAAATAGGGATCAGGAAATGAGTTAATCATTTTTAAAATGTAATAGGAGTCAAAATTGGATGCCATGCCAATTGACATTTGTTAGTACAAACGCAATGGTAGATTTTATGTAAAAGCTAACCAGTGGTAGATAAGGTTTTATATAAGTTGATGATCATCTTGGCCTAACTTGAGACTGATCTACTTAAACAATAGGGTAGGTACCTAATTCCATTTGCTTTTAGCTTTAATCGTTTTTCCTATTCTATGATGTAGGTATAAGTCAGTGGTTCTTCATTGATTAGCAACAATGCGCAGGACTAAAAAAAAAGGTCAAGAATGACCATTTTAAAAACTTAAACTTTATCAATAATCATTAAAACAATAGCTACGAAACCTAAAGCAGACCTCTCGTATGTCCGCCATGTTATCAGTCGCTTTGTCGGCAAATCTTTGTGAAATCCCGTGACCTGCGCAAACGCATAGATAAGCTATCGATAAACGCAATCTGTTGTAACCCTACTAGGAAGCCGGGACGGTTCGGAAGCCTTTGAGTCTAGAGCCTTTTTGAGTGTTGCTATGGGTCTATCAGAAGTGTTGCCTCTGTCTTTGTCTGGGAGGTACCTACTTACGTCATCTAACAGCGGTTAGGTTACATGCCTAGCCTACCTAATTTAACGAACCATCTAACTTCAAGTATCAACCATTCAAAATCGAATAACAAGCACTTCGAGAATGTATCGCTGCTGTGTATCATGTTTAGCTGGTAACTAAAGATAGATGGAAGTTGTTTTAGTGCCGCGGGAATATGTTTCGGTGGCTTTGAAGCAGTAAAACCGCATAGGCATCAAGTAAGCGTAAGCACAGCTGCACCTTATAACTATATCAAAATCAGCATTTTGTTGTTTATAACAAGCTCTAAATCTGATGAGCTGTTTTCTTTGAGAGCAGTCGCCGAATGTTCAAAGCTGTGTCCAATGTTTGCGCGCCCCTAAAAGGCAATGGCGCTCAAACTTGGCGCTCTATTTGTTGATATTTAACACATCCCAGAAAGGCATTCGTTTATCTATGTCGAGATTACCAGAGATAAGCTCGCCAAGCTTTGTCTTTTATCTAGCACAAACAAATGTTTCCTGCGTGCCTTTAGCTGACAAATTAGGTGCGTTTAAAAGGACGCTGGTTATGTAAAGTACAAATAAGGTATCGCTTATTGACTTTTGAAGTTTGAATGGTTACCTGTCCGCTCGGTAAATACGCGAGATTTAAGAATATGTTGACTTTGTGTTTTTTGTGTGGCGCCTTTGATTTTTGTGTACCCTATAAATAGATTTTCGATATATCTTTCAAAAGATACGTGACGAATAAAGGATTATTCATAACTTAGTAGGCATTCGCATTGTCACCTTTGAGTCGTCTATCGATGCCGCTATTAATAAAAAACTATTGCCACCCGCTGTTTTGTTCATTCTAAATAGGTTCTGTTATAAAAATATCTATTCGTACCTATAACAAATACCTAGTGTCATTTAATAAATTTTCCTCACTAACAAGCCAATACTGTGTTCATTTAACAGACATCCGAAATCAAAATGCATTACTTTTGCGGTACAACAAAAGCGGTACAATAAATAATAACAGAGGACACTCGTAAACATGGTATGTGTTAATACGTGCCGCGTACCAGCGCGACAGATATAGCTAACCTTTTATACAGCTACATCTTTTCGTCGCAGCGAGACGGCACGCTCAAAGAAAGCGGCGCCCCGCCGGGACAGTCCCAACGCAATTTGAAATTTGAAAATTCGAATGTTGTTAAAAATTTGAATTTAAAGGAGTATTTTTATGTTTAGGTAAGCTTGCTGATATTTTGATTTCACGTAAAAACACAGTTTTAGTTTGTCAAAGTCAATTATTACATTACACAGGAAGCGAAAAAAACAAACGGGCACTTTCACTGCTTTTATTATTATTGTGACAGAGTGGCGTTATAATAAGAATAACTTGTAATGGAGAACCATTTAGTTAAAGTGAAAAATAAATAAATACCGTGTCAGCCGCTATTGGAATTGATTTTCCTACGTTAAATTTAAACATAAAATCATAAAAATATTTGAACCACCCGGCATTTCAATGATACGGTGAAGAAACACATTTACCCTACTTCAAAACAGAAAAAGTAAGTACCTAATAAATATTTCCAACTTTACTGAAGACTAAACGTATCCTTCCACGATAAAAAAAACCGAACCGAAAAGTAGCTTTGGCAGATTTAATAAAATGACAAAGTTACTTTATTTCAAACGGAATGTGACGTTGATATGAAGCCATAACAGCCACCTACATTTTTAAGATTACACAACCAGCGAGAATTGAAAAGGTATTAAAACTGTATAATTAGGTATAAATGGAATTATGAGCGGTATAATTTGTTGAATCGCAATCAAACCTCAATTGGAAGACGCGCGGGCGGCGCCGGCGCGTGCCACCGCGATACGCGCTATAGGCTAAGAGCTAGACGGATTTATTTAGTTTTTGTACGACGTGAATGTAAAACAAACTAAAAAAATATATTTTACCAATCTTATAGTACCTATTACCTACTTGGTTTTTCTAGACAAAGGTAAAGGTTAGAACGAACTTAATCTGGAAATTCCGACGGTGAAAAAAAACTAAAAAAAAATACTGTGAAGTAAACTTCACAAGTACAACTTCTACAATAATTTACTTTCGTTGAATGCTTGTAGTTAGTAATCCAATATCTTATTTTACAATGCAGCTGAAATTAAAATTACGTTTACTCCCAGTTCGTAAATACCTAGTTACTATTGGGAATCTCGTTTTTGTATGTGACGTAAGTGACAAATTATTCTGTTGTGAGACTCGTGAGTGCAAGAGATATAGCCAGAGCCAGTCAATGCTATCACGAAGCTCGGAATATGTACCCACATTATCAACTTTCCTTGAATGATCAAGCGTTTAATATAATTGTACTCATAATAATTTATCGCTTCATTATTTTAATAAGATAATTAAACTTTAGCTGACTCACGGAATGCTCTTTGAGCATCGGTGACTTAAATTGATCACTAACGGCTTTGGATTAGGATTTGTGCCGTTCATTTTTCTGTTCCGATCTTTCAATAGGATTTTTATAGGTAAGTATTAAAATGATTATTTATTTATAATTTTTATTGCAAAGCTATATAACTCTTGAACGGCCCGACCGGCATTGGTAGGTGTCAAATTAAGAACCCCCCCCCCCCTTTTTTTGTTGTGGGTATATCCAAGCCAATCTCACATATTTCAAGATAGGTACCTACTCGCTAATATTCAGAAATTGATGGCTGTTTTGTATTGCAAATCAATGAAATTCACCAGTTCAACATAATCATTACTGAATAGATCAATTTATTAACTAGAAGTACTTACTTACTTTAAAACTTAGGAAAGGCTTCAAGTAATAATATAAATCGCAATTAAAGATCACGATGACGACGCCTTTAACCTAATTGTTAGTGGGTTCGATTCCCGGTATGGGCAAATTTTCATGTGATAAGAGCGATTAGGTATTTGTTCTGTGAGTTGGATGTTTTCTATTTATTTTAACTATGTATTTCTTTATATAAGTATGTTTATCTTTGTCTAGGACAAGCCTAGGTCAATTTGTGTAATATTGTCCGAATATTTATTTATTTATTTTATTTCAGTATAAACTTCAAACTTCACTTTGTTTTTTAACACTATAGTGTCGTCAGCTCCAGGCCTACAAAGGCCCACTTTGTAAGTAATTAGGGATGTAAATTCGGTCAAGCCTCGGGCTTTACGATGTTTGCGCAAGAGTGGATTAGCTGACGGCTGACGAAACCACTTTAAGTTTTGTACAGCCCTCATTTTATGTATAGGTAGGTACATGTAGATTACAGTTTAAAAGCATTGATTGATACATTCTAACTCATTAGAATTGATTGCATTGTTTTTAAAGCAATTTTTGATTGATTTATTTTACTGTATTTTGACTAAGAAGGGGTTTTGCTAACATTAGAAAAATACTTTACCGAATGGCAAATTAATACTCGTATCCAACTCCATGATAGATAACAAAGGTCCTTCTGACTTTTTCCTGTGACTATAACTCTAAATACATATTGTTTTTTTTTGTCAATTTCTGTGGAATTGTTGTCAAACAAACTATCAATTGTTCCTACTAGAGCTCGGGGTCTAATGTGAAATATGGACAGCAAAACTCATTATGCCACTCAAGATAAAATTATACCAAAACACACTTATTTACGTTCGGCCGACTATAAGGATCATACCTGTAAGTGTGTATTAGAGGCATTACTTACCGGGGCGTAAAGGTTAAATTTAAACATCGGTTTTATTTCCCGCGCGTTATTTATGAACTTTAATTATCAAGTCAAGCGTATAAAGGGTTAATTTATTTTTGCTGTTAAGTATTTTCCGCATACGCTCTGTTAATGCGAATCGTGATTTAAAGACAGATGTAATTATGCAAAATGGATGCAATGCCAGTGGTGCTACTTTGTCGATATCAACAATTATTTAGCGCAAAAAATAGTTTTTTTGGTATGGCAACCCGGAAGACCAGTAGGTCAGTACTATATAGTTTTGTATACAAGGGATTCAACTCAGGTATTGGTCACAACAACAAGTGGCAATATTTTTACTTTTTTGGAATAATAATAACTAAATTTTAAATTAGTTTTGTAACCCTAGCCTCTAAACTATTAATAACATCTTCAAAGTACGTGTTTTAATTATGAGACGATTACGTTTGTATTAACAAAAACAGATTACAATACAGTTTCCTAAAATTATGTGTAAATTCAAATATGAAGTTCACACGGAAGTGTCACATTCAAAAGCTTATCGATCCGCGCACAAAACCTGTCCCAAAACATTCCCGAGCGTCACAAAACGCCACTTTTCCCAACAAACCATCCCTCTTTTATTGTTAAATAAACCATAAATCGTCATAAAATGGTCACTTTGGGCCGTGAATGGGGAAAAAAGTATTAAAGGTCCTTCTTGAGCTTTGGGGGCTAGCGCCGAGGCGCTAAAGCTATGGTAATGTGGATATGTTCACTTCAGCCGGTCCTTATTTATGGTTTTGGTTTATAATTCCATGAATAAATATAGTTCAGATAACAGTTACAAAAGGGTCGTAATATTTGATTGAGTTTGTGTGATATTTAATGTATAAATAAACATTTTAATACGTTATGGGTATATTGGATTTTTAGTTAGATGTAAACACATAAACTAGAAATATAATAAAGAAAATGCAACACAATCCAATCGCATCTCTTAATCACAAGGGTTATAAGATTATTTCTTGTCCAATACAATAATGTAGGCAATAATCATTAAGAAATGCGATTAAGCGAAAAAATGAAGTACTCACTGCGTGCTGCTGTTTGTACGTATAAGTAAGTCGAGAGCGCGACGCGGACTGATGCTGGCTGACTTCGGGAAAAAACTGTAATTTATTAGAAGCGACTTCTCGTGTTGGCTGGGTATTAACGAGTGAGAAAAAACCGACGTCCGTACGCAGTGGCCTGGGGAAGAATAACCCGGGAGTCGTTGGAAGCTGCCACCGCTTCCGAGCGACCCCGCTCCCCCCTCCCGATACAGATCACGCATTTTACGAATACCTGTAACAACAGAACTGGGGACAACTAGCTGTCTCGTTCTTACCTATGTGAGAGCCCGTATGAAAGCGCGCGGGGTGCGGGGAGAGAAGAGCTTCCTAAGTTCAGCAAGTAAAGGTCACAGCCTAAGCCGCCGCAAGCTGCGCCAGCGCGTAAAACTAGCAGCGCCCAACCGCATACTCAAACGCAACAACAAAAATGGCTACATCTCGCTCTAACTCAAGTGAGAGTCGCAACGTACTCTTCTCACGCGCCGACGTGGAAAAATGTATCTAGTTCTGGTCCGATGCGGAGCACAGTAGCGGCGTTTTTTTTTTTCGTTTCAATAAATTTGTGGTTGTTCGTCTCGCTTAGTCGCGCGCCCGCGGCGGGAGTGAGGGGGATAGATGACTGCTACTGGGTTACGCCTTCGCACTCGTTGTTATGTGCTGGCGTGTTAGCGCATTGCATGTATAAATAATAATGTCGTAAATACGAGTCGGTGCGGTTATGTGCTACCGGGTTACGCGCCGCCTTCTCTTTTTATTTTCACTTGCGTATGACATATACATGCCTACTGACTTAGGTACAATATTTACAAAATAAAATTATGGATAAACTGAGATTTCGGTTTTTGTGTTAAATTAGAATAGAAAGTTCTAATTGGTTTATTGATAAATTCCAATTAAAATTTTAATTGATTTGCTGCAAAATTGAGAATTTTATTAATGGGAGAAAAAGTCGTAACCCACTTTCGTGTAAAAGCAGAGTAATAAATAGTTACCTCTGTACAAAAAATACATAATTTGAAAGGTTTTTATTCCAATTAAAAAACAAGTATTTAAAGAGGATTGTAAAGAGACGCTTAAATCGCGTTGCTATCAAAAAAAACTTACAAAGTTGGTTCCGGGTGATAACATTTCTCACTCCCTAAATCAGGTCCAATTTTCACGATTTTTAAATATAACTATCGTAGTTATTATGATAAACTAGGACTGTACGTTTTGTTATTTGACTTGAATCAAACTAAAGACCTATACCTACCTATCCCAAAAGATTTCACGTAGTTTGAAAAATATATTGAAGAAACTTTGCTTACGTATAGCTTCAAAGAAAAGACATCAACGAGTTTTCTTAAGAGTTTAAGACTTAGCTACTATAATAATAGTTGGTTTTAGAATAAATACTTAAATAGGTAGGTACGCACGGATTACCTACTCTTTGACACATGGTGAAGAACAAAAATCAAAAATTTAAGTTAATAAAAAATAGTACCTATTTCATTGTGCTACGATTAAGAATAGGCACATTATGACTTAAAACGCTTAAAATTAAAAACATTTAAAAATAAAACTGTTACTTGGTAGGCAATACATTTGTATTATTTTTCATTTCATGTTGTTTAATTACTGTTCATAACTAACCTTTTTAAACCGAGAAAACAAGCAACCAAATCGAACAATAAGTATTTAAATATTCAATGCCAGGTTCTCTCATGTCTATGCAAAATGATACCTGATAGGGCGTTCTGGGCACTGGACGTATGAGACCGTAACTCCATTTCGTTCGACAGGATTCAAAATTAGAAAATTAGCAACGCATGTCACCAGCCAGTGTGGTCGCCATTCATGCCAGCTACAAAAGACGAGTTTTTTTTCTCTTTTCTAACCGTTGTTTCTACGCATTGTGAGCAAACATCGGTTTTCTTTGTCTATGACACTTCGCAGTCAATAAACGGAGCTATAGCTCCCCGTAGTTTGGGATAAAGCGTTCCAATTTTGAAAACAATTGACAGTTAATGTGTTTTGATATTTTCGGCCATTGTCACGTTTGTCTGCTTTGTCTATGGCAGTATGCCGTAACGAAGCTTTCGAGCTTTGTGACATTTTGTATTGTAGGTATTGTATGCGACTTTAACGGTCGCGTGTCGATCCGTTACCTTAGAAGTTTGAAAGCTTCTTAACGCTTATTTGAAACGAAACAAGCGTCCATAATCGCGCCATTCTTTTATAGATTGCTTTTTTTTTCATTTAGGTACTTATTGCAATAATGACACATTTACGTAAAAGTGAAACTAAAATGTAGCAAGCGAGACGGTTAAGGGGGTTCCCTGGGTTAAAATTCTAACGGTTTGAATAGTTTACAAATACTTTTATGAATAACTACCTACTTATATGTATACGAAAGCTTACAGTTTTCAAATATTGGTTAATAGGTAAATGTTCATTTTCTTCATATGATCGATCAAATGTATCCTAGCAAATAACCAATCCTTATGATATACCTAGATACGTAGGCAAAATTATTTCTTAAATCTGGATAGTCGTTAAGCTCCAGGCAAAATCTAAACATGCAATCTCCAATTAACTGTTTCAGGCATAGGTAAAGGATATTAGAATACCTACATATCCTTCTTCCTAATTTTATTTCATTAGAAAACAAATTTGACAAGAAGTTCCTTACATTCCAATAAAACAGCACTATAGGCATTGCAAACTCATAACTCCTAAACAATCGATTCTTACGAGTCAACTAATCACTATCGATTCAACGCTACCGGCACCATAAAAGCATATCGAGTTCCGACCGATCTGCGCCTTTTAAAGTATCTCGGACTAGACGCCTTCTAAAAATATTGTTTTCGTCTGTCATTAGACACAATGCGACGATCGTTCGTGCTTTGTCTTTCGATCTTTTTCGACGGTGACGCAATTCATACCAAAACGGAACAATAAAATACCTTATCGGTAACAAACAAAACCAGACGCTGGACCAGTTCAAAAAGGTTGGTTTTCGATTGGAGTCGGCTCAGTTGATCTCAGAAAGAATTGTTCGTTGACAACAGAGACATCGATGCTGTTCTTTTTTGAATATCGATTGTAAAGAGCATTCTCATGATGTTGTGAGAACTCTCAAGAGTACAGTCGTGGCTTGAATTCTTCATCCTATTATCTCGTCGGCGTTTAGGATCGTCAGTTAGTAGACGTGAGCTGTAAGCGCATTACTGTAGTTGACGTTTAACAAACCTACCCAGTTGAATCTCTTCGCCTTTGCATTAGCATGTAAGTACGTGTTTGTAAGCATGAACAACTGACATGTCCCATACGCATTTATATGGAATTTGATGAATAATTATGTGAAATATAACTTAGTTTGCTTGGGCATCTAGGTGTTTCCCATTGTATGAATAAGAACGACATGACCCAGATGTTGACATTGACTTTAAAAAAATACTAATGACACGTCTGGCTAACTTAGTTCCTACGACTGATTCTTTATCGGGAAAGCTGATGGTACCTAAGTGATGGCAGTACTCAAAAAAATTAGAGCCAACCAAGGGGATACTTTCTTAGTTAAAATAATTTGAGTAATTTAGTTATGATATTGATAATGAGGATATTGAGGATACGGCAAAATATCTTAGAATGACACTTGAAGTCAGACTCCACTGAAATAGCACACATCATAAAAAGAAACGCCAAGAATTCAATTTACAGTACAGCAGAATGCTACCTACTGGCTGGAGAAACTCTTCACTCTCCGTCTACAACAAAGCACCTGGGTACTCTTGTATACGCAGGGTCCGTTTTATTTAGGACTAGAGAATGAAACGAAATTGTTGAAATATTAAAATTCTCGATTTCGATTGTATTGATAAATGCTGTTAATCGAGAATCTGCCACCGGATTCCGCGCCACATTCCTCCTCAGGTAGTCGAATGGCGACTTTAAATCATAATTCTTTTTTTTATAGCCGTGGCGAAATATTTTAAATTCATTCATAGGTTTAATAGATATTAAAATGTGACACTGCTAATAAATTGCCACCAAATTATAATGTAATCAAATTTAGAATAGAAACGTTAGTTTTTGGGGTTTTCTTTTAAAGGCAAAATACGGATCTCTTTTATGATAAGATGGTTGTTTAGAAAAAATCTTCCTCTATAATTTCTGAAGATACACTTAAAAATACTGAAAGAATGTATGAAATTATTCATGCATTTTGCATTTCAATGAAGTTCTAAATTTGGACGAGTTAATTTTATTTATTTTGTATTTAGAAAACCTACGGTCAAATAAATCTAATAATAGTCAATACTAACAATTGTCAAAAAAAAAAAAATTGGGTTAGGTAATAAGTGCATAAGCCTAATTTCTTGAAAAAAAATTGAATGACCGCATATTGTAAAGTTCTGGAGTCTTAGTCAAAAAGGGTGTGAGTCGTCTTAACTCTTAACAGAAAAGGATATAAGTTATAAACGGAGTAGGTATACTAGACTTAAACCGCTTTTTCACTTGTTTTTATGAAGACTTACATCCTTTTACACTAGGACCCCAGAGGTATGGTCTATAATGAATAGGGTTAGGTACGCTTAAATTCAGGGAGCTCATGGAGGCCATGACCGCCCCCCTGAGCCTTTATACAAGTTTAATGACCATATGTATGACAAAGATTAAATGTTTCAGACTGTACTTTGTGAACCAGTAAGTCCCCCTGAAACGAACCCTGGATCTGCCCTTTGCTAGAATCTCAATTAACCACAGTTAAATTCATTTGATGTATTCTCGAATAAGTTAGCAAAATGCCAACTAGATACCCGACGTTTAGTTGTTAAATTAAATGAAAACATTCGCTAGAAACTCTCGACTTCCTTACAATTAAGATGTCCGAGGTAAAGGTACGATCACGACCGAGTGCAATCATAAACGATTATTAAATTATGTTACTAGAAAATACCACCTGTATTTCATTTGCTGAGGAACTACAGGCTGAGTAAAGTTTTTGTAGATAATGAACAGATGTGGACCTTCCAGTTTCCTATTTAAGACTATTATTTATTACAAAAGGGTAATGCCAGCATAACGCTGAGTTTGAACCATTTTGTGACAGCAATTCTTTTGTCTATGTCAGTATTTTGTTCTTTCTGTATGTCCGCTGTAATGATTTGTTAGATGATTCTCCCGAACTCATTATTTCTTCGTAGTAATTTTTCCATTCGCATTTTTTCCCGAACGCGATATTACCAGTCGCCTTTTTTCCTGCGGCAGTTTATATTCACAGTCGTGTTTTTCCGCTTGCGAGTTTTATCCAGTCGCTTCTTTTCCTACCACCATATTTTCACGGTCGTGTTTTTTCCGTTCCAATTTGTCGAAGATACAGAGTCGACGGAGCTCCGCTACCGCGGAGCTCCTATTTCTGGGTGGTTTGGCCCTCCGGGCCTGATGCAAAACTAACATAACCTAAACCTACCTACGAATTACGATGTAAATACTTTTGGGAAAAGTGCGACTGAGATAGAAATCGAACGGGAAAAAAACCGACTGGGAAAAAAGTCGAACAACAAAAAAAGCGACTGTAATTAAATCGAATGGTGAAAAATAAAATTAGGTAATATCGCGTTCGGGGAAAAATGCGAACGGAAAATTTAATACAAAGAAATAATGAGTTCGGGAGAATGATTTAACAAACCGCCTGTAATGTATAAGTAAGATGTAAAAGTTTTTTAAGCCCGACTACCCAAACCTGAGGGTAAAGTTTTTGTGGTGTCAGTACTTGCGAGTATGACATATGTATGTATCCATGCAGAAACTACCAAATATATTTTACTATTTCTATTTTTCTTTGTAAGCTAATGTAGGCCTAATGCCTTGATATTTTAAGTGCGAGTATTATTGGAAAGCATTCACCTACGGAGTGTCAAAGGCTGTAAAGGCTGTTTCAATGTGCAATAGCCCGCTTGCATTTCGTGATACATACATTGCTCTCGGCTCAAAAATGTTAAAACAATCCGTCAGTGGATTGCTACAAGCATGCGAACCTCCTCAGCCGTGATGCTGCAGGGGTGATCCGGTTTTTTAACTTACCAATTTAATCGATCCTGATATTCGTTCGACAGGCCGACAATTTTTTCAGGCTATAAAAATTGTCGCACTATTTAATATTAGGTAAACGTATGTATAAAGTCAAATCAAGTGGTGGAGCGCGTCTTATTGCAAGCTCTCAGCTGTGTTCATCATTTTGCCGTCCTTTTTTCTTGTTTTACATCATAAGAAATATATGACTGCCTATCAGCGTGATGCAAAGCAGCCATAATTATCAATTTAGAAACGTACCTAAAATTGAAATCGTGGAAAAAAACTTTGACCGGTCGCTGCATATTTTTTTGCATAAAACTAGTATAATACAAGTGACAATTTTGAGTTTGGATATTTGTTGTCATCTTAAACGTCTCAATTATATTTGGACGGAATTTTACATTTAAACGTACGTTTCACCCTGCATTAAGGCTGGTATCCTATCACTGAATTTCTGACGCCGGACAAAGACATAAGATATCGAAGTACTGAAATAAAATAGGTTTATTTTTCAGATTCGTTTAAAAAACAGTAGTAATCCTGATCCCAGCGGTTTTTCCCAGACACATTTGAAGAACCACTCTCGAAACCCCTTTTTTCTCCAATGACAATCCGGGGAAACCCGCCGACGGATGACATCGTATGGAATGATTACTCAACAAGAGCGTCTGGAGCATTTCTTCAGCGATGTAATAAAAATCGGATTTAGTCCTAGTTTTATTTGAATATTAAGACAAAGTCACGGGCAGTAGCTAGGTAGCACGATGTATAAATAATTCAATTTTCCGCTCGGCCGATAAAACCGCAACCTTTGTCCACTCCGTATGCAGGGACAATAAAAATGCAAATGGTGGCCAACGACGGTTTAATTTACGGCGTGCTGATGTTTTAAGAAGCAAACACACACGCTGGCTTTATGACTGTTGATTTTTTGTATAATTCATTTGCCACAGAGTGACTTTAGTGCAATAGACACTCATTAAATTGAATAAAGATACATAGATCACTAAATTTAGATTAAAGGTACATTCAAATTGAGACACAAATACTTAAATTACGTATGATGAGTTATTTATTGTAGATCAGCACAGTTTTAGTTGCGCCTTGTGTGTAGTTTTTAAAAATATATTGTTTATCCTACGGCGGACCTGGGACAAACAATATAATATGTTTAAAAACTACGTTGATTGACATTATAACTTATATCACATCTTATTTACAAATAAAATGTACTCATTCTGTCAAAAAAAACAACAGTTGCCTATAGATATTTTTACAGTCAACATTTTGGCTTATAAAAACTGCAAAACCACCGACCGATCACCAGGTTATAATTTACACTGCGTGCTAAATAATCTATGTAGTGTAAAAGGTACTTTAACAATGGGTGACGACGTTTGTCAGCTGATGTCCGTTTAATAGTCTCTGATCTTGCTACTTAATGAAGTTACACGCGATATCACTGCCCTGCGGCGCCGGCGCCACAACTGACTGTACTGACAGCTTTTTATCATTTTCATGTTACTCGTACACTACAATTTGACATCTGGTGGAGAACAATTTCTACGTGTAGATACACCGATGGATTGTGTTATGCTGTTCAATTGTTATAATTATTCATAATACATACATACATAAACTCACGCCTTCATTCCCAGAGTGGGGTAGGCAGAGCTAAAGAATTACCAACAAGTCTTAAACTTCTTGATAATTCTGTAACCACATTTTGCACAAGTAGGCTAAGATGTTTCCCAGTGTATTAGTGACAGGTGGCAAGCCCATCGCCTAATAGTACTGCAAGCCTTTATTCCCTTAGTCGCCTCTTACGACATCCACGGGAAGACATGGAGTGGTACTATTCTAACCCGGCAACCACAAGGGTATTCATAATGTTTATGAATATTCATATAATATCTAGCCAGTTACACTCACACTCGTCCCTTTTGAAACGAAAGTTTGTACCTTGGATTATACGCAGAAATCTCTTTTCAACAATATGCATTTAGAAGAGACTTACACTTGTAATTAAGTCACAAGCATTTGTGAAACGGGATTCAGGTCTATTAACTTCTCCCTGCCTTGTTGTTGACTGTAGACTCAACTTGCCTAATAAATAAATCGATTATAATCTCCATATCAAGTATCATTTTTACACACTTGACAAGGCTTCAGCTGTGGCCCTGTGATCATTAAAAATACGTATCGACAGTCACAAACTAACCTGAAAGTGATAGTATCAACAGCAAACATAGTGTCATACTGCCGTCCGATCACTAAAAGGCCGTTAAGTAGCATTTTGACAATTTTGAGTTTTATATACTATTCTATAGAGAAAAAATATCTCATTTACGCTTTATATAAAACTTAAAATTGACAAAATGCTACTTAACGGTCTTTTAGTGATCGGACGGCAGCATATAACTCAGTACATCTTTATATTAACAAAAATCACAATCTTATTATCAATTCAATAATGTAATTCTTATGTTCAATAATAATAATCAACAACATAAACCACTGTTGCACAACGTTAATAGATGTTGGCTAGTAACAATATGTAGACGACTTGCGTTTACCCCAGACTAAAATGAATTTGCCTTATCTCAAACCGACCAGATGGCTGGGCAAAAAAATCAATTTACATGTTCTATAATGAATGTATTATGCAGATCGAATCGATATTATTCCTCGATCGATAAATCTGCTGAGGCGAGACAAATAAGTCATAACATTGGAACCAGGTAAGGACGATGCTTTTTGTCCACGGATTTGGCATTTGAAATAAAATATATAAAAGTTGTATAGCGCAAAACTTGAAGGTGAGTTGTCCTTTGATTTAAAGATTAATAAAAGGATATATTGATACATTTCGGAATCGGAAAGACTAAAACCAAGTCATAGGTGTCTCAGCTGTAGTTGACTTCAATTTACAGCGCATTAAAAGGCTATGCAAAAAAAAACCAGTTGATAAGGCTTGACTCAATTATATTATTTGTGAATATAAGGTATATTCCATAAAACGAAATAAACGCGGTAGTTAAAAGACATAAGTATGTCTTGTTTGCAAGCAATGAATGTAAATAACTTTCCAAAATGATTTAATTTGTTTGTTCTTCGCACATGCTAATGCGCACGCGCAGCAAATGAGTCAGACGCCATTAGGACGTAAAGCGATACTTTAGGGACCATTTAAATAACACATCCTTACTCAGATCTGTAACCCGAGTCGTGATGCGAAACTGCTAAAGTATGCCATATTCGAAAATCGGATTGATACTAAACTTTGTACAATATTAATATAATCCATTGCATTGAAGACTAAATTTGGCAAAAACATAATTGAAATTGAAGAATATAGTATTTTTAAAATTGGAAGACTTGAAATGGTTTCGTTATTGGAGTGAATTTCAATCCTGATCAATTGAAAAATTATTTAAATAATGTTTTTTGGTCAACATCTTGGAGTCATCTTACCCGATATTCTGTTAACGTATTTTTGTCAAAATTGACGTCTTAATTCAATTTATGAAAGCTGTTTTCCTTTACGTACTTATATGTATATTATGCACAATGATTTTGCAATCAAGCTACAAATACTTTTTAAAGCGTTTAGGTAACTCAAAAATACGGTTATTTAAACTGAATATAAACCTTTCGCTTTTCGCTCCCATTAGAAACCAGTCTTTTGTCATTTTCCGCTCGCGCCGGAAACACCTCACAGGAAGCGAGTGTTTGACAGCAATGTTTGACGCCGGCGCGCACGCAGCAAACAAGACGTTTCCCAAATCAGAATCAATTTCTCGGAACGCTGCGGAAAACCGATAGCCTTATTACCTTAACTTACTTACCAATTTACAATACCGTCCCAAAAGTCAGTTTTATTCGATTTTGGACTTTATTGTAAATTTTAAGGAGGTGGCTTTTTGTTTTTGGGTGGTAAGTGGTGGTTTTAAAAGCGTTATTGTGGCTCATCGTTGGTGGTGACACTTCGCAAATAATGTGACCGCGGGACCACCGAGGGGCGGCTCCGGCGGCGGGCGGCGAGACCTCGGAATAACGTTTTTTGACATACTTTTAATGTAAAGCATAATGATGGATGGAAGCGGCACGTTCTCTTATGTATTGTCACTAATACTGCGAACTACTCAGTCTACTCACGTCCTGTATTGACACTTGTTGATTAGGAACGTTATTGTATATAGGTATGTTTGTGAAGAATGAAGATGTGTACCTATCTATTGTAATACAATAAGGTTTTAACCTGTAAAATAAACCTTATTGCATTGTACATTGTATGCAATGTCTCATTTGCTTTTAATTATTCAAATTGAAAAGCAAATGGTTCGATAGAACAGCGACTGTTTGTTTTTATATAATTGAGCGAGTCGCATGTTACCTGGCGCCGAGTGCGCACGGCTATGTATTATTAAATATAAGAAGCTAACAAAATAAAGTATATTTAAAAGTAGCCCTACCAGTTCTTTTTATTACAGATACAACCCCACAAGCCTTGTATCTATTACACTATCTATCTATATTGTATACTCAACCAAATTCATTTATACGCATGTAGGTAGGTATAGGACGTCATATTAACATTATCATCGTTTTAAACGTAAAATATCGGTGGAATATAACAATTGAAAATCATTCTGAGGAATATGCTTTAAGAAGGTATTGATTCACATTAAATTATGGGTTCTTTTAGTTATTATATTTTATTAAATGTTCTTTAAAAATCATCAACGCATAGCGAGATATTTCTTGTTTAGAACCCAGCTCAAGAAATTTGTTGAATTCAAACACAAAATAAATAAATGATACCTAGCCGATTTTTAAATAAAAACGAAACATTTTCTTCTTAATTATTTTAGGCTCATCCCAACTAATCCAGTTTTGGTTTAGGAGTCTTTAAATTGTAAGCGATGCGCCAATTTTAGTTAAACATAGTTCCAAGGTACCTAAGACCACGTTAGCCGCTTGTTAAGCGGCTCAGTCATAAGATATCGAGTCGGTGTTTTCAAAAAGCACCTAGTTAAGTTGATACTTCCCACAAATTTATTAACCTTTTAAAATTATTTTATTGTGTCGGCACAAGCGGAGTGGAGGTAATTGGCCATTTTCAGAGTTGCCGGCTGGTTGTGACTGTAAAATGTATGCGGCTTCGTTTTGACAAGAAAAGTAAGGCACCGACTATCATACTTAGATTAAATTGAAATTCTATTGGTTCAAATTCGAAATTGTTCTAAGATAAAAGAGGGGTAGGTTCTAATCATCATCAATTTTAATTAGACCCTAAATATTTTACAAAAATACTTGCGTCCGTTCAACTATCTATTTCCTTCTTCAGTGATCTACATTGTTTTCACTCCGATTATAATTGTTTTATTTGGAATATTGTCTGTCGCCTTAATGTAACGATTAAAATAGGTGTAACGAGAGTAGGTATAGAATAAGGTCCCAGTAATTTTTTGCTATTCGTCACTAGTATCTTCCTATTTAAGTTGTTTTTATAGTGAATTCATAACTATATCGCTTGTTGGAGTTGTGATACTTGTGATTAATTCATTTACAGTCAAGGGCATTAATATCTATACGGCCATCGCGGCAAATATATGTATACATGGACCTTATTGCCAGAAGCATAAGGTGTACAGATATTTTTGACGTCTTGGGAACGTATAATCTATGCCCTTGACTGTATACTTTCCAGTTTCCACCAAATCATCAGAAAAACGAAATTTTTATACGTTGTCTAAATAATAAGATTTTCTTTGTACACTTTGTCAGTACTTCCATTTTATATAAGTAACAAAAATATTCAGTACCAAACCAAGATTCTAACGAAAATGCTCTGTAGGCCACACGGGTACTTTTACAAGTCAGAACTAACATGACAATTATCTATCACCTGAATCAAAATACTGCATGCATATGACCAGCCCTTTACCAATAATCAAACCGCCTTTTTAACCAGTACAAGGACAGCTCCAGCCCTCAAGTTTCACTCAAACACTACCGATGCCTGTCGGTACATCTAATAAGTACGCGGCGAGCTTCGTCCGTAAGTCATATCGGCAGGGAGATGAATGGGCTTCGCGGTACAATGCGCGCCCGTCCTATTATTACATCGCCCTTTATGTGGACGCCGGGCCTGGGACACACAAGAGATGTAAATTGAAGGATATTTTTGTTTTAGTACAACGATGCTGAAATTGTGTGGTAACTTTAACTGTTAAGTTGGTACTCGATAATAACTGATATTGGCGACTTTGTGGTGTCGTTTTCGACACTTGATTCAAATACGTCCATAATCTATAATCAGATTTTGTTTTACGGGTTGTACCTAAATATAAAACAAGCAGGCAAGTTTTTTTTTTACTTTTATCAAAGACAAAGACAAAGGCGTTTATTGCAAGAACACAGTAGTTACAGACAGTTCTTAGTGTTACAGCAAGTGCTTATGTTCTACCTATTTTAGGCATGCAATATTGAAAAAGCCATTGAAAAAATGAATATTATACACTAATTATCATTCACGACTAAGTATAATCTTCATAATATGAAGATTATACTTATTCGTGAATGAGCCCTATATTATAGGGCTGTAACCATCATTATATAAAACAAGTATAGGATCCTAAGTGTAAATTGATTTATTATGTTAAGGTATTATTTAATTATGTCGATGATTGAAAAAAACTCATGATCCGAGTAAAAACGTTTCCCAAGAAGCCATTGTTATTAATTTGTTAAATTGATTTTGGGGGCAGTCCTGACTACTCCTGACTATGAAGGAAGTCAAACAGTTGGTTTTCCGATATACTACCTAACCTTCCCTTGTAAATGACGTTACAAGCGTGCATATATTGTGAACAAATAAGGACTTATAGTTGGAGTTAACGCTTCCTGTAATGTGCACCCTGTACACTAAACGCATGATATGCACATGCACTTAAAGGGCATAAACAAGCGGGTACACACGTCATGTATCGGCGACGCGACGTCAATGGACGCCGTTATGCCCATATGAGCATATTATAGCCGTTTCACAGTCCAAAAGGAACATTATGGGCATCTACACTTTGTACCTACTATAAATACAAGTATTGTATTTAGTTTTTGTATTTTGACGTGAATCCATCAAAGGCAAATCCATCTAACGTAATGTGAAGTAAAATATTACCAAATTAATGCAGACTGAGGTCAAACTCAAACCCATATTAAACGTAGAGCATATTGGTTATTTATTGTAGCAAAGTGTACGAACGAACTAATATTTAAAAAAAAACTTATTTAATCTAGAGCACTAACGTGAATAATATTTATTATATTAACGTATTTTATTATGATTCGAGAAAGTGTTGAGTGGTGGGTTAACGAAATAAGAGAGATTTTTGATAAAATAGAGTCCGTATCAGAATGCCTAAAATGAATAAGCCTATAGGTAATGTATCATAGTCCCCAAAAGTTCATAATACTTATAGTTTTTTTTTAAACCATAACCTGTTCAGGACTTTTTAAAAGGCCATTGTGGAGGACTCAATAGGTTAGTTTAAGTTTGTTTTATTACAATCCTGAAAATATTACGTTTCCAGAAAAAAAAAATGAGATGAACTTTTACGGATTATGATACATTAAGCTCATTGATTTTAGGCGTTCTGATAAGTAACCGCGCCTATAAACTCATTTCATAGTCATATATTAGTAGTACGTATTTCGTGATACCTGTTAGTTTAGGTACGATAAAAGTTCAAGTGAGACAAAACAAACGTCCTCACACTCGAAAGCTCATCGTTCCAAATCAATGTAAAACAAAACGCAGCGAAACTAAACTACGCATTACAGGCTAAATCAAGTGACGCGCGCGCAGGCGCGTTCCCACGGCTGCGCCCGCGGCCGCTGAAACGCCGAGCTAAACCGATCGACTAATCCCCCTGACGGATTTGTTCCTTTTACTAAAGCTTCAGTCTCAACTCTTATTTGGTTTCTCGTCGGGCCTTTCCACTAATCAGTGTAATCAGTCTGTAATCTGCATCGGCCTTATGTACCATGCTTTTGCATGTGAATTCGCACCAACGTCTCTATCGATTAACTTATGACAATACAATAATCGCTTAGCTACCAAAATACTTTACCATGTTTGTTCTTACCAACTACCATATAGTAGACGTTTACAAACGCAAACAAGCGGGTCAAACGATTATAACAACTGCTGCATCTACGTAAATACACTAGAGGAAGTCGCAACATTGACAGCAAAGATTTGTTTTTTTTTTTACGCCAAGCAACGGCTCACGCTACGCACGCATGGCAAGTGAGCGTGTCACTAATGTCATTTCGTCGTGCGTGTGCCGCTGTATGAGTGTCTACAAACATTTTAATATGAAGCGAATTAATACCTATACTGTACCACACATAAAAAACGTCACGACCGCGTTTGCGTTTTTATCTCAGCGGTTTTCTCAAAGTAGAGTTACCAAACAATTGAACTCTAACAGCGATGCCATACGAGCATTGCCGGTGCGTTGCGTGTCGTCGCAACGCACGCTGTGATTTAAACAGAAGGACGCTATTTCAACGCATGGTATGGCATGTCGTTCTAATTTATATGTATAGAACAACGCAGTGCCGACGCCGCACCGTATCTGCAACTCCGCTAGCCGTACAAGAAGTTTGAAGATGTCCAATGCTTATGACATCCCGTGGTTATCGTAGGTACTGCTCCAAACGTTTCTAGTGACCCTTTACAACCCAAACGAACATTACAAACCAAATAAAACACGACCAAAACATCGGTTTCTCCGAACACCGCGAAACATTCGGCAAGCGCCAGACATTTGAACTATTGCAAAGTGAAAAACTAAGCAACGGGTGCATCTCGCTGTTGCGAACTCTGCAGGGTTCCTCACGCTTGCCTTATTTACTACCGCCGTGCCCTCAATGCAACTAAATCACTTGGTGAACTAACCAAACAATAATAATCTCTACGGTGTGTTATTAGAGTTGGAAAATAATTGGTGCAGTGGAACAGGATAAGTAGATGGCGTTCTGATGCAGAATTAATAGAGGTAGAGCTAGCTACTGGAGCAGGTGATTTGTTGTGTTTTAATTAAATCAGTGATGTCTTCTTGTAAAGTCAACCGCCGTACTCCAGACATTTCATACTTGTGTATGAAAAATCATCAATAAAGGAAAGACGTTAATTGACTCTAAGTATATACAGCCGTTATAGAAATTATAATTAAAATACCTAGATGTGTAAGTTTCAATAACGCTTGAGACAGTATAAATAATGAAATGAATTTTATTCATAGTTAATGTATCTTTTGCAACACCTCTTTACTGAATTGTTCAAGGAGAATAATGTTCTGGACCTGTGTGTGCGGTCGGTTTGTTTCTTGGTAATGGCTAAATTTCGAAAAACGATGTGTCCTTAGATTTTGTCCTATTTTAGTGTAAAAATTCGTGTACCGAATATATATTTCTGAAATCGTCGTTTGAAGTAGTAGTTTATTTTGGGTCATTAAAAAATGTTAACAATGACACTCGCAACGCTAGAACAAAATCGAACGACACATCGGTTTCCGCTATTAACAAGAAACAAAAATACCATACACACAGGTCAAGAACATTATCGTCCTCGAACATGTATACTTTTTCAAGCGTTATCAAAACTTATCTATAAAGTTATAAAGTGTGCCCAGTGTGTTTTTTTAGAATATTTTGGAAATGTATAGTCTAATACATATCTGCTATTTTAAGATAATAAAAAAAAATGCAGCTAAATTTACAAAAATAACAACAAGCCATTTTCGAAAGATAGATACCTACTGACATTAGCACACATGCCATCTTCTAATAACAAATATAATAACTCACAGCAAACAAGCAAGTTAAATTTAGTTGATCATTATCTAGATGGCAAAGCAATTAATCCTGCAACGTTCCTAAAGATCCTAATTATAAAATAAATGTCTTCTATCTCACACGTAACCTTTTAAAACGTCATGTCACCTAACGAGTCCATTCATACTCTTTCATTACACCAGCCAATAAAAACCAATTCATTAAACACTCTATGTTTTAAAAAAAACAAACGAGGTTGTCAATGGTTCTTCTAAATTATAGTCGAATCTTTCTCAACGGCCAGCTACTTACCTTGATCTGAATCAGTCTTTATTGCTGAAGATGCAAGATCTAAATTTAAAAATTTAAAAAC
This sequence comes from Acleris emargana, assembly GCA_927399475.2. Classification (NCBI taxonomy): domain Eukaryota; kingdom Metazoa; phylum Arthropoda; class Insecta; order Lepidoptera; family Tortricidae; genus Acleris; species Acleris emargana. The sequence goes on from OV656851.1 coordinate 10,168,898, forward strand.
TCTTTTAGGTAGGCACCTACTCGTATGTAGTTATTCGTCCGTCACGGTCTCCCAAGACGGACGGGTGAAAAAAGAAACCGATCGTCGCCTTGTGAGGCCTAATTAAGATATGTATCGATGTGACCAGCCCTCCGCGCCGTTGTTTAGCCCATTGTCCATGTATGGGTGTTGGCTGAATGGGAGGGCATTGTCTGGGTTCGATGAGACTGAAACTTGGGTTAATTCAGGCATGTGATAGATACGAGTTGTATCCGCTGTATCAGTTGTGTAACGAAATGAGCCGGTAGTCTACTATGAACAACTCTTGCTTATAAAAAGAACGGTGCTCCGCCCTTATAAGTTTGAATAAATCATTAAATTATTACAAGAAAAAAAAACTTTTCTCAAACTGCTCGGAAATATCGCCTAATACCTATAATAAACCAGGGAAAGATTGATTTTACCAGCCAGTTGAATTATTGAATTTATCCATTTACGAACCTATTTAGTTTTGTTTTATTTTCTTGCAGGAGGTAGCCTTAGCGAAAAGAGCAATAGTTGGCTCGATGCTCTACATTAACTCGTGCATCTATTCCGTACTTTCCAGCATCTGCAACAAAGTATCTACTATCAGAGTCCAAGTTATAAAAGATGCATTCTAGCATAATTCTTAGTCAATTTTCATAATTCTATTACGGCGCGCTCAAGACGAAAATATTTTTGCTCCCGTGTCCCGACGCTGCATACATTTACTTACAGCTTTTCACTCCACCCTATGGAAACACCACCCCCGCCAGCTCCGGCTCTGACCGGAGGAGAAGGAGCAGGAGGAGGAGGCTGGTGACATCATTCAAACTATTGAGTGAAGATTGGCTAGGTAGGTACTTTGTCAATTAATCATCGTCTGCGAATATGTAGAGCAAGCATTTTTATTAGAGCGCCGTTCAAGATTGTTCTAAGTATTTACCAAGGAGGGATTCCAAAATTTTCTTAGTGAAACAAATGCCTAATATTTTTTAATTTCATTCGCAGACATATTTCACGGTAAAGCTCTCTCGTAGCTAGAACCGTATTTGGTCAAACCATTGCACTGTGGTTCAGCGTGTATGGAGAGAGTGTCATAAGTCGATTTGTCCAAAACTTCCAACATTATTGGGAAGAAATGCATATATTGTTGTTAATTATGAATTTATTTGATAAAATAAAGGACTTACAATTAATTTTATGTGTATATATTATTGAATAATAATAAAAAAAAAACAATTAAAAACGTTTCAAAATTCACTATATTTCAATACTGTATAATTAACACTTATAAATAGTAAGTAACATGTTTTCACTTAAAAATATAATAAACAATACCTTAATACTATTTAATTTAAAAAAAAACAACTTATATTGAACGCAAACATATTTACAAAGTTTTTTCGTTATGTGCAATTCGTGCAGTAGAATGAACCGCACGTAAAGAGTTGTTATCTTAAAAATACTATAATTAAACTATCTAACACTCATTAGTGAAACTTTAATGAGCTTAGCAATAATGTAATAAACTAATGACAGATTTAGATGAAACACTTTTTTTTCCTAGGAAGCTTTCTAAGACCCGTAACTAGTGGGTCAGAATTTAATAAAAGTCGATTTTAAACATCGGTATTCGTCGCAACACGTGACATTTTTCTAGTATTGTTGAGCCGAAACGCTTTTTTATTTTTATTTGTAGCTTCGGCAGCTTCTTCTGATAGTTCTCCTATGGATACCATCATGTGATCGAACTGATCGATTACTTCAGACCCATGAATCAGAACTTTGTGAATGGACGCTGGCAAATTGTACCACGGATATTCCTCAACAAGCTGTCGAGCCGTGTCTAAAGCAAACGATTTAAATCTCTCAGAATTAATTTTGTAACCGGAATTGAGACAGTTAAGAATTGTACCACAACTATCAATAAGCTCTTGCTTAATTCCTGTAATTTCAGCAGAAATGGCAGAGTTAGCAAAAAACCTACGTGCTGTATTCCCATCATTCGAGTTGCCGCTTCCTCCGCTACGCGGCTTGTCCACTATCAGACCTAATTTATTTTTTTAATTCTTTTTAAAATAATCTTCTTCGTTCTTAGATAATTGTTTTGTCTCTTTTGCAAATTGGAAGCGAATAGGGCGACAGTACCTAGTTGATGATGGGCGAGGATTCTTCCATAATATTGTTTCTTCTCCTGTTGTTGCAACTATGACGAATAAACTTCCATCTTCTAAATTGGGTCATCGGAAAAGCACTGGTTATACTCACTGTGTCCGGTACTACCGTCAAAACCCCACTTACCAACTAACATAACATCACCTATGGTCTCGGGATCGATACTTGATAACAGTATATTTTGAGAATCCAGTATTCTTTTAACCGTGTGGTTCAACAAATTTTGTAACTCTACTTCGGCACTTTTTTCAGTAATAGTTAATTTTTCAGGGTAACACTGTTTCTTGGCTTTTAAAACCTTATGATACGAAGGCAAAACTGGATATTGTTTACTATTAATGAACTCTTTAATTAAAAGGTATTGGTGTTTTGTTAATTTTGCTTCTGTGATTAGCGATAGGATCTCACTTGGATTCACTTCACATTTATGACTATCATTTGGCCCACAACTCGAGGTTGACGAAGTATTTATCAAAGCATTGACGGCCGAGTTATCAATTTTTGAGAGGTCCACTAATCTCCTTCGCTGAGTTCGTTTACTGCAAGACTCAAAATCTTTCTTCGGTCGACCGAGATTTGATGTCATTTCTTGACCAGTAAACTAATTTTCTCTCGCAGATACCGACTCATTCTTTGCTATATCTATAGTTTCAAGGACATTTAACCATTTTTCATGTTTTCTGACTAGTTCATATTTATTACTTTCTGCTTTTTTCCAGTAATCTGCGTGTTTACTTAGAACTTCGATTTCAACGTTTTCAGCTTCCGGGACCATTTCCAAAACTCGATATTTTTCCACCTGTGATCCTTTAGCAAGATGCCATAGTTCAAATATGTGCATTCTTGTAAACTGAACTTGCAAAAAAGAACCTGTTAGAAAGAAAACAAAATACATTAGAAATTGACAAATATCGTAGCATCTTCTACGAACAGCGTAGAGGACGAATTAATAAAACATCTAGCAAAATCTAGCAGAAGATGACTATTGGCACAATAACTAGACTTTTATATGCTTTTTAAACAATCAAAATTATTAATGGTACAGCATGGCGTCATTGATAAAACTCAATGGTAATACACAAACAATTTAAATATTTTTATAAAATTAGGTGTCTCGTAGCTCTCAAATAAATATAAAATGTGTAGTAAAAATAGCTAGTAAAAATATTATTATTAAAACACATACCTTTGTCATTAATTTCTATGATGATTCAATAGAGTTTATCACAACAAGTTTTTAGAAATCCGTCAACAAACAACTTTCACTTTAATGATCTATTGATAAGACTAATTACGCGGTTTAAGTGTGTTCACTTCGGAGGTCTGAAAAACAATGATCCCGACTGATTACTTCAAAACTATTTATAGTTTTAAGTAGGCTGGTAATGAATGTGTTATCAGAGAAGTACAAATCATAGCTCGGCTATTGTTGATTATTTGGACTTATGACCTATGAGCGGGACCATAGTGCATTGTGCTTCTTTAAGCGTCAGCAACCAGAATTGCAAAGTTGCAAACCAACTTATAACTAATTTACATAATACATAAAGCTATTTAAAAACCCTATAATACGAATTAAAATATTCACGTTACTGTGAAGATATTTACATTTTTTATTTAATTAAAGGCTGCAGATGGTCGAGATGTTTTGCGTGGGTTGAGGATGGAGTTATTGACCATTGTTATTGAATGTAGCCAGCCCCTCGACGAGCGACAATAGAAATCATCTCGATCATGAGATATCACGGAATGAAATTACGGATTTTTCAGTACAGTCAAAAGCACTAATATATCTATAGTTAGCGGTACTGCCATCGCGCCAAATATATGTAAACTTAACTATGTTTACAGTGGCATAGAGGCGTACCTATAGATATCTTTGACAAGTACTTACTTAGGCACCTTCGTACTATACCTATTCAATATACTAATTTCGGGATTAATATAAAAATTTTAGAAGTTATAAGTAATTCCTATTGAAACAATTGTATTTTTCCCTTAATGAAAGGCAGCATTGCCTAACGAACAACAGAAAAATAAACATAATTTCACTCTGAAGCAGCGTTTTTTTTTTAAATAATCCCTAAAAGTGAGAGATGGGAAGAAATAGCGTAAGAAGTCGCGTATGTTGTATAATGGAATTCTTTTGTCGTTTAATTAATTATGATGATGGTAGGTACCCTATTTGAAAGTCAAACAAGAACATCAACTAGATACTCGTACTCATTCAAACGAAGTACGTAGAACTATTATAACAACTCATGCCTATAACAAACTATACAATACTTTACAAGACCCTCGTAGCAACGTGTTAAACCATAACAGATTAGCTATTTATTCACAATCCCGTAATGAGTTTATTAAAACATAAAACATAAATGCCGACTAGGGGTGTGCCTCGCAAACAACGCATTTGCATCCTCGCCGCAAACCTCAATCGATAAAAAAACGCATTATACCACGCGTAACTACCTACATAAATTCCAACATATAACCAAACATACCAAAATACTTCGCTTAAGCGATTAAAATTAGACCTTATTCCTACAAGCAAATATCTGTTATTGCTTGTAATCTATAAATGACTTAAGTCATTTGCGCAGGCGTCGATTCGAATACAATAATACGTGCACTGGGACGGCGCGCGCGCGGTCTGATCTGACCACTACTGTGCATTTCCCACGGGCTGCGCACTCTTGCGCACCCGCTCACACGGTATGCGTGCGTCCCGCTCGCGCCTCATGGACCGCTCGAAAGCACACCCACACACGGCGGTATTTCAGATTGTTCTGCACCCAGCATAGATTATCGCATTCAAAGCCAAAAGCTCCACTTGAAGTACATTTTCTATGGACCACAAAATCTTAGGCATTCAATTTGTTATGCCCACGGCGCTGCTAGAAGTTTGTTATCGAACAAGCTAGCTTACTGTGAGCTTTTGAATAACAAGCCGTAAGTTGTAAAGCTCGATAGGTATTTCGATTCGTTACAGTTAACGTCGACATTATCGTCGATTTGAATACTTGTTCTGTACTTAGTCACGCGTAAACAAGGTACCTAAGTACTAAATAAGTACCTACTTGACTAGGCAGTTAGTGGATCTATTTGATGTTATGGTTATTTTAGGATCAAGAAGTAAATCATCCGCGTTTCAAGCTTTATGGTGAAACTGAATGACGGCACCGGTTTGGCACAATACTCACAACTCTGGTTTGTGCCATTTGGTGGTATCACGGATTATTAACATACAGTGCTATAGCTGTTGAAAACGATCTTCGGGTTTGTATCTATCTACTTCTCTAACTTGCTGTCACACCGTGCCTGACAGCGATGCCACGCGAGTGTTGCCGGTGCGTTGCGAAGTTTTAACGCTGTGATTTTAACATAGAGCGACGCACGTATTTTGACGCATCATGTGGCATGTTGTTCTAATTTATAGGGTGACTGCGGCATCATTTAGTATTTTAAAAAACGCAGCGGCGAGGACGCAGCGCACCGGCAATGCTCGAACAAGCTGTTGCGCTTTGAATCGATAGCTTGCCAATTCTATATTTTTATCAGGCTTTCATAGAAGTAGGTACCTGTGCATCTTGAAAATTGTATAATATGGGCGATAGAAGTATCATTTTTTTAATCGGTCCAGCAGTGAGTTTATACGTTACAAACATACAAAAATACCACATTACAAATCTTTCCTTTTTATAATATTAGTGTAGATAGTGAAGATTACGAGTATATAAAGCTCGTCCCCAAAGCTCAGATTGCACGTACATAAAGTGTTAAATTTAACTCTGTTTAATTGACTTAGTTTACGTCAATCGTTGTAGGTATTTATCATAATAACGAAAACTTCAGCCATTGAATAAAATATCTATGATTTGGAAAAACCAAAGGCTCCCACCCTCTAATCATCGCGTCTTGATCTAATTCTTGCAACTTATTTAAATAGGCAATTTAAGTTTTTAAATTAACAAAACGCATTCCCACCGTAGTCAAATTACAACACCGCGATGAACCAAGTGCTTTGCGAATTCTACCACCCGACAAATTTTAAAATCCACCACTAATTTCAACATCCATTGCTGCCTTTGAATGGCAAGTTAAATCAAAGTTTCTATATAAAACAGCAATATAAACGAACACTGTAAAACATTAATGTTATTTCAAAACCCTAGGTGGAATTGGTAAAGGTATGGTTGTCTAATTCCGCGCGTGCGCTTCGCGTCTGCTGTCAAGTAATGCCGCGAGCGATAACTAGATTGGTTCTAATTAGGTCGAAATATTCGAGCGATTAGATGAATTCGACTCGAATTCAATCGGTTTTGAGAAGTTACAATTGCTGTTATTTTGATGTCACAATTTTGTTAATGGGTCTTAGATATAGGTAAGCCTCAAATCTCATTGGATTCAAAATAAATGCCGTGATGTCTCAAAAACCCCTTATTTATTTTTGTTTTGTACCAGGAAAATATAAGCCAATGTGCCATAAGTTCATAACCAGGGATCGGAAATTCGGATCGATATTTACCTATACCTACTTTCGCACCGGCTTTGTTGTTCAGTTGTATGGCGGACTCAATCATAGAATTCATTAATAAAATTTCTGGGATTTCAAAATTAATAAATTGCACCGGCATTCATTCATAATCAATTATTTATATTAACTGTTTGAAGTTATTTTTGTTGTATAGATTTACCAAATGTTATTTAATTTACCTGTAAATCATTAACCCAACGAATTTATAGGAGCAAAAATGAATGTTTTATCCTACATGTACATGTCCCATAATACAAGCCTAGAGCTTAAATTGGGACTAGGTCAATTGGTGTGACATTGTCCCCGGATATTTATTTATTTATTTTATTTACATGTAAAGTAATTATTATATTAACATTTTGTAGAATCCCAGAATCCCGGAACTTATATTATTAAAATAATATTTTTAAGAAGCCGACGCCATGTTTGCCTATCTTTTTCCGGGATTTTGCCAACTTTAGGTATATATCGATCCGAATTTCCGATTCCTGTTCATAACAGAAATAAAACAATACCTGTACCTATGGTTAAGACTTTGAATAACTATCACCACGTCAACTTTTTGCTATGCTATTTATCTTCTCTATAACTATAGCTTCGTATTCGTAGTAATAATTCAAAAAAAAACTATAATTAAATGGTCAAATTGAATCAAATTAAATCAAATGCCTATTCAAATAACAACTGACCGACTCCATATAAAATTAAGGATTATGTTACCGTATCTACTCATTAAAATTAATCGAGTTAGTGTGTACCTACCTACAGACAAAAACAGATTAATTGGGAAAGTAAAGTTTTTTAAGGGGTGTATATAATATAATTATATTTGATGGTGTTTCGCCTATTAACCAATAATCATTCGTTCATTTATTTTTAATCATTACAGTTCTTCAGAAATATTTTTTTTAAGTCTGTTATGTTATGACAGTTCTCTGAGCTTTACGGTACATACTATACGTATTACCTTGGCCTTAATGACAAATTTAAAAAAAAACTGATTATTACAACACTTTGTCTATTGTAAAAATTGTCAAACGAATAACAGTTTCGCTTTCGCTTGCATATCTCTCTCTTATTCGTAAGATAGTAACCCAAGTTTCAAGGTTAAGTATTTTTTTAAATACACAAAATTCAACCAAGACGGTCAATGAAAACGAATCTAAACTAAATGGAAATTTATTTATACATTATTGTCTGGACGCCGGCCGCTGCGGCGCTGGCACTCTTCTAGCCTGGAGCGAAAATTAAAGGGTAGATACACGTTCACAAGTTGCTCTCGATATTGATGCCATTTCACTGGTGATATTGTCTCTTAATTGAGTCAATGTTGATGGTTTATTCTCGTACTTTGCTCTTAAGGTAGCGTAGCCCCAAACAAAATAATCGAGGGGAATCAAACCTGGGCTTCTAGGGAGCCAAATGCTACATACATAACTTCACGCCTTGTGTCAAACGATGTTACTTCTATGAAATAACCTTATTTGGGAATAACTCGTTCAGGGTGGCTATAGACTGACTTGATGTATAGCTAGTAGCGCCGTCTTGCTGAAACCATGTTGCAGAATTAACCCCTGTAAGTGGTATCAAAAAATTGCGTAACATTTCACAATATCGATTGGAATTAGATACCTAACTGTGAGCGCGTGACCTCTTCAGTCTTCAAAAAAAAAGGACCAATAATGCCTATAGCGGAGACAGCAGCCCATACGACCACTTTAGGGCCATGTAGCGGCCGTTGATATTTTTTCTTGGGATTTTCAATGCCATTCACATGAAAGTTAGCTTCATCATCATCGCTAAACAAAATGTTACTGAAGCTTACAAAGCGCTTAGATACATTTCGTTTGCAAAATTAAGGCGTGTAACATTATTATTATTATTAATTAGCCAATATGGCGTCCCACTGCTGGGCAAAGGCCTCCTCCCTTGATTTCCACACCTCTCTCTCTGCGTGTAACATAGTGATCTTTAATTTTATACCAGCCGGGTCAAACGCACACAAAAAACAAAAGTTGTCTCTCCTGTGGTCAATAGTTAAAGGCTTGTGTGCATATAAGATATGTTTTTATCCGATCGGGCCAAAGTAGACCTGACGCCGTATATGCGGATATGGGTTCAGCTAGAAAATTAGGCCTTAAAAACGTTAACTTCGGGTATGTCCACAGGAAAGACGCGAACCTAACTCTGCGTATGACCCAGCCATATTATATAGGTACGCATGTAGACGTAAATCACGTTTTAGGATCGTGTGCAACGATGACTTGTTAATGTTAAGCACCTGACTACGCTTACGCGACGACACCGTTGGATTTTGGCTTACTAAGTTTTGAACATCTTTAATCGTTTCGCCAACCCTAATCGTCTTCGGACGCCCTTTGTTCATTTTTTTTATTGTTGATCCAGTAGTTTCGACCCATTTCCTAATAGTTTTAGCACTAGTCGCGTAGTTAATGTCTCGCAATTGGTACTCTGCACGATGTAGCCGTTGGACGTAATAACCGCTCATTCCCGAAATACCATAATTTGAAAATACCAAATTACACTTTATACCAGCTTCCCAAAACACCAGATTCAAAACCACTAAACGAAGCCATGGTTAAATTAACATCTACAAAACAGTACACACAATAAGTCTTATTTTTCATATCTACCCTCTATTTTTTTATTTTTTTTATAACATGGGAAGGCAAACGAGCACACAGGCCACCTGATGGTAAGTGGAAACTGTGACCCATAGACATTCGCATTCACAAGTCTGCAAATGCGTTGCCAACCCTGAGGACTAAGATGGAATGCCTCTATGCTAGTCATTTCACCCAGTCATTTTATGCTAATAATTTTACAAAAAAATAATAATACCGTTTTTAAGCACCTTGTATATTTATGGGAACATTGTCTTGTAACTGTTTATGCGATTTAGAGTTAACATACTTGCATACATACTTCCACTGTCTGTTCGCCGAGATCTTTAAATGAACTTAATGTCTTTAATGCAGTTTTCAGCAATAGATACCTAGTGTATGTTCACGTACGGGTGTCACAAAAACTCACATAGACCAAAGCGAAGCGGGGCGGGTCGCTTGTAAAAAAACAAGATGTTTTCAGTAGTAAAAAAACACTTAGTAACTTTGTACAAAACATTTATTAACTTCAATAAATTAACTTAAATTAAATGAATGTTGGGTGTGGCAGAACAAGCATACACCTAAATCTTGTAAATGCAGTTGAAATGCGCTCTTTGCGTAGTATGTGTGGTGTGAAACTGATTGATAGAGTAAGAAATGAAAAAATCAGAGAGAAATGTGAAATAAAAGAAGATGTAGTGACTAAGATTGAAAAGGGCATGCTTCGATGGTTCGGTCATTTGGAAAGGATGGATGAAAGAAGATTGACGAAAGAGATATACAGATCGAATGTGAGTGGAAGGGTCGGAAGGGGCCGCCCTAGGCGTACTTTTTCGAATCAAATCGGAGAAATACTGGAAAAGGGCCGAATCTTAAGTACCCGAAACCGACGTGCGTGCATGACTCGATGTATGAATGTTGAAGAAGCGAAGGAAATTTGTCAGGATCGTAGCAAGTGGAAAGAAGTGGTCTCTGCCTACCCCTCTGGGAAACAGGCGTGATTTAATGTATGTTTGTATGTAATTTACGTGAGTAGGTCAATAGGCTCAATGACCTATTTAATCATTGATATGCTGTTCAGTTGACGGTGAGTGAAAGGGAAGAGCTTTACCATGGCATCGCAAAACACTTGCGTTTTTCATAGTAATACGCTTCCGCTTGAATCCTATGAAAATATACGATGGGATCGTTTTTTTTTTTCGTAGTTTTGATTCCCGTAGGTACTGGGCCCTATTCCAAGTCAACAAAAGTTTAACCATGTCTTTTAGTATATACTATTTATATCTACCTCCCTCAATCCACTAGGCTCCACGGAATCGATCGACTAGTGGAGCAAACAGCACTCTGGAGTTCAGTGTGATCCAACGGTTGTCTAGGTGGATCCTGTGTTACTTGCAACTCTTCTAGGATCCACCAGGGAATCGAACAGCATCAGGGTATTTGGCAAGAAACACCACGTACCCTACGCTCCCACGGGATCATGAGATAATAATTTCCTCTTGGCTCCCACTTCTATGAAGACGTAGGATCATGAGACAATAAATTCCTCTTGGCTCCTAAAGGTAATGAAAGTCGGTGACAAAATTGTTCATACTCAAAAAACTGACAGGCTGCAAACTGCCAGACAAAAAGGTAGGTGAACAGTTTGTTCTGACCTACTACTTATAAGAAATTAGTTTCATCCGGTAACTCTTCTCTTCTTATAGTGCCTCTCCAACTAGTGAAGGTTGGCAGTCAGCTCCGCATATTTCTCTCGGTCTTTGGCGAGGTTGAACAGTTCCGCTGCACTTGTGATTCCAGTCCATTCTCGAATGTTTCGCATCCACGATTTCTTTCTGCGCCCGACAGCTCTTCTTCCAGCAAATTTGCCATCATTATTAATTGCAGGAGTTCGTATCTTGAGTGCCTAAGCACATGACCTAGATAGGCCACTTCCACTCCGGTAAATCGATGAGGTAAAATATACCTGTCTACTGTCTCCTGAATTCAGTCTGCCAACGAGACCCGCCAACGTCAGGCGTCGCAGACCAACAGTTTTAAGTTAGACCTGGTTTTTATCCGAACAGATGTTTCTTTCGGCCGACCAACTTATTTAAGGAACTCCAATGGTTTTTCTAAATTCGTCCGCATGTTGGTCTGTAGATGTGCCTCATCCGTGCCTGAATTAATCTTACCCCAGGACGCTTACGTTTCTTTGGAAATAATTCGATATCAGGCTAAATATTTTGTAAACGGTCGGTGTTATTTCGATGTAGGTACTTTATTTTTGAATCCACCTCAACAATTGGGTCACGACGTCACATTAGGATATACGTTGATAGTCCGTATCCCTAAACTGGAAGCATACTTAGACATGTGTCATTGTCACATCATTTAGTACGGGGACAGTGAACGTGTTACTATAAAAATGATAAGGAGCAAGTATAGGAGTGTGTATGTGCGTGCATTGGAATACCAAAACTAAACTGACATTATATTTTTTTTACAAAATTAAATGTTTCCTTTCGCGGTCATTGGTATATCAGATAGATTAAACCCCCCGGACGTGGGTGTCATCGGCGTCATTGCGCACGCTCAGTACTTTGACGACGCGCTGGCCTAGTTGGTAGTGACCCTGCCTACGAAGCTAGCGGTCCTGGGTTCAAATCCCGGTAAGGGCAGATATTTGTGTGATGAGCGCGAATATTTGTTCCTGAGTCATGGATGTTTACTATGTATTTAAGTATATATTTCTCTTTAAAGTATTTATAACGTTTTGTCTAGTATGTACCCATAGTACAAGCCTAGAGCTTAGTTTGGGGCTAGGTCAATTGGTGTGAGATTGTCCCCTGTTATTTATTTATTTAATGTATAAAAGTCTAAAATCGCCGGCGCTCAAGGAGTTAATGAGCAATGCAGTTCTAAACTTAGAAATCTAATTTCCGACATAAATTTACTGATATACGTGTAGATATATTGTTGTCTCCATAGAAAGGAATTGTAACTATCCTGGGATATCGCGCCGCCTTTGGGTGTTTATGACGGCGCCACAGCTCTGTTGACGACCAAATGGGAATTTATAATAAATAAAATAGTTAATATGAACACTGATAGGTTATTATTACATTTAGAAAATTACATGATATGGCAGTATATGAACAAAGGTGGGTTTCATATTTCGAAAAATACAGGTGAGGCTGAATATGAACAAAATATTAGCTTCTTAAAACGATTCAATAATTACAATGAAGTAATTTATTACTAACTTATTAAAAGTAACATACTTATTGTTTAATAATAAACGCTATATAAAATATTATACAAAGCTAAGACTAGGCAACATGCCTGCAGTTTCCAGAGAAAATGTCGCATCCTTTTACACTACACGCAATAAAATTAACCATGAACTTACAAAAAATGCGATCGGAATGTTACAGAGATGAGGAATTACAATCTTACGCGACTGGTATCACCGGATTCTACAAACCAAAGTAGCGTTTATAAATCTGCCATTTTGTAATTTTTCGTCTTACTATTCAAACCTATGTAAATAACATTTTCTCAAAAATGGTATGTAAAGTTGCCATAACATCTCTAAAAAGTATCCAGAAAGTGAACTCTACCGGAGACTTATTCACAACTGTCCAGTAAGAAGCGAGATTTTAAATTTGGAATCTCCTACTGTCCAGTAAGTAAGTATATATTTTACTTACTGGACAGTAGGTCATCCTCTTTAGATCTGCTTAGAAAAAAAAACATAGTACCAAACACAGATTAGAGTTTAGCCATTATAACATGGTAATATGAGGGAGGCTCCAAATATCTATCTATCCCTCTTTTTGGTAGATAGATATATTTTTGGAGCCTTAAACAGCCATTTTATAGTCTGTGACAGTTAACGCGTCGCAGAAAAAGTATGCACGTTGCGTTTTGTAAACTTTCCATTCTAAAATTAACATGGAGTTTCAAAAACAATAATTTTCATTTTTTTACTAAAACATTCATGTAATGTAAAAACAGAACAATGTTCAAAACTAAACGCAAACTTTTTAGTAAAAAAAAACAACGACTGGCAGGATTACACATTCATTTACTGCCAGCCAAGAGTCCGTTAATCAAGATGTACAACAAACAAATATAAATGCCCCCGGTAAATCGATCACAATATCTATCAGTAATTGCCTTGATATGAATGTAACCTTGTATATTAATTAAACGTTGTTGTTAAACTTTCTTGAGAAAAGCATTATACAAGCCTCAACCAGTAAGAGCCATCCTGGACTCGTATGTATAGATGGCCTCGCCTGGCGGCTCGGCCTTCTAACTCATACTCGTCCAGGAACGCTCAATTACTGGTCTGCAACTTTTACTGTTTACTGCAAAGTAATGTACTAATTTCTCGCTCAGTATCATTACGCTTCCGAACTGTAACAGGCGTTACATTATTCGTATTTAAAAAGATTAGATGCTCCATTCAAAATTGTAACAGCAGAAGCGTTAATGGTGGCAAAATAATCTCTAGCATAGGAATGCTTGCAACTTCGTTTTTTCTAAGTTGTAAATAAAATTGAAATTGCTTAAATTGGTTAAGCAGGCGCCGTACCAGCGCTTCCCGAGAGAAGATCGCTGTCGATAAGAAGCGCCGCCCCAAAAAAGTAATTAATTAAGTACAACGCTAAAGACCCAACTTGGCTTCATTAGGGAGGTATTTACATGTCGCTGCCTTTATACAATAACGCACTATTGCAAAATACTACGATTTCGAGTTAAGAATACAGCGACGTGCAGAGTAAGCGAAAGTTTATCGTGAATAAAGCAGCCATCATCTAACAACAATTTTTTTTTTTGTAGTGCGTTATTGTATAAAGGCAGCGATGTATTCTACACTAAAATCTAGTGAGGTTAACCCATTATAGGCTAAAGGTCTCGTTTGGGACCGTATGTCGTGTTTGAATGTGTGCTTTATTGTTTTATAAATTAGAATTCAAAATAAATTGAAATAATCAAATAATGTATCCAATAATGGGTTGACTAGAAGAGATTCTTTAGAGGGATAAGTTCGCCATATCACACGTTTATCTTAAGTTTGTGTACGTACTTACTTGCAAACCTTCAGGAAGACACTTTTTAAATGATAGTTAAAATCGCTCCAAAATCTATTGCGTATCGCGGTGTTGTGTTGTAATATGTTTTTGTCACATAAATGTTATGAGTTTGAGCGAGCTTGGTTTATAAGAACTAAGCAGACGACCAGACTGATAGAAAAGGCAACTGTATATTCTATAATTGTTCTGGACCTTTAATTATTCGATCTTGTTTTATACCACGATAGTGGCAAACAAGCGTACTGCCAGCCTGATGGTTGGTTACCGTAGACTATGGACGCCTGCAATACCAGAAGAATTGCAGTCGCGTTACCGACCAATTCACATTCTCAATCAGAATTTAAAAAAAAAAATGTTTTAAATTAGAAATAAAATAATTCGAGGGTGTTCCTGTTCTATTTGTATAAGATTGTCCTCTAACATTTATGATTTACCTATCAAATATATTTTTATATTTTAGGAAATATTTTAAAATTACCCTGATTTCCAAGTTTGTAAACTTTTGGCCCCCGGATATGTTAATACGTGTCCAATCACGTCACCACTGCTTGTCGAAAGAAAATACCAGGCGAAGTATACCTATTATTGTACCGAGCACGACCATTTCAATTAAACGTCTCTTTTCGATACCGTTACTGTACGAAAACGTGTTCTGAACCTTTCCGTAGCACGAAGCCATAGACGCACGTTTTGATACATTATTTTACGTATACTTCACCTTAATAGTCGATGAGGATTGAACGAAGTTGACAGTGACGTACTTTCGTAGTCAACGTCAATATCAACTTGTTAATACTAAATACGCTGACCGCACTTTAACCAATCGCCACAGACATTTTCTCGATGACAAGACGTCAACGTTACTTAAGGTAAATCACATTTTTTATATAAAAACTATCATAATACGATTTAAGTAATAAAAATATGCATTCTAGCAAATTAGGATATCCTAAAGTAATTTTTACTTCCAACAAGCATACAATTTATTTTAGTTAATAATCTTCTTAACAATCGGCTTATTATCAACCGACACGATGCGAGTAAACGCAGGAGAAGAAGATGTCCATGTAAGCCACGGATTGTAGCTTGACCACTGGTATTTGGCACAGGTTCAATCAACTATCAACCACATATTGTTACCAACAACATTTTTGATTGAAGTGTAAAGAAAAACTAAACAAGGTTTCTTGTGTGTTTGTATAACACAATTAAATAGTGAACTCAATAAGCTAGTAGAAATATTGATTTCTACTATACTTCATTTAATTTAGAATGAGAAACCACAACAACATTATATTGCGGCTCGTGAACTGTAATCTCTTTACAATTTGTACTAGAGTAACAATTGACGACACGCAAATAAAGTGACATTAAAACAATTTTATTTTGCGGCTCCCAGACTATTGTACTGTACTATTTGCTAGGTAATAAATAGTTGACCAAACGCAGTATAATGTTATTGTGGTTTCTCATCCTAAAATAAATGAACTATATCAATATTGCATTTGCATAATAAAGTACAAGCCCATACTATTAGTAAAAATCCATACGAAACTACTAATACTATTAGCTTGTACTTTATTATGCAATCGGCCCCAGTTTGTTCCTCGATTTGGTTTGAAAATAGCGGGTTGTCTCCTGGACAACCACCATTTTTTGCAGTACTGTTATTCTGATTTGAATATTTTTTGGCACTTATACTAACAATTTGTATAATTACAGAAAAAAACTTTGTTCTAGTTTCGGTTGATCAGAGTTGTGCAAATAAGTCATTTAGTTAAAGTGACACAAAGCAGTTGATTCACCGTATAACTTATTTTTCGGTAGACGGTCAAAGCGACCAGCGACCTGTCCGATAAAGGGCACCATAGACTAAGGGTCTCCCCAGACCTATCGACGCCGAATCGGCTTGAGCCGGTAAGAAAAAGTTTTATGTCCATGCAACAAGAGCGAAAACGACGTCGTTCCGTTCGCAACGCCGAATCGAGCCGAGCCGAGCCGAGCGACGTCGTTTTCGCTCTTATTGCATGGACATTTAACTTTTTCTTACCGGCTCAAGCCGATTTAGAGTCGATAGGTCTGGGGAGACCCTAAAATTAAAATTAAATTAAAAATCATTTATTTCGGACTCTGGTTCCATACTTTGTTAGTAACAATTTAATAACTTAAAACTAGGGTTAGGAACAAAATAACAGTGTCCCTGCATTCCCAAGTCTGTCTGACCTGACAGTACAAAATCTGTGAAAAATGTATGAAACCTTAATAGAAACTAAACCACGTGGCCCTGTTAAGCACCCAATCAAAACAGTTTCATCGAGCTTTGACGTGTCAGTGTCCTGCTGTTATTATCAGGGATCGGATATTCGGATCGATATTTACCTAAACTTGGCAAAATCCCGGAAAAAGATAGGCGAACATGGCGTCGGCTTCTTAAAAATATTATTTTAATAATATAAGTTCCGGGATTCTGGAATTCTACAAAATGTTAATATAATAATTACTTTACATGTAGGATAAAACATTCATTTTTGCTCCTATAAATTCGTTAGGTTAATGAGTTACAGGTAAATTAAATAACATTTGGTAAATCTATACATGAAAAATAACTTCAAACAGTTAATATAAATAATTGATTATTAATTAATGCCGGTGCAATTTATTTATTTTGAAATCCCAGAAATTTTAGTAACGAATTATATGATTGAGTCCGCCTCCATACAACTGAACAACAAAGCCGGTGCGAAAGTATAGGTAAATATCGATCCGAATTTCCGATCCCTGGTTATTATAGTTCATTTATTGTAGGATGAGAAAAAAAAAGAAAAAGAACCAGTGGCCCGTTTCACGAAGCTACAAGTTACAATTTTACAAGTGTAAACTGGCAACATTGGTCAAAAAAGGTACTACAAGCGTTTCACGAAGCTACTTTTCTACAATTTGTAAAATTCAAGTTACAAGTGTAAAATTTGAACCATAGACATTTTTTTTATTTTATTGTTAGAAATTGCTTCAATCAAACTAACGTTTCTCGAAAATTTTGTTACATTGTCAACTTGTACTTGTCAATTAGTAAAAAAAACTACCTAGCTTCCGAGCTAAGTAAACTTGTAATTTGTTAGAGTCGCTGTCAAATCATTCATACTATAGTACCTACCTCGTTTGTTTTTAAACGTCACTCTCATGTCGTACCGTCGTTGAGTTTAATTTTCTGTTAAAAAAGTTTGTTGTTATTGTTATTGTATATTTTGTTATTGTTAGTTGTTGAGTTGAGAATTAATTCTCTGCTAAATTTTGTTGTTATTGTTATTTTGTCTGTAAATATTAAGTGAAGTTTCATAAGCTTGTGGAATGTGGAAGTACATCACGGATATATGAAAAATCCCTTGAATTTGGCACAAGTCCTTAAGCCTGTGCCTTTACGTGTATAACTTTCCACGCATCGGTCTTGGTTGCCGAAAATGCTTCAAAAAAATATTTTTTCTTAAGCATCACTTCTTTTAGAAGTGTTGCCTTCAAAATTTTCCGGTTGCTTTACATAACTAAAATAACTCCCGTACCTACTTTCAAAGGGTCTAGCAGGCTAAGCTAAGAAGAATGGCCCCCACGAGGGATTGTGTTCTACTTTTAGGTGGAGTAGTGGCAGGATCTAAGAACACTGTATGCCTGATATCAGCCTCCGATCTTCTTTTGTTTCAGATTTATTCACGAAAATGTTAAAAATTCAAGGTAATTTTTAAACTGTAATTATAGCTAAACCTAGCCAGCGAGGGTAACCAAATAAAATCAGAATTGTGGAGGATATAATGGGGTTACTAATACATATTTTTACAGACCTTCATGTCCTTAAACTTAGATGAAAAAAAAAATTGTTTTTTTTTTCGATTAATTTTTTTGCCACTTCTCGCGGAGACACAACTACCAAAAAAATTACGTGACAAGCCACAATTGTCAACTACGTATACATTCAAAAACATTTTCAAATATCATGGTGCGTCATGACAACAAAAATAAATAAACGAACGTATATTTTGTCGTCAGCTGCAAATCAAATGTATTTGCTATGGTACTATTATTCTAAATGTGTTTTATTTCTTTCTTATTCTACACAAATAAGGAAAGTCAAAAATAATAAGTAATAAGAATTTATTGTAGGCTCATTGACAGAAGAAAATGTTAGTACCTACCATTTCATATCGATAAATAACTCAGAAGAGCAAACAGAACAATACAATTCTTTCAATTTTTTGTTGCCTTTCGTTTTGCGTAAACATCTATTACAACATTTACATCTGCTTTCAGACATTATTGCAAGAAACGACATAAAAAATAGCTAGAAACGGTGTAGTCGTAAATATATGACATATGTCATTGAATTATTTTATAATGAACGAAAGAGGATGTTATACCTACTTACATACTCATTTGCTATTACTACTCAATTAATATGACATGATATAGTAAATATACGTTCGTTTATTTATTTTTGTTGACATGACGCACCATGATATTTGAAAATGTTTTTGAATGTATACGTAGTTGACAATTGTGGCTTGTCACGTAATTTTTTTGGTAGTTGTGTCTCCGCGAGAAGTGGCAAAAAAATTAATCGAAAAAAAAAACATTTTTTTTTTTCATCTAAGTTTAAGGACATGAAGGTCTGTAAAAATATGTATTAGTAACCCCATTATATCCTCCACAATTCTGATTTTATTTGGTTACCCTCGCTGGCTAGGTTTAGCTATAATTACAGTTTAAAAATTACCTTGACTTTTTAACATTTTCGTGAATAAATCTGAAACAAAAGAAGATCGGAGGCTGATATCAGGCATACAGTGTTCTTAGATCCTGCCACTACTCCACCTAAAAGTAGAACACAATCCCTCGTGGGGGCCATTCTTCTTAGCTTAGCCTGCTAGACCCTTTTAACGATAACGAGAGACAACTCCGAAGACTCCGCGAGACTGGAGTGGAGACATCATCGGATTTACAGATTATAAATATAACGAATAGAAACGTCAAAACATCAACAAACTTTTTTTTAATAGGGACTTGTTAAATCGAGATGGCATTAACTTGTAATCGAGATTACCATACGATCCTATTATTCTACCATGGAAGGCCGCGTTCGAGAAACACTTGTACTTGTAAATTGTAACTTTTTGCTCTTGTTACTTGTGAACTTGTAATTTGTAACTTGTAGCTTCGTGAAACGGGCCACAGTAGTCGTCAACTCTAATACTCGCTGGCAGAATTAATAAGACTCTATGCACTCAACATATTGTATCTGTGCATGTGTCATTAATGTTTTTGTGTTGGACAAAACATTGGGTCTCGATATTATATAAAAATATTACTATAAAAATATTAGAATATGTATATATTGGTTTCTAACTGCTATACTTAATTGATTTACCTAATTTACTGACTGTTCTGGATGAAGTGTCATCGTTTCTCCGCTCAAGAGTGCGGTAGTGGGGTAGGGCATTAGAGATGTAGACTAAACGAGCAGCTGCCAACTTTAACAAGGAAATGAACAACAAACAACTCACAACAAAAACAACTATGGAACAATATAAACGCTCACGCTCTCGAACTCGGGAGAAAATGACATAACATGGGACATAAGGTCGTTGTGACGTTCAATCTGTCAAAAAATGCAAACTGTGGCGTTATTAATGATCAATTTAAAATTTACTAGGTTCGCTATATTTGTCAGGTGACAGGATAGTATTTGATTTAGTCGAGTCATATGCTTAGACGTTTCGTTATATTGTTAACACAGGTTTGTAACCCCTGCTTCTTTAGGTCTTTTATAGACCTCGTTTCTAATTGAAGTACATTTAATCAACACAAATAAAAAACGCAATGTAAATATTAAAGAATATGACTTAAAGTACAACTGCAATAGATTATAATTATAACGTTCATTTAATATTTACTGTGAAATAATAGCAGTCAAAGAAGACGTTTTGGAGCAATATTTTTGTACAACTATTATGTTGCGTGTAACGTGCCCAATAAAACACCTTTATTTCTTTCTGTATCATGCTAAAATAAATGAACTACTTATAGCTGACAAACTATATCACGCGGTCTGGGACTAGGATCCTAACTGGCCACTGAAAACTGAACAGACATCTGTTTCTAATGAGTATGAACCAAGACGCGACATGCAGGTTCTGTCAGGAGACAGAAGAGACAGCAATGCACATCCTCTGTTCTTGCGGACCACTAATTCGCAACAGAAGTATCTACCTAGGGCGACATAAATGGACCCACAAGAGATACAACTCCTCACTGCCCAAAGTATCTGGAAATTCCTGGACGGAACGGGCCTTTGCGGTGAGCTCTAAAACAAAGGGCTGCTACAAAAGATCAGCAATGGTCGAAGTGGCTCACAAGGCCCATCTCAACCCCCCAATAATAATAATAATATCACGTGGTTCTTTTGTTTACATTTATTTAATTACCTACCTAAACAAATGAAGTATAATACGATAAATTATGCTGGCTCTACACTCGCGCCGTGAACGCCCGCGACAACCGCAGAATAAGAGTGCGGTAGTTTCGCGGCGTTCGGGGTCCGGTCCGGCGTCAGTATTTGCTCCGCGACAAAGAACGCGCGAACATAACTAGACTCGTACTTCGTAACTTCAACGTTGCGAGTGAAGAGCACGCATTATAGAGAAATATCAGCCGGTGGACTGTCATGAATACACAGTTACGTTTTGGTAACTTCTCTAGCGTTAACTCGTATCGTGTCAGCCGACTATAAAAACAAATAACCACTAAGGTACAAAAATAAGATCTCTTCTAATAGTTATATTTATAATCTAAATCAATATCCAAAAATAACTTATACCTAAATTGTTGTTCAAATGAGTAGAACACCTAAGAAAACTTGCATTTTCTTGTTGGACGTCCAGTGTATACTTCGTTAGGAAACAGATCAAGTCCGATCTAGTTTTAGGGTTCTGTGCTGGCGCATAACGGAGCTCTATTGCTGTCAACCTGCTGTCTGTGTCTCTAGCTTATTAAAAGACCAAGTTACTAACCTGACATTTGGATATTTATGGAGAAGATTGACCCGAAACGGAATATTGCATTAGAATTCATTAATTGGAATGAGTTTCATACTTAACATTTATTTTAACTCTAGAGCGAATGTATGTCAAAAATTAAACATGTTAGCACTTTTCTTAAAAAGGTTATATTTATTATTATTATTATAAGTATACAGAACCGAAATAGTGCGTTGTCCGACTAGTACCAGACCGATTTTAACCTCTTTAGGGGCGTTGTTCGATCAGTAGTTAACTCAAGTAATTGTTAAAATTCGAAAAAGGAACTGAAAATTTGACACATTTCCTTAAGAAATAACCATTAGTAACTATTTTTAACAATTAGTTAGTTTAACTACTGACAAACAACAGGCCCTTAGAAAGGAACCCTAAACACTAGTATGAATATGACGTACCGTCAATCCAAATGGAACCTATCCAAATGGCCAAAGTCACTTAACAAGCACACTAACTTCCACCAGTGCTGAACATTGACTTGGTCTTACTTGTACAGTCGACTACAAAAAGATGTATCCACTTTTGGATCTTATTACAATGCAATAAGGTGAAAAAATTGGATACATCTCTCTGTAGTCACTACGTACTATGTCAGGACGGGTACCACATCTTACCAGCAATTTGTTTATGGCTCGGTAATCCCCATCTCAACCACTAACGAAAGAGGCACTGCGCGACAAGAGGCGAAATACAAGTAGGTAAGGCCCTGGCCACCACCTCGGCATCGCGTCGATAACAACGGCGCGGCGCCGTAGAAAGGCACGTTAACGGGTCGTGCAAATACACGGTCCTAACTCCTCAACATCAAAACTGTCAATAACGAGGAATACACTGAGCGTCAAGCAAGAAAACACAAGTTGTACTTACAACACTACACGCTGCCAACAGATGCAGATAGGTACTACAAGAAGAAGAGTCGGTCCGCCAGCGCCTCGGACGGCTGCTGGTGTATGTTCTGGCCCACGAGCTCGGCCAGCTTGTGCGCGTACTGGCACGGCGCCGGCACGCGCACCGTGCCCGGCCAGTTGTAGTACAGGTGGCACAGCTTGTACGTGAGCCGCTGGCACTGGTCGGGCGACATGCCGCTGTCGTCGTGGACCACTACGTAGTGCGTCGGGGTAACCGTGCCTTGGTTCACTTTCTGGGAGACGATTAGGAAGTCATACCTGGAATGAGTTGGTTTGGTTAATGAAAATAAAGGTAATTTTACTATATTAAACTTACATAGATGAAGACGGAATGAAGTTTAGAGCAGTCTCTAAAAACTTAACTTTTTTTGTGATTTCATAATGATGAATATTTGCGGCGCTTGATGGTTTGGGCCTTATCAGCTGCTGCACCGGCCCGATTACGGGTTGACTGGACGTGGGAAAGGGAGAATGTGTCAACACACGTCACGTCCCACACCAGTGCCCTACCCAGTTTCCACGGCACCAATGTAGCTCCGTCAGGTCGCTTGCCATCGTCTCTATGCAAACCTGCTGATTCCAGGACAGCTGGTACAAAGGCAGTTGCAAGCGAACGGCGGATCGCATCATTAATTGCGCCATGGCGGTACAAACTGCCGGCACTTCTAAAGCATGAAAGGCCATGTCGTTCCACCTCATTCACTTCCTTCCCGCACGTGCAAGTATGAGTTTCACGGATTCTAGCTCCAAGCTGCAAGCTTAGCAAGCTGTTGCTTGGGTCCAAGACTGTGCCTATATTGCGGGAAGGAAGAGCGAAGAGCCAGTGACCTGATTCGTCTGCAGACGGGCGCGATCTAAATAGTCCGGACTATTTTGTATGAGAGATGCAGCATGACTTGATATGAGGTGAAGTGTATCCCATGCTCTTTGGATATGACTCTTGACGCATATCCACTCCGGGGCACGACACACACGGTCAGGTCCGAAGGCAACACCGTTTAAATATAAAGATTATCCTGTAAAACATCCCGGATGTTGATAACCTATTGAACTGCTCGCCTGCCATTTAACGCACCACAGACACTTGCTCCCCATCCCACAAGACGTCCCACAAAGTGTACAGTTCAGTCAACGATATACTGTACAACATTTCGATCGATAATATTTGACACGCTTACGTGCCTCTTGTAATAGACTCCTGTATGACAACTTTTTCAATAAAAAAAATCTTACAAATTCGTAAAATTTTCTTGTTAAGATTTTAATTATATGAGGCAAAGCATTACGTCACAAAATTAAGATGATGAAAAACAACTAACACTTTCTGGCTATCTACTGCACGAAACTCCTTTGACGTAACTTTCCAATACGTGGCGTTCAATAACTTTTTTTTTTTTTTTTTTATATCATAGGAAGGCAAACGAGCACACAGGCCACCTGATGGTAAGTGGAAACTGTGACCCATAGACATTCGCATTCACAAGACCGCAATCCTAAGACTGCAAATGCGTTGCCAACCCTGAGGCCGAAGATGGAATGCCTCTATGCTAGTCATTTCACCGGCTGTCTTATCCCCAAACCGGAACACAACAATGCGAACACTGCTGCTTGGCGGTAGGTTAATGGATAAGATGGTGGTACCAACCCGGACGGACCCTGCACAAGGTCCTCCCACCTCCAAAACGCACGGATATTTTCGTCATCGTTGTCAACGCACACTGAGTGTCTATGAGGCAAGGTTTACATTTGCTCTGACGCTGTCATTGACGTGTGAGTGACGTCTTTCGTATTTAAATATTAATGAAACATGAATAATTCACTTACCAGTCTCGTCGTGTGACGGAGTGGTCGAGCACGGTCCCGGGGTGCGGGTTCTCGAGCCCGGAGCCGGTGCGCATGAAGATCCGCGTGTTGATCCGCTTCTGCACCACGACGTAGGTCAGCGACGGCTGGTAGGTCTCTCCGACCACCGAGAAGCACACCTTCATCTGCGGGATCTCGTAGTCTTTCACCAGTTTCAGCTGACCGTCGCCCACACCATCCCTGTAACATTTTATTATTAATTAAAGTCGGACCCGGTTTTGAAATGTCTTTACCTAATCTTTCAAATAATTATCTTCACACCATAACTTATGACGGAGTCAGGATTCCGTCACATATAGGAAGCCATTGGACGTAAAAATTCTAAGGTCCGAATGCCTACGAGGGGAGACTGAAAAGTTATCTACCTGACTATGAAAGAAAAGACGTAGCTGGCTGGTTTTTTTTTATTTTTCTATGTAATCCCCTTCTACCGAAATGCACTTGTTACACTTGTCAAATAATGAAATTAAACCGTTGAAAAAAAAACCTTTCGGTTTCTCGTCAAAATAGTCGTTCACGGCGGCTATCATCTCATCATCGGTAGAAAATCTGCGTCCTCTGAGATTTTTCTTCAGAAGTCTGAATAGGAAATAATAACAGGGGGCTAAATCTGGGCTTTAAGGGGGATGGTTTATGACATCGAAGCCATTTCTGGTGATGGCGAGCTGTGTTGTGCGAGCCGTATGCACAGGTGCATTGTCGTGCAAAATCAAAATTCCTTTGCCGAGTTTGCCTCTCCTTTTTTCTTTTATAGCGTGCTTCAGCTGGCAAAGTAAATTTGCGTAATAATTGGCATTCACTGTCGTTTTTTTTGGCAAATAATCAATGAGCAAAATTCCTTCTGAATCCCAAAAAATTGTCGCCATGAGTTTACTAGCCGAAGGACGAACCTTAAACTTCCGAGGAGGCTTTTCGTCTTTGAATTTCCATTGTAGGGACTCTTGTTTACTTTCTGGGTCCCATTGTCTAATCCAAGTCTCATCACACGTCACAATCCTGGAAACAATTTCTTCCTCTTTCCCGCGACTCATGTCTAAAAATTCCTCACAAAATCTGACACGTCTGTCTTTGTCTAACGGAGTCAGCATTTTGGGGACCCAGCGTGCACTTGTAGCGACCCCTCTTTATTTAATGTTGTGTCATAGTGATATGCTTACTTAGTCTTAATCATTAATATTAGTTATTTCATTTATTATTTGTATGTTGAGGCGGACGCGTCCGATGCGGCGATCTTGTTAGTAGATAAGAGCGCGCTGTTTACATAGATGATGCGCACGGGCCGCGCTAGGTCGCCCTGCCCCGCGCGCCCGCCCGTGAGGCTACCGCCCCGGGCGAGCGCCCGCGCCAGTGAGATATACTCCTGCGGCGACGCGCACGTCATTTTTGCTTGCTTATGTAATAGCTTCATTTAGTCGTATTAGTTGTTTACTCGCTTTCTGCTTAGAGCCTACTATCTCTTCCTTCTGTGTATACCTATACTTTCTTCCGTTGTGAACGTTCGTTGCCTGTGTAAGTGAAAAATAAACGCCGTGAAAAGTGCTTGGGATTTTTAATCGTCACCCCAGCGGATACCACACAGTGAGTAACGAGCTTGTTCGCAATCACTACATTGGTGACCCCGTTTGTACACGTCGATAGATATGGCCGACGGCGGCAAAGATGTCACGCCGATAGTGCAGAAAGACGACTCCGAGCGAAAAAGTGCCGAAACATACAAAGTGAGCATCAAAATACCTCCGTTTTATCCGGAAAAACCAGCACTGTGGTTTGCGCAAGTAGAGGGCCAGTTTTCGCTTTCAAACATTACAGTGGATGCTACAAAGTTCTTTTACACGATAGCCCATCTGGATCCTCAATACGCGGCAGAGGTAGAAGAAATTATTTTGACTCCTCCAGCGCAGAATAAGTATGAAAAACTAAAGAGTGAGTTAATTAAGCGACTTTCTGCATCACGCGAAAAGAAGGTTAAGCAGCTGCTGAGCCATGAGGAGTTGGGGGATCGAAGACCTTCCCAATTTCTCCGCCACTTACAAGACTTGGCTGGGCCCGGAGTGCCCGAAGATTTCTTGCGTACGTTATGGACGAGCAGATTACCGGCAGCCACACAAACTATTATCGCCTCGCAGATGAAATGCAGTTTAGAAGAGCTGGCGGAGCTCGCTGACAGAATTCACGACGTAGTCACTCCAATCCCTCACGTCGCAGCAGTTTCGGCAGCCGCCGTTGCCTCAGTGGACCCCATGACTGCCCAGATTGCGGCATTAACCAGACAGGTGGAAGCTCTTACGACCAAATTTGACAGATTGTCCCGATCAAGAGAACGTTCAACCAGCAGGAATCGTCAGCGATCAGGTTCCACAAGATCACACTCCAACTACCGGAAATTTCCCACCTGCTGGTACCACCATAAGTTCGGAAGTCAAGCCAAGAGGTGCATACAGCCTTGCGACTATGAGGCGGGAAACGCGTTGGGCAGTCGATGATTGCGACTACCGATTGCCCAAACACCGGTCGCTTATTCGTAGTGGACTCAAAAACAAAAGTGCAATTTTTGGTCGACACGGGCAGTGATCTTTGTGTGTTCCCGCGTAATAAAATAGCAGATCGCCGCAAGCCTACAGATTTTACACTTTGTGCAGCCAACGGTACATCGGTATAAAATCGGTGCAAATCCCCAAATCGGGTAAGTTCAGTGCAACGAACTAACTATCTATCCTACTTCTATATTGCTGTGTAATGTTATCGTGTTTTATATTTTCCTATTGTGTGTTCTTCTAGATTATTCCAAATTATTCTTTTAACTATTTTTATTTCTAATAACCGTCCGTTACTTCATAACGGTCGTTAGTATATTAACTTGTTTAGTAAATTGTTATTTTGGCTTAGCTTCTCTTTGTTTTATGTAACTCCGTTCCGATAGTTCTTGCCACCGCCAATAATTAAATACGCTATTCCCTCGGGCTTCACCCAACGGCGGCTGGCATAACTATCCCAATACTGGACACCAGGCTCACACAGCCAATGCTTGGGTTTCCAGGGTTCACCGTACAGGGAGCACCAATCATCGATCACCCATCATGAGCACAGATCACCCATCATGAGCACCGATCACCCATCATGAGCACCCATCACCCATCATGAGCACCGATCACGATCATGAAGCACCGATCACCTATCATGATGCACGAGCACCGTTCACCGTTCAGGGATCACCGTTCACCGTCACCGTACAGGGAGCACCAATCATCGATCACCCATCATGAGCACCGATCACCCATCATGAGCACCGATCACCCATCATGAGCACCGATCACCCATCATGAGCACCGATCACCCATCATGAGCACCGATCACCCATCATGAGCACCGATCACCCATCATGAGCACCGTTCACCGTTCAGGGAGCAACGATCACCGTTCACCGTTCATAATCACCGCTGGGAGTACACCTCCGCTAGGAGTACACCAACGCTGCTACCCATCTACTCCTCCTCTACTCACCTACTTGGCCGGCGCGGCGTCTATCTCCGGGACCAGGATCGTCGAGTGGGGTCCGGTGCTACACACCGGGTGCTACCCCCCTGACGCCAGGATCCTGGCATCGTACACCGTCGGGCTGCCGACGGGTTACCTCCACCGCCGCTCCGCGTCACTCTAATTTACGAGGGAAGTGCTATCCACTTCACAGAATCAGACCACACCCTACGAACCTACTACCCTCTTCTGTTCACACTACCGGAGTTCATTTCAATAAATTCTTTAAACTTTTATCGAGTTTTTCTTGCCACCCGGTAGGACGTGACAGTGGCGCCCTTTACGTGGTCTAAGTCTGGTTCTGTGTAGTGATTAATTGTTGGTGTGTGTGCTTTATTGTGTTTTTGTGTTTTTTTGTGTTTTTATTATTTATATTCGCAGCAAGCTTTTCTTACCCCTGTGGTGTGCGGGTCAAGAATAGTGCCACCCTCTTTCTATCCGAGGAGTCGTAAGAGGCGACTGAGGAATTTTTGGGGCAGTTTCTTCCAAACTGTCCACGCTAAGCTCACACCATTACACCCGGTGTGAGCGGAGGCGCCGCCTTCTGCGGATTTTTCTAACTTTGGGGTGTCGCCTTCTGCGCACTTTTACTTACCTACCTACCTAACGTTTTTTTTTGCCCTTCTGGTTTTTTTTTTCATTATTACTTGCTGCGGGTTACAATAATTTCTACTCATTCATATTTTGTAACGGAACGGAGAGTAGTTCTTTTGTTCTCGTTAGTTCGTTGCACTACCTACTTACATTTTTGTTTTTTTTTTGTTGGGAATCTACCCACATATTTTGATCATGGCTGAGGTTAAATTTCTATCCTTACAAAAGGATAAGCTCACCTATGAGGTGGCCATCTGCGGTTCTACGCCGACTCATAACCTAAAACTTGTAAATTCTAAATGAACTATTTGTACTATATTATTACTATCTAAAATAACTTCTGTGCTGGCAGGATGATTTTTATGATAAGTACTCAATTTATTTATTTTTGAATCATACTTAATTTTGTTTGTAATTTGCATTACACCACCTAGTTGTTAAACGTTTTTAAACTCGATACTAGTCGAACTACAAAGCCTTACACTCAAGCGGTTGGTAACTTGATAAATAAGCCCTACCTTGACCACTATTTATCTAACATACGTGCCCCGAGCGGATAGTGACTCGTTAAATAAGCCCTTGCTGCATGTATTGTTAGGTGATCTATATAGGACGGGTAGTGATCCTATGACGATGTTTCGAGGAAGGTTTAACAGTATTTTTATCCAGTTACATCTAGCCATTACTTTTTGCGTCAGGGTCAACTAAATTGCCTAAATAGTTAACCTACTTTGAAAGGATATTCTGTAAGTTATTTGTATGTGTGATGAATGAAAGGAGTTTGAAAGTGTAGACGTAAAAGATTTTCTTAGGCGGATTTTTCTCTCAGGATCAAAATCCTTACTGGAGAAGGGGGGGTACTGTAACAATGCAGTTGTTACGCTGTTTACCTGTGCTGCATTTTAACATACAAACAAGCTTAATTCACTTCAATTTCACTTCATTTTCATTTAATTTCGTATTGTAAACATCTTTATGAATTGTTTACTAATAACTGTCAAACAGACAGCTCAATTCCACAGATTATTTTAGTTGCGTTAACCACAAATCGATGTTTGTCAAGTGTTGACGACACTTATCCAACAGATGGCGTTACTAGCCATTCTGTGTAACTTTACTTATATTTAAATCTTTTAATAAAATTAACTTCAACATAAATATAAATAACCTTTTAATTGTCACTCGTTAATAAAATAATAAAATAATGTATTCTTTCTTATCCGATTCAGCGCATGAGAAAATAATGGAGGGTATGTTGGTGTCTTACCTACATGACCCGATATTTTCACTCATGACGCGAATTGGCTTTCTAACATTTCTTTGTTCGCCCTACTCATACTCGAAATTAACCGAAATGGGCGAAAGGTTATAAAAGGGCCGCGCTCATTTCATTCGTCCTCTTTACCGCCTCAACTACTACACTTGGAACACTTAGTGTTAACATTCGTATAGGTACTTAATACCTATCTATAAAATCGGTGCAAATCCCCAAATCGGGTAAGTTCAGTGCAACGAACTAACTGTCTATTCTAATTCTATATTGCTGTGTAATGTTATCGTGTTTTATATTTTCTTATTGTGTGTTCTTCTAGATTATTCCAAATTATTCTTTTAACCATCTTTTTATTTCTAATAACCGACCGTTACTTCATAACGGTCGTTAGTACATTAACTTCTTTAGCAAATTGTTATTTTGGCTTAGCTTCTCTTTGTTTTATGTAACTCCGTTCCGATAGTTCTTGCCACCGCCAATAATTAAATACGCTATTCCCTCGGGCTTCACCCAACGGCGGCTGGCATAACTATCCCAATACTGGACACCAGGCTCACACAGCCAATGCTTGGGTTTCCAGGGTTCACCGTACAGGGAGCACCAATCATCGATCACCCATCATGAGCACAGATCACCCATCATGAGCACCGATCACCCATCATGAGCACCCATCACCCATCATGAGCACCGATCACGATCATGAAGCACCGATCACCTATCATGATGCACGAGCACCGTTCACCGTTCAGGGATCACCGTTCACCTTCACCGTACAGGGAGCACCAATCATCGATCACCCATCATGAGCACCGATCACCCATCATGAGCACCGATCACCCATCATGAGCACCGATCACCCATCATGAGCACCGATCACCCATCATGAGCACCGATCACCCATCATGAGCACCGATCACCCATCATGAGCACCGTTCACCGTTCAGGGAGCAACGATCACCGTTCACCTTTCACCGTTCACCGTTCATAATCACCGCTGGGAGTACACCTCCGCTAGGAGTACACCAACGCTGCTACCCATCTACTCCTCCTCTACTCACCTACTTGGCCGGCGCGGCGTCTATCTCCGGGACCAGGATCGTCGAGTGGGGTCCGGTGCTACACACCGGGTGCTACCCCCCTGACGCCAGGATCCTGGCAACGTACACCGTCGGGCTGCCGACGGGTTACCTCCACCGCCGCTCCGCGTCACTCTAATTTACGAGGGAAGTGCTATCCACTTCACAGAATCAGACCACACCCTACGAACCTACTACCCTCTTCTGTTCACACTACCGGAGTTCATTTCAATAAATTCTTTAAACTTTTATCGAGTTTTTCTTGCCACCCGGTAGGACGTGACAATACTTATGGTTATGCACATTTAGTACTTAACATAGGATTGCGCCGTGACTTTACCTGGCGATTTGTTGTCGCGGACGTGACAAGGGCGATAATAGGCGTTGATTTTCTTTCTTTTTACAATCTGGTAGTTGATTGCAGAAACCAACGCCTAGTCGACTGCAATACAACACTCGCGACCACGGCTTTGCCTGCCCATCCCTCCGATGACATTTCCTCAGTGAAGGTAGCAACTGGTGAGTCTGTTTATCACACTATACTAAAGGACTATCCTGACATCACCCGCCCATCAGGCACACACCGTATTCCAAAACACTCAACAGTACATCATATTCGTACGACTGCAGGTCCACCTGTTTCATGTACGCCACGCAGGCTTGCCCCCGATAAGTTAAAGATCGCCAAAGAGGAGTTTGAGTATATGCTGCTTAACGGTATAGCCAGACCTTCTGAGTCACCTTGGGCATCCCCCCTGCATTTGGCCCCTAAGAAAGATAATGGTTGGAGGCCTTGTGGCGACTATAGGATGTTGAACGCCAGAACAGTACCTGATAAATATCCTATCCGCCATATTCAGGACTTTTCACATAGTATAACAGGATGTAATATTTTTTCTACAATAGACTTGGTCAAAGCTTATAATCAGATCCCCGTGAACACCGAAGACATCCCAAAGACAGCCATCACAACGCCGTTTGGCATGTACGAATTTCCCTACATGACGTTCGGCCTTCGTAATGCAGGTCAAACGTTCCAGCGTTTTGTGGATGTGATGTTACGGGGACTTGATTTTTGCTACAGCTACTTGGACGATTTCTTAATTTTCTCCCAGGACCAAGATACACAGAAAGCGCATTTGCAGCAACTGTTTAGCCGATTACAGGAATATGGGATGGTTATCAACACATCCAAATGCGTATTTGGTGTAGAGGAAGTAACTTTTTTAGGTTATCGCATTTCTGCGGAGGGAACAAAGCCGTTACCCGCCAAAGTTGCTGCCATTAAGGATTTCCCCGCACCAAAGAATGTACGAGAACTTCGCAGGTTTCTGGGTATGCTTAATTTCTACCGAAGGTTTATTCCCGGAGCAGCACAGCAACAGGCTCCCCTAAACGCGCTGCTAACGGGTTCAAATAAGGGCTCCCACCCGGTTCACTTTACACAAGACGAACAGGGCGCATTTGATCGCTGTAAGGATGGTTTGTGTCAAGCAGATTTATTAGCGCACCCAGACTCTCATGCCAAGCTCTGTGTCGTGACTGACGCGTCCGATGCGGCGATCGGTGCTGCCTTACAGCAGAAAAACAAAGATGGAGGATGGGAACCCTTAGCTTTCTTTTCTAGAAAACTGAACGCTGCCCAGCGAAAGTATTCTCCTTACGATAGGGAACTTTTAGCCATATATGAGGCCATTAAATATTTCAGGCACATGGTAGAGGCAAGGCATTTCAGTATTTATACAGACCACAAGCCTTTGTGCTTTGCGTTTCATTCGCGGAAAGAGAATTGCTCACCGAGGCAGTTTCGACACTTGGATTTGATCTCACAATTTACCACCGATATACGCCACATCTCCGGTAAAGACAATGTCGTCGCGGATACGCTCTCAAGGGTAGACGAGATCACTCATCCAGTTACCTTAGAGAGGTTAGCGTTGTCTCAACGTACAGACCCTGAACTTAAACTGCTTTTGAACGGCAGCAATTCATTGTGCCTGACTAAAGCAAATGTACCAGGAAGTAGTTCAGAACTTTTTTGTGACCGGAAATATAATTTGAACCGACCGTATGTACCAAAGGAGCATCGCCGACAGGTATTCGAAAGTTTACACTCTTTTAGTCACCCAGGAGCTAACGCTTCCGCCAAGTTAATAGCAGACAGGTACGTTTGGCCAGGAGTGCGAAAAGACTGCCGGGAATGGACTCGAGCCTGTTTGGCATGCCAACGGTCGAAGGTGACACGTCTCATCACCGCTATCATCATTTCAGCTACCACGTTGTAAGTTTTTAAACATACATATAGACCTTGTCGGTCCACTACCGCTGTGTCAAGGGTTTAGGTACTGTCTCACTGCAGTGGATCGTTTCTCACGTTGGCCTGAGGCAATTCCACTAAAGGACATAACCGCAGAAACTGTTGCTAAGGCCCTGCTGTTAGGCTGGATAGCTCGATTCGGATGTCCAATAGACATAGTAACCGACAGAGGTGGACAGTTTGAATCAGCCTTATTTAAACTCCTCTCGGAGTTAATAGGGTTTCAACACAAGCGCACTACTGCCTATCATCCTGCGTGCAACGGGATGGTGGAGCGCTTTCATAGGCAACTGAAGGCTGCCGTTACCTGCCACGCTGATAGCAGCTGGGTTGAATCACTCCCGCTGGTCTTGCTAGGAGTAAGGAGCGCCTTTAAAGAGGATCTTCAAGCATCTTCCGCAGAACTGATCTATGGCGAGACCCTCAGGTTACCTGGTGACTTCTTCAACCCAGATGATGAACTATCCGTTGACGTGACAGACTACCTGTCCCGGTTTCGCACTATTGTCAATAACTTGCACCCGGTACCGGCATCTCGACACTTAGGCAAAAGGAAAATTTTCGTCTTTAAAGACCTTGCAGAGTCGTCTCATGTATTCCTTAGGGATGACACTCTAACCAAGTCACTTAAGGCGGCATACTCTGGGCCGTATAAGGTGCTCGAACGCGATCCAAAGGTGTTTAAATTGTTATTAAATGGTAAACCCGTGACAGTATCGGTAGACCGCATTAAGCCGGCTTACATATTGCACGACGCCCCTCACACTACACAAAAACACAAAAATGTCGAGGCTAACACACACATGAACATGTCACCAACTTCAGAACAGACAACCAGTTCCCCGCCTAAAACTGATGCTAATGGTAACAGGAGGACGCGGTCAGGCCGCGTAGTTAGATTCCCCGACTATTATCGCCCTTAGGCCGGTCTCTGGAGGGGGGTGATGTAGCGACCCCTCTTTATTTAATGTTGTGTCATAGTGATATGCTTACTTAGTCTTAATCATTAATATTAGTTATTTCATTTATTATTTGTATGTTGAGGCGGACGCGTCCGATGCGGCGATCTTGTTAGTAGATAAGAGCGCGCTGTTTACATAGATGATGCGCACGGGCCGCGCTAGGTCGCCCTGCCCCGCGCGCCCGCCCGTGAGGCTACCGCCCCGGGCGAGCGCCCGCGCCAGTGAGATATACTCCTGCGGCGACGCGCACGTCATTTTTGCTTGCTTATGTAATAGCTTCATTTAGTCGTATTAGTTGTTTACTCGCTTTCTGCTTAGAGCCTACTATCTCTTCCTTCTGTGTATACCTATACTTTCTTCCGTTGTGAACGTTCGTTGCCTGTGTAAGTGAAAAATAAACGCCGTGAAAAGTGCTTGGGATTTTTAATCGTCACCCCAGCGGATACCACACAGTGAGTAACGAGCTTGTTCGCAATCACTACACACTTACCTTAGACATATTTAAATGACCATGAATTATTTCGTTTACCCTTTCCTTACTTATGCCCACATCTCTAGCTATCTCCCACTGTTTCACCCGTCGGTCTTCTAGAATAACTTTTTTCACTTTGGCCACATTTTCTTTAGTGACAGCAGAAATTGGTCGTCCGCTACGAGGATCATCTTCTAGGCTCTCACGACCCGATTTAAACTGTTTACACCAGAACTTTATAGTAAAATCGGAAGGGCCCAAATCACCAAATACAGGTAACATACGCTGTTTGATCTGGGATGGCGTATTACCTACCTTAGAAATAAATTTTATAACGCACGCTGCTCAATTTTAATCAAATTAGTTTTTTCAAGCGACACGATGCAAGCAATGACGAGCAAAAAACAAATGAAAAGCAACAAACAAACGAGTGTCCAAAATTTTGAAAAAAGAACAGTCAATAAAAATGAATTCATAGTGGCCAGTATTTTTTTTAACTACACATAGGCTAGGTAGATAACTTTTCAGCCACCCCTCGTAGGTAGCATGGAAAGCGTCTGGTAACACGAAACTAGAAAACTTCTGTAATATGATTGGAAGGCTATGCTCTTTTAGAACTGCATAGTACACTATAGCGATGTTTTGGCAAAAAATGGCACGTTTGGTTATAAAACCCTTATTATTTTCACGCTCGTTAATAGTGTAGTGGTAGCTCAGGACACAACTGAAGCACACACGTGTGAGATTAGCCGTTAGTCCCGCGCGACCATCTATAGGGGCTATCGGGCGCGTACAAACACAGAAACACTACTCCGAAGTTATTTAGCTAATTAGCTTTACCTGAACATGATGATCCTGTCGGGGAAGCGCCCGTTGACGCGCAGGTAGTGCTTGAGCGAGTCCACGAGGCAGGACTTTAGGCCGTCTACGATCTCTTGACCTTTCTCTTGGAACACCACTTTTGAATACCATTGCGTCATGCTCTGGTTATACGACGCTACAAACGCTGTAAAAAATATACATCAATATGACAGGAGTCATGTAGAATCTAATATATAGGAGTTCATCTATTAGTTCTATTACCCTGTGTCGAGTAATACGTAGTGTTTTTGCCTTAAGGCATTAAGTTCGCCATGTATACTTACTTTTGGTATTGTGCAATGAAGTTTAAATAAATAAATAATAAAAATAACACGTGTCGCCTAAGGCTCGTAGAATTACCATCTGCTTTGATATTCAAAAGGTCATTTATTTATTAAAGGATATCTCAACAGCACAATTAATTTAATAAAAACAGTAAATTTAAACATACAATAAAGGTTGAACACGCCAACACTGGGGCATGTAAAATAGGATATTGTTACGCAAAAAATTGAGTTATACAAACTTTTAAGACACCTATCTGATCACAAGGATCAGTCCTATAATATGTCAATAGATATTTTTTTCTAATATTTATTCATTGTCAAAATGTCGAGCAAACAACATCTATAACGCGAACGCATTTTGCACGAATATGTAGAAAATTCAATGCCAAGCTACAGAGATATCGCGAAAAGACTGAAATGTCCTCAATCTACGGTTTGTCACGTATTAAAAATGTTTCGTGGACGCTTAACAATAGATCGATAGCCTTAGCCTTTTTTTGGTCAGATTTAGCCAGGTGACATTACGAAAAACCAATGATAGAACGGTACGACGCAAACGGGATCGTTGTCGTACCTAAAGTATGAAACCAGCCAAATAGTCCAGAACTCCGGCCTGTTGAAGAGTACTGGAGTATTATGAAGGAAATTTATAGTAGTAGTACGTACGTACGTTTATTTAGTAGTTTTACGAACGTAAATCGTTATGCCACTTGCCACTGTTCGTATTTTTTCCTACTCCTGTACTTTTATCTGTCATTTATATAGTCACGAACACTAATATAAGAATATAGATAATATGTCCGCAGAACATTCCGTAGAAAAGTCTATCTAGTCTATTCCCCTTAACAGCACTTGTGCTTTTTTGAGCCAAAACGATATGCCTAGCTGCCAAAGCTTACACCTAGGTTAATTTGACCAATCAAAATACTTCACCAAATTAAACCACCAATCACAAAAACACATTGACTGCCAATCGGAACGTTAGGTTCTTTTTGGTATGTAAACTCTTTTACTTATTTAACTCTTTAAAAAAAACATTTTATTTGGTATCAACCAACCAGAACGCAGCTATATTAAAATCGACCAATCAGGTAAAAGAATTCATTTCTCAAATCATTAGGTGTTTTTTAGTCCCTATTTCACAAGTTAAATCGATTGTGCAACTTTTTTTTAAAATATGAAACCTGGCAAGTGCACATCAATTTAAAAACAAAGTTAACCATAGACACATATTTTGTTGTTTTCGAATGTTTCTCGCTCGTTTGTTGTTCTGTGCTTCGGTCGTTCGTATTCTAACCTAGGTATATTAATTTAATTTTGCATTTTATTTGAAACCTAGTCGTAGAAAAAGTATTGTATGCAACGGTGTATAACTAAGTCAAAAAATACTCGTGGCGTCTTGCTTTACGATGTTCGCCTGCGGCTCACATCGTAACCACACCACTCGTCTTTTTTGACCTCTCTTATACAACTGTTGCATAAACTACTATAGCGGTGTAATACAAATCGGGTTCAGTCGGTTTTACTCGTATATCGAGATAAGGAAATTCGCACGACTTCGTATAATAGAAGAACAAAATGACATGCAACATTAACGATTGGCTAACCTGAGACCCAAGTCTACCAATCAGACCACAGAGTGAATTCACCCAAAGTCAAATTGCATGTCTAGTTGCTATGGTTATACATTTAAACAACAGCTACTATTGGTGATATTACAACGCCCAATCAGCTATTCTACTGAACACAATCGTTTATCTCGTTTGATAGGGTTGCTATGGCCACGTTTAAACAACGGCTACTATTGGTGATATATAATAAAAAATTGGCATCCATGACAATGTGATAACTGTTGCAAATATCTGAATATAAATAACACGTCAAACCCCGCCATCTTGAAAATAATTGATTAGTCAGCGTGTAAGTCGAAAGACTAATCGTGGCAATAAATA
Organism: Acleris emargana; assembly: GCA_927399475.2. Lineage (NCBI taxonomy): Eukaryota > Metazoa > Arthropoda > Insecta > Lepidoptera > Tortricidae > Acleris > Acleris emargana. Next base: position 10,206,502 of record OV656851.1, read on the forward strand.
GTCAAACTTTTAAAAATATTTATTCTAGTGTATACTAGATATAAAATTTATAAATTATTAAATATTCTAGTTCTTTTAGTCTCTTTCTGCATAACTATGGCTGATTGAAGGGTTTAGTATCATTTCGTCTAAAAAGCAACTCGTCTATAGGGCAACTCGTCTAAAACGCAGGTTGTCTAAATCGCGGCTCGTCTACATATCAACTCGCCTAAAAGCAACTGGTCTACATGATTTTTTCAGTAGCAGCTCGTCTAATTAGCTATTGGTCTATATAACGACTCGCCTAAGTCGACACTCGACAAAATCGCAACTCGTCAGCAAAAACTACACCGGAGAGGTGCAGCTCTGACTATGATGCCACTTCACACACCGAATTATTTTCAGATGTTCTAGACCCGTAAATCTTTGCCACAAAAATTATTTGCCATAAGAAGTCAAAACAGTGGTCGTTGATAAAATAATGCGTATTTTCTATTAAATGTTTGGCGAAATCTCACATTAGTTCAGAATGTCAGTCAGTCACAGAATAGTTCACATTAATTTTAGTTAGTTGGTACGGTACAGGTAATCAAAAATCAGTTGGATTATACATATAATTAGTGTATTCAAATTAAGTCGCAAATATTTACTGTTATAAATAAAACCATGTACCTCTTCAGCTTCTCCTTCGATCCAATATTAAAAACTAAACTATAAATATGTTATAACTATAACTTATACCTAACTTTAAGTTTTGTATGTAATACAGAAATCTAATTCTTCCTTAACCTTTCCTGGAAAACTAATTACACGTATTATTAGAACTAAATAATCAATCACTTATTTTATATACGTAAAATAAATATAAAAGTCTTCCCTGTGAAAAACAATAAATGTACCTCTTTAGCTTCTAAGTATTTTAATTATGAAGTGTATCCATATTTTAATTGTCTTTTAATCTCTGTAACATTTTGAAGGCACTCATAGCCAGAAATTTTACATTCTGCCAATTTTTTTAGTTCCTTTTCGTACTTCCTATTGAAAATAATGTCATTCCGGGATTTGTTGTTGCCATTGAAAATATATTTTTTTAATTTAATATCCTGCAGTTTTGATTCCTTTCTCAGTCTTTCAAGGAATAGAATAAAAGTGGGCCTGGGTGGTATGCGTGAGTTAAGTCGACGATGCCACGCTTCAACCGCATTCGTTGTGCGATGCATTTCATTTGCACAACTAATTATTGGTAAGTTTATCCACTGCCTGTTTACATATCTGTGAAATTTTCTCATCAAATTTGAATCCGTAGAAACCTGTAGTATGGTTAGCCATGCATCGCCAAGATGTTGTACGGGTAGTAATGGCAAATTCGCGGTCAGTCTGACCACCTGTCGCTGTTCGGATGTTGATGTAAAATTTAAATCGTCAGCTTTCTTCCAGATTGCTTTGTTAAAATGAAAGTAACATCCCGATAATAGTGAATCCGGAAACACGCTTTTAAAAGCAGTGTATTGGGCAGGTTCATAATCGCTCTTATAAGACCTTATTTCAACATGCAATTGCGATTTTATTATATTAAAGAGCCTTTCGTACGTCACTTTGCGTTTATCGGGGAGTAAAGCGTAAAGAACAGGCACAATATTAGTAGCTTCTTCACTGCTGCCCACATCGATGTGTATAGAAAAAAGTTGGGCAAAAGGTTTGGGCACTCTTTTGAATGTACCGTCGCCATAAAAACTTTTGTCCGACTGTCTTTGCATGATTTTTAGGCCTTCTACTGAGGAAAATATCAACATTTTATTATTTTCACTACCATCGTCAGATACCAGAAATCCATTGCCCAATATTTCTGGCACTTTAACTTCATTTAAATTTCTAGTCTCCGTTTTTGACACGCCCAAAAAAGCTCTTCTCCGTCTGTATAACGTATCTTTTTTTTAATTGTAACACGGCAGCTGACGCACTGTACGTTCAGAACGATCATGAAAGGCTTCAACAATATTTTTTTCAAATATTTCTTTAACGGGGTCAAAACTCCTGCATACGTCTTTCTTGCACTTGTCAACAACAGTCTCAATTTCGTTTTTTGTGTAGCTCTTTCTACAACTATGCGACGATCTTGTTAAAACAGTGTTTCGCTCTTTATTGAGTTTCATTGATGCACTGCATTCAGTTCTATTGGCACAACGCCGCCATAAGGATGAAGAATCCGTTGAGTTTATTTTGTTTAAATTATATCTATAACCGTTATGTAACAAACATGGGTATTTCCTTTGTGATTCTATAAAAACTAATTCAGAACGATGGTGCTTCGCACTGTTGCTTGGCTCTCCGTTATCCATTTTACAATGATCGATAATATAACATTTCCGCGAACATAATTATTGGCTGTACGACATTAGCTGTCACTACATACTTTTTATCAATAAGTGCCCTCTTTATAAGATACCAGTTAGTCATGAAAGAGATTTTATGCAAAATGTACGAGTATACAGGGTTGAAAAATAAGTCGGGCCGAAGTTCAAAAGTTAGAGGGGGAAACAGAATTTTTTGAACTTTCGAAGTAAAATATTTCGGCTAAAATATACACTTTATCAAACGGAATGGTTCAGGTTATTTGTAATGGTTAATTTAGACGAGTTGCGATTTTGTCGAGTGTCGACTTAGGCGAGTCGTTTATAGACCAATAGGTAATTAGACGAGCTGCTACTGAAAAAATCATGTAGACCAGTTGCTTTTAGGCGAGTTGATATGTAGACGAGCCGCGATTTAGACAACCTGCGTTTTAGACGAGTTGCCCTATAGACGAGTTGCTTTTTAGACGAAATGATACTAAACCGATTGAAGGATTAGTCAAGGACTTTAATTGTTATGCCACTGTAGAACCCTGTCATAATGACAGCGTCAAACCACATGAAAGAAATTACGCCAAAATTAATGATTAACGTTATGCGACAGGGTTCCATAGTGGCATAACAATTAAAGTCCTTGACTGCCTCACAAGCAGCGTAAAATATAATAAAATAAAAACGTAAAATACATTACATAATGTTTTAATCGGTCAATAAATTATAAAATACAGGTTTAGTGTATATTCCGCAGATTGTTTAGAAGAAGCAGCATGAAAGAAATCCAGCAATGCGTTTGCACGGTTTTGTCAGATTTTTTGCGTCGGGCTGTTAACGACCACCTTTTTATAAATGTTAAACCGCAACAAACAAAATATAGAAGTAACCAACCCACCGATATTAACAACTGTCTTGCTATTGCTCGCAAACTTAGCCCTTCTTGGTGCAGTCACAATCATGTGACGAGTTTCCGTAGAAATTGCTGGTGGCATGTTCTTCTTCTTTCTTTGCCCCCGCGGCGACTTGAACAGCTACTACCGCGGGGATATGGCGTTTCCACGTGAAGTGATTTCGCCAGTGTCAAGTATACATAAGTATAAATCAATATAGCAATAAAACACAATCCAATCTTCTCTAGGAAGATTGGGGGCAACGTTGTACGGTGATTTGTAGGTCAGAGGTCAAGATAGTTTTAACCTCTGCACCACTGCGAGACCACTTGAAACGAGAAGAAAGATGCCAGATACACGAAATAAGTCCAAGTCTTCAATCACTGTGCGACACAAAGGCATAAAAAGTACAAATCACTATCAGAAAAGAACTTGTGAACACCTAATTACCCAAAAATTAAAGTCTAAAACTAATTACACGTCCGCCATCTTTTAACGTTGTAAATGGACCCCCTAGTGGCATCTTATTTTCTTAAAATTTGCTTATTTATAATAATGACGTCTTAACTTGATCTGTATGTCATTATGACAACGATCCTGCCATATTTCTAAAATGCCAGTGGCCCGTTTCACGAAGCTACAAGTTACAATTTTACAAGTGTAAACTGGCAACATTGGTCAAAAAAGGTACTACAAGCGTTTCACGAAGCTACTTTTCTACAACTTGTAAAATTCAAGTTACAAGTGTAAAATTTGAACCATAGACATTTTTTTTATTTTATTGTTAGAAATTGCTTCAATCGAACTAACGTTTCTCGAAAATTTTGTTACATTTTCAACTTGTACTTGTCAATTAGTAAAAAAAACTACCTAGCTTCCGAACTAAGTAAACTTGTAATTTGTTAGAGTCGCTGTCAAATCATTCATACCTACCTCGTTTGTTTTTGAACGTCACTCTCATGTCGTACCGTCTTTGAGTTTAATTTTCTGTTAAAAAAGTTTGTAGTTATTGTTATTGAATATTTTGTTATTGTTAGTTAGTTGTTGAGTTTAATTCTCTGCTAAATTTTGTTGTTATTGTTATTTTGTCTGTAAATATTAAGTGAAGTTTCATAAGCTTGTGGAATGTGGAAGTACATCACGGGTATATGAAAAATCCCTTGAATTTGGCACAAGTCCTAAAGCCTGTGCCTTTGCGTGTATGACTTTCCACGCATCGGTCTTGGTTGCCGAAAATGCTCCAAAAAATCTTTTTTCTTAAGCAACACTTCTTTTAGAAGTGTTGCCTTCAAAATTTTCCGGTTGCTTTACATAACTAAAATAACTCCCGTACCTACTTTCAAATTTTAACGATAACGAGAGACAACTCCGAAGACTCCGCGAGACTGGAGTGGAGACATCATCGGATTTACAGATTATAAATATAAATATTTCAAGATTTGACATTTAGAAACGTCAAAACATCAACAAACTTTTTTTTAATAGGGACTTGTTAAATCGAGATGTCATTCACTTGTAATCGAGATTACCATACGATCCTATTATTCTACCATGGAAGGCCGCGTTCGAGAAACACTTGTACTTGTAAATTGTAACTTTTTGCTCTTGTTACTTGTGAACTTGTAATTTGTAACTTGTAGCTTCGTGAAACGGGCCACTGGTGTCAATATTTTAATCACGTTTAACCTATAACCTCCTCGTGATTCGAACTAATCAATCTATTTATCCGTCATCTTATTATGTAGTTCCCGCGGTGTCATGTATTCGTGATAAATCGTGTAATCTCGTAAATGCTCGTGGATGCCATACTGCAAATTTAAATAACTTCACAATGGCATAACAATTAAAATCCGTGACTGTATAAGAGAGGTCAAAAAAGACGAGTGGTGTGGTTACGATGTGAGCCGCAGGCGAACATCGTAAAGCAAGACGCCACGAGTATTTTTTGACTTAGTTATACACCGATGCATACAATACTTTTTCTACGACTAGGTTTCAAATAAAATGCAAAATTAAATTAACAAAATTTTATTAATATACCTAGGTTAGAATACGAACGAACGAAGCACAGAACAACAAACGAGCGGGAAACATTCGAAAACAACAAAATATGTGTCTATGGTTAACTTTGTTTTTAAATTGATGTGCACTTGCCAGGTTTCATATTTAAAAAAAAAGTTGCACAATCGATTTAACTTGTGAAATAGGGACTAAAAAACACCTAATGATTTGAGAAATGAATTATTTTACCTGATTGGTCGATTTTAATATAGCTGCGTTCTGGTTGGTTGATACCAAATAAAATGTTTTTTTTAAAGAGTTAAATTAGTAAAAGAGTTTACATACCAAAAAGAACCTAACGTTCCGATTGACAGTCAATGTGTATTGTGATTGGTGGTTTAATTTGGTGAAGTATTTTGATTGGTCAAAATAACCTAGGTGTGAGCTTTGGCAGCTAGGCATATCGTTTTGGCTCAAAAAAGCACAAGTGCTGTTAAGGGGAATAGACTAGATAGACTTTTCTACGGAATGTTCTGCGGACATATTATCTATATTCTTATATTAGTGTTCGTGACTATATAAATGACAGATAAAAGTACAGGAGTAGGAAAAATAAAGAAAGGCGGAGAACTCAAATCGTCCTCTGGGCTACAAAAAATATGGGCATGGGCCTCGAAACGGTGTCCTAATGAGATGGTGCAAAGTCTCATGAGCCGTGTGCGTAGGAAAGTTAGAAGTATGGTACTGTTTAGACAATAACTAAAATAGGAAATCATATTTTAAACTTCATTAAATTTGTCATTAAATGTTGAAAATATAATGTTGTTATTTATTGTTAAAATTATTTAGTATTAATCTTTGTGTGCCCCAGTTTTGGCGTGTTCAACCTTTAGACCCAATTACAAATATCCACATAAGTGGAACTAATAGAAGCTAAAAATAAACAACAACACAAAAATGAAATGATGACACATAAGTGTTTTATGCTAGGGCTCACCAGCAACGCTGCGCTTCTTGCGTCCCGCGTCGTGGAAGGAGTCGATCCCGACGACCATGGCCGTCTTGAGCGGAATGGCGATGTTCCACAGGGTGCCACCGAGCTTGCAATTTATTTGAAGCAGGATCTTCTGTGTCACCGAGCGGACCTTCGCCTGGTTCATCACCGTGCGACTAATTATCACCTGGAACATACTTGTAGTTAGTGGACTGGGGACATATTATCTTTCGCAATTGGGATAGACTTAAAAAAAAAACCTTATGAAAATTATTCATAAATACGTTTAGCACATTTTGGCTCTAGAAAGACAAAGTAAGCCTAACACACTTTATGTCCTTATTAATAAAAGTGTAGTAACCGTGGACTAGTCAAGGCATGCTTTGTCTTTATCTGTCATTGTGACATTTGAATTTGACGGATAAGGAAAAAGCATGGCTGACCTACGCCACGGTTAAACCACGTTTATTAATAAGGGCATCAAGGGCTCAATACCAAAACGTCACCTTACTGACAGTAAGAAGTTCTGCTTTGTTTTACTGGCGTTCAAAATGCATAATCCATTTGTTTAGGTACTTAAATGTAAACAAAAAACACTTGATACAGTTGGTCAGCCGCTGATACGTCAAAGTTCGACCAAACAGTTTTGATTGGCTCTTTAACAGATCCACGTCGTTTGGTTTGTTTACATTATAGTTAAGTACCTGAACACATGAAGTATAGTGTCCACTTACCTGTGAAGGAACCGGGTTCTCCGCACAGCAGATCTTTTTGATCGCGGCGTACCGGTCGTCTCGCCTGGTGGGACACATGCACACGACCAGCTGCGAGGCCGACGTGATGCACTTCTTGAGCGCCTGCACGAAGGATTCCGTGCGGTCGTTGGGCAGCACCACCATTTCTGGCTCCTGTACCATCACGCCCATGGGGCCGCAGCAGCGCTTCAGGGTGCTTAAGAACTCCTGCGTAAAATAAAGAGAGAATTGCAGTACTTAACGCACTGATACGGCACGACGCCTGCTTTTTGTATTAGTTGGTCTAGGTAGGGTTCTGGGTCTTCCTCTTTTTCCTTCTAATATTAAAAAAAACATCGTATTGACTTACCTTGGTAACCTGTTCATCCCTTTTCGTGTACAGGATGGACCACCGGATAATGTCTACAGCCTGCATAACGGCGTTTTTGGTGGCATCTCCGTTCCAGTCAGCATTGGGCTTTCCTGGGACACTAACGTTGCGACCGAAGTATAGAGTCTCTGCCGGTAACGTTCGCGCGGTTAGGTTGATGGTTTCCGGCGCTATACTGAGCCCCCAACCCTTGAGACGGTTTTTAGCGTTCTCGTTCCCAAGAACGTTCTGGATGTACTGTAAAGTTATTGAACACATTGGTACGTTTACAAAGCGCTATTTCATTTAGATTCCGCTAGTTAATTGCATGTGCAAAACAGCAAGACCATTCTGCAGACGACTGGGCGTACTATTGAACAGAAGCACTAATAATTCATCTTTTTTCTGTATCGTAATCATATTGTTGACCTTTCAGTAGCTCTTACTGAAAAGTGAATAAGAGCTACCATAACTTCAACAAATTAAAGGAAGCAGTAAGTGTCTTGTGTAAGACGCCAGTCTCAAGACGCGATGATGGTTTTCTGACCTGACTTTTACTTTGACGTGTCTTGTAATGAGCATCTCACTAAATAAGTTTATTTCTACGGCTCCTAGAGGACCGAGAGTCAATTTTTTATTTCCATACGCCCGCCACGTCAAAAGGCCCGTTTTGACAGCTGTCACCACAGTACAACATATTTGCTTGAGGCGTGTTTGAGATTATATTTTGTACGGCGTTGACTGCTGTTCGGACCTTTTACAGCGACGGGATCAAAGTACGTACATGATGAAGATGGTGATTTTTGTTGAAGGCCTGTGCCGGCCAGTCACCAATAACCGCAGCCATGAATACCCGCTACATTAGACTGGCGTTCCAGAGTAAAGTTGGACTGCTAGGAGAATTCGACGATACCTTCTTGAATGCAGCATGACGCTGGTTGGGCGTGATGCGCGTGTAGGTGGCCACGTCCTTCATCAGGCGGAAGTTGGAGCGCTGCGCGTCCGACAGCCCCGTCAGCTGGCACAGCTCGGGCACCAGGCAGATCATGAAGTCCGTCGGGACCTCGGAGCCTGGCATGCGCTTTGTTTCCCTAAGTAAATCATTTGCTATATAATTCCCAACCGATTTCGCTAGCTAAATTATAGTTTTGCAAACAATTTTTGAAAGACTTGAAATCCCTGGACAAAAAACCAGAAAGTACCAAAATTGTGGCGTGTAATTTTATTCGAGTTGTTTCAAGGTAGATAAACGTAAAAAATAAAAACACGTCTTGAGACAGTTTACTAGGTAATCAGTGGTCAGGACAGACCTGTCCTGTCCATCTTGATTGGGTAGCATGACGAGTCACGTGATTTTGACTTTTCCATGTATAAATTACCTACTCAACATAATGATAGATAACACCGGCTACAGACTTATTTATTTCACGCAGACTTCGAAGACATATAAATTGCTATGCTATTTATTAAAAAACTTACCTTGATATTAACATTGGCTGGTCCCAATCCATGATGTCGATGCCGTAATTCTTTTTGTAGTAGTCTATATACGATATCTGGACCATCTTGTCACCATCCTTCTTCTCAAAGGTTGACTTTGGTGTCATAGTGTCGTCTATGCTGTCCACTCTAAAAAAAAACATTGAATACTATATTGCTAGTAAAAAATGCCTCAATAATGTTCAAGTTCTTCAGCTAGTAATAATTATTTCGCTAAATGTGTCCAAGTGTTATTTTTAAACAGAAATATATGTAATAAAAACGTAAAATGCTTAGTGTTTTCATCAACATAAATAACACCATCATCATAATAATGAACTAAATGACGTCCTCTGTTCTAATTGTATTTGACAATAATGCGTGTATAATGAATAATGCGAAGCCGTCTTGTGAATTAAAACATATATATGAAGCAGAAACATGAATAAAACAATATTTTTACTACGGAAACCAACATACCGGAACAGCTTCTTGTTGTAAGTGGTCATGACGGAGCAGCCTATGAGAAGGTCGGTCATCGCTCGCTTCCAGCTGGAACCTTCCGTCTGAACAGTCTCCTTGATGAAGCTTAGCACAGACTGGGTTCGGAGCACGCGGCTGGTAGAATCCAGGGTCAACATGAGTCCGCCCTCATACTCGTCCACTGCTGTCACGTAGCTGAAATCAAAGGTAGATAGTGTTTGTAATTTTCTTTCGTATTTTCTTTTTATAATTAAAAATGAATTGTCGTTTTTTAATCTCGCAAAAACTCTAGTATAGCGAGACTGATTTGAATAAAAAAATTACTATCGTGTTCCTAAAGGTGGACGGACAGGCGACGCCGGGCACAAACAGCTAGTTTCTGATAAGTGTTATATTCGCTGACGTTGCCGAAATATCTTACGCAAAATGACATGGGTTAACAGAGTTCGGCAGCCAATAGAACCAGAACACTGATACGCCCAACCTCGCAGGTTTGATTGGCTGTTTTACAGAGCCAGTTACAGGGAGTAATATTACAGGAACACTAGAAGTACCTAAAACATGAATGGCATCGTCACATACCCCGGCCACACTTGCAGCTTGTGCTGCGGGATGTCAACGGCGGCGTGCTCGTTGAAGTGCTGCCGGCCGAAGCGCACGAGGTTCAGGTCCTTCATGATCTGCTTGAACAGCACGTTGTACAGGTGCACCATTTCGCTCAGACGCCGCGTGCGCCGGAACACTATCTGTGGAACCAAATACGCAGGTTCAGCCCACGTCACTCGCACTAGGCATCACGCACTATTCACGTAAGAACAAGCTGCGATAGGTTAAAGGAAGCAAGCACAAAATAATCGTTCAAAAGATGCTTTTCCTCCGGCGGGGGACGCGAAACGAGGCGAGACGAGTATAGAAATTAGAGATGCGGCGAATATTCGTTTGTATGCAGCGTATTCGGCATCTTTTTCACTATTTGTATTCGGCCGAATCATTCGGTTTTGGTGCCGAATTTATATTTTTTTGGCTACACGACACTTTTTTTATCTTTTACGTCCACTCATATTGCAAACACAATAAAGATAAAATTATCATTATTTTTGTAATACTAAGCCACCTTTGTTTTTATTTGGAACGTAATTGTGCGAAGTTTTGAAGCAAAGTGACAGCGCGGTGTGCTCGGGTGGCGAGCGGTGAGGTACGGCTCGCTCTTTAGCGGCTTGTACAGTCAACATCATAAATAAGTGATCATTTATGTACCTTGTCACTTTAACGTTGTGTTTGAAATATTATACAAAATTGTGAAACGATTGAAAGCGACAAGGTACATAAATGGTCACTACAGTTCGAACCGCGGGAAACGCCACGCGCCGTTCCAATCTTCGTTCCGAACCTTACGTGTAAATGCAACTGTAATAGTAAAATAGTAAATAATGTTCGGTTTGGAACGAAGATTGGAACGGCTCGTGGCGTTTCCCGCGGTCGAAACTTTACGTGTAAAGGCCGCTTTTATCTAACTACCAGTGACACGTAGCGTACATCTTAGAACCTCTTTACGCGGCAAAAAAATGAAATGGTAAACCGAATAATTCGGCCGAATATCCGGTTCGGTAAAGGTTCAACCGAATAGTATTCGGTATTCGGCTATTCGGTGAAACCACTAGTCGGCGCATCTCTAATAGAAATATATATTTTGAAAAAAAAACGGCCGAATTTGTTACACACATTGAAATTGTCGCGCTGAAAACCAGAATGGTGTAGTAATTAGTATATTCTCAAACTTACCGTTATTTTAACTTTTGATTCATCAAACGGGTTGGTGGACACCAAGTTGAGTGCCTCTTCCGGCAGCAGGTGTGGCACATACAGTGTTGTGCCGTCGAATGTTTTCTGGCTAAAAAGCTCTCGGTGCTCTAAAACAAAAGCATATCGTCGGTGAAACTGCAAAACCGCGTAAGTGACATTTTAAATAAGGAGCAAAATGCACCTTTTTAATAAGACCGTAAGGTTTATTTTGCTCTATCATAAATTTGTTACTTACGCGGTTTTGCAGTATCACCGACGATATGGCCCAATACAACATTTTTATCTAGTTTATAAGGAAGGTTTGAACTAGAACCCACTCAAAATATTTAAACAGGGATAGATAACTTCGAAGGTTACCTCGAATTATGCTTATATCTATTTGCGGTTTGAATGTTGGGAACAGGTATTAGTCACTAAAATCATTGGCCTTTTTTAAACTAGAAAAATGGGCTCTCGGGTCAGTATACAAGTGACAAAACAGTGATTCGGTAAAGGTTGGGCAACCATCAATTAACACACGCAACATTTATACCGAACGCATGTCCTTCTGCAAACCTTCGGTAGCTTTGAAAGTGAGTTGATATTAAAATATCGTTTTATTAAAACTCGGTAAATATCCGGCAAAGAAACTCCTGCAACACTTTTAGACTCTAATATCGTACAAATGGAAAAAAATATCTAAATGTGGGTTGGGTTCTATTAATCACTTAATACAGGGTATTTGGAAACTACCTACGTACTACGTACAAAGCTTTAAGGAGATGTCAAATGCGTTTTTTAAGCTTTATTATTTAAACAGGAATCTGAAACAAACCATTGAGCAGCTTGAAACGTAGATGCTTATAATCCTGGTCAGGATCATAAATAACTTCATACTCGAAGACGCTATTTTCTTCGAATTTCAGGTACACGAAGTTGGCAGTCACCTCGCACGGGGTCCCGGTGGTGCCCTTCATCACGACCGGGGGGGTGTCCTTGACTTCTCTCTGAAATATTTATGCGCCATTGTTACGGATAGAAACGCAATACGGGATGACGTCAGCAGGTAAGGTCAAATAGCGCCCAACGTAAAATGTTTTAAGGGTTGATTGAATTTTAGTTTTGAAATGAAATGAAATGAAATAATTTATTTGCATCGAACGGGTTACATCATGGTCTTATTATTTATGTCATACAGTACAGCCGCTCAGCCTTTAGTGGCATACAAATTTTTAGTACTTAAAACTAAATTAAAAATTAAAAAGAGGGAACATAATGTCAAATATATATAATATAATAACAAAGTCAATTATTTATTTTTATCAAAAAAATCATTCATTGAGTAGTAACATTCCTCTTGTAACCATTGTCTAAGTTTGCCGTACAACATTTTTCCAGGAAAATTTATTATAGTCTTAGGTATAGCATTATAAATTTTACTTAACATGTAATACGAATTAATTTTAACCATACTCAGTTTGGTTACAGGTAACTTTAATGGCTTTTGCGTAACAGTTCGCTTATTGTGATTGTCTTTCATTATGAATAGATCCATGTGCTTTCTCACAAAAGTACACGCCTCCAAAATGTATAGGAATGTAAGCGTAAGAATCTTACTCTTCTGAAAAATTGGTTTGCATGATTCTGTAGGTCTTAGACCCCATATAGCCTTTATACAACGTTTTTGTGATACGAATACTCTATGGACATCTTTCGCGTTGCCCCACATAATAATACCATATCTAAGGGCGGAACACACGTACCCATAATAAACAAGCAAAGCAGTTTTGTGTGATACTACAAGTCTTATTTTCTTTAGAGCAAATACAAATTTATTAATTTTGCTACATACTGCTTTAATCTGCTCATTCCAGTCACAATGTTTGTCAATACTAAGTCCTAGAAACTTCTGACAATCCTCTCGTTTTATGGGTTTACCGTCGCATGTTATATTTAGTTCTAAATCTTTACTTCGCTTAGTATGAAAGTGAATATATTTAGTTTTTTTAGTATTTAAGTTTAAATTATTACTTCTAAGCCAGTTAACCGTTTCTGATGACGCCTTATTTATCCTGTCCTCATAATTTGATGAATTATCTCTTTCAACTACAATGGTTGTGTCATCAGCAAACAAAACTGTTGGATAATTAACAGCACGGGGGAGGTCATTAATATAAACTAAAAACAGTAACGGCCCTAAAATACTACCTTGTGGTACTCCATATTTATTTTCTTTAATAGATGAGAAAAAATTCTCAACAGTTCTATTTGCTTTATTCAATTTGGTTATCTCAGTGACCTGACAACGATTTGCTAAGTAACTTTTGACCCAATTTTCCGCCGGTCCACGAACACCATATCTATGTAACTTATTTATCAGAATGTCATGATCCACAAAGTCAAATGCTTTGCTCATGTCAAGAAACAGAGCAATCGTGGGTATTTTATTGTTAATACTATCAAGCACCTTCTGTACCAGAGTAAAAGCGGCTGGCGCAGTTGATTTATTCGGCCTAAAGCCATTCTGTTCCACCGCTAAGGCTTTATTTTTATCTAAGAATTTCTGTAAACGTATATAGAAAACCTTTTCAAAGATCTTTGATAGTACTGGAATTAACGTAATTGGCCTATACTTGTTCATATCTGTTTTTGAACCTTTTTTATGAAGGGGTTTTACAACAGAAATTTTTAATTTCTTTGGGAAAATACCTTGTTCTAGGGATAGGTTTATAACGTGACATAATGGCTCCCGCAAGGAGATGTGCAATCTTTTTTACAGCTACTGTATTAATTTTATCATAACCAACGGAATTAGTGTTACGTAATGAAATAATCAATTTAAATACCTCCTCAGGGGTCGTCGGTTCTAAATAAATACTCTTCAAATTATTAGGAATTGTTTTGCAAAAGTCATATTTACCACTTTTAATGTCATTTGAATTATCGGTTAAATTAATGTAATAGTTATTAAATTCCTCAGCAATGTCAGTACCAGTAATTATTATTTTGTTATTAATTTCTATTCTATCAATTTCTGAGGACTTTCTCACATTACCTAATTTACGGTTTACTATATTCCACGTCGCTTTGCATTTATTTTCAGCTAGATATATAATGTTGTCGTTACATTTCTTTTGCATATCATATAAACATTTGCGCAAAATTTTCGAATATTGTTTATACAATACTTTTTTGTCTACACTTTTATTTATATAATAGTTATATCTGAGCTGTCGTTTGGTATTACAACTTTTTTTTATTCCTCTTGTAATCCACACACGTTTATTTGCTTTGTTAGATCTTCTAACTCTATGCACAGGGAAGCATTGCTCAAAAAACAGTATCAGTGTCTCATGTAGTAAATTAAATGTAATCTCAGTGTCGTCAGTAGTATGTATTCGCCGGTACTGGCCCCACCGCCGCTCCCCCCGAAAAAAGGTGCTCTGACGGCCGAGGGGCGGGCCTTCGCGCCAAAAAAAAAATAAAAAAAATTACACTTTTTTTCGGTGTTTTGGGGGCCATTTAGAGCGTTTGGGGAGGGTCCCGAGGCTCTCAGACCGCTCCTTTCCATACTTAGCAATAGCACAAGTATTAAATAGAAAAAGGTTATCAACTACCTGACCCTTTTTCTATTACCGGGCAAGCTCTCTATTGTGTGTGCGCGGGCGCCAGTCCCTTTGTTCTCGGGGCTTTTGACTTGCACCCATCGACGCGTTCCCACCTTTTTATTGTCTGATTATGCACTATTAACTGCTGTTATGCGATTTTTAATTTACCTATGTATTTTTCATATCATTTAATTAAGTAGCAATAGTTACTTTCTTAACATACTGTTCATAGGGTCATAGTTCTAACCTAACCTAACCTACGTTGTTGAAGTAAACCTAACATCGTGAAACCTATCCTAACTTAACATAATTATCTAATGTTTTTAAGGATCATACTTCTAACCTAACTTGTTGAAGTAAACCTAACATCGTGAAACCTAATATAACTTAAAATACCTACCATTTTTAATACTTTTGGAAAATAAAGATGATTCAATCAAAGAAGTAGCTACACTTGGTTTTATATTTGAACAATCATACTCAACTGTTATTAAGCATCGCCTAACTTAACCTAAGCTAAGACCTAATTTAATCATAGCTTAAGTCCTAAGCAAAACTTAATTCAATTTACCCATGATAATCTTAGCAAACCAAGCTAAAATTAACATTTATTATCTTATGCTGTTGTTACTTAGAGCCTATTCTAAACAACTATAAAAACCATACATTGCATATATTTCTAAATAAATTACCTACACTTAGGCTGATAAAAATATGGTGATTAAATGTAATTTAATCTGCGTACGGGTGTGTATCTATGAGTATGTATCTACCTCTAACATTAACTAACATTATCTTAAACTGGTTCCGACTTGCTGGATTCAAAATACCTACTATGGAGTATATCAATCAAAAAAGCCTGTACCGACAAGTTTTGTGTGCCCTAGTGAATGGTTTTAACGGCTTACTTGTTTTATTGGTAGCAGCCTATTATGTTTTATGATCACAAAGGATTCGTTTTATTATTTTGGGTTTTGATGTAATACGGCGTCTGTTTTACCTACGAGTTCAAACTTGTTTCTAGAAGGTTTCTTAACTTACGAATGGTATAAAAGCGGTGGGCTATTGTATATCGACAAGTATTGGCTACTCAACTGTGCTCGTTACCGGATCTCCCTGTACATATAGCAGTATATAGACTTAACAGTGTTGTTTCGTGCAGTGAAGTGTTTATACAAAGGGCTAATAATGGATGTGAGTATGTACAAGTATTATAACTTAACTGTGTGTCTTTTAGCATTTGTTCACCGTGTTTTTATTAAGAGTAGGTATTGTAAACAGTTGTTTAATTTATTGTTTGATATTGTTGCAGTTCTCTGAAAATACTTTCAAAAACTATTACTACCCGGAAAATAAAGATGAATCAACCGACGAAGAAGGCACGCCTGGTTTTAAAGTTAAGCAAGCCATGGCAAAAAAGCGTTCAGCAAATAACATCGACAGCTTCTTTGAACTTCCCAAGAAGAAAACTAAAGCGTTGAAACGATCTTCGAATGTCAGTCAAAGTTCTCCTGACGGAGTGGGTTATATATCAACCGGACAAGATGACGGAGCATACGCTTCTCACTTGATTAACCCCTCAGGTGTCCTACGCACAACATGTGTGCGTAGAATTTTTGACATTACGTGACTTATTCATTTGACATAAAGTTTAATTTTGATGTACATCAATTTTGACATATCGCTCGACGGGTTAAAATCGAGATATATGATATGCAAAAAATTAAAAACATTCCACCCACTGAGCACTGGAAACACGCTGATGTGAGATTGAAATTCTACGCGTCTTCTGAAGATGAAAGTCAATTGCAATCGACACGTGATGTAATATATAACATAACAAAGCAAGTAGCTTCTAAAGACAGTTGTGTGAAATATTTTATTGACAATAAGAAACATTGATAAAAAGTGTTTGTGTAAGTTAAACAAAAGCTTGTTATTGTATTATATGTAAAAACCTTAGCTTTTAAGAATTCAAGATCCAGTCTAAACAATTATCTTTTTTTGTAAAATTAAATTGTGTGAAATACTTAGACTATAAGATGCAGTGATAAAAAGTGTTTGTGTAAATTAAACAAAAGCTTGTTATTGTATTATATGTAAAAACCTTAGCTTTTAAGAATTCAAGATCCAGTCTAAACAATTATCTTTTTTTGTAAAATTAAATTGTGTGAAATACTTAATTGACTATAAGATGCAGTGATAAAAAGTGTTTGTGTAAATTAAACAAAAGGTTAATATTGTATTACATGTAAAAATAAAAATCATATTTTCGTTCACATATTCTTTTATTTCACAAAAAATGTCTTAAACATATTTCTTAATATAAGATCATTACATAAGGAATTTTCAGAAAACAAACTTAGCAAATCTTTCATAGTTTTTCCATGAAATTTAAAATACAAATATACTAAACAATATTCACCACAAACTGAGGTAAAATGGTTTTGAAGTGGTTTATAGTTATAAAACCAACGCTTTGTATTCCTTTTTAAAAATAACTTATGATAACCTGAAGGTTTCCGGGCAAAGGAGTCAAAGTATTCCCCTATACCATTAATGTCAATATGTATAGCAACCCAGTGGGAGCCTGGTTTCGAGTCTGGGTCCAAATTACTTACAATAAAGACAGGAAGATTAACCCAAATAGGAATTTTGTTAGCAGCAAAAACGTTGAATTCAAACGAAGGGTTGATTTTTTTCATACAAAATTGAATTTCATTGGTATCCATATTTAATAAAATAAAATAAATGAATAAGTTGTTGATGCTGTCAACAATGGTTACAATGAAATAAAGTAAATGGGTAAAAACATTGTATTTATGTATTTACTAACTGTTGTAATCTACAGTTACATCACGATTTTTGTTTATTTCAATAATGTTATCAAATTCTGCATACACAATACAATTAATGGTGGAGGGTAGAGCAACATCAAAGCGAATTTCTAAGCGAACACTTCCATGTCTCACAAGATTCCAGTGTGAAGTTGAACTAGCAGATAAATCGGGAGTTAAATCAAAACATAACAAACAATAACCTGCTCCATATTCAGTTCTGCTTATAGCATTACCTTCATTGTGAAAATGTATACCAGTTCCAGAAAATAAAGTGTGATATGATGATGCTATTAACCCAGAACCAGAACTAAATGATGGTTGTAATGTTTTAGAAGGAATTTCATGACCATCAACATATAAACTAAATGAATTCATATTATAGTGTTGAAAATTAAATGGATTCATAGCTAAATTGCCATTAAACCCCGAATTTGATACAAAACCAATAATACATCTTTTAGGAATTTGCCCGAGAAATATATTATCCAATGTTTTACCCTGTATCCCCGACGGTAATGTAAGCACCTTAACTTCTGCTCTTGTGATAGGATATTTTGCAGTCGTTGTTGCCAATACTTTTTGGTGTGCTAACAAAACGCTAGGATTAATTCGTGTCCTTCTTATAATGAGACTAGCATCCATTATTTGTACCTTGAATTTTTTATCTTGATGACAAATGAGATTAAATGATTCCTTGGAACGTACTAACTTAATACGTATTTCGACACCATTTATTAAGAATTTCTCTTGGTTAAATATGTCAGCGTGTAAATGACCAATCATTTCCACTTCCTTACTCTCTTTGACAAATTCTAGTCTTTTGTGAAACCCTTTGTTATTTGCATCAACGGTATCCATATGAGTTGCAGTATCCTCATACCACAATCCACAAGTAAGATGAGTTTCTTTGGCTGCCGGACCATAGTTTAGAAGATTTTCCATATAAGCACGGTAAGCATATGTATTGTTTGGGGGTGATATTAGTTTTTGATTTAAATATACATCTAGTTGACTGAAAAGGGAATGTAACCAGTTATTGACGGGTGCAACCACGGTATCTGGTTTTAATTTTGTACCATCCTGATTTAATATTTTAGCATTAATATGTAACATTGTGTGTGATAGATCAACATAGTCATCTCCTGATCCAGGAACTTGAAATTCGATGGGAGCATCATCACTTAAAGATGAAATTGGTTTGTAATGAACCCACTGTCCACTTTCAATACTTGTTTGAGTCGATGGAAGAGCAAATATATCTAATTCAAATTTTGCACATTCACAGGAATGACTATGTAGGAATGACATTATTTAGCTTGTAAATATATCCTCAATATTTTTGTTTTTATTTTTTTTACTTCCTCTTCGTCTCGATGCTTTCAATGTAATGAGCGGTTCCCTTCTTTTAGATGACATTTTATACCCAGATCCCGACATGAGGGAATCAATTTTTTCATCGGCTTTTCTTTTTAAATTAGCACTTGCCTCCTTGAATCGTGATCTAATCGAACTATCCATAGGGCGTGAATTTACCATATCTGATAACAAACCAGCGCCCGCACCTAAGGTTTCTTTTCCAATGGTTTTCAAACCACTAGATAATAAAGGGAGCACTGATCTAAATAGCCCTCCCAAAAAACTCCCTATACCATGCCCTCGTTGAAATGGGACTCCTTTATAGACAATTCCTACACCAGAGCCGGCCTGATGCGAATAATAATGCTGGTAAGGACAAGAGACTGAAGATCTGTTATAATTCATTTTACTCGTTGAAAGTGTAGTTTCACGCAGGAGCTACCAAATTGGAATGGTACATTAACACCGGTAGTTGTTCTTATATCTATTTCAATAGTATCGAACTCCCTACGTAAAACCGGTACATAGTGAGCGGGTGAGAAAATGTGAGTTTTATATGCACCATAAATGAACTTAGTTGGATCTAGTGGTATTATTCTAAGCAATGCTGTTATAACATCCCCAACTACTTGCGGATGAATTATATCGGTGTAAACAAATATTTGTGGTGGTAATCCTAAATATAAATTGGCAGGGTTTTTTCCATATGTAATTTGTTTCAAATTTGATCTCGGTTTGAAACCCAGCTGGAGACTTAGTATCGGGGTTGTTATGATAGAGGTTATTTCATTATTTGTTGTTGTTACTCCAACCATTTTTGTCAATGTATCATATCTAAATTTGACATTATTTTTTAGTTGTGGGTTCTCATTAAATGCTTGAAGGAAATGATCAATATTATCATATGTAGTGGCTGGTATATGGGTTTTTATATCAACAATTTTCGTTGATTTGTTGTTGGGTGATACCACTTTTTTCTTTATGTAAATTATATTTTCATGATCTTGAACATTATACATGGAACACGGGTATTGAAATTCCACTAATCCAACTACCCACTCCCCTTCTAATTTTATGTTCTTAGGTAATTTAGTCAGAAAATGTGCAGTTGTGTTGTCAGTATAGTAATCCGTTGAACTGTTGCTCAACAAAGTTAAATAAAAACTGTTTTCATTCATATTTTTTTCAAGCTTGATGCAAGTATCCAAGAGTTAAATTTATTTGGATAACCTTGCCACTTCACTAGTATTTCCTTTATGCCTCTAATATGACGCGAACGTATTATTTTATCAATTTTATACTCGGTGGAGGGGAGGTAAGTCACCTTTTGTAACTCTTTAGAATAAAATGTACCAATGATGGGTTCACCTTGCAAATCCTTTAACATATAAACAACTCGTGGTGATCTGTAAATAACTGAATTAATTATAAATATTTCATCACTCCAATTACTTTCATAACCCTTTTGAAATACATGTTTATATTTAGTTATTCTAACATGATCACCTACATTCAATTTTGAGGTTTCCAATGAAATTTGCCTATCTTTTTTTCGATAATATAAATTATTCCAAACGGTCATAATATTATTAGAGTTAACATCAATTGGCCGCATTTTAATGCTAGTATGATAGGTATGATTGTAAGAATGAAGAAGGTCTTGTAAAATATCGGTGTAATTATATGTATTATTATGAGTGAAGTAACGCCACATTTTCATTTTAAGAGTTCTTTGGAACCTTTCTACTATACTTGCTTTAATGTCGGGATTATTAGTAGTATAATAATTAATGTTTTCATCTCTCAAATCTCTTACCACCTTTGAAACAAATTCTGTACCTTTATCAGATTGTATATGACGAGGAACAAAGTTGGCTTCAGTAAATATGCTTTCAAAACATTCTTTAACTGTTGATGAATCTTTCTTTTTCATAGCCCTCGCAAAAGCATATTTACTGAACACATCAATAACACAAAGAATATATTTGTATCCATGGTTATATTCAGTATATGTACTCATGTCACTTAGATCAGCTTGCCAGAGTTCATTAAAGTTAGATAGGATATATCTATTTCTGGTGAATCGCTTATGAATAGGTTTATGTAGCGTATACGTATCTTGAGATTGTAGCCATTTTTTTACTTCCTCTTTGTTCATTTGTTCTTTCATCTCCTTCGCTATATTATTTAAACTACTGTAACCAGCTGGATTGGAGACATCATAGTAGATTCTATTAATATCTAATAAGGGGTCCATTTTTCCCAATCTATTTTCTTATGTTGACGCTTAAGTACTCCTGTGGTAAGTGGTGTAGCTCTAAGTTTTTCTTTATCTGTTGATGATCTCGTACTTGTAGATGCAGATAATTGTTCAAACGATTGAGCTGTTTTAATGAATTCCAAGACCTATTGGGGATTACCTATGCAGCTTAAAGGAACTCTTATATCTCTTAACAGTAACGCAAACTCTTCCCATCCTGTTGGTTTAGGTCGTTTAAGAGATCTAATCGTGTCGCTTACCAGATCAGTAATATTACTATTTGAAATAGTGCGGTTGTTTATTACAACTTCACCAGTTGGCTTCCACCAAATTTTTGGTCTACTCAAAACAATGTAATCCAACAAAATTCGAGTTTTTTTCTCATATGATTTGGGTAATATATCTATAATTTTAGATGGACTAATTGGCATCGGTTCTGGATTTGTTTTATCAATCGGTGTAACTGGTGTAGTAACATCTCCTTCTCGCAAAGGTGGAGTTGCAACTGAGTCATTATATTCATTAAGCTCCTTTTTGTTTACTTCTGACTTTAGATCATTACTTTCGTTGTTGACTTGAAGCTCCCCCTCCGTTATGATAGGTATTTTAAACGGTTTTCGATCTATTTCAATAAAATGAAAAAATCGTTGCAATGCTTGAGAATATAATGTCCACTTTTCACGATCATTCATTTTACTTTTAAGGATTTTTTGCATCTCAGCATCTAGGCGGGATGATGAATTTTCAGGTAGACTCTCATTGCGTTTCAGTCTTTCAATAAAATCTGATTCAACTAATAGCATTTTTTTTGTATTTTCCATTATGATTATGATAATGAGTTTACTAAGGCACTTAAAACTGCTCCTAATATAATAGGTAGAAATGCACCTCCCTTTTGAATTATAACGGTTTTTCTTATTTTATGTTTCCCTTTTGAAATTAATTTTCGCAAGATATCTTTATGTTTTTTTAATTTAGATTTTTCTTTTTTTTCTAATGGAATTTTTCCATTTAGAACGTTATAAATGCACTCGCAAATAATGTTGATCTCATCGTCATCACAAGATTTAAGTAACGCCGTGCGATATTTTGGTTTTAGCAATTGCAATGCTTCAAGTAAATGTTTATATGTGTTTACTCTCGCATGCATCATGTAGAACTGACTAAAATTTGCTGATTTTTATCGTATTTAAACCCCTTTTTAGGGACATACACAGTGCAATGCCCATCAAACGGAAATATTTTTGTTTTAAAACGACATATGTCATTTGTATTTTGTTTCAGATCAATCATGAGGTAACCATGTGGTTCTTGAGTAGCATCTTTGTAGGCTTCATCTACAAATTTTGGGTTTTCTGGGTAAACTTGTCGTGACAAGTAGCGTATTTGTGTTTTGTCCCTGGGATTCTTAAAATATACAATGTAGCTTGTATTCAGCGAAATATCACGTTGGCCTTTCCCCTGATGAAATATGTTTTGTGTAATATAAAAAACACTTAAATTTCTATGATGACTACCTTTTGTAAAAATGTCTACGATTCGTCCATCCGATTCTCTCATCAGATCATCTATTATAAGAAGCTTAGGTTTCTTCCCATCAAACATTGAAAAATCTGGTATTCCTTGACTATAATTTACATTTTCCAGATTGTAAAGAGGCTGCATTTCATCATAACACCAAATAATTTCATCAAATACAACATTACATACTTCTTTGGAATTATTTAAAAAGTTTGTTACAAATTGAGTTTTACCACACCCACTCGGACCAGCTACAATGGTTGTGAAAGGATGATAAAAATGTATCATAATTAAAACTAGTAATACGTGTTGATATGTAAACAGATAAAAGTGAAATGATGTAATATTATGAGCTCAATTACTTTTTAAATAAATCAACTAAAACAACGGTAAACACCTTAAAAAATAAAAACAAAGATATCATTGTAAAATATGTTTTATTTCGAAATTGTCCGTTCTTTTTTAATCTACCAGCGCTCCGGAAATGAACATCATTGTTGAGAAGGAACGCCGCAAAAAACTCAACAAAGTTTTTTTTTTTATACCAGCAATAAAAAAAAATTATAGTTGAACCAAAAACTAATTTACATTATCTACAATTAGTACCCCCACCACATGCTTGTTTGATTCAGCTTCACCAACCTATATTTACAAAACTTAAAATTTATTTACATTTCTACAATATAAGTACTTAATCTTAATTTACATTTCTACAATTAGTAGCCCCACCACTTGTTTTTTGATTCAGCTTCACCAACCAATATTTACAAAAACTAAAATTAATTTACATTTCTACAATTAGGTATACAAAAAATAATGATGATATTTTTGAATGTTCTGTGATTATAAATTACATGACAAATTAATTTTGTGATGATTGATGTGGTATTTTATAATGTCCCCACGCAAGAGTGTCCGAAGAGTTTTCTAACAAGAATCGTTTTGTATCATTATGAGATAATGATACTTTATTTATGTTTTGGGTAAATATTACATGTTTTATTGATTTAAATCTTAGCATTTGGCCATGTTGTACATTTTTTTCAAATAAACACTTTTTATAATCGTTGAGAGTCAGTTTTTTAGTAACACATTTATTTACTCCTTTGGCTTTTGATATAAGCCCATGATTTTCAACGTCTAAAGCATACATTTTAGATCGTAGACCAACAAACTCTTTAAAAATTTTACCATTGTTTTCATCTTTGAAAAACCCTAACCGCTTTTTATTTAATAATGGTAAACCATATTCATTGTTCGATGGGTAATCTGATGTATCAAAATATAAATCAAGGTCTGATTTTATGTCCTCATAATAGTTTTCCGTGAATATTTGATATACTAAACTATCTGTATCTGTATAAAGAAGCCTTAGATTTTCTTGATATTTTGTTTTCATGTAGTCATAATGAAATTTGTACATGAAAGTTTTCGATATATCTAAAATGCAAAATCCTAAGTAAATTGGTTTATTATAAAATATTTTAGTTTTATTCAATTGGACAGCAGCTAAGTTCTCCGAAAATATTGATAAACTGTGGAACTCAGGTTTGGCTATCATAGTTTCAACTCCCAGTGATTTCCCCTGCTTTTCCCAATGATTTAGCAATTTTACGTTCACATATTTCAAAACGTTTTCCATGGTCTTACCAAACATTGAATTATTCATACTTTTATAGTGGTCTTTATCAGAATCACAAGTTGCTTGCGATCGCATGTGAGTGTTTAAATCTATGTAACTTTTTAACCACTTTGATTGTTCAAATCTCAAAATGCGGTGGATTTTAGTCAATTTCAAACCATTCTTCAAACATTGTTTTAGATTTCTATAGTGTAGAACATAATTCGTTTTCCCATTTAAATTAGGAATTAATTTTTTGTTTTTGGAATTCCCTAAACAAACATTTTCTGGACAGAATGGCAAATCCGAATGAGAGTCATGCAATTCGTTGGGGTATTCTAGATCGACTTCTAAAATGAAACCATGTTCGGCATCATCAGAAACATTGAAATCAGTATCTACATTCACCCATTCAAATTTACCAGTAGGGAGACATTGAGACATAGCCCACCCATAAAGATTATTTGCATCCAAGTACATAAGATATGAAGAAGGAATATTTTGATCATAATCTGCCATAAATTTATTATTAGCTTTTGCGTGTCTTTTACTACATTGCGAGATGCCACCTCGAATATTTTTGGTTATGAAAGCTATTTTATCAATGTCGGTTAAGAGTTCTAGAGTTATTTTTGTGGTTTTTAACATCGCGTCCCAACTTAATCCCGGAGCAGTATAGTAATGGGCTGGATCTAACCCATATGTCCTAAGACATACATTTCTAAAATTTTCAAATACGTCGGTTAGTAACAAAACATCTGTTTTTAAATATAAATCAGAATAATCCCCCATATTTTTACAATTAAAATGAGTCTGATTAAATTAGGTCTTAGCTTAGGTTAAGTTAGGCGATGCTTAATAACAGTTGAGTATGATTGTTCAAATATAAAACCAAGTGTAGCTACTTCTTTGATTGAATCATCTTTATTTTCCAAAAGTATTAAAAATGGTAGGTATTTTAAGTTATATTAGGTTTCACGATGTTAGGTTTACTTCAACAAGTTAGGTTAGAAGTATGATCCTTAAAAACATTAGATAATTATGTTAAGTTAGGATAGGTTTCACGATGTTAGGTTTACTTCAACAACGTAGGTTAGGTTAGGTTAGAACTATGACCCTATGAACAGTATGTTAAGAAAGTAACTATTGCTACTTAATTAAATGATATGAAAAATACATAGGTAAATTAAAAATCGCATAACAGCAGTTAATAGTGCATAATCAGACAATAAAAAGGTGGGAACGCGTCGATGGGTGCAAGTCAAAAGCCCCGAGAACAAAGGGACTGGCGCCCGCGCACACACAATAGAGAGCTTGCCCGGTAATAGAAAAAGGGTCAGGTAGTTGATAACCTTTTTCTATTTAATACTTGTGCTATTGCTAAGTATGGAAAGGAGCGGTCTGAGAGCCTCGGGACCCTCCCCAAACGCTCTAAATGGCCCCCAAAACACCGAAAAAAAGTGTAAATTTTTTTTTTTTTTTGGCGCGAAGGCCCGCCCCTCGGCCGTCAGAGCACCTTTTTTCGGGGGGAGCGGCGGTGGGGCCAGTACCGGCGAATACATACTACTGTCGTCTCCTGTTAAAATTTCACTGAAGCTCAGGCCACTAATGCAATCTACAAATTAACGCATGTTATCACGACTAAAGTCTCGCTTAGATATGTACCATACATGATCGTCTGAGGATCCATCAGTATCCACAGTAATGGACTGCGCCGTGTCGTGGTCGGATAAGCATAGTCGGTGGGTTTCTCCCGCTACATTTTTAAAGTTACTTATATTATCAATGAGGTTTTTTTGTCTAGTGGGGAGATTTATATGTGGTGTTAAATTATGATTGGAAAGCATTTCACATAATTTAATTTTAATTTTTGAGTCCGATAAAAAGTCAACATTGAAATCTCCACATATTAATAAATATTACAATTTTTATTTTGTAGCTTATTAAGTAATAATTCTAATTTGGTAAAGTACACCATAAAATCTGAATTAGGGGTTCTGTACAAACAAATAACTATTAATTTTATTGATTTTATAATAATTCCACAAACTTCAAATATTTTCTCTAAGCCTAAATTATTTATCTCGTCATAAGGTTCAAAGTCTATATATTTCTTACATAATATACTAGTTCCTCCTCTGCGAGCGTTGTGCCTAGAAAAATTACCAACAAGCTTATACCCAGAAATATTAAGATTATTTTCTTCTCCTTTAATTATAAATGTCTCCGTCAGGCAAATCACATCCACTGGTGCACTACTTTCTTCTAATCTAACTTATTTAACACTCCTGCTATATTTTGGTGTAGAACACGAAACGTCTTTTTTTTCTTCATCACGAAAAAAAATGTTTTTTTGTTTTTTTACCGAGGCTCCCACCTTTGTTTGAGAATCATTGGGCCCGGAATCTTCAACTCTGCCAATGATGTATCGATTACTTTGCAAGTCATTATTTAAGTTCTTACTGTCAAGTTCATGTTCAATATAGGATATCATATGATTTATTTGCATGAATACATTTTTTAGTCCTAAGTCATTTATATCACCAGCGTTTCTTCTAAACATGTCGTAGTCATAGGATAAGTTTCTGTTAGAGTCAACAAGGTAAGCGTATTCATGAGTATTTATGTCAAGATACAGCATGTCAGTAGCGAAGCGTCCATACAACCCGATTCCCAGCGGCTTCCCTAAAAATTCCTATGCATAGAGTAGGTACCTACTAGGTATACAAACAACAAAACGTAAAACTGAAAGTAACCCGGTGTACTATAGCTTTACCTTGCTTCATAATACGATGAATGAACACGCACTAACGCCGCAATTCAAATTTATTTATTTACCAAGCCGAAATCTATCACTCGCTCGCACCCATTCACTAACCTATATTACTAGAAAGAAACAAGAACAATATTTTCGTATACACGCACACATGCTCACCTTTCACTACGCGCGCTCGAACTTACACCTACAATTAAAACCGCCATACAAGCCGGTGACTCGGCGCCGGACCTCACTAACAAATTCAAACCAAATGGTATAATATTATAGCGCTACATTAGCTTTAAACTCGCACACAGACACAGCGGCACCTGTGTGAGCACGCAAGAGGGAGAAGCACGCAAGTCCGGCCGACGAA
This sequence comes from Acleris emargana, assembly GCA_927399475.2. Taxonomy (NCBI): domain Eukaryota; kingdom Metazoa; phylum Arthropoda; class Insecta; order Lepidoptera; family Tortricidae; genus Acleris; species Acleris emargana. The sequence goes on from OV656851.1 coordinate 10,233,899, forward strand.
CTACGGCTTATTGCATCCAATTTTGAACTTAAAGTGCATGCGTTAACTTTAACGTCCTCGCGCTAATACGCGGTGTTTTGTTTTGATTTATAGTTAAATTTGTGTTATTACTTAACTTATTGTGTTTTATGAGACTCAACTAGTGAAATTTAGCTTGTTTAGTGTTCTGTGAATGTTTTTCTGTTTGGATTGTGTTATTTGCAGATTCGTGGCGACAACGGAGGTTTGTTTATATTTCGTTAAGTACCTAAATATTGTTATTTTTGCTTCGATCTATTTTAGGTTATATTCGTGGTTTGGTTTTTAAATATTTTTGCCTGTACTCAAAGTACAAACGGCCGCATTGGTGCAAATTGAGTGTTATCTTACAGATTACCTACTTAATGAACAAACATGTTTTTCAAAGTTATCCTTTGGAAATAAGAAACATGTCATTAAGTTAGGATTAGGACGCGCTCGCCCAGACATAAAAATTGATTATAGGCGTAGAGATGGATTCTTCAAACATTTCCACAGCGAATTACAAATACAATTGGCTGACTGGCAGCTGCAAATTAAACAAATTATTTTGCTATTCATCTTTGCTGTTTTCCAATTCTAGCAGTGTTTGGAATCGAACAGGTTTTGCAGATATTCACAATTTATATAATTCAGTTAGGGGACGCAGGACTTATAAAAAATTTCGCCAAAATTGTATCATTATGACACCTAATTTAAATGATTTTATCGTATAGAACACGTTAAAATAAGCATGTTTTACTTGAAAAACTTTTCTCTAAAATCAAAATTGGCCGAGTTATAGGGGTTCAAATGTTGGTCATTTTCAAGGCGTCAGGGACTTTTATGATGATTTAATTGTTTAGAATATACTAAAACAAGCATATTTTTTTAAACAAACTTTTCTCTAAAATCAATTATTACTGAAACATTACGGTTTGAATTAAAGTACGTAAAAAAAATAGGTTATGTTAGGTTAGTTTTTATTATATTCCCGAAGGGCAAACCGTCCAGAAATAGGGAAATAAATTTGTATTTTTTCTAAGATTTAATCTTAATAAGCACGAAAAAGGCAAGAAAAAAAAACATTCTATTTTCTATAAGTATTTCAGCTAGAAAACATGCTCAAAGCGAGAAACATATACGGAGTTGTATATTATTACATGAGTTTGGTAACAGTAGAATTTAACAGTACGCTGGTAAACATCTTAGCCTATTTGTGCAGAATGTGGTCACAGAATTATCAACAAGTTTTTGAAGTTGTAGGTATTTCTGTAACTCTGCCTACCCCACTCTGGGATTACAGGCGTGAGGATATGTATGTGTATGTATGTATGTATGTTTAATTGATACGGTAGTACTACTTGGAAAGCAAGAATTGCCTTTCCGCGCACTTTTAACGCACGCGACACTTCAGCACTGCTTTTTGAGAACTAGAAAGACGACATCCATTTTTTAAGGTATGTTTTTTTTATGTCACGGAAGGGGCAAACAAGCACACACGCCATACACCTTTTTTTTGCTCCGGCTTGCCTATTTATTTACGTGACGCTTCGCCACTGCAGCATGTTATTGAAAATCTCCACCCTGCAGTTGTACAGCGTGGTAGTGTTTTGATACTTGTATGTAGGTGCATATATGATGAAATTTGTATGGGTCCACCCTTGTAGCGATTCTCTAATTGTTTTAATTAAATCATAATAATTTGCAGTAGTCTTAAAATCTTCTTCTCCAATTAAAATAATGCAGTAATCATTCTGTGTTAGGTGTTTCACTTTTAAATGCACATCTTTAAAAATTTGCCTGATACCTATCGCATGCTTAGTAATAAACGGGCTTAACTCAAAAATTGTGAATTGTGGTAAATCGAGTTTAAAGTTTCGTATAGTATGAATCTTCTCAAATGAACTTTTCGCTTCGAGCCCTAATCTTCCAAACAAAGGCCATTGTTTCTATTGTTGTCCATTGTTGGCCATTGTTGTCCTACACTACCAAAACGTAACATCTAGAATGTCAGTGACATTCAATTTGAACCTTAATACTATGACGATACCGTTTGTTTTTCAATATCAATGTTGTAGTAGCACGTGCTAACTCGGTAGCTAGCGGTTTTGCGATAATAGAAACAATGGCCTTTGTTTGGAAGATTAGGGCTCGAAGCGAAAAGTTCATTTGAGAAGATTCATACTATAATTGGCACTTCTTGTTTCCATTGAATTATTTGGTATCATGCCATCTTTTTTTAATACGCGATTTTGGCTGGTTTAAGAAAGAGAGCCGAAAGTGCTGTCAGTTATAATATAAGTCGTTTTAATAAAATAACTAATTTAATGCCAATTTTGAGTTAGGCCCGTTTATTACTAAGCATGCGCTATGTTGGGTGACAAAAAATGACATATTTGGGGTTCTTTTGCGAAAGTTTGAGAAGCTATCTGTATAACCTTGTTCTTTTTAGTACTACTCAGAATAACGACCTTGATTTTCTTTCTAATGGGGATGGGATTTTGGCATTTTTGTATCAAGTTTCCTTCACTCAAAACGTCATTTAAATTTTTTGATGATTCCATGCTAGAAGAACAATCACTTGGGCAGTTTTGGCTAGTATCTACCACATTTTGTTTCATATCGGGGTTTAAGTGAGACTTACTTTTATATGCTGAAGAGATTAGTGAATCAAGTTTCGATAGCTTAGTAAGTAATTAATTAATTAGATTTGTGTTTGATTGATTACAAAGTAAAAATCAGAGAACCGTTGAGTCACCATTATTTTATGTTGAGTTGTTAGAATTTCTTCAGACCGTGGAATATTGATTACAAGTCCGCGAGTGTTAACTATTATTTAATTAGTTAGGTATTGAAGTTAAAGTTGTGGTAAAATTTGTTGGTTAGATTCTTTTGTTAGCTAAATATCATGGATCCAAATTTTTTGCTTAAGGATGACTTGGAATTTGAACTCGCGTGCCGTGGCGTTGAAGTTAAAGCGCGGTGTCCCCGCCGTGAAAAAGATGCTTAATGAAAAAATATCAAGTGAACGGCCAGAAGGGGTTTTTGAACCAAGATGGGTTTCCCCTAAAAATAGCGCTTAAATACCGAATTGAAGGAGTTTTGACGAGGAACGGGTTTGGTTACCAAAGCCTTTCGCAAAACCCTTTCAAATCCCCTTGAAGGGGATACCGGCCCGGTCCCTGGTAAAAAGTGGAACCTGTTCAACTATCTATGTGCTCGTTTTCTCCTTACCACAAAAGTACTTACAAAGTGCTTGTTTTTCCCCACAGAAGTGGCCTGTGTCGTTGCTACCGTGCTTGATAACGTGCTTTCCGCCATCTGCTGTGTCACGGCTTGGACGTCCCCCTGCCCACCGCTCGCCCCGGACTTGGCTGCAGCCGCCGCTTGCGAAGCTCTCCTGTAAAGAAATATAGATAACAACAATTATATTTCATATTGAGATGTCATCTGCGCGCAAAAGTGTTCCTCAAAAATGTCTAAATTTTACAGTTTAATTAAAAATAAATAGCGCTTTCAATGCACGACGTCCGTTGTCGTTACTCTCGTAACATCAAAACAAAAGATAGATAGTGTTTCTTGGTACAGGGCTGGTACTTGAATTCTAGTACGGCGGCCCCTGTACCAAAAACACGGGTACTTGTCGGTCCTAAAGTTCTGTCACTGGCACATTATTTTTTAATTTAGAACATAATTTTAAGAAAATGTTTTTGTATTCCATTTTTGAATGTTTAACAATTTTGTTGAAACAAAAAACAGTCATTTGCTGCGATTTCTCACGATGGAGTGGACATTGAAAGAAAACCGAATAGCTGTTTTAGCGTTGCACCGCTCTGTGGGCACTCGCCAAGTACCGTTTTCAAGTTGCTCAAAAAATTAAATATAACGCTTAGGTTTGTGTACCGTACTATTGATAGGTACAATGAAGTCTCTAGTGTTGAGGACAAAAAAGAACTGGCCGTCCACGCTCCGTAAGAACACCAGCAGTGATCAAAGCGATCAAGGCCCGTATAGCAAGAAATCCTGTCCGAAAACAGAAGTTGATGGCTTTGCAGATGGGTGTCAGTAGGAATACCGTCAAAAAGATTTTAAACGAAGATCTTAGTCTACGAGCATACAAAAAAAGTGTGGACACATGCTTAATGCCCGTCTAAAAACAATAAGGCTTAAAAGATCCCGAAAGTTGTTAAAACAGTACGCGAAAAATCGACACCGCGATATCATATTTACAGACGAAAAAAATTTCGATATTGAAGAAAAGTATAATAAACAGAATGATAGAGTGTACGCTAAGAGCTCTGAAGAAGCAAAAAAAACCGCTCCGCGGGTGCAACATGGGCATCATCCATCATCAGTGATGGTTTGGTTGGGAGTATCTTATTACGGGCCAACTGAGGTTCATTTTTGCGAAAAAGGGGTCAAAATCAGTGCAAAAGTGTACCAAGAGACGGTTTTGGATCAGGTTGTCAAAGATCTGCCCAACACGCTATTTTCAGGACATCATTTTGTGTTCCAGCAGGATTCTGCACCTGCACACAAAGCCAAGACCACTCAAGCCTGGTTTGAGCGTCAAAAAATCGACTTTATAAGACACGAAGATTGGCCTTCCTCCAGTCCGGACCTTAATCCTTTGGACTCCAACATTTGGCAGGTCTTAGAGGAGAAGGTCTGTGCTAAACCACATACAAATTTGGAGAGCCTGAAGTCATCTATTAGAAAAGCAGTCGCTGAAATAGAGTAAGTTATATTAATTCTCTATTAAATGTACTTTAAATTGGTATATAAATTATTAAAAACTGATTGGTACTTTTGTTTTTATCATTTTCATTATTCTTATTTGTGACAGAACTTTAGGACCGACTAGGTAATTATCAGTGCAGTTTAATCACATATAACTCACTAAAATTTAAGTTATTTTCAAAGTCGTATTTTCGTAGTCGTGAAAACAATTAGCATTTGGGGAGTAGAATCGATACCTCGTTAGCCTCGAGCACATAGGCACCGTGTGTTATGTTATGTTTATGTATTATGGACGAATTAAATATTTTCCGTTTTTGGTCATAATTCGGCATCACAAAATATTGTATTATTTAATCATGATGTTTGAAACGGCAAAAGAATTACTGTATGGAGTTAAGAGGATAAAATTAAATTCGTACTAATATTTTAAAATGCGTATATGTATTGGTTTTCTCGATCTGACTTCGCAGTTTAACACCAAAATACCAAATATATAACATTTTATACAGAGATAAATTATAACCCGGAAATGAGCATAAAGTACTATTATCCCGGAACAACGTAAAGTTTCCGAGGGAATAGCGATAAACAACTTCGCGAATGTAGTCTTGGGCTAAAGATAGTGAATAAATAGATATATGATAGTAACAGTACTCACAAAGTTTGTAGAAGCTGTAGTCCTCGGCCGGCGCCTCTCGGGGCCGCGGAGGCCGCGGGGCTGACGTCGGAAGCGGGACTAAACGACGGCCCTGGAATCACGATCGTAAACCACTAATAGACAAAGATAATTCACGCGGTGCATCGTAAATAATGCGAAACAAAGTCCTACGGATTTGTACTTCGTTCTGATTCGCTCTCAACTCTTGTATACTGCAAGAGGGACTAAGTTTCACTCGCTTAAGGCCTCATTCACTATACATACAATACAAATGATTATCATGGGCGGTAACTTTACAATTTTGTTCGTTTCACAGTAGGATTAGTTCACCTTTAAATATAGCGTTTTTATTTCACGAAGACGCGCCCCTTTTTTCAAATTGACGTTGCAGCTGCATCAACCTAAAGTTAAGTACTGAAGTGCAAATCCGTGAGGACAGACAAAAAGCTTTTTCTCAAAAATGTCAGGAAAAGTTGATATTACTAACTCCATACTAAGACGCGAAGTACATCGTTTACAGACAGTTCCCAAATTTAAAAAAAATTACATTGCGTACTCGCTACACAAGCCCGCAATATTGCATACAAATTTCATTGTTATCTAGTTTGTAACTTTTTAAAAAGTGAAAACGGCCATAATAAAATGAGGGCACAAGTCTTATACATCCATATTTTATTCGAAACGTAACTTTTTTATCTGTGTCTGGAATAGGTTGAGTTTTTTTCTAAAAAAAGCTTGCGTTTCTCCTTGTCATAAAGAGTCATCAAATGTCGGTAAAGAGTGATGTTATTTCACGTGAAGTTTCTGTTTATATGCGATTTGTATCTTTCGATTTTTGAGAAAAGCACTATATATGCCTCGGCAGGAACAGCAATTGCGGGCCTCGTATTTTTAAACTGACTCGCAAGCTCGTCCGTTTAAACCAATTCTTGGCCCGCAATTGCCTGCTTCACTGCCTAAGCAATAATGTACTATTCAGTTATCACATGAGCTACCTTGCTAACATAAAATAACTTCAGATTTTGTTCTAGTTAGATTATACTCCATCCCACCCACATTAACCAACATGAAGCGCGGCGTACACTCGCATTAATAATTGCAGCAGTTGACTGCTGTCTTCAAAGTAAAAAAAAGATAGCAAAATTGGGGTTCGGTCCCGTTGGTCTTACTTGCATTTAGCCTTCAAATCAAAATCAAATCAAATATTCTTTATTTGCTTAAAATGTGGTATAAAAAAGTTGTTTGCAGTAAGTGGTATCACACATTTTACCAGCAACTGGCATGCAAAATTTACATTTAAATAAATCTCTAATAGGTAATAATAATAAGTTATTAACAGTTCCATAACCATAAATTAGCAATCTGCCGACTCAAAACTAATCTTCGAAATTATTTCGTTATCCTATTCTACTAATTTAATGTAATTTTTTATTAATATAACTACAAAGTTTTTTTTTCTTGTTATAATTATAAGATATAACAGTCTTACTTAAAATAAGCAAAAAACTCGTTAACAGAATAAAAACAGTTCTGTGTCAACCAGCTTTTGAGTCTCCGTTTGAAAATTTTTAGAGGCAAGTTTTTAATGTCACTTTGCAGTCTGTTGAAAATTTTGACAGACATACAAAATGTGCCTCTGCTGTACAATTTCGTCTTTTGAGGGGGTACAACGAGTCTATCAGGGAACCTTGTTCTGAAGCTACAAACATCTTTGCATGTTTTAAATAGCTCTGGGTTGGTTTTGACAAACAAGCACACTTCGTAAATATAAATTGAGGGCACAGTTAATAAATTTAAATCCCTGTATAGTGGTCTGCATGAGGTCAAGACGTCTACATTACATAATGCTCTAATACACTGCTTCTGTGCTATCAAGGCCCGATTCGCATGGCAAGAATTTCCCCATATCAGGATACCGTATCGAAGCAATGAACATATATACCCATGGTACGCTTGCATCGCAACATTTTTGGAACTAATTTTGGTTAGTCGCCATAACGCGTATGCAAACGAATTCATTTTTCTGCACAACTCATGTATGTGATAATCCCAGGAACATTTATTATCTATGATAAGGCCTAAAAAAGTAGTTTTGGAGGATTCTTTGATTACTTGACCTATATAGTTTACATTTAGCGAGTGTTTACTACCATTTCTATTTGTGAATTGCATGTATGTTGTTTTGTCAATATTAATATTTAGATTATTTTTGTTTAAGTAACCAAGTTATAATTTTAAAAATCGTATTATTTATTACTTCATTATAAACATTACCAACACGGCACGGTACAACAACTGACAGATCGTCAGCAAACAGTGTGCATTCAAACTCTGTTACGTCTGGAAGATCATTTATGTATAGCAAAAACAACAAAGGGCTCAAAATACTACCTTGAGGTACACCTACTCGGTTTGTTTTGATATCAGACTTATATGAAGTCTCTGTATTATCACAAATTTTTGTTATTTCGACTAATTGAGGTCTCGCATGTAGATAACTTCGAAGCCACTCATTCACTATACCTCTGATACCATACCGTTCGCATTTGGCAAGAAGTACTTCATGGGACACGAAATCGAAAGCCTTGCTCATGTCGAAAAAGAGGGCAGTGACTGATGCGCTTCTGTCTAAGTACTGAGATACACAGTTCATTAAAGAAAAGGCAGCCAATGACGTAGATTTTACTTTTTGGAAGCCATATTGGTTCGGTTTTATTATGTTACATTTACCTATAAAACTTGTAATACGTTCATGCATCGCTCTTGGCGAGCAAAACGGCTCAGTAGTACACTGACCAAGTATGCGAAATGACTTGGTTATATAATGCCATGGTTACAAAATTGTCTTAGTTTCTGGAAGACTTACTTTGCAAAACGTCTTGGTCGTGAAACGCACAAGTAGGCAGAATGACTCAATATTGTATAAGGTCTTGATTACATTAAGGACTATGTAATCGAAATATCTTGTTTGTTTTAATGTCTTAATTACAAAATGAGCAAGTGGATGTAACGTCATAATTGCTAAACGACTACGTTGTGTGAAAAATGAGTATAAGGTGCTCTTGGGGTAAATTCGAACAAGGGGTAAACTCGAAAATCACAAATATCTACGAAACTGGGAACAATTTCTTCGCTGGCAAAAGATGGCAAGACGCCATTTTTAACTGCCCCCCGCTTCGGTTGACTTCGCGTCGCTAGGCGATATTCAACCGGACCAAAAGGGGTAGATTCAAAGAAGATATAAATATAAGATCGTAAGGACACAAATATATTTTACCCAACAAAACATGACATGATAAAATAATGTATTGTTATTATACAACCTGAACAAAATTGTTACTTAGACATTCTTTATAATTTACGATTTAACTACATAAGTCTTTATACTTTAAAGACATTCTACTATATTGGCCATTTACCTATTAAAACATTATGACATTAAGTCGTTTTACACCCAAGTCATTCCGTCTATACTATGCCCTATAGCAATGAGGGCGTTTTAAAGATCAAGGCATTTTGCTACCCGGACAAAATACAACTAAGGTGCTCTGCTCGCCAAGGCAAAATGCAAGTAAGGCCAACGGGACCGAACCCCAAAATTGTGCTTCTCGCTCTAGAACTTAAGTTTAAGTAAGACAGCAATTAAACATTAATCGCCTAAGCTATGTGTTTACAGATGTAGTGAATAATGTTTTGCCATAGTTTTTTCTTGGATAAGTTCGTAATGATCTTGCTTTGTCAATTAGCTTATCGGTGGGTATTAAAGTTGACTTAGACAGGAAGATAAAAACGAACTATTCTGACAAAAAGTGATGGCAAAACATTATCCACTACAACTATACCAACATTAGTGTTAGCATATTCAAAAAGATAAAAATCGCATTTGACATTTAATTCTAAGGCAATCCACCACACTCAGAGACATTTTAGAGACAACTAACCTGTTCCTTTTTTAACCATGTATGTATATGTATATGAAAAATCACCACTAAGGTACAATTTAGTCTTCATAAAGTCACTCTGAGTTTATACAGGGTGTCCCGTAAGTACGGTCAGCGTCAAAAGAAAGTGATCACTTAAATACCTTGTCGCTTTACTGTCACATAAGCAATGTCAAACAAGATTGTCTAATGTGTTAATGCGATAAAGTACAAAAGTAGCTTGAAGTGACCAGTTACTTTTGACGCTGACTGTACCACGTCAAACTTAAGGGGGAGGTAGGTGAGCAAGCCACCTACCTAACATGGAAAAATCGCCTTAGTAAAAGTCGCACCGTTTTCGAGATATTTGAATTTTTCTGATTTTTAGAAAAATGTACACCCGCACTGAGTTTTTGATCTGTGGTATTCGGAATTTATTATTTTTTAATTTTTATTTTATTGCAAAACAATCTTGAATAGTTGTGTTATCAAATGGTAAAAACCATTGAAAAGTAACTATTGTAGTTTTTTTTATTTTTTAAATTAAATTTAAAATATGCCTCTTCTGTTTTATTTTGGTAAAACTTTAGCCCCTCCTGGTGAAAAAAAAATACATGACCACTGGTTAGCCAATTAGATTAAAAACATGCTCGTTTAATGGTCATTTCAAAATGATAAATACTTTATCATCAAAACACTAATAAAATTTTTTTTTAAAGAAAAGCGTAAAATACACCGCAATTCACGTTAAGCCAGTACTGCCACCCAAGCTTACTTGCGACGCGAGCTGTATCAGAATTCCATTCTAGTTTCATTCAGCAGCAATGCAAAACTAATCGAACAAATTAAAATCTTAAAATTTCGCTTAATTTATTAAAAAAAAGTTATAAAACTTTTAATCTGCGATATTCCAAGTAGATAATTATTCGATTTGGGCTTACAACTTGCATAATGCCAAACTCTTTATTTAAAAAAAAACTGTCCTAAAACTCTTCGAACTTCGTTCGAAATTTAAAAATAATTTTGTTCCACATTTGAACCCAATCTTACTGTTTATTCGATGTGTGGTTAAATCTAATTACTTACTTTTGTGATTTGTCGTTTATGTTTGATGTTTTTCGGACTAACTGTTTTTGCTTGTATTTCGGACTCTGATTTGCTTAACGATTTGGCCTTTGTGACAATTGTGACTGTGGATTAAATCACAAAAGTAAGTAATTAAATTTAACCACACACCAAATAAACAGTAAGATTGGGTTCAAAAAATTTTTTTTTTATTTTTTATAAATTAAGCGAAATTTAAAGATTTTAATTTGAGATATTAGTTTTGCATTGCTGCTGAATTAAACTAGAATGGAATTCTGATACAGCTCGCGTCGCAAGTACGCTTGGGTGGCAGTACTGGCTTAACGTGAATTGCGGTGTATTTTACGCGTTTCATTAAAAAAAAAAATTATTTGTGTTTTGATGATAAAGTATTTATCATTTTTAAATGCCCATTAAACGAGCATGTTTTTAATCTAATTGGGTAACCAGTGGTCATGTATTTTTTTTTCACCAGGAGGGGCTAAAGTTTTACCAAAATAAAACGGAAGAGGCAAATTTTAAATTTAATTTAAAAAATAAAAAACTACAATAGTTACTTTTCAATGGTTTATACCATTTGATAACACAACTATTCAAGATTGTTTTGCAATAAAATAAAAATTAAAAAATAATAAATTCCGAATACCACAGATCAAAAACTCAGTGCGGGTGTACATTTTTCTAAAAATCAGAAAAATTCAAATATCTCGAAAACGGTGCGACTTTTACTAAGGCGATTTTTCCATGTTAGGTAGGTGGCTTGCTCACCTACCTCCCCCTTAAGTTTGACGTGGTATTTACGGGACACCCTGTATGTATAGCTACTTGTTCTATAGCAAGTATAGCAACACATGTCTGAGTGCTGCATAATGAACAGTGGGCGGCTGACGGATGCAAAAAGGGACGTAAATAGAACATAGATAAGACTTTTATTAAATTTCGAGAAATATTCATGAATACAAAATTATGCAGTTTTTATCTTTATCATACATTATTAGTAAATACTCCTATCCTCTATTGTACGTAGATTGTATACTAAGAACTTCTCTTACCCACCGTACCCCTCGGCCGTACCACTGGTGGTACTATGACCAATTATTTCTATTAAAATCGAATTTAACAGAGTCGACGGAGCTCTGCTATCGCAGAGCTCCTATTTCTGGGTAGTTTGGCCCTCCGGGCCTGCTGAAGAACTAACATAACCTAAACCTACCTCATATTTATGGTACTAATTTTGGTCAGTGGTACGGTTTAGTGGTACGGTGGGTCTGCACCCTACTAAGAAGATACTGGCCACTTATTATTTTATCACCTCTTGAGACTGATGAGCGTTTATGGGTGAATCAACTTCTAAGGTACTCCCCATTTTTCGACATGTTTCACAAATTATATGTTTTTAGAAAAACTATATATTTGCCAACGACGTAGCTTACACGCTTATTAAATCAGACAATTAGGCTAGCATTTGAAATGATTTGATTTAAAAATAGTACAGTTTGAAATAATAATATAGTTGGTAACGCAGCGGACGATGTTGTCCCTAGGTTTTGTATGGAAAATGTGCATTTTCCCCTGAGTTACCAGGTTTTTTCGAAGATTAAATAATATTTGAGGTGTTTAACGTGTAAGGTCTGTAAATTGGGTGGTCTGATATTAATATTCATACAGTCATTATTATTAATGATAAGTTGATAAGTCACCAGGAAAGTTTTGATACCGCAAAAGAAAAGGAGTACCTTAAAAGTTGATTCACCCTTATGTCTATTACGTCTTAGACTTGTCAATTAAATTTGTTTAGTTTTCAATATTCATATTTAAGATGGCAAAGAAAACCACAATTCGTAAGTGGATAATTGATAAACGTGATCTAATTTACGACACTTCTAAAGGCTCGATCTTTTGTACAAAATGTCAAGTAAGTTTATTTGCGAAACGAAAAAGCGTGATTGATAGACATGTTAAATCTAATACGCATCGCCGTCAAGAATTTTGCACGAAACAGAATCAAGAAGATTTTAATTAAAATCTATATTAATATTGATTTGATTGAACTTTTTACTTTTATGCAATATTCCGTGGAAACGTGTTAACAGTGCCGCTTTTCGACAGTTACAACAATACAATTATATAACTATTTTACAATTTCGTTCTTTTTATTAAACCCCTTGCAGTCATATAAATATTACTTATAACGTTCGACATATTTTGACGTAATTTGCATCCGTCAGCCGCCCACTGATAATGAATAATCACTTTGGCATTATTTCCGCATGAGTGTGGAATCAAGTAAGTAAAATAATATGGCAATTGCGACTGACCATGAATAAAGAAGCATGTATAATTAATATTGGCTTTGCCACTATACCGAAAGACCTATCAGGTCATTTACATGCTCTATTGGTAGCTGATCCAGTAACTTTATAAAGGTGCCATGTCACCACAGATTCGCTCGAAAAGAGATATTCAACAATACAAACCTCCTGGTTTCTGCTGCTTCTTGGCAAGCAACATTGCAGCGAGATGCCCTCTGCCACCCAGAGACGTGCTTGCAATGGTGGTTGCACTGACCTTAAAGTAGGAAGATTATTTTATAAGATAAGCTGATAGAAAGAGTAAAGTACATTTTATGTGCAATTGTGCATATGTTGTGCATATGAGTATACATCATTTTAAACAACAAAAATATTTACTCTCCAAGTAATACAGACAGACGCGGCGGGGGACTTTGTTTTATAGGGTAAAGTGATAACTGCGCATCAGATATTGGAATTTGTGTAATGTGCAGTCTGTATAATTTATTACAGATAATATTGATTTTTACCCTTAGCCGAAAAACTATTTACGATTGCAGAAGAACAATCTTAAACATACAGAACTACGAGTGCTGCTACTTGTGTAACTGGAATAGAAAAAATAAACAAACGTATATGACTAAATATGGTTTTATTGTTTTTCGAAATATTCTCCATGATGATCGATGCACTTTTGCATACGTTGAAACCAATTTTAAAGCACTTTTTCCACTCTGATTGAGGTATCTCCAAAACGTGCTGTTTGAACGCGTCGACGGCATCTTCACGGGTCGAAAATCGTTGACCACGTAATTTTTTCTGTACATTTGGAAAAAAAACATTTGGTGCCGAATCAGGGCTGTACGGTGGATGACCCCCTGAAAGCTTTAGAGTCACCACGGTTATATTTTTTTATCATTTTTTTTGCACCATTCGACGCGAGCCTCTTTTTGATCCTTAGATAAGTTTTGCGGGATCCAATGCGAACAACTTTTTTTACAGATCTATGTTCATGTAATATCTTATTAATATTCGTCTTCCATATGCCCAGAGTCGCCTCTATCTCGCGATACGTAACATGACGGTCATGCATTATTATAAGTTTTCGCACAGCTTCAATATTTTGTGGTACGACCGATTTCGGGCGACCATCCTTAACATCGTCCGTGAGCATTTTACGTCCACGATTGAACTCTCTAAACCAGTGAAACTCAGTAGTTTTTGATGAAGCTTCATCTCCAAAACTTGAAGTTAATTGATCTAAGCACTGTTGTTGCGTTAAACCACGCCGAAAATCGTAATAAATCATAGCACGAAAATTTTCAAGTGTGAGTTCCATTCTTGCAGCGAGATGACATTTTAAGCCCACCAAAAACAAAAGAGTAGCGAACATGAGAAAAAAAAATATAACTTTACCATGGAGGTCAGATATAGCGTTTAAAAATGTTGGAATCCTGGATTCCGGTTACATAAGTAGGAGCCCTCATACATAAATTTTATGCCTTTATGTGTCCCACTTAGGGTTTGCAATCCGAATAATCCGAATATTCAATTATCCGAATATCCGCCGAAAATAATATTCAAAATTATCCGAATACTAAACCGCGAATTATCCGAATAAACTGAAAACACTAATAAAATCATTTATAAGCAGAAAAAAATCAAAAAAAATACGAGAAAAAACACTAATGACTAATGAGTAATGACGTTTTATGTCCATCTGTATTGCCCAAATAAGGTGTTTAGACAAATGTTCCATATTAAGTATCACTACATAGTATAAAACAAAGTCGCTTGCGCTGTCTGTCCCTATGTATGCTTAAATCTTTAAAAATACGCAACGGATTTTGATGCGGTTTTTTTTAATAGATAGAGTGATTCTTAAGGAAGGTTTATATGTATAATACATTCCACGCGGGCGAAGCCGCGGGCGGGTCGCTAGTTATATTATATTTTAATATTGAATGAAAGGATTATTTTGCTAGGTGATTTTAATGGTTGGACAGGCGTGCAAAGGGATGGTTATGAATCGGTACTGGGTAAGTATGGTGATGAGCGAGTGAACGAGAATGGCAAATGCCTTCTCAATGTATGTTTGGCTAAGAATCTCTGCGTGACAAACACTTTGTTTGATCACAAAGAGATTCATCAGTATACATGGAGACGGCAGAATGAGAAGTCTATGATAGACTTGATGATTGTGGATGAACGGTTGCGTAACAAAGTTGTAGATACCAGAGCATTTCGAGGAGTTAGCGTAGGTTCAGATCACTACTTAGTGATAACACGAGTAAGGGGTCTGTTCACACTTTGGCGCCATCGTGTTCCCGTACCAACAACTGCGTTAGAGAGGATAAAAGTAGAGAAAATGAAAGACGAAGTTATACAAGATCAGTACGTAAGAAAGCTGAAAGATTGTTTTGAATGTGTCAATAAGATGAATGACAGTGAAGTTGAGAATAATGTTAATAATGTATGGGAGATTATGAAGAATGGCATGGTCAAATCGGCCACTGAAGTATGCGGTGTAGTCAAAAGAAGAAAAAGCAAGAATGAACGTCCGGAATGGTGGGATAGAGAGGTAGATGATGTAGTGAAAGAGAAGAAAAAGTGTTGGTTGGATTTTGTAGCTGTAGATCCAGGACCAGATCTAAGCGACAGAAAGAAAAAAGAGTATAATAGATCAAAGAAAAGAGTGAAAGACGTTGTGGCTAGAAATAAAGATTTACTGAATGAAAAGTATGATAGGAGTTTCTCTGACAACTTCCGGTCGAATATTAAACTCTTTTGGAGCTTGATTAAATCGGCTCGGGGGAAATCAGAGAAAACTAAATTAAGCGCGGTGAGGGATGACTCTGGAGACTTAATATGTGAGGAAGAAAAAATGCTTGATAGATGGAAAACTTATTTTGAAAGCTTGTTTGAATGCGAAGATATTTCTCGTGAGCCAGAAAGCATGAGTAAAGGTGCAAGTAGCGAAGATGAAACTGTGATTAGTATGAGTGAAATCATGAAAGCATTAAAAAGTATGAAAGCGGGAAAATCAGCAGGTTGTGATAGAATGTCGATAGAAATGCTGAGGAGAGGAGATGGCCTGGTGGGTAGTCTGTTGTACCGCCTTTTCAATGCATGTTGGAGTAGCGGCCGAGTCCCGGAAGATTGGGTCAAGGCCGTTATCGTCCCTCTGTATAAAGGAAAGGGGTCACAGCAGTACTGCAAAAACTACCGCGGTATCAGCCTCCTTAGTGTTGTCGGCAAAGTATATGCGAAGATTTTAATTGAAAGGGTATTGAATGTTACGAATGACAAAATCTGGGATGTACAAGCGGGATTTCGAAAGGGAATGGGATGTACGGATCAGGTCTTTTCACTACGGTCCATCACAGAAAAGTTCTTGGCTGTCAACCAAAAGGATTTCTGTGCTTTTGTGGACCTGGAAAAGGCCTATGATAGGGTAGATAGAAAGGAGTTGTGGACGGTGTTGTCTATGTATGGAGTGAGCAGCAACCTGGTGCAGGCTTTGAGGTCCCTTTATGAGGGCTCCAGAGCCTGTGTCAGGATCAATGGGGCATACTCGGCCTGGTTTAACATCTCTAAAGGTGTTAGACAGGGCTGTGTTGCCTCACCATGGCTGTTCAATCTATTCATGGACAGTTGCATGTGGGATTTGAAAGAGTATGATAAGGGTTTGCGTGTGCAAGAGTTGCTAATCAAATGCCTCTTATATGCCGATGATCAAGTTATACTTGCCCCATCGGTACTTGAGTTGCAGGAGATGGTGACAGTGATGAATGAGGGATTTAAGCAAAAGGGGATGAAAGTAAATGTTGCCAAGACCAAGGTCATGGTGATAGAGAAGGATAAAGAGATGACTGAGTGCGTGATAAATATAAATGGTGAATTAGTAGAACAAGTGAGTGAATTTGTGTACCTGGGAAGTGTGTTTACAAGAGATGGTAAGTGTGAGAAGGATATCGAGAGGAGGGTAAATGCGGGGAATCAAATTAATGGGGCCCTGTACTCCTTTGTGAGCAGACAGGGCGTTTCACAAAAAGCCCGGCTGGCTGTTCACAATGGAGTGCTGGCCCCTACCCTGATGTATGGTAGTGAATGTTGGGTGTGGCAGGACAAGCATGTAAGTCGTGTAAATGCAGTTGAAATGCGCACTTTGCGTAGTATGTGTGGTGTGAAACTGATTGATAGAGTTAGAAATGAAAAAATCTGAGAGAAGTGTGGAATAAAAGAAGATGTAATGACTAAGATTGAAAAGGGCATGCTTCGATGGTTCGGTCATTTGGAAAGGATGGATGAGGGAAGATTGACGAAAGAGATATACAGATCGAAAGTGTGTGGAAGGGTCGGAAGGGGCCGCCCTAGGCGTACTTTTTCGAATCAAATCGGAGAAATACTGGAAAAAGGCCGAATCCGACGTGCGTGCATGACTCGATGTATGAATGTTGAAGAAGCGAAGGAAATTTGTCAAGATCGTAGCAAGTGGAAAGAAGTGGTCTCTGCCTACCCCTCTGGGAAACAGGCGTGATTTAATGTTTGTATATTATATTTTATTAAATAGGTACCTGAATACCAACTTACATAAATTACATAATAAATTGATTAAATCTAGCAGATACGAATTGTTACTAATGTTACTATTATTAGGTATTTAAATGAGCAACGAAAACACTTGCAGATAAGGCGGATTTTCTACCTGTCACTAAAATAATTATTGGTATTACCTACCTACTCTGAACCGACTGAACACCGAACCCATTCGCTCAGTGAGTCAGTCTGTAAGTCTGTATCTATTACGTTACACACCTTTAAATACGCTAATTTGGTTTTATTTTATAAAATACCAAAATTATCCGAAATTATTCAAATATCCGAATATTCGGATAATAAATATTGAAGTATTCAATTATCCAAATATTAAAAAACGGGGCGGATATTGCAAACCCTAGTCCCACTGCTTAAGAACTCTCATGGTTTCTGGTTGGTATGTATACCAAGTATAAATGAAATAATAATAATAAAATGTTGAGAGATGAATAAAACATCTTAGCCTGATTGTGCGAAACGTGGTTACAGAATTATAAACAACTTATTTAAGAGTGCTTGGTAATTCTGTAGCTCTGCCTACCCCACTCTGGGAATGAATGCGTGAGTTTATGTATGTTTGTATGTATGTAATAAAATGTTGGTTGTGGACTCGTGGAGATTCTAATATTAGAAAACAGTGTAAAACCAAGGAATATGTTAACACAATACGCGAAGACTAGAAAGTTTTGAAGCACTCCTAAATGCTTACCACGCTGGCTGTGGAACTTGCCCCAGGTGTGGGATCTGGGGAGGGCTCCTCAGAAGCTGGTGGAGAATCCATCATCTGTGACCTCTTTAAGGCCATCAGAATGTCTATGCCACGACCCCTTCCCTTGTTTGGCTCCATCTTTGGCTGATAAAACAAATAAAAATGTTTATTTATACCACAAATTGTTTCATCTACACAGGGTGCCGTTGAACTTAGGGCTTTAAATGCGTGGATAGTTTTTACTCCTGAAACAGAACTACTTGTGTTCTATAAGTCGTTAAAAATATGTCCAACTACAATTTAAATGTAATTTCAATGTACACAATCCAATTCCGCCGCACTCGTACCATGAGATGTGATTATATAGCCAGCATTGAATAAACGATTTTACAATTAGACTTTAACATCAATTAGGTACCTAAACTTAAGTTATTTTAAATGTTGCAGAACAAAAGTGGTTCAGTTTTGTGTGTAGAATCAATAGTTGCATTTAAAGCCCCACGGTCAGAGGCACACTACAGTAAGTAACATCACAGTAACTATCATTTAAATAAAAACAACTGCATGTGTCCAGTAAACTGATTTTCTAAGAAATAATATTGAACTTCCAAGTAAGTGTAATGTCAGGAGGGGTTAAGTTGCTAATAAGCCAATTTGCTCCTAGAATTTACAATAATCTAGATAAAGTACTATTATTTTCTACAATATTATTTTTGCGCTTTCCCACAACTCAACATCTTGGGACTATTTTGTGTGTGTGTATATTTAGTTACTATAATCAAATAAAGAAGAAAGTCAAGGCTGATTTATTCCAACAACAGAAGTTTTAGTTACTTAATGATGACATAGATATCAGAATCCTCACTCAAACGAATCTCTTCATGATTTCATCAACTGAATCATTTTGACCTAGGCAGATAATAACACTATATATAAACGAAACAAGCCCGGATATACAAACTAGGTTCCTAGGAAAAAAGCATTATTATTACAATTGACTCATATAGCGTATGGTACTTATTTTATAGAAAAAAAACAGCCATGAGAAATAAGTTCCGAAACAGGCAAGTTAAGCAGTAAAAATTGCAAAGCATGTTGAAGTAGGTAGATCGAAAATTCAGTACCTACTCAACTTTCAAAGAAAAGAAGAAAAAATGATTACGAGGGCGTTAATTTGTTTTCTATTTATCATATCTGCAGGGGATATTCAAATTTACGGATTGCTGCCATAAGCTGTATTAAGAAATCACAAAAAAAAACTTTTCACAGAACGCTTTTCAGTATTCATACATACATTTACTAGTAAAATTTAACTTGTCAGCTAAAAATTTTAACTTTTTGTACCTAACATACCTAGATAAGTAACAATTTCAAAGAACGCCTCAAGACCTTTACCTTGTGGCAGAATATATTTATTTAGAGTGTACTTACTTAGATCGACAGCACCCTGTACGGTATTATAATGAAATCAAACTTATTATAAGTTCAAACCACAATAAACATACGACAAACACAACATACATACAATATAATCAAGCGCATGCACGCAGTCACAGATTGTCAGATTATAAGGATCACAGATTATTTATAAGGTAAGGTATGTCCAGCCAGAGGGAGGACAGTCCCGTATATTGCGTTATCTTACATAGATAGTCGCGCCATCTGAAATTCTGAACTGTAAATACAACGATTTTAATGGAGGCGTAGGCAAATAATAACAGTGTGAATTGACACACTCCAGACCATTTAAATTTATAGATTTGATGTATTTATTGTTTTATTTAAATCCTGTATCTATACTTTATTTAAATCCTGTACTGTAGCTGTACTAATTTTCAGCTTTCCACCTTGAAAACTGTGGAAAGTTTAGGGGGACGGGACGAGATTTTCAAAAATCTTGATGCAAGATTTTTTAATTTATTACAAAGAGCCTATATACCAACGTTCCGCTTTCTACCTTTAAAACTGAAGAAAGTCCGATACAAACTCATCCCCTTTTTTTAGGGTTTTGGGGGAAAAGTTCAAAATAAAAATATGCACGTGTTTTTCGTTAGTATCAAAGAGTCCGCATACCAATGTTTAGCTTTCTACATTAAAAACTGCGGAAGGCTCCATACAAACTTCTACCCCATATTTTAGGGGGGTGGTAGTTTGTATGGTAGTGGGTCAGAAAAAGACAAAAAGTTGCCCATGTGACTC
Source organism: Acleris emargana (assembly GCA_927399475.2). Classification (NCBI taxonomy): domain Eukaryota; kingdom Metazoa; phylum Arthropoda; class Insecta; order Lepidoptera; family Tortricidae; genus Acleris; species Acleris emargana. The sequence continues at coordinate 10,254,101 of OV656851.1, forward strand.
TGCAGACCATCAATTAACTCCAGATAAAAAAACACATCAATCCGTCGCTTCATTTCGACGTAAAGGCGGACAAACATACAAACATACACACTTTTACATTTATAATATGACTATGGATGGATTATGGTAAACGCCCGTGCAATACTTAAAGTGTAGTGAGGCTAAGCGAAAGAAATTTGTCAAGATCGTAGCAAGTGGAAAGAAGTGGTCTCTGCCTACCCCTCTGGGAAACAGGCGTAGTAAGGCTATAAAATAATGTCCCAAGAATGACAGAAACACCTCGGCTACATGTGCGCTTTGCTTTGGTAGTCACCCAGCAGCCAGTACCTACTTAGGATGTGAGGTGTAGTTACAAAAAGATCTGGGTTAGGAAGAAAGCCTGCGCATCAAAATCCATGGCTTGGAGATCGCAAGCAAGTAAGCAAGAACCATAAAATAAAATCTGCCATTAAGTACTGAATTGCAACCTTCACAAGCAGAGTTCCCGACAATCTTCATAAACAAACTATTTAGGTACGTTTCTCAAACCTCGCATAAGTGAAAGGGTATGTCAGGTACGATTGAAGGAAAGCCGATCAACTTTTAAAGAAATACACGCAGGTGCCCCCAGGGATCAGTCTTTGGCCCTATTCTCTGTCTCTGCACAATTTTCACATCCCGTAGTCAGAGTAGATCTTGATTGGCACATACGGCGACCATATTGCTTCTAGTGTCTGGTCAGATATCTATTACAAAGTTACAAAAACCAAACTAAACTTAAAAGTAATTAATAAGTAATTGGTTATGTTTCATACATAAAGCATACAGAAGTCCACGAACACCTGGAAATTCCAATGCTTAAATATGAAATAGGAAACTTTTGTAGAATTTACAAAATGCGTCTGGAACACCATACCAATATTTTAACCACTGAGGTCACTGATAATACCAAATCTAGATTTCGGCTTAAAAGAAAGCGTGTTGCTCTTCTTCTTCTTGTTTAAATTAATGGAGGTCCACCCAGTTATTTCGCCAGTGTCACTGAGAGAGTATAATAAGTAAATAGAACACTAAATAACAAAAGTAAAAGCCGGGCATTTTCAATCGGCCATCTTCCCTCCCTCGTCTTCCTCAGCTCACGGTTTCTATTTGACACCCAAACAAGGTTGACACATCACTGTATGTGACATTTCCCAAATTAGTTCATATAGATATTATATTATACATTTGATTATAGCTTGAGGCCCTACTTTGAAAATCGAAGTTTGAAATTACATTAGCTCTATTCCTATCTTTCGATTTAGTTTCGAATGACCAGTGACAGGGATGGAGCTAACGTAACATCGAACTTCTATTTTCAAAGTATAGCTTCTGTAGGTTGCTGGCTGATGGATTAAAATGATTTTGATGGTTGAAGGCTTGTACATACTATGGGTACTAGACTACAATAAACATAGGTACTTCTTTAGAGAAACGCATACAAAATATCCAAGATTCAGGAACAAATAGATACTTACTTACACTCATTACACTTTTTTTTTGTTACACTGCCAATTGATTATTGATTTCCTATACAGAATTCAACAATAATACAATTAAAAATCGTAAAACGTATTTAAATTAAACTTAAACTAAGCTAAGTACTCCAATATCAAAGATATAAATAATATTCACCACAATAAAAATAACACCCCTCTAGCGGCACAGGTCCGCTCGCGGCATGGTCCCTATGACAATGGCTACATTACCTCTCTGTATAGTTAGCCCAATCCTTTGGGAGAGGCAAGAACCAGCTCAAGGATCTCCGGAGGAGTCTATAATCCGGGATAACAGTACCTTAAGAAAGCTTTTCATATCAGCTGACCAAGGTCCCATGGTGTCCACTGCAAGCTGCCAAGCTAACAAGCGACCTCCGCTGACAGCGTAACAATTGTACGCGAATTAAGATTTAATTTAAGCTAATGCATTGTTCAAAATAATTACCTGTGCGGCATTGTTAGCTAGATAAGTGACGATACGTCATCCATCAAGTTTTATGTAACTTAATCCTGAACTGAATGATATTATATTGAATTTAATATTAATAGCTTTATTTAATGCTAGACTAAGTACATAGTTTCTTTGTAGTAAGAAATATGGTTCAAAAATGAATGACTGCTGAGTTTCTTGCGGCGTTTCTTCTCAGCAGTGGTCTACTCTTCGGAAGCGCTGGTAGACTCTTGACGTGTAAGGCTGAAGCCAGACGAGCGTATTTTTTGAGTTGTGAGTCGCGTAATTTCTGCTCCTCCATTCATCATACCTACTACTACTACTACTACTACTACTACTGTGAAACTGAATGGAGCAGAAATTACGGGACTCACAACTCAAAAAATACGCTCGTCTGGCTTCAGCCTAAAAGTGCCCGTGCGTCATACTTACTAAATAAATGTCGTTTTTATCTTATCTTTTATCAAGTATCAAGTACCGTAGATACCTTTAAATCCTATTACCCCGGCGTTTCTAGCCCTAATTTTCTTTTTTGTCATGAGATTCTAGTAGACCTATACCAACTAGGCTAACGGGCCAATTTCTCGAAACTCACTACGCACTTAATACAATTTTCTACAAGCCTACTAGTGAAATATACCGCGTGGACTTATATTCTCTTTAAGAAAATGTATGGATATTATCCGCACACGTACCCTACACTTTACATTCTAGGTATGGTCAACTACACTTCCCTTGAAGCTAGGAGAAATATTTCTCTTATCAAATATTTCATTCAGCTGATACGCGGATGTGCCATTAATCCAGGACTTCTAGCCCAGATATCGTATCGGGTACCACCTAAGTCCAGTAAAGAGCTGCGCGCTCGTCGTAGCCAGCTGTTCGCCGTCACTGTAATATTATTAGTCTAGTGAGTTTCGAGAAACGGCCCCTTATAGTGTATTAAGTACCTAATAGTCCAAGAGCCTGCCGCTAGAACCTTATCGAGTTACCGGTGGTGGTGGTCCTAGAATAAGATTAGCTGCCAAGGCGCGACCTGGCACTTTTTTTTGCAGTCTTTATTGTAATGACCTTTTGGCATACAAAATATCTCACTGGCAGACAATATCTCTATGTCGTCTCGCTGGCAGTCAGGTTTAAGAAGACAGTTTACAGCCCTGTTACCTCATCGATTTACCTGGAGGAGAGCAACTTCTTTGGATAAGTCAGACCAAACTGTTCACCTACATTTTGGTTTGCAAGCATGCAGCCTGACAGTTTTTTGTGTATGAACAATTTTGTCACCGACCTTTAATTAGCTTTAATCATTCTTAACATCATACTAAATCAATTAACCCTTAATAAATAAAAATAGTGGTCAATTCAAACCCTTTTTAGGGTTCCGTAGCCAAATGGCAAAAAACGGAACCCTTATAGATTCGTCATGTCTGTCCGTCTGTCCGTCCGTATGTCACAGCCACTTTATTCCGTAACTATAAGAGCTATACTGTGGAAACTTGGTAAGTAGATGTATTCGGTGAACCGCATTAAGATTTTCATACAAAAATAGAAAAAAAACAATAAATTTTTGGGGTTCCCCATACTTAGAACTGAAACTCAAAAATTTTTTTTTCATCAAACTCATACGTGTGGGGTATCTATGGATAGGTATTCAAAAATGATATTGAGGTTTCTATTATAATTTTTTTCTAAACTGAATAGTTTGCGCGAGAGACGCTTCCAAAGTGGAAAAATGTGTGTCCCCCCCCCCGTAACTTCTAAAATAAGGGAATGATAAATGTAAAAATAATATATGATGTACATTACCATGCAAACTTCCACCGAAAATTGGTTTGAACGAGATCTAATAATTAGTTTTTTTTTAATACGTTATAAATCGTAAACCGCATTTTACCTTTCATTCAATCAACTCCAATATAATAAAGAATAAAGAAAAACATTTATTTAGATGTATAGTTGTACGGAACCCTACGTGCGCGAGTCCGACTCGCACTTGGCCGGTTTTTGATATAGGATCAGGATAAAAAAAAACTTTAAAAAAACCATCGTCATGCAAAGGCCAAAGAAGGGACCCATCGTAGGCTTAGGCACGGATCCGTGCTCAAAATTTGAATATCTTTTTGTATTTTTTTTAAGCCTAATTTTATGGACTATATCTTAATCAAAAGAGACTAGAACTTGGTACTTTTTTGACCGCCAGCTGACGAGGGGTTAAGTAAGTCGGGAGGTATACTAATTAATCCCAAATATCCAAGTTTGTAAGTGAAACTACCAGGAAGGAATCGCACATGAACGTGGATATAAAAAAAATATTACTTATGTAATACTATTGATTTATTTTACGTAATTAAATTTAATAAGATTATCTACAACATTTGCAAGTATGTAAGAGCGCCTAAACAAATAATATAACTTTATTATTCTGGTTTTTCTTTAAGCCTTGCTTTTTCGAATTCTTTGAATAACTTTTCGCTTAATTTTTCTCCTTCATCGTCAATCTGTTCCACAGAGAGGACTTCCGGAATATAAAACTGCATCATGTTTTGAACCTGAAAGTGAAACAACACTTATTTTATTTAAGGATAAATTAATAGTGGTCGTGAATTGGATTTCGGAAATGTTAGCGGCTCAAAGCGAGCTCAACATGCTGGCTTATTAGCAAGCAATTCTAATTTCAGTATACATTGCACAGTGGATAACTTCTTACATCACTAGGCTTCATAATATTATTAGCTACGGTATGTACACCAAATCGTAAGCTGTTCTGAAATACGGTCTGTACTAACCCCATTCTTTAAAGTGACTATTGAACTAGGACACGAAGAACACGACCCTTGCATTTTGAGCCTTAAAACACCTTCTTTAAAGTCCACAAACAACACGTCACCGCCATCCTCTTGCACAGTGGGCCGGATACGGTTGTCAAGGAGCTCCTTTATCATTTGTACAACTTCATCATCATCTTCATTTATTTCTGTAAAAAAAATAAAAAGTTTTAGTTACCTAACTTAAAGTAAAATAAAAAGTTTTGACCTGCAAAATGTAAGGGTTAGTTTCATTTAAATACTTAAACGAAACACCAAAATTATAATTAGCTAATTCTGAGTTTTGACACATTTTCCTACGCTCACTTTTTTATTATACGCTAGATTCATTGTTTTATAGCTAGGTTAAGGTTTATAATTGTATAATATCATAAGCAATATTTAAAAGTGCCCGTGCGGCGCACAGTGGGGCAACGGCGGAATTAATTCAATTTTGGGATGGTCAGCAATAGTCACATTTTTTATCTGATATGTATATAAAACATTTCAAATACCTATGATCTAATAAAATATTGCGTATATATATTATTTTTATAAAGAAATTAGGCCGCCAAACCCGTACAAATGAACTCGCATGAAATAAACGTTAAAATACCTTGCATTTGCAAAGGGTGTATTCCTCTCAAGTTATTGATTTTGTTTTACATGTTTTATTTATATACAAGAAACATTATTCCTGCTATTGTAAATGAAATAATATTTATGGTTTCTCTTAAATTATGTGTAATTTTAGGGCTGTAAGAAATTGATCGTATTTCTCGCCTAAATATTACATTTCATTGGCTATAACTTTTTAGCTACAACGACCCTCAAGCTCTAATATAACAATATTGACACATTATTTAATCTAGATCATTATTTAATTGGTTCTAGCTGCAATAATCTGCAAACTTTTTATTAGTACCCCATTAAGTTAATGAGCTTATTTTTCTCAGAAAAATACTTACGTGCGTTATCGATGGTAATGAGGGTAATTACAGAAACTATTAAAATTTAAATAATATAAATAGTGTATTTATATTATTGTGCATCATTTACTTTTGTAAATTCAATAAAGCAACACCTAATTCAATAATTATGGCAACTTTCAACATTTCTTACTTAGAATTGGTTGATATAATTATATCGAGTAATCGGGAAGTGCATAAGTGAATCGAAAACTTGAAAAATAAATATCCAGACCTTTCAGAGACAGTGTTACAAAACATTTATGAAGGTTTAAGTAAACATTTTTTACCAAATTTCACAAAAAGGTGGCATGCAGCATCAAGAACAAAGAAGTATTTTATTTCTAAAAATAAAGAGTGGTTAGCTGGGACATTTTCGGTAGTTGTTAAGGATACACAGATAGATATTCATGATACAGAACCAGGGCCTTCAAAACGATCTCGAAGCGGGCGTCCAGAAAAATCTTTTGAAGATTGTTGTGAACGTGCTAAACGAAACAAAGTAAAAAAACCTGTGTGAGAGTGTTTCTAAGGAGTTGCTAGAGAAGGCTGCGGATAAGGTTCAAGATCAATCGGTAAGACCAAAGTTTAGTCCAGAAAAGGCTTTAGCACTGATGCTTCACTTTCAAAACATCAATATGAAGTTCTAAGTTGACAGAAAAAGCACAAGAAGCACGGAACAAAGATTATCGTCGGTACAGATTATTTCATTCCAGGAAGTGTTCACGTGAATCGACCAATGAGGACGTTATGCATATGCTGTTGACTTCTTCCGATCCTTACATTAATAGTCTTAGAGCTAAATATTCCAAAATAGATTTACACTTAAACGACGAAGTTAAATCTTTACTAATACAGACTTGTAATAACGAATAATTGTTTTTTTAGTTCGATTGATTATATTAAAAGCTATTTCTTATTATTTATTTACCTTTATATTAATCTCTGTGATAAATATAATTTGTTTAATCATTAATGTTACATTGGTTACGTTTGTTATGTTGTGACTTGAATATATTTCATGTATATTTTATTTTAAGTTCATTCAATGTAGGTATTATTTTAAATATTAGTGGGAATGATTTTATTATACTAATAAATATAAAATGTGTTTTTTATCCATTAACCTAAAAAAAAACTATTAATTCCGCGGCTCCATACAACGTGCACCACTGTGCGGCGCCTACTTATTGAATAAATATCTTTTTTTAAATCTTTTAGCTGTTGGTTTTCCGTAAATAAATTATGAACCTTATAGCAAACAGCGATAGACATGAATAGAAAGGCAGAGTGAGCGTAGTGGATGTGCAAGAGCTATGGCAGCATCAGTCGAGCCCACCATGGCCCAGCACTCTCGCAATGAGTCACAGTACGAGAGTAACATAAAACATCAGTCGCAGTGTGATATTAGTGCACAGGCAAAGCCAATTAAAAGCAGAATGGATTTATTTATCTACATCAGAAGTTGATGTTAGCCAAATCCCGAATAGCAGCCAATTGAGATTACTACTGTTCTACACTTACGAGTATCTCCCGACGGTTTGGCGTCAGTAACTATTGGCAAGCCACTGGCAAAGAAGTCCATAATTGTAGCGAATATCTCTGGTTTCAACAGTTTCCACTCCACATCGTCATCTTGCTTTGTAACTGTCACAAAATCGTGTCCAAAGAAAACTCCTTTTACACCTTCAATGCGGAAGATCATTTTGGCTAAAAAAATAGTACATAACCTAAGTAGGCGCGGAAAGTAAGGGATTTCCTGACGAGGTGGTTAGCAGGCCGAGCAATAGCGAGGCCTGCTAAAATACGAGTCAGGAAATCCTCGTTTCCGCATAGGCATATTATGTATAATGCTTTTCTCAAACAATGCGAGGAAATAATACAAATACATGATAATAAGTATTTTTAAAAAACTTTGACAAATTCGGATAGAATGGTTGTTTGAAAACTACGAGTATTAGTTAAAATAGTTCCACGCACGAAGAGCCTCGCCGTCGGCACCGCAGAGCCCCGCCGCGCCGCCACACCACACGGCCCCACCCACAAGTTGGGTGTACGGGATTTTTTTCATGGTCCTTTCGATTTTATTCGGAATCGAGAGCACTTTTAAAAAACAATATTGACATGGACGAAAGTGTTTTCATGATTTTTTTAATCCTAGGAGTAAAAAGAGGCACTTTACGTCCTTGTGTTTGAATCGGAAAACCGTTCTTTCCGAGCATGTTTGAGAAAAATACATTTATTTAGGTTAGGGCTAATGTAATGTTAGTTATACTAGCGATCACAGACCTTAATCTAACTAGATTACGTATACACCTCAATTTGTATGATAACCCACCATGTCACTTTTTTATACCTAATGTGAAGTCACAAGAGCGAATTAGTGATTAGTGATGTGGATTCGCTGTTGTCCGCGCGAAATCGATTCGTGCGGTAGGTCAGTCTTTGTAAACTCGAAAATATAATTCGCGACCAACATGGGTTGCCAATAAAATAAAATACGTTTGCGTTAGTCTATTTACACTTTTTAAAAGACAGAGTATTTATTGGTAGCAATCTTAGATGTGTCAGCCTTTTACTCAATATCCATACGCCTTTGTTTTTCCAGTCAATGAAAACAAATCAAACGGCTATGAAAAGCTCTGGAGAGCGGTCTCCCTGTCTCACTCCTCTTCCTATTTTGGACTCTTCTCCTTGTATTTCAAGTATCACGCTACTCATATCTTTTGAATAGATATTCTTTATAATGTTTATGTATTTTTCATTTATGTTGTTCTCTGTCAGAGCATTCCATATAGATGAATGTGTTATACTATGAAATGCTTTTGAGTAGTCCACGAAAGCTAGTATAGTTGTTTGTTATGTTGTTTGAATTTGTCTTTTAGCTGTTCTATGACATGTATTTGGTTGGATGTAGAGTAATGTGGGCGGAATCCAGCTTGTTCTATTGGCTGGTTTTTGTCAATTTCTGGTGATATTCTGCTCAAAATAGTAGAGGAACTTAGTTTGTAGATTGGAGATAATAGGCTAATGGGCATGTAGTTGCTTATATCTAACGGGTTCCCTTTTTTATAGAGTAGGATTATGTTTGAGTTATACCACTGTGTTAGGACTACCACTTTTAAACAGTTAAACAGTTTCCATGTTAAACAGTTTTTCTTAAAATGTTACTCGAATAGGTGCTCCTACTTTTAACGCTTTGTTTGGAAGATTATCTGGACCAGGACTCTTTTCAGGTTTTAGTATTTTGATATGACTCAGTATCTCGATTCCAGTTATTGGGCTCTATGTACTTGCTACCATTACATTTTTCTCGGACGAACACAGTTCCATTTCTTCTTTTTCTGTTTCTTGTGGTGGTTTTTTGTATAGGTCCACATAGAAAGCTGTTGCACATTTTATTATGTCTTTCCTATTCCTGATTTCATCTTGTCCCTCCTTTAAGCACTGAATCCATTTTTTATGGCTCATAAGTTCTCTATAGGCCCTTTTTGAACTTTGGAATGTTGTGGAAGGACTGTGATACTCACAGAAGAACAGTTATAGAGACAAACTAATCATACCTAATCAATCACTAATATTATTGTGACATTGTAATATCCTTACAGGGTAGGGAATGTGCCTGCCTACACATAGCAACCTCAAAATCTTGTAATACTGTATTGTACATGAAAGAATGAATAAATAAATAAAATAATTTGACTAAGTATCTGGGTGTTGTTATTATTTAACCCATAAGATTAATGGAAGAGCACTAAAACCGGTTTATATGACAGAAATTACGAAACACTGTGTTACCTAGTGGACTGCAAAATGCTGCTCCAATATTTGGAAAGTCCAGGGTCTGACCCGGCTCCAACACCTTGGTACCAGGTAGAAACTTGAGGCTGTTTGGATTTGGCGTGTCTTGCGTCTGAATAAACATAGATCGGCACTGGCAAGACCCAAAGACTTTGCGTTTTCCATCTCTCCTTCCTAAACTTGATTGCGTGATGACAGTAAACTGTCTGATATCACCGCATCTAAAAACAATAGAGACAAGTAGTAAACTACGCAGAAAACTATAGTTTCATTCAATTATTATTTTCTCGGAATGGCTTCTGTCCATATGGACAATTTTGCCAACTATACTTACATAGTAGTATAGTTCACCACTTGCTAATACTTAAATGTCGTAGATAGGAAATCAGGAGTAACGTCGTAGTTACGAAAATTCGGCACAAGATTTCTATGAAAAATAGACCTTTCATAACATTGTTACCTGTTCAAAGTTGAAGCACAGATGCGCCCACATTGATTGCCTGCTCTTAAAATTCGTAGTGAATTCCGCAACATATTTTGATGAATGTAATATGCAATATATTCTATTTTTCTGCGATATTTCTATTCTATTCTATTCTTTTAATTTTTGGCAACCGGTCGCTTTTGGTTCGTAGCGTAGCACTTCACTCGTAGTAAGATCCGAAAAGTCAATATGACATTGACAGAAATTACAGGTTGTGGCTGAATGAACTACACTACATAATGCAGCTTAAAATATAAGCCTATTTTTGAGAATTAGAGGAAGGAAATTGTGTAAAAAACTGATACAAATTTTGGGACCATTCTTATTTTGTTTATGATGACCTTTTCGTTGTAATCAAAATAAAACTATATTATTATCACAAGTAAAATAAAGGCAGAAACAAATTTAGAACGTCACTAATGAAATAACATTTTCCAGAAATTGTTCTTCTGTTCTAATTACCTAATTTATAAAAATAGTCCGGGCATTTTCTTTTGCTTTTCTCATGCTTTTGTCCTAAGAAAATCAAGAAAAAAGTAAGAAAAAATGTCTATTGATTGATTGTGACAGATTTATGGAAAAACATACTAGAGGTAAAGGCAACAAACAAGTTTTTGTTTATTTATTATTATGGTTTATTTATAATAGTATAAAATGCGGTGGAACGAAGCTGTCACATTAGATTTTGTGAAAATATATTTGAAACACGAATGTTTGTGGAACCCTGCCCATAGTGATTACAAATTGAAGTATCAAAGGGAAAAGGCCTATGACACGATAGCATCCGATTTTAAGGCTACATCTTCAAAATGTTTGAGTATTCCTGAGGTAAAATTAAAGATAAAGAATCTGAGAACAACCTATTTGCAACAAGTCAATAAAATATTACAGAAATCAAGCCCTGACTTCATTTACGAACCATCTTTGGTGTGGTTCCATGAGATGGATCAATGCTTGAAGCATGTACCAAGCAACAGACATTCTACCTCTAATATTAATGTAAGAAAACATAGCTACCATTTAAGGTTTGACTTTAGCTAGGAGTGCATGAGTGTATTGTTCTAAGACAGTTTCATTAAACTTGGAACTTACTCAGTAAAATCTCCTCATTAAAATATTTTTGCTGTACATCATCAAAACCAGATGTTTTTTACTTATATTTAAGTGTTTTAAAAAGAAAATACCCTTTAGTAGTGTAAATATATATTAAAGAGATCACATTATTCACATAAATATGATCGAAAATCGCGCAACATGTTTTAGGCTCGTCTGGAGCCTCTATTCATAAGCAGACATGGCTGCAGAGCATGACAAATACTAAAGTGACGATTGTTTATTTATGTGAGTGTACCGGTTGTGATTTCTTTATGACTGAGCCTCACAAGTTTAATGTGTAAATTTAAACATTGTTATATTTTTAATAGAGCATTTTTTAAACCTTATATTAATTGTAGTCACAAGAAATGCCCGAGGTGGATTCTTCTTGCCAAATGTGGGTAGAGCAAGAACTGGAGCATGATAACATTGATAACACAGAGGACTCGAACCCAGACCCTCTCGTACCCCAGAGTGATGATGAATATGATACCACCAGACTAGAAGAAACAGTAGAAATGATTAAACAGGAAAGGCAGCCCTCACCACTCCTTTATAAAAAGATAAAAAAGAAAAACCGGAAATATAGACCCAAAGATTACTTTGTAGACATTGTGAATGGTGTCAAAGATGATGAATTTGATATTTATGGGAAATATATTGCATCACAATTGAGGAAAATGAATTTACGAAATGCATTAAAACTAAAATTGGAAATTCACAATCTAGTCAGTGAAGCTAGGATTTCAGAAATGTCTAGTAATGGCCGATGAAGAGACAAAAATATTACTTAAAAATGAGCAAAAATTAATAATTTGAATAGTGTTGATGCTAAACTGTAGTATTCAAATGCAGAAGCAGATGCCATAACGGAAGTTGGCATTAACGCCATTATGATGTTTAAAATGTATTCTGTAATAACAAAATACTATTTATTAATTTACTACAAATTAACTGTATTTCAAAGGTATTGTACTTTGTGCTTGTGATGGTGTTTATTTTCCTTGTTCCTTTATTTTGTATTATATTATAAATCAGTTAAACCAAAGACATGTGCAATAAAACATTGTATAATTTATGATTTTTCTTATACTTGGCTGTACAGCGAAAAAATACGAAGAATGCACCTTCAGAACAATAGTGACCTAATTCAGAAATTTTAAATTTCATAATAAATTTATGACTTGAAATTTGAAAGCTGAAAATTTGAATTATGTCACTATTGTTCTGAAGATGGGAAATGTTTTATGATGCTATTGCCCATAGCCCATAATATATGCTATATTAGTGAAACGGCAAACATACCTGTGGGTCCAACAACACTTTTATAGGGTAACTCTAAAACCCATTTTGTTCCAAACTATTACATATTTTTTGTTCTGTTGAACTAGAATACTACTTGAAATCAAATCCTAGTCTCCCGACTAAAAAAAAGACACGAATCTTGCTATAAAAAGTCGAATAGTTACCTTATATATATTAAATAAATAAATAAAATTAACATTAGTGAACAATCTTACACAAATTGACTCGGCCCCAAACTAAGCAGGCTTGTAGGTACCTTGCTTGTACCGAAAACACCCTATATTATACATTTTTAGTGATCCTGTTTAAGCTGTTATATAGTCTCATTTCTCAATTGATGAGAAACTATACCACATTTGAAGCTCTCCGCAAGCAACGCCGCGGGAATATTTAAATCTAAATGTGCTTCGTCATAGTCGCTATCGCCACCCTTGGAAAAGGTACCGTTAAGGAGTAGTTCCGGTGGTCATCTGTGGTCTTGATCATCAGTTCCGCTTCACCAAATAGTGCTTTCCAAGAGCAAATGCAAATGTTACAATGAAAAATACCAAAATCGCTATAGGTGTGCCTATATTTGAGGAGTTCCTTTGATTTTTCCAAGGTCCCATCATCAGATCCTGATGCGTTGGCAATGGGACCAGCTAGAAAATATACCATTTCAAACAACAAAATAATTTATCAAATCGGCCCAATGGTCTTTGAGAAATCGGGGAACATACATAAAAAAAAAGCCAAACGAAAATTGAGAACCTCTTTTCTGGAAGTTGGATAAAAATATAATTTTGACATTTCCATTCTCTATGGTTCATGTTTATCACGTTCAAGTTTATGCTAATTTTCTTTACAAGCTGGCCTGGCATTTGGGTTAGCTCGTATAGTATAATAAATATTATAAACTCAATATCTATGCTGTAAAGTTTATATTTCTTGATTCCGTTGACCAATTTTGTAGTAATAGTGTAATGCTGAAAATCTAAATAATTGTCTTGTCAAAACTGTGGAACGAAAAAAGAAAGAACGCTGTTTATTGTATTCCCAAGATAAACTCCGGAAAATCAACAACAAACATGAGATGGGGCGAAAAAGAAACATGCTACTTCGTGAAACTGTATTTGGAAAATAAAATTCTATGGGATAATAAGTTGCCCGCATATAAATCGAAACCGGAGAGGCATAAAGCTTATAATCAAATTATTGCTGAATTCAAAGCAAAGACGGGGATACCGCTAAATGAGGCGGAGGTGAAGACAAAGGTTAAGAATCTGAGGTCTACATATGTACAAGAAATTGCTAAGATACGAAAGCGATCGGGGCCGGATTCTGTTTTCAAACCTTCGATAAAATGGTTCTCGGCGTGGCACAAGTGCTTCAACCAGGCTTGTCGGAGGACTTCGAGCATGGACGATTCAAATTTCGAGGTATATAGATTATGCCTCTTCATTCAGAGCGCCTTCGTTAAAAGGCCAACAGTTCCCTAAGAGCGGTTTGAAAAACAAAAATGACTTGTGTAAATTATATTTTTATTATTAAATAAATCTTAATCATAATGTGCTACACTTTCTGTTAACTTTTACCAAGAATGACTCTTGAACTGTCAGTTTACTTAAATCTTATAAAAATATGACAATAGGTTAAGGAAATACCAGATATTGAATCAAATAAAATCTGAAATTAATGGTATTTCTTTTGTTATTATCAGTGATCGTACTTTTTCCAGCATTCTTGGTGCGATGACGTCAAATGACACACGACAGCGACCTAGGGTTGTAGACGTGTATATAATATGATTGACGTTTAAAATTATGTAATATTATGTGGTCATTGGAAATGAAACACTATTTTTTTTACTCAATCAGTTATTATAATTTAACACTTTGACGGGACGTCAGTGAAGAAACAAAATGTCTTCTATATTTATGCACTGCCATTACCTACGCATTTTACTGTCTATGCTAATATATAGTTAGTATATAAATTCCTAATCATAAATATGAACTATAACCTGAGATAAGAAGTTATTGCAACTGTGTTACATTTTCTCTTATACTCGTAGTAAATTAACCCTTCATTTCATTATGCATATTGGGTTAGGCTTTACATGTTCTGTTTTTTTTTTCTGTATTTCCGATTTGTTTAATATGCTATTTTATTTTTATTTTAGATTTTATTTGATTCTTGATTCCAACAATTTAATATTGGGCACTACTGACAACCCTAGCACTGCACCAAAAATGCTGGAAAATCTACGATCACTGGTTATTATGCAATTTTGCATTGTGAAATATAGGAAGGAACATTGAATTTGTTTTTCTCATAATATAAACTATATTTACCTGATTTTGTATTTCCTATATGACAACTGAATTATCAACAACTTTTTAAGTTGTAATTCTGTAGCTCTGCCTAGCCCACTCTGGGATTACAGGCGTGAAGGTATGTATGTATGTATATGACAACTGCATAAGAGGGCAAGATTTATATTCTTGCTGTTTTGGCTAAGTCCACCACACAAGTGTTTTCTAACAGCAGCCTTGGTTGGGTGAATGAAAATATTGTGTTATACATTGAAGTGTGTAAATTCTTTTATAATAGGTTTCGGGCTTGGAGATATACTTCAAATGAGATTACTCACATTGTCCCATTAATTGCAACTCTTATGCAATGAACTATATATTCACAATTTCCATTTGACTTATAAACACTTAATTTTTTTAAATTAAGTTCTTGCCAGTTATCTACTAACCATTTATCAATTAGCTGTCCCTGTCTGTAGCGTTCCTGGTGCTGCCTGGGTGTAATTTTTTTTTTAGACAAACCTTGTCCTGATAAGTACAAATTCAACAAAAATAAATTATTAAAACTAGTTGAGCCATGACCAAGCGAAACAGGGACAGGGATTCCTTGTTATATATATAGACATGGCTGATACTATCGTTACTCCTTGTAATTATTATTTTTAATTTTCAGAATATAGAAACATCTGATGATAGATGCCAAAAAGTATGGGTTGATCAAGATGATGAAATCAATGACAATGACCACAGTCACTCAGACCCCTTTGTTTCGGAGCAAGATAACTTCATACTTGTCCTGAAACCTGAGCCTGAAGAGAGCCTAGTCAAGCAGGAGTCACAAAGTACATATAAAATAAAAAAGAAAAAAAATAAACATAGCATTAGTACAGAAAACTCAGATAGGTCTTACAGAGGTAGCATAGACCCAGATTTAACAACTAAAGAGGATGAATTCGATATATATGGAAAATATATTGCATCACAATTGAGGAAGATGGAATTGCAGAAAGCGCTGCGGTTGCAGCTCGAGATACAGAGCCTAGTGAGTGAAGCAAGGATCTCAGATATTACAGGAGAATGATGTTTACTGGACCTGATATCATGCCTTCTTATCTGAGTTTTCTTGCCAAGTTGTGTTTAGAAACACAGGTTAGTTTCCAAGGTTTGGACCAGAAGAGATTTAAAGTACAAGATATAGCTATAGACAATTTGTGTATTTAAAATTAGCCAAACAAGAGAAAGAAAAACTTTTGTACCCATGAAAACACTGCTTTTCAATGTTGTAAGGGGAAATAAATATAAAAAAAAGATTCTTGGCAAGTCCGATTTTTATTGCTGTTACGGCATTTGTTTATAAAATAAACAACATCACTTACATTTCACTAGAGAAAATTCAGATTGATATGGATACCAATTTAATGTTCCTAGATCATTTTCACATTTGTCACAACAAAAATACAGGTGTCTGCTGCTAACAGAACTATTTAATGTAATCCTTTGGTGGACCACATCAAGTCTATAAACTAAATTAAGTACTCAAGTTTCACAATATTCCATGTTTAGTATTGAAAATAATTTACAAAGAATGGGAAGCCTGGCCAGCAAGGCAGAGCAGTCTGGTTTAAAAAACTAACCATCTAAAAACTTAGGTAATAAATAGTGTTCAAGGTCGATTTACACTTTAGATCCAATACAGTTGACCTTAATTAATATATCCCTTAGCAGGGAAGCAAATGTAAATCGACATTCAACCAAGACTAGAGCAGACCACAATCTTTAATTCAACAATCTCAAAAATAATACTTACAACAATTCATTTACAATCTGATTGAGTCCAATGTGCACTGTTTGTTGACTGTGACATAAGTTATAATATCGGCCCCGCTTGCTATGATTTGCCCTCTTTATGAATTAACTTTGATTTGCAAGATATACATTTTCTTTGTCATAAAGGAACAAAAACAGCAGGCAGAGATTCAATTGAATAAGGTAATAGAAAACATTGGCACTTGTGAACAACAAATAATGCAAGTCATAATTTTCGAGCAATAAGTACCAAACCGTTTAGTCGCCACTTACCCTAGTTTCAACCATCACTCGACCCTTAAATCGTACTTACGCTATCCAATACAACTCATGTTACCTCTCGAGACTTGAGAAAATAAAAGCAAAATACAAATGCACAAGTAGATAATTTCGTAATAAATACGTGGAAGTGTTTGTGGGGAAGTACATTACTCATATATTAACACTGTTCGCACAAATAAACAATTCTTACATTGAAATTTAACAACAATTAAGGCGTCAACTCACTGAACGCGACAACATTTTTTGGTTTATAGAGCCTCAATTTTAACATTAGGCCATAGCAACTAATGCTCCTATTTCCCTTAATTGAAATTTTATACACAAGGTAACAGAAATAAAAGTGTGAGTTGTCGAATGTAACTCGTAATGACGACAGTTGTCATTAAACAATGTAAATTTACTTAAAACACCAACAAGTAGTTATACCTTTTTGAACACATAAGGAGACAGGTACACCATTGAGAGATGAAATTTAAATGATTAATTGTGATTTTGAAAATAAATATGTCAAGTGGTGAATTTGGAATGAATATGGGGGCCGATTTTTGACTTTCGAGCGCTCGAAAGTTTTATTCGAAAGTGACAAAAAACAATGAAATGGTATTTTTGACTTGCGAGCGATACAAAATATGAACACGAGTGGTCCGTGGCATTCGTTTTGAATTCTATCAATAGAAAATATCATTTGACATCTTTCAAATCTGTTGGGTTAGGTTAGGTTAGGTTAGGTTAGGTTAGGTATATACACACGAAGCATAAACAAACCTAGCACAATGCCATAGACATCCACAGACGAGAAAGCGTTTCATTTTTCCTACATTTATAACCAGTCAAGAATTTGTAAAATAAGCGTAAAAAAATCTTATTGGCACTGAAATATTAAATTGCTTGTTATTATTTCATCTTTTGTTAGCTTCACACATTTATTCGCAATTAAAATATGAATTAAAAAAAACCGGTAAAACATCGATTTTCTGCGTATAATGAAACAAGTTCCAACTTAACAATACTATTTAGTCAATCCCTCAGTTTCGAGTGAGAATCTCAAAAATATGGAATTTGGGACCATTCGAAAATAAATCGTGAAAAAATTTCGCATTCGAATATTTTCTACCGCTCGCTTTTGAAATCGAGCGCTCGAAAGTCAAAAATCGGTCCCATGATGAGAATACTCTACAACAGTTAAGGGGGTGGTAAGACCAAATCACACAAGCTAGGCGCTATTGATAATATTCATGCGATTCTAACTATCGCTTGACTTGCTGTCGCGACAAGCTCTGGCTTTTGGAGCCTCGCTCTTGTTGTTTATCTTATGAGTAATTGCCGTGTCGAACGTCATATATTTTAAGTACAATCCGCAATCTATCATTTGCCACAGCAAGCTCTCTTGCTTGAATGATTTGAGCCTTACAGCCCGTTCACACAGAGTCTCCGTATTTACGGTACCCGTTTTAACGGATACAACAAAAAATGATGCTTTGTTCACACATAGGCACCGTATAGCGTTCAACGTATCCGTCATTAACTGAGAGCCCGTTCACATATTCTCCGTACCGCACCCCACACACAGTTTATATCCAGTAAAAAAGTACGGATACATGACGGATACGTATTCCGTTCATCCAGTATTCGATAACAAAACGGAATGTCATAATTTAGCGGAACGACATTTTTTACTGTATACTGAATACTGTGTCATATGTGAAGTCGCTCATACAACTCCATACGCCATCAATGAAAAAACGTATACGATAAAACGGGTACCGTAAATACGGAGACTCTGTGTGAACGGGCTGTTACTGTCATGGTATACTACATAATATAACGGCGCATACAATATCATATCAACAAAAAAAATGAAGTGTCAACGAGTGATTCATTAATATCGTCTAAAAACGTTAATAAAAACTACATACATGAGAAGGGAGACTCCAATCAGATCTCGATTTGTACAATTTATCACATAAATTTAAAGAACACTTATTCATACTGCAGCAGCAGCGGTTGCACAAATGGAAGGACTGTTGTCGATCGTTTAAATTATGCTGTAGAGATCAAAATAGCTCGAACAAGCTACACTTTAACACCAATATCGCGCGGGGGCTTCACAATACTGCTCTAAAATTACAAGATAGGGCCCCGCGCGCCTCGGCGGGCCCAGTAGAAGGTACCAAGTTACGAATCCAAATATTTTATTGTTGAAAAAATAAACGCTCTGATTTTATCGACATACACGGTTACAAAACACTCGTATTTTTCGGTTAGATCCACTTGTCCTTACCGATGTTTGTATGGACATTTCAACTTTAGATCGTTGCGATTTAAATAACTAATAAATTAAGAAAAAATATCAAAACGCCGTCGGTTCGTCGTAAAACAATTAAGAAAACAAAAAATTAAACAAATGAGATCACAAAACGCCCATACAAAAACCAGCGCACGGGTTCTAAACGCAATCTTTTCGAAGCTCGGGCTTCGCTCCATCCTATATAACAAATACCTCTGGACTGGACGTCATGTTTTTTTTTTGAGCCATTTTTATTAGTTTAACTTACAGGGACTCAAAACTTAAATATAAATTTGGACTTGGACATTGTCAAAATATTTATTATTATTATTATTCTGTAGATAAATCGAATTTTTGTTAAACAGTTCCAGAGGTATTTCAAAGGTCAGAGGTCCAGGGGATGTACGGTTGTGACAGGCCCGTTTTGAGCAAATAGACAAACGATCTGTGCCAAATGAGCTGTTCATAACGCAAGGTCGCAACGACACCAGTGGTTATAAAAAATCGAATGTAAAAATATGACGTTTAAAACCGGACCCATAATACTGACACTGACGTTGAGATACTGACTAATACGAGCATTAAAATTAACTCCAAAACATCTCAACTTGTACAAAACAGCAAACCTTGGCCTTTTAAAATTAATACCGCAGGCACTCATTGCTGTCTGTTCCAACTGATATATTTTTACATTCAATTTTCAGGAAAGCCAAATGAAAGTCGATAGAAGGGGTTTGCCATGAAAACGGGCATGTTAGTTACAAGTAGTAGAAGGAAATTAGATAATGTTTTCAATACAAAACGACTGAAAATTTTAAAAAGCCAATCTTGGTTAAAAGGACATCAAAAATAGGTATGTTTACTACCAATATAACTTATTTGTTGTAAAAGCGATAAAAGTCAAACTTGCTTTCATATTTTAATGTAATTATCACACCTGTGGCAAACTCTAGTCTGTCGACTTAAGGATTCGGCTGAGTGCTAATCGCTCGTCCAATGTCATTAATCGTTGGTGAAAGATTGAACATGGCAAAAGCTCAGTTAATTAAATCTGATGAGTTTATTGTGCCTCATTCATCAGCTCTTCTCTTAGTTTTATTGCTAAATAATTTCGTTGCACCTCACATTCGGTATGCGAAATATTTGGCATATTATATTGGTAAGTGAAAAACCACTTTTAGATGTAACAAAAGTCACGCCAGATTTAATGAACCAATCTTAAGGTTTAGTTGTCCACAAAGAAGCGAAGAGCTAGTTATTTTAAGAAGGATGTTTCGTTATAAATACGTATTTAGGGCACGTAAAATGCTGCCGGTTGTCACGTTCAAAGGTGAAGAATTTGTAATCTTCTCGCAGTAACTTTTTGGCTAGCTCACCATACTCTAGAGGACAACTGAACGATTACAAGGACCTGTCAACGACTGATGCGACGGGGTTAGCGCGCGCCTGAGCCGGCGCGTTAGGCGTCGGAGCAGAGTTGCTTGGGCGTGTACACGGAGGCGTTAGGGTCTAGCGGCGACGCATCCCCCAGTCGGAGCTTGGACATCCCACCGGACGACGTCATGTACTCAGCAGGCATGACGGCTAACATTTGAGCCTTCAATTCCTCCATTTCTTTCTCCTGCCGCGATATTAAGCCTGCAACAATTTTTAATGTCAGTTAATGTGTTACGAGCGTATTCTTCTCTTGACCGTTATCGGTCATTTAGGTAAAATAATGACGAGGCGCGCGCTGCCCTACATCCAGCAGCTACGTGTCTCGGCTGAGCGACGGACCTTCCTGTATGTGCATGTGTCGCTTGGCGTCGCCGAGCGCCTGCAGCAGGTCGAGCTTGACCCGGGTCTCCGCGCTGAGCGCGCGCTGCAGGTGCTGGGCGCGCTCGGTGAGCGCGGCGCAGGCGGCGGCGAGGCGCGCGCCGCCTTCGCTCGGCGCAGGCACGGGCGGCGGCGTCGCCGGGACCGGCGAGCGCGCTTCCAGTGCCCGCGTCTGGATATCAACAATAATGTGGTCAATATCTTTGACTAGCGTGCCTAGTTGGTGGTACCCGTGCTTTGTAGGCAAAGCTAGCGGTCGATTCGATCATTGACAAGGACAAATAAACTCATTATTTCGGAAAAATGGGTGGTGTCGTCTCAGAACTGCTAAGGGATTCTTCGTTTAGATCCGGATTGAATAAATCACCCTCGTCATTATAATTATAATGTAGGTGTCATAATCTCGAATATTGTACCTGTTCCCTCGCCCGGGCGAGCTCCCGCCGCAGCACCTGCGTCTCGGCGGCGCCGCAGCGCAGCGCCGCGCGGCACCACTCGCTGTCGCACGCGGCGTTCGGACTCGAGTTACTGCTCGCAGTGCCGTTACTGAAACAACACAAAACATGATAATAGATTCAAATTAATACATACATACATACCATCACGCCTTCATCCCAGAGTGGGGTAGGCAGAGCTACAGAATTACCAACAACTCTAACAATTTGTTGTTAATTCTATAACCACATTTTGCAAAAACAGGCTAATAGGTTTACGATGTGTATATTAGTGACAGGTTGCAAGCCCATCGCTTAACAATACCACAGCCTTTAATCCCTTAGTCGCCTATTACGACTTCCACAGGAAGACATGGAGTGGCACTATTCTAGGCGGCCGGCAACCACACAGCAAATTAATAAAGGATACATTTGTTATTTACGGAATTGAATTCTCTCCATTTGGAAGCAACCGGAAACACATAGGTAACATAATTGCATATCGTATTAGTCTCCGGTATTTAGGGCCGTATTCAATATTTTTATGCAAATGTCACGTAATAAAAAACCGTCATCGTTTTCGCGCATTGAAGCGGGCAACTTATTCTATTTATTGAATACGGTCCTTTACACACTAGCATGATCTTAAACGTGAATCGAAGTGTAGTGAAAAACCGGTTCGCGTCTCAGAAGTGTACCACGTGACCAATGGCACATGGGTGCGACGAGTAGCGTACTTTAGCGCGAACTTGTTTGTATTGACGGCAAGTAGCCGGCACCGACCTGGGCGGCGCGGGCGGCGCGCGCAGCTTGGCGCGCTGCAGCTGCTGCTCGGCCGCCGTGCGCGCGCGCCGCTCCTCGCCCAGCCGCCGCTCTAGCGTCGCGCGGTCGCCGCTTCGCCACGTTGACATTCTGGGGACAATTGCACATTCTGTCACAATCTACTAAAATGTTTCAATTGACCATGTAATTAAAATCGAATGTTATTTGGAGTTGTAGCATCTTATGCAGGGTCCTCCCTCCGACCTTGTGCTTTAACCGGCCGCCATGTTGCAGTGTTCACTTGTTGTTCCGGTGTGGGGTAAGACCACCGGTAACATTACTAGCATCAAGGTATGTTCGTCTCGGTCCTCATAGTGGCCGACGCCTTTGCAGTCTCAGGATTGGGATATCGGGACGACTGGCACATTTTGTCACAGCACTTTCTAAATAACTAGTCTTTCTTATTTACCAGCCGCCAAGCAAGATTCGGAGTCGAGGTGTTCCGGCTGACTCGATGGCAGGATGTAAGAAAAGGAGTTACTTGTGCTGCAGAGCCTGGTGCGCCTGCTTGAGCTGCGAGTGGTCGGCGCGGCGCTGCCGGTCGGCCGCGGCGGCGGCGGCGAGCGCGCGCCGGGCCTCGGCCTCCGCGCTCCGCGAGGCCGCCAACTCGGCTTTTAACCGTTTAATCTCCTCCGCGTACTCGCGGGCTTCTCGCTGAGGACAAATATCTGTGTAGTCGCATTACGGACAGGATCATTCACGCTGCATGAATTAAAAAAAAAAACCTGATCGTTTCAGAGCTGATGGATGAACTCTTGATTAGGACCACTGGTTTTGTCTGGTTCGGTGCAGAAACATTTTTTTCGAATATTGTACTTTTTAAGGCCCAACGGAACCCCATTACTAAGGCTAAGCTGTCCGTCCATCCATATGTCCTTACTTTAAAGAGCTGTATCCTTTAAAGCGTTATAGATTGGGGTTTTTTTTCTCCAGAATATGTGTAAGTGTGTGTCTTAGGTTATTACGGCAGAATTACTTTGTTTTTTTAATAAAGTAAAACTGATTCTTAAGGTACATAAGATAACGGTTATTCATTTATTCTGAGTCAATCAAATTTATAAAATTACTATCTGTTTCCCGCGACTCCGTCCGCGCAGAAATTTAAAACATATTTATAAGAGATAATATAGGATTCTAATGGTGAAAGATTTTTTCAAAACGGTCATTGCAAACAAATGTTTCCTTTTTATAATATTATTAGTGTAGATCACCTTTGAATTCAGTGTTAAGAGTCCATTATTGATGCCTTCAGCTAGAAGTGCCCAACATTGGTGTCGTCCCCATAATAACGATAAAACATACAATCGTCAATATGAAGCGGTCAAGTGTGAGTTGGGCCCGCGCTGATTCGATTCGAGCTCGAATTCAAATCGGAATATAATAAAACCTACAGTGTCCTATTGTGTCCAGTATTTTATTTCTAAGTAACGCTTCTAGCGTCTAGATCAAAAAGACTTTATCGACTGGGCCATAACTTTATTTCAATGAACTTATTTGTCTTTTACTGGTTTTCATTTAGTTTATATTACTTTCTATGCAGCATACTTATTCCATGAAAAACATTAGTTTTGACCAGCGACGGTGAAGACCTGACAAGATGATATACTAGAGCTTACGTCAAACTTATGTTGAAGAAGCGAAGGAAATTTGTCAGGATCGTAGCAAGTGGAAAGAAGTGGTCTCTGCCTACCCCTCTGGGAAACAGGCGTGATTTAATGTATGTATGTATGTACGTCAAACTTGACGTCTATACAAATCTATGTTTGTAGAGAGTCACCTACCAGTTCGCGCTCTCTCTCCCGCTCGCGCTCCCTCTCCTTCTCCCGCTCCCTGGTTTCTTTTTCTCGCTCCCTTTCGAGCGCTTTTTCTTTATCTCTTTGCGCGCTGCACTCTTTATGGCTAATCTTAACATCTTTTGTACTTTCTACTTCTTTTTCTTTAAATATTTGTTCTTTTACTGAAACAAAAGACTCATGTCACTCATAAGTCATAAGTTAACCTATTTTATTTTTCTATTCACATGTCTTGATCAACAGGCCATATTATATGTATAGTAGAAACCTGAATAAAGTTAGGGGGACCTAATTGCTCGTCAACAATTACATATTTTTTGGTGTATTCGAACGAAATCCTACTGACTGCCAATTAATGAATTAAAAAATACACTTACTCTGTTCTGTACTCTTATGACTATCACTGCTATCCTTATCCTTAGTTTTACTCTTTCTCTTTTCTTCTTTTAACGTACTGGCCTCTTTTTTGTCACACTTTGAAGACTTTGCACCACCTGAAAGATATAACATAACGTTTGTGGAGAGGTCTGTTTTACTAGCAAAGTATGTACGGTTGTAATATTTTAAGGTATGCTCGTGCTCGTTGCTTAAACAGTATAATAATCACGAAGTGTAGATTGTCTTTTTCGATAGCTATCGATATATTTTATTTTAAATATAGAATAGCCGCGAAAGGGACCTCATTGGCGGCGTAATATTAATTAGAATTAATAGAAAACGTACCTTTACTGTGTTCGGGGTGTTCATCGGTGTGCGCGACGCCATTGCTGAGCGCTTGCACCTTGCCGTTTGCCGCCTTCTCTAACTTATCTAACTGAACACGGAAATAAAACACGTCTGAAATAGCGTTCGATTGAGATAAACTAGAACGTTGCATTAAAACTAGTTAATTATATGCAGTCCTTCGATGTTAGATCGACAGTCGCTTTAAAATTGTCACTTTGAAATATTGATTTTGACAAAACAGCGGGTCTATTATGACTACGTTTATTGCGTGACTAAATGTGTATATAACATCCGTCACTTTTTGACACGTATATAAGTATGAAAGTGACGGATGCTTTATCTATATTTTGTCACGCGATAAACGCAACCATACTAGGCCCTCGGGTAAGGAGTAAGGTTTAATTTAAGAATGTTTGCTGTAATGTGCCATAAGATGGGATGGTATCGAAAAAAAAAAAGTTTTTTTTAAAGTCATTTTTCCTTACCGTTAACTATGTTTTTACAAAAAAAAAAAAATTGATTGATGACTTCACTGGGGCCAATTCGAAACAGAGTTTAGAAATTCTTACCTTGGAATGGCCAGCAGGATCAGCGCAGCCATTCGGCTCTTTGCGACGTCGCAGCGAGCCGTTCAGATGCCGCGCATCCGTCGGTTGCGTCTGCGGCGCATGCGCCTGCGCGGCGTGCGCTGTGCTCGCGGCGTTCGGGTGCAGCGCACACTCCGTGGGGCCATTCGGCACGCCTTCTTTTGATGGCTGGTTCTGTATAGGGATTTTATCTTCAGAATAGGACAGTTGAAATGAATAATGTAATTGATTTTTCCTACTCCTGTACTTTTATCTGTCATTTATATAGTCACGAACACTAATATAAGAATATAGATAATATGTCCGCAGAACATTCCGTAGAAAAGTCTATCTAGTCTATTCCCCTTAACAGCACTTGTGCTTTTTTGAGCCACATTTACACATTGACTGTCAATCGGAACGTTAGGTTCTTTTTGGTATGTAAACTCTTTTACTAATTTAACTCTTTAAAAAAAACATTTTATTTGGTATCAACCAACCAGAACGCAGCTATATTAAAATCGACCAATCAGGTAAAAGAATTCATTTCTCAAATCATTAGGTGTTTTTTAGTCCCTATTTCACAAGTTAAATCGATTGTGCAACTTTTTTTTAAAATATGAAACCTGGCAAGTGCACATCAATTTAAAAACAAAGTTAACCATAGACACATATTTTGTTGTTTTCGAATGTTTCTCGCTCGTTTGTTGTTCTGTGCTTCGTTCGTTCGTATTCTAACCTAGGTATATTAATTTAATTTTGCATTTTATTTGAAACCTAGTCGTAGAAAAAGTATTGCATGCAACGGTGTATAACTAAGTCAAAAAATACTCGTGGCGTCTTGCTTTACGATGTTCGCCTGCGGCTCACATCGTAACCACACCACTCGTCTTTTTTGACCTGTGTATCACACCTCGCACCTTCAGTCGCACCTTCAGAACAATAGTGACATAATTCAGAAATTTTAAATTTCGAATTAGGGCTCTATCGCAATCAATTTATGACTTTAAGTTTGAAAGCTGAAATTTTGAATTAGGTCACTATCGTTCTGAAGGTGCGATGTTATGTTTACTTCGCCTAATAAACGAGAAGAGCTACCAACTAGGTTATATACTTAACCTGAAAAGGGCAGATAATTGCTTCCAGCAAGGGATTTCCAACGCATTTCGTGGCAGTTCTTTCTTTATAAGATGTAAGTAAAACTTGTTTTCCTGCGCTGTCACGCACAAAGCTAAGAGTTCGGAGTAGCCAACGGACTAGTTACCTAAACAAAAGCTTATTAAACTACCTTACCCTCAAGCTTTGACCTGGCATGCAACCGGAATGCGATGTGGCGATGTTCGACGTCTAAGACAGTAGCATTAGCCTAAAGAGCTGGAGCAATTCAGAGCCTGAACGACATGCTTCCTAATGTAGGCTAATGTCCCTGCTTAACGATGAAATAAACTTGATAATAAAGACTGACCTCTTCCAACGCGCTTTCCGGCAGCGCGTCTTTCATTAGCTGAAAGTAGAATTCGTTCTCCTCCCGCACTTGCCGCTGCCGCCGCAGCTTGAGGCGCTGCCCCACGTAGGTCTTGACGCCGAAGCCCAGCGTCACCACGGGGTAGCCGACACAGTGCGCCGCCAGCGGCCGCGCCAGGTCCGCTCCGCGCCCGCGCACAGTGCTCTCCACGTACAGGAGGAAGCAGCATACCACTACTGTAGGCAGGCATATGCCTTTATCTGTAACTGTGGATAAATATAACTATAATCAGCGGTGTCATTAAACGCAGCTAAGGCATCTACGTCGACTAATCCTAAGCTCGACAGAAACAAACATTCCCTGCTTCGCGCCTGACTCGCGCGGCGGTCGTTAACTTGCGGATGACACAATAATTTGTTATTATTTTTTATTCATTTGAGTCTACTACGCTTGTTCACAGATACTAAATCTTGCCATTTTTTTAAATTGAATTTATAAATAAACGTCAGACCTGTGGAATTACAAGCATACAGGCATTCCATCTTAGTCCTCAGGGTTGGCAACGCATTTACTCGTTTGCCTTCTCCGTGTCATTAAAAAAGGACCGAAATTCGGAAGGTAAATTCGATTCTGGATTACCCTGCGCAATCTTTCCTCGAAAAATCAATTTGTTCTTGAAGAAATAGCGGTAACAGTTTGATACCTAAATGCAGTGCAGTTCTTAATATTGACAAAGTCTTTCGGGTTCAGGTAAAGCCGGCGAGACTAGCATAAAAGCGTGTGACAGCTAGCGAAAGAGAAGTACAAACTGAGAAGGAAAAGGTTGTTTTATGCAGGGATTGTAAAACCGGTGAAATTGAATACCTGTATATAAATTGTCAAACGATTACCGCTAAAATAATAATACCTATATTCGAGTTAGAGGTAATGTTGTCATTCCGCTTTTGTCTTTTTCACTATGTATGCACTATTTACAGTATTATTTACCTCTATTTAATATCGGTATTCGTTGCTCTTGATAGATAAGGTGTCAAGTAGACATTATGACTGAAGCACAACAAATAGGTGTAACATAACTCAATAGCATTGTTGGCTAACACTGGTTGAAATGTCTGCTAGTACTGAACAAATAAATTGATTTGCGACGTATTTCAAATTGTCAATTGTCAATTTGTTTATTCGCCTTTCTGTAATAATTTAATAAAGTAGCAAAAAGCCACACGAAAAAGAAAGATTTCGTATTTATATAAAAATATCTAAAATGGGCCGCGGACGGAAAAGAAAAAGACAAACCGATCATATGACAGAATGGTAATCTTTTCGTTGATTGTCATAATGAAAATTAGAAAACTTGCTTGTTTGGACACTGACAGGTATTACCGGTAATGGGTTTATTGGTAAAGTATCAAATAGAGGTAATGTTGTCAAATTGTCGAAACCGCTATTACATTTCAATACCGGTTTTGATTATACCGCTTATTAGAGCTTTAGTGATATAAATACCAAAATGCAATTATAACCGGTTATACCTTATTTAAAACCGGTAGTAAGAATACCGGTAACGATCCCTGGTTTTATGAGCGTGCGTTACTACGTGAATAGTAAACGTCTTTGACATTATCTAAAGGTGGAAACCCGTTACACCGTGTCGTGCCATGACCGTGCTATGAACGTGTACGGATGGCTATGCCCACTAAGATCGGTGACGGAACGGGCTAGTATGCATAGCCTCAAAGAATATTTTAATATTTTTTGTCTAACACGTTCATAGCACGGTCATAGCACGACACGGTGTAATGGATTTCCACCTTAATAGAATTGGGTTATATTAACCAATTCAGCAACCAGATTATTACCTAAATAAATATTTTAAAAAAAAAGTTGTTTACGCCGAACTAAAGAAGGACTCAATACTGCAAACTTATTTCAATCTCCCCAGTCAAATGAGACAACAACACATTACAGGATTAATTCCTACTGATACCACACGATGATAAAGAAAGAGAAAGCTTTCTTAGTTTTAGTAAAAGTCTTGAAACTGTTACTTTTGTCTAACTAACAATGAAGGTATTGTTTCTGTTTCCCACAGACTAAAAATATTCAAGAACTGGTGCAATCACAAGAGTTATTTTAACATTTTAACGCGCAGTCTTAAAATACTTTGGCTTAACATGGAATCGTAACATTTATTTATGGCTTTTCATATTTATGTCCGCACCTCGGCCAAATACTGACATTTATCATTGTCAGTTAAGACCCAGTCCAAATGGAGACAAGATATTGGTTTAATTTTAATTACTCGAGGCAGGTTGAGACAATGATTAAACAAGATAAAGTAACTATGCCAAAAGGACAGTCGGGTTATTTTTAAATTTGGCAGAATTGTATTTGCATTTATGTATATAAAAAAAAACAGGAGAATGAATTTACTGACTATTGGTAAAGTAGTTAGGTGAAACGGGGTTGACAAATGAAAGTGGCTTTATTATAGCAAATGGCGTCAAGTTCGAGACTGACTCGCCTGAACAGATTTCCGTAATTAAATGATAAAAATTGTAATAACAAGTGTACTTACATGAATACCAGACATATTGCACCCACACATAGGTGCTCGCTGCAAAGAATATGTACTGCAGCGGTATGAAGAAGAAACATATCATGTCCGATGTGAGGGCTATGCAAATGAAGAATACTGAGAATGCCTGGAACAATACAAACGCATTACTGGAGTTGACAAGTCGCAACCAGTCTTGAATATGTTACGTATATGCGTACAGTCCACCATATGATGGGGCAGACATGGTGCTCTCAAACATGAGATGAGATGGGCCCAGAAATTTTGAAATTAGTATTTTATTTATTGATCTTAAATGAACTTGGGTACTGTCAATATCAATAAAACAGGGCAAGACTATTTCGGAACATGGACAGGGTTTATCTCAGAAACCACAAGTAGCTATAACCTATTCTGTTCAAAGTTATATATCATGTGATATCTTGGTAGGTATACTTATTTTAGGCTCCTGTAAATCAAGAAAATATGATCTCTACTTAGTCACAACACAATAGTTTTCTTTTGGAAGTAGTAACATGGCTTTCATTTAAGATATTTTCCTGATTTTTCATATTTGTAGTTTTGGCTGAAGGGTTAACTCTAGCAAAAATGATTTAAAAAAATGTTCTTTATATACCTTCCCCAAATATATTTTAAAGCCAAAGAAGTAGACAAGTTAAAAAATCATCCCCATTTTACGTGTGAGGACTGTGAGATACCCGAAAAAGCAGTTATTTTATTTTACAACTTTGTCGACGTATGTAATATTTATAGCTATAAAAAAATACACCTTTGCAATAACAATAGTGTCTGATTTAAACGACGGACGGATGGACAAAAGGACATGGCGAAACTATAAGGGTTCTTTGTTAACTAGGGAATCCTAAAAAGGACTAATTAAGATCCTAAAAGTAGTTGCTTACAAAACACAAAATTTCAAAACTATATTCTCACAATGAAAGTTCTCTCTTTAAAGTTCATATAAGTTTGACACCTATTTTTATTATAAATCGGATTAATTAAAGCAGAGGTCTCCAATTTTTTTAATAGGTACTCTGCTTCTTTGTAAAATAAAGGAAGCAGAAGATACCCGTGTGCAAATCTGGGTCCACATTTCGCTCATCCAATAGAATAATGACATAATTGCATTTTTAGCATGCATGTTATGTCATTGTTCCACGCGATAGACCTGACCTTTAGAACACTTATGACGGTAAAATCTCAAAACCCGATGTTTTGCAATTATGTCATTATTCTATTGGATGAGCGATTTGTATCATCGTGACGCATCGTATCTCCGTCGCGTATCATAATCGCTAGCGTATTTAATACGCATCGCACTCGCGATTGATGCGCGTATCAAGATCGGTAAGTACCTATGGACGTGTTTCGATACTGTATCATAATACGCGCTTATGATTTGATACGTGATACGCGGTCCACCTCAAGTCGTTTTTACACCGATAGTCAAAAACACAATACTCATGATCGTAATTGCCAAAATAATAAAAACTTAGACCCAGCTTAAGTATGAACGTGTTTTGATACTGTATCATGATACGCAGTTATGATTTGATAGGTGATACGCGGCAATCCACCTTGTGTCGGTTTTTCCCCGATCATCAAAAAAAGATACGGCGGTGTTATGATACGATACGCTGCTACGCGACGGCTAGTATCGACTCATTTTTTTTACGCGATGATGGTAGTGATACGGTTTGCCCAATGTGAGCGTACATAATTAAGATACGCGAGCTTGATACGATACGCATAATCGTGATCGCCAAATTCGCCAAAATGATACAAATGTTGACCCAGCTTGCAGCATTACGTCGCGCGTCGGTGACGTGGGCCTTCTGGTCCGGAAGACACATATAATTTTCCTTGACACGTTTTTTTTTCTACGAGAAATGGGCATTACGGATTAGTAGACCGTGTTGAGCGATATTGATATGTCAGTTCATCGTATTGGAATACAGCCTATCAGTTTATTAAGGTTTCATACATTTCCTCACAGATTTTGGCCTGTCAGACTTGGGACAGCAAGAAAGCTGTTATCCTGACTGAGGGAGTCTTTAAGGGCACATAGTAGTTGAACAATTTAGTTAATAAACTCCTGCGACTCAGTGTACAATAAAATGAACATATCAAGGTAATATTCATTAAAAAACCGGGCAGGAGCATGTCGGACCATGCTCAGGTTAGGCTTCCGAAGTCATTACTACAAACAAATTAGACCTCACAACAAACTTAACTTTGCGATTGGAAATACTGTTATCCCTATACATCAACACAGATCGTCAGTTTACCAACACTGCAAATAAGTTTTTGGTAGGTTTAAACATTTAAGCTGTTTGTAACTCAAGAACCACTGAAGTCTATTTAGTAGTGATAGTTTTCCTATTAGATTCATTATCATTTATGCCAAATTACAGCTTTCTAGTACTAAGACTCTCTGAGCTAGGCTGCGGACGGACGGATGGCCATGGTGAAACTATAAGGGTTCCTAGTTTGACTACAGAACCCCAAAAAGGTATAATTGAAACTATTTTACAATGAGGATAAAGTTCCTTTTCCTTCATTTAACAGTTCAAAAATACAAAAATATCATTTTAGAACAACAGAAAGTGAACTCTGTTGCTTGGTCTATAGATATGTTTTAGAGTATAGAATGAAGGAGGATAATGACCCAGATTATTGACATACCTAAATAACCATTATGAGAAGCAAATTAGCAATAAAAAATGAATTAAGTACAGTGATTATTTATCACTAGCGACCCGCCCGCGGCTTCGCCCGCGTGGAATGTATTATACATATAAACCTTCCTTAAGAATCACTCTATCTATTAAAAAAAACCGCATCAAAATCCGTTGCGTAGTTTTAAAGATTTAAGCATACATAGGGACAGACAGCGCAAGCGACTTTGTTTTATACTATGTAGTGATTAGTTGTCATCAGTTATGAAAATATCTCTTTATCAAGTATTCTCAAATATGTAATGAGCCCATATTTGTAGATGAGTAAAATAAACTTTGCAGTCCTTGAGCTCCCACAATGGCACTTTATCCTTCAAAATGATTCTAAAACTACCTCATTACATGCCCTGCTCGTAAAACACACATTTGTACTCCCTCTGCCTGTATACATCTGTATTTCTACAGAAAATTGGTTCACTTTTTTAAAATTACAACTTTACAGAAAAAATACTCTCATCGCTTGGAATTGTTTACTACCAAATCCATACCAATTTTATAAATGTGAAAGTAACTTTGTCTGTTAGTGACACTTTCACAGCAACTTTAATGAAATGCAGTATGCAGATAGCTAGTGACTCCAAAAGTGCTAAACACACAGATACACATCCTCTTCCACATATTTTATTTATCATTATTATTATTTACAAATACACAGTCACTCACTCTCACATACATACATACATTTCCCATCCTTACTTCTCCAAAATAAATTAACAAAATAAGTTCGTAGTTGATAATAATACAAATTATATCTATAAAATAATTATGTCAAATATTATATTTTTTTGTATGAATGTTGAAGAAGCGAAAGAAAATTGTCAAGATCGTAGCAAGTGGAAAGAAGTGGTCTCTGCCTACCCCTCTGGGAAACAGGCCAGGCGTGATTTAATGTATGTATATTTTGTTCTCTGATAAATATTTCATGTTCACTATAATATATGTACAATGTACAGTGCCACTTTATGAGATAGGCCTAGCCTATTATAGGTGATAAATAAAAATCATCATCATTTCTTAGAAAGTTTTGAGCAGTGTTTAGTATGTGGAACGCTCTATGTACACTATGTGCGCATAACGCAATTGTTATTTGTTATATACATCTCTAATTGACCTTATATACAGATAACAATTAGCAAGTTTTATTTATGTCAAACGCTCAACGGGTAAACTACTTATTATTACTAGAGTTAGGACTTATGGTGGCATATTGAGGTTCTAAAATCCATGGAGTCGCTATTTCCTTATTATTACAATACATGACACTTTGATTTTGACCTTCAGTATAGTCCTATTTGAAAATGAACATAAAATACATTTTTAGTTCAGTTATTCCATACCTACTGATATTCGCTTGTTTGTAACGATTTCACAGCAAAGATATCCTCCTTACCAAAATTCATTTTAATTGGTTAAGCGTTTTAGTGAACAAATAAATTTTGAAGTATAAATATACTGAAGGTCAAAATCAACGTGGAATGTAACTAATATAATAAATATAGCGACTCCGTGGATTCTTGAACCACGATTTGCCACCAAAAGTCCTAACTCCAATTATTACTTTAATCTGTAAATTGAGACATAAATAAATGTTTGTTTTGAATTTGATTTGAAATAATAAATATTCAACAAGTAAGTACTTACAAGTCCCTGATATTTAAATGAGTCGTAGACTGATCTGAGCATCATCCAGAATGGCCAAAGGAATTCAAACCTGAACTCCAGCATATAGTCAGCAAATACCACAGTCGCCCACAGCATCACAAACTTGAAGTACAGCAGGGAACTGGAAACAACATTTTGTAACACAAAAATCACAAAACAAATGTGGGAAACACTGTACAGATGTGCGGCAACACATGCCGGGCGAGAACCGATAAAAAACATGTGGAACATGTATTTCTTTTGCATTTTTTGTCATCACGCGCGAGTTGGACGTTCTCACGACCCCGGGCAGATGTTACTCACTACCCACACAAAATTTATATTTTACGCATTCTCGCGTACTTCATCACTTAATATGAAGTTGGTCTACGATTATTTGCGTCGGAGAATACGCTTCAGCTATGAGCTACGCACACAATCCCTATCCACTCACTTTCCGTACATTCCTTCGGTGATTTTTGTGCGCTTTAAAGGGCGCCGCAATTTGCCACTTTCGGCATTCCGCC
Organism: Acleris emargana; assembly: GCA_927399475.2. Classification (NCBI taxonomy): domain Eukaryota; kingdom Metazoa; phylum Arthropoda; class Insecta; order Lepidoptera; family Tortricidae; genus Acleris; species Acleris emargana. The sequence goes on from OV656851.1 coordinate 10,288,297, forward strand.
TCTTCATATTTTTTCCTCCACGGTGTAAATCACTAGTACAGGCTTTCAAGTCACAACACTTATTTACGAAGAATCATTTGAAACAACAATGTTCCTCAAAATAATGCCTTTTGTTGTCAATCTTTCAGCCTATCGAGAATTTACGAGGGAGATGGATGAAATATCGGCAAGCTCTTTCTGCGTTCACTCAGAAATAATGTTGCCATTTGAAGGTATAAAAAAATGACAAAATTATTCTACTCATATTCTACTCAAATCAAATACGAGAAAATAAAGAAATGAGTTTGTGTGTAACTCCTTAAACTAACTTATATATTCATACTTTCTTTGACCATCACCGAAAAGATTTAATTTGGATTTGATTAGTAATAAATAAGAAACATAAAGTACTATCAAACTACTATTTATTTCTTTTTCAATACTGGCAATATAGTGTATGTAATAAAGCTTGCTATGCAATGAAATCATGCATTTCCAAGTTGGTGAAAACCGCCTCTCTCGAAGTTTTAAAATGTGACCCAAACAATCTCAACCATTTCTTACTGCTGCACGCACGTCAGTTTGACAATTGATGGAAGGATTGACATATAGAGATATAGATGTAAATAGAGGGAAAGGAAAATATAAATACGTTCAAAATAATCACTATTTCTTGTTAAATGCCAACCAATACAGCTGGTTCTGCACAAAATGTCATCAAACAACATCTTGACCACGGTACGAAACTTCCTAGCAACGCACTTTATGCACGTCGAAGATGAATGGCTGTCGGGGTAAGATTTCGGAACTCATCTGATCATCTCACCACTAAACTGTAACCTATGTTAAGGTGTTTGTAAGTTTAATTTGTTTTAGGTGCGTTGAATATCTCACTGAAGATAGCAACAATTACAGTGAGGAAGAGATATTAAATCTCGCAAAAGAGCAATGGTTACTGAACGACCTCAAGGAAATATGCCCGGGTTCATTGCCCGCCGATTTGAAAAATCAGCAAAAAACTGTGCTTAACGGAAGGTTCGCGTTGCAAATTAATGCCGCTGTTGATATTGGTAAGAAAAACATCATAATGAAAATCTCAAGCTGGATCCGAACCTATGTTACATTTGACTAGGGTTGCCATACATCCAGGTTTACCGGGTTTGTCCTAGCTTAGAGGGCTCCCGGAGAGAGTCCGGTGGGGTTGCTGTTGTAGTCCTGGTTTAGAATTACCTACTATTTTAAATTTTACTCAGTACCTTTATAAACATCACTGTGGACATGTTTGGATTCTAAGCTCCAAACCCGGGGTTTTCATGCTTCTTTTCATGGTTGCCAGATTTTAAAGATGATTAAAAATAATGTTGAGAAGTTATAATTCCCTGTAGTGAAGTTTATTCATTCTCTTGCAAAAGTTTTACTTTAGGACAGTAGGTAATATTTTTAAACTTACATGCAGCTTTATATATTTTAGTTAAAATGGTTAACTAAAACTTATGATTCATATACTTGCCTTGTTATAGGAATCTCTTAGAGTTCGTAACTTTATAGACAATTTCCAACTTGTAATTGTAAAAATTTCAATATGGTTAAGTTGAAAAAAAAATTGCTGTTGTTTTGGTTGACTGGTTGACTGGTCTATTGGACATGAAGTCCACCATTTGTTCTTTACCATGTTTAATGTAAATTAGTTTAAATACGTATATCAATAAACCTTTGAATGGTTGTGTTATATTATCTTAGTCTATTGTAAAATGTATTTTAGGTCTGAAATAAGTAGACTTTTATTTATTTATCAGTTCTCCGGACTCAGCTTAATGCCCCCTTATATATTTTGATTATTTATTGATGAAGCCAATAAGCTTCTCAGTATGTTACTTACACATGCGGCATCTTTTAAAACTAGTTTAAATGTCTATTATATTTGCAATCTGCCTGACAAATCATTAAGCATGAATGGTATGAGTGTATAAGCCATTGGGTAAAACCAATTTTTCTTCCTTCATTATGCTGATGTGAAGTAAGAAACTTTTTCTTTTAGGGACACCTGCTTATCAGCAATATATCAAACTACAGAAGGTAAATATGGAAAACATAGAAGCTACAACTAAATTTGAAGAAAAAGTTTCAAACCACAGGTAGGTGGTTGTACTGAAATTGTTACCATGAATAATGCCCGGTTTCTGAAGTCACTAGTTAAACCTTTAATAGCTATTGATCCGTTAAAGTTATGTTTAGGTTAAACGACGTTTATCTCTTCGTGCGTTTCTGAGTGCTCTACGAACAGTTCGATAACTATTGACAGATAAATAGTTCCTTCCGCTGCCGCTAGATGGATCTTAATAGTTTGTCATACGTAGACTGCTGTTAATGCCTTAATTCAACATCAATTCCGGTTGATTTTTGTAAAAATAATGATTTGAGAAAACTTAGCCACTTTATAGTAATTAATAAATAAATGATAACGAAAATTAAAATACCTAGTTTATTTGCCAGTGGCTGTATGAACAAAAATTGACAGTTGATACTTCAAAAACAAAAACTTCAATCGTAAAAAACGTCAAATAGTTATGGAGCCGATAAACGGCAAACTTTGGTCAGTTAAGTTAAACCTAGTTAAAACGGAGTTTATCTGAGTCGTTGTTCGGAAACGCAGTTGTCAAAGTTAACGGACCAATAGCGTTTACGGACAGATAAACCACCGATAAAAGTACTTCAGAAACCGGGCATAAGTATATCAAATTATAGTGCAAGTTTTACACTACAATAAAACTTGTATTATAGAGCAGAGACGATGCATAGCATCTTGTGAGAGTGCGTTGTACTTCCGGTTTCGTATAAGCCAATCACAGCCCGTTTCCGGATTACCTTCAGCCAATCACCGGTCTTTTCCGGTGGCGCGTTTTTGTGTCAAGTGGTCAGCCCAGGTGTTCTGCAAGCTGCGAACCTTACCTCATAAAGTCTCTCACCAGGAGGCCTTATTTGGATGCTATGCATCGTCTCTGCTCTATAATACAAGTTTTATTGTAGTGTAAAACTTGCACTATTATCGGCATGTGACGATGCATAGCATCTTGTGAGAGATGTGTTTGTTGGCTCCTGGTGACCACGGACGACGCTATGTGACACTTGGATTTATTCAGAGCTAGACTAGAATATGTGTGGCACTTGAATTAGGTTGTTAGGCTTATCGCGAGATAAGTTAAGTAGACGTTGTAATAACAAATAAGAATAATATTTAAGCACATAATCGACATATTTATTAGCTTGACTTTTACATCATCTGAAATACGATTAACATAATCAACACGCTGAACTTGATTAATTGAAACTCTACGTAAGAGGCTCAAACTGTGATAATAGATTAACACCTGAAATCCCAATAGCTCTACCTATAATCTGTTTACAATAATACTTAGCGAAGGTGTTTTCCCTACGCCAATTACCTCGAGCCAATATTTCCTCAATCGGAATATTTTCATGCCAGTTAAGTGATGCCACAGCCGATCTTACGCTACCTGATGATGCTTGGATGCCAGCATCCCTTAACATAGTTTTGACCCAGTTTCCGATCAAAGTGCGCGACGCGGCTTTGGCGGGACCGTTAACCGTTATGAACAGAGCATCCTTACCTTCTGGTCCCCGTCTCTGCATACTTAACTCTATTACCTTTCTTATCCAATACACGGGACAAACATTAAATTCGCTATGTTTTAAGAGTTTCCAGCCTGACTGCCTATACGACGCTGTATCTGTTTTCGAGCCAAACATTGGAATCAGAATAATATGGCTGTTACAATCTGTAAAATAATCAGGCGAAATCTTTAAAAGTGTGAGATCGTGTACGCGTCTACCTGAAGCCAATAATAAAATACACGCTAATCTACGGGACGCTTCAAATAAAGTTACATTCGTAGGATTGTTAGACTGTAGCCAGGCAATGAGGTCACTGGGATCCCAGATTGAAGATTTAACTACTTTTGGCCTATGAAGAGAAATTGCTTTTAACATGTGCTTCACTAAAAAATGGGAATTTAAATCTTCATTACAGTACATCTGGGAAAATGTAACAATTACAGATTTGTGCAATAAAATTGTAGAATATGCTAATTTTTCTTCCAAACATAAATGGGCCAGGTATTTAGCTAACAAATTTCCGTTTAACGATTTAAAATCGATATTATTATTAGAACACCATTTTAACCAACGAAACCAAGCCGGTTTGTATGTTTTTAATGTGGAATCTCGCCAGCTTGTTTTAAAAAGTAATTTTTCGTTTTCAGACCAATTGCTTGTCATTTGACCCCAGCCCCAATCTTCCATACTAATAGTACCATGTTCTGGACTTGAGGGGGAGGTAGACCTGTACTCTGATCTATGAGGAAAGATTCTAAGTTCCTGATTTTCATCGGTTTGCAAAGCGCTCGGCGACGAAGGTCGGGCAGCCAATAGGCTTTCTTCCAAAGTGGTGCGACTACTAGGAAAGTTCCCTGGGCAGAGTTCAGGTGGTGAAGTACTCGTGAAATCAGACTCGGAGGTGGGAATACAAATGCGAGCTGATACCGCCATATCCGACTGAACGCATTGATGAACTGCGCTGTTGTGTCTTGGGTCCCTGGTCACATATTTCTTGACCACCTTGGTATATTTGGACGCAAACAAGTCTATCTGAGGGGTACCGAATCTGTGGAATACCTTCTTGAGGGCTGGATGCAGTAGATGCCATTCCGTCGCTTGTTTGCCCCTTGACAATCGGTCGGCTAATGCCCGGTTTCTGAAGTCACTAGTTAAACCTTTAATAGCTATTGATCCGTTAAAGTTATGTTTAGGTTAAACGACGTTTATCTCTTCGTGCGTTTCTGAGTGCTCTACGAACAGTTCGATAACTATTGACAGATAAATAGTTCCTTCCGCTGCCGCTAGATGGATCTTAATAGTTTGTCATACGTAGACTGCTGTTAATGCCTTAATTCAACATCAATTCCGGTTGATTTTTGTAAAAATAATAATTTGGTCAGTTAAGTTAAACCTAGTTTAAACGGAGTTTATCTTTGAGTCGTTGTTCGGAAACGCAGTTGTCAAAGTTAACGGACCAATAGCGTTTACGGACAGATAAACCACCGATAAAAGTACTTCAGAAACCGGGCATATGTCGTTGTACTTGCCAGGTAGGTATTCCGCAATTAATGAGATTCTTAGTTCGTCCAAGAGGCTCAATAATTGGTACGTTAGGTTCAGCAATGGTGCTGACCGCGTTCCCCCCTCGTTTCGTATGTATGCAACCACCGTCCGGTTGTCTGTTTGGAGAATAAGCCGACGATTCTGTAACTGATGCCTGAAGTGGCGGATTGCTGCGATTATGGCGTACATTTCTTTGCAATTGCAATGCCACTTCATCTGAGCCTGCTCCCATCTTCCCGACACAGCTTGATCGTCCATTTGGGCTCCCCAGCCGTAATCCGCTGCATCTGTCGTAAGGAAGTGATGAGCTTGAGACCGATGCAGGGCACTTTTCGTAAAGCCACTGCGCATTGAGGTAATCCACCACGACAGATCCTGTGTTACCTGAGAGGGAATTGATACACGCTGGCGCGCCGGACGTGTTATCAGAGTTCGCGAATGTCGTTGAAGTTGTCGGCAATGAAGCCTTCCTCTTGGTGTGACGAAATTCGCAAAGTTGAAGGTTCCGAGAAGTATCTGGATTTCTTTCATCGACATTTTTTGTCTCGAGAGAGCTTCTTCGGCAATGGACACAATGGAAGCTATTTTCTTTTGAGGAATGCCCATGAAGTTCTTCCTTGTATTCCATACTAGTCCCAAGTATTCCACCTCTTGAGATGGTATCAGAACCGATTTTCCGTAGTTGATCGTCCATCCCAGTCGTTCCAAGAGCCTTGTTGCAGTCTTTACCTGTGTCTTCAGCAGACACTCTGACTGATTCACAAGCAGGAAGTCGTCCAAGTAGACAATGACCCTCATGTCCTGGTCTCTCAGTAACTCTGCCACCCAATTGGTTAAGGTTGCAAAGTTCTTGGGGGCACATGAAAAGCGGAACGGTAAGCTGGTCATCTGCAGTACCTGATGATTGTAAATCAGCCGCAAGAAGCGACGGTGGTATTTTGCAATGCTCACGTGAAAGTAAGCTGATGATAGGTCCAACTTTACCATCCAGTCGTCTCTTTGCAGAAAACGCGGTATCTGGTCATGAGAGATTAATTTGAACTTCTTTGGGACTATGTGAGTGTTTAATCGTTTTAGATTGAAAATTGGCCTGTCGGAGCCATCGCTTTTCTTTGCCAAAAACATTGTCGAGAAAAAACTGGGGCCTAATTGATTCTGATCTGGCACTTCCAACACACCTTGTTTCAATAAAGTGTCTATTTGGTGAGACATCTCTTGAGTCCTCTTTGTTTCGAAGCGCTGAAGGATTAGAGGCGTTGGTTGTACAAGAGTTGGCCTGGAGGTAAATGGCAGACGCATTCCCATAATTATTTTGAGAAGAGCCTTCGGAGCTCGCAGCATCTGCCACTGCTTGCGATACGCTCGCAGGCAGCCTCCGTAAAACTGGTGTGGTTTTGAGTCAACTGTGATGAGGCTTTCTACCGCGCCCCCCCTCCTTTCTGAACGGTTTTTTATCTTTTTGATTATTTCCGTATCTTTGGAAACGGGTATAGGGCTTGGCTTCTTTACTTTTTGCGTCATATCCTTTGGTAGGAAAAAACCGAGAATAGTTTCCCGAGTTATGAGACGGTCCCGGGTTTGCTTCCGATTTTTGAGCAGGCTTTTTCTTATCCTTGTCCAAATTAAACCACGGGCGCACCCATTTATCAATACCACCAGTACATTTTACAAATTCTCGTAGCTGAGATTTATCAAACATAGCTTCGGAACTCGGAGGTATCTTACGCAAACCCTCACGAAGTGCTTTATTAGGAACTTCTGCCAAGATACGCTCTCGGCGGTTTTCTATACATTCGGCCCGCTTTCCGCAAACAAGCTGCACGACTTCCTCGTCAGTTTTATGGTATTTTGACGAAGATGCAAAAAGATCCGTAATTTTATCGAAAACACTTGAGGATGTCAGAGTGGTTTCTGGGGAAGCAGCCCAGTCAACAAAATGTTGTAGATGTTGATTAAAATACTCTCGCTGAGATAAAAGTGCATTGCATATCGCTGCTAAAGATCGCTCAGTGCTTGCGATGTAGTCCTTTCCCTTAACAAATTGTCTGAGTTCATCGTTAACTTCGAGTTCCACGAAACCAGGGAACGCACTGTGTACTTTTAACGCTTCCGTATATCTAACGTCTTTCCAATCAGGACTGCAATTTTTTTGTAGCTGTTCGAGTCGTTTTAAATGTTCAGGGTTAGCGCGAGGTGTTTTAGGATCTTTGACAGACGTGTTTACGACATCGAGCTCAAGTTTACGCGTAGGAACGGCAATGTCTGCCGGTCGGCGAAGACAACACCCACTAGTAGAGGGTTCCGGTTCCTTTAAGTTAGGGGTCGATTGTAGATTGTTTATCGGCACCGCCCCGGGCAACACAGACGACGTATTCGGGATCAGTTGTGAGTTATACGAGTTTTGCATAAACAAATTAGTAAGAACACCCATTTGGTGGACCAAAACACTCAAATTAGAATTGTGCACCTCACCGCGCTTTCTTCTTTTTGCTTTCCTGTTGTTATCGTCCTCCGATGATGAAGAACTCGTACTCGAATCGCCTGCCTCGTCGTCGGTTGCCGAGGCTCGCCGCTTCCTCGACACTTCGGGCGCGAAGGGCGTGTCGCTTTCCATCTCGTTCTCTGGAATGTGATTAAAATTCCGCACAGTATCACGTTCGTCACTATCAGTCATATTGCTGATTAAGTGTAAGCAATAAAAGCAATATGATTGTATGAACTATGAAATGGTTAACTTCGAGGGTGGTTATTTATTAGCAACGAGAAAATAGTAGATAGCTAAGAGTTAAAAATAACCAAAGGCAAGTTGCCTTACCGAGAAGTAACGACGCTATGAGGTAAGGTTCGCAGCTTGCAGAACACCTGGGCTGACCACTTGACACAAAAACGCGCCACCGGAAAAGACCCATTATTGTAAACAGATTATAGGTAGAGCTATTGGGATTTCAGGTGTTAATCTATTATCACAGTTTGAGCCTCTTACGTAGAGTTTCAATTAATCAAGTTCAGCGTGTTGATTATGTTAATCGTATTTCAGATGATGTAAAAGTCAAGCTAATAAATATGTCGATTATGTGTTAAATATTATTCTTATTTGTTATTACAACGTCTACTTAACTTATCTCGCGATAAGCCTAACAACCTAATTCAAGTGCCACACATATTCTAGTCTAGCTCTGAATAAATCCAAGTGTCACATAGCGTCGTCCGTGGTCACCAGGAGCCAACAAACACATCTCTCACAAGATGCTATGCATCGTCACATGCCGATAATAGTGCAAGTTTTACACTACAATAAAACTTGTATTATAGAGCAGAGACGATGCATAGCATCCAAATAAGGCCTCCTGGTGAGAGACTTTATGAGGTAAGGTTCGCAGCTTGCAGAACACCTGGGCTGACCACTTGACACAAAAACGCGCCACCGGAAAAGACCGGTGATTGGCTGAAGGTAATCCGGAAACGGGCTGTGATTGGCTTATACGAAACCGGAAGTGCAACGCACTCTCACAAGATGCTATGCATCGTCACATGCCGATAATAAGGTAATTTTTTATGCTACAGTTTAGCATATAGCCAGCATTGAAAATTGTGTTGGTGATTATTTTCAATTTTTAAATAAAGAAAAATGAGCTTTATACCTCCTAAGATATAGTTTTAATTAAATTGCCTTCATTATGTACTTCCTATTGGAAGTGGCGTAGCTAGCATGAGTGGAACCCGGTGCGGATATTGTAGATGTCACCCCAAAACTCAATCAAGACTGATAAAATAAAAAATAAAATTATATATTTTTTTTGTTACAAATAAAGTGTTAAATATAATAAATTAGTTCTATACGTTTTTTTATTATTAATCAACGTATTTGAAATGAATTAAAAAAAAAATCATTACACTTGCAAACTCAGAAATCACGTCATCAAAATTTTCATTTTGTGTTGCTTCATTCTTTATATCGTTAACATGATAAGATTATTTAATCTAGTTTCAGTCATTGTAGTAATATTTGATTAATTTTACTTTGCTTAACTCCTCTTACATAAGCAACTGATGTACATTATTGTAATATTATAAATAAGTTTAGTGAGACCACCACACCACAAGTGCCGTGCCGAGCAATCGCTATTTCCGGGGAATCCCCTGACTAGCGACAGTTATGTAGCGAAATTTGAAGATAAAAAAAAATACATTTTGGGGGAATCCCGATCGACCGACAGTGTTTACTTTTTTATTATGCTCTTGACACCTATTTGAGCTCACCGTGAAACCCCAAATAAAAACCCTTTCTATGGTTCTGAATGAAAATAAACTTACTAGGCCGAATCGTTATAGATGGCACTACTAATGTCCACGGTCGGGTCAGGTATCACCCCTAAACTATATCGCCTATATCTTTTGAGAAATATCAGTAATACATAAAGTGAAATAAATAAGGTTCCATGAAAAATATCCAAAGAATAATATTTTTTGTAGTTTTCCATCAATTGCCAGAGGAAACCATACGTAAAGTAAAAAAAAAAACCATTACAATTTTAAAAAAGAACATGTTACCGGTGTGCCAGCTTTTTTGCCCCACAGCACAAATCGCCCGGGTTTGAACATCCAATTTTAATTGTGTTACCAAAAGTAGTAGGTTGCCCGAAGGGCGAACCGTCCTGTAATAAGAGCCCCGCCATCGGACGGACGGTGGGACAAAACTCAGTAGGACCACGGGTAATATCCGAAAAAAAGTTTTATTAAAAAAAGGGAATGAACTTTTTATGTGAAAAATTTACATAATTTACACTGATGATGGTAATAATTTCAGAATGATTAAACTGTATCTCACTGATGGTGTTCAAGAGATATCTGCAATAGAATACAAACCCATGAGGAACCTCAGCTGTGACATTACTCCAGGGTGTAAGGTGCTTATCAAAGGTAAAAGTTACATTTATCAGTATTCTGCAGTTTTTGGAAGTCCCTTCTCAATATGGAAAAGATATTGTTGCTTTACACATGCACACACATAGGTTCGAAACGGAAAGTCAAATTGGTACACATTATGATTGCCCTTGCATTTCTGATCTTTACATAGTATAAATTAATGGTAATTCTTTAGCTCTGCCTACCCCACTCTGGGAATGAAGGCGTGAGTTTATGTATGTATGTATGTACATAGTATAAAACAAAGTTGCTTCCCGCCGTCCGTCCCTCTGTACGTACGATTAGATCTAATAAGACAGACAAGCAGGTAGCTAGATCATGTAAGCGAATGTTAATTAATGGCCTCCCCAATACCTCAATTAATAAGTAAATTTTATAAGGACCCAAGTAAGTTTATATAAACATTTAAATATTAAATTATGACTTGACTCGCCTAAAAATCTTCCTAATTAAGATTTAGAGTTTAAGTAAGCATGTAATAATTGGACATTACTGAAATAAACAGTTTAAATTTTAATTTTTTTTTTTTTTTTTTATCTTTCAAACTACGTAACGGAATTTAATGCGGTTTTCATCCATAGATAGAGTAGTGGAAGGTTTTTATGTATAATAACTTCTGAATTACGGGTGTTACAGAAAACTGACATAAACTGAAGCTAAGCGAGGGCGGTAGTTATTACTAAACGCGCGCCATTTCAAATTCGGCTAATATTGCAGGTCCAGTCCAATGTCGTCGGGGGGTTCTGCTGTTGTCAGAGAGTTCCATAGAACTTCTGGGTGGAGAAGTTCAGGAGATTGCCATATCCAACTCCTTGGCTGGCCTGCTTTCTACCAAACTTGGGTTGCCTATTACGCAAGGTAAGCCTTACACATGCTCCAGTCCCAGTCTGTTACTTGTTAAGATTATGAGAGGTCCACTTTCTTTCACACCATTATTTTCAGTACTACTAATATTTATTATCATCCCTATCCATAAGACAACATGTTTATTTAATTTACAATACATAAAAAATTGGGAAATGGTAACATGATACACATTGATCATCTAACATGTAGATGCATCAAACTCAACTTACTCAACAGGCCTATTGCATTAATAAAAATCTATGCAAAACCACTAATACTGTATAAATACTATAGCTTGTACTTTATTATGCAATCGTTCCCAAGTGTCTCCCATTTCCATCATCTGATGATCCCCGCCTTCCAGGCACCGCAGCAGAGCTCAATGCCACCAGCACGAGCCACCCCCGCAACAGCGACCTCCCGCTGCCGCACGCCGCCATGCCGCGGGCGCGCGCGCACGATCAGTTCGACCTCGACCAGAACCCTCGCCCCGTCGCCGTCGTCACCAGCGTCCAAGTCGCTACCTTCGCTGACGATGACATTGACGTAGACCAATTAGCAGCCATTGAAGCACAGATTACTAACCCTAGCAAAAGATCCCTATCCGACGATAGCAGCAAACCAGAGAAAAAACAGAAAATAGATAGCATTTCAAACAGAGTTGAAGATTACCCGGACGATGAAAACGACTTATTTGCGGAAGACGAGGAGTACTTGAGAGAGTTGGAGACAAAGTTTGATGCAGGTTTTAATGCAAGTAACGTTAAAGATAATCCTATTTCAGTATCATCTGAACCTTTCGTGTATATAAAACAGATCAACGAAATGAAGGAGAGCGACAGAGCTGGTAGAGTGTTCAGGGTGAAAGGTCAAATAATGAAATTGCTTTCGAAGCTTTCTGTTGGGAAGGACGGTTGGAGCTTGCGGTGCACGATTGTAGATGGCACTGGCAGTATCGACGTGGATTTCACTAACAATGTGCTGTCTAAGTTAGTCGGTTTCACTCCACAAGAGATGAATCAGCTCAAGAAACAGATGGCCACGAAACCAGAATTGAAAGAGAAGGCTGTTGTGGTAAGTTATATCAAGTTTTCTTTCTAGATTCAGCAAACAGGCAGTTCCACATATCCCTACTGGTCTATCCCTCCTGGTAGGGAAGAAAGGATTTTTTTTCCACATTTAGCTACTAGGGGGGAATACTTTTCCACTTATCTCTACTGATAAAATAATTCAGGAAATTGATATCATCGCATTGAAAAATATGAGGTAGGTTTAGGTTATGTTAGTTTTGCAGCAGGCCCGGAGGGCCAAACTATCCAGAAATAGGAGCTCTGCGGTAGCAGAGCTCCGTCGACTTTCTGCAAAAGTGTATATAATGTGAATAAATCGTTTTTTTTAAGGTACCTATAATAAATGATTTTTCTATGTACTTGTACTTTATCTTAGTAGAAATGTGTGGAAATAAAACGTCATTGTATCCCCCCTAGTAGCTAAATGTGGAAAAAAAATCCTTTCTTCCCTACCAGGAGGGATAGACCAGTAGGGATATGTGGAACAGGGGCAGCAAACAAAGCGATTGATCTTCGCTTAACCCATTCATTGCCTACGAGATCACATATGCCTACCTACAACCTACAAAAATTATCTCCAACATCATGTTATTGTACATACCAAATGAAATAACAACTAAGCGGAACAGAGGAACTATATTGATCATACATGATCATGTTTAAGCTGCCTGTACATAAGTAAAAGCAGTCACACTTTTCGATGAAAAAGTAATACCAGTTTAGCTTTAGTAGAAGCTGCTTCTTAACCATACATTGGTTAATTTATAACTTTATTAACTTTTTACAGGCGCTACAGAAAGCAAAAGACTCGCTTCAGGTGCTGTACTGTATAATAGAGCTGACGATCCTCGAAGTGCCCAAGATTACCTGCCTCACGCCTTTCGATGGCTACCATGTGGACTTGCTGCTGAAGAGAAAGCAGCCATCATAGCACTCATGGATTCGTATTTGCTTAATTTTGCATCTATTTGAAGATAATGGGATAGGTATGATTGATATGTAAATAATATAGGTGTATTTCATAGATTTGAATGTCACCGCCCTAATGGCCGAACCCTATATTCAAACCGAGGATAGATAAGGCTTACCTCGGGTTAAAATTTGACATTTGCCCATACAAAATGTGTCAAATTTTAATCCGAAGTAAGCCTATCTGTCCGCGGATTGAATATATGGTTTGGCCGTAAAAGGATAAGGCGACAATCCCAGACTGCCATTAAATTATTACTCTATATTTTTGATATACACTCATGGACAAATTTAGAGGAACGCAAAAATACAACTAGACTAATAAAACGTATTTTTCACTTCTCATGCTCGTAAAGTCCTTCTTTATGCTGGGTATAGGCTGCATAAAATCGCATTTTATGCTCTAGTGCATAAAGTAATTTCTTCTTTTAAGACTAAGGCAATAAGGCCTTACAGCCACATACACAATTACACCTTCATTTAATTGATATATTTTTATGAGTTTTAGGTTATATCTTATTTTAATTACGACATATGTAATACTATCTAAATACTTTAAGATTAATACGGGCGTGCATTTACGTAAAAAAAAATATAACTAACGCAAATATTTATAATAACTTGGCATTAAGGCTCAAACCATAGTGTCCATAGTCAAACGTCACATGTAGAAAATTAAAAAAAATAATAAGAAAAATTGTGTAGCGGGAAGCTAATTATTCGTCAAACAAAATTAAAAACTAACAATAAATTATTCGTAAGTAATTGAACAATGTCTTCAAGTAGTGATAGTGACGATCAAAAAATGATTTTGCCTGAGACTTTAATGGACAGAAGTGCGAAAAATGTAATTGAGCAGATAGCTATTATTGCCGCCTAAATCGAAGAAAATCTATCTCAGCACATACGAAAGTTTTGTGATTTGGAGGATCCAAAAAAGCGTAAACACGTTTGCGGAGTGTGTTTTTTAAGCTAATTTTACGAACTGTCGAAGAAATTACATTTTATGCGTGATAGAACATATTAATTACATTATAAAAATTAATTAAATTTTCTTGTATATGCTTAATCGTTGTTTTATTTCCTTGCAATCGAAGTGAAAAGCAGAGTGTAAAACTCGAGCATAAAACTCATTTTACCCTCTACGTGACCATACGTTTTATGCACTTGTTGTACAATCTACTATTATACGTTGTAAGTCAGATTATGAAAAAAGGTTGGGTCATGTAAATAAAAGGGTTATTATGATTACCTTAAAATTAATGTTTTTAATTGTTTTTTAATACTTCATTTGTTTTTCTTTTGCATTAACTTTATTCGATTTTTTGGAAATTTTGAGTTTGTGCAACATAAATTATATGTTTTTAAATAAACGAGTATTTTTTTGTTATAATTATTATAAATGCACATTTTAAAGAAAATAAAACAAAAAATATTGTCGCAGAAAACGACAACAATAATCCAAAAAAAATACAGCATACTTAAACGGCTAGTCATTTGTTTTTGTTCATTTTATGTTTACTGTAACGATACAAAATAATCTTCCGAATTAATTAAAAAATAAAATAAAATAAAAATCATGTTTTTTTGTTATAAAATTATTACTTCTTCCCGTTCCTCTAATTTTGTCCATGAGTGTAGTTTATGTCAAACAGGTGAAATACGGTTGAGTCACCTTTTTATTTAAAAAGGACGATTGGCTATTTGGGACTAGTAATAGGTATTGTTAAGATAATAAAAAAAACAATGATACGTTTTAAAATCATATTTTATTTTAATACACCAGTTAACGCAATAATATGTTTGGAGTTCAATATACAAAATCTATCAAATAATATAAATCAACATAGGCTAACTAACATCACAGGACGGATGTCCTGGCAAATGCAAACGTTAAATATCTTAAGGCCGTAGCTAGGGGAGCTTTCAACCCATCCATTGCCCATGACGCCACCTAATAAGTATTTAAAACGCCAAAAATACTATAGGCATTGGTCTCAGCTGCTCAATGGAAAAAACAAATAAATAGTTGAGTACTTAGTTGAATCTTTCACTTGATTTCATGAAGTTAATATACTTGTTTTTTACGTAGAGCTGCCGGTATGAATTGAAACATTTTGACTGCGTATAGTCACCGTCAATGGGTTAAACTGCAGCTACTATCTACATCCCTAGCTGGTCGCTTGTTGGCAAAGCATTGATCGAGCACATACAAAACGTCTTCAACACCAAAGTGACTTACATACGCCATCTATTTTAGATTATAGGAACTACAATTGCCTATATCATGACAGCGTCTAGATCGAATCACTTTATTATTGAAAATGTTTTGGCTAAAATTAACATCAGAATGTTGACAATTTTCCAACCAGAATGACGTAACGGTGAAGCGATGGCATAACATTATTTTATATATAACCTCGTCACTTAGCCAGGAACTCTGATGATCTTTCAATGGACGTACCAGGGCAATTACTGTGGCGCTTCGTATTGATCTCTTTCCTTATCAGGAAATACAAATCTACATTTCACTTTTCAATTCATATGTTTCACGTTAAAATACTATGTCAACATCATCAGAGTTACTGGTTACTGTTTTCTAGATTTGTAATGAAATGCATGAGATTAGCCTCAACAAAACAATCGATTCTTTTGCAAATTACTGAACAACCATTATTTTAACAATAAAATTAAAATATAACACGATGTTTCTTTTATAATAACATATTTACACAATACCATGGATATTATATTATTATAGTTTGAAAATTATATTCGTGTTCTTTTTCATGCTCTAAACATTTCCTATTTAGGTCCACCAGTTAAAAACATCCAAGCCTTTGTTCACATCGCCACGCGGCCCCGCGCGAAAGATTAACCATAACCGCGCGGCACCGCGGGGTGCGGCGCTTCCTAGGTAAGACTACGTCAACTTAGTCCATTGCGATGCGTCACGTTTTCGCCGTCCACGACGCACACAGTGCTCCCGAAAATCATACAAAAGACTATCTTGAGCACTGATGTGTTAAGAATTTTATTTAGTAGCTAGTGACTGACGCGTAATGATCAGGCGAAAAGTGCAGATTTAATCCGAAAGTTTATCACATTCCGCTGAAGACTATATATAATATCAGAAATACCTAATTAAAATTAAAATTTGATCAATTTGTATTACATAAAAAAACACTGATTTTGTGAATAATCAAATGACATCGTATTTATCGGATAAGTTCGTATTTATCTTGTATCAGGTTAAATTCCGATCGATAAGCTAACTAAGAAATCGATATTTAAATACTAACTCATGTGTCCAACACAATACGATGTCGCTTTGTTATCTACTACAACTTTAAATTCATTTGTGCGTCAAAATCAAATTATAGTTATTGTCAGAGGGTCAGATTTCGAGTAGAATTTTGACTAATTTGATATGTACAGAAAACTATTTTTTACCGCGGCCCAACACCCTTAACTTGTAAAAATGACTCTGGAAATTATATAAAAATCCTTACAGCAATTGTCGTATCCAACTGGATGCACCATAAAATCGAGTGAAACTAAATCAAAGATAGCACATACATTTTCAAAACTAAATAGTTGTCTTAAAATCGAATTATGAACGATCTATTGCAATACGATACCGATATGTTTTGCGGGCTTTAAAATGTGTGAGAACACCTTAGAAATAAAATTGTTATTTGACATCACAATATAATAAATAACTAAGCTAATATCATAACTACAAATGGCATTCCAGTGCGTTCTGTGTTGTGGATAAAATAATACCGGTAGACGTTTTTTTTAACAAAAGACATTTTAGATATTGACTCTTCAATGGAAGCCCGTAGGTGACCATCAAATTGTTAACCTTAATCACACGTCATTGGGATGTCGTTTACTTCAACTCCCAAGGCAATAGAGAGGGTCACAATAACAAATTACAAACATGAATGAAACACGTTAAAAATCGAATAACCAATAAACTGTCTCACGTAACACATTTAACTCTTATTGCGAACCGTTCACACCACCTCATGACGAAAAGTATAATATTAAAATATGATAAAACGAAACACGGCTTAAAATATTACGTCTCATGCGAGTAACTATTCATTTATATAACAGATTCGACGAATAACACCGTATATGCACCATGCGACACCGCAGTTTACTTATCAATTCCTTAAATCTGAAAGTTATACATAAACTATTGCACGTACAAGGTTATTCTTCGGTACTGTAAAATGGGTAAATAGTGTACATAGTAATATGGGGCGTAGAGCCATAAAAGTTACAAAATATCGTCACTAGGAAGTCGCGCTCTGTTTGAGAAGTATTCGATTAAACGCTTGGGGCGGGTTGGTCACCGGCGGAAGCACTAGGGCAGTTATCTCGGAGTATAAGGTCGCTCCGCGTACGGAGCGGCGGCCGGCGGCCGTCGCAACAACGTTACGGGACGCCAGAAACGGAAAAGACAAGTTATATACAGCCGCCGCCGACGCTGACGGAACAAAACTTAGGCCAACAAGAACCGACATCGACAACTTATAGAATCCTCTCGTAGAACAATAGGTAAGCCTGCGCTCTTAGGACTTTGTCAAGGCTCACTTCGGAGACCATGCTGTCGGATACGTAATACCATTTGCCTGGGGGCGACTCCGGTTGAGGAGTGGCGCCTTCTCCGGACTCGTAGCCGGACAGGTCGGACTCCGATTCAGGTTCCGGGTCACCGGAGCCCGCAGAAGCCGCTTCAGGTGCGGCTACGTTAGCGCTTTTCGGTAGAAAGCCCCACCGTGGATGGTCGCGACGCAACGGAGCACGCACTTTCACGTACGCGACATAGTGTCCGCCGTGCATACCGCCCGAGTGCTCCACTACCCCGTACAGGGAATACAGAATTTGGTCTTGCGTGCGTGTCATGCCTGTTTGTTTACGCATCTTATCCATAGCGCAGAACGGCGCCAGATCTAGGATAGCTGGGAAATCGACGTGCTTCGACATTTTACGGAACATGCACCGCGGGCCTAGCTGGAACCTCTTCAGGTGCAGGATGAGCACGGCAGGCGCGCTGGCGACCAGGAATCTTTTAGTGGCGTTGGTGTACACCGTTCGCGTTTCGCGATTGTCCTTATGACCTTCGCGCTTGGAACAGGTGTCGCATCCCACTTTGTTGTTCCCCGTGAGCAGTTCCAGTGCTGTGAATTGGCTGAGACAGGAAGCGACACTGCATTCGTCCTCATCGCACACATGTCGTGCGGTTCCGCGCGAGTAGGACAGAAAATCTACGAGACCTTTGTCGTCGGCGCCGCCCAGCGTCGGGCGGAGAGGCGGCGGGGCGGGCAGAATGGGCTGCGTGGGCGGCACTATGAGGCGCTTCTCCTCCATGTCCAGTTTGAGCTTATCCAGCTTGTTGGTGACCTCCACGTGGTTGGTGAGCTCGGAGAGCGCGTCCGGCGGCTTGACGTCGGGCGGCGACTCGTAGCTGCTGTCGCCGCTGTGCTCCAGCAGCTGGCGCGAGCCGGCGACGCTGATGCCGCGCGACACCACCTTGTTGGAGTACTCCGGCGCGAAGGCGATGCGGGACACGGGCCGCTCGGGCTCCGCGCCCGCCGCGCCCTCTGCCAACTCTAAATTGATATCGCTGGACAACGAGCTGGGGCTCCCGAGCTCCTTGTTTTCGGTGGGTGAATCCACGTGGTCCACGGTCTCCGTAGAATTATGTTTCGTGGCCTCCGGACTCGCCACGCCTGAATCCGGATTCGAGAGATTTTCGAATGGGGCGAGGGGTTTGTATTCGAGCGGAACGGCGGTGGTCGACGTGGAGGAATCCACGTACTCCACTTTGCCGTTCTCTTCGTGGGTTTCCTTCTCCGCGAGGTGGACGGGGCTAGTCCGGATGGAGTCGGAGCTGATGACTTTTTCCGAGTTATATCCGGACTCCATGTGGTAGTGCGCGAAGTTGGCGGCGGTGTGCGCGATGGCCTGGGTCCCCACGGAAGCGCTATGGGTGTCCGCTCTTCGAGGAACGTCCTCCAAGTTGTCTTCCACGTCGGCGTCGGATTGCTCGGATGATGACTTACCATCCTCTTTCTTAGGGCCGTTCGCTTCTGGCGCGATATCGTCCTTCGATGTGACATTACCTGAAAAATTTTATTGTGTCAACAATGTTAAATGTTTAACAAATTAGTTTAGTTTAGCTGATGCCTGATCTTAGCGCTGATGGTTAAAATAAGAAGATTGTGGAAAAATGTCAAGAGTTTTGCTAATGATGACGCTTCAATTTATTATGACGAACGAAAGTGTATCACAGTTTAAAGTATGCTAAAAAATGCAAATTTTTCTTCAAGATTTTTTGATTTTGAATTTATTAAAGGTTTGCCAAAAGTCCTGTTGTCAAATGTAAACAATGGTATTTATGTATTTATGGGTTCTTATAAAGCTGCAAGACGAAAGATCGTAAGCGTTAAGTAAGCCATGCGTTGCAGCACCTTTGTTCTTTCGCGCTTTTCTTGCAGCGAGGATCCGCTCCTTTTTAAGCTGATGCTTCGATGGTTTATTGTCTTCTTGGGTATTGTACAAATTCTCCTCTGAAAATATGTTATTTAGTCAATACTATGTATTATTTATCACACACGACATTTAGTAGTTAAGAACAAAGGAAAAAGCTGTTTTACACACGTCTACATGGAACATTAAAGTAGAGGTAATCACTACATAGTATAAAACAAAGTCGCTTGCGCTGTCTGTCCCTATGTATGCTTAAATCTTTAAAACTACGCAACGGATTTTGATGCGGTTTTTTTAATAGATAGAGTGATTCTTAAGGAAGGTTTATATGTATAATACATTCCACGCGGGCGAAGCCGCGGGCGGGTCGCTAGTATAATATAACAATCAAATTAACTTAAAGGTGAAATCGATGGTAGTGACGAATCGAGTATTCGTAACGATAACTTGATAATATGCACAATTTACACAATGTATAGTCCTACGAGTTCGTGCGCGACCGGTCCGCGGGGTGAAACAAGTTGGCGGCTATCAATACTCCAATTGTTAAGGTATTTAACTAAATGTAAATAAAAAAACCACGTGACATAGTTCGCCAGCCAATAGAAGCAGAACACTGATACGTCAAAGCTCGACCAAACAGTTTTGATTGGCTGTTGAACAGAGCCACGTGGTTAGGTTTGTTAACATTTAGTTAAATACCTAAATAATTGGAGTATACATAAATTTTAACAAAACAACCACGTGATATTGTTAGCCAATAGAAACAGAACATTGACACGCCATAGATCGACTAAAGGGCGAATTGGAAAAATATTGTACATAGTTAAGGAGTTAATTGAGATAACGTTAACTTTCTTCCATTATTTTCCTTTGTGTAATGAAAATTATCCATATGATTATATGAGTCATCTCTCTTACACAAATGAAAATATTAAGGATTGTTAAGGATTTTTTAATTGAGCCCTTATCTATGAGCCTGTATCGTATGTGTGTACCTAAAGTTTCGATTGGCTGTTTAACTGAGCCATCAGAGGTTTGGTTTGTTTACTTTTAGTTAAATACCTTTACCTATATGGGTAAGGACCAAAAAGTTGGCCCACAGTTAAGCGCAGTTAACCATACAAACAACGAAGTCGAAAAAAGTTCCGTTGTGCGACGAAAATTATCCCTACAATTGTATGGCTAACTTTCGTTTCACAACGGAAAAGTTTAATAGAAAATTTTATTGAGTGAGTTAGCGTGGCCAACTTTTTGGTCCTTACCCAAATGAAGTATAGGTTAGGTTAGTTAAGAGTAGTTAAGAGGCGGGTTATGTAGCGGGCACAGGATGTGCGCCCTAAATGTTCGCCACGTAAAAGCAGTCGCCTCGTCTCCCCCAAACTCTTTTATCCCGCAGGACGTCTGTGCGACGTATCATGTCAATAAAATGAAATCTACTAGGTCTCAAAAAAGTTCCAGAACGCTTATGAAGATCATCTTATCCGTGATGTATGAGGTTTTTTACAAGAATCATGTTATATTATGTCCCTTATTTATTCAGCGACTTTCTGTAATTAAACTTTCAAAACAACTTGTAAATGTTGTTCCCAACTCTTGCAACTACTGACCTCAAGAATTCATCAATTGTCATCAAAAACTTATCTTTTACGCTGGGGAAACATTTACGCATAACTCACAAACACGAGACAAACAGGGTTCAAATGAAAACAACTATTACAACAATGATATTTTATATTTAGATGAGCATATCATACTAAACACATTTAAAACCCGTCGCCAATTACTGACAGTTGCTAGTTACCATATTTCTACAGACAAAGACGGCAATCCATAGCGAACGCTATTGTTAGAAAGAGATAGGTAGTTGTTTCAAATTGCTCGCCCCTCTCGCTTAGCTTACCCGCCTTTATCGCACTCATGCGATATTATAATTGTGTTTATCATGATTCACAGGGGATAGTGACGCCGATGCAAATAAAATAAAATGGCGAGATGTACTTACGAATTAAATGAGACATTCTTTCTTCCTTTTACAGTTAGAGTATAATTTCGTCAGCCCCGAAAAACACAAGACGGCATCTTTTATGAAATATATTTGTAACTTTTCGGTAGTAACATTTTATTGTCTTTGATGCGTGCGGGTCACCGGCCGCGGCGCAACTGAACAGTAGTAAGGTAAATTACCTTCCTTTTTGAGGAACGCTTTTGCGCGCAGGTGACGTATCTTAATATAAAATATCACTGGATTACAAGGGATTAAGGAGCCTCATCACACTGCGAAGTAAACCTACCGTTAGGTGTTTTCCTGCGGACGACAGCCGGCGGTTGCGGGCGCGACGCGGCGACCGGGAGGGACAGGTCTAGGAAGTACTCCGCGCGGTCCGACTGGTGGAAGCACTCCTGGCACTCTAGGGTTGACACTAAGAAGCCGCGGAACACCTGCAAGTCAATTTTTTTTTATATTAACATTGGTTGGTACAGATATCGTGCATGATCATTGATCATACTTGTATGCTTAAATAAGTTGTGGGTGGAATCAAATCTTATCACATCTCTTCTAATTTTAATTAATGACTTACAACAAGGTGTATTTCGCCAATGTCGAGTTATATTACTTCCACGCGCTTCTGTCAAGTCCCATCTCATCTCATGTGGTGAAATTTTAATTTGACAGAAAGAGAGCATAATAAATGAAAAATATATAGGTTTATTGAGTGTTTTAAATAAGGCCTTATTTAAGGGCGTTAGTGCAATATACACGCAAAATACTAAAATATATCCATTCACAACTAAACTGTGTTTATGTTAAGACTGCACCGAGCAAACGTCGAGCGTCCAGTGGCGCCCTCAATACTATTATTGTGTTTTCTGATAAACGAAAGAATTTTCATGGAATTGGACGATGCTTTTTTGTAGCGCAAGTAAAAACACAATTTATGGGATAGGTAAAAAACTTTGATAATAGTTACCCTTTGAGTAGTCAGCTTAACGGGAAAAGGTGGCCACTTTTTTCCGTTAAGTTGATAACTCGAAGGTCAATTGTTAGTAAACTATGGGATTTATCGTATAAGTTGTGTTTTTATTTGTAGTACAAAAATGCATCGTCCGAATTCAAGAAAATACTTTAGTTTATTAGAAATCTCAATAATAGTAATGAGGGCGCCACTGTACATCCGGCGTACGCTCGGCGCAGTCTTAAGGTTAAAATTTAAATCTTGTAGGAACTAATAGAAAATCACATGTTTCTCCCTGTCCCGGACAAATAGGGTAAGGCCGACAAGAATGAACATTATACATACATTGTTGTGGAGCACTAGATTACGTTTCAGCAGTGTCTTACTGAGTAAATCAAATGTTTAGAAAAACTAAGTGTGATTGACCCATACCAAGGCCAAAATAATGTGACATATATCTAAATATTAAAATGACGCACGAAGATCGTGATGGGAACTTCTTTCCGTATTTGGCTAAGACGTAAGAAAAAACCCCAGATAAATATATAATAAAAATATTGACATACCAACTTAAGTGGATATACAACTTACTAACCTGCTCAGGCCTCAGCATGGTATCGGAAGCCTGTTGGCCATAGAACTTGGTTTTTTGCTTGCTCTCTCCATCTACTTTGGATGGATCCACCTTGGAGTTCATGCCTAGGCTGTTTAGAATCACAGTCTGGTAGCGCCTGAGATCCTCTGACCTGCAAGAAGGAGGAACAAGCTAAATAAAAAAATAATTAAAATACACATTACACAAATACAGTGTGTCTCTGACCTTGGGGCTTTAAATTCAATGATCGATTCTACTCGCTAAACTGAACGACTTTTGTTCTGCAACATGAAAAAATAACTTAAATTTAGATAACTAATTGATGTTAAAGTCTAATTGTAAAATCAGTGTATTACATACTGGCCATGTAATCACTATCTCATGGTACGGGGGCGACATTACCTTGGTACGGGGGCTAAAGGAAAATGGAGAATTGGATCGCGTACATTGAAAATTAGATTTAACTTGTATGATAAAAAATAAATTTAAACTGAACATATTTTTAACAACTTACAGAACAAAAGAAGTTTAGTTTCCGGAGTAGAAATGATCTATGCATTTAAAGCCCCAAGGTCAGAGGCACCCTGTATAAATTAATTGCCATTGTTTACCAATTAAAAAATAATATTTTTTATCATCGACGGCCATATTTTGTTCAAGGGTGACCAAAATAGTTGCACTGGAACTAACTTCACTGGCAACACATTTTTATGAAAACGGCTTTGACGTAGACCCTCCTATTAATTTCTACTATTTGTGGCGTAGCAGTAGCTCTAGCATTTTTGATACCAACCCGCGTTCAAGCAGTACTGTCATATGGATGCCAAATATGGGCTCTGACCAAGGCACATACATAAATTGAAAGCATGCCAGATATCAATGGCGCGAAGTATGCTAAATATAAGAAGGACAGATCGACAGAAAAACAAGTAAATAAGAGAAAACATTAAATTAGAAAGAGTAACAACCGATGCTAATACATATTAAAATGGCGATGTGCAATTCTTATCCTAAGGGCAAAAGAAAAGTGAAGGCAAACATCACTCTATGGTACCCAAGAAATAGCAAACATGGTCAACCACGACGACTTTGTAAAACTAGTATGGAAAACCTGGACCAGAATAGCACAAAACAGACCGGAGAAAGATGGAAGAAGATCCAACGACAAACAAACAATGAAATATGAATTATAAAGGTAATATAAAAAAACTAATTTAAATCTGTTTGAAATAAAGGCTTACATTATTTATGACGTTGTGAGGAGTGTAATATTCGAGTGCTTGTTTTAGCTAGAACTATCCAATCATACTTATAAAGTTATAGTCTGACAAGTTCGCTCACCACCGCCTTGCCGGGAAGTAGACGACGGCAGAACAAACCGTCTCCGTCGTATCAGTAATCATTTAGGACTCTAGGCGATTGCAAAGACAGGCTGGAATGAGAAACTGGCCGTACTAGCATTCGCCTTGGCTCACCCAACACCGAACAGAACAGGAATATATCGAACCACAGCCGTAGTTGAGACCAGGTTCTACCTTTGCATATGAACACTATGGGCACCCTTATTACCTAACAGCCTCCAGCAGGTGTCTCAGCAACTCGTGCGCATCGTGCTGGTCGCCGCCGCCGAACTGAGGCAGCTTATTGACCAGTGCAGAGAGCAGCTTACGGGGAGTATATACGTCGCCTTCGCCTGCACAATAGAAAAAAATCTTTGTATAACCTTTAACCTTTTTTGTGAAATTTGTACAGCTATTACAGTTGGCGTTCGTGCATTTATTAGTGGCGGACTAAACTTTAGCCTACAGTTTAGTCATTAAAGGTCAAAAAGTCGATCTAATCTTGCGCCCCGCCAGCAACGAATCGAAATTTTATAATCATTATTATCTGCTAGTAAACTCCGATTTGTAATAGTGCTGCTTGCTGCTTTGCTGTGGCCTATATACACAATAAATTGAATTAATTTCATATCAACAGGAGGTCCCTTTAAGGGGTATTGCACTGTAGAGGTGTGCATTAAATTTATTATTCATAATTGACGTCATATCGGCAACGAACGAAACGAAATATTGACAAAATATTAGACTTGGTGACAACTACAAATGCTGTTTTTAAAGAGGTCAAGGGGATTACAATCACATTGTTTTACCATTATAAAATTGGCCTTTACCTAAAGTGTAGAATCTTAACATAGTCTAACTAAAACATAGTCGCTTCCCGCTGCAGCTGTCTGTCCCTCTGTATGTACCCTTAGATCTTTTTCAAACTGCGCAAAGCATTTAAGTGCGGTTTTCCGCAATAGATAGAGTGATGCAAGAGGAAGGTTTTCAAGTATTATAAATTCTGGATTTTGTATGGGTGTTACAGAAACCCACAAACTGTAGCGAAGCAAGGACGGGTCGCTAGCATGTAATAAAATTAAGCTGTAAATTAAACATGCATCTCATCTTAATTCAGAGACCCGTCAACAACAAACAGCATACTAATACAGAAAATAAGTGTCTGTCAAAAATGAAATTTTTGGGACAAGCTTTTGCTGCCGACTGTACTTTTTTGTAAAATCTTTATCTGCTTATCAACAACAAACTAATGAGTCCTAGCACTGTGGGTCTACGTTAAGTATAGCAGAGATCCAGTCGCCACCTTCCCCGACTCCGTCATCAGATCTGCTCTTAGATACCATAATATTCCATTGTCATTGGTTTACATATGTGGTCCAAATTTCAGCCCATTATGTTGACGGGAAGTGGAAAGCGCCAGACCAACTCACGCTTGACCGGGTTTTAGTATTTGTTGTTTTTCTTCAGCGTTTGTACTATTATCTTATCATACCAAGTTTGACACTGGTATGTTTTACCGTTTTTACGATACAACAAAAGTTAAAATATGTTGAAACCAAAAACGTTTCTTGTAAGGACACCCCTTTTATTTTTTTTAAATTCCCGTTGTAAAAACACAAAATCTGAGCATAGACAGAAAAAAAACATTGATGACTTCATAAAGTTCTTTATCTCTTGTTACTGTACTTAGTAACACGAAAAGGTTAGAATACGTAAACGTGCGTTATCAGTGTTGGTAACGTAATAAAATTATCATTAAGGTCAATGATATTTTTGAACACAAAATCTTGTACCAAGACGTCATTGAAATATTTTTTTAGGGGATTTTACCATTGTACTGGTAAAATAAGTAAACAATGGTAAAATCTGGTAACTTTAGCTTTATCTTATACCAATATTAACTATTCATCTCTTTGTGATAGAATTAATTGTTTCTTTCAGTTATCATCACGTTTCAGCCACCAAATCCTGGATTCCGCAGCATAAAACCCAAAAAAGGGATAGGATAACATTAAAAAAAAACAAAAAAAAAGATAAACCAAATCTTAGAGCTTGTTTTTTTTTAGTCCCACAGTTAATTTCCATGTAAGCGCAAAGCTTAGTATTTATTTATAGTCAAGGTTATGCGAGCCTATTAAAGCTATAAAAGGTCTCAGTACAGTACACATACATACAACACACATCTCCATCTTTATCTGTGTTTAGGACAAAGCAATTACACAAACTAGGTCATTCATTACTCAGCTAATTATACCTACTTAGTATCAGATTACACCTCTATTTCTATTGGAGGCTACTGTTAATTGCAGATTTAGAAATCTGACAATGTAGTAGCTTCAGCACCCCATTCCTCGATCAGTTGGTTTTTCATCATCATTTTTTTTCTGAAATCTTGCTTATCTTAAAGCAGGGGGCATTTTTCTACCAGAAACGTTCAACGTTTGGTTGCATTTGTGTTGGCAATCTTGAGGATTAAGATCATTATACTTTTATGCTTTTCACGGCAAAAGAAAAACAGAGTACACTGCTGCTGCCGCTGAGTTACAGTAGGATCAACCAGGAGAAGATAACCAAGACTATGGAGTAAACGTTAAATTAAGTGAAGTAATAAATATTTGAACCCTGTTCTATTAATTACTAGCTGTGGGCCGCGAATCTGTGTGCGCAGAAAATAATAATATACCATAGCATAGCCTAGTGATCCTGTCTACGAAGCTGGTGGTCCCGGGTTCAATCCCCGGTACAGGCAAATATTTGTGTATATTATTTTGTCTTGTATGTATTTATCTATATAAGTGAGTTTATCATTGCCTAGTACCCGTATTACAAGCCTGTAGCCTAGTTTGGGGCTGGGTCAATTTGTGTCAGATGGTCCCCTGATATTTATAAGTTCATTTCATAAGTTCGTTTCAAATCAGTCCAGTAGTTTCGGTGCCTACTCAATGCAAACAAACAAACAATCAAATCTTTCTTCTTTAGTGTAGATACTCATCATATATCAATAATAAAAGATAGTATTTATTATCAGTCAAAGAAAGTTATCCCTTTGTTAGTAATCCTTCTTATGTGGCTCCCTTTGTTTACATCATCAACATAACACAAATATGCAAAGCCCACCATGTGATTCCTATCATAGTTGTGACTTTTGGAGATACACAAGCTAAGATGGTTACTATCGAATCTATAACAGTTTTAGAATTGAGAATTTGACATATCATTGAAAACATTTTGTACTTTTTTAAACTTAACACAAGGCAGCTGCAAGGTATAGTACAATATTTGCTTTTTAGTTATGCAATATTGAACTGTCATCAACATAATAGCAAGAAAATGGAATTCAGATTTGAATGGGTTTCATTGTAGGTTCTATCAATTTCCTAACTGGATATTTTAATGGCAATATTTTTTCTAATAGGAAAAACAATGGCACAAGCCTACAATTCCAACTTTAATACTTAACCAGTGAAAATCAATTTAAAAGTAACTAATGACTACACTTTACAGCCTTTACTACAATCAATATCTCCTAAGGCGACTAAGGGAATATAGCCTTGTAGAATATAGGCGATGGGTTTGCAACCTGCCACTAATACACTCTTAAACATCTTGGCCTATTTGTGCAAAGTGTGGTTACTAAATTATCTACAGCTTACTGAAGTTGTAGGTAATTCTATGGGTCTGCCTGCCCCGCTCTGGGATTACAGGTGTGAAGGTATGTATGTAATATTTCCTAGCTGCTCATAGCATAGATTTTTTAATTTGTAAATCTTATAAGATAAGTAATGAAGTCAATTTAGATTGGAGATTTCAGTTCCAAAAAGTTACAAAATAACATACCAGCTTGCAAGTCTGCCAATGTTTCTGCTAATGTGCGAGTCAAGGGTCCCCATTCAGACAGTTGCCCCGTGATAGGTGGTAAGTCCACATCCTTCATCTCCTCGCCATCGAGCTTCATCTTCAGTTGGCCCCCAGGTAATGTGAACTGCTCGCCTGTGGCTGACATCTCTTGGAGCACCGACAGCAAGTAGGGTGTCTGGACTAAGCACTGCATTACAGAGTTAAAAAAACAAGTATTCCCTAAATTAGATAATCCTCTTACTCTTTGGATACCAAAACCCAAAGTTTTATCTTTGCTTTTAAAAGAGTACTCTGTCTTCAGTATTGTCTCTTGAGGAGGAGGAAGCTCAATGGCGGGTAAGGCTTTAGTGCCACCGCCAGAAACGGCCAGCTTTTTGAGGTATTCAATGCATTCATGAAGCTTTTTCGAGCTGGTGGCTGTTACTTCATCATTACAGTTGTAACAGTAGATGGCCCAGGTGGTGGTGTTGGCGGTGAGCGCGTGGGAGTCCGAGTGGGGGCGGTTGAAGTGGTTCAGAGCGTGCTGGTTGCGCGCGCGCCCACAGAGCTGTGTGCCGCAACGTAAACACATCCATAACGACAAGTCCTCCAGGAAATCCGGATCAGACACCTCCGTTTTCGTACTCTTCACACACTCTGAGCATTCCTTCTCGTAGCCTCCGATCTTCAGAGCCTTTTTCAGACGAGTCAGATCCACTGCTTTTGCTACGTGAGGGCATGCGGACTTGACGTTTTCGTCGCACGATTCAGTTGATTCGTCTCCATTCTCCCCTGGATCGCTTTGTCTCTTTTTCTTAACCATTTTCGCGTTAACTAGGTCAGGAGACTGCCTGCAACACGTAACCAGATACGTTTATAGAATATCCGCATGGATACAAAAAGAGAAAAATGACAAATCTGTGTCGATAGCCATTGCACGCGTGACAACGCACTATCTTCCCAAAAGTTAATTGGCATCACACTCTAGTAAATATATTTATCAAACACTTACAGTTACATACGCAGGGAGGTTATAAAGCTTATTACGTCGAAACCCCAGTTAAGTTCCGATTTTTCTAAATTTTGCTATAAGAAAAGTAAACCACGACCGTCAGACATCTTAGCAATGTCACCAACATAATTCAACTGTAAAAAAAAAGTAAAATTAAGGAGAAGTTTATTTCGTTTATTACAATTTGTAACTAATTGTCTATAAGTAAATAACAAAATATTTTGGCTACATTATTTTATTTGTGTACAATTTTTCGTTTTCACCTAAATTATGAAATGTTTGTATTTCCTTTATTTTTCAAGGATTTTTAACTTTTATTTTCGACTGAAGCATTGTTACGCCATAGACAATTAGTAATCGATGGCAATCGAAACATCGAGTAGCTGAAAAGGCTAGCATTTGTGCCAGCAAACGTCACAAATGATTGGAACTCTAGCGGGCAATAATAGTACTAAATTTATGAAACGTCAACATGATCGTGATGGAATTTGTTAATCAAATTGAAATATTCCACTGAATTGAGTATTATAAATGCTAATAAGGGTTTGTTTGTGAAAAAAATACTCCAGTAAACAGTAACGATACATGCAGTGTAGTTCAAATATGTCGTTTAGTTGCCGTGTGCTCGGGGCAACGTAGTCTCTCAAGTGTTGATGGTTCTCAGCTGTACTTGAAGTAACAAGCAGAATGTCGCTGCCTGGGAATGGAATCTTCGTGGTGCAGGGCGAGATGGCCATGCTAGTCACCGCGATGCGGCGGAGCACGCGCTGGGGCTCGCACTCCTTCCCTAACGAAGAATACGACGTCCTGATGCGTACATTCCAAGATCTTAAAACCATACTAAATCAAGTAGATGACTTGAGGTTGCTAGACCCTCCTACTTACCTGGGCCCGTTTCTGGAGGTCATTAGAAGCAAGGAGACCACTGGGCCTGTGACTTGCCTAGCTCTTTCTGCTATACACAAGTTTTTATCATATGGATTAATTGGTAAGAAACATCAAATTTAGATTTTACGAAATTAATTTCGAATTGATAAAAATACTTTTATACAGGGCATTCATTGGATTAAATGAATAAGGAGCACTTATTAGGAAATGGTGCCATTTGCCTTCTTTATCTTCTTATCTCTACTGGTGGATTCTGCTACAATTCTGGCATCACTTGAAAATAATGATAATACAATAAAAATTTATTAATGAAATACAAATTCGAACATATTAGCATATATTTATATATTTTTTGTATTTGTGTTATAGTTTTACAAATTCTAATTTCAAATTGGCATGGATCCATCTCAAGACAAGTGGTTGAAGTATGTGTTAGTGGTAGTGAGATATAGGTCCATTTCTGGGTCTTCTCTAAAATTAAGCATTTTTTAATTTATTTAATAGGATCATCAACAGGAGATAACTTTCTTGAAACTAGTTAAAATATGATAAATTAGTTCAAAAAACACCATTCACCTTCGATCTGTATTTCTCTTTCGTCAATTGATGAAAGATCATCCATCCAAAAATGAGAATTAATTGGTTTTTAACCCCCGATGCAAAAAGAGGGGTTATTACATTTTTGGGATCATAATCAATGATCTAGTGTTCATCAGTGTTTACTTAAATAAGCAACTAAAATAAAGACGAGTCAAATTCACACACTGCTAGGTGTTAATGAATAGAATAATTGTTAAATGTCAGGGTCAACTGCAATTTTGCAAAATATAATTTCCACATTTTATATGCCAGCTCTAAACATATGCAGTGTACAAGCCACTGGCAAGTTGGGGTCTGACAATTAAAAATGGACGAACCTTTAATGGACGAGGTGGTTTCAGAGCACTCTCAAAGTAACACTTATGCCATGGCGACATAAAGTTCAAAATAATAGTCATGACCTGTGAGACGTATACCTCATCAGCTAAAGGTTAAATTTACAGTCAAGTGCAAAAAAGTTTATCAAAACAACCCTCTCATAAATATGTTACAAATTCCTATTACACTGGAATAAGGTGCATTGGGACATTTTGGACATGTTGCATTCTGCCATATTTTTACACTTGATTGAACCTTAAATGATCAATGATCAGCAATTAGCAGGACAGACCAAAATAGGATGAGGTGTTGATAGGCAGACAGGCTGGCAGACAGCTGAGTATTGGGTTAGTAGTAGGGTCCTGTCTCAAATAAAATAAAACCCATGAAATATTTATACATTTATTTAAGAACATATCCTGTTAACAGGAATCCACTAGATCCATTCATCATCACTTCTGGATGGGTTCTATCAGGCAGGATCTGTAATCAGACATTAATTGTTTTAACATATTCTCTGCTTATTGTTTGCTGAATGCCAATTAAAGAATTTAATTGCAATTTCTTGAACTCTGTTGTTTTCTGTAGTAAAAAGTAACGTATCATAGGATGTTCAGTAGGATTTATCAACATTGTTAACATGATCAGAAATAGGTACTTAATGCATAATTCAGAGAAATATAACAAACCTGACCATTGTAAACAATTAAAGTGCATGCTTTGTTTTTTTTTGTGCAGTGGTTTACTAACATACTATTTACCTGATAATTCCTCATCCAATTGCAAGACAATTTGAGTGCAGCAACATTGCTTCTTATCTTAAGATTCATATACATCTTCTGCAGTGGCTCGGCAACATTATAATAAATAGAAAATGGCCGCCCAGGC
This sequence comes from Acleris emargana, assembly GCA_927399475.2. Taxonomy (NCBI): domain Eukaryota; kingdom Metazoa; phylum Arthropoda; class Insecta; order Lepidoptera; family Tortricidae; genus Acleris; species Acleris emargana. The sequence continues at coordinate 10,320,207 of OV656851.1, forward strand.
TTAACAAACTTCACAAGCTCATCAAAAATATTCTGAGGGTCCTCTTTGCAGGCAATAACTAAAGAATCTACTTTATATTTTAATGAATCTGCTGCAGCAATATTGTCAAAATGCCATTTGGGTTTTTTAAATTCTTTTTCTGTAATTTTGCTATCATCTAAAATTACTTCTTTAACTTGGTATTCCTGACATGTTTCATCAAGTTTGGGCACCTTACTTACAAATTCAGGAATGTCAGCTTTTCTTTTTAAACTATTATGTTCAGTAGTTATTGAAGTTTTCTCGCTGTTATTAGACTCATCGTTCCCAGGCTCACTGTTATTAGTCTCATGTGTGTCACAACCCTGATAGAATTGTCTCAAAACGGAGTAAATGTTAACAGATATGCACCTACTTGCATGTTCTTCTTTGTAATTCATGGCTAGTAAAGCTTGTTTCTGAGACATGTTGCCAGGATGCATATGTATAAGCTTAGCGCTGTTCAATTCACCTATAGCACTCAATAGAGCTGCAGCTAGCAGCCCATTGGAGCCCGAATCATATAATAGATGGACCCCTTCTGACTGTATGTTAACTGCAGTAATAATTTGCGATAAAGTGTCAATGCGGATGTTTTGGATTTTACCTGGATCAAGTTTGTACATTATTTCAGTTATCATACGTAGATTCGGCCGTAGAATCTGGATGTATTCAAAATATTTCTTTTCTTTCTTTCTCAAATACTTTTCTTGAGAGAACTCTGTTTTGTTGAAAAATGTGTTGGAGTTGCTAATTAACGATTCAACTATGTCGGAGGCCCGGTTGGAGTCTTTCCGTAAGTCTTCTATTTGAGTGAAAGTGAGTTTTTGCGACTGGCCGTCATCAATAATGTTTCTGTTGTCAGTACCTGAGGATTTTACGTTTATTTCGTCTTTCATGTTCGCGGTCTCCTCCGCTAGTTCTATAGCGTATTCCTTACACCTCTTGCCGCCTTTAGGAACCATTTTAAACACTGAATTATATCGGCAACCCTCTATTCCAGTCAAATAAACGTTATCTCGACCCAAGCTGATACATGAGTTGGGTTTGTTAAATTTATGCAGCTTCCTATAACTCTGCTTTTGTATAACAATGTATTCACCGACGTGAATAAAGCCATCTGACGTCATTATACTTTAGTACTTATATTATTAAATAGTAATAATTTACTAAATAAACTTTGTGTACTTAGGTCACGTCACTTCTAACCTACAAACGCAAATGTCAAAACTAACCTCAAAATGTGTTCGTGTCAATGAATCGTGGCGCTGTTCGAGTTACCGGATACTGTTATTATTAGGCCGGACACAGACTTTATAGAAATGGGTCTATACTAATATTATAAATGGGAAACATTTGTATTTTTGTGTTTGTAACGAATAAACCCAAAAACGACTGGAACGACGAATAAACTTAATAAAATATTTCACCATTGGAATGCTACATTATGCCTGAGTAACATTTGCTGTTTTATTTTACTGCGTGGACGGAGTCGCGGCTGGCGGGTATTTTGTAAAATCATTGTATCATAAGAAAGTTTCAGTTCTTACATTGATTTAAATTTATTGATTGTTTGTACTTACCGTTTGTTTTTAGTTTAATTCCCCGTTACGTGTTTTAGAACGGAAGGATCCGACAAATGTTGTTTTTTTTTATGTTAACAATCTTCTTATTAATTTTCAGACCCTACACATCCCAGCGTGCCCGCCACAGTGGAAGATATTGCCGACGCCGTGACTCACGCGCGTTTTGTCGGAACTGACCATTCTTCAGATGGGGTGGTACTGATGAAGATATTGCAGGTGAAATATTTTTATCACTTTTACATGTTAAGGGCATAATGCACAGCCAGCCAGGGTTGGTGACAATAAAATTATACATTTAATCTAAAATAGTTCCAGCGTAACATAGCTTTCGGAAATTCGGAAATTAAAGGTGTTCCCGGTGCATGTAGTATGCTCAAGCTTGATGCAAACCCGAATTGGCCATTTGATTAACATCCATATCAGGCTCCTATTTCACAAAGCTGATAATACAATGTACGTTCTGTGTACAATTTATTGTACATTGCATAACTTATAAGAAGCTCAGTGATGGGTGTAGGTACTCATCAAACAATGAAATGCAGTGATACACAGTGCACATACAAACATTATGTACACCCAATAAAAATGCTGACCATAATTAGAACCTTGTCATTGTGAATGTAATTTTTGTTTGTCATTTGTTGTTTATTATGAGAAAAAAATATATATATTAGAAAACTGTATTGTATAATTTAAACATAATAAGTAGAAAAAAATCACCACAGTGTCTTGTAATAGGAATCCCAGTTTTTTTTTTAAATTTCGTGGTGGTATTTAACATTGTGAGATAAGTATATCCATATGATTCCTTGCTGGTAAAGCTCGGTTAAAAGCTAATGCTAATGATTGACTTGATAAAAATAACATTTCACTTTGTCCTTCCAGGTTCTTCGCACATTAATGCTTAGTCCTGAAGGCGCCATGTTGACAGATGAAAGTGTGTGTGAGATCATGCTGAGCTGTTTCCGAATATGCTTTGAGACCAGACTCACAGGTATAAATATTTATGTATAACTAAAAAATAATTTCCACATGTATGACGGAGCATCAATTGAGAACAATTCAACAGATTTGGCTGTTTCTACCTGACTGCATCAGAAGGATTATTATGGGTTATGTTTTTCGAGAGTATATGTTTGTATGTATGTCTATTGCTTTGGCACATTCTGCTGCCTACACGGTCTTATGGATTTGAACATAATGAGTTGTGGTTAGATCAGTATTGGTTGTTTGAGTGACATAGGCAATAATATTTTAATCGGAGTGACCATCATCAGAGTGGGAAATAATTATTTTATATATTATGTATTAGAGGTTAGAGAGGTATTTTTGTAAAAAAACACCCCAGTGACACCGGGCATGTACAGCTAGTGGTCAAATCAAAATCATTCAGATCATGGGGTTCCGTCGCCCTATCTCCAGAAGTTCAGAACCAGCAAATGTCCTGTCCAAGCGGGATGGCCTTACTGCATAACGCAGCACCTGAATTCTACTGCGGTTCACACACTACACGCGTGAGCCACGTGGATTAATGGTCTAGCTTTGTGTTACTGACGTCGTTTTATGTATGACCCATTTGTAGGAGTATCTACATACATATACGTAGCGAATTTATACCTACATGTTCGTGCGTACCATACGACGCTATGGATTTCAAGCTTATTAGTTTTGATCCCTTTTTTACCTTTACCGCTCCTCAATACATTGGCTTGATTGTTTTAATGTTTTAATGTTTGTTTGTTTGTAATGTTGATTACGCCAATGTTTCGAATTATAATTTGTTTCATTGATTTTTCTATAGTTACAATTACATTTTGGTTACACTTTTTATCTCACATCAATCAAGCAACCAAAATTTGTGTTATATGCTAACAGACAGGTTTATGTTTACAGAGTTGCTCCGACGCAACGCAGAGCAGTGCCTCCGGGATATGACGCAGCTGATATTCATGAGGCTGCCTCAGTTCCCTCCTGAGCACGAAGCGGCCGCGTTTGCCTCAGCCGGCCTCTCGCTTAAGAAGCGGGACAAGGCTAAAAAGAGGAGTGTCACCGGCGCTAACAGTTAGTATTCTTTGTGTGGCAGCCGGGGAATATAATCATTAGCATGACTAACAATTTAAAGGTTGTAAAAACTTAGAATTGTAACAATTGTTGCATTTCAAGATTTTAAAAGGATTTAAGAAGATATTAAGGACTGTAAATAAAATAAGGAACGAACCGCCCCCAAAATAAAACGGCACATGTTAGATAACGACAAATGCGCAAAAATGTTTAAACAAAACATAGTGGATAAAATGATAAACATGAGCAGAATGGAATGCAAATCGGTAAATGAGTACATACATACATACATTAAATCACGCCTGTTTCCCAGAGGGGTAGGCAGAGACCACTTCTTTCCACTTGCTACGATCTTGACAAATTTCTTTCGCTTCTTCAACATTCATACATCGAGTCATGCACGCACGTCGGTTTCGGGTACTTAAGATTCGGCCCTTTCCCAGTATTTCTCCGATTTGATTCGAAAAAGTACGCCTAGGGCGGCCCCTTCCGACCCTTCCACTCACTTTCGATCTGTATATCTCTTTCGTCAATCTTCTTTCATCCATCCTTTCCAAATGACCGAACCATCGAAGCATGCCCTTTTCAATCTTAGTCACTACGTCTTCTTTCATTCCACATTTCTCTCTGATTTTTTCATTTCTAACTCTATCAATCAGTTTCAGTTTCAGTTACGGTAAATGAGTGTTGGAATGAAATGGCTAAAACCATTAGAAGTGTGGCAAAGGATTTATTAGATGAAACACGCCATTCAACAGTCGCCAGAAACTTCATATTTCAAGCAGTTTTAACATCCTTCGATAGATGGCGCTGCATGTCTGTTACATCGCACAATCGTTTGGTTCCCTCGTTATGTGTAAGACCCCTGAGATTCACGGGCGGATTAAAAAGGGTGTTTGCTGCTTTGATGGCACGTTCACCGGCAACGGCGGGCGGGGTATGGTTATCAAGACATACTCAACACGTAATTTTTTTTCTGTGGGGCAGTTGGCTACCCTCGTGTACCGGCGCCTCCTTAAAAGTCTGAAAATAACGAGTGAGGAGTTGAGGACATGACACGCCAGGAGTGTCGTGCTCGTGTCATGATATTCGAACGACTTTAAGTCAGGCAGGCAGTCACAGTCAGTTTTATTATTATTTATATTTATTACAAATTTGAAATTACATACATACAGTCATACATGCATACCTTCACGCCTGTAATCCCAGAGTGGGGTAGGCAGCAGAGCTACAGAATTACCTACAACTTTAAAAACTTGGTGATAATTCTGAAACCACATTTTGCACAAATAGGCTAAGATGTTTACCAGCGTATTAGTGACAGGTTGCAAGCCCATCGCCTAACAGTACTACAAGCCTTTATTCCCTTAGTTGCCTCTTACGACATCCACGGGAAGACATGGAGTGGCACTATTCTAACCCGGCAACCACACGGGAATATATTACAAATTAAATAATAATTAAACCAAATAGATCTGTTAAAACGCCGCCACGCCGAGTATTCGCTCATCTATCTTTCCTAATAATATGTGTTTAATGATTTGGTTGGCGCCAAATCACGTTTTGGCTACTTATACCTAATACAGAATCTAGAGCTATGCTATACTAATATCTAATGTGGAGTCAAACCCTGCATAATTTGTCATACAAAAAATGAGTTTTTTTAATATGAATAATTCCATACTTTACGTAGCGAAGTAAAAAATCTTAATGGATTTTACAACAAAAACAACAAGTGTATGCGATACTGGTAAAGACGATGATAATTCTAAACCCTCAATCTGTCTCAACGATCAATTAACTGCTGAATTGTGTGTTATTGTATATGTCTGAGTATTGAACATATGCCTCTCCTGATTTCCTTGCTAGTTTATAGTAATTATAATCTGAGAAACCGTGCCCCGACACTTCAATTTATGTTGCTTCATTGCACTCTAGATAAAATTGATTATTAGGATGGGGCTTCAACTCTTCATGCATAGTAAACATTATATTTATAAAATATTTTAATTAAATTTTCATCTTGCATTGCAGGTACAAATTCTCTCGAAAGGAAGTCTTCGATCACCGAGCCAGTCAGCCCGATCATTACGGACCCCGAAGTGGACGCGGAAGCTAAGAAAGCGGAAACTCTTCGAAATAGGTGTGATTCCTTCATTCTCATTAGCTTTTACTTCACAGTCCATATAGATTTGTTTTATCTCTATTCCATTGGGAGGAGTATATTTTTCTGAATAAAACTTAGAATGTGTTAATTTTCTTTCGAAGTTTCATAAATATACGCTAGATGGCGCTAGCTGTATCATAAGTATGAATCGTTTATTCCAGAAATTAGCTAATTTGCTGCATAATACATTATGTATTAGCATAACCCTGTGTATATTAAGGATGAATCTTTACGGCCTGGTTGCTATCAGAGAAAGCGTAGTGCGCGGTGGCGACGTAAAAATACACTAGATGGCGCCACCTGTATCATTATTATGAATCGTTTATTCCACAAAGAGGCACATTTTATTGCATTATACATAACAACCCTGTTTGTACAGTCAAGTATCTATTTTTTGGCTTTATTGCATTTTAATAAGGTCAACAAGTGGATGGATATATGTCATAGTAGTCAACTCTATAATAAGGACTGAATCTTTACAACTTTATCGTTATCAACGAAAGCGTAGACAGTGAGGAGACGTAAAAATACGCTAGATGGTCAGAATAAATGATGCTTATTATGAATATTTTGATACAGCTAGCGCCATCTAGCGCTATATGGTGTAGGTTTTTACAAAACAACGCAACTCGAATAAATGAATGCGATGCAAACCTTTACTCTACACTAGCGTCTTTAATATTTTTAAGAATGACAGCTGTAAATAAAATCAATTGATTGATCCTTAGCCAAGATAAGAACCTCCTGAACGAGGCAGAGATAACCATAGAGCCGGTAGAGCCAGTGCAGAGCCCCAAGAAGCACGCCCGGCACTCGTCCATGGACCTGGCCGGCGGGAACACGTCCATCGAGCAGCTGCTGCAAAAGTGCGTCAGCGCGGACGAGGACGCGCCGGCCGAGAAGGAACTTGGTCAGTGAATAAATTACTTATTTCGCTTATTTTTTACATATAGTGCTGTGAAAATGGTATCCACTCGGCTATGTATCGTGCTATGTATTCAAAATATGACACTTGAGGACTCATATTGTTTATCATTCCTGTACGTGATACTTATACAAGAACTCTTTAGTGCGTCCTGCTTTTGATCACTATGGTATAGAACAGCGAGTTGACTTTCTATATACTAATTAATGTATTTTATGATTGCGAAAAAGACTGCTGGTTTCTTGCGGCGCTTCTTCTCCGTAACGATGGTCTTTTTTTTTTTTATGGCATGGCAAGGCAAACCAGCGCACAGGCCACCTGATGGTAAGTGGAAACTGTGACCCATAGACATTCGCATTCACAAGACTGCAAATGCGTTGCCAACCCTGAGGACTGAGATGGAATACCTCTTTGCTAGTCAATTTCACCGGCTGTCTTATCCCCAAACCGGAACACAACAATGCGAACACTGCTGTTTGGCGGTAGGTTAATGGATAAGATGGTGGTACCAACCCAGACGGAACCTGCACAAAAATAAAAAGAAACCCGAACGAACGAACGAATGAACGAGAGAACGAGAAGAGGGTTAGCACTAGTAAATTCACTCCATATTACCGAGGGGTTGAAGAGCCCTTATGTGGCCAATTCACTGAATACATATTTTTAATATTAAATGAAACTTCATTTCAGTTCCCGAAGTAGAATCCGACGTCGTGGCTCCCTTGAAACCGGCCGAAGAAGCGGAGAAGTTGGAAGAGTACGTGAACCACCGCGGCATCCGGTTCACCCCGCAGGACGAGGTGCAGGACCTGCAGCCGTACGGGCTCGTGTGTGTGCGGGAGCTGTTCAGGTACAGTCAATAAACGCCGCATTCAAAAAAAGGAGGTGCTGTCAGAATATTTTTTTTAGAGTTCCGTACCCGATGGACCCTATCATTAAGCTTACGCTTCTGTCCGTCCGTCTGTCTGTGTATTAACTTTTAAGAGCTGTATCTTTGGAACCGTAATAGGTAGCGAGTTTTAAAAAAATATCTGTTATTAGTTATTGCGGCGGATTTACCAACTTTTGTTTTTAAAGGAAGTGTATTAACAAAGGGGCTCTCCATATAAGAAACGTTTTTTTTTCAAAGTATTTTTGTTTTTGTTGTCTTGTAAAAACGGTGAAACGTACAAGCGTCAAAATTAGTACGATTATACTCGTAGTACAAGCCATGAAGAAAAACAACGTTTAAAATATTCAGTAGGTATTATTATACCTCCTGTGCGGCGGTACGGAACCCTTGGCGCGCGAGTCCGATCCGCACTTGAGTGGTTTTTTATTGTAGGTTTCACTTAACCTTTGGTATTATTGCAAAGATTGTATATCGTTATTATTCATGCCTTCTCCTGGCATAAAAAAGCATGTGTTACCTGCAGGTTCCTGATATCCCTGTGCAACCCGCTGGACAGCCAGAACACGTCGGGCATGGTGCAGCTGGGGCTGTGCCTGGCGGGCACGGCGCTGGAGGTGGCGGCCGACCAGCTCGCCCGCTACCCCTCGCTGCTGTACCTGCTCCGGGACCCGCTCTGCAAGCACCTGCTGAGCGTGAGTACAGCCACCGTTGCCAGCTTTAATAACTTGCAGGAAGACTAACCAATAGAGAAATCTCCCTAATGGAGGTAGATTTATTAAACTTAACTAGTGATTTTTAGAGGTTGGTGTACTCTCTCTACCATTATAAGAGTGCCCCCGGAATCGTAAACGCAATCAACGCGAAACGCGTTCGCGTTTCAACATTCCTTTTTTATAAATATTGTATTTGGGTTGTGTGATTTGTACAATTAAGTTTATACACAAGTACATACAATTTTTTAATATGAATCATCAGCGTAATTTTAAGAATCGACTCGGAAGGGTGTTTTGCCGAGGCATCGAAATGCATTGGAATGAAGCTCAATTCATTTATCTTATTAATTAAACTAACGCCAAGCAGCAGTGTTCGCATTGTTGTATTCCGATGTGGGGATAAGAAAGTGAAAAAATGAAAAAGACGGTGAATATACTAGCATAGACGCATTCCACCGTACTCAAGGCTGGCAACGTATTTATGGTCCTAGGATTGCAGTTTAGATTGTAGTTTTGAGGATGCAAAATGTCTATAGGTCACAGATCCTATCTGCCATCAGGTGGAATTTGTGCTTATATGCCTTCTCCATACCATAAACAAACAAATACAAAAATATCCACGGCAACTGAATAGGAAAACTTCAATAACGCGATTATACTCGTAGCTGACTTTTTTCCCCATACAAATTTAGGTCCAGATCTCTTTTTGCCAGTCCAGATCGAAAAGGACGTGTGCATGTAGGTGTGTAATTAATTAAAAATGGTTTTAAATGTGAACGAACTACATCTAGGTACTAGGATCGACCTGCACTACAAGGAATGTGTTACTAGCGACATCTAGTGGCAAGTAGAAGACATTTAACAAATTGTGAACCTAAAAATATCCCTGCAACACATGATAATGATAACGTTTCTCTCCCATCAAGCCTAGTCCGATTTCTACGATTTTTGATATATTTTTCAAAGTTTTTTTTTATTAGTTTCTTTCCAAATATTATTATATATTATAATCTAACTAGGTTTAAGGGGAGAGAAACGTTATCGCGATTCGTATGGATTTTTGTAGGTTCACAATCCTCTTAAATGTCTTCTACTTGCCACTAGATGTCGCTAGTAACACACACAGTTCAGTTCCATTTTATCCATGTGGCTGGTTCACATTAAACATTTTTTAATAAGACTCCTACATGCACACCTTCGAGTTGGACTGGCAAAAGTTGGAATAAATCGTATTTAACGCTCATTAAGTATGGAAATGTTACAATTTTCATCGGTGATCTTATACAAATCCTTAGGATTTTCCACTGTTATCTGTATAGCGACTCGTAAAACCAGTATTTACAGAACTGGGGCAGTATGTTTTGCCGGTCCTAGTAGTATATATGTAAATACCTAATATACAAATTGGACACGAACAAAAAAAAATATTAAATCCCCCTTAGGGTAGGGGATACACAATTACACATACTCATGCCTTCATTTCCAGAGTGGGGTAGGCAGAGCTACAGAATTACTAACAACTCTTAAAAGTAGTTGTTAATTCTGTAACCACAATGTGCACAATATAATGCTAAGATGTTTACCAGCGTATTAGTGACAGGTGGCCAGCCTATCGCCTTAGGGGATAAATGTTCAAAAACCTCTTTTTAGTCCAACCCATATCATTTGCTTACATCTTTTAATAGTTTTTATTAAGTTTTTTTTCAATTTGAAGGGCCGTAAAAATTTTCCTCCTACACACGAAGACTCATCCGCATTATCATCATCGTTTCCTGTTATCCCCTAATGGAATATAGAGGCCGTATCTGCAGTTACCTGTCACGAGGCCCTAGCTCTTAGTATAATTTAACTAAGCTTAATTGTTGTATATCCTTGTCCCCACAGCTGCTGAGCACGGAACGGATATCAATATATGCCCTCGACCTCCAAATCACCTTCCTACTCTTCGAAGCTCTCCGGTCCCACCTCAAATTCCAAATGGAGGCGTTCTTCAAAAAGATGATAGAGATCATCTCTACAGACGTTACCAAAGCCAATTACGAACTAAAAGAAATTCAGCATCTGTCTCTAGAGAGCTTAGCCCAGATATTCAGAATACCAGGTCTTTGCAATGAGTTATACTTGAACTATGATTGTGACGTCTATTGTATGAATGTTTTCGAAGAAATGACTAAGTTATTATCTAAAAATGTAGTGTCTTCCACGGCTTATAATATTCATTCGTTGTCTTTGGAAGTTCTGATGACGATCATAGAAGCCATAGAGATGAGTAATCCTAAAGAGAGCGAGCCGAAAGTACAAGTTGAAGAGGAGAAAGAGACGAAGGAGAGATGTTCGCACGTATCGTTGGAGTTGGGTGGATTGGACGATGGTTCAGTGAGTGACGTCACGCACGATATCAGTCAGTACTTCGGGTGCGTGCGGACGGGGCGCCACAAGATCGCTTCGGAGATACCGTCCGAGGCTGAGTTGGATAATATTAGGAACATGAAAAAGGTATGTTAATCTGAAGACATAGTCATAATTTAATTTAATAGGAATGTCTTATCATTTTTAGAAAAAAAGTATGTCGTAATATCATTTAAGGTACGGCCATTTTGCTTATATTTACTTGAGCGGTTTTGTCATAAGAGATAGAGTGTGCTATCTTATTGGAACGGCTTATATTTTATGTTATTAATTTTATAATTATATTCTGTCATACCTGGTGTATTTCGAATCTGCCTCACGTAACTTTTTGTAGGTATAAAGCGGCTAAGCGTAATCTATAAAGTAGTAGATTGATAAGTTTCATTATATTTTGGACGTTTTAACATTCTACCATCAGTGGGTGACGCAAGGCACAGAGCTGTTCAATCAGAAACCAGAGCGCGGCATCGAATACCTACAAGAGCACGGGGTTTTGAAGACACCTCTGGTGCCAGAAGAGGTCGCCGTGTTCCTGAGGGAGAATCCGGATCTAGACAAGAAAATGATCGGTGAGTAATCTGTTGTTGCATCTGTGGTAATTATAAGTGCGAAGTTGTTAGATGTTGCGACATTTTTTTTAACACCGTGTACCTTTCCAGCTGACCTGATAAGTAACCTTAACGCTTTCCCTGTTATACATAAGATTAACAGCTAAAGTACGCTTAAACTACTTAAATATATTATTCCATCTTAGTCCTCAGGGTTGTTACTGTTGTTAGCGCCCTTGCGGTCTTGATGAATCTTGACTGATACAATATTTTAGACAAGTCAAAATAAACTGGCATTTTTGACAATCCTGAGGCGGGCATCATCATGACGACTTTGGCCCTTAGGATTGCAGTCTTGAAATAGACTATGGGTCTCGGATCCCATTTGCCATGTTGCATTTGGTAGCCTGTGTGCAAACTTCTCTATTCCATACAATATTTATCTCATTCCCAAAATACCAGAATTTCAAAACCATACCCATTTTCCAGGTTTTCAAAATCGCTGGAATTAAAAAATTTGGTTAAGGATAATGAAGAAAACATTTATCAGCATGTTAAGGTTTGGGATCCCAGTATAATAAGAATTTGTATAATTTGAAATTCTTTTTTTTCTGGAGTGAGGCCAATATTGGTATGACTCAGTAATTAATTTTGTGATAAAGTAACAAGCTTTTACGCACAACTCTGTTCGCGTAGAAGTCGTTTGTCACTATTCTCTCAGAAACTGTCCGGGATAACAATGGGTTCAATATGGATATCAACAAAATGGCGTTTCGTTTGGCATTCAAACTATTAAAATATAATATAACGCCTAATATTATTAACGCCAATCGGAATAATGTAAAATAAATTTTCTGACAAATAAGTAATTTGTTAGCAAAAAAACGGGGAAAGTATACAAGAAAAGTTAACGATTGTTTATTTTTGTCATTATCATTGTAAGCTTGTAGAAAAAGTTATGTATGCTACGGTACATAATTAGCTCTTAAGGTACTCGTGCCTGTAATTAGAGCGCTCGCGAGCTCGCGCTATAGAGTCCAGCCAGCGAGTGGTGACCCAGAAAAATGGGGGCAAATTTAAAATATCGCTAGCTGGTAACACGAAAAGCAAAAGCGACTGTATAGGTACTCATAATGCGACAACTTGTTTCATAGGTAAAATTGTTGCCATGTAAAGAATTAGAAAAAAATGCTCGTGTCACGATTCGCTGGTCAGACTCTAACCTTAAGAAGCTTCATTATGTACAAGTTACATTAATAATAATAAGTTGAATATAGGTGAAAAACTTAATTAAATGACCTCTTGCATGTAGTTGGGTACAAAACGAATATGGAATTTATGTCAAATTTTAAATATAGAATGTCGAACGGTCTATACAGATGTGTCACAACAACATAAATGTGCCAAATCTCATTGAAATCCGTTTAACTATTCTGGCGTGATTTTGCATTCTGGGTTTGTCATTTCCCCAGGCGAGTACATCTGCAAGCGCTCCTCCAGAGACGAAGATGACGGCTACAGCGTGCTAGGTGCTTTCGCGTGCAGCTTCGACTACGCTGGACTACGCATCGACCAGGCGCTGCGCTTGTACCTAGAGACCTTCCGCCTGCCGGGAGAGGCTCCGCTGATATTCCTGGTTATGGAGCGGTTCGCTGAGAGATGGCATGTTAGTATTGATTGGTATTAACGACGACGGCTACAGCGTGCTAGCTACTTTCGCATGCAGCGTCGACTACGCATCGAGCAGGCGCTGCGCCTGTATCTAGCTAGAGACCTTCCGCCTGCCGGGAGAGGCTCCGCTGATATTCCTAGTAATGGAGCCGTTCGCTGGGAGATGGCATGTTATACTAGCCGCAAAATTAAGTGGCGTCGGGCAATAAACGTCAGTTACCAATCTTTTTGTGCCTTCCGCAACCATGTAGCGGGCAAGGCTGTGCAGGTGCGAAAGAGATACCATGATTCCGATGATTTATGACCCGTTACGTATAGTATTTATTACTTAGTACGACCACAGCAGCAGCGTACAGCGTCGATGAATGCGTATTGATCTCTGCGAAATTCCGTCTGCCGGTAGAGTCTTCACTGATTCTCATAGTTATAGAGCGGTTTACGAAGTGATAGTAGATTAGTCCAGAGTTGTATTTCATTTTTCAACAAGTAATTTTGTCATTTATTAAGACATGGAACAACCTCTCAACAACCAATTTCGCTCACAGTCAACGAACGGCGAACCGTTCGCCAACACGGACGCGGCGTTCCGGCTCGCGTACGCCGTGATCATGCTCAACATGGACCAACACAACCACAACGCGAAGAAATTGAACGTGCCCATGACGGTCGAGGACTTTGTCAAGAACCTGCGGGGGTGCAACGGGTCGGGCGACTTTGATCAAGCCATGCTGGAAGCGATCTTTCATTCTATCAAGTAAGCGAAAATAACTTTCCTTTTTTATACGAGTGCTTAAAAGTGTAGCTGTATTAACTCCGATTTTTCCCACTGATTTTAACAGGTTACGTTTTTCAGTAGAGGTAAAATGTGTTTCTTGGTTTTTGGATAGTTTCAATCATAAAAAAATATATATTCTACAGTGAACCTATTTGAATCATAGGCTGTAACTTAAAAAAAACGATTTCATATAATATTACAATTCTTATATGGAATTCTTTACAATTTGTATCATTTCGTAACTTTGACATAGTTCCATACTGGTCAGTGGTCTAGGATTCAAATTGGTTGACTACATTAAAGTAAGTTTTGTATAAAAGTGCGACCGCACCGCTGCTTAACGGTGCGTACATTACGGTGCGTCAAAAACGGCTCCATTTTGTTACTATGACCCCGTCTTTTGTTTACGCAACGACACCGTATTTTACGCAGCGGGGGGGTCGCACCTTAATTGTCTTCTTTTGTGTAATCGATTTTGACGTTCGGGACTGGTTAGTTTATGCGTGTGTCCGACTTGTCCCCCCAGAAACGAAGAGATGGTGATGCCAGCGGAGCGCGTGGGCCCGGTGCGCGACGCTTACCTGTGGCGCGTGCTGCAGCGGCGCGGGAGCACGCCCGCCGGCCGCTACCGCCGCGGCCGCGCCGCGCGCCTGCTGCCCGTCGCCGCGCCGCCGCAGGCGAGTCGGGCGGGACACTCATGTTGACACTTGCCAACGATCGACAACTCTGAAAAAATCTCAATTCATAGATTGACATTGAATAGCTTATACAAAAGCATTCGAATTATTTGCCGGTGGCTTTATTTGGGTCCCTATTGCTTGCCATGATTATTTTTAGTCCCGATGTGTTTTAGGTCATGATTATCGCGAGTCAAAGTTTTTTCTTAGAAACTGATAGATATAATTTTTAAATCTTTTAATTTCACAGTTCAAACTTTATTAAAATTATGACTTTAAATAATTATGTAAATAAATACATTATGACCAAAGCGTAATTATGGCAACACTGGGCTCCCGATTTATTTATTTCGATATTTTCGTGTTTAGTGGTTACACCGTCGGAGGTTTAACTGCCTTTGGGTTTGAATAAAATAAAGAGGAAACCGGCGCATTTAAATAACCGTGATCCCATTGGTCTACCATCCATCTATCCGCCCATAAATATAACTCAATTCAAGTAGCACTGTTGTAAATAACTGGACTGAACTGAACTGGAAATAGCACTAGAACGGTGATACCAATCAATAAATAATCTAAAACGTTGTCCAACAGATAACAGCTCTGTCCGCTGCGTTCGAGCGCTCAGCGCCCCCGACCGCGGAGGACGTGGCCACGAACAACCTGCAGAACACGGCGATCCTGGCGCTGGCCGGCGTCGAGCGCTGCGCCGCGCTGCTGTCGCGGCTGCCGCCCGTGCCGCCGACGCTCACGGTGGACACGCTGCTGCTCACGCTCTGCAAGTTCACCGGGCTGCTGCCGCCGCAGCCGCAGCCGCTGCATTACGTTGCTATAGGTACCTACATACATAAACTCACGCCTTCATTCCCCGAGTGGGGAATAAAGATTTACCAACAAGTCTTAAAACTTCTTGATAATTCTGTAACCACATTTTGCACAAGTAGGCTAAGATGTTTCCCAGTGTATTAGTGACAGGTGGCAAGCCCATCGCCTAACAGTACTGCAAGCCTTTATTCCCTTAGTCGCCTCTTACGACATCCACGGGAAGACATGGAGTGGCACTATTCTAACCCGGCAACCACACGGCGAATTATTCGTTATTCCTCCGGGAACTTTTAAATTTTCCGGGACAAAAGTAGCTTATGTGTTAATCCAAGGTAGCAGCTAGTTCCAATTTTAGTTCAATTTTGATCCAAGTACATCCAGCCGTTGCGGCGTGAAGGAGTAACAGACTAAACACACAAACTTTCTCATTTATAATATAAGTAGGATTTGACGATTGTTCACAATCACCTTAACCGACGACTACTGTCAAATCGATAGGAATGTTTACAGAACTGCGGATCGATTATTTAACTTTGACTACGGAATTGTAATTATTAAGTAGGGTAACCTTCTCTCACTCACTTGACATCGGCGAAATCACTGCGGACCGCCAACCTCCTGACAACCAGACTTCAAAGAAGTTTAGTTATAATTTCAACACTTTAAATCTAATTTAAGGCGTCATATTGATTGATTTTTATATTAACGAAGTTAATAAAAAAGGAGAATTTTATGGCAAAATAAATCGCGCTTTTTTACCATCTATCTGCCAGCACAGGGAGATTTTTGCCTACTGAACTTACGATTCGATTTCAATACAGCAACGAAAAGCATCTCGTCACATTGACCTCTCATACAGCATGTATATTTTCCTCCCGTAACAGGTGTAACCCTAGGTCAATCCACAAAGGCTCAGTTAGCGCTGCAGGGCGCCTGCACGGTGGCCGCGCGGCACGCGGACTGCGTGCGTGACGCGTGGCGACATCTACTTGAGATAGTACACACGCTGTACCTGGGACGGCTGCTACCCGCCGTAAGTAGTGTCTTTAATCCACGAGCTCGCCCCACTACTATGTTTAACATTCACTCGAGTGGCGTGGCGCACCGTCGTGAATTTAAACAAGTTTAGGTTGAGAACTGGGCCTCTATTTTACTGGTTAAAAGCATATTGGCTGTGAATGTTATCGTATTGTCAACGTTACGATAGTTCTTATTTACTTGATAGCAACGGCGGCCGGGTTAAAACAATACAATGACGTCATAGGCGGGAGCCCGTCGCATCGCCTAATGGTTGTTGGTCCTAACGAGTAGAGGAGGACTGGAGTTTCTTGCGGCGCTTCTTCTCCGCAATGATGGTCTTGTCCGAAGCGCTGGTAGATTCACTGTACATTTCCGACGTGTAAAAGAGCCCGCATGTGGCCAATTTACTGAATAAATATTTTGAATTTGAATTTGAATTGTTAGGAGTAAAATATTTTCGCCTACATCCTTTACGTTGAAATTACAGAATTGAATATACATCTATTGTTAAGATTAGTCAGTTAGGTTAGGTTAGTTTTTTATAATAATATTTAATATTTCCGGTTAAAAACCGTTTAAGGATGAAAAGACTCCCAAACAATCATTCATTAGGATGAAAAACTATGCCATATAATATAGATCCATAGTAGGCATTATAGTTAAACCCATGAGAGGCTGAGAATGACACATAAATATAATCGATAAAGTATTATTTAAAAAAACCTAACTGTCAAAGTAAGTTAGCGTATTAAGTTATGTAAACTAGTAAAGTCTAATTCTATGGAACTTGCTAACTATGTAAACAAACCGCCATATTGAAATTGTCTCTGAATGATGAATTTACTAGTGATGGGCAATACTCCTTTACTAATGTCAAACCATATCGAATAATAAAATACCGAAAGTAAAAAACAAGTAGTTACTTATTTCTAATTTGTTTAATCACGATCTGAAGAAAAATCGGTACTTGAAGATGATATATCACCAGTAGGTATTTATTACAAAAGGTGCCGTTATATCATCTGTGAGTGTGATCAGCGTGAATTAGGTAATGTGTAGGGGCCTTAATATATCGCCAACTTTAGCCACAACACTACCCATCATAGACAATTGTAGAATTTAAAAGAAACAAAAACGTCATTCCATCAGGTCCTAATAACCTAACTTATGAAACCATTTAAACATTTAATGAAATATCCAAGATAGAGTCATATATTTGGTCATTTTGTATTTTACAGTAACGACCGTTTCAATAGTTTATGGTTTCAATGGTGTTTGATGAGGTGGTGTGAAAATTCAAGGAGAAACCGTGACAAAACAAAGTTAAGTCTTTTGTTTACATAGTTAGCAAGTTCCATAGAAATACACTATACGTATAATACTTAAATGAGCATCGGAATCTAACCTAACCTAACATACAAAAAACCAAGTGGGCAAATAAATTTATAATATCAGCGACTGTTCCCTGGGCGACCAGTCGCCAAGTCAGTATTTTTGCAATCGGTTTAAATTATTCCTCAAAATAAACATACTCCTTCAGTGCCTGGTGGAAGCCGAAGACTACCTGTCGCCCACCGGGACAGTGTCCCTGCTCCGCGACGTGAGCCGCGGCTCGGAGGCCGGCCTGCTCTCCAGCCTTTACTCTTACATCGCGCTCGGGGAAACAGGTAAGCTACTCCAGTGGTCATGTTTCGTTAAAATATGACAATAATGTTTCTTTTTTTATTTTAGCAACGACAAAAATCAGCCTGTTTTTCAACACTTTCGGCGGTAACTGTCGTTAACATAGACTTGTTTTATAGCATATGACAAACTGAGACTTTTGGCGCCGGTATAAATATTAGTAGCATATTTAAAATCTTCACTCACTCGCCAATGACAGCTGGAAAAAGTTGAATGTCAATGTCACTGGTATTAACCATAGACATTAATATACTAGCGTAATAGAGGAACAGTCTCCTATTTCCTGTGTCCCCAAAACAGACATGTTTTCATGTCCGTAAAGTCGTAATGTCAGTCATTTAATTCAATTTAAAATTAATCTTCGACGAATGACACAAATACGTGACTACTTGCTCTCAAATGGTTTTACCGGTTTTATCTTTCGCTATCTCGCTCGCACTTGTATTCTCTTTCGCTTGCACAGTCACTATGTTTATTACACTAGTATATTCATGTCCATGGTACTAACGTCTATTTTTCATTAATCATAATAATATGACGGATTGATCCTGATTTTATGACCGGACTTTCAATATTTACTAGCATCGTAAAGATAGGTTGTGGTGTGTAATAGAATATATCCCTCTTCTCTACAGCGTTTATTTCGTTCAAGAAGCATCTTTTATATTATATCATTCTCATTTATTCTCAAGTAAATTGAATGTGCGATCTGTTTCGCAGGCATGCGAGCTCCCACGCCACACGAAAAGGTTCTGATCGACGCCGCGATGGAGTGCGTGGCCAAGTGCAACCTGCCCGGCCTGCTCATCGGCGAGACCAAGTTCCTACAGCTAGAGAGCTTGCAGGCAAGTAAATCTCATAAAACGTATACTAAAAACGATATCATGTATAAAAGTCGGGCACCTTACGACAGCCCTTCAAGCAAACTCGCTTATTGCAAGTCTTGGCACCTGACTTGCAAACACCTTGTATTTACTCTTAGCGCCGTACATTGAATCCAAAGCAAAGCAATTAATTCTAAACCTATCCTAGGTATCCTAGATAAATACATTATTTCTAACGAGTAACGCGCATACTGTTTGTACTCGATTAGAAGGAAACAAACACGATTCTATTTAATAATGAAGGTACATGTAGGTCCAAAAAGAGATGACGGGATGACCTGGTCGCATTGGCCAGTGATTGGCGGAGGCATGCTCTCCATAGGGACAGAAGAGGCATTTGCATAGCTGTGGGTTACAAGCACAGGCTAAAAACATAATTAATGAGAAAAAGACTACATTTTTTTCCAAAGCCATGTTGCTGTGGTTGGAGCATGCTCCAAATTAACTAAACAATTGCATTCACAGGAATTGGTTCATGCCATGGTGACAGTGGGGGCCCCGCCGGATGCAGAAGTGTTGCAGGCAAACCCACAGGCTGAAGATGTGGCTGTCTTCTTCCTTGAGCTGCTAGGGGAGACTCTTATACAGAATAGGTGGGTATCTTGTTACTTTAGGTTCCGTATTATTGTCAAAACTAATGAGTACGGTTGGGTGCAAAAAAATGCACTTTATGCATTGATTTAGTATATACAAGATACACAATCCCGCACAAAACTTTATTATAAACTGTCCCAAATGACATTGATAGCTGTATTCAGATACATGCTAACATCGCTATTTTTTACCTTAAACATTCATGCAAAAAAAAACTCAATATACTAGCAGTCAAGTGTCAAATTTGCAAACTAATGTTTTAAAATATTTAAAACTCTGTAGTGAAATCGCCATTATCATACTATTTATGATAAAAGTGGACATCGAATGAATGGAGACGAATTTCTCTATTTATATTGTATTAGTTTTAACGAAATTATAAATTACAAAAAAGAACAATTGAGATGTTTTATAAATGCTGTCATTGTATTACACAACTTAAGCTATATAATATACAATAATAATAATGAAAAAATTAATGTAAAGCAAGGTTTAAAAACCCGTCCCGTCGATTGTTTTTATTCAAATTTTAACGTTTAGGTATCCTTTGTCACCTGGAATGGTGAAATGATTCTAACGATATACCACACACATATAAATTGGCTCAGGTGTTTAGAAGTTATGTTGGAATAAAGAATTATACATACATACATAAATGAACATAATTTTTCAAGATTGTTATACAACAAACCTAACCTAACCTAATGGGTTCTATACAATGGGCTTTTAAAAATACTGAAAAGTTTACTTATTATGACCATTATGTAATATGACCCATTATGTATTTTGAACTTTATATATTACTAGCGACCCGCCCGCGGCTTCGCCCGCGTGGAATGTATTATACATATAAACCTTCCTTAAGAATCACTCTATCTATTAAAAAAAACCGCATCAAAATCCGTTGCGTAGTTTTAAAGATTTAAGCATACATAGGGACAGACAGCGCAAGCGACTTTGTTTTATACTATGTAGTGATGATGCGATCCCAACCTAACGTAACCTAACCTAATTTCCTTGAAATAAGTTTAATTTATTATATAATTGTCTTTTAGACCTACATTTACTTAAGATACTTTCTTTTTTGCAATGTAATGCAAACGGACGGTTAAATATCGATCGGTAATAGATTTAATCAACAGAATTCTATGACTATTATTGTGGTCTTCTTCCACACAACAGACGACTTATTTGCCTTGAATAGTTGATCACCCCTATCTCGTGCTAATATTGCGACCCATTTTGCACGTCGTAGAGGATTTCGTGGAAAGCTTTAATTTAAAAACATCTTAGCCTAATTGTGCAAATTGTGGTTACAGAGTTATCAACAAGTTTTTGGAGTTGTTGGTAATTCTGTAGCTCTGCCTACCCCACGCTGGGAATGAAGGCGTGAAGGTATGTATGTACTCGTATGTAAAAATAAAAAATATTAAAATTTAAAAAAGTAGTAGCTACTCCATAATATTTTTGTTCCTTGGTAAGTCATAATTTGTGTGCACAAAATAAATTCCTAAAAATCATGAAAACATTATAATTTTAGCTAGAAACTGTTTATAAATAAATAGAACTAACGTAAAATAAGACATTCCATCCTTTTTATTAGTTTTTTTGTTATTATTTTTGCAGTTTTTCACCACACATTTTGTCATGATTGACAACGTCACTGTCTGTGGTCGGAACAAGACTAATAGCAAAACTACTGCCCAAGTCGATTCGGCAGTAGTTTTGACTTGCCATTTTTTCGTGCTGATTGTGTATCTAGTATATACTAAATCAATGACTTTATGCCATTAAAATAAGCAATAGTGTGGTGAATTTTATAAGCTAATTCGTTTTTGTTGCTACAGTGAAATTTGTCAGTTACTGTCAAAGTGTGTTTGCTAACATACAGCTTATTCAACTTGACATGAGCCACAGACTCAAAAAATAGCAAGAATGGGTAGTATGCCGAACGAGCGAGATGCGCTTTCTGTGCCTCAGCTAGCGCTTAATATGCATGCAGCATGCAGGGCCGTTTGTATAGACATTCTCTAACTTCAGTGATGTATATGTTCTGTAATCAACTTGGCTTACAGTCCCTTTATTGTTTTCAATTCGTGACGTCGCGCCGCGCCACTGAAAATATGTTTCATGGTTGTGCCACAGTACGTAACATTCAATAGTATGGCGCGAATTCGTGAATTAATTACGCTCTAACTATTAATGGATAAAACCCTAGACTAAACGGCGACTCCTATTTTCAGAGCTGATGAGTCATCGGTTCATTAAACGGTCCATCCAATCTTTTATTTTAATAAGCCTTATTTAAAAAAGTTCGAGTCGACTGGTTCCGTATCATTCCGGCCCCCCTTTATTTTTTATTGTTCTTACTTCAATCAAAATACACAATGTAAACATATCAACTGTCTACCCATTACAGTTCTACAGCCACTACAGGTTCAGTGTAAAAGAGTTCCGACGTGTAAAAGAGCCCTCATGTGGCCAATTTACTGAATAAATATTTTGTTTTTTTTTTTTTTTGAGTGTATTTAGACAGGCGTACAGATAACACCCCTGTTTTGGTTGTTAACACTAGCACCGGTTTATTTCCCCAGAGACCGCGCGCTGGAGGTGTGGGGGGAGGCGTCGGCGCACTTCTCGCTCGTGCTGCAGTGGGCGGTGCGGCGGCCGGCGCCCACGCCGACGCGCGCGCTGACCGCGCTGCTGCGCACCTGCGCGCGCCTCATGCGCTCCGAGCTGTGCTGCGCGTGCGCGCTCAGGCATCTGCACACGCTGTTCCAGCTGCCGCACTCCGTGTTCCGTCGGCACTGTATTGTGGTTAGTTGTGCCTATGTTCAAACAGTCGGGGGATACTCTTACACAAATGGACCTATACTCCCGTCGCTCTTAAAGGACCGTTCGGACAGCTGTCAACGCGTTACTAAATATAAGTTCAAACACATATTTTGTACTATTTGTACTGCGAAGTTACGTTGAGAGCTATTTAGAACGACAACCATAAATAGCCTAGTAATATTAGTCCATCCGAAAATCAGACCTGAGGTGGAAAGTTTCGTAGGCGGAGTCTCTACCAACCAACTAGGCCAACCCTTTCCAGTACAGAACACTGTATGAATATAGGTACTTACCCTTACATTGAATTTTTGTGGTCAAGATAACGGCGACTTTATGTATTATTTATTGTGTGCGTCACGTGCTACAATCAAACAATAGGCATAGGTTTTATGTGAGATTGTACCCCTGATATTTATTCATTTATTTGATTTTATTTTATTTGTATCCTTTTTATTTCAGATATCGTGCGGCTTATACGAGCTAGTAAAGACGTCAGCCCAAAACGTCCACACGGCAGAAGAATGGGATATAGTGTTTTCGTTACTATGCGCCGCCGGCGCCGGCGCCTGGCCCGCGCACGCCACGCCCGCCCACGCATCAAATACAGGTATTATTCGTTCATTCGTTCAAATAGTTTGCATGCGATGTGCCATATGCCACCAAAATTGTTTTGCGTTTTAAATTAAAAAAAAAGCCACAGGAAATGCTCTGGGATTAAAAAACCGTTATTTCATCTCAATAGAACTCGTATGAGGCGAGATATTTCACTTTGTTCCGATAGGATTCACACACAGCAAATAACATTTTTTTAAATTATAATAAAATACACCATTTTATTTTCATTATTTTTGCTGTTGGTGGAATTGCATCTAGTTTTTCCCTATTCGTTTGTGCACTTTATCCAGGGACACACTGTATAGACTAAAATCTAAAATTGCATAGTAATAGTGTAAGAATTTTAAACCAAATGTGGTTCTATACTTTATTGGGATTAGATTGAAATGGGAATAGTTTTTTATTTTTTTTGTCTATTGAATGTTTCGCAGCGTCGAGTCGCTCGGAGGGTTCGGAGGAGGAGGGCGAGCGGCGCCCCACCTCGGCCTCATCCGACAGCGAGCTGTCGCAGTCGCCGCGCGCGCAGGGCTGGATACTGGTAAGACCTGTCGCCATTCACTATTAAAACCGTTTGATTTTATAATCTACACTAATATTATACATACAGTGGTGGACATATAATTAGAAACACTTGCGACGTATTTCACATTATACAAGGCACATTGCCGTAAAACTTTTGTTTTTGGAAATAAAACAACAAAATGCATAGAATACGTTCAACAACTTATAATTAATTAAAAAACAAATAAATATCCGAGTTTACAACTACCATTTAGATATTTAGTTACGTACAAACAACTAAACGACATTTGCAGTACCATCCGTCATGGACAAGTAATTAGAAACACTAAAGAAATGAGGTAAAAATCAAAGTTTTAACGTGTCAACGTCAACAATTTCAAATTATTTATGTAAAATAATGTTTGGTTTACTAAATTTCTTAACAATTAATATTTAGTTGCATAGCCTTTGTTATTAATGACGGCTCTGCAACGACGTGGCATTGATTCAAGTAATTTCATACATTTATCGAGTGGGATCGAGTTCCATGCTTCAACAAAGGCTTCGTAAAGTTCATTTTGACTGGAATTACGTTTAACGGAGACTTTTTTTTTAACGACGTACCACAAATTTTCAATTGGATTTAAATCGGGACTATTTGCAGGCCAGTCTAACATGGTAACACGTTGCTCACTAAGAAAGGATTTAACACTGCGGGCCGTGTTTTGGGTCGTTATCGTGCTGAAAGATCCAGGTCACAGGCAAATGGTCGTCGGTGTAGGGAATCATTGTCTCTTCTAAGATGTTTATGTATTGAAATTGATCCATTATACCTTCAATCTTACGGACGGGTCCAACTCCGCAACCAGAAAAACATCCCCATACTTTAATATTACCACCGCCGTGTTTGACTATGCTCCTCGTGTATTTATAATCAAAAGCATGGTTTATTGGACGTCTAACGTAGCGTTTGCCGTCTGAATTCACCATATTTATTTTTGTTTCATCCGAGAATAACACTTTTTTCCATTCTCGTACGGTCCAGTTAAGATATTTCTTTGCAAATAATAATCGCTTCTCTCGGTGTTGCTTGGTAAGAAGCGGTACCTTTCGAGAAACCCTCCCGAACAATTTAGCTTCCACTAATCTGCGGCGTACCAGTTTCGAGGAAATGTTCCTTGGGTCATCAGGTGAAAAAACTTCATTTCTAATCTCGTTGGAGCCTTTGAACGGGTCCTATTTAGCTACACGTATTATTTGCGAATCTTCCCGGGGAGATGTTTTCCTTGGACGAGCCTTTCTAACAACACTTTTAGTAGTTCCGTTAGTTTTATAATGAGCAATAGCGTTGAAAACTTTCTTCACAGAACATTCTAGATGTTTAGCAATTCTTCTATAAGTCCACTTTCGATCTAAATGTAATTTAACGATTAATTGCCTGGTTGACTCGTCACAACTCTTATTTTTACCCATTTTTAACAATACTTATTATTCACGTAATTTTCCAAATTGACGTTTAATTGCCGCCGAAACAACAGAAAAAGCGTAAAAAGAGGTTTTCTTTTTAGTTTCAAAAATGGAACGAACCATGGATCTTGTTTCTAATTAGTTGTCCAAGCGGCCAGTAATAGAAATTCAACTATCATGATTTTTAAAATCTTTTAATAATTAAAGATAGAACAGATTTACTTTTTTAAATATTTTATGAGTTTTTTAACTCATTGGCTATATTCTGGCATAGTCAATAGTGATTTAATCAATATAATTTTTACTCATAACGATAGTTCATTCTGTGTTTACCTAAGTTTTATGTACTGTTTCTAATTATATGTCCACCACTGTACATACATACATACCTTCACGCCTGTAATCCCAGAGTGGGGTAGGCAGAGCTACAGAATTACCGACAACTTTAAAAACTTGTTGATAATTCAGTAACCACATTTTGCACAAATAGGCTAAGATGTTTACCAGCGTATTAGTGACAGGTTGCAAGCCCGTCGCCTAATAGTACTACAAGCCTTTATTCCCTTAGTCGCCTCTTACGACATCCACGGGAAGACATGGAGTGGCACTATTCTAACCCGGCAACCACACGAGCAACTATAAACTAGTACATTATTGCCTAGGCAGTGAAGCAGGCAATTGCCGTTCCTACCGAGGCATATATAGTGCTTTTCTCAAAAATCGCAAGATACAAATCGCATATAAACAGAAACTTCACGTGAAATAACATCACTCTTTACCGCCTTTATGTTTATGACAAGGAGAAACGCAAGCTTTTTTAGAAAAAAATAACTGTAGCTATTCCAGACACAGATAAAAAAGTTCCGTTTCGAATAAAATATGGATGTATAAAGTTGCAAACTAGATAACTTTTACTTCGAAATTTGTATGCAACATTGCGGGCTTGTGTAGCGAGCACGCAATGTAATTTTTTTTAAATTTGGGTACTATCTGTAAACTATGTACTTCGCGTCTCAGTATGGAGTTAGTAATGTCAACTTTTCCGGTAATTTTTGAGAAAATAGATTTTATCTACTCTCATATCGTAAAGTTCGAATTCTAAAGTACAAAACGAATTTAAATTGGCATACTTTATAAACACAATACCGAAAAAAAAACACTTTATAACATTATTTCTCTAACAAAATAATGTTATAAAGTAATTTTTTTCCATTACGATACAAGTTAATCCAAAAAGTTAATGTCACCAACGAGGTTCCATATCAATTATTTTTTTATAATGGAACGCACAATGCGGTTCGCGTCATTTTTACAGCATTACAAAAAGTTT
Source organism: Acleris emargana (assembly GCA_927399475.2). Taxonomy (NCBI): domain Eukaryota; kingdom Metazoa; phylum Arthropoda; class Insecta; order Lepidoptera; family Tortricidae; genus Acleris; species Acleris emargana. Next base: position 10,346,403 of record OV656851.1, read on the forward strand.
TCATTCCAATTTTTACTTATCTGTGACAGCGCCCGCTTTAACGCATGCGCGGTGATGTGCTAGGTTTTGGCGCCATTCATTGAATACGTTTTGCTGTAGTTACTTTATTAACTTTGATCTTTTATTTAGTAGGTTCAATCAAAATGTATGAGAGTAGATAAAGTAGTGTATGAAACTGCACATAACTCATTGTTGTGTTTTGGTATGGAGCCCAACAAGGCGAATATAATAAGACGGCCGGTGAAATCGTATAATTCGTACCATTACATCGAGTTACTCTGTGGGCTCGTTTGCCAAAAAAAGTCATAGTCAGGTCAGTCAGAGTGTACCTGTGAGGTGTACCCCAGGTGAACGAGCCGTCGGACCCGCTGGAGGCGCCGGAGTGCTCGCCGGTGTTCCTGCCGTACCGGCGCGCGGCGCTGGCGCGCTGCTGCGAGGCGCTGGCGCTCGTGATCCGCGACGTGGCGCACGTGACGCCGCACAACTGCCGCGCCGCCGTGCGCGCCGTGCGCCTGCTCGCCAGCGCCACCAAGCACGCAGGTACCCCCGCGCTCCTGGAGCCGGCTCCTGAACCTGCCGCAGGGACTACTTAGGAATTTGACTCTTCATTGTGATGTGTATAGGCAAGGTGTGTCACTTGCCTAAGGCCCATCATACAAATTCATTTCCGGTAACCACCATGATTATCGAATTTCTCTTCATTGTTTGTATCATTCCATTGAACGGTATCTTCTGCTGAAACGATGATGCTTTCAGTATCTTTAAAACATTAATTACGTAACTAGTTCGTTGAGGTAAGAGAAGTGACGTCAAAAAAAAAACTCATGCGGCGAGAAATGCCTTTCGATGAAATGAAAATTGTATAAGAGCGTGGCTGATATTTCTGAGCGCAATGTTGGATAATTTATTATTGCTAGTGACTACTATTCGTACACTCACTTTGGGCTGGTTTTACCTTAGTCGCCATCACTGGAAGGAAGCTGCAGAAAGCTAGTATATAATTCCTACTTAACCCCTCGTATGCGTACTAGCAGATCTGATCCATATACGCAAACTGCTAGGGAGCAGATCTGCACCGAATGTTTGCGTGCCTTCCCGAATTTAATTTGAACCTTACTTCAAGCTAAATAGGGTTTAAAGTTTATTGTAGGTTAGCCAATAAAGTAATCAAATTTACCAAAAATCGCTCCCTACATAAAAATATTCAATATAGCTGCTATTACTGTGGGTTTGATGTCACGTGATTGGTCACGTGACCGCGTCGCCGCACTGAGTCGTCAACAAATTTTCCTGCCTACCGCATACGAGAAGGTTAATTAAATCACGCGAAATAATACACCAGAAATCTTGTGGAAATTCCTTCATTTCCGAAATTTGAAGTAATAATCTTTCTACTATTTTGTTTATATTATAGCTAAAAAGCCTAGAAAAACTCGTGAAGGCCGAAAGTCGCGGCCAAATTCGGCGCGGCGAGACAGCTACGACGAATCGAGCGAGGAGGAGGACGAAACCCTCGACCAATACCATATGGTCAGTTTACAGGTGAGTTCATTATTACAACCAATTAAATTACCATTCTTCAACATAAACATCCTTATATAGATAAATACATAGAAAACACCTTATAAACAAATTCGTGCTTGTGTCACTACCAGAGATCGGAATAGGTAGAGCTAATTTGCCTAAACTTGATGCATGTTCATTCATAAATGTGTTCCTATTTCACTCACTCATGAATGAATATGCGTCAAGTTTAGGCAAATTAGCTCTGCCTATTCCGATCACTGGTCACTACCAACTAGGCGAATTGAGTATTCTTGTTATTTCTAATGCAATAATTCTGAACTCAAAAAAGGACTCGTTAACCGATCGGTTTTAGTTGGTGTCACAAACTTCCTACATTATAGAGATGTACTTTATTACAGTTGTTGGATCTCATGCACACCCTACACAGTCGGACAGCACAAATTTTCAAATGGTGGCGCGACGAGGCCGACCAAGAGCAAGGTACCGTACTAGTATTAACCCTCATATAAACGGTTCATTCGATAATCCATTACACTCTGTGCATGAATATGTGGAACTGAAATTGTAAAAATATTATTGTATTGTCATTTATTAATTCTTGTAGGTATATTGACATCGGACAAGTGACCATTTATTACATGTCTAAGGCTGCATTTCACCAAACTTGGAATAAGCCTTGCTCCTAGATTAGTCTGTATAAATTCGGCGTTTAATATAGGTATTAGATCTCATTCCAGTTTCGTCGAATGTTGTTTTTTTTACTTTTGTTTTCTTTTATATTAGTATTTATGTTGACGATCTCAATGTAATTTCGTATTTTTGTCAACGTTGGCGTTTCAACTTTAAAAATCTTAAATAATTTGATATCTGGAAAAGAAGTGGAACTGAGTAGTACAGAAGTAATTCATAAATGCAAATTTAATTGAGAAAGTGTTTCTCTTTGTTCCTTTCATTATACTCTATTTCTATCTGTGAAAACCTGTAATTGGCTTTACGTGTCTTATGTTATGTTTATGGTAATTTATCAGCTGTTGGTTTTCCTAAATAAATAAATAAATAAATAAATAAATAACCACTATGAATTATTTAAATTTACGATTACTTCAGTAGAGTTAAAACGGTCCTTTAGTTGGCTGAAATGGATTTTATCACCTAGGCGAAAGAGTTTAAAATCGGAAAATGTAGAAAAAATACTAATTGTTTATTACGAAAAAATACAAACAACTCATTTTAATTTTGTTTGCAACACCTATATTTTTTCTGAATTTCGTAACGGTGGTCCAGTACATCGTGCTTTATATCGACATTTTATGGACTTATAAAATGTGTGTCCTCGCACTATTGAGACGTCAACACATAATTTCTCCCGTCGTCCGGGCTTTGTTAATGAATCAATTTAACTAAAGTAAATTACTTATATCTACCCCTACCGGCATTTGAACTTGGGACCGATAGCTTTGTAGGCGGAGTCACAACCAACAAGGCTAAGGTGTCGTAAAATAAATAACATTGATTTAGCCATTTACTTTTACAACGAAAACCAGTTTCTCTAAGTCCAATGCTTGATCGTGCATGGTCTTGTTGAACTTTGAATAAATCTGGTTTAACTTTGAGTTGCCTCCGCTACTTCTGTTAAACTAATAATAAAATTACTAAATTATTAGTAATTGTTTTATTTTTCAGGGGCTGTAGACTATGACTTGTGGGAAGTGGCGTGGAGGCCCCTGCTGCAAGGCATCGCAGAGTTCTGCACAGATAGACGGAAGCAGGTCAGTACGAATAGGAGGTAGTGTTTATTGAAATTAATGGTAAATATAGTGAAAGAGGTCTACTGCGGGAAATGCTTCTAGAATCGTCACAATGACCCGTCCCGTTCATTCCGCAAAATGCGGGTTATGTTTCCTTTATAGCATCATCATAATCATCATTTACTTGAGAGCTATGCTCTTGTCGGTGGCGTAATTTCCATTCTTGCCTGTTCCGAGCCTTCTCTTTAACACACTGATACGGCACGACACCTACTTTTTCTTTTAATTGGTCTAGGTAAGTTCTTCTTGGTCTCCCTCTTTTCCGTTTTCCTTCTATTTTTCCTTCAATCATCATCTTAATGTACTCCTCGTGCCGTTACAGGTGACCAAACATCTTTCCTCGTCTATTATCTATTGTCTGCAATAGGCTTCTCTTTTCCTTCACTATGCCTAGTACTTCCTTATTCGTCTTCTTTTCTATCCAGCAATTTTTTTCCATCCGTCTCCAGCACCACATTTCGAAGGCTTCCAGTCTTTCTCGGTCCCACTGAGTCATTGTCCACGTTTCGCTGCCATATATATTTTTAGCATAGAGAAGCCAAAATAAGAAAAGAGGCAACCTGATAGCAAATGGGGTCTGAAACGCTTAGACAATTGCAATCTTAAGTCTATGATCTTAAGACTGTAATTGCAAACTAAGATCGAATGTCTATGATAATCGGTGTCCTGCCGTTGTTGTATCGTGGTTTAGTTGGTCCATCTCCCGGGTAGACATCTCTCGGGTTATCTTATCTTATCTTATCTTATCTTATTTGTGGGGTCCTTACGGATACACTTCGACCCTATGGGATCTTTTGTGTAATTACCCCTCTTTTAGCGCTTAATCCAATGCAGCCTCCACCCCTTCCAAAAAACGGATGGTGGAGTGCAATGGCAGTGCCTTGAAATCGTTTGATTCTGGGTAGCCACAAACGTGGATTTTAATTCTTACTCTGGCTAGGGCATCACATTCACACAATACGTGTTTCATTGTTTCCACCTCTTCGCCGCACATTCTACAATCTGTGTTGTCATAGAGGCTTAGTAAATGGAATTACTACAGTTTTGCTGGGATTGATCGATAGTTGATGGCTAATGCATCAGCTTTCCATCAGCTTTCGTGAGCTTGTTCCATGATTCCCGATACTGTTTCTAGAAACTTCCACTTGATAAGTATCACGAGATCATCTACATACCCAACAGTGTGTAGTGGGCCAGTGTTGAGTTCTTCCAGGAGAGAGTGTACCACCAGACTCTACAGAGTTCCCCCCCTGGAGACATCCTTTTGTCGTAGTGGCGAATAGGACGTCCCCCAAAAGACTTGACTTTATTAGCCTACTGTTTAGCATTTTCCCTATCCATTTACATAATTATGGTTGGTTCAATGCCGTGCCTAGTAGCCGATATGCTTATGGCTTCGAACGTAGTCCTATTAAATGCATTTTATGCAGTGGATACCCCCTTAGAGGTCCATCTCTTATGAGCCTGTCTACCAGCCTCTGTAGTGTTTTTAGGAAGAATGATGACTTGATAGTCTGTATGATTTGGCATCATTGTAATCTGCCTTGCCCGGCTAGTAGATCACTTTCGCAAGCCTCCACACGTGTAGCACGAGCCCGAAGGCTAAGCACTCTCTGTGCAACCTACTCGCCTTGTCGTCTACTACTTTTTCGGCAGTGTCCCAATGGTACCGTGTTGTGCGTACTGACTGTTCCGACACACTCATTGATTCACTGTCTATTTCACTCTCACGTATGATTGAGCCGGGAAAGTGTGTGTTACACATAACTTTCAGGATATCTAAACCCGTTTCTGTCATTCTCCCCTCTTCGTCTTTAATTGACGTAAGCAGAGTTGACCTTGTTACTGCTAGAGCTTTTGTGAGCTTCATACCTTCTGGTATCTAGCCTATTTGGGTGCAGTGGTTTCGCCACGTGCTCCTTTTGCTTTTCTTACAGCTTTATAATCTCTCAGGTTACTCACATGGGCCCAGCGTCAAAGGGACGTTTGTTTGGAGCTCGGGCGGATGTGAACAAATTGAGAGAAAGAACCGAAGATATGGCTTGCATCTTCCAAGATGCAGTGGTCCAGCAGTAGTCTGCTGATGATTATAAAACATTGCACCCAGTGGCGGTACTGCCATATAAGCCCAAAAGCCGGGCTTGCCTTGCCTTACAAAAATAACTATTCATTAAATGCACGTAATGTATTAGATAGGTATTTCACCTTCGCGCGCCGCGCGCTCTCACTAAATTCTTCAAATCAAATTACATGCAACAGTAGTACCTACTAAATTTTACCGCGCACCGCCGGCCGCCACCTACGCAGCACAGCGCTCAGCGCTGTGCGGCAACCAGTCGAACTATTCATGACGCGGCTAGCTCGTATCTCGCTCGCACGTATTGGCTTGCAATCGGGCTTTCATATTCTCTGTCTTACCCACCGAAACGGCATATGCCCAAACACGACTGGTCGTGTATTAATATGGCAAATAGTATGAGAGTAAAAAGCCCTGATTGCGTATGAAGTTGTACACGAGTCCATAGTAAATGCGAAATTCGCTTCGCGCAGGCGCGGAGCGCGCGTTGAGCCGCGTTAGCGGCCAACTTCACTTCATTTCTATTTGTTGACAAATGCTTTTATTCACGTGTTGAATAGTTTGTTTAGGCGTTGAGCGGCGCGGCGCGGTCAGTGCAATAATAAGTTTTTTTTTGTGGTGTTGTGAGTTGTGATTCAATTAGATTGACAATGGAGGAAGTCCTGTGTGACTGTGATATTTTAAAGTGTGCACAAACTTTGCTTGTCGACGGAAAGGTAAAATGTTTGGACTTTGCAGAGAAAAAGGTACTTATTTCTTCGGCAAAACCTACGCCTGACTTGTGTATTTCTCAGAGTAGTAAATCGCACAAAAGACAGTTTAACAGGTCAGTGTACAAAACTCATTGGATTGTTGGTTGTTCGCACTCTAATAAGTTACATTGCTGGTGTTGTATTTTCTTTTCTAACGACAAAAACGTGTGGAATACATCTGGTCTGGTTATGACGATTTAAATAATTTAGCTGGCGCCATTAAAAGACACATGAATTCTCGAAAACACATGAACGCGGTAATTTCTTTTAGTGATTTTGGTAAACAGCGAATTGAGACATCTTTATCGCGCCAATTATCAAAGGAAATTACAAAACAACATGCGTGTTGATAACAATAGTAGCGTTTTTCAAAGATTAGTCGATGTTGTTTGTCATTTAGCACAACAAGAACTTCAGAGGTCACGATGAGTCTAAAACTTCATTGAATAAGGGTAATTTTTTAGAGCTTGTGTCGCTACTTTCAAAATAGGTACGATGGCGTTTTAGAAAAACACATTCGATGTATACAAATAATAATTTAATTTAACTATGTTGTGTAATATGTATGTAATTTTTAGATAGGTAATTGAAATAAAAGTAAGTACTTATTGCTTTCTCCCTAGGCAAGCAAAGTTAAAATAAGAAGTTGAACCTTTATTTTATTCTCTCATACAAACCAAGCGGCTTTTTTCAAGGCCACCGAAAGTATGCAATTGCTGATATGTCTGTAAAATTATATCTAGTGGTAACATGCCTTCAGGGTGCTTTGGTGAGCTCGTCCACGTAAGCAAATGCCTATACCTACAACTGCAGAGTGAAGTGAAGATTGATCAGTAATGTGGTAACAAGATAAATTTATCCATAATAACCGTAAAAACTACAAAACATATCTCTCGGCTTGCCCTATTCTGAAACCCTAGGCACGCCACTGATTGCACCAGTTGTCTTGCCCCCAATTTGGAACACAATGCCAACACTGCTGATTGGCGGTAGGTTAAATTGTAAGAATATCCAACCATAGATATATTAATTGGGTGGTACACTTGTTCCAGGTGGCAAACAGCGCGATAGCGTACCTGCAGCGCGCGCTGCTGGCGCCCGGGCTGCACGCGCTGGGCGGCGCGCGCTGGGAGGCGTGCTTCGCGCACGTGCTGTTCCCGCTGCTGGACCGCGTGGCGCCGCCCGCCGCCAGCCGCGCCAACACCATCCTGTGCAAGGTCGGTGCTCTCCTCAACAGGTGGCACACAGCGCGATAGCGTACCTGCAGCGCGCGCTGCTGGCGCCCGGGCTGCACGCGCTGGGCGGCGCGCGCTGGGAGGCGTGCTTCGCGCACGTGCTGTTCCCGCTGCTGGACCGCGTGGCGCCGCCCGCCGCCAGCCGCGCCAACACCATCCTGTGCAAGGTCGGTGCTCTCCTCAACAGGTGGCACACAGCGCGATAGCGTACCTGCAGCGCGCGCTGCTGGCGCCCGGGCTGCACGCGCTGGGCGGCGCGCGCTGGGAGGCGTGCTTCGCGCACGTGCTGTTCCCGCTGCTGGACCGCGTGGCGCCGCCCGCCGCCAGCCGCGCCAACACCATCCTGTGCAAGGTCGGTGCTCTCCTCAACAGGTGGCACACAGCGCGATAGCGTACCTGCAGCGCGCGCTGCTGGCGCCCGGGCTGCACGCGCTGGGCGGCGCGCGCTGGGAGGCGTGCTTCGCGCACGTGCTGTTCCCGCTGCTGGACCGCGTGGCGCCGCCCGCCGCCAGCCGCGCCAACACCATCCTGTGCAAGGTCGGTGCTCTCCTCAACAGGTGGCACACAGCGCGATAGCGTACCTGCAGCGCGCGCTGCTGGCGCCCGGGCTGCACGCGCTGGGCGGCGCGCGCTGGGAGGCGTGCTTCGCGCACGTGCTGTTCCCGCTGCTGGACCGCGTGGCGCCGCCCGCCGCCAGCCGCGCCAACACCATCCTGTGCAAGGTCGGTGCTCTCCTCAACAGGTGGCACACAGCGCGATAGCGTACCTGCAGCGCGCGCTGCTGGCGCCCGGGCTGCACGCGCTGGGCGGCGCGCGCTGGGAGGCGTGCTTCGCGCACGTGCTGTTCCCGCTGCTGGACCGCGTGGCGCCGCCCGCCGCCAGCCGCGCCAACACCATCCTGTGCAAGGTCGGTGCTCTCCTCAACAAGTGGCACGCAGCGCGATAGCGTACCTGCAGCGCGCGCTGCTGGCGCCCGGGCTGCACGCGCTGGGCGGCGCGCGCTGGGAGGCGTGCTTCGCGCACGTGCTGTTCCCGCTGCTGGACCGCGTGGCGCCGCCCGCCGCCAGCCGCGCCAACACCATCCTGTGCAAGGTCGGTGCTCTCCTCAACAAGTGGCACACAGCGCGATAGCGTACCTGCAGCGCGCGCTGCTGGCGCCCGGGCTGCACGCGCTGGGCGGCGCGCGCTGGGAGGCGTGCTTCGCGCACGTGCTGTTCCCGCTGCTGGACCGCGTGGCGCCGCCCGCCGCCAGCCGCGCCAACAGCATCCTGTGCAAGGTCGGTGCTCTCCTCAACAAGTGGCACGCAGCGCGATAGCGTACCTGCAGCGCTGGGTCGCCCTGCCTTCCCTTAAGTAATGTGTTTCATGTGTTCTTTCCGATAAGGAGCCTTTTAGATCGTAGACAGCGTAATCAATCAAGCTTCCAAATTATATATATATATATATACGTAGGGTAAAGTCACCAGTGGACAGCCAGAGACCAGTAGTCGACCTGATATGAGTTCGAGTGGGAAATATATATTTCGTACTATTCCCACTCATCCAAAGTATAGGCATACGTTGACTACAGGTCTCTAGCTGACCACTGGTGACAACCCTATATATAAAAACAAACGCATAGCGAGTCCTGCGAGCACAGTGATGCTATGTAACTGTATTCGCCAGGTGTTCCTGCACCACCTGTCGGCGCTGTCGCCGCGCGCGTCGTTCGGCGCGCTGTGGCTGCGCGTGGTGGGCGTGCAGCGCGCGCTCATCGCCACGCGGGACGACCCGCTTACCGAGGCGGCGCGCGAGTCGCTCAAGAACATGATCCTCGTCATGCACTCCGTGCGGGTGGGTACTGCGCCGGCTACATCACCGACCCTCCAACTTTTTAGCAGCGGAACCTTTTATAAAGAACTTAATATCGGGGACAAAGAAAAAGAAAAATTGACTTCTATTAAATGAAATAATTTACATAACAACTAAGATAGGTTGTTTCTACAATCCTTGAGAAGCCCAATGCCAGCGCAGCTTGAGAATAGCTTCCTCACAGTGGTCTGAAATGTCCACTTTGATCTTTACCCGGGGTAATTTCTTTAGAGCCATTCTCTATTATTTTTTTAATTTGAACATACAGTCCGTAGATCGTTAGTAATCTTAAAAGTACGTTAGCTAGTATAAAAATATATTTTTTTTCCTCGACAGATATTTACCAATGCCGAGGGTTATAATGAACTGTGGTATATCACATGGGAGAAAATAGGAGAGTTCCTACCTAACCTCAAAGATGAGCTGTTTCCTGAAGGTACGATAAATTTAAAGTGTTGTCAGGGTGGGAAAAACGAACGCCTCATAAATCTCTATTACCTCTATTTTTATCATCTATTATCTTAAATATTGGAAATAGCAAGTTCTACGCAAAGAAGACTAACTTTAATAAAAAAAAATAAAAAAAATTGCATTTATTAGTTTTTCAAAAAAAAACCCTTCCTTAACCGGGAATTGAACTGGTTGAATAGGAAAAAAACAATAAAGTCGTGTTTAATAATACAGATCGAAAGGGTCATTACAATACACCTTTCAATTAAGTAAAGACTGTAAAAAAATCCTTCTTTATTATTTTGTCATATTCGACCAGTTCGGCAGGCAAATTTTCAAAAATCCATAGATGCAGTAAAAATTGTTTGTAAGAAATAAAAGTAAGTCTCCTTTGAGTAGAATTTGCTACTTCCAATATATAAAGTAGTTGCCGTCCACATGGCGTTCGGTTTTTCCACCCTGTATATACTTTTTCTTGCATTTCCAGAGAAAGACGACAAACTTCCGAGCACACAACCGCTGCCCACCTTTGCCCCGCAACCTTCCGTGTCCCCCACCATCCTACCGGTCGCGTCAACCTTAGTGCAGGCCCCCTCCCAGTACGTTCCGCCAACCTTGGTCCCATCTCAACCTTACAGCCAATCACCAACGATCGCTCAAACGCCGTCACCAGTAAACATTGGCGCGCCGACATTGGTGGCCCAGCCGCCAACGTTGGTGGCGCCTGTAGCAGTTAGCGGAATGGTGCCCATTAGGAACCAGCTGTATGATCAGCCAGGCCTGACTTCGTCGGTGCTCCTGCAACCTTTGAATGAGGTAGGATAGTCTTATGTTATTTTGAACTTATGATAACAGGATTATTTATAGATTGTTATATAATGTTTTTCATTCATTGACTCGTGATAAATTACTAAGGGCATTATTAGAATTGGTATGTTACACCTTAACCTTTTTGATTAAAAAATGTACTGGCCACTGTTGCATTCTTTAATAGACAAATAAAATAAAATGTGACAAAATATTTGTGTTTATTTTTCTGCTACCAAAAGACCGACATCAATGTCATATTAGCAAAATAATTAGAGGAACTGGACCTTATAAAGTGTTTGACCATTAAATAAAAAAAACCTAAAATGTAACTGTAGAAAATATGGAAAAAAAATAGTATGTATGTAACCAGTCGTCGTCGCCAGTATCCATCTTAATGTATCAAAAGATCGTGCGAAATGGACGAGGATGCTGACACAAAGAAAGAAAAAAATATAAGAAAGAGACACGTCGTGTTGACTTTTCGGAGTTGCGTGGTGGAAATCCTGAGGAAGTACTCCAAATGATTGTTACTCGTCGATCGATATCTTGATATTAAAGTTCCTAACTGTTATTGTTGCAGATGGTCTCCACACCGATAGGCATATCGCTGCAGTCCCAGCCGCCCGTGCTGTACCGCGCCCCGGAGCCCGCGCCCGAGCCCGAGCTCGAGCCCGAGCACAGCTCCGCAGAACACAGAACTACGGTCCTAGACATCAACCTCGCAGACGACGACACCCTCCAACAGAGCGAGCTATACGCAGAATACCTAACCAACCCATACAACGACTCCAATAAAGAATTGGTCCCAGAAAACGGAATGGAACTCCGCCATCCATTACTCGATTTAGATAAGAAATCTTTAAGCGCGGACGCGACGCCTATGCACGTTAAAGGCAAAGCTCAATTCGGCTCAACGGACAATATTAGGCAGGAGAGTGTTTTCAATTTTACAAATTACTTTGGGTCGGTGAACGAGCTGATATCGCCCGGAGCCGAGGCGTTCGACTCTCTTAGTAGAGATGGATAGCCGGACGAGCGGGACGTCGGGACCTGGCTGTAAATAGTCGCGACCTGGGTCTGCAATGCCAATTGGGTGCGGTTTTCAATGAGTATAGGGTTCATATTTATTTGTGACGCGTCAACATCATAGTATTTTTGCGATTTCGATGTGTGACCAGGGTTGGTGCGTTGCATAAGGTTTTTTTGGTTTTTCGTGCGTGCGACTGTTAGAAGTAATCAACTAAATTTGCTCCAAAAGTTTCAAGTGACAGAGTGAAGTACCTACGTTTTTTTGTGGAAGATTACTTATATTGCTAGAATCATCTGATTCAATTGCTAGAAAACGTTGTTATAGCGGCTAGTGCAATATTGTCTAAATGTGGTAAAATGTTGTATCGGCTTTTGTTAAATCTAGTTTTAAGTTAGAATTTTTTACAAATTTATGCCAATTAATTTCAACGTGTCATAAAATGCACACTGTGACTTTAGTCCCATATAAGCAAAAGGTCATTTCGCCTGATCAACAAAAATGTATAAACAATTGACAGGCTTTCGGGGCGTCGCGTCGGTATGTGTCGGATGTTAACAGAGATCTACGATTTATTTTACTTTTGACCGTGATGTTGTCCTTCAGATTTTGTTAACATGTGTATTATCTGTAGCTCGGTGTTGTTACGTGACGCACTGTGTTAATTGAGGGTGGAACTAAATATAGGGTACTCGTAACTACGGCCTAGGATAATTCAATGTTGGTTTTAATAGTATTTATAACATTCCAGACGCTTTCATCAATTTATTTTTTTAATTATTTATTCTGTTACGATCGTACTAGTAAGAAATCTTAAAAATAATAATGTATGTCCCTTGTGAGTTTCAGTCCGTGAGGCAAAAATGTTACTGGGTGAATATATTACTCTGTCATTAATTTTGCCAAAAGATGTTACCCTTTGCAGCTGTTTCCACATTATCACATTTCGAAACTGACCTATGTGATAAGATATGCGAATAAGACATCATCACCAAGTCTTAGCAAAAATTACTTTTGGCAAAATGAAGTGTTATGTTCAAATAAGTTTTTTTCGCCCAAACGGAAGGATCTTGTTGGCTATAACTTCCGAAAGATAGTATAAACCAACTGCATTTAGGTGGTTTATCACATGCAGTATCATGTATTTGTTTCGTGTTTGGCTAATCTAACGTGTATTATATACCAGGGTCTTTTCGGGTGTAAATTGTAATTAGACGTTTCTTTTTGTATAGAGAGATATATACCTATCGATGTAATATATGTTTAACAATTTATTAATAAAAGTGTTTAATATTACAACTGCATTCTTTTATTAGCAAATTTTCACCGGCTACTCGGAAATTTACTCTTAGTATGTGTGCAAGGAACATTTTCCTTAGGCTTCGAGTAGGGATAGTATTACTATAGCGCCCCCACCAATTATTAGTGACGATGCACGGTTGCATGAATGTACGCAAAATTAAGTAGTTGGTTAGTTAGTAGGTTAGTTATACATTTAATACATTTCGTGCGACCTCTGCAGATAAGTTACCGACGACCGAGGTATATTAATTTATTTTCAATTACTTTCTCATGACCTAAAATCATTACACTAACAGCGGAGCTTTTCACCAGGTTGGATCGGATTACTTATATTACTCGTATAGTAGAATTTTTATTTTGGCGAACATGTTTGATGGGTAGAGTGTTGCCCTATTATAAGTATGAAATTTAATAGTGATGTGGAAATGTTAACGTTTTAGTATGTACTCGGCTTACAGGTATGCTACGTCAAGTCTTTTTTATAGGTCTTATTTGTGTTTGTATGTCTTACTATCGAAAATATTTATGAAATTTTCATAAATGGCCAACCACCGTACTCACAGATACATTTCGGAAACAAGTATAGGTAAATGACTTGGTAAAGCTCCTCTTACATGTAGTTGTACTACCTACATCTGTATAGCCCGTTTACCATTTTATATTTGAAATTTGACGTAAGTTTCATATTCGTTTTTTATACAACTACATGCAAGAGGAGCTTTCCTTAAGTTTTTTACCATATCTCGTTCCTTTTACAAGGGTTCCCTTCATCTGGCATAATATCGATTGTCCGAAATACATTTCGCATAACAGTTATCGCAGAAACATTTTTAGCCGAATGATACTTTAGCATAATAGTATACTTACTTAGTAGTGGAGTCATCGAAGCATTATTGCTCCGATTTTTTTTACTGTGAACCGAATTGCATACAATTTTGGAATTAGGTTCATCTTACCCTTAACTTCAAAAGTGAAAATGATTTGAACTACGCAAACACCCTGGGGGTGGTTGCCATCCCTTTTCGGGGGTGAATTTTTTTTTCTTCAAAATAACCTCGGATATTGATAGAAGGCTTAATTTTAAGCAAAAAATTATCTATAAAGTTTTTCAAAAAATCCAATACTTTTTAAGTTATTGGCAATTGAAAACTCGCATTTTTTTCACGTTTTTCATCGGTTTTTTGCAAATATCTCCAAAAATATACGTTTTATCGAAAATTTTATAAAGAACAAAATTGTAGCAGGTAAAACAATGAACAATTTGGTTTTTATAAAGTATTCTAAGTGCAATATTAAGCTAGATATTAAAGTTCAAAGCCGTTTTTTATTTTGTCTGAAATTTAATCGTTGTGGTCAATGCCATCTAGCGGCGAGCAGATGCATTTTATGCATTCTAATACAATAGTATTTTTCGTAATCGTGTTATAATAGAGAGCTTTTTAGTCGAGTACCGTGTTTAGGCCACGAAGCTTGCTGAGTGGCCTAAGTAAGGTACGAGATTAAAAAGCTTAATTATGACACTATTGTGAACAATACTTTTTGTACGAGTTCATTAAAATTAATAATGTAAGTCATTAATACGAGTATATAAGAAAACTAAAAGTAGATTTTTGACAGATGATGCGACGCTGCTACGTTCCGAAACGCCACAGATTGGCAATTTTGTATCGGATCGAGGCTCCTTAAACAAGGACCCATATGGAAATCCGAAGATCTATTTTCAAAATTTTTTCGGTTGTCTAGAGCGTATCGAAATAGTTATTTCGGTTGTTTCTGAAGTAACAACGATGAAAAGAGTGACGTTGCAGTATTCTCTATGAAATCTTTATGAATGATGATTTTTATTTCCACAGAGAAAACGTAAACTTCTTGGCTTTTAAAAGAAAAATTATCACACCACCGGTTTTTTTTAATGTCCTGGATACAGCAGCAAGTTTAAGTAGATTTTTGACAGATGACGCGATGCTGCTACGTTCCAAAACGCCATACAATATTGGCAAATTTTGTACCGCATCGAGTCTCCTTAAACAAGGGCACATATTATTTAAATACGAAGTTCTATTTTCAATTTTTTTTCGGTTGTCTAGAGCGTATCGAAATAGTTATTTCGGTTGTTTCGGAAGTAACATAGACTATTCAACGATGAAAAGAGTGACGTTACAGTATTCTCTATGAAATCGTAATACAAACATTTTAATCGACGAGTACAAAAAAGGGTTTTGTAGTGCTTGAAATAAGCTTTAAAATGAGCACTATTAAAAGTCTTTTGCACGTAAAATAAGTGAGCTGTATTGCAAATAAGGGGAGCATCTAATGTTTTTTCTTTTAAATCAATGGGTTTAATAAGTGCCTTTTCCACCAAAATTAAAATTAATCGTATTCCGCCTAGAATTAACTTTATTATGAAGAGTTTGATAGATAGTATCAGTTTGGCTGCTTCAGGACACATATTTTTCCAAAAAGTCACGATTAAAATAAAAATAAAAATTCAAATTTTTAAAACACCCACCTTTTTGTCATAATTTATCTCAAAAATGACGACAGATACGTATAAAAGTGTAGGGATAAAAAAATTAGGTATTTTTCTGACAAACAATTTGGTTTTTTTGTTTTTTCTGTCAAACAAAAATTGACGGAGATATGATTGTTTAAAGAGCGCGTGGCAGCGCAATCACAGCCTCTCTTAAGCCCTTTAACCCTTCACCGTTTTAGAAAAAGGTTTTTTACTATATATTGCAATGAAGGATGTTGTAGCTCTCTTAATTACCTTTACAATGGTTTTTTATAAATTGTGATAGCATGAAAATTGAAGGAGTTATGGTCCAAAACTTATCATATTTTTTTCTACTTAGTAACTGAAAATTTCGGAGTGTGAATATTTGGAGCAATGTGAAAGTACGCAGTATAATAGAGACCCACAACTATTGTAATGTGTATATATATACATAATATGGCTTATATATTAATATACTGCAAAAAAGGATGTGGAGCGTCTTGCGGATGCAGAAAGGTTGGTCTGTTTTGTAATAGTACCTGTGGGTGCAGTGGAGATAACTGCCAAAATAGCCCTCCAATTCAGCCAGAAGATGTTGAATGTGACAGCGACTCCGACATTGAGTCATGAATAATAATATTATATTTTAATAATAATAGTACAATTTTATATAATTTGTAAATATTTTATTCAATAAATGGCAATTTTTTACTCTAAATAAAATTATTTTTAAATATGTAATCATGTATATTTACTGTTTTAATTTAGGGGTAGTTTTAAGGGTAGAAAAGCTTAAGAATATGATAATCATTTTCGAGTGTGGAATAATATTTAAATCCTTTTCATTTTGTCAAAAAAAAAAATTAACAATTTTTTATCAAGGGGTAGTTTTCAAGGGTTGAAAGGGGGTTAAAAATTTGATAATTATTATAGAGAATATAAAATATTACTTACTCTATACTTACATCTTTTTATGTCATACCAAAGTATTTTTTTGTGATTTTTTCAATTTGGGGGTTGTTTGCAAGGGTTGTATGATTTTCAAGGGGTTGAAAATGATTTAAATATGAGGCAATTATGTTAGAAAATACTTTACAATTTCACCACTTACTATTAGACATGTTTTCTAGCGATAAAATGGCTCAATGTAAATTTTTCCATTAAGGGGTTGTTTTCACCCCTTAAAAATAATAGGCGGAGTTCAGATCATTTTCACTTTTGAAGTTAATGGTAAGATGAGCCTAATTCCAAAATTTCATGCAAATCGGTTCACAGTAAAAAAAATCGGAGGTAAGACCGTATTTTTCGCTTCAATGACTGCACTATTAGCATAACTGTCATAACGTATAACAATCATTTGGCAGAATTTTGAATAGCAGAATACTAATATCGCCGACTTTCATTTCGCAGAATTTTATGTAGCAGTTTATTTTTATTTTTTTTATAACTATGACATACAAAATTCGGCGAAACAATTATTCTACCATAGGACTATTACTCTAATCAACGTTATGCCAATGTACTATTCTGCCAAAGACAATTGTGCCAAATGACAGTATGCGAAGAAATTTATGCCAAAAGTAATTATGCGAAATTATGACAACCAATTTTATGCAACATGAATGTAAACCCTTTTACAAACTTATGTATGAAAAATCGTGTTTAATGGTGCTGATAGACTTCTTGAGCACATTCGCTAGAATGTTCGAGTACCTAAATGCTTAAGTGTATCAGCATCTCTAGGAATGGCTGAATCGTCGTAAAGTAAGGCTCGCAAGCGTTTAACCTGCCATTCTGTGTTACGAAATATACATATATGTGGGATAGTCTGTATAATTTTTATATTGTATGTCGAAACGCAGCAGATTTAGGTTAGAGGAAAAAAGCAATGTAGCTGTTGACTTGAGTCAAGGATCTGTCGAGAATGACTTTTGGGTTTTGAAAATTACGATGGGATAATGCCTTACGAGTTTGAACGGACAATAAAGAAAAAACATAATAATTTGCGTGTATTTATTTTGCTATTCCCACATATAAGATGACAACGTTCAATATTTTTTTAAAACCTTAGCTGTACTTACTTTTATCGGATTTAATTCTCTAGTTACTAGATTAGAATTTATCCTTATGTTATTTTAGGGTTCCGTACCAAAATAAATATCAGGGAACAATTTCACACAAATTGACCTTACCCCAAACTTAGCTCTAGGCTTGTGCGATGGGTACTATGCAACGATAAGCTTACTTATACCTATAGATAAATACATAGAAAACACCCAGTACTCACTACCGACTAGGCTACCGCGTCGCGTCGTCATAAATGGTAAGAATGGAACCCCTATGGTGAGACTTCGTTGTCTGTCTGTCTATCTGTATGTCACAGCAGGTTTTCTGAGCAACTACAAATGCTATCAACTTGAAATTTGGCATAATTGTTTATATTTAATGGGGAAAATAAAATGAAGTGTCCATTATTTACAGTTTTTGAGAAATAATAGAAACACTTTGAATATCTGTATTAAAATTTAGTCTAGTCAAAACTGACCTTATTGAATAAAAAATAAAGTTCATAACAAAATGAGTATATTTTTTGTGATTACCTAGCATTTTATCTTTAATACGGAACCCTCGGGGCGCGAGTCTGTCTCGCACTTAAACAGTTTTTTTGTATGCACTAGGCTTTCAGTGCTTACTTTTCCTCTGAAGATCCTAGTATCACTCTGTGATATATGAACATGTTTTTTTTATAGGTTTATATATAACAAATGGATGGTTGGTAAAGAAACAAAGGGTTTGTATCAAAAATCAACAGTATAATATAATATTTACATTATTTACAGTTTTAACTATATCATCGAGAGCGCCTTCACAGAAGGCATATAGAGGCACTTTAAAAGTCTTTTACACAAACAGTCTTCGAGACACACTTAAACTCTAGACACGTGTAACGGTCTCTTATAATAGGGGTGGTGAGGTCTGAGGAGAGGGGGGGAGTAGCAGGGGACCTTGCGAGGAGGGCAGAGGGCCTTTCTCCACACGAAAGCCGATTTCCTGGACCAGGCCCAGGCGCCCGCCGCAATACCGCACGCGAGCCACAGGCAAATGGTTAAACCATTGGAACCAGCTGTCTCTTCAGGGTTTCCGGCCTCTAAGGCTGCGAGCAGCGCCAGCCCCGTCTGCGTGTCTCTCATCCGAGCCTCGTACACTCGCACCGCGGTCCCACATGCCGCAAGGACCAGGTAGAGGACGCCGCAAGCGGCCGCCCGTGCCGCTAGCCTGCCGACACGCTTCGCCCCACGCGAGTCTAGAGCTCGTCTCACCCGCATTATACCCGGGCATGCGCCGATCGCTAGAGCTATGGAGGTCACTAGCAGCGCGCCTCTCGGGACTCCGATCAAAGCAGCAGCTGCAGTGTCGGATATGCCGCAGGTACCAGTCAGTTCGTCGGCAGTGACTCTTCGCAGCGCGAGCGCGGCGGCGGTCCAGGCGCCGGCCCAGCCCCACGCAACGGCGTGAAGATACGCTGCCGCTCGCTCCAATGCTTCTGTAGACCACTCGCTGGCTGCCGTCAGGTACCACGCGACGCACGCGTTCGCGAACCAAGCGTCCGCCGCTAATGTGAAGTAGTACGTCAGCGAGAAGAATGCCACGCATATGGTGGAGGCGAGCCCGTCGACGGCGAGCGTCGTGCCTGCGCAAGACACAATCTTCGCGCCGAGCCAGCCACGAGCTACATACGCCAATGCTATGATAGCGTGGCACGCCGCCATCCATACCACCGGCCGCTCCGGGTAGCGGTAACGCGACGGCTCAGCGCAGAACGTCAACAATGCAAACGAAGTAGATAGGAGCGAGAACCAAGCGAGCGTGGTCATCCATATTTCAGCGTTTCTTTTATCGGTCTGGCTGAATCGAGCCGGCTGACCGCACGCCGGCCAGCACTCCCCGGTGGGCGCGCGGGTGTGCGCGGGAGGGCAGCCGTGTTCTCTGAGCTCGTGCTCGTGGAAAGGCCACCTTGGGGGCGGCGGTGGTTCAGGTTCTGATTCGCTCGCGTTGGGTGGCCGCATGCACAAACGTCGGTCAGCTCTGAGAGGAAACGCGGTGCAGTCTATAGCGAGGTCGGGCGACAGCAGTTTGAGCTGTTCGCGGCAGTCAGCGGCGACGGTCTCGCAAAGCGCGCGGCATGCGCTGACGGAGCCCGACACCTGCTCCGAGCAGAGTGGTGCAAAGGCTGAGCATAGCAGGAAGCGCGCGTGCAATGAGCACCCGCTTGACAGAATGCTGGCGTACGACGTCATCTGCAACAACAGAAAAAAAACATAAGTTTCGTAAAACTTAAATCTTTCCTAGGTAGGCGTAATATAAAAACAACTACGCAATTTCGTTAGAATATCCATTTAAAAAAGGAGTGTTTCGTGGAATATCGAAAAAGGCAGGTTAATAAATAACTAATCTAAATTAGATTAGTTATTTATTAGAGAGACGAACTGCAAATTAGGACACATACAAGTATATGTATTGTATGTATACTAAATCGAATAGCTAGAAATAAATAAATTGTGTTTATAGTGACTACCACTTAGGGATTTGCCAAAACCCTACTCTGTTAGCGCATCGGACAAGCACGACTATCATTTCAGAGAAGAAGTCCGCAAAAAACTGCCATAGGTAGGTAGGTCATATTTTGATATCTGAAGCATGATACAAGTGAAGTAGTATCGTGGTAAGGTCATGAATGAATCTCAAAAGTCAAATAATTTCTATGCGAGCTTAAATTCAAGTCAATCTATTGCGATTGGGCAGTTTTATTTTCGTCAGCCCGTTCCCATGCCACGATCACGCAAAAACGGTGACGAGACAATGGCAAGGTCGCAGCCTCTTTGTCAGGACGGATGTCGGAATTAAGGGGCTTGCGCGCTTGTTTTTTTTGCGTAGAAGGGTAGTTAGGACTGGCTCGTGTTACCGGTTTTGGAAGTTTATGTTGTGAACCCAAATTGAATGAAATCACACTCAATTTATTCGTTAATTAAAGTAACTGTAAAGTTTGGCCCAATGCCGGTTTCAATTCAAGCGGTAAGTAAAGTTAAATAATAAAACCTTAATGGACAAATTTCTTGACTTGTACCTACTTACGATAACACACATTTTAAGCCTATTTTTTGTGCTTAGAACCCCTATCACTTTTTAATAATAAGGTAAATATTATTCCATAAATGACGTAATCCCATTCACAAACGAAAATGTTTGTTGGGATTTAAGTTTTTACACTTTTTCCACTCATGATCGCGAATTCAATAAACCCTAAATCTCCTAAAATACTTTGAGACCTTAATAAAAACATACAGCGTTTTTTGGCAGACACCGGCGGCGGCTCAAGGAGTTTTTCAACGGTGAAGCATTGTTAATTGTCCGGACGACGCGACGTGCAAAAACGTTTCACGGAACCTCGATTTGGAGGCAATTAGAGATGCTTCTGTGAGAAAAGAAATGCAAGGTTCGGTGCACTAGACATTTTTGGTATGCCATGCGGACGGATACCATAAAATTTGTAAGATTTTTTCAGAACCGTCTCCCTGCCTTGTGATATTTTTGCATTCAGGGTGCATTAGTTGGTATTTTGTGAAATTAACACTATTAGTTACCTGATTCAACCCTGTTATGAAATTTGAACTCCAATACCTACCAATCAACAACGACGAAGGAAGGACAGTCAAACGGATACACAGTCATGGAAGCGGCTAAAGTCTCGAAAATATTCATGTCCAGACGAACACTTCGTAAAAGTCAACATGATTGTGTATAGGTAGGAAGGTATGTATTTTTTTATTTGTAATGTAACTTTTTCCTATCACATATCTGCCTGTACAATACAAGATCATATCTAAACACAGAAGTAAAGAACAACAATAGGATCCTACCGATACGCCCAATATCGAGGCTACAATAAAGTAAAAAAAAAATAGATTCCGTCTAATTCTTTGAGTTCGGCCAGTATACAGTATTGTTGAAATATCTGCGTTTATCAGAGTTCTAATCCCATTAGCCCGTGAGTTCCATGACGCACCGTGTGTTTAATAAATCTATACAAATAATGAACCGGGGTGCTGAATGAGCGACTCACTCGAAGCATGCTAGTTTTTATAAACACTTACGGGGACAAAGCAAAACAGAACAGTTTGCCCGAGGTCTTTGATGGCGGGCGCTTAAGATGTTTCTGTTAAGGAGTAACGCTTCGTCACTTTGTGTTTTTTAGTTGATACAAATTTGAATTAGGCTTTACTTTTTAAACTTATTTAAATGCTTTTTATTATTTTGGGATGTCCGATAAAGTCAATACATTAAAAGGTTAAGTAAACGCGTAGCCGATATGGCATGCCGCGGCCGATATACCTATTTATAGACACTCCAAGAACTCGGTAGCATTTATGATGATCACATGCACTCAAGGAAATAATTATCAACAATTATTTACTGCTAAGATTTGCCAACGTTAAATATTGTTTGCAAGTAATATAAACCATGAACCTACGTAGGCATAAACTGAAACAATAGACTATTGTCGTTCGCCGCCAAAGGTTTAGGTTCCATTACAGTAACACGATACATAAAATAACTCACTCAAAGCGCTATTTGAATCCATTAATTCCAGGAATAAACATACTGCCCCTTAACAAACATTGGCTCCAACATTCACCCGAGTGCTTTCGGATGTTTTGGATCACATACAAGGGTGCCCATTGATACTATACAATGAAAACTGAATCTTACAGTAATGGAATAAAGATTGTAGGTTTTTTAGAGTGGTTTTAAATTTGAGTACCTTCTCAATGCCTGGTTTGTTTACTTTATCTAATCCATTGGGTTGGTTCAGAGTATTTATTTGCTTGAATAAACGCTATGGTTAAGTATGGAGGGAGTGATCGTCAAGACTGGGACCTACTAAGGTTATTCAATTGTTTATAAGTTTATAACTGACAGCCACTCTACATTTACTCGGACCTATGATCCTATAAACCTATCCTCCGTTACTAGTTTACTAAATAGTAAATAGTTATTTGTTATACAAGTGGGGAAAGTTGTATTTTACCTGCGAGTGTTCATTTGAAACACGAGCTAGCGAAAGGATTCTATGATTGAAGGATTCTATGGTTCAAAAATAGAATCCTAAGCGTAGCAAGTGTTTCAAGACACGAGACGTAAAATAACTTTTCACCCGCGTATAACACAAAACTTTTCACCTCACTACAGCGAGGAAACTAAGAAAAGGGTTTGTACTGTAAGCTCAGTTCCGCATTTTGCACGGGTTTCTGTAATTCCACCGGTGTTAATACGTCTTTATCACTCGAATCACTCATTTATAATAACAAAACAAACTAGAAAAACATGCGAATATTTAACGTTGACTACAGCGAGGAAACAATGAAAATGGTTTGTACTGTAAGCTCAATTACGCATTTTGCACGGTTTCCTGTAATTCCACAGGAGTTAATACGTCTTTATCACTCGAATCACTCATTTTTAATAACAAAACAAACTAGAAAAACAGGCGAATATTTAACGTTGACGGCTTAATAGAAAAGTTTAGACGTAAGTTTTTTTTTATTATTTCGGATGCGTTTTGTTTGCACATCGACTTATTTGGACTGTCAAAACATTTTATCCGTTTTTAAAACAAGAATGAAGGTTAATTTAGAATGCTGATATTTATGAATTAAAATAAAGTAGTAAGACTGTATTTAGTGTTTTTTACTCGATGCAATTCATTAATTGTGATGTTAAAAATTCAGCACTTGTAAGGTTTTACGTTTGGTTAGCTGTCAAATATCACTTAAGCTGCCTTCAAATGTCAAAACTCTTTCTTCACTTGTGGATAAAAAGCGATTTTCTCAATAGATGTCAAACAAACAAAAAGGGCTTTCCGAGCTAGTGAGATGAAAAGAAAATGACACGTTGTGACGCACTATTTTAAAGCAACACCATCAAACAACGGCATATACCAACCCCCCGATTACACAACCACCCAATATTTGGTGTCGCAGTGAAAAGTAATTTATTTTATTACACAGATTCAATATTTCTGAAAGCCTTCATCTCATAAATGTGTTTGAATAACTTCAAAACAATTCTCAAGCTTGTAAATAGGCATAGTAATCATTTATCAAATTTATGACCCTCGGCAACAAAGGCAGTCAACGCGGTGACAAAAAAATAATTACCGAAGCGAGCCGAAAATAGCCGAGCACGGCCGAGTGCTGCGCCGGCGATGCTTTGATCTGCGCACTTGCGCAGGGTTGCTTGGCACTGAATAAGTAATCTATTATTTTATTAATTAAATAAACTAAATTATTTTTTGACGTGGAGGACGTGGAGTTTTCTCAAATAGATGGGTTGGGTTTCGTATTTATTTTTTATTCTTGTACAATAAAGAGTATACATACATACATACATATCGAAGTAAAGTAACCACCTAATAAACAAGGACACACTTCGGAATTATGGGACTTGAACATATTTCTTTACCGTAGATAACATAACCCAACAAGAGCATTTAAGGGCACCCCAGGCTGGTTTTTTTTGTCATCTACTTTAGTTTGGTATTTGTGGTATCTACATTTAGTGATGTACAAATCAAATAAATTTAATTAAACTAACGAACTTATTTCATAACTTCATGATTGTAAGTGTAATATATTATAGGTATGTTTTTATGTCCTTCATGCAATTCAAATCGGTGCCACGACTGTGATTTTTGCACAGAGATACTCGTAGTTGGGAATTCGGAGAAATCTTAATATGTGCTTATCTCGTTTTTATAATTTTTTAAAACTGTATTTTTACAATTAATTTATTACTGTAATAATTATATATTATTCCTAAGGATAAGTGTCAGCCCTACTCGTCTTTGATGTTCGGGACAGTGGGAATGCCGCTGCCGCATCGAACGCGCCGCGATGGACCGTGCAGTCGGAGAATAGAACATAATAATGCAGATGTTTCAAGTACTTTTGTCTTCATACTTTTATTAATTCTATATCATTTCAGTTAAATACTTGCGCTATATTACTCCATCCATCTATCTGTTGGAAGCCTAGCGCTGTTAGCATATTGAGGCTTTCCAGTTAACCTCAAAAGGGATTCTTATTAAGCATTCATTACGACTGTCAATTATTCTTGCGCATACTTAGTAAAAATGTAGGCTTTTGATTTGATTAAGTATCACTTCATAATAGCAGTAAAAGTTTATAAAACAAAGGAAGACTGCTTTTTACCAACATGTGTTGCAACTTGCAACTATAAAAAAAACCTTACGCTGCTCGCTTAATTGAAGACGTTTGTCGTTGTCTATGGGTATTTCTAGTGCACTTAGGGCGTGCGTCCACGTGTGAAGTGACGAACTTCAAACGGCCCGATATAGCTGATCAAAGCGAGTGAACACCCAGGTTAATTATTAACAGAAAGGTTCAAAAACTTCACAGCCGGATAACGTATGGCGAAGTATGTTAACATTATGGAACGGTGAAGTAAATTCAGTGACTATTTATATTAGGGTAGGTAAAAGTTTACGTAACGGTTGTTATAAAAACACTCAATAAATACCATGTTTTATGAGCAATACAGGATGCCAAAATGATGCCTTAGGAAAGTTACTAATAAATAAATAATATCTTGAGATAATCTCACACAAATTGCGAGAGTCCCAAACTAAGCTCTAGGCTTGTGCTATGGGTAGTTGGGGTGCTAGATAACAATAAACATAGTTATATAGAGACATACATACTTAAATGAGTACAAAGAAAATATCCAAAATTCGGGAAAAAATATTTTTCACCTCAGCAGCTCAAACAAGCAGGTTTTGCTGCTTAAAAACAGTGAGCAAAATTCAATTTTGCTGCGAGCGAGAGGCAAAGTAGCTTTTTAATTATTTTTTTTAAATGCCGTGAGCAGTGCTGGGGCTACTCACAACATTCGAAAAAATTGAACTTCACTTTGTTCTGTCACTTTCACTTCGATAGGAAAAAAGCGAGAGATAGAAACAACTTGATTCGAAGTTCGATTTTCAAATTCCACACATAGTAGGCCCAAAAAGAAACGCATGTTCGGATGCACACATAACCGTAAAATTGCAAATAAAACTATCTGTTAAAGTTTGAAATGTGTTTATTATAACTATTTTATACAGTAGGTACAATCATTTTTTTTATTTAATGTTTTGAAGACAAAATTAATGAAAAATAAGAAGTTTATCATGTATCTACATAATTTTGTTATCGTTTTAACAATCTTTAATTTCGTGACATAAACCGCGGGGGCAGTTTCAGAACGCATTTCAAAAATAGCGGGATTATTGTAGCCAATAGCCATAGACAAGGCCTAGTTAGGTTTTTTTTAAAGCCACAGACTACATAAAGCTGTATAAAGTTGTGTTTGCACTACGGTATTATCAAGTTGAGTGACAGGTTTTATCTGTTTCATGTTTATTTTTTCCACTTTTTATTTTATTAGTATTTTGCAAAAATACTTGTGATTGATGCATATGCGATCGTGTCGTTATTTAGTCGTGTATTCACCAAATGGTCGCAACGGAAGACCTGCGTTGGCCCTACCAGCTTCACGCTGTGTTGTTCTCGCTGCTGAGGTGAAAAGTTGTATGTCTCACACGAGACCAAAGTTTTTTACGTCTCGTATCTTTGAATCCCTCGCTACGCTCAGGATTCTAACCTAGAATCACTCGCTACGCTCGTGATTCAATAATAGAATCCTCCGCTTACTCGGGATTCAAAATCATCACTCGCATCAAAAACCAACTTTGCTCTCTTGTTGAACAAATAACTACTCTCATTGCACAAAAAAAATGCCTTTTCCAAAAATCGAACCCGAGGCCGCCGGTGACTTTGTAAGCATCGTCACTATCAACTAGACTAACCGTAACGTTCCCTACATATAATTCCTAAATTAGCCAGCAAGTTACCAAAAAAAAAGCTAACAGGTTTCCATAAACGCTGCAACATTGCGTTTCTACAATATCAAATAGGTATTTTTAAAACTAATCTGGCGCATTTTTACAAGAAATTTATGGATTCCCTAATTTATCTTAACCGGCCTTGTCCCCTTTTAGCCGCCATGGGTAAACAATCAACCCATCTCGGCGGAGTACACGGCGCACAGTACACTTTATACTGCCTTCTCGGTGGAGTCTGTATACAACTCGGGAAATCTTCATCGGTAACGCGGCCCTTTGATCTATGAATTGAGCTAGGGTTGTCCAAGTTAAATTGTAAGTAAAGTTAAATAATTTATATCTGTAAGATAAAGAAACAATTTGAATATACATAATATAATAAAACTAATGTGCTATAAAATTATCGACATCAGCTCAAATACCCAAAGTCACATGTTTAAATCAAAACCAATGAAAAAATGAAATATGTTATTTAGCCCTTTTAGTGCCTATGACGACGTGGTATATCGCAAACCTAGCAAACCTATAAGTGCTAATTAATACCATTCCAGTGTCTCAACAATGTTTAATTCGTCAAGAGCAAAAGGTAAAAGACATCGTTCGCTTCTCAAGCATCTCCCATATATCCAACACCGACCAACGGCAGCTAAACAAGTGACAATCAGGTCTGATACGCATCAGCGATCTCAGAGATCGACAGCCCTGAGTTAATGAAAACAAAACGCTGCTGCGCAGGAGTTTATTTTGCTACGGATCCATCCGTTTATTTTGCTAGCGAATTACGCGCCTATCTCCGGGTATGGAGAGGTCACTTACCCGGCCTATAGCGTTAAAGAATGCTTCAGGCACGTCTTGTGGGTTGGTATGGAATATTTCGGCATTTCCTTCAAAATGATGTCAGTAATGTCAACTAATGTCAGAGGAAAAACAGGGATAAATTATCCAAAGTGCTTACTTCTTACTGATATCGGAGGAAAGATTCTTCCTTAATGTTAAATCCTACTTATTATGCTACACTATTTGAATATTCTGGCCCTTTTCTCCTACCGATACGATATTAGTACAATCACAGATTAAAAGACGACTGATCATAGCGCTGTCATATTGTAATATCAAGTCTTTATGTAGAGGAAGAAATTTATATGTCAACCGTCGAACAGACCGAATTCCCCGCTTCCTAGCCCAGTACTGTTGAGCAACACAACAGCTGAATCGTATCCCTCGCCTGATTTACGCGGCTCCATAACTGCGCCATGTGAAAGCGCTCCATCGGTTTAATTGGAGGTTTACGGCGCACGCGCGGGATTTACGAGCGCTTATACTTCTACACTAATCAACGCCACTGACCGGAGAAGGCTAAAGATTGATAGAAAATATATTTCTTTCTAGCATTGTAAGCTGATGAAATGGGGTACATAAAGAGGGCAGAGAGAGCACCGTATGACAAGTATCACAATAAAGTCATACTGGGATGAACCGTCTCGTTACGCTCAATGTAAAGATATGAGGAACTGACCAAACAAGGGATCAAAATATAATTGAGCCTTTACCTTGCAGACCACTTCTTTCTGCATTAATATATGTATATTATGCCTGTCTAATTTTATACACCCAAGAATTTGTTCATAAATACGAAGACCATTCAACCTATCTCCTGACTTGATGACCACTTATTCCACACAAGGTAAAAGCCGTTTGATTAAAGTACCTACAAACCTAATTTAACAATAACGATTTACGTGGTTTCTCGTGATTCTACTCCTAAAAATGACATTTTCCTTAACAAGTCTCGGCTAGAAAGTCAGTACCTAGCTAAAAATTCATCAAATATTTCGCTCATCCAGTAGAATAATGATATAATTGCAAAAAATCGGGTTTTGAGATTTTACCGTCATAAGTGTTCTAAAGGTCAGGTCTATCGCGTGGAACAATGACATAACATGCATGCTAAAAATGCAATTATGTCATTATTCTATTGGATGAGCGATTTAAAGAAAGGTCGTTTGTCTTTGATATTCGCGACGTTGTGTATCTGTGGTCGCATCGCATCTAACGGTTTGCGGCAAAAAATGACTATTCTTGAGAACCGGGAGATCTGATAACCTTCAAGACTTAACCATTAGGGTTGTCACTGCGTCAAATTTTTCATTTAAACGAACCAACATAGCTGTATAGTTCGTATCCATAGGCTCTAGACTGTGACAAAACGTTTTTGCCATTATGTTAGTAATTTTCCAGCTGGAGGCCCTATCTTTTGTAGATCTGCCGAGCCGGTCTCAGTCGACGGAGCGCACCTAATTGATAATAATCGACGACTCTCGTGACCGATCTCTGATACGCGAACCACCTTATATAGACCATCGAGTCGTTCTTAAGTCCTTTACACAAAGATGGTTTTTGTTTGATTTTTGGCAAATGATATCGGTGGAAGATCCGATTCGACGCAGCGGCTCTGGTAAAGGAAAGGCATTGGAGCATGATTACGATGCGATGCGTGTTAATTTATAATAATAATCGAGAGGTATTAATACGTTTGCACGGAAACGCTTTAAAGCTTGCGCAACGTTTAACTGTAAATGTTTACTTGTACAAGTGAAATAGGAAGCCGTTTGCGATCCTAACCTTGTGTCGCCCCGCGGCATGTTTACCTTCGCTGAAGTTTTTAACGGTTGAGGTGTTTAATAACAAAACGACGTTAGCCCGTTTTAAAACATCATTGTTTTTTTCATCGTAACAGCAGAACCGCGCACGACGACGAATAATTAGGATATTTTACTTTATTTTACACAATGATTTTCGTAGACATACACATTATACACAATAGTAACAATCATACAAATTCGTAAATGTTTACTCCTCATACATATCACATAGTTTGCGTACCGGAGCCGTGTGTGAAATGCTTCAATGCATCCTCATCTATGCAAACATTTTGTATAAAAACGCAATGTTATATTTATATTATATACCTACAACCTTCTGTGAGGCAATTAGTTTTACAAACAATTTGTAATTATCTTCGCAGTTACAAGTATGATTATCAATTGATGAGTACCTACCTAGATATATAATAATTGCATGTTCTGATCTTCTCGTGCAGGGGAACACATAATATTGTTTTATTAATCATGTATTCTGCCTTTCACTCCTTAAAACTACAGCAATAGAATAGTTCATCGTATCAGATTTATTTAAAGACTAAAATAAACTGTTTCAGCTCAAACACTTCAGGAATTTGTGTGCGCATGTGCGAAGATGTGGTAAGAGCAATTTAGCAACGTGACCGAAGTGGGTCAAGCAAACGGCCGGTGACGAGGTTTGCTTTCGGCAAGAGGGATTACATTGTCATGTATTATGTTATGTGCTTTGTATATGACGGGTAACTTCAAGACATAGTTCTTAGTCTCATCTGATCAGACCTTCAAATTGAGATACGAATACGGAAAAATAGAAGTCTTGAAAACGCAGATCGTGTACCATATTTCAAGTTTAATGTAGTCCCATGTACTTGCTAAGGCTAAAATATATTTTTGAGAACAAGCGTGCCGTTTGAGTGTTTTATTGTAGGGAAGGAGGTAGGAAAAGTTCCAAGGATTATCGTGTGAGGTTAAACTTAGTAATTTTATGGTTTTCTTATCCCGTTTTGCCACACAATTTTATATTAAAATACTTCCCTCGGAAGTTATAAATGTAAGCGTGAATTGTCCTGTCAACACTTCTGTCCGTGTCCGACCTTAACTGCAGCGTGGGCGACCATTTATAAGTAAAAATTGTTTTTAACACGTCCAGTGCCCATGACGCACATGCCACGTTATTCATGTATAGAAATCACGATTGTAAGCGCTGACTGCGTATATCCAAGAAGTGCCAAGAACGATCAGTGAGCAGATATTGGCTCACTTTGGTATGGGATTCAGAGATATGGGCGCTGATATTGAATATTTCGGTTTATTCTGGAACGAGACGCTTGACAATTTAATGGATGATTGGCGATGTACTAGTCTTGTCTCAATGCTATCTACTTATTTTAAGAATTAACATTTCTTTCTCGCGGCTCGTGTTGACATTGATCTAGGTGATATTGAAGACAGAACTATAACGTCTCATCTCATCACGAACGATTGTGTTTACTACGAAAAGTTTTACCACTATTAATATGTTCAATAGTATCTTTAGTATACCGCTAGATTCCACAAAGCCCTCATATTATAAGTACAGGCGCCAATAAATTACGTAAACGGGTCATAATTTAATACTTTACGTACCTACACCTCTTTTCTACGCCGTGACCTTTTTTCGCTCGTAAGTAGGAATATTTTGACTATAGGCCCTTTCCTTTTTGCGTCTCAATATTCACTGTTAGCGTCGGGTTTTGTTTACAATACATAATGCCACAAATTACGTGTTCAAATTTTACGTGTTACTTCACATTGGCGCCTAAAGATAATTCTGAAGCATTAAGTGGAGCCCAAAGCGGACGTCGCCCGCTTATCAGCTGATAAGCTAAGACATAAATCCGTCTAGTGCCACAATAAGTCGTGCTCATACAACATGATCCCCTTTTGGAGTCGACGAGTCGTCTTGGACGTGGATGGGTTGAGTAAGGAATTTTAAGTAAGGCCGTGTGCGTATAATTAAATGCTAATTAAACAGGACACAAATTATGAACATAATTAAAAGTAAGGCCGGAAAAATATATTTAAGAGCAATGAAAACGAGTCGCTGTGTGTTTTTATTTTATTGGAATATTCAGTGACCAGTTATCTTAAATTTTTATTATCAAGATATTGCTGATTTAGGGCCGATCGATAATGTATACAAAAAATGTTTTTAATCTCAACTAAATTACTGTTTTGTGCTGTTCTTACTAACCCTAGAATAGTTCATTCTCATGCTCCAAGTGTAAACTATAGTTAAATTTGTCCAAGTGCTCAAGTCAATAGTTGTTCAAATTGCGGACATGGCTATTTGCCGACCTTTGAAGTTGTTTGAATAACTTGACAAATATTGATACCTGTATGCAATAGCTAGTAAATACATTATGTAAATAATGAACGAGGTACGTTTTTTTACTATTCATATTACAAAATATGTTTTTGTTATCCTCGATATAAATCCAACGGAAACAAATTTGAACTATAACGGATAGGTGAGGTTATATTCATTCGAAGCACTTTGAAACTTTGGGTACAACATTCTTTTCACTCGTCATTGATGATTATGACTGAATCAAGAGGCTGAGTTAACTTGATCTGTCAAGAATAAATACCTACTATTTAACATCTCATGGGGTTTATTTTGTAAGGCAGTAAGGTGGTATTTGGTAATAAATTAATAATTCAATTTTGGACAAGCTTAGAGAGCCACATCATACCCAACAGTGGACATTCAAATTAAATGCTGCAGAAGGAGAGCAAGATGTTAGGACTTTTTAAGGTGCCCATTCACTCAAGCCAATCCAGGACGGTTGTCAAGCGGCGCTGTTAACACTTACCTCCAATGTACTGCGCCCGAGGAATGTCGAGATGCTATCGACTAATTGGAGTCGCATCAAGATTTAAAACCAAATTAATTATCTATAAATTTCATAGTCAAATTCCTATAATTTATAATGGCCAGCACCATTTACGTCTCAAATTGGTTAAGAATAGTTACTTCCTCGCTTTGGCAAACTGTGAAGGACGTCGTATCTACGAGTAATATTTTGATTTTGGAACCTTCAATTGTTAGTGTTGGAACAAAAAAATACACCACATAATATTACAAAAGATTTTTCACTGAGTGGGTTAATTTAATGTGAGCTTCTACTTTGCTTTTGTGTCGGAACTTTATCACGAGAAACTTATCTACTGATCTTATTTCAGATTAACATGAAACATTGGGCTTGCTAATTTTCAATTAAAATCGTCTTTAAAAGTTAATGAGGTATAAGTAAACAGCTGCAGAAGGCTGGCTGAAAAACGTCGACCTCCGGCGACACGCCGGGCATGTTCACCGTTCAAATTGAATGCAATCGCTTGACGGCGGCAGTGTATGTGAAGCCCTGCTAGTCCAACTGCACTGATCCAACCAGTTAAAGTACCTCCAATACATTTACGCAAAACCCCTTTCAAACTTCCGAATAAATCCAAAAGCGCGATCCGAAAGGGCATTGAGGCATGCGTCGGCGCAGGTAATTGACAAGTGAACGGGGAGGCGGTGTCGTGCGCATAAACAGTTTTTAATGGTTATTTATGTGCCCAAGAATTAATACCGATCACGTATTGGAATTTAATGCGTTTTGCTAAAGAGTCGGCGTCTTAATGGCGGAGGAGGAGTAACAACCAAATAAATCAAGTAAATGTTACTCTTAAAATGACAATGTTAGGTACGTTTTTTTAACCACCCTGTTTTATTGAGATTTAAGGAGGCAGACCAAATTAATAGAGATACAAGACTAAACTCATGCCGAGATCTTAATATGAGGTCCATTTCAATTGCAAATCTTTCAGATTTCTTTTCGATCAAATTTGTTACGGAGATAGCTTGAATCCCGGGGAAGGACATACCTATATGATACTTTTGATCCGGGAAAATTTAAAGTACCCGAGGGAATAGCGATCGATAACCGACTTCTACGTGGACGGAGTTGTGGATAACATCTAGTGTTGTAAAAAGTTCGAGTTGTACATGAAGTTGTACAGTCGACTACAAAGAGATGTATCCACTTTTGGACCTAATTACAATGCAATAAGGTGAAAATGTGGATACATCTCTTTGTGGTCGTTGTTTTCCCTTCATCAATGCCGGGAGGGAAAAGTGATGATAATGTTTCTAGCAACTCATTCCTTTAAAGATCCATGTTCCCATTTAAGGAATTACACGTTAATGTGAAATGCAATGAATTTAATTCGAATTGAACTTTAACGGGCGCGCTTTCCAGTTTTATTACAACCTGGGCTTGCGGCGGCTTTAAAAGCCATTCAGTATCATTACCGTTCTCATTCGCCCGTTGAAAGTCCCATTTGGTATGTTAATTATTTTCTAATCTATTCATTGCTGCTATCCAGCTGCGGGTAGAGTGGTGTTCCTGTTATAAGAACTCTAATTCGTGTTTTCCATATCCGGCTCGAAGGACCAAGTCTAAACATTCACTGTGACACGTGATAATGTCAAGTTTAACTCGTTGCAGTCTGATAGGCTCATTTAGGAAGGAGTCTTGAATTTTTAATATGATAATTATCTATACTTCATCTGTTTAGGTACTTAAATAAATATAAACAAGCCAAACCACGTGCCTCTGTTCAACAGCCAATCAAAACTGTTTGGCCGAGCTTTGACGTATCACTGTTGTGTTCCTATTGGCTGACCAACTATGTCACGTGGTTTTTTTGTTTACATTTAGTTAAGTACCTAAACAAATGCAGTATAGAAGACAAAGTCATTATTGTCATTAAGAACTTGAAAATAACAAAATATCCGTAACCCTGATAAGCTTCGAAAAGTAATCACTAAAGAAGAAGCCTGACACATTTTAAATCCGGTTTTGAAAGTAGGTCCTAGGTAGATGCTCGAACTCCTGTAACGTTATAAACTCGTGTTCTACAAGCAATCAATCTATCTATTTTCCATCATTCCGGGATCATTTGAGCTGCAGAGCGAGGCGATAAAACGATTTTCGGAGAGCGTGTCGGATCGGGAACCGAACCCGTCTAATTGGGCTGCATTCCTGCGCCCCCCGCCCCGCACCTCTCGCTCAACAGAAGATGCGATGACCCTGCCATTTTGGGGTAAAGATCTATAATGAATTGTGCATAGAAAAGGTTGCTGAAAGACGCTGATATGGTCATTTAGTGGTGGTAGGACCTTGGTCGAAAAGGCAAAGCAGAGAGAACTTGACCCGCCATATAAAGTAAATGTCTCAGCGCGCCTGCCTTGACTTGGTCGGAGTTTGATGCAGAACAACCAAGTTAGTAGGCCCATAACGAGGCATACTTCGTTCACTATCGGGGCTCAAGTTATGATTGTCAAGCGAAATCTTTCTAGGTTTCTCAAATATTACAGTACCTACTTTCTTAGAAGTTCTAGCTCAGGTTCTACATTTTTCCGATGTGGTTTTAATATTACGAAACTGTGAGCTTAAGTTCTCTGCAGGTTTTAGATTAAACTAGCGGGTTTAATAAGTTTAGGCTTCATGGTGACACATTAATATTATAAATCTTGACTTAACAATGAAGATTAGCATAAAACCGATTTATTATTTATTAGTTTACCGCTATTCCCATGGAGATTGTCTATTTTATGCTAAAAGTGTTGTACCTATGTCTGTGCAAAATACACGACCACTTCTTGTTCTATTTTGACATGAGGGAAACAAAAAAAACAACAAAATATTTCTATGTGTATTAAGGTTTAGGTTTTACACATTACTTCATCAAACCGGAGGAGGTTCCCTAGAATGATAAAAAACAAACCCGAATCAAATTCCTGACATGGAAATCGAATAAACCCAACCTCGTTTCATTTATTAATACGCTCGATTATCCGGAGTCGATTAAATATCCGATTGTCAGTATAAAGCGAATCCCGACAGCGTGCGCGGGTCGACGCACGCGCAGCGGCGCAATAAAACAAGACGTTTCCGCGGTACACAGATTTTTTAGGTACCTACCTTTGTTAAGCCTTGCGTTTGCGTACGAGTGTATATTAAACATGTAGGTATATATATAACAATGTACATTAATGATAATAGAATTTTGTAGGTGCATGTATACCTGCAAAAAATGGAACGCTGTTCGGAGTGAAATTTGGAACGTGATTCAGTAGTTGCCACTAGAAAATATGAAAAAGTTCCAACTAGTTATAGCAAAATGGTCATGAAAAATATTTTAAGTGCTGATTACAACTAAATAACTGTGCTGCGGTAAACAGCATTTAACATGACTGTACAACCTTTCACCAGTCAGTTGGTTCTTTCGTTGTAAAACAGGATAAAATAACAGAATAAGTTTATAATTAAGCAATCCTTTTTTATTGCAAAGGCATGAGATATTAGTATATTAATGATTATGAGACCTACAGATTATCTAAACCGGTCTCGTACTGTCAGTCGCAAGCGTACTGCGTCCAAGTGCATCGCAGGCGCACCATGCGGTAATCGCATCGCTTTGATCTTGCCGCCAATCTCCCCCCCACTTTATAGCATTTAATTGTAGCAGTTAAAGGCGTAATTACGACGCAATTAGAACGGTTTAATAGGACTCATAGTCATACAGTAATGTGAAATGTCTGTCTGAAATTCGTTACAAGGAATTCTATTGTTTGTGGTAATTATTCGTAGGTAATATATAAAAAGTTATCGCAAAGGGCGTTTTATGTCAGATGTTGGTACAGTCGTGAACAGAAGTGTTAGTTTCACATAACAATATTCGATGATTTTTAAGCTGATACATTGTCATTCATTTTCCAACGTGGCTAAAATTTGTAATTAATCTAGTTAATTAATTTTCTAAATATTTTTATTTTTATTTTATATCATTAGGAATATTTTTTATTAATCTTTTAGAGGTACTGAGGCCCTTTGAAATAAACCGATATCATTTTCTAAAGAACGGTTCTGTGCCAAGAAACGCGTCTGTCCGTATATCATGGAGCAAGGTTATTAAAGTTTAAAAATTGGAATGAAAGATGGCGCGGCCGCGGGCTGCGGCTGCGCACAAAAACCGACCGACGGAACATACAAATTGCTCCGCCTAATTACCCCAGGTAGGCGGTCGC
This sequence comes from Acleris emargana, assembly GCA_927399475.2. Lineage (NCBI taxonomy): Eukaryota > Metazoa > Arthropoda > Insecta > Lepidoptera > Tortricidae > Acleris > Acleris emargana. The sequence goes on from OV656851.1 coordinate 10,382,452, forward strand.
ACAAAGTGGAATATTTTTTTATTCCAAGTGCTAAGTTATTCAAATATGTAGCTATAAATTTATACTGGCATATTCTGTAAGTTATGAATTTAATATTTTGAGAAAGTTATAGTAAAGTATTATTTTATTGTGTACAATAATATTGTACGAGCAGGTTGCAAAAGCCTGCTAAGCTATAACGATTTTATTTATTAGCATTTTGCGTTTATGTGAATGTGAAAAGCAGATGGAAATAGACATTTCAAATAGCTAATAAGTTAATATTACGTAGCGCCGTTTAAATTAAGAAATTATAAGTAGCTATAATAACTTTTAAATATGAGAATTTAGTGTAAGCTTTTAGTTTTAGATGAATAATAAAAGGGATTTTTATCAATAACACGAAGAAGGTAAAGCCGGTAAAGCGATGACGCCTAAAGAAGAGTAGAGACGTAACAAAACATTACTCAAAAATTTCATAAAATGAAGTGCGGTAATGCATGCAAATCAAAATTTCCGAGATGAAAATTACCGTAAAGCAGTAACAATAGAAGAGATAAAGATTACCCTCCACGACGACTTCAAGCATGACTTAACAAAGCTAAAAACTTTCATCCGAACACCGGCCCCATAATGGCGGCCGCTTTATCCCCGTACCTGCGCTAATGATAGGGTGCTTCACGGAACACGGACTTCTCAATAACACCTCAGCAGATGTACCTTTCACAAAAAATCCCGGCAATTTTGACACAATTCTCAAAGGCACCGACGATTGGGGAAATAGGTTATCAATGCATTGTCTGGTTACGTGGATGGTTATCGTTTTATTGTTTTTAAATTTTTATGATGTGCGGACGTGATAAGGCAGAAATACACTGAAATATGAAGTAAAGGCCAAGGATAATTGCGACCGCAATGTGAAATTTCAAGGAAGTACGGACGTATCGGGCAAGACTGGAATCCTTTAATAAAAGCCGTCTCTGCGGCTCGAACGCCTCGGGAAATGGAAAGATCACCACGGTTATTTGACCGGTTTTTATTACTAAATAACTCACATTCTGGCACTTTAACGTGGCAAGTTTTCAAATGTTAGTGTTAGCGTGGCTCTGTTGGCCAATTGGTAAGCTAGTGCTAATGGCGGGCAGGTGTGGGTGTCCTGGGCTCATTACCACCTCGGCGGGGGCTAAAAGCCGGCCTTTGTTGGCCTTGGGACGCACCTATTTGCTCGGGATTTAGATCAGAAGCTTGCTAATTGCTTGAAAGAACGCTTTACTAGCGACTATTTTAGAAAAAGTGAACTTTATACCTATGCATAGTTGTTGCTAACTGAAACCTCGATCCAATAAGACCTACCTAAGTTATCAATTTCACATGTAACAAACCAAGTCAACTTGAAAGATTGGGTTTGTGAAAGTAAACAAGTGTACCTTTTAAATGCCAAACGAGACATGAAACTTTAATTAAGAAATACCATTAAGTGATACAGAAAATTTATCGGGCCATGAATTGGAGTTGGATTGCCCAATCTAGAGGTGAACGCCCGGTGATGTAGCAGCCAAATCAGATGTAAGTACTTTTCGTGAATGGACCATCCCACTAGAACGAATGGACCCGATTCTACGCCCGATAGCGCCCGTTTGGTGGATTCTGTGCTACTTTTAAACTTTTTATATATTACGATATTGGACCCAAAATAAAAGAGTTTTAAGACTCAATTTAAATAAGAAGTTTACCATTTTTACTGTTGTGAGTCGTGTTTAAAGATTAAATAGGGTTAACTTTTTCTGAAACGTGACTAAGATTTACAAAGTACTTGGAAATGTTTAAAGAGACTTCTTAGTTTTTAACTTCTTTCCCTATCTAGTTTAATGCGAACTCCTGCCGACTCAAATCACTCAAATTAGTCACATCATGACAGATGCAGATAACAGTGGGGTTAATTAAGTGATTACAAATATTATCAACACGTCATTAGGAGGTCGCTGTTTACAACTAGGTATCAGGAATTCATATATGTATAAGTACAGATATTAGAGATATAAGCGTTTAAAGCGATGCCGACGATAAAACGGCATTAACCGATACACATCGGCACTTAAGGCGAGATAGCCGCGAAACGATAAGGGGATATAAATAAAAATAAATGCCTGCTCTTGCGTTATTGGTCTGTAAAGATACCGCTATCACGATAGTAAATGTATCAAAGCGTCCGCGTGTTTATTGATTTAATGCAGCTCCAAATACCCGGTGAATTTGCAACAAGAGCGTTTTAATGGATTTAACTTGTTACAGGCGCCATTAATCAGCCAGAGCGGCTGGTAACCATCGAGCACCCATTTATCTGGTCGAGTCGAGTACTACAAGTAGGTATCTGGATTGGAATCCGCGTCGGTGTTTAACAGTAGTTGTTGTTCCTACAACTTTTGCGCAAGAGTGCTTCAATGAAGACTTAAAAGATTCAGTCTCTTTATTTTTTTGAATTATTCTATTGGAATTAAAACGATTGCGTAGGTAATCAGAAAATGCAGCTGCATCACCATCAAAGGCGGTGCGAATGCCTTAAGGTTAGGTTGAGTGACATTGCAATGTGGCTATTAGGAGCTCGGTGAGCAACCGAGGATTGCAAGTACCTACTGTCAAATGAAGATATGGGGAGGTATAAACACTGAATAGAGGTTGCAGTTAGCATTTAGGTACAAACTTGTGAATCAAAATTTAAAAGTTATGATTCTGTTTGTAATTGGTTTCGTTTAACTCTAACTAGTACATATTAATTATAATAACAGTGACCCTGCAGCGTCAGGCTAATAAAGTGCCGTGTCTATCAACCGCACATTGCTTCAATCGCACAACGAAATCCGTATGAATGGGCACACGCACAAAAAGGCCTCGATGCGGCGACTTTGATGTGCGATATCGCTTATCGCTCACGTCTGAGCCCTCGGTTATTGTCACGTGAATGTTTTATACAACTCGTTTTATTTGCCATTTAGGGTTATCGTTTAAAGACGGGGTAAGGTAAACAAAACCGAGATCTAAGACGCCGACTTTTACGACCTGTGAATCAACATTTTAAATTCATACTGTCATTATCTAATGCGCAAACGCAGCACAGGAAGTTTACAATCTCTATAGCAAGTAAGCACAGTCAATAATACATGTTTAGGAAACAAAATATTTAGATTATTCTGCTGGATAAAGAAGCTAGAATAACAGTAATTTTATTGATTTCATCTGTTATCAAGACATCGGGACCATAGAAGTACCTAAATTATATTGATTACAGAATAAATGTATTATGTAGACATGTAAACATATTTCATTTTGCTTTGATCACATGCAACACATGTCACGTGTTCTGTATGGTTTATTTATGATGGCTACCTATATAACAATCTGACGAAGAAAAAAATAATTATAATTAATATTTCAAACTCGTAAAATCAGTCGGTATCAAAAAACACCGACAATTCCGTCATACAGAAGCATAAGTCAACAAACTCCCCTCGGAATTACGCTATCACTCGGTGCTAATAAAAATATCTAATCATTGTTTAGTTTTAGTAAACAAAGGCTTACGGTAGCCGAAATTGTTACCTTTAAAAAAAAAATTGATCCATCATGTTTTTTTGTAAAATGGGCATCATTGTTGGGCATGAGCCATTGGCATGAGGCATGAGGTACCTACCTAATTCCAGGTTAATTACCCACTAAGCTGGTTGTTATATTATAATATAAGAATTTAATTTAATTTAGTCTTAACAGTTTAAAGCTTTTAAGTACATAACCATGTTGTCTAATAGCTACCAGAGTAGGAAAAACATTATCTCATCTAAGATTTAAGTACAGACCTATGTAGGTATTTACTAAGGACTAAATTTGTGAAAATTGTGTTAAGTAGGTACCTTCGTAACAATTAAAATTCTAGGAGACTTGTTAAACATGTCTTTAAATATCTACCCTATCCACCCTACCAGTTGAACTGTCAAGATTTTTAACCATAAAACGTTGATTTTATGGAGTTACCCGTGGGTATATGTTGGTGCGTATTGTGATTTTAATGGGAGTTATTTGATTAGGGTCGCTTACATAGGGTAACATTCTAACATGTTACAGAACATTGAATCCTGGCAACAATTAACTATAAATCAAATTCCCCTTGTTAAAAGGGTAACTGTAACATTATACGCTTTCCCCTAAACTTTTAATATCGATTGTCAAGTTACCCCATTCTAATATGAAAAGGTTTGAAATATTAAGTATTTGCAGCTCATGGTCAGATTGTCTCTTTTATAATACTCGTATACATATGGGAATTGCTAAATAAAAGTAATAAAAAAAGGTTTGTGTGCGCGATAGTATTGATATAAAGTTTACATTACTTTAAATACAAATTAAATGCTATCATAAAGTCTCCCAGGTTGAAATAGGTATTACCTAGTTGCTTCTATTGTAATTAAAGTTCATACATAATTAACTAATAAAATTATTAACAGTTGACTAGTATTCAAGTACTAGACTCCTATAATTGGATATAAAAGACACAAACATGATTACAACATAGATGAGATGACATCTATATAGTGAAAACAATGGCATCCCTAATATCCTGGAAACCCTCGACTTTTCATAAAACATTCATTACTGAATTTAGCTGATAGGTAGGTATCTACTAATAACCAATATCTACAAGTCATCGTTGAAACCTCAGCATTTTTAACTTAAACAATGTAAAGTGATCTTACCGCTTCCTCTGCTTCTTTCTGATCTTTGTGCCCCATCAGGTTGGGCATGGCAGTCCAGTTGTACCCCAGGTCCTGGCACAGGGGCAGCTTGATGCGCTCACACTTGCCCCCTTCATCCTCCTGTGCCGCAACAACCACCCCCAACACCAACACACAAACAATCCAAGACATGTTCAAAAACACAGCACGATTTAATGATGTCTCATATTAAAACGGTTACGAAAACTTTGTTTATATTCACGTAAACATTTCCTTTTTGTTACGCACGTTTGCTCTCCGCGACAGCTCGGAGCGGACTGATTTGAAATTCGAACTCTGCGCCGCGGCGTTCAATCAAAGGCAAAGGCAAACCGGTTGTCGGCCGGTGCGTTCAGAAACGTGCATGTGTTCCGATAAAGGCCCGTCTGAAGCGAACGCATGAACACGGCATTAAGAAGAAAAAAAAGCCTAATTCGTGTACGGCTCGCTGCAATCCGTGGTAGTTAGTTACTCTCTCTTTCTATCTCGAGCGAGTGAGTAGGTGCGCGTAAAATTAAGTGTATCTTGCCCATGGGGTTCAATTTTGTTTTATGAAATTGCCGCAATAAAAGTGTTGGGTAATTGAGAGGTTTAAAGGTTTTATTACATGCATTTTGCTGCATTATAGTTCTGTCGTGAGCCGTTCATGATACATATTGTAATGGACCAGCAGTTGCACCTTTAACACACACCTACAACAACCGTTTTTCAGCTATATTTTACTTACTCAGAAGCAGTTCAGAAGAGTATTTTTGTGTTTAGTAACTTATTTCAAAAGGATAGTGGCCGAGCGCTACTATCTTCCAGTTTGACATCCCAAGTAGAATACACAATTAGGACCCTTCATTACATCACTCCAATAACACCTTTAAGTATTCTCGATCCCACCCTAAACTGAACACTATTTGCTTGAAAATAAAACCCAAATTTCGTTTTGCCACAACTCATCTTTGAAGCTTGTCATGAACCGTGCACCCATTCGATATTCAACTCTATTAATTTACCTATAAGTCTCCATACCTCTCTTTCCATGACCTATCTTCTTAGCCCATCATTTCCATTATAACTGGGGCTCTGAATGTAATAGGTGCAGTTTGATATTGAAAGGGGTCGGCGGGTCAGGCGCGGCTGGTCGTGCAGCATGAATAGCGCGCTGTGCGAGCGGGAGGCACAAAGGCGCCGCTGCGCGGACGCCGGTCGCCGGCGGAATGCCTAATTAAGGGCGCATGCGTGGACGCACGGTGAGGCGGGGCTCAAATTTTCGAAGTTTTTTGTTAAATCAGATTCAAAAGATCCTAGGAACTGAATACTGAAAAATCTGTCATAAACATAGGAATATACCGATGTGATGATTTAGTAGATGATCATTATGATCAAGTTTAAAGTAGGTACATACCTAGTAGTGACAGATGTTGCAGGATGCGAGGCGAGTGCCAGTTGCCCGCGTGTCCCTACCGCGGTAAATATAGTCCAGTCATATCAGGGGCTTCACCTCGGAATGAGAGATAATAAGCTGGAAAATCGTATATACCTAATTATGGCGTTCTAAAATTTGTCTCAAAAGTCTTATAAATGGTCTGCGTCATAATTTATTGGGGAATCAGTTTTTCAAGATTATGTAGGTTTCTACAGTTTCAATGATGTTAACATTTAGAATAAAAATTGTAGGACATAACATTTGCGAAAAATGTTGCTCTAAGTTGACCCATTTTTGAGATAGAGAGCGAAGAGTGCACAACGCTCTGCGCTCTCTAACGAGCAGGTCAGAGACTACAGTCATTTCTCCGGTGATTCGAAATATTAATTTGTTTTTTTTTATTACTTTATGATAGTCATGATGAGGATATTTTTACTTTTACTTTTGCTTACTTTTAATTTAAATTTTAATGCAAACTTATATTGTAATTGTAATTTTTTCATGAAATAAATAAACTAAACTAAAGTAAAATAATATTTTTTCTTGAATTCCACGGGATGTCAGACGTCAGACGCTGGTGAAGTAAATGCAAAATCGCGGACGCTGATGACGAAGAATTTTGGACATTGACCTTTACTGTAGGGCGCCGTATTACTAAAGGGAAAAGGCTTAAAATCCATGATGCCGGTGGTTAATGTCCAGCGACATACTGCATAGCAGCAACCCTTAAGCCACTATGCCACAAACCACTCTTCCTACTTAACATAGTTTCAGTTTGGATTCTAGAATATTTCGTACCTACCTATTGTGTCCACTGGAATTGAATTGAGGATCTAGCCAGCATTAAAACATCACTCTTCTGTTGGCTTTTATAAATACGCTCATCGCAATCGCATGTCGCTCGCAGTGCGCCCGCACCGTTCGTCGGAATCGTAATTAAAACGTCAGATATGGCGGCGCGCGCAGCGATCGACGGCTTCATGCAAATCCATACATCAAATGTATAATATGTATGGAGGAAGTAACGCTGGCTGGAACAATAGAACACTAATTTTGGCACGTTCTGAGATATGGTCACGAATTCGTATGAGCTTTGCATGTTAATGTATGAGACGGCATTTTAGATCTTTTACTTTGATAATGTGGGCTATTTTTGCGAAATAATGTGTCGTCGTGAGTCGTACTTAAGTATAAAAGACATCAACGCGCTTTTCGGCGCTTTGAGGGACTCAATAGCAATTATAAAAATAATAATAATAATAATAAGTACCTTGACTTGGCTCACGAGGTGACCACCATGTGGGATGTTGACTCGACGATCATTGTCCCGATAGTTGTTTCGGCAAACGGTCTTATAGCGAAGAGTCTCGACCAACACCTCAAGAGACTCTTGCTAGATGGCTGGATCAAGGGCCAGATACAGAAGGCAGTACTCCTCGACACGGCACGCATTGTGAGGAGGTTCCTCTCTCTGCAGCCCTAACCACCGGTAGCTTGAGCCCTGCCCCGCTGCTGGCGGCACCCGTAGATTAGGTTTTTTATAATGTTTATTTTTTGTATCGGTATTGTTATTTTACCTTTATATTTGAATATGTAAAAAACCTAATTTATAAAAAATTAAATGAATATCTAAATAATAATAATATGTATTTGTATCTGGGTGAATCAACTTTTAAGGTACTCCTTTTCTTTTGCGGTATTAATACTTTCCTGGTGACAAATGGTTATTAATAATTTATGAATATTAAAATCAGACCACCAAATTTACGGACTCTTACACGTTAAACAGCTCAAATATTTTTTAATCCGCAAAAAAACCTGGTAACTCAGGGGAAAATGCACATTTTCCATACAAAACCTAGGGACAACATTGTCCCCTGCGTAACCAAGTATATTATTATTTAAAACTGTACTATTTTAAATTAAATAATTTCAAATGTGAGCCTATTTGTCTAATTTAATAAGCATGTTAGCCACGTCATTAACAAATATATAGTTTTTCTAAAAACATATAATTGGTGAAACATGTCGAAAAATGGGGAGTACCTTAAAAGTTGATTCACCCATCTAATAGTGTGTCTGGTGCATCAATTGAGCTAGCGGGCGTAGAGTCAGCCGGACCAGTCCGAGTTTTTTTACATACTTATTATGTCTATAGATTATGGATACATTAAGGTTTGGTAAAAGCTTCTACAGTACCTACTAGGCAGATCCTTGACACATTTCACAACCATGTAGTTTCTGAATATTGATAATATTGACAGAAGTTAAACAATGTTGTTATATTTAATAAGGGAATATTATAAGCTTGTAGTACGGCGATGGACTTGCAACCTGTCACTAATACACTGGTAAACATCTTAGTCTATTTGTGAAAAATGTGGTTACAGGATTGTCAACAAGTTTTTAACTTATAATTCTGTATTCTGCCTACCCCACTCTGGGATTACAGGCGTGAAGGTATTATGTATGTATATTGAATTCTTCACATGCACAAAAAAGTTTTGTATCACTATCAGCAAAACTGCTATCAACATTATCACTGAGTAGTTAGAAACTTCATGGTTGTGCAATCTTTTAGGATTACTTAACTTTTTACATCTAATATACATAAAAGTTTTAATGAATTCGTATTATCAGAGAATAAAGTAAAACCGTAAGTTTTTGTAATTTCACTTCCTTTAATCTAATATCCCTAAACAAATTACAAGTTTCTAAACTAATCGACAAATTTCGGATCTAAAGTGGGACGGTTTAATAATCGTTGCTTAGTCTTTTTAAACTGAGATCAAAACAATAACGCTGTGAAGACCGATAGTCGGACACGCATCCACAGTAACCGTCGTAACTCCGCAAAAAGCACGTAATCGCCGACACGAGGTTATTTACGAGCTATTTCCACTATCATTAAGCTAAAAACCAAAAAGCTAATTGCGCTGTGCAGACTCAGGGGAGGGGGGACACAATTAAATGAATTTGCCATCGGGACAAAAAGCAATCCGTCACTGGGCTGGGGTGACCAGGCTTGGATACGTTAGCCTTAGATATTACAGGCCGATCTTAGCTAAAAGGCCCGTCTCAAGATACGACAAAGTAAACGTCAAATCATAGAAAACTGTAGTTTTTGACGTGACTTGTTACGGGCATCTCCGCGTCTCCCCGCCATAACTTAGTATACTCGAAACTGTAATTAGATTCCAAAATCCTAACCTCAACCGACGCACATTCGCTGTGATTACTGCATTTTGGTTTAAGTGTAGGAATTTTTATCAATTAAACTGACCCTAATATTACTGGTTACACGAGTTCTCATTTATATGTTTATGAAATAATATTTTAATAAAGAAATAATCAAGATGGGAACTGTCAGATTTTGGAATCTAATTAGATTTTCGAGTATAGTGCGGCGCGCATCATCATAGATGGAACAATCTACTAAAATAAACTACCAATACTATACCTTGACAGTGTTTTACTATTCAAAGTAGCTTAATAACAAATCAAATCTTATTTTAATATTTAATAAAATATTATCACCGCATTCCCTCTACTCACAGTTTTATAAGTAGTCAGTGTCAATTGAAATTGCCAAATATGTAAAGATAAAGATAAAGATAAAGACATTTATTCAGTAAGTAGGCCGCACGGGCACTTTAACACGTCAAGAATCTACCAGCGCTTCACAAGAGGAGACCACCTGCTGAGAAGAAGCGCCGCAAAAAACTCAGCAGTCAGTCATTTTTTTAAATATATTTAATATTACAATGGTACTACTTAGTCTAGCATTATATAAATCTATAAATAGCAAATTAAAAAATATTTCAAATATCCTGCGTAGTTTCCGCAGGAAAACACACCAAAATCTTAAGATAGAAAGAGAGAAAAGTAAAAAAGAACTCCTAAGTATGTGTATATAAGACGGTGCAAGATGACCACATAAGATTGATATGTTTTCCTACATCAACGGTGTCCCCCAGACAAGATAAAGATTTTGAATTGAAAAAAAAACAAATAAAAAATATATTATTGATTAAGTTTCGGGTTTAGGCCAAGCATGTTTGTCTATTAAATAGTCCTCGATCCTATAATACGCTTTAGACATTAACGACTTTTTCAAGTAATTTTTGAGTGCTGGAAAGGGTAACTTTAATACTACCTCAGGTAATTTATTATAGAAATGAATGCATTGACCAACAAATGATTTATGTACTTTACGGACGCGGAATTTTCGAATAGCTATTTTATTTTTATTTCTAGTATTTAAATTATGTATATCAGAATGTTTTGTGAAAGAATCCAAATTTTTTATAACATAAATAATATTCTCATAAATAAATTGTGACGCTACAGTTAAGATATTAATTTCCTTAAAAAGATCTCTTAAGGAGTCACGGGAATTTAAGTTGTAAATAGAACGAATGGCCCTTTTTAGGGTTCCGTAGCCAAATGGCAAAAAACGGAACCCTTATAGATTCGTCATGTCTGTCCGTCTGTCCGTCCGTATGTCACAGCCACTTTATTCCGTAACTATAAGAGCTATACTGTGGAAACTTGGTAAGTAGATGTATTCGGTGAACCGCATTAAGATTTTCATACAAAAATAGAAAAAAAACAATAAATTTTTGGGGTTCCCCATACTTAGAACTGAAACTCAAAAATTTTTTTTTCATCAAACTCATACGTGTGGGGTATCTATGGATAGGTATTCAAAAATGATATTGAGGTTTCTATTATAATTTTTTTCTAAACTGAATAGTTTGCGCGAGAGACGCTTCCAAAGTGGAAAAATGTGTGTCCCCCCCCCCGTAACTTCTAAAATAAGGGAATGATAAATGTAAAAATAATATATGATGTACATTACCATGCAAACTTCCACCGAAAATTGGTTTGAACGAGATCTAATAATTAGTTTTTTTTTAATACGTTATAAATCGTAAACCGCATTTTACCTTTCATTCAATCAACTCAAATATAATAAAGAATAAAGAAAAACATTTATTTAGATGTATAGTTGTACGGAACCCTACGTGCGCGAGTCCGACTTGGCCGGTTTTTTGTAACACAAATATAGTTTGTATGTCAGCTGCCTTACCCCAAACCAGAATACCGTACGACATAACACTATGGAAATAACTATAATAAACTAAGCGAGCTGTCTCAACATTGGTTAGTTGTCTAATTTTCCTAACTGCGTAAGCTGCCGAACTTAGTTTACCTGCCAGTACAGCTATATGGGGACTCCATTGCAAATTTTTATCTATTGTTATGCCTAGGAAAACTGCCTTATCTACGATTTGCAAACACTCGTCATTTAGAATAATACTAGAATCTAACGGTTTAACATTAGGCAAAGCGAATCTAACACATTTAGTTTTCTTAGTATTTAGTAGCAAATTGTTGCTAGTAAACCAATTAAGTGCTTTAACTAGTGTGGAGTTTATGCTACTGAAGTCTATGGATTTTCTGTCTACCTTGAAAATTAGTGAAGTATCATCAGCATAAAGTACAATATCACAAAGTTTATCTACTGATGGTGGCAAGTCATTTATGTAAACCAAAAATAGAAAAGGACCTAAAATAGAGCCTTGAGGCACACCTATTTTCACTGTAGCTCCATCAGATTGTGTTTTGTTTACAACAACTGTTTGAGTTCTATCACTGAGATAAGAAGACATAAGACTTATAGCTTTATTAGACAATCCATAATGTTCTAATTTTAAAATAAGGGTCGTATGAACCACGCAATCAAAAGCTTTAGAAAGGTCACAAAATATTCCTACTGCATCGCAAGATTGCTCCCAACTGTTATATATATATTTAATGAGAACAGATGCCGCATCAATTGTTGATCGACCTCTGGTAAAGCCAAACTGGTTATTGTTAAGTAGTTTATTTCTATTAAAGTGACCTAACATATCATTCAGAATTAGTTTCTCAAAGACTTTACTTAAAACTGGTAGTATGGAAATGGGACGGAAGTTCGTAATATCACTCATCTCACCCGATTTAAAAAGAGGTATGACTTTACTATATTTCATAAGATCTGGAAAGATCCCTTCTGAAATGCAATTATTGTAAATTAATGCTAGATGGGGTGCAATTACACCTATGATAGGAAAAAGTACACTAACTGATGTGCCCCACAAATCCTCAGTCTTCTTTAAACTAAGCGTTTTAAATACTTTGACTATTGAAACTGAATTTATAGGGCTGAATTCAAAGTTTATATTACATTTACTGACATTAGTGCAAAGTAATGATTGAGTTTGAACCGCGGATGATTTGAGACATTTCGTAGTATTAATGGCTATGTTGGAAAAATAATCTTCGAATGCTAAGGCGACGTCTTTATTTGACGTGATTTGTTTGTCACCTGAGTTTAGGGTGACCTAATTATCGCGAGTTTTAGTTTTACCCGTTTCTCTATTTATAATATTCCATACAGTTTTTACCTTATTGTCAGACGATTTGAGTTTAAGACTAAGAAAATTTGCCTTGGCAGTTAAACAAACTTGCTTAAAGGTCTTTGAATAACTCTTAACATAATTTAGGAAGTCAGCGTTCTTATTGTCCTCCCTCTCTCTATATAGGTTGTAAAGCCTATTTCTACTTTTATGAATACCTGCAGTAGCCCATTCGCTAAATTTGGTTTTCGACCTAGTTAAAGTTTTCATTTTAAAATGGTTATTAAATTGATGCAGAATTACGCCAAACAAGTCATTATAAATACTATTACACTCATTATGTATGAAAGGTAACACTGATAGATTACTCTGGACTTTATTTTTGAATGATTCCAAACGATTATTAGTTATAGGTCGATATGTTATTGTCTGAGGTTTTTGATAAAAATCATTGACGAAAGATGCCTTCTGACCACTATGGTCCGAATTAAAACAATTAAATATTTCTTTATCCAAACATTCGCAATTACAAAAAATATTATCTAAGCAGGTTGCACTACTAACACCTATCCGAGTGGGTTCAAAGAACAGATTACCTAAATTAAAAGATTTAAATAAACTTAGTAACCTAGTGGTATTATTTGACATTTCGAGTAAGTTAATATTAAAATCTCCACAAACTATAATATGCTTCTGGCTATTACAAGCTAATTTTAACACATGTTCCATAGTTGATTCAAATGTGCAAAAATCAGCCAATGGTGGTCTGTAAATACATATTATTATATAACTTTCTAGTTCTGCGCAAGAAATTTCTACAATCCTTTCTACTGATAGCTTGACAATATCCTTTCTTTCCTTGGATTTAAGAGTACTTTTAACTATTATTAAAGAGCCACCATGAATGGCACATTTTCTAGCAAAACAACTAACTAATTTAAAATTTACAAAATCAAATATTAATTGGTCTTGTCTAAGCCAATGTTCAGTAATGCACATAATTTGTACATTTTCACTATCTAAGAACAACCCTATTTCTAGTTCTTTGCTGGAAAAACCTTGAATATTTTGGTGAATTAAATTTATACTCAAGGGTGTTTCCGCTGTCCTATAAAACCTGTCCTGTGTAAATAAATTAGTACTGTTTGACAAATAACCTCAAATATTAATCAAGCGTGTTTTTATTTAAAATATCGTATAATTCATCGTTATTTAATATGATTTAATTGATTGAAATATAGATCAAGTGTTAAAATAATTGCTAAGACCTCACTTGATCTTTAAAATCACGTGATTATCGAGTACTAACGGAAAATTGGTTCGTTTGGTTGTGTTTAGATCTTTGCCAATTTCAATTGGCACGGACTATATATAAAGGGTCGTTCTCAAAAAAGTGGCACCGCCACCTGTCAATAGGTTTCTCTTAGGACTTTTTTTTTATAAAGCGTCATTTTAATAATTGAATTTTCAATACATATTAAAAGACACTTTTTAAATAGAGGCCAAATGCTTTGAAATAAATTCAAGGTATTAATAACCATGAAATCCTATTTTGTAACTAAGTTCTGTCGCTCACTTGCAGTGTCCCAACGCAAGGCGCTCGTGTTTGGAGTTAATATACACGTATCAATTACCAACTTAACTTAGTTCGAGTATTCTTTTTTAATTACATATATGCTCAAGATTTAAAGCTACTGCGTCAAATAATAATATTACACTTATACTACGAATTATTTGCAATTTAAGTTTGTCCACGACAGTTTTTGTCGCTCACCTGTCATGCGATAGACGCTACCTAGATGTTAATTCTATTTCACCTTATCCGCCTCACCCCGCATAAATCGAGACGTTCAGTCGTCAGCTAAGGCTGTTGCAAGTTGCAAGTCGCCAGTGTGCCATACTCAAAAATTACGAACACGAAACTTAAGCGAGAGGGAGTTTGTAATGGGTAAGTAATCGCTATTCTGTCTTCCATATTTTGGTAATTGTGTGAAGTATTGCATTGGTATTAATTTATAGCACGTAAATCATGGTTTATTTTAATGTGTATAAATATACAGTTAATTAACCAAGTATATTTATTTTGACAATATAACTGCCATTTTGTCCATCACCTGTGTGTCGTTCACCTGTGTAAAAAAATCAGGTGAACGACACTTACGGCAGGCGAAAGACAATTATTTAAAAACCTACACTGTAAGGCAAACATTTTTGTCTCGCTAATGTTTTTTATAGTCAACTAAACTAAAAAGGGTTTTTCCTAATGATTTAAAACACTGTCATCAAAAAATATTTACGCAATATTTTAATTAACTGTTTATTTTATTTATGTCCACATCTTTCCCCAATGATAAACTGGGAGAGAGGCCTTTGCCCAGCAGTGGGACATCATGGGTTCATAATAATAATTATTATTATTTGTTTTAGTCGATGATGGGTAAACCTAAGCCAAAAGACAAGAACAAACAAGAAATCTAAGCCAAAAAGAGGGAAAAGGAGAAACTAAGATACCAAAACATTAATAATAATGCGGAAGTATATGCGGAATATCAAAGAAAAAATAAAATGAAATATGAAAGAAGAAAAGCACAAAAAACTTCGTTTGTTTTGATTTGAAAGATTTTTTTAGTATATAAATAATTTATATAAAGACAAACAAATTGAAATAATTTTAATAAAGCACTGGTTGTCGGTTTTAAATGTAGTTTTTAAAACAGTTTACTTACTTGCACCCCTTGTCGTTCACCTGAAATCAATGTCTTTAACCTGCTAGCGGTTACAGTTTAATTTGTACTTATTTGTCGCCAACCTGCACCCATTGTCGTTCACCTGACATGAATGTCTTTCACCTGCCCACCACGTGGTCGTTCACCTGTCTACCTCGTAATTTCAAATACTGTATCTCCTAAAATACTAAAATAAATCACTTCCCTCCACGTGATATTGATTATGCTATTATATTTCTAGCGATCCGAATAAAAAAAATACCAAAATCGGGAATTTTCTGAATTAATTCAAAATTAATTCAGCGGTGCCACTTTTTTGAGAACGACCCTAAACGTTTATTATTGTCTAATTTCAGTGTCCAAGGCTTAGTTTGGGACTAGGTTAATAAGAGTGAGAATTGAGATTATTCCGTTTCCTTCCGTAGACGTATTTGGCTCTGAGGCTGAGGTCATGTCCCTGGGCATACGGGGTTAGCGTGTTCACTCGGGTCTTCTTCGGGTCGCTAAAGTGACCCGATTATCTTCATCATCATCATCGTAGGGTTAATTTTTGGTGTGAGTCGCAAGCGAATAGTCTTGCAGGACTATAATAAACGTAAAGACCTTTAAATAACCCCGACATTTTGACATAAGGTGACAAATTCCTTCACTACTGTCCGATCGGTATCGACTACTGTACTGTCCACTGTCCACTGTCCTTGACCAATGTAAATCGGGCTGTAGTTAGTAGTAAGTAGTCGACGTTTAAATAATATCCTGCAATTCTGTAACCGTTGGTCACCGAGCGCTATAATTTGAGTGGAATGCCGGCGCAGGCGCAAGACGCAAAAACTACGACAAGAGCAGCTGAAGCGAGGAGACGGGAAACTTACGGGCGCCCTGCCTGACAGAAGCGAAGCTTTTGGGAACATAAGGACAGTTATGGCGTCTGCGCTTTGGGATACAAAGTTGATAGGGTCCGAAAGTATAGCCATAGTGTAAATAGAAAAGTAGTCCGTCTCCGGTCCTTTAGGAGTTTCTGATACCTATTGCCACTGGGCGCTAGGGTTGTTTCAACACGCACCGCGAAATTTAATACCTACGCAACCAAACACGACGAGACGGCGCGTGGCCCCGACTAAACCAACTTGGCATGACTAGCAGAGTTTGCTTGTGGTGCCTCGCGACGTGTACGGTCGAGGTACGCAAACATGCAAGCCGCGTGTTTTTTTTCTGATTGCACTGGCTTTATAATTTCAATATAGAGACTTTTTTCTTTCAAGCCTAGGTACATATGCTTTACCTGTCTAGGTCTCCTGTCACGAACGCTCTAGGGAACAACTGCGCATAGTGATCAACCGCTACTTCGGATCCGACTTTTTTAATTCATGGATGTGGGGAAAGAAAGGAATACTTAAGTCTATTTAGATTGTAGTGCGGAATGTTATGAATTCATACCTAAACTTATTTTAGCTTAAGGAGAAAAACGATCGCTCTACCTGATAGAAGACCAACCAACTTGTGGAATGGGAACAATGGGAACATTCGACAGCTAGCAACAACGAAACCGAAATGATAACTAAACAAAGCATTGCTTGATGCCGTTTTTGATAACGCCTATGCAGCAGTAACTACGCATATTCATTTCATTGACTTATTTTAAAAGTAAGCATGTTTTTTAATGGCTTAGGGTAGGTAAACAAGCACGCAGGCTACCTGATGATGAGTGAGATCTGTGACCTATAGACATTTGCATACTCAAAACTACAATCTTAAAACTGCAATCCTAAGACCGCGAATGCGTTGCTAGTAATTTCACCGGTTGTCTTATCCCCAAACTGGAACACAACAATGCGAACACTGCGGTCGTCCGTAAATAGCTTACTATTTTTACAAAATGGCACATAATTTTAAAATTCTGTATAAAACCAACGTTCCCAAAATCTTGGAATTAAAACTCAGTCCCTAGATTCCAAAGGCTACCTATTAAAGTTGCCACCAATTCGCTTTTTGCTCCCAAACCGTCGCCGGCGCAGCCAGCCGTAGCTTTCGACGATTAAGCCAATTATACTTATTATTATAATTATACGCAATTGTCAACGCGTCCCGCTGTGAAATTGCGTCAGGTTTTTCTTTAATTAACGCAGACCTGTTATATTTTTTAATTAAGTATATATTTTTGCGAGTCGTCCATGGATATGCATTGTCGAGTTGAAGCAGTTGGCTTTGCGGTTTCGCTGTAAGCCATGTGGTATTTGTGTGGTGCTTTTAATCTATTGACTCGAAGAGTCTTATTTTAAAACGACATGGAATTTGTTGCGGTGCCACTTCTCCACAATGATGGTATTGTCCGAAGAGCTAGTAGTTTCACTCCATATTATCTACCGACGTGTAAAAGAGCCGTCATGTGGCCAATTTTGAATTTACTGAATAGATATTTTGTTTTTTTAATTTTATATAAACTATTTTTAAATAAATACATATGTGGAAAGAAAAATGTTTTATTGCAATCAAAAGACCACCTCCACCAACTAATGAAGGAGAAAAAGAAGAAGAAAATCCTTTAATGGTTTTTTTTTGTATTTGTAACGTTTACCCATGCGGTAATTATTTACTACAATTAGGTTTACAATTAAAGATTGAGATTGGCATTTTTTAAGGCCCTATCCTCTCAAGCTTGAACATAATGGCCGCGCATCGCAAGCAACATTGTACCGCCGTAAAGCTGCACGCGAATTTTTGCACGTTTAATGGTAATTCCTCAGCGTTTAAAGTTTAAACTGACCAACATTACCGCGGCCTAATTATTGATGCTAGGGTTGATTACTTGTGGTAAAGCGGCTCTATTTCCATATTGCTTTTTCTGTACCTTATTGATTTTAACAAGACTACCATTACTGTCAGTCAAATAAATACGAGCTATCATAAAGAGAAAGATAGAGAGAAATATAAACATTTTAATAGCAATATGCTTTTACCGAGTAGAATAAAGCCACAGATGTTTTGCTCAGACCTATATTTATAGTTGTCTTAGAAAGAAGCCTTTTGTAAAAAGAGAGCCATAAAGCGGAAACTTTTACGATTTCATTGTCCTTTGTCGTCTTCATTTATTTACAAAACAATATCGAACAATCGATGACAAATATCTTCACAGAGGTATATAATCTACTTTCATCCACAATCTATCAGGTGATGCAGATCATACAAAGGATAGAGCTATTTTGCCTTTTAAAAACGAAAACATAAATTCTGACATCATCGGTCACCAACTCTGAACCTTAAAACTATTACAATCCAATCAACTTCACCCCGCATCGAACAAACGACGAACCCTCCTCATATACGACCAATGTTTACATTTTTAGACCCAACTTTTAATATTTATAAGGTTGCTATTCAGATAGAAAATAACAGAGTTGCGTCGTTTAGGATCCGAGATGACTCCATGCTGTGAGGAGAGGTGTTAATGCAGGCTCCCGCTGCGCGAGCGCACCACTACTGTGGAAATGTTTTTGTTTTGGCTGCGGCTGTATGCCATGTTTCTACGGTTTCAGAAAAAAAGTGTTGTATTTGACAGGCGTGGAAATCCTTGAACTTATGATCTTATCCCGGATATGAGCAGATAAGATGGTATCTTTCTTTCAACAAAGCATTAATTTAGTTTTTTGTGATACATGATGTAGGTAAATATTTCACTTCTTCTAGGTTCGTAGAGGTGTAGACATCATCTGCATCTGCCCACAAATATCACGTTTAAGGTAACTAAGTTTTCTTGGATCTAATTATTGTCTTGAGGAACCTTGCCAGCGAACTCAACCTCAATGATCCTCATGACTTGACGCGTGTGCCTGGTAAGCATTACGATTGTATGTAAGTATGTATGTATGTATATAAACGCTTTATTGTACAAACACAGACATTTTTATACAATATTTACGGAATAGTATTGTCCCCTAATATATATATTACTTCAAAATCAAAGCTGTACACCCACCAACCACTATACCGAACCACTATAGACAGTCAAGTGTTGATGATATTCTCTGGTCCACAATTAATATGCGTCGGTTGTGTCGACGTGTCGCATCGTCCATTATTCATCGACACGACAGCCGAATGCGGGTTAGAGGTGACGTCGTGTATGGAACTCTGCCACGCATAGCCGTGGAAAATGTAGATATAGATACTGGATACTGAAAAGCGCACAATTATTATTTAATTAATATTTTTGATACCTACTCTAGTGAGATAAACGAGATGAATGAAAGAGACTGCCATAGAGTATAAGCAAGTTTTCGGGTCAGGGCATTTCAGATATGTAGGTAATTGTGATCGTGAAGGAAACCGTCATACTAGTCTTAGTAGATCTCATTCTTTTGTTTAACTATTCCACCTATCATAGATATCTTGTCTTTGAACGGGCCGACAGTCATTCATTTCCCAAAGTAACTCATTCATTTGTCAGTACAAACATAATGAATGCTTTGAATGTTATCGTCCCTTTCGGGTCAAAGGTCGCACCTTCCCGTAGATACTATTTTACTAATTAACTGGTTCGTTCAAACAAGTGCCCTATTTCGTTGAAATAAAACGTAATGAAATGAGGGGGACACAAATTAGTTAATTCATTAAAATGTCACGTTTTTCGGGAAATATTTTAACCAGTTTGCTGACTACTGACTATTTATTTAGTCACTGTACTAAAAACGGTCATAAAGATCAATTTATTTAGTACCCATACGAATAAACTAAGAATCAATGTTAAGCCAGTAAAACACATGCATATTTATGACTTTTATTCGACCGCAAAAGAGGAGTTTTGATATATACATAACTTGTATAAGGAAATAAATGCAAAAAATAACATCCCAGCCAGACTCAGGAAGTTTATTTCGATCTAAAATTATACACGAGTTTTCCTGCGGCACAATGCTGAGAGAGATCCTGTTCAACTTACCTAGTTAATGTCTTCTTTTTACTTTATATTTTTTCTACTGTATTTTTGTGTGCGTTGAATAAATATTTTCTATTCTATTCTATTATTTTCTATATAGGTACTTAATATAAGCGGAGCACTGCAATTTCGTTCAGCCTTATGATTAAGAGTAGGTACCTAACGCAGACAGAGTAAGTACTTCTTGTATCTTCCTTCACTCGCTGACGACGACGCGCTGGCCTAGTTGGTAGTGACCCTGCCTACAAAGCTAGCGGTCCTGGGTTCAAATCCCGGTAAGGGCAGATATTTGTGTGATGAACGCGAATATTTGTTCCTGAGTCATGGATGTTTAATATGTATTTAAGTATATATTTCTCTATATAAGTATTTATATCGTTGTCTAGTACCCATAAAACAAGCCTAGAGCTTAATTTGGGACTAGGTCAATTGGTGTGACATTGTCCCCTGATATTTATTTATTATTATTTATTAACCTAAAACCAACTTTTGCACACGAATATACATATTTAATTTAAATAGGTATTGCATTGCATTGTTTCTTTCACAGCTTTATCTCGTATTTCTGTTTGGTATCGTATGGAGTGCGAAATTCGTAAAATCGTTAAAGTTTTAGAAGTGTTCGAAGTGGAATCACACGCTCGTGTAAATTGTGGACCTCGATGGATGAAGTTTCGACGAAGGTGTGAAGTTTCGGTTTATGAACATTCTCACTACAACTGCGGCACTAAAATGTGTACATACATTCGTTGTTATTTAGTGTAACCACGACACGTATCACATACCTAAAAACTGAATCAAGCATGGGGTGCTGTAAAAATTAACCGCATTTAACGAACGACGTTTCCGATACGTGAATTTACCGGTTATGAATGTTATGATACATAATGATTAAATCTAGATACTTTACTTCTGATCTTACTTACTTCACAATACATTTGATATACGTTTTTGGGCAGTTAATAATTGTATAGTTAAGAGACAGTTTCCGTTCAGTCGCCAAAAAACCAACATCAAAAGGATTTCACAATTTCACATAAGGATGGTAACTCAAGTAACACTCAAAATTTATTGTCCGGAAGGTTGTAATGCTATTTATAGACCAAAGGGTACTGCCATCCGGGAAGACACTTTATTAATGCAATTAAGCTCCGTCTCACGTTTCACTCTCTATTTTAATCCCTTTTAACACCCATCCGCTATTAAACCTAAACAAAAAACACTTCGGGAACTAAAGGGTGCAAATCACACGCGCAAGTTATCTAACAATGTGTATCTTATGTTTTGGTATTCAAGGTAGGGTTTTCAAGCTGGTGGTGGTCTGGTAATAAACTTTTAACATGACAACACGAAATTAAAGGGTATTAAACAACACGTGGGAGACAAAGGCGGCGGCTCAAAGCGGCGGCGCCTTTGAACGTTCCGCTCGCAGCCCACACCCGCGGCCCGTTCGCACAATGAGAGTGCAATGGAGCCGATGCAGTTTCTTTAACAGATAATCCTTTGTTAATTCCTATTTAATCTGTACTGAGCCTTTGTGCAAAATTAGCATGGCGGTTAATTACTTTTTAAGGAGAAATGTAGGTCGATATGTTGTTTACTGTGAATGGATCATTGTGGCGTAGGTACTCGTACTAATCATTTACAGCTGTGGAAGTTTTTCACGAAAACAATTTTGGTCAAACAAACGAAAATAAGTGTTTTATTATTAATAAATAAATATATAACGTGGAGAAATACCTCCATGATGCTTATCCCTAATCTATTTTTATTTTGTATGCCTTACAAACTAAAGTTACTCAGGCAGGAGGGTTGAGGCAAATTTAGGGGTTCAATTCCACTTTGTTTTATCATATCTTTCTTATTTGTGGTAATCAAATTACCAAGTCGTAATGGTAACGTGAAATATCGTCAACAATAAGATTACGGCATATAGTAGCAGAGCGGTCTAAATTGTATCGGAATAAAGCCCGGTTGCTATTGACGTCGCACCTTAATTTAGCGGCAACCTGTGGCCCAGTCCGCCCCGCCCCGTGCCCCGAGTAATTCCCTCTTGGCGCCGTTGGCTTCGTATATTCACAAATTGCCCCCTCTGTGGAGCCACGGATGGTTGGGTGCATGCTGTATACTTCCATTAGTTTACCTACATTAAGATGTTGCATCGTCGTAAGCCGCTTTCTAGACTCTTTTATGTCCGAATGTGTTCGTTTTCTTTCAAAGTGTATGCACGATTGCGGGTCAGTGGTGGAGGAGAATGGCCACCATGGTCTTAGGTGTCAAAAATGTTCGGGGTGGCTTTGGACACATACTTGTATTTAGTATCAGCGAATGTGCCTTGCGTTTCGGAGCCTCCAGGTTTATGTCGTACCTATGGCAAAAGGCCCTATGACCTAACATTAATTCCGTGGCGGAGAAGTCCCTTCCCTTTGTGAGTACATATGCGCCGTCCCACTTCAGCCAGAAGACCAGAACTGCAGATTTCATTGCCGAAAGTGCAGGAAGAATGACAGTTTTATATTCTGACGTTTACTTTGACGTGTCTAGATAAATATCTCAAGATTAGTTTATTGATACGACGCTAAGCATTCTAAATAGACGCATCATTGGAACTGATGTATGACTTTGTGCCGTTGCCATGGAGATGGTTCTTACAGTGCGGAGGCTAAGTAGTTCATTTGGGAGTTTAGTCACGGCTGATTAGAGGTGGTGTGGATTTAATTGACCATACAACGCGGAATTTTTTAGAACTGAGCGAGATTTTCTCATAGGGAAGTTTAACAATATAAGATGTACAATGGTACAAGGTACAATGTTATTCATGCCTAGGTCAAAGTGATAAATGTATATCCCAGGCGCCACTATGGCACTAATAATAAGGTCTATGTTTACATTAAATTTGGCGCAATAGCCGTAAGATATTAAGATTTTGATTGTAAGCACCTATTTAGTCATAATGTTGGGTGACTTTTGAAAATTCCGTCACTGCAGTCATCTTTATAGTAATAAAAAACAGTAGATAAATACTGTTCTTTTTACACAAATTAGCTAGCAATTAAAGCAAAAACATCTACGTAAACACTAATCTTGACTTCAGAATATTAAGTAGTTTGGTTAATGTCACTAGAGGCAAATTAGCGTGTCTCATCAATCTCAACATAGTTCATTACATTACATACTAGCTGTTTACCGCAACTATGTCCGCGCAGAAGTCGTTTATCGCTACTACTATCGGTTTAGCCGTCAAAGCGTGACAAACAGACATAAAAGTCATTTTCACATTTAAAATACTTATTAAAACCGCGACTCCATCCTCGTAAAAGTCGACAAAAAAAATACTTTCACGGGTATAATATTAGCTAGGATGCATATGGATAAAATAACCTACAAACTACAAATAACAGTTTCAAACACGACTTTTCCCTTTATTCTCCTTCCCGTTTTTTACGCAACGGGTTGTAATTGTAATTCTGGGGTTATTTGTTGGAACAACACGCAGTAAAGCTTTGTGCCGCCGTCGATTGTTTCGGAACAATCCTTGCGTCGACGAGTGAATGCGCGTATTGTTCCGCTGATTGCAGCGGTAATAACAACGATGTTGAATGTGTATTCTTTGGTTTAGCTTTGGGGAGCCGCTATCTGTTGCTGGAAACTGTTCTTATCGGTTCGGATGGCTTGGGTAAAAATATCTTAATCGACCACGTGGTTTATTATTAGTATTACACGCTCACGACGAAGAATTGCTAGGAAAATATGGCTAGTGTTTAAGTTCGTCGCATGAAGTTAAGATGATACATACATACATACATTAAATCACGCCTGTTTTCCAGAGGGGTAGGCAGAGAAGTTCTTTCCACTTGCTATCGATCGATCGATCTTGACAAATTTATTTCGCTTCTTCAACATTCATACATCGTAAGATGATAAGTAACAAGTAACCACCCTTGTCCACAAATACCTCCTTCCTAGAGAAAATATGAGTAGATCACCGAAAAATAGATTTGGGCTCCAAAAATTGGAGTATTAGAAAGTGACGTTTGAGACTAAGCTATCTATAACACAAAATGGATTAGGATTGCTAAAGCACACACTACACACTTACCTATTACACTTACTAACTCTACCGTCAAACAGCAGTGTTCGCACTCCTGGTGTTTGGATTTAGAGGGTAAGATTTTCGGGCAAATGAAAAGCATGCTTTTCATCTTGGTCCTCACAGTTAGGAAGTTGGCAATGCATTTGCAACCTTTGAGTGTGCATATCCCAAGCCAGCTAATTACTACGAGTGCCTTGCCTTCTCTATAGCATACCTACATTATAAGTGGCACCTGCTACTAATTTGCGCTCAGGGAATTTTACACCGATGTTCTGTGAGGATGGTGACAATCTCACATAAATAACCTAGTCCCAAACTAAGCCCTACCCTAGGCTATGGATCTATATAGGCAATTATAAACATACTTATAAATATAAATATTATATTTTTCAAAACATACAAAAAATTCAAAACTCGGGAGCAAATATGCGTGCTCATCACATAAATATTTGCCCACACCGGGAATTGAACCTGGGACCGCTAGCTTCGCTGGCGTGGTCACTACCAAATAGAATAACGTCGTCGTCAAAGTCGCCCGCTTCGTTTCATTTTCTCAATTCTTCGGCACATTAAACGTCATACAGTTCCATCAGCTATAATTGTATGTACTTAACGTTGTAATAGACCTGCTAGAACCTGGGTTACTAACTATTACTAAGAGCTCTGTAATAACCGAACACTGTAATGGACCCTACCTTTATAATGAATCTTCCTTACCTTAATTGACATGGCATGGATCACGGGATCGATGCATCAAAATAGTCTGACGAATGCCTCGACCATATACAAGCACCGCTTAATTAATCCCCCCTCCCTGCGCGGGCGCAACGTGCGTGACAAATTGCGCCCTACGATAAAAACCACTTAATGATAGCATAATTGCACATAATTGTAAACTGTATGCCGCCGCCACTTAACCGAGACCCCTGCCTTTGAAGATAACCTATGAATTAACTCTATCTGCAAGGGTCGTGGTAAAATTGCTTGAGCCCTAAACTGTAGGAGAATGTGGAGATCCTTGGGATGGTTCAGGCGACTGGTTTTATTCGCGCTTATAAATAAATGGTGACGAGTGTTCATTATTTGTATTATTTGAAGGTGGGGGATTGTGAAATAATTGTTATGTTATGTATCCAATTTAAAATGTCGTAAAAGATGTCAGTAAATTTTTATGACTTGAAGAGTTTGACATCGCACTGTAATGTGAATGATGATATGATGAATAAACGAACCGTACTATGATGACCTTAGAAGCTCACAACAAGTCATTGCTAGTAGCAAGTTGCTACGCAGTAGCGTAATTGTTCGTCAGCGGTCAACACACCTGGTTGCAGTGTTCCTGGGAGGCCAGAGGCGGGATCGTAGACCAGAGACCCTAGCCAAGATGCAAACGCTATCTAGCGTTTCTATACGTTTTTTTAAACCAATCGCGTAACTCCTAGATCACGTGACCCTTCGTATCACGTCATTTACCACTGACGCGATTGGTTTAAAAACAAAACGAATAGAAACGCTAGTTAGCGTAGTGCATCTTGGCTAGGGCCTCAGTTCTGATTGCGAGCGTTTGGCTGACTTATTTCGCTCTCGATTCTCGAGTCACATCAAAGTTGTCGAGCTCTGAATGAAGGGGTCACCATTAGCCTCCTAAGACCCACCATACAACGACATTTGCCAGTGGAAAATAAACTTATTACGATTGCAATAAGGGTGAATCGCAAAAATATTGTACATAGTTAAGGAGTTAATTGATATATCGTTAACTTTCTTTCATTGTTTTTCCTTTGTGTAACTTAAATTATCCATAATATGGATTATGATTAAGTATATGACTAATCTTTGTTACACAAAGGAAAGCTAAGGATTCTTAAGGATTTTTTAACTGAGTCCTTAACTATGTACAATATTTTTGCAATTAACCCATAAAGTCTATTTTCTAATTTAATT
Organism: Acleris emargana; assembly: GCA_927399475.2. Classification (NCBI taxonomy): domain Eukaryota; kingdom Metazoa; phylum Arthropoda; class Insecta; order Lepidoptera; family Tortricidae; genus Acleris; species Acleris emargana. The sequence continues at coordinate 10,408,711 of OV656851.1, forward strand.
GCCAGGCATAAAAATAAGAGAAATTCTACTTTATCTTCTTTACAATTGATATTTCATTGCGATGGCCGTATTATGTATATTTTTTTGAACGCGAGGACTTAGGAGGTTAAGGTATCGCGAGTTTTTATTATCTATATAAAAGTTATATGTTGCCTTAACATTAAAAAAGCAATCAGGCGTAAGTACCTGTGAGTGGTCACGAGCTATCTCGCAAGATCCTAAATCTTAATCAAGATATATTATACCGGTTGAACTGGTTCAGTGTTAATTAAAATAGATGAGGTGTCAAAATAAAAATGGAGGATTCGCAGTCAATCATCTTTAATACAAAATGAAAACTATTTGCATAAATTAGTGTTTAAATGTTTTAAGATTCCTTATCAAGTGAGTTGGTTGAAGTAACGGTATAAACAATATATAGTAGTCAAACAGGGCGTTATTTCAACATAGTAATACCCATATTGCTTTTGACGAGTGATGATATTGTTTCCAACGCGGCCGCCATTACTGCTTAGTAAAATAAGAGCCGAAACCTGACAATAATCACACGTCAAAGGCCTGGTTTTGCTATATTATTATTATTATTTACATAAACTCACGCCTTCATTCCCAAAGTGGGGTAGGCAGAGCTACAGAATTACCAACAACTCTAAAAACTTGTTGATAATTCTGTAACGACATTTTGCACAATCAGGCTAAGATGTTTACAAGTGTATTAGTGACAGGTTGCCAGCCCATCGCCTAACAGTACCTACTGCAAGCCTTTATTCCCTTAGTAGCCCATACGACATCCACGGGAAGACATGGAGTGGCTCAATTCTAACGCGGCAACCACACGGGGAACTACTATTATTATTTATTTATTAAAAAAGATGAAATTACATTATGTAAATAATAATTCACTTAAAAGGTTTTTGTTATACGTTAATTAGAAGAAGTTGTATTTGAAAGAAGGCTGACATCTCCCAAATGACTTTTGTAATAAATATTTAATAGAAATATTCTACGCTATCGGTTACGTACGATAAAGTTTGATCAGTAGCAAATAGTACAAATCGGTGCACTGTTGGATCGCATACATTTTTTACGCATAATGTATCTTTACGCATAAAATCGTTTGACCGAAAACGGTTTTCACAATAGAAACGGTTTTATTTTAATCATTATTCATTATAAAACACTAATCTAACCTAATCTACCAAATAGACGTTTATTAAATTCTGCAATGACAACCAAAAAGGGGTTATACGAAAAAAAATATGCGAAAAGATTAATATGCGTAAAAAAAAAATGCGTTCCAAACCCTCTGCGGTTAACAATATCCTCTGATCGGCCTCCTTATTAAAGTAAATATCTAACTATTTTACGGGTCTTTTTTATGGTATTAAGAAGGCAAACAAACACTGACAAACGAGCACGATGGTAAGTGGAGTCTATAGCCCATACACATTTGCAATCTTAAAATCTCAAGACTGCAAATGCGTTGCCAATTTCAAGTCATCAGTCACGCATCATCCGTCCGAATTAGTCCGGACATGTAGACTTAGACTCAAGTCCGGGCTTTGTCCGGCCGTTTATTTGGTCCGGTTTATTTAATTAGTTGGAATATGACTAGTAAAACTACATATTGAATGCCTACCATGACACTAACTAAATGAGTATGTTTCCTCTGTGTGACTAAAAAGTCCGGACTTTTATTGAAATGTCAGGCTTTTTGTCAAGACTTTACTAATTCCTAAATGGTAACCCAATACATTTCATCCCCGCACCGCACTGGATCTGAACAATGCGAACGCTGTATGGCGACATGTTAAAGTAGTCGCGACCCGGACGGACCCTGCACAAGGTAACTTTACCATCAAACATCTTTTATGGTGCGTTCCTATATTCAAAACCGTGGGCAGAGTTGTGACGTCTCTTTAAAAATTGACACATTTTGTACGTAGCAACTGTCAAATTTTAACTAGACGTCACAACTCTTATCCACGGTTTGAGTGCCAATCGCTAAACTAAAACCAAAAGTCGTAGGACTTAGTTTTACACAAGGTTTTATTTATTAGTGAGCCGAGTTTAATTGGTTTCAATTAAAGGCCGCGTGGGAGTCGAATGGCCGCTAATGGTCCCGAGATAAAACCAGCCATTAACGGCCGATTCGATTATAAAGCCGCCATAGGTGGAAGACAAAGGTTAACGCCGAGAGGTTTGTAATATATCTGTGAGTACTCGGATTTGAATTAACAGGAGAAACGATTGAGTTGCGTTTGTGGTTAGGTTAAGAGTGGGTATGTTAGGCTAAGGCAATGACCCGGCTCGTTAGATGTAGAGATACAAAATTGACGCTTTTTCGTTCCGCGTAAAATTCGTTTGGCGCTCGGCTATTTCCGGACTATTGAGTATGATGCTCACTCACCCATTCCATTGAACGGGTTATATCGGTTCATAGCACAGTTAAAACTGTGCTAAAACAAACAAAATTTTGCACAATTAACCTTTATCATTACTTCAGAAATAAATACTTACATTTAATTACTCATACAACTTTGATTTTTTTTTGTGGCAGTTCGAATACAGGTAAGATTATAGTGACAAGGTGCTCACTGCTTTACTGTATATACTATGACGGCGACTGTACCAACTAGGTACACTCTCGCAAATGCCGACCATGTTCGTTAGAGATAAGGTACACCGCACATACAAGGCATGTTCTCAAAAATTCGTACATAAGGCTCGCCACACATGTGCCACTCTAGTGAAAGCCTCAAAACGCCCCGGAATCGAACCGCGGACTGCGTTTTCATGTTGTATGGACTCACTCGTCGCGTTGCACATAATTTTGCTCGCTATACTTACCTAAACCCTCCTCCTGAGGTTCCTTGTACTAATATTAGTACATAATACGACCATTGAAATAAAGATCTAGTGCAAAGGAAGTAAAGTTGTTTTTCTTTTGTTTCAATGATTAATGATCAATTCAGAAAATTTACTTTATTATCATCCATAATAGATTCATATTCCATTGACAAATTTCGTTGTATGGTGGGTTAAATTCATTTCGACTAATCCAAATGCGCTTTCAGAAATCATGAGCATTTATGATATAACATAACCAATAAGGAAATACTATTGCATCGTAAACCTATTTAAAACACAATAAGTGATATTTTTATTGCCAGCTTGCGGGCTATTTTGAGCGGCACTAACAGCACTTTCACTAAAAAGTTATCTAACCGTTTGCACGATAACTGTTACATGTGTTACGATAATTATAACGAGGCAGTTATGTGCGATTGTGCGGGTGTTGGCGAATCGTGAGTGATCGTGAACGTATCAATCAATACTTCAATCAAATACATGAACTTCTTAGGAATACTGAGGCAATTCAGATACAACTCCACCCATTTTAGTAAAAATAGTGATGCGAGTTTGATTTAGAAATGAATAATCAACTGCATGTTTTACCCGACTGCCCTAAAAGTACCTAGGTTACTGGATCCTTCTGGATATTTAGTGTCCTATTAAATGTTTTGACGCATTTTAAAGTGCGGGGTATAGTTTGATTAATCTTTCTTTACCCCAGGAGTCATAGGCTGGATGTAGTGTTGAAGGTTCCAAATCCATACTTTTCAACAAAATGACAAGTTCCAACTCCTCAGTTCTTATGCTCGATGGGTGATCAGATTTTCAAGGATTGTTTGTTTACCTACAGGGGGTTTATTATGACATAGCCATGCAGTTCATTTTACGGTGAGTGTAAATGACAGAGCTATATAATTGCTACTCTGTCCTTTACGCTCGCCGTAAAATGAACTGCATAGCTTCGTCATAATAACCCATCAGGCCAGACAAACACCTACACTTTCCTCAAAGTTATCTTCACCACAGCAACCAACACACACTAACAATAAAATAACCCACAATCCGGCTCGATTAGTTCGAGTCGAGCCCGCGAAGTTGGGCCGAATCGATTCGACGCGCTGGCGAGCGCAATCCGTTCGGGACATGGAAAAAAACGCGATGGCCTTCCTGGAAACAAAGTTGATTGCGTTATTATATCACGGGTGCGATCTCGAGTGATGGCCGCTATTTATTTGAACTATTTATATTACTTGTCCAATCTATAATTTCATCATCATATTATCAAAACTTTGGTTACCTACGTTACATCATCGTGGGTTGCCATCATATACGTAAAGTTTTGAGGTTTGCCGTAGAAAAAACAGCTTTTTTTATTCAGCGGAAAACGGGTCCAGTTCCTTGATATCATTATCGAGTCCTGCTGCTGCTGCTGTGCTGTGTGCTGTTTTCCGGGTTCACTTGGATATATTTAGATAATTCTATATACTTAACCACCGATGGCACCATGCGTGCTGTAAATATCTGTGTAGGGCGCTTGTTCGTTTGAAATATAAAAGGATTTTTTCAGCGATAACTTAGGCTAAATAAGAAATATAGAAGGTTCTTTTCGTTCAACTAGTTCACTGACAAGGTACCTACTTAATGATAATGACAAAGCTTAAAGTAACCTACGTATTTAATACCTATTTTCTATGTGAGAGTCCAACGCACACTTAACCGGTATTTTTATAAATTTTATACCTTACTTATACAAATAGGCACCTTTAAATTTTATTATTATAACTAATACGACATCAATAACTGATATAGTCTACTAAAAGCTTTCCAATAACTGAAGTAATTTTATTAAAATCGATTGGACACTATACCTACCAGATGCGAAGTGAGGTGTTATTCTCATTCTACGCTTAACCGCCAATCTGCAGTTTTATGGAGCCAGCTGGTGGGGGCCGTTTTTTCAGACTGATACCTACTACGCCTTCAATAAATGAGCCTGCTCTCTTCGCAAAGATGACTCTCTTGGCAATGCATCTGAAAATCTTCTCCTGGTTCTGCGGGTGTCCATTCTTCAGGGCATGCGACTGACGTTGCTTTACATGTATGTTGGTACCCTAACCTATTGTTTTACTTAAATATTTCATCTATTGGTCCTTGTGTGCTTGGGATCAGTTTATTTCTATGTTTTCGAAATTTCAGTTTTGTAACTGTGATATAGTTGTCCCCGTATGGTTGCCGGGGTAGAATAGTGCCACTCTATGTCTTCCCGTGGATGTCGTACGAGGCGACTAAGGGAATGAGGGCTTGTAGTACTGTTAGGCGATGGGCTTGCAACCTGTCACTAATGCGCTGTTAAACATCTTAGCCTAATTGTGCAAATTGTGGTTACAGAGTTATCAACAAGTTGTTGGAGTTGTTGGTAATTCTGTAGCTCTGCCTACCCCACTCTGGGAATAAAGGCGTGAAGGTATGTATGTATGTATATAACTTTGATAGTTGTAGAGAAAAAAGTTATTGTGACATACAAACTGACAGACAGAGATAGACATAGCAAGACTGCACTATTTATTATTTTGAGCGGGGAGGTCCGAGGAGTTTATACTTACTTTGACGTGACACGGATCTTTGCTACAGTATGGTTTGCGAACTTGTGGGAGGATCTTGTGCAGGGTCCGTCCGGGTTGGTACCATACCACCATCTTATCCATTAACCTACCGCCAAGCAGCAGTGTTCGCATTGTTGTGTTCCGGTTTGGGGATAAGACAGCCGGTGAAATGGCTAGCATAGAGGCATTCCATCTTAGTCCTCAGGGTTGGCAACGCATTTGCAGTCTTTTGAATGCGAATGTCTATGGGTCACAGTTTCCACTTACCATCAGGTGGCCTGTGCTCGTTTGCCTTCGCATGCAATAAAAAAAAAAAAAAAACAAGTTAAAGCCAATGAAATACAAAATAGATGAAATCATTTTTTTCATAATAGCTGGGGTTTTCTTAGTTGTATCCCAATCAGACATCGACTTCAACTGTTTCGATAAAGAATACCACCACTGCTCTCATAAAGTTTTTAATGAGATGAAATGCAGTTCGCGTCGAGATAATTTAAATCGAAGACTTTGAATTAAGGAAAGATAAGATGCGCTTTTATTGCGCCGCCGCCGATAAAATGTCTTCTTTATGTGCGTCGGACATTATTGTTTTGAATATTCCGATAGCGCTGGCAGATTTTACTGTGTAGGTATTTTTTTGCATTGTCGGCAAAGATTTTAAGCTTAAAAATAATGATAATATAGATACGAAAATTATAATACTTGTCAATAACCATTGACATGTCGAGTAGTCGACAGCCCATAAACCTTTCTAATTTGTGGTCCAAAATCGAAACTTGGAATAAAGTGAAAATAAGGAAGTGCTTTAATTTCATCGCTAAAGTTTAAATTATCTTCTTTATTAGTGCTGATGTTGAACACTGTAACAAATATTCTAGAAATTTTGGGAATCTCTACGAAATATTACATTTGTCTACAAATACAATATTTACATTTACTTGTATACTGCAATAAAAACGATTTATTATATTACTCGTAGAATTACTATAAATGGTATACTGCTACTACAATACTACACCTCTCTTACTTAGTAATAATAATCAAGCAAGATACATCATTAAAATAATACCAAAATTTTAATATACTTTCATTAAAAATAAATGCAATGTCTTTGAGAACCTATAAATGTACAGTCACCATTGTTTGATTGTATATTTATTTAATAGTATGATATCTACAGATTACTAAAAAAAAACGGCTTCATAATTAGCAATAAATAAAAAATAAATACCATATAATTGCTACTTTTTTACTGAACCACTCCTTATATAGAAATAAATACTTACATACATACATACGCTCGAAAAACAGTACCCTCCTTCTAACGCAGTCGGGTAAAAAATTGAAAAGTATTGACGATGATGGGAGTAAGTATAATGTAACAAATGATAAATTTAAATTATTACATTTATTACCATTGCCCATCGGTTTAAATATTATCCTGACAGGAAATAAGAAACACCAAAACTCATTAGTAGGGATTAGTTATCTAACGGGAAAAAAATATTAACGATGATGGCAATTAATTTGCAGCAATTAGTGCCTTAACGGATCGGGAACCACATTTTGCCGAATAATAATAAGAACTGATATGGAAGTTTTTTTAACAACTTGCAATGGATATTTTGGTACGAACCTGTGGTAATCGCTCGTATGTTAGCTTGCTATTTGCTTGGTACTGGCTTAATAAATTTTATTCTTGTACTCACGCGATTTATCTTACCATTATTTTGGCTATTTCAATAGCAGGTGGAACCACCCACATTCCTAGTGTAGTCTAGACTAGTTCTAGTCCAGACTAGTTCATTTGCTAACTAAGTTGCTAACGATAGGCGCTCGCTTCATTAGTGTTTGGATCGCACTCATTTGCATCTGCCCCCCACTGCGCTTGTCGGCTTGTGGTGATACAGGATATAAAGTGCACTTTGAATCGATAACCAATAAAATATTGCGACATTTAATCGATTAACGCTTTGTGGTGTTTATACCATTATAGTTTAAAGGGTACCAGTGGACGGGGCTACTTTAATTTACGGGGTGACTTTGATAGCTCAACTACCATTCTACATAAACATGTATTTTTTGAGGAGTTGGAATACGCCTCCATAATATTTTTTTCGCGACTGGTAGCGTCGATAGTTACTCCTTCCGAAAGTTAAAGTAATGCGCATGTTACTCTCTATTTTCATATATAAAAAAATATGAACAGTTAGCGTGCTTTTTGTCTTGATTTTTGAGATAAAAAAACTTCAAATGTACCTATGTTATGCAAAAACGCATGTTATTTGAATGTTGTCATATATTAAGCAAATCTAATTAGTGATATCGGAAAAGAACAACATATATTCTATATTTCTTTAGATTTTACGTGATTTTCAGCGGGTTCACTTGAGATAGTCACTCAAATATTTAGTGTTTTCAAAGTAACCCCCATTCGTAGTTTAACTTTGATCATAGTGTTTTTATTTTGTTTACGGGAAACTAAAGGTCAATTTTTTTTCTTATTACTCAAGTTAACAAAACAAGAAAACCAGATTATTGAATATTTTTATGTTATTATTTTGTCTTATAGTTTCTTTTAAAACTCGTGTTAAACTTTGAATTTGATCAAAGTAACCCCGATACACGTAGTAGTGAGATGTATACGGTCGATAGTTAAAATTTCTTATCATGATAAATACAATATCAAAATGGAAAATGTAACTAGTATAAGAATACTGGCTTTTTTCTTTACAAGAAATAAAAAACCGGTCAAGTGCGAGTTAGATTCGCGCACGAAGGGTTCCGTACCATTATCTATAAGAATCACGAGCCCCTTAAATATTTATTCTATTCGGTTTTAAGTATTTTTTGTTATAGCGGCAACAGAAATACACCATCAGTGAAAATTTTAACTGTCTAGCTATCACGATTCGTGAGTTACAGCCTGGTTACAGACAGACACACGGACAGCGAAGTCTTAGTTATAGGGTCTCGTTACCTTTCGGGTAGGTACGGAACCCTACAATTCCCGTGTTTTTGCCGGGTTAGATTCCCGTGTGGTTGCCGGGTTAGAATAGTGCCACGCCATGTCTTCCCGTAGATGTCGTAAGAGGCGACTAAGGGAATAAAGGCTTGTAGTACTGTTAGGCGATGGGCTTGCCACCTGTCACTAATACACTGGAAAACATCTTAGCCTACTTGTGCAAAATGTGGTTACAGAATTATCAAGAAGTTTTAAGACTTGTTGGTAATTCTTTAGCTCTGCCTACCCCACTCTGGGAATGAAGGCGTGAGTTTATGTATGTATGTACTTCTGATTATCGACCAAGGAAAGATTTTAATTTCTTAGTTCTTTAGATCTGCAAGAAACTGAGAATAATTCCTTTCCAGTTTCCTTACTCATTCGAAACAACCTCTTCCCGCGGCAGGTTACATACCGACCAAGATAATAATAATCCTAATTAATAGCATTCCTTTATCAGCACTTTGATGTCTATCGACACGGGAATAAAGCGGCCCCGAATAATTACGAGATTAAAACAAAACTACGTCGAGAATAAACTCGGCCGAGTGAGCTTTCAATGACGACTAATGAATGTCTGCGTTTTGTTTCTTTTAGGCGCGCGGGCGCATGGGTGTATGCTGCTGGATAAGACAAGCGGTCGTCGAGCGAAACGAAATCCTCAAAACTAGCAAAAGAACATCTCCTTGGTGTTTTTTTTGCCCTCTTTTACGTAATTTCCTTGTATTTTTGTACATGTATCTTAAAACAGTAGCGGTAGCAGATGTGTGAGAATCACGTAATTTTCATACTAATGAGTATATAGATTTTGTTAGTTGTTAGAGTAGAGAGAGGTCATAAAAATATTCGAATCTAAAAACACTATAGAATCCATTCCATTTCAATGTACTTAGATCTGTGATCCAACTCAAATCGTGCGCCGGAACCGTGACGTCAGCGGTTTCTTATCCAATAAAAAATCTAAGAGCGTTAATATCGATATCTGTTTAAATATTTCGAGCTTATAAATGTTTTTGTCCGAACTTTAATAGAAACTTGTGGGACGAAACTTCAATCGAAGTTTTTAGGAGAGGTCATAAAGGCGTGTGAATTGATAATTAGTAAATAATGAAGGATAAGAAGTGATAAGTGACACAAATGACATCATCGTCATCTTTGACCTCATGGTCACGAATACCTTACATTAAAAAAATAAACATAATACACAATTGATTCGATTTACCTGACGCTTAAAGATCACTTCTTTTAATTAGCAATTTTCTTCAACTCGAAAGCTCTATAAAAAATTCATCATTAGTGCATGTATTAAACGTATCCCCGTATCGGTAAATAAGACTTTGGGAAGAAAGGCTGTGCCCTCATTTTCGGAGTAGGTAGGATATTGGTAACATTATCTCTTTTTAGCCAATTGCTGTTGTTCGATATTTCGAACCATATTATACCAAACTAAGTATATCTAAGTGGTTCGGGAGTTGGTTGGTTGGTTACAGCTCGCTACCATACCTATGTCGCTACTGTCCGGCATAATGCACCGTTATTTTTTTTCGGCTCAAAGCATTTGGGAGAGGCAAAAATCAAACTCGGCTTCCAGATTTTTAACTCATTCCAAACAGGAATATAGTCCATATCAAACCAATGCTTTCAAATTTCAAATAGATTACCCATATTTGTTAAAATCAGACCAAGGCCCTTTCTCTTTCATCCACGCATCATAAACTTGAAAATTATCAAAACTGTAAGATTTATTCGTCGCGCTGAGTTATGACGCCACTAATGCTAGCCCGCGGAGGCGTCCGCAATCAACCGCACACCGTAATCAAATTGTAGCCACAAAAAATATCAAAATCATCGGCGGATAATGCGGCAACACCGCGAGACGCGGCGCGTTCCACTTTGCGATTTCATATTTAATATTTTTAGTTGTATTTAGTTTGTGTTTCTAAAATTAGGAGCCGAGTTTCATGTTAATGCCATGCTTATTACAGTACCTAAACCGAAGCTAGTGATGTTGAAAGATATTATTTTAGTTGGCATAAATTTCTGTTAGCCTTTTAGAGTCTAAACTTCGGCATTGATAATAAAACTTTGATCCTGATTAAATACTTACTCACTTTTACAATGATTTCACCGAAAAAGTCGTTATATACACAAAAGGTCGTGAAAATTTTCTGACATCTAATAAAAATCTATAAAACTGCCCGGAATCAAAATCAAACTGGCCTGTGTGCTCGTTTGCCTTCCTATGCAATAAAAAAAAAAAAAAAAAAATTGTCATTCAGCCAAATAAACTTTACACCCTTTTCATACGGCATAGTAACAAAAATTAAGGTGGCTGACTTTGGTAAGTAGTGGGTGCTAGTTGCTAGATAGAGGCCAATGGTATAGCCAATACGTCAGAGTGCCTGTGTAAAATTAAATATCTATTGCAATGGTCATCCATGTATTTGTACTTGCTTACATACTGGTATGCAAACGGAAGTTCGAAACGGTTTAAATACTTATACCAGATAATTTCCGCCTGCAGGCGCAAGAACCCGATAAAACTCAACTCACCTCAGCCGAGCAACAAAATGGAACGCACCTCCTCGACGTCGTCGCCACTAAAAAAACAAAAAATCCAAAATGGAGGCATCGGGCTTTGTGGCGGCCGCCATAGCGGCTATTACCTTGCTCGTAATTACCAGTCATTAGAGCTCGCTCCTGTGAGGGAATTAATGCCGCTGCAAGAGATATTGCCTTTTAATATCCCTGCATTGGCATTCAGGACGCGTCGGGGAAGATAACGTCTTTATGTAAAGATGTGAAGTACTGTTTTGGTATTGATTGACCTCTTCATTTACCTACTTCAAGTGTTTGACTTTATGGTTAAGAGGGTTTATTATGGGTAGGTACCCGAACTGCCCGAAGGTATTGCTGTTTTGTTAACAATAAGTCTCAAGTTTTCAATTGTTGGGTAAGAATGTACAATGTACATAAACCAAACAGTACGGTTACTTTTTTTAAGGTATTCACTTAAAGTGCAACAGACGCGTTTACGAGCGCATCCGGTTAATATTATAAATGCGAAAGTTTGTGTAGTATCTTACTCATTCACACTGCAAAGGCTAGACGGAGATAGCTAAATTAACACAAAGGCTACTTTTCATCCCGGAATATTTTCAAGTTCCCGAGGGAATAACGGACGAAGTCTCGGGCAGAAGCTAGTATTATATAAAATAGGTAAAGTGAACCTACTCGTACTTATAGCTAAGGTATCATGATGTTATGATTATCTTATTATGGTACGTACGTTATGAAAAAGTACTAGAGCACTGTAGAGCTTTCTTTTTTGTTGAGATATACATACATATAATAATATGACAAAACTGACCATCCTATTTTAAAATGTTACATAACGTAACATTTAAAAATCCATATTAACGGATAAATTGAAACCATTGTCCTCAAGGCAATAAATAAGTAAGCATTAACATAAACTCAATTTGTGTACGTACATTAAAAAGAGAACTCTTTTAGATTTTGCTATTTTCACCTGCCTGCAAAACATATTATAGTCTTTATATCAGCGAGTTAATACTTGGAACAACCGCAGTAAAACCAGAAATGACTGGTCTACTGTTTTATGTTCTCTAATTGCAGGTGATTTTGGTTTGAAAAAGCCAAATTATGGTCATTTTAAGTTCGTTTTAATTAGGTTAAACTTTTCTGGCGAATATAAAACAGGTCCCATGAACCGCCCTTGTGGGACGACCTACTTATACTTTATAGTTACACTGCTTAGTTTGAAAGTGAGGTATTTGTGATATGATAAAGATAAATAAATAGACGCGTAAATTATTCTTGTTTTCTTTTCTTTTAATTGTACATTTTCATTGATACTGAAACAAAAAATCGGCAGCAAATAGATTTTTAAAGATATTTAGTAATTGTAGTTGTCTGGGGAATGAAAAGCACGCATCATTCCGTGTTCTTTTACCGAAAGTTAAGATGGGGTTAGCTATTTAAGTGGTATCCATTTAAATAATAGCCAACCAGATTTCGGGTTATCACATAGTGATCCCACGCCGGATGCTTTATCGTTATTATGTGTCATCAGGCAGAGATTTGGCGTCACTAAAAAATAATTAGCCCTTCAACGGATGCCGACGAGATGTTTATACTGTGCGGGTACGAGCCGACTACGGTGTGTGGGGCAAATCGTTAGCGTAACTTGATTGTAGTAGAGTAGGTGGTAAGTAGGAAACTTTAAGTTCCAGTTTTTAATTAAGTCGGTATTTTAGCTAAATATGATATCTTTTCCTTGACAGATTTAATTTGGCCGATATGTGTAAAAAACTATACGCATACTTAATCGTATGAAATTAGTCTTTTGCTAATTTATTTGGCCCTCAAAGCACATTACCATGAGGTATCATCTGTGAAAAACCAAAAAAAAGTAAGGGAACCGCAAGGGACTCTTTTTTCCCATGACGGTTACAACTTTAATCTCACACATCATGGGCCCTTCACATCGAGCCAGCTTTACAGTACAAAACGACATACAACTTGAATTTAAAAAAAAAGTTATTTAGAGTGTTTTTCTACCGCATCCGACTCTGATCGCCATCTCTTTATCTTAAACATGTTTCCCAAAATCGTCGCCGTGTCGTGCGATGAAACAGTTTTATAAACGGTGTAATTTGGGGCCATGTTTTTGTGCCCTGACCATGTAATTCCGGGCCGGGGTTCCAGCTAAATAGACCACAGCGGTTTTTGTCGCTAGATGACATTTTTGACGACCTTTAATGATGCGGCTTTGATGGTTCGGACAAAGTGCTCGAAACCGTCCACATACTCATGATTGACTAAAATTATTTGCTTCTAGTTTGGAGGGATTTAAAGTTTCCAAGTAGTAATTAGTCTGCGTTATTGTAATATCTGGGCCGAGATTCTAGGCGGTTATTATTCAACGATTTCAAAATATGTTTAGGTCAGCTCTAAGCTGAGAAAGCGGAAAACTAACCTATTCCAAATTCTCATTTTAAACAGCTTAGACAAGAAGCACTTACCCAAGATTATACAAGTACCTATGGTAAGTATATAAATAAATCGATGCAAAAGTTCAGGCAATCCTACGACTCATTTAAACCAACTCAAGAATATATTTAAGATTGCATTTAATTTATTATCTAGAATATTGAATCAAAGCGAAGAAGCAGCCGGCGCGGGAACTGGTTCCTGTTGGAGACTGTGACAGACGGGACGGAGTCAAGCGGAGCCGCTGGCTTCATCAAGTGAGGGTTGTCGATGACACTCGTACAAGCATAATTTATACAGTAATAAACTGTCCTGGACTGGAGTAATTTTTTACATAAAAGATAAATACAAAAGGGTTACGATAGATATTTTGAAAAGTCATAAAAACGTTCGAAAAAGGTTCTCTATTTTAAATCTGGTTATTCTACAAATCTACATGGTTTAAAATAGGGATTACAAAAGAAATCAAAGGCTAACTATGTCAAAATGTGACTTATTCTACCTACTAATAATGCAACTAAACTATAGGCATACCCATACTTACATAATAAACAAAGGCTACACCATTCGTAACACTATAGAGTCAAAAGTACGAGACAGCGGCATGTATAAATAAGTTTCAATTATTTCAAAACTTAAATTAAGTTTTGCTTTCATGGTTCATGGCAACCCTATTACCACTTGTATAGTAAAATTGAATGTACAAAACGGTTACCTTCCGCACTATTTGAGTGCAGAGAGGCGTGCGATCGTTCTGACAGGGCCCGACTCACCCATCCTTCGACATACAACCTTGTCGCAATACTGAACCCACATCACTATACGCAAAAAAGGCTGTTAAGTTATAAGGACAGGGTAACTAATTTATTTGAAATCTGGTTGACAGGCCAACTTAAAATTAAATGCAAATGATACTATTATATCGCTCATCCAATAGAATAATGACATAATTGCATTTTTAGCATGCATGTTATGTCATTGTTCCACGCGATAGACCTGACCTTTAGAACACTTATGACGGTAAAATCTCAAAACCCGATTTTTAGCAATTATGACATTATTCTATTGGATGAGCGATATATATTATATACATAATTTTATGAATAAGACGTTGAATCTTTGGAAGGTCTCAGGAATTAAAAAGGTTTAGTTTTTTAACAATTAACAACGTCCCATCTTTTTTTTTGACTCGTCATCTATGACCTCCAGTAGCTTTGCGGTTTGAATGTCAATTCTTATTTATATTTTAATTTATTCGAACGAAATTTATGGTTTCTCTATACAGAAGCCAACCATAAAACGGTAAGTTTATCAAAGCATTAACATAATATATGTCGTATTTAAAAGCTCGAAAGCCTAATTAATGTGGTGACATTAACCTTTACTGCCCATTCCGCGTCCATCGATGTAAATGGGCATTAGACGATAACTGAATCGCAAGCGCCGAAGACAGGTGAATTCGCAAAAAGCAATAGATACGTTTATTATAATATATTATATAATATGGGTATAAACTTAAAGAAATAAATATTAGTGATTGAGTTACCGCAAAAACACTCATAATAACTTATAAGTTGTCTTATATTATAAGACATAAACAAAGGAAAGTCGCTTGCTTGGGTCACATAGGTACTCAAAACTAACCCACTGCTCTATAAACTATAATAAAACAGAATGGATACTATAAACTGGCATCAAAGCTGTCAGTAAGACTTAAACAGCTGATTTCCAGGCACAAAAAGAAAAAAATGAATACTTCCGAGTAGAACCAAAGCGATATAGAAGGCTAAAGCGGAACGTCTCATCAAGTAACACGTTTCATCTACGTACATAATACCTACGAGTAGTAGGTATACTCGTATTGCAGTCTTTTTAGATCATTTAGATCGATAACGCATTCAATGCACATACATTGTTTATCTGTTCATTTGCAATGCAATTGCCTTGATGGCACGCATGAGGAAAGGTGCGTCAGCTTGTAAGTAATGTAATGTAAGTGTCTTTTAAATAAAAATAACTAAACTTCATCGCTTGTTTTAGAGAAGCTTATTGCATGTTAGTGGAACAAAGTTTTTGTTGCCTTTGAAAAACAATAACTTCTACGGTATCTTGTGGAGGTTTTATCCTGAGAATGTGTCAGGAAGGCTAGCAGATGCGTCCTGTCCTTTTAATTAGATTATAAGGATTCTTGGATATCAGTATTATGTAGATATCAGTATTGTAGTGACCCTAGGCACTCTGACACGTCTTTATTAGCAGAGGTATAAGAGCGTGTCAGATATGTTTGCGCCACATGTCGGATAATAGTAAATTATTGTTGGTGACTGTACATTATAGTAACCTAACTCGCACTACTTGGGTTTAAGGAAGTATAGTAGCAAAGAACTGTCGAGACCGGCACATCTCTGGTGGGGATTACCACCAAGGGCCTTAAACCATGTGAAGAGGTCTAAGGCCCTAGCCAAGAGAGTTGTCTATCTAAATAGAGTTTCTTTTCGTTTCATTTTTAAACCAATCACGGCACTGGTAGATGACATGACACAAAGAGTCACGTGATCTACCAATGACGTGATTGGTTTAAAAATGAAACTAAATGAATCACTAGTTAGCGTACCTAACCTCTCGTATGCGGTAAGCAGGGAAATTTGTTGACGGCTCAGTGCGGCGACGCGGTCACGTGACCAGTCACGTGACATCAAACCTACACAAATAGCGGCTATATTGAATATTTTTATGTAAGGAGCGATTTTTGGTAAATTTGATTACTTTATTGGCTAACCTACAATAAACTTTATACCCTATTTAGCTTTACAGTAAGGTTCAAATTAAATTCGGGAAGGCACGCAAAGATTTGGTGCAGATCTGCTCCCTAGCAGTTTGCGTATATGGATCAGATCTGCTACTACGCATACGAGGGGCTAATGCATCTTGGCTACTGCCTCTGAGTCTACCCTTTAGCCGTATGTTATCTGCATAATTATAACCAGGGATCGGAAATTCGGATCGATATTTACCTAAAGTTGTCAAAATCCCGGAAAAAGATAGGCAAACATGGCGTTGGCTTCTTAAAAATATTATTTTAATAATTTTTGTTCTGGGATTTTGGGATTCTACATAACGTTAATATAATAATTACTTTACATGTAGGATAAAACATTCTGTGTTGCTCCTATAAATTCGTTAGGTTAATAAGTTACAGGTAAATTAAATAACATTTGGTTAAACATATATATGGAAAATAACTTCAAACAGTTAATATAAATAAATAATTATTAATTAATGCTGGTGTAAGTTATTTATTTTGAAATCCCGGAAATTTATTATGAATTATATGATTGAGTCCACCTCCATACAACTGAACAACAAAGCCGGCGCGAAAGTATAGGTAAATATCGATCCGAATTTCCGATCCCTGATTATAACGTAAAAATAAAAAATACTGTAACGTAAATAAATAATTAATCAAAATTAAAATTGTTAAATTAGTGATAGGGAGACAAAAAACACTCAACACTTTGTACGTAGACGAAACCACACGCAAGCGGAAAACTAATCTGTGTCAAACCCAAATAAGCATACTGCTATGCCTACTTCTCCTGTAGCATAAGGTAGTCCGACCACTAAAGCTCATTAACGAGCAAGCTTTACTCCCATATTGATAACGTGAATTCATTAGCTATACGCGATATAGCAATAAGCGAACTTGTATGCAAATGCACGAACGCCATATGCGGACTACGGGTATACATAAACCTACTAGCCTCGCTTGTAAATTTAAATAAATGTTATTTTTTTAATAGACCTGTACCTACTTCGTTCCTTTAGCATTTGTTACATAAACAAAAAACAAACGAATATTTAAAAAAAAATGGGTCATTCCTACCCACCACTTGTAACCAATAAAATATTTGGTGATAACTATACACTTAAAACATTTGGTGGTAAAAGCTGGGATTTTTTATTCTCAGTAGTTACCAGTGGTAACAGGTGGTAATATAATTAGATTTAGTAGCGATGCCTACAAGTTTTTTGTACACCTATAATTAAAATAGAAAAAAAGGTTGTAACTAGCTACAGCATAGATATCTTCGACTACTTATATATACAATAAATTTTGATCTTCTAATAAAATATTTTTGTTTATTTAATGACATCATTTGGTTGCTATTTCTGTTATATGCCCGATAGCCACGAAGAAACTTACATTCTCAACAATTGCTAAACAGGCCCGGCCTTATTTAACATTGCTTAAACAATTTTGTTTCTGATGGTTATCTACCGAACACTATGCTTTGTCCTACTTTTGATTTGCAATGAACGTGAACGTGAGTCAGAGCATAGCAATACAGGAAACGGACGTAAACAATATTATCTAGGCAAAGATGAATGTAAACGAATATAAAATAGCTGCTAGGGAATCATTGCTTAACGCTAACGTAAACGATTGTCGAAAGCTGTCAAAATGTACGAATTGACATAAGCTCTTGACGCGCCCATTCTAGCTTACGTCATTCCGATACTTTTTCGATAGCGATAACGATCTCGCAAAGCATTTTGTCTAGGGCCTCAGATATGATTGCGCGAACCTGTCCGGTTGGTCAGAACCCGTCGTGTAGCGACATTTTATAATTAAATTACTATAAAATGTCAGCGAGATAAAGGCACAATTTATTGGTGCAGAGCATTTCGCGGGACATCCGCCGCTTGCTTTGAGCGATATCAAATGGGAAATGAAATGATTCATTTCTCAATTTTCTTTGATCATTCATTCTTGTAATCTTGGTAATTTTATTTCTACGGGTGCAACTGTAAACGAACTCAAAGTTAAAAGTTAATAAAACTACAATTATAAGTAGGTAAGTAAGTAAGGGTACTCCTGAATCAAAATACATAAGGTTTCTCACTACAATAAGACTGGCATCTTATTTCGGTATATTATTTTATTTATTATATTCTATTTTCGGTCGGTGTTGCTCGTGCCCATTGTCTAGAATTTCTTTAACTTCTTTTCTTTTTCTTTTGCTTTTCCGGTGAAAGTAGCAGTGCCAAATTAGCGTCTTAAATCTCATTAAAAACCAAAAAACCGGCCAAGTGCGACTCGGGCTCGCACACGAGGAGCTCCGTACCATTTTTATACGCATCTCAAATTTATAACTTTCTTATTGTTGGTTGTTATAGCGACAATAGTAATAAACACTCTGCGAAAATGTGTACTGTTCATGAGAATCAGCCCGCCAGACCGACGGACAGCGGATGCTCAGTAATAGGGTTCCATTGGCACCCTTTTAGTACGGAACCCTAATAAGGGGAATAATGTTTGATAATTTATATTCAAGTCGATGACAAACCGCCACTCATTAGTTGTCATAATATCCAGTAGAGGCGCTATGGGGGGCTTCGTCCATCGCAAAATGTTATAAGACCGCCTGCAGAGAAACTGATTATCGAATATTTAAATTACCTACTCACTATATTCGTGTTTATTATCTACTACTGCAGACACGTGGAAAGTTTAGCCCTTCGGCATAAAGTTAAATCGCATTTGCGTTGCATTAGCATGCGTGTGTAAGCATGTATATATTTAAGTAAATAATAATAAATAAATGTTTGGCCGATTGGTTGACTGGTGGTAGATGAGTGACCTTAAGGCATTAAATTCGCTATTTGTAGCTAAACCCAACGATCAAACGCTACACTTACGTATAGCCATGACCCCATGACGGTAGGCGGCAACTTTCTTTGAAATCATGGATTACTTATTCAAGGGTCTGAATCAAACCCGTCTCGTACCTGTTTTTCGTTTTCGAAACTTTAATTTAACCCCCACGTGTGACTATATGGTCCAGCACAGCAGACCATCTCATCATGATTTTTAGCTTTTAGCGCATA
Organism: Acleris emargana; assembly: GCA_927399475.2. NCBI lineage: Eukaryota > Metazoa > Arthropoda > Insecta > Lepidoptera > Tortricidae > Acleris > Acleris emargana. The sequence continues at coordinate 10,428,079 of OV656851.1, forward strand.
TATTTTGAGGATATGTCTGTGTGCTGATCTGATAATCAAGCAATATTTGTGTTACTTTAGCCTTATTATCTAGATTCTAAAGTAAATTAGACGCGTAGGTAGGTATAAAGTTGTCTAACATTTTGAAATGCCATAGATAGCAAACATAAATTCACAACGAATTCGGTACCTAATAACATTTAAAAAAAATGCGGCAACCCTTTGAAATTATAGACCTCCCAAGACACATTCCATCATCCAAGACAATACTAGGAAATGATTTCACCGTTGCGTCACAGTTTCCTGGAATCTAATGCCAGGTTATAAAGGGTTTAATATAGGCCCTACAAACCACTTTACAGATATAAGCGTCGCAGTCATCCTGTCATCAAACAAATGCGTGAATCTAGTATAAGAGCTCGTTAGTTTTAACATTATCCGCCCGCACAGTTAACTTGGTTATATCTTAGCAAGTCAAAAGCCAGGCTTCCTCATTCTTTAAAAAAATTGACCCGATATGGTATTGTTGGGCACTGAAAATGTTGCTAATTCGTGCGGTCACCCAAAAGGCACGGACTTGCTTCCTGTCAGAGTTCCTTGCTCCCATTTCATAACATCACAATTTGGCATTGTAAAAGCACATGGTGGTTCTCGGGACAGTTTTGACTATGGCGAGTAGGGAACAGTTTTTGCTTTTAATTTTCAGAACTGAATAAGTAAAGTGACATAGAGCATCTATGGAGCTTTAAAAGTATCAGACGTAGGCAATATTATAAAACATCGCAATTTCGAATTTTGTTTTTAATATATTCTACCTTTTTAACTAACGCCATTTCCAATATCGAGGGTTGCGTGGTCAAACCCAATAAGTCGACATAACTTGTTGTGTCAAAAAGAACACTAATGAATACATCAAAACAATTCAAATTTCAATAATCAATTATTTCGATTTATCGGGTTTGACCACGCAACCCTCGATATGTGTGTCTATCAAAATGAGAATGCCAACAGGAAGTTGTAGCTGCTTATTCAAAACGATGTTCGTTGTTGTATGGGAGGTTTATGCGCATAATGGCTATTGGAACATCGTCTTCGTCATTCACAAATCGCCGCTGTATTATAAATTGCTACATTAAAGTTGATATGACAGACCACACCGGACTTGGATAGGCCGTCAGCCATTTTACATTTTTTATTGATTATTTAAATCAGTGTGATATTTTGGCCTACGATTTCTATCACAATGAAATTAACCTAATAAGGCCCACCATACAACGAAATTTTCCAACCTATTACATGCAATAGAATTAATTGTGTAATTTAACTGTCATAAAAACAAGTTAAAATCCTCTTTATCTCCTTTCCAATGGAACATTATTTTAATTGCCGTTAGTATTATGTACAATTTTTGCTATGCGGGGCTTTACTAGGACCAAAAATGTTTTGAGGATACTTAATAGAAATCCATACGAATATTATAAACGCGGTCGTAACTCTGTTTCTTTGTTTGTTATGCTTTCAGATTAATCGCTTCACCGGTTTTAGTACAATTTGTATGGAGAATTGGTTTAACCCCCGAGACGGACAAAAAATTTTTTTTTTTTTTATGGCATGGGATGGCTAACGAGCACACACAAGACTGCAAATGCGTTGCCAACCCTGAGGACTAAGATGGAATGCCTCTATGAGTACTTTTAATCTCAAATAATTGGACAGTCCGCGAGAAAATAGCGATAAGCGACTTCTAGGTAGGTACGTAAATAAGTCGCGGGACTCGCGGGCAACGTTTTACGCTTTCAACGCTCCACCTTTGCGTTTGCATTCGTATGACCAAACAGATGACAATCGCCATCTTCATAGGTCGGGTAGTTACATACATAAACTCATGCCTTCATTCCCACAGTGGGGTAGGCAGAGCTACAGAATTACCAACAACTCTAAAACCTTGTTGACAATTCTGTAACCACATTTTGCACAATTAGGCCAATATGTTTACCAGTGTATTAGTGACAGGTTACAAGCCCATTGCCTAACAGGACTTCTAGCCTTTAATCCCTTAGTCGCGTCTTACGACATCCACGGGAAGACATATGGAGTGGCACTATTCTAACCCGGCAACCACACGGGACCTGCGACCCAGGTTGGGTAGTTAATAGTAATCATACTCCTTGTCAAGCACTAGGACCCTAGTAAACGACCGCCTTCTAACTTAACTCCGACATTCTAGTATAGAGGCGTAATTACTACTTATGCTTGTGTAAGTACAGAGTTTATTAACAACTATATAGACGTTTAAGTATAAAATAATTGCAGTTGTAAAAAGTATCGGCAAAACATAGAGTAAAAATCTTTTTTCTGTAAAGAAATCGATAAAATAAAATATATACTAGACATAGTCCTTCTCTATATACTATACTATATAATATAATATAATATTTCTCAGGGAGTTGAGTTGCTTTGGTTTTTTAATTAATGTTGCGGTTGGGCATAGTTTATACTGCATCATGGACGATGCGGTAGGCAGTAAAATTGTATGTATGGAGTCTATTAAGTGTTGTAAAAAGAAGTTTAATTTTCAACTGAGCTCCAATATGGACTTAATACGTCAAGCCCGATCGTGTAGCTCTCAGTCATCTCGCGGAGGCTGTATAACGACGCGACAGTGTTGCCGCACCGGCTGTATTTCATGCTTTCGGGGAACAATAATAATCGACGCTGCACTCAATGGGAAATAAATTACTCTCGATGTCCGAGGGCTGGCACTCCAAGAATTATCGATATCGACTTCTACGTATTCCAGGCTGACGATGCCGCGCCTGCGTTTTCTCTAGTTTCATAAAATATACATTTTATTTGGCCTACGTGGGAGTGCCATAGCGCTGTTTAAACACTTCAATACCTCAGTTTTCTGATATCGATACCCAATTATGGTATCCTGAAATCACACAATTTTTAAATGACTTTTCAGGGGCTGTATTCAACTTGGTAAAACCATATTTGGTACTATTGACATCTTATCGTTTTGTCAACGTTGCGATAACATGTCAAAAGCAACATTGTTTTACTGGGTAGGGAATAATGCCCCTGAATTAATGTTTGTAACAAATAATTAGGATATTACCAATCAAATGGACTGTTATATAACGATCTGTATTAAAACATCGATTATTTCCTTTATCGACTTTTCCCTTCCCCGCTGCCGCCCGGGGCGCTGCGCCGGCGCAGCCCGCAATTTGCCCGCGCCGCTCGCTTATTAAATCCTTCCGCCCCGCCCTAATACCCCCATTACAGGCAATATAATAAAACGCAAGCGACGTCGCCTGAACATGTATTACGGCGACATCCATGCTCCTGTTTTATGCTTCAGTTTAATTAATATAAATATGCCCATTACCTACTCTGAAACCCCTTGTAATGCTTCTTCCTGTTTTTTACTCGTTTCTACACATTTTTTCCTATTCGGTTATCCTTGTCGGTCAAGTACAATAAACCAATTTGATTCACGGGCAACTATACAACTATACAAAAGTGACGTTTTAATTAAATTCTTAAGAAGTCTCTTACAATTGTAATCAAAGTCACTTTGACATAGTTGCATAGTAGCTTATAATACAAATTGGTTCACTGCACCTTCACGAATGAACGAGGGGTCATTACACACAAGGAAATATAATTCCGAAATGTGAAAATTAAAACCGCAGAAAATTGTAAAATATTTTATTCTTTTTGTAAGCGCCATGTTAGCCTTGTAGCAATGTAACGGATTGCAGTGTGCACTTTTACTACTATTACCTACGTAGTTTACTACTACTGGTCCTAAGTAAGTAGGTACCGCACCGGCGAGCGACAGCGGCGGGTCCCATGAAGACATAGCGCGGAGTTATGGCTGGGCCTGAGGCAGTTTCATGACGCCGGCAGGCCTTTGAGGCGAAGCTGCGCGCTTAGTGCGGCTCGGGCGGGTGCCGGGCAAGTAAATAATTCATTTGACGGTAAATAAATAAATAGGTACTTACTATAAGAGAGCCTTGGGAAAGGCCTATGTCCATCAGTGGACGTCTTTCGGCTGACATGATGATGATGGTGATGATTAGATTAATAACCTTAATTTTGCTGCGGTTTTTCAGTTTAAATGTGTCGCGAACTTCATCTTTGTTTTGGGTCTTCCACTGGATTTATGACTAGAGATGGATAATTGGATAGATGAAGAGCCAAATACCTAGCTACGTAGCCAGATGGCCTTTTCGCTACGTGGCCAAACCATCGCATCCTACTCTCCGGCATTTTATCCTCCTGATATTTATTTATATTTAATACATGGAATGCACGTCTATAACTATATATTTTATTTTGTATATTTCAGTGCTGATAGATGGGCATTATTTTTAAAGTTTGTACGTAGTTAGGCACTTGTCCCACCAAGAGCGAGTAAGCGATTAGCTATCGGCGATTTTCTTGCCCAAGAAACGAACAAAATATAAGGATCCTGTGTTAGTAAAAGAGACACGTATACTAATCGTTCATCGCTGGCTGTTCACACTGCCGGCGAGAACACTCGCTCTACTAGTTTGTCGCCGCGATAAGAGCGATAAGATAAAACTAGCTCAGCGATATACTCGCTCGGCGATACTCACTTGGTAGTTAGAACTCAAGCTGCGATACCAAAGCTGTGATTTTACGACGTGGATTTCAGTGCAGATATTTGCTATGAATTTGAGCAAAGCATTTGAGCTGTCATTGTTGTCTAGTGCAGGTTTGAACAAGTCTGCGGCGTCTGCGTATTCGACTCGCCCGAGCGAGTGACGCGAGTAATAGCCCGTCGCCCTCGAACACTCGCCTATAGCCGAGCGACAAAACTATTGGAGCTAACACTCGCTTCTCGTCGCTCGCCCACTCGTTTCTAGTTTATCGTTCTACTCGTTTATCGCTCATCGTCGGCGGTGGGACAAGTGCCTTAAGGACTAAAATTAAGTAATGTTAACATTTCCGCTGAGTTACGGAAATTAGCCGTACATTTACCTATATGTAAACTACCTCTCAGCGAAAATTAGCAGTATCTCAAATTCAATAAGTGAAGTAACTAGATTCAACCCTCACTCGTTAGTAATATGCTTGCACTTGCAACAGGAGTTTTGGCTGAGATACCACCATCTGTCTTAATATACAGTAAGTACTTATAGCAAATTTTCGTAACTCAGTGGCAATGTTAACGTTTCTTCATTTAGTCCTTAACTAGGTACCTACAAACTTTTAAAGAAACGCCCAAATAATCGCGACTTACGTGAATGATTAATTCCTGCACCGCTCCGCCTATCACTTACCGCGGCGCTGCCCGCCGGTGGCCGATGAGATATGGCGATTGCGCGGCGATCTGCAATACCGCCGTTGACCCGCGACGGTGCATCTCATTGAATGCTGCGTTTAGCTTTCATATTACGTGTGTTTAGGTACGAATTACATACCATTACGGTAATTGTTACCTACGGATTTAGAAAAACATTAGGTAGTCTATGATAAAATGCCGTGTGGTTGCCGGGTTAGAATAGTGCCACTCCATGTCTTCCCGTGGATGTCGTAAGAGGCGACTAAGGGAATAAAGGCTTGTAGTACGCGCTATTAGGCGATGGGCTTGCCACCTGTCACTAATATACTGGGAAACATCTTAGCCTACTTCTGCAAAATGTGGTTAGGTACAGAATTACCTATCAAGAAGTTTTAAGACTTGTTGGTAATTCTTTAGCTCTGCCTACCCTACTCTGGGAATGAAGGGGTGAGTTTATGTATAATATAACTTAGGTAGGTAGGTACTACACCGAGGTCCATTGCTTTTTAAGGAAACGAATTTAACTAGGTAGTTTTGGTGATGGATGTCACACTCGTTTTTTTGGTAATTGTGTTTTTTATTTTATTAAAGTAGAATGTACGACTCTTTTTTTTATCCACCGCACTCGGAAGTACGCAGCCTGAACTAATTTCTCCCTGTTACTCCGTTGCTGAATATTTTCCTATTAGCCTTTGTCTTTGTCTAGGGGGGTGATAGGCAGTGATGATTGCTAACCATTACGTGTTCTGCTTCATCACTCGCTCAAAAACCCACAAAACATCATTTAAATAGGTATAGTCCCTAAGCAATCCTGACTAAAACGAACCCATTAAATATGGGCAATGATTTATTAACGAATTCCATGCTAGATATATATTTAGAAGATACAAAATACATTGTATCGTAACGATTCACGGAAAGGACTAGTTGGGCGCATATTTAACAGCTTCCCGATTCAGGAAATAGCAGATGGGTTTTAGTGATTCTGTGTACGGTCAATGATAGGTTCTTACTTTGTATCTTTCTTTAAGATACGAAATTATCGATAGCGGGAAGGGCGGTTCCACGAATTACGAATCCCTTAGGAAGATAAAGATATTATGATGAGAAAATAACTAACGATTAACGGTAGGCCCTGGGTAGGGAACACGGTTAAGGATTTGCACTTTGCATCAGTACTGAACACTTTAAACCCGTAAACGGGACTATCGACTAAGTCTTGGAATGCTTTCGTAGAACTATTAGATTTGGTGCTCTCATGTATCTTCTCTAGCACTATCCTCTTTTCTCTACGTGGCGGTACACTTTCAGGTGTCCTCGGACAACTCTACAATCTTCTCAACGGCTTTTCTAAAGTAACCGTCCACATGCTCAATCAAACGGCAATTGGAACATCGTGACTATTTTGAATCCAAAAATATACCCCTACCACCTAACCTACCTACCTAATAATAAAACATACCCCTACTTTATCTTATTAACACTGATCCTACTAACTTACTACGCGGGCAGAGTCGCGGCAAAACTCTGGTAGTTACCTTAATATTTTGTCGATATAATTTGGTATAAAAATATTAACGTTAACTAGTATTTTTTTAATGATGCACTCATTTGTTTCAGCGTAACACAAGAAAATAACACATTAGCATATTATCAACAACAGGCTTCAAGACGCATTACATAGAAGATCATCATCAACACGCTGTATTTTTTTAAATTATAAAATTCTACCATTATTTACAGTTGGCTTGTTTACTTGTTAAGGGTTCTTATTTTTAATTACGATCGGAAACGAGAAACTAGCCACCGAATATACCAATAAAAAAAACAACAAATTGCATTCAATATAAATAGCTTTATTTACACTTATATTATGTACCTATTTTCCATGTTTAGGTGCTGTTAAAAGTGTACAGAGACTCAATCCAAAACGATAGCTAGTTCATAGTTTCATTAGATATTCGTGCAGTTTGTTTAAATAAAAATAAAACAATAACTTTTAATACATTAAGTACATTTGGAGTTTGGAATTAAACAAGTAGAGACTTGAAAACTGTTTGGTTTCCTATATGAAATTGGCAATATCTAAGATAAATTCTAGGGGTTTATGAACTGTTGAAAAGTGGACATATAGCAACTATTAATTGACGCCACTCTTTTCTAGACTTCTGTAAAAACATTTGTATATACTATACATATAAAAACAACAAGATCACGGTATTGTTATCATTATCAAGTAGCAACGGATTGTTTCTAGGAGCTGGCACAAATTAACTGGGGCCCACATAACATAATCACGAACTATTCATTCTAAATCAATTACCTATATACATTTTTCCTATACACATTCTCAATAGAAATGTAACGGTTAAATATATCAAAGCGAACCAGGTGCCCAAACATATCTGAATATAGTTGAGTCCAAATATTGTTGAGAACCAGGGTGACTATAACAGGTCAACTATTGAGATTCGGACTACGACTAATAAATAATTAATCAACAGGCAACCTTACAAGCGTAGTCACGAACTAAGTTTTTGATAGATAAATAGCTCATAATAAATAATTCATATCATGACAAGACAATAATAAAGTAATAATTCATAACATAACAGTTAGACAATTACTTTTAAGATCATCAAGTCGCGGTATAAAAGTTGGCTTCGTATTTGAACCTTAACAGCATTGAAATATAGTTGAAAGGTGACGACTGACGACTGATGAGACGACCCTTGTCATTCCGCGACTGTACCTAGTCCAGCCATAAGTTGTGTTACGATGTGTTAATGAAATAAAAGTAACTTCTGTTTATTTTTTAATTTCAAAATATATAAAAATTAAACGCTTATTTAAGCGTTTTTGTTTAATATTGTGAAGCTTCTCATCTCAAATTTATGATGGAGCAAACTAAACCTTACTGCCTTTTTAAAAAGGTACATTTTGCTCATTATTTAAAATGTTACTTACGCGGTTTTGGAGTTTCAACGACGAAATATACTTATTTAGATAAATAAGTATTTATATAATTATAAAACATCAAGACTCAGAAGCAAACATTCATTCTCATCGCATAAATAGTAGCTCTTACGTGAACCCAGAACGGTAATAATGCTATAAAGGAACGGAAAGGAACCCTTCACTCGACCCGGATGGAATTACTAACATTCAACATTTTGTGAATTGTATTAGGGTGCACTTACATGGAGAACATTTAATGGCAATTTTCTATTGTTGCCAGCTATAAATTGAAAACAGCTCTGTCTTACTCAAATTTTGTGTAATAGAATGAGACCTCAGTACTGTTGACGGGCGATTATTGCTCAAAAAATTGCCCGTGTTAGCGTACCTTTAGAGCCAGCTCCCATGAAACTACCTACCTGTTGCTTAAACAGAAATAAAACGTAACGGTGTATGATATATTAACCTTAATTCGTTTAATACAAATATATTACAAACTGTACTATACATATATATCGCGCGTTTACCAAACGTTCCATCGTCCTGCGTATTTTTTTTATTGTATATTTTACTATTGCTTACGTCAGTTTCAATGCTACGGTTTACAAGTCTGTACTGAATTACGAGGTTTGCCAACGATATACTGTGGTCCTAGTGAAAAATGGTACAAGTCTTCCAAAGATCTAGTGAAAAATGTTATAAGTCTAGTATACTCAGCGTATTATTTACGAGTTAAGTCGACTTATACCCTTTTTCACTATAACCCCAATGTCGGCCACAATTACCAAATATCAAGCGTTCCCTAGCCAATTATTTCACTATAATTATATGTGTCAAGTCAACCTCTAGGCCTCTATGGCACTGTGTCAAAGTGACGCAATAAAAAATCCCCTACAGGCGTACAACTTCATTGAGAGCCGGAGTGTGCATGAGGTGCGGGGAGGGGTAATTATTCAAATTCCTATAATTACGCTGTATTCCTATAGGTCTTGATTGATTACGTCAATTTGTCAAAGTCGCCCATGACTCATTTGGTTGAATGTTAACACTAACTTAACTTTGTGCGAATAAATCACCAGCACTCGTGTATAACTTATTACTTACATTCGACTTTATCAACTAAGTGCACATTAAATATAAACATGCTATCAGTATTATCACCCTGTCGCATTATCCAAAGATTTAGTGGCCCTAGACAAGATACGTGGCGAGATCGTTATCGTTATCGAAAATGTTGTGCCAAGCGCTTATGTCAGTTTCATACACTTTGACAGTTTTCGATAGCGTTAAACACTTGTCTAGGGCCTCAGAGTTTTTACCCCTGTCGATTTTTGATGTTTGATGCCCCGTATGCGTGACGGGCGGGAATGCTTTGAAATATACTTGACTGTATAAATTAAAAATCTCATCGAGTTTTCCTTTCGCATAAAGCCTCTGGACTCAGGACCTCTATTCCATTATATAGTTATCACAATTTATTGTTAACATTATCGTTGGTATTTTTTAACTTGGCGTTAAAGGTGGCCGTATTGTAAATTGAGGTAGTAAATAGAGGCACTGGATATTTTAAACGCTTATTACTTATTAGTTAGGAAACGTCAAGGTTATATTTGGGACCACTGCGAAACGAGCACGTTGCGACGAGGAGAATAGTCAGCGTCACAATGTAGATGACCACTTTTGCAACTTGTCGCTCTCACTGGGTATGTACGTCATGTAACTGTATTTTGCGGTAAAATTACATATTATCCAGAAAAAAAAAAAATAGTTTGACAACCGTTAATGTTTATCGATTTCCGTTGCCTTGCATAAAGTTCGCTTTCGATGTGTACCGAGAATTAATAGTACTTAAATTATAAGCCAGTTAGTATTCTTCGACGAAACCGCAGTACTTAGCGAAACTCCGGCAACGCAAGTTCTAGTTCAGTATTAATATAACATTATTCGTTATCATTGGGCCACCGCGATACATTGCTGCTTGCGGCCGGCTGCAACCGACGCATGTAATCAGTATTGCACTGCACACGTAAATATTATTGCTTTACTTTGAGCAATGGCGAATAATTAATTACACATGTCTTTTTACTAAAAATGCGAGCAAAGTAAACTGGTCTCTTTGTAAATAGCTTTTAAACACAACTCAACAATTTCGACTATGCTCATAACCAGGGATCGGAAATTCGGATCGATATTTACCTAAAGTTGTCAAAATCCCGGAAAAAGATAGGCAAACATGGCGTTGGCTTCTTAAAAATATTATTTTAATAATTTTTGTTCTGGGATTTTGGGATTCTACATAACGTTAATATAATAATTACTTTACATGTAGGATAAAACATTCTGTGTTGCTCCTATAAATTCGTTAGGTTAATAAGTTACAGGTAAATTAAATAACATTTGGTTAAACATATATATGGAAAATAACTTCAAACAGTTAATATAAATAAATAATTATTAATTAATGCTGGTGTAAGTTATTTATTTTGAAATCCCGGAAATTTATTATGAATTATATGATTGAGTCCACCTCCATACAACTGAACAACAAAGCCGGCGCGAAAGTATAGGTAAATATCGATCCGAATTTCCGATCCCTGCTCATAACTAAACGAACGCAATGAAATAAAATAATTTCATGAACAATTTAAAGTGCACTGGCAAGAACTGGGTTTTTATATCTATAACGGTAGGTCATGCATGGTATAAAAATATTGTTTTACTATAAGTTACGCTACTAATGGTATAAAAAAATATGAATATTGATTTTCTATTAGAATAGAATAGTATGATCGTTATATTGCAAACATTCCTAATTAAAAATTGAACACAATCTTCCTAGATACTATTGGTATTTCGTTCTCGTATCGAGTACGAATTTTGCCTCAAGTATTTATACTACTAGAAAAAAAAGTGAACATGCATATTATCTCTTCTTAAATACAAATACATATGAACAATTATTGCGGTTACATGATAATATGTTTAAAATTATTGATGAATGCTTTAACGCTGCACTTTTTTTTTCTTAAATACGAGTACATACAGTAGATTTGGATTTTAAAAAATATGGCTGTTTGCTGTACTTTTAGGGCAGTATTAATGAACTGAACCTCAGCATGCACGTCAACGCGCGTTTCCTATGTCTTGACTTTTAATTTGTCGTGTCTTGAGACTGGCATCTGAGCCAAGATTGGTGTTAATACAGCCCTAAGACAACCCTAACATTCTGCCTGATTATGAAATAAAAATAAACATAGCACCAGTGTAATAGTTAAAGTCTGTCAAGTGTGTTGGATGTGGGGGTGGCCGGTACGCGGCTAGGACGGCATCATCCCCTGGCTGCGCTTCCACTGCGCGCCCTGGCGGCGGGCGTGGTTGCCGCGCGTGGACTTGTGCTTCTCCTTGCGGTCCCGGCTGGCCAGGACCTCCTTCTCCTGGCCCTGGCCGCGCGGCTTGCCCACCACGTCTGTCCTGTAGGAGTATAATAAGTCTAGAGCTGCTTGTTTGAGTGAGGCTCTCTTTACTTTTTGCACGCTACAGACGATTGCATTTTCAAGTAATACGCTAATAAACCGCAAATGTGACGCGTAAAACGGAAGAAACTGGATTTTTTCAAGACATAAGTTTCATTCTTCCAAAAGCTACGATACGTTGGAGCTGTTTTGTATCAAAACCATGTTTTCATTGTTAGACGTAGATTATGTAAGAACTATTACCAATATAAAAAAGTCTTCAATCGAAAAAGTACGTTCGGAATAACAAAATTCGGGATTATTAATGACTAATAACTCGTTAGCAACCAGCCTAGACTTACTTGGAGGCGGGGGGCGGGGGGCGGTGCCCCTTGCCGCGCCGCGCCTGGAAGCTGGCCTCCCGGCGCGCGCGCATCTCCTCCGGGTTCTGACAGAAGTCCATCTTGTACCGTGAGCTGCCCGCTGCCGGCGCTGCCGTCGGCGCCGGTTCAGGCTCGGAGTCCGACTCCTGGAAATATAACGTACAATAGTTTTACGTATAAACGGATACAAGACGCTGTACTTCTCTCTCACTCGCTCTTAATAAGAGCGTATGAAAGCGATTGAGAGATAAGTACAAACCCGAAGCACCTTCTTAGAGCTATCGCACTTGTGCGTTGATTTAAAAGCTTTTCTTTTTTTGTGCACGCCTAAGTGGGTGATCCTAAAAGGTTGTATTTCAGAAGACATTCTTAGCTGAATTTTATGAAAATTTGGTAGGTTTATTGAGTTTTCAGCTCTAAATCAACATGTGAACAAGAATAAACTAACCACACATGAAACTGTTTTACGTCGCTGTTATTTACAATATGAATAAATTTTGTTAATATTATAATATTAACAAACAAAGTGTCCGGTAAATAGTGGCCAACCTTACAGAGCTGGATAGCTCAGCTCAGAAGTTGAGAAATCTCGTTTTTGGTGCGACTTTTACTAAACATGATTTATCCACCATACAAGGTTGGCCACTATTTACCGGACACCCTGTATAGCAATTTTATTTAAAAAAATGTTAGTAGTTTTTTTTTATAGCCACGTTCAGCACGACACGTATGTACTGCATGTCACCATAATCATCATTATTTCAGCAGACAGACGGCGTCCCCTGCTGGACCTCTCACAAGCTTTGCCACAAGGACCGGTCTGGCGCAGCTTGCATCCATCGGTTTCCCACAACCATAGCCACGTCCTACCGTGGAGGCCTACCTACTCTGCGTCTTCCGGTACGATCGGAATAGTGTATGTGTATCGTATCTAGATAAATAACGTTCTACCGTAGTAGTACATTGCGTGTCATAAAGCGAGACGCGGATACCTCGAGCTCCTGCCGGCCGGCGAGCAGCGCGCGCGGCGTGACGAAGGGCCGGCGCTCCTCGGCGGGCTCGGCGGCGTCGCGCGCGGCCACGCCGTCCGAGTCGTACGTGTCGTCGTACTCGTCGCTGTACAGCGCCGCCTCGTCGCACACCAGGCTGACGCACACAACTCTTTCTTAACCCTCGTCCAATGGATAAGTGTTAAGTTTTCCATCGACGGGGTGAGGTGAGACGAGAATTGAAATTTGTATTGATAATTTCTCTCTTTCTCGCGCATCTTCGGTGGTTGTTATATTACAAAATTACAATTCCCGTCTCGCCTTGCTTCGCCGGTGGAAAAGCACCTTTCGATTCGAGATCAAAATCCTAACCTCAACGGGCGCGCATTCGCTGTGATTAAGCTTAGATATTAGGTATCAATAAAACTTACCCTAATATTACTGGTATTCTCATTCATGTTTTTATGAAATAGGAAATGTTAAAATAACTAAGTAATCAACATGGGAACTGTCAGATTTTGATTTTCTCGAATTCGATCACCGATTGGACTTTACACAGTTGTGTCCATTCCCGTATCATGAAACTATAGTCTGTGTCAATTGACATTATCAAAGATGTAAACAAATTAGTACTGTTTGACAGATAACCTTAAATATTCAACAAGCGTGTTTTTATATTTATCCTTAACTTAAATATGATAGTAATGATCAATGATCGGATATCCCGGTGCAACACGGGGTGAATGACCTCAAACATTATGCTAATATATGGATATGCCCCGGGGTTCCGGGACTTATGTTGTTAAATATTATTCTGATTTTATTACTTCAAATAAATTTCATTACAATTTAAACGTGTAAAATCAATATTTTGACAAAAGTAATTTAGGTATGTAAAAAAATTAAAAAAGTTAGTTTTTATTATACTCTGTTTAAAATTGATCTGCCAAATAGTCTTTGGGTATGAATATAAATAAAATATATAATACGGTACGCATTATCAGTTCACCACACTACACACCAGTGGCGAAGCGTCACGTAAATAAATAGGCAAGCCGGAGCAAAAAAAAGGTGTATGGCGTGTGTGCTTGTTTGCCCCTTCCGTGACATAATAAAAACATACCTTAAAAAATGGATCTCAAAAAGCAGTGCTGAAGTGTAGCGTGCGTTAAAAGTGCGCGGAAAGGCAATTCTTGCTTTCCAAGTAGTACGACCGTATCAATTAAACGTTTCAATAAATTTCGATTACGTTCCACTTTACGATTGTGGGCCTCAAAATTATTACCAAAAAAAGTTTAAATTCTACTGTTACCAAACTCATGTAATAATATACAACTCCGTATATGTTTCTCGCTTTGAGCATGTTTTCTAGCTGAATTACTTATAGAAAATAAAATATAGAAAATAGAATAAGTTTTTTTTTCTTGCCTTTTTCGTGCTTAGTATGATTGAATCTTAGAAAAAATACAAATTTATTTCCCTGTTTCTGTGGAAATGTTTGAAGAATCCATCTCTACGCCTATAATCAATTTTTATGTCTGGGCGAGCGCGTCCTAACTTAATGACATGTTTCTTATTTCCAAAGGATAACTTTGAAAAACATTTTTGTTCATTAAGTAGGTAATCTGTAAGACAACACTCAATTTGCACCAATGCGGCCATTTGTACTTTGAGTACAGGCAAAAATATTTAAAAACCAAACCACGAATATAACCTAAATAGATCGAAGCAAAAATAACAATATTTAGGTACTTAACGAAATATAAACAAACCTCCGTTGTCGCCACGAATCTGAAAATAACACAATCCAAACAGAAAAACATTCACAGAACACTAAGCAAGCTAAATTTCACTTGTTGAGTCTCATAAAACACAATAAGTTAAGTAATAACACAAATTAAACTATAAATCAAAACAAAACACCGCGTATTTTAGCGCGAGGACGCGAAAGTAATGGCGTAATGAAAAAAGTAGTTGAAGGTCGTGAGGACAGGGGGGAGAGAGACGGTTGTTGAGTGTCCTTGGGAAAAGAAAGTTAACGCATGCACTTTAAGTTCAAAATTGGATGCAATAAGCCGTAGTTCGCCGGCCGGACTTGCGTGCTTCTCCCTCTTGCGTGCTCACACAGGTGCCGCTGTGTCTGTGTGCGAGTTTAAAGCTAATGTAGCGCTATAATTTTATTACATTTGGTTTGAATGTGTTAGTGAGGTCCGGCGCCGAGTCACCGGCTTGTATGGCGGTTTTAATTGTGGGTGTAAGTTCGAGCGCGCGTAGTGAAAGGTAACTGAGGCTGTGTGCGTGTATACGAAAATATTGTTCTTGTTTCTTTCTAGTAATATAGGTTAGTGAATGGGTGCGAGCGAGTGATAGATTTCGGCTTGGTAAATAAATAAATTTGAATTGCGGCGTTAGTGCGTGTTCATTCATCGTATTATGAAGCAAGGTAAAGTAGTACACCGGGTTACTTTCGGTTTTACGTTTTGTTGTTTGTATACCTAGTAGGTACCTACTCTATGCATAGGAATATTTAGGGAAGCCGCTGGGAATCGGGTTGTATGGACGCTTCGCTACTGCTACACACAGATATTATATTTTATTAGTTTGTATGAAATTGAAATAGCTTACAATTATTTCGCAATATTTTATATGTTTAATCGATTTCTTTACACGTGTAAAATCCTATCCTAATGCCTATTTATAAATATCCCAACAATCGCATTTTCTTTTCGAACTAGATCCCGGGATTTTAGTCATATCCATATTAAGATTTCTACTCTATATCCCGCAGTGTTGCACCGTGAAATCCGATCACTGGTAACGATCAAGGGGCCTAATATGACTGTTAATCGCGTGACAAAATGTGGATAAAACATCCGTCACTTTCTGATAGGTACATGTGAGTGACGGATGCCTAATTCACATTTTATCACGCGATAAACGCAACCACACTAGGCCCGCAGGTGTATAAATCATTGCTAAGACCTGGACTGGAAGGAACAGCTTCTAAAGTACCTAAATTCCAATGAACACCCGAACCAAATATACTCACTTATACTTGCTATATATGTCCACCCGTTGCTTCACATCGCTCTTGTCGTCCAGCATGTCTTTGATGTTCTTGTACTTGTCCCGCCGCTTGCCGACGTGGATCTTGCTGAGGTCGACGTCGTCCCTCGTCATGATGTCGAACTGGTCGCCGTCGAACACATTCAATCTTTCAACGCCGGTTTCGAGGAATTTCTCGTCTAAAATGTCCTTTGGTATTATCGGGAGGGATTGGTCGAAACCTGAAAGATAGGAATTAGAAGTGATTATTTTCAAATAACAGCGATTTATATAAAAACTGGCCAAGTGCCAGTCGGACTTGCACAGGAAAGGTACAATTCTTGTATGCCCATACCCTTTGTTTTTTTTTTCTATTTGTTTTTATAGCTGTAAAGTTACGCCCACACCAATGCTTAAAAAACGGTGACGGTACGGAATCGCAGTGACGCGTCGTACGTAACCGTACCGTTTTTGACGCATGCCCTCCACACCGATGCTTAACGGTGCGTTGTAACATGTTGTTACTATGACCCCTTCTTTTGTTCACGCAACGACACCGTTTTGCGACGTGACGCAACGACACGTGCGTCAAAAACGGTACGCATACGATGCGTCACTGCGATTCCATACCGTCACCGTTTTTTAAGCATTGGTGTTGGCGTACCTTTATACTCTAATATACATAAGGTCACCAACGTTAATTTGTGACGCATTTCAAAAAAAAATGCTTGCTTAAAGTCGTCAATGTCCTTCGAGATGGCCAGTCATTTGTAACTTAATCATATAGAAAACTCAGCCTTATTGTTTTAGAATGTTAGATTGACTTTGGCTTTTTGGTGTGTCACAAATTTAAGTCTAACTGTGCACTTTGTGAAAAAAATAACTGTGTACCCATCGGGGTTCATGAAATAACTACATCCCGCTCACAGACAGACAGCGGAGGCTTAGTAACGGGTACCTACGGAACCCTAAGACGTGACAATTTGAGTTTTATTGTGCCTGTGTTTGGGTTTTTTAACACATATAATTAAAGATCGATGTCGACATCTCTACCACGCGCCGGCCGACTATCCCCTATTGCAAAACTATGGTACTCTCCACCTCCTTCAATAATATGAGAAAAATCTTAATTAAGAAAAAAACACGTACCTCTTAAAGACGGATCCAAATTATCCTCCAAAATACTGTTAATAACCCTTTCAGAATTAAAACCGTAATGCTCCAAGCATTTCAATATGAATCCATCTCCTAAATGAGGCAGAATGTCTCTCACTTCACTTATCAACGACTCTTGTCTTACGTCTATAGGTATGTCGTTATCTGTGGAAGGCCCTGGTTGGCTGATAACTCTCTCTATGGGTTCAGAATGGCCGTTCGTGAGTGGTGGCGGCAAGTCTTGTAATGGTTCGTCTAGATTGGAGTATATCGCTTGGAGTATAAAGTCTGTTTTCACTGTGTCACTGGGTTTGTATAGGAATATTACAGAAAACCAATTGTCAAAATACAAATTATAGGTGTGCGTGATGACGGTTGGTGAAAGGCAGGAAAGATGTCGGAACTTAAATCTTAGTTAGATCGCTAGATGATCTACACAATGGTAATTCGATTCAATGCTAGTCGCCACCAATGATCACGGATATAATCGAGAACAAAAACACTTTTTGTCTTCCTTAAGAAAAAGTAATCTCATGGTTGCACAATTAAAAAATACAATTAATGTTTGATACCTCTAAGTTACTGCCGAAATGGTTTGCATTGGTGTGTTTTAACCGGTAAAATGACTAAATGCAGCATTTGCAGTTTTAACACCTTCACAGTCCAGTGCTCAATATATGGGTAACGACGAACTAGCCCCAGTCCGTGCCCCACATATGGGTCACTGTAACGACCAGTTACAGACCAGTTACAAATTTCTTCCTACGTCCAGCACATTGCGCTGGACGTAGGAAGAAATTTAAAAAAAATGGGACTGTTAACGTGTTACGATTGCAGTCTTGAGACTGCAAATGTCTATGGACATGAGAGCCCACTTACCATCATATGATCTGTATATTCGTTAGCCATCTCCATACTATAAAAAAAAAACACAAAATCCAAAGGATACATGTCAGGGTAGGCCACCCGCAGCATCTCGAGGTCCTCGTGCAGCGGGTAGCAGGCCTGGTAGTCGCTGATGAGCAGGCGCTCCGCCAGGCCGTCCATCAGCACCGCCAGGTATTCCTCCACGTGGGAACCAACGCTGCCTCTGGAACCGCCGAGGATGTAACGGTTTAAAGTGAAGCGAACGTAGGCTCCAAGTAAGTTTTAATTTATGCAATGGGATGACAATAATTTGTTACTCAGAATCTTTTGGAATGGGCTGCTTGATAATATATTTTTTAAATAAGTTATTTAAAAGGCTAGTCAAAAATTTAACATTATTTTAAGTTTTATTTTCTTTGAATGTTTTAACTCTTTTCATAAATAAGTCACTTGAATGAGAGAAAACTCAATTTGGACTGCCTTGTTTTATTTCCGTACTCACTCTCCATTTAAAATCGCGTTCTTATAGACTGCCAGTATTTCTCTGAATATGTCTATCAGTTCCGCCCTGGAGCTGTCTATGTGCCCTTCCACTTCACTGTAGGCAGCGCTGGACTCGTCACCAACCTCTTTTAGCTTCTCGTATAGGTTCGGGATGCCGTATTCGTAGAGTTGCACTATACTGAAACAAAATAGTTTTGATATTTCTCTATAAGAAAATACATGACAGGGACCAAAATTGGTTAGGTTAGGTTAGGTGCCTGCCATAGCATGGTGGTATGCGCAACGCATTTCCCTTTTAAAAAAAGAAGGGTTAGGTTAGGTTAGTTTTGTTAGGTAGAAATAGTTTTGATATTTCTCTTTTAGAAAATACATGACAGGGACCAAAGTTGGTTAGAGCAACTGATAGTCTGATATAGACCCAAATTTCAACACGTTTTTGCTTTTTTTACCACTCACATTGAACATTCCATATTGAATAAAAATCTGCGGCTGCAAATACATACAATAATTGCAGCAATATACACATACATACATACATACCTTCACGCCTTCATTCCCAGAGTGGGGAAGGCAGAGCTACAGAATTACCAAACAACTCTAAAAACTTGTTGATAACTCTGCAGCAATATATAATACAAATTAGATTATACATATAGTAAAGACCTCCAGCACATCATTATCTGTCAACTAATAAAGTTTGAGCCTGATTGACTTTAATAATCTACTATAAACAAACCATCTCTTACCTATTAACAAAATTAGTTTTCCTCAAAATAGCAACACTTTTTGGGTATGTTTCTACAAACACTCTCAGTGTCATCGCCACATCCAGCAAATGTATCACCAGATCATTAAACATGGGAAACGTTAGTGGCCCCTGGTCCTTGCTGTTAGAGGGTCGCTTGATTTCACTGAAGCCTTCAAATGTTTTTGGCAGGTTTGGAGGTTCTATAGAATCGTAGTCTTTGTTTACTTGAAGGATTATGTATTTGAAAGCCTGAAAAGGAGAGCAGATAACATGGTTAACAAACTGTAGCAAAAATTTAAGGAGTCACACTTTTAAATAGCTTTAGGTAAGTACATATAGTAAAACGTAAAGTTAAATGTCAACCACTAGTTATACTTTCTGCACTCTTTACTTTGTCTCTCTACTTTGTCCTGACAGTCAAAATATTAGTTCCACAGCAGCTATTAATTATTTTTAACATTCCAGGTTTCCACATCCATTACTTTTAATATATTTTTTTTTATGGCAAGTAGAAGGCAATCAATTACACAGCCAACCTCATGGAACAGTTTCAAGACTGCCCTGAACCGGAAACCTGGGGAACAAGATGGAATACTTGTTTGCTAGTGAGTTCACCAGTGGTCTTATTCCCAAACTGGAACAGCAATGTGAACACTGCTACTTGGTGGAGGGTAAAGGATAAGATGGTGGTAGTAACCTACCACTGTTTCATGCAAGAATAACACAGTTCGTAAAAACACAGAGACATGTGTTACACACACTGACCTCGTTGACGAAGGCGACGGCGGCGGCCGCGTCGCGCTCGTACTGCGGCTGCAGCGCGAACACGCTTTCCAGAATCCGCGCCACGTGCCGCCCGTTGTCCACCCCATACACGAGGCACGTATCCCAAAGGATCGGTATCGTAAATATAAAATTGTCGTATATAACACCGGCCATGTATTCTTTGCTTAACCATTGGGACTGAAATATTACAGAAAAGGATAATGCTGTACTAATATAAATTGCACAATATTAATATGCATTTTTACCGTGCTAAGTAAACCAATATAATATTGACCAAATAGATTTATAATCTTTTTTATTTCATACTTAAAATTTAAAAAAAAGTAAACACTTATTTGAATAGTACCAGCAAGATAATGTGAAAAGACACTAAAAACCACAATAAAAAAAAGTTACTAAAATAATTTACCTTACTTTCCTTATTTGTAATTAGTCTACTAAAAATAACTAGTATCAGCCTTCGAATTTCTCCGTACAGTTTTTGTACATCTCTATTTACGTGCTGAGGCACGTACGGTGGGTTCGCTTCTTGTAAGAATGAGACCAGGGAATCCATACACTGAGGGTGATATAGAACTGTGCTCCAAAACCTAGGATATGCAAAGAAAACAATATTCATGACAGCTAGATATGTGCTTTTTGTTAAACAGTCACACATGAACATTTAATGATTTTTAAACAAAATTATGCATATAATTAATCCAGTTCTGCTTTTCATTTATAAAAACATAGCTTTTCTGAGGATACAGTGATTAGTTTTTAATAATATTAACAAAAATATACTTTACTGTAAGTTTTAAATTACCTATGATGTTCTAAACCAAGTAACCATTTTAGGTCTTCTAAATAAGATCCCATGCTGTCTTTCCATGCGTCCACAGCACCTAGGATCTTAGTGCTGCCTGATGGTGGACTCTCATATACTGACATCTCTCTCTGTTCTACCCAATGTGGATCCTAGAATTAAAACAGAAAGATATAAGGAAACAATCCAAAAATATGTCATCAAATGGAGAAGTTCAGTTGTTATTATGAGAGAATGGGCGACTTGAGCAAGTTAGAGCTAAGTGGACCAGATAGAGTTCAATTACCAATAGATTAAATACCACATGTTAAAAAGCATTAAACAATTCCTAAAAAGACTACTCGTAGCTAAGCGAAGAACAAGTCGTAACAAAGTCAACTATTATTTATCATCATGTCGAGGGGTCGCGGGCTATTTGTATTAAGCGACATTTTTGGAACTTTACAGGAGAGCATATCAAAGTTAAATTTTTCGAAAAAAAAATCATAACAAAAAAGGTATCAATATTTTTACAAAAAAGTGGCCTAGGTTATTTTCCTTATCTAAATCCGCGCAATTTAGCCTAGTTGTCATTTTTTTAAAGTTGTTTTTAACAAAAATAAAGGTTGCTTGATACAAAATGACCTCGAATCACTTTTATTTAGAAACAGGCTAATTGATTGAAGCGCCATAAACTGAACATTTTAGGTTCAGGAAAAAGGATTTAAGCGATACTAGGGTGTTGTGCTTGTGTAAAGCTAAATGTATTAACAACCATCGCGATATTAAAATAGAACCAGGATAGTCCGCTTAAGCACCTAAAGTATAATAAAGTAGATGCACTAAAAGTAAACTGTTTGAAGTGACAGTAAAACTGTGTGTATAATAAAGATTGGGGGCTAGAACAAAATTATTTTGCAGGATTTTAAAATCATTTGTCATTTTTTTTAAGTTGTTTTTACTAAAAATAAAGGATGCTTGATACAAAATGACCTCGAATCACTTTTATTTAGAAACAGGCTAAATGTTTGAAGCGACATCAAGGATGGATTTCAGGTGCAGGCTTAATGTTTGAAGCGACATCAAGGACGGATTTCAGGATGCAGGCATAACGATTTAAACGCCCTATAATACGTAGTGTATGTCAGGAAAAACCGCTTAAGTCAAAATCACGAAATATCTTGTCGGTATGAAGTCCATCTTTTCTATAAATGAATAAAATTTGTGTCGCATCAATCACATCAGACTCAAACTAGACCTTAATTTACTCATGTTTCAAGCGACAAAAAAGTGCTCAGATCGCCACGAAACCGGGCTCAAACGACGCAGAAAAATCTGGCGATTCCAAATATGTATATAACTCAATATCGGCCAGAATGTCGCTTAATACAAATAGCCCGTGAACCCTCGATGTCATGAATTAGGTATCATATTCAATCATGATTTTGCTTGAACTTTTGTTACTAGCGTGACCAGGATAATTTTTGATGTTTTTAAGCATTTACGAAACTGTAAGTTTAACTGATTTGACACTAGAAACCAGCAAATTCAAGTGCTCGTGCTTTGATCGACCTTAACTCTGGTTGCACAAAGCATGTGAGAGGATAGTAAAGTTTTCACACGGGTTTGTTAATCTAATGAGAACCTAGATTGAGCCCTTTATCTCCTCTTCTTGTCTTACTTATTTTTGAGAATGGTTATACTCGGTTAATTTACTTACTTCACAATTTTACAACATGAGGCAGTAGGTATTGTATAATCCAAAACAAACCACTTTAAGCATTTTATATCCAGCTTCCTACTCATAATAAATCGATTGTACACGGACTTCAAATACGCAAATATTATACTATTCGAATTACTTGATTTTTCATTACTTGCTTACGATTAATGCACAATTATATAAAATCAATAAACAATAATAGTCTTACCAAAGCTTTGATTTTTCGCAAGACGCCTGCATCGGACACAGAAAGAATTAGCCTTTCAGCCGGCAAGTCGTTAGGGTTCTGAAAGCCACCAGATAACTAACAACTGTACAGTTTAATTACTAATTCAAAAGTTATGTTATAACTTAAATTCCTTACCGAAAATTCAACACTTCTGTCACACATGATTACTTGTTTGATTAAGTTTCTATAAATACTAGCGGCTATATTTCACTACACAACGTAGGATATTTTATTGTACAATTTTTATTTGTTCCCTACAGCAAATTATTTACAAGATTTTATTGCACGTACGAAAAACCACGATTGCAATTTTCAATATCTGTTATCTGTCAACTTGCCTGACATTTGTTTGAGAATTCTCACGGAATTCCCCATGAAGTCTCTCCCCTAGTGATTTCTGAACGAAACAAGTTGATTTTCTTTGCGGATGAGCTCTCATACACGAGGACGTTTTTAACGCGCGTTTAAAACGTCCGCGGCGGTTTAAAATAAATAAATAAATATCAGGGGTGTACAGGTGCACGCATGCCGCATCCACATGCTTGGTGTTGGCCACAAACCTTGCAAGAGGCAACTATCAGTTAAAATGAGCACGATATATTTCTTTCTCACTCTAACTTATAGTTGCGTCATGAGGCCCTACTTTAAAATTCAAAGTTCGATCGAAGTAGGGCCTCTGCAGTGTTTGTGGCAAACACCAAACATGTGGAGGCGGCTTTAGATCAGATGGGTTTTCTGTGCATAATACCTAGGTACATACATCACAGCTTTGCAGAAAAGAGTTTTGAGTTGGTGACATACATGTGCAACTATCACAGATCACAGGCAACTACAATATTTTTCACTACTCATGCTCATAAAGTCCTTCTTTATGTTTGGTATAGGCTGCACAAAATTGCTTTTTATGCACTAGTGCATAAAGTGTTGCCGTCATCTAAGCCGATATGGAGAAGGCTTTCTACCGGGTGTGGCACCCCAGCCTGCTGCTCAAGCTCTCCGAAACCGAGGCGCCCACGTGTATCGTGAAGACGGTGGCCTCCTTTCTGGAGAACCGCTCCTTCCACGTTGCGGCAGAGGACTCCATCTCCTCTCCGAGGCCGGTCCGAGCCGGAGTTCCCCAGGGGAGTTGTCTGTCCCCCGCGTGCTACGCGAGGTACACGGACGACATTCCCCTGTTCGACGGCGGGACCCTTGCCCTGTACGCCGACGACGCCGCATACCTGGCGTCGTCCATGAGGCCGTTGCACGCCGCCACCAAGATGCAGCGGTGCCTCGACGCCCTACCTGGATGGCTGGCGAAGTGGAGGCTCACGGCGAACGTCGCGAAGACGCAGGCGATCGCCATCAGCCCCAAGATGCGGCCTCCTCCGAAGCTCACCCTTGGAGGATGCGGCATAAGGTGATATACTTACCTGGGGGTGACCATCGATCGACGCCTCACCATGGGCACCCACGCGCCGAGCGTCATCGCAAAGGCGCGATCGACCCGCTGCCTCCTGCGACCGATCCTCCAGTCGAGACTCCCGCTGCGGGTCAAGTTGGGCGTGTACACGTATGTCAGGTCACGCCTAACATACGTGGCCCCAGCCTGGTACGCACTGCTGTCACCGACGCTGTGGAAGAGGATCGAGGCGCAACAAGCGCTAGCACTGCGTGCGGTGGTGGACGCGCCGCGATACGTCCGCAACGACGTCATCAAGGTACCTGGGCGTCGAGAGCGTGGGCGAATTCGTCGCCCGCCTGAGCACGACAATGTTCAAGCGCTCCGACGGCTCGCTGCACCCGCATCTGCGGGAGCTGGCGCCAAACACCGCGACGACGCCGACCAGAGAAGCAGGAGACGGGGGCTGCCGCGCAACTTAGAACGCGCGGCCACGACACCGAGAACGAGGACGAGGACAAGGACAACGACGACCTGACCACCAACCCGATCACTTCCCCTTCCCCACCGCCGCCGGCAGACACTCGCTGTTGGGTTTGCCCAACTGGCTGACGTTGCCGCGGCAACGCGGGAAGGAAGCCACCGACTACAACCGCCAGACGCCAACGACACGCCTGTAGCAACAGGCTGCGACAGGACCACAGGACGCCACAGAAGGAGGCCATGCCCCGATTTTGTCTCCCCGGTCCCCTGGCGGGGACTGAGAAGAAAACTGTGTTTCTCTTTTGCTCCTGGTCAAGTCCTCTCTTTCGCTCCGCTGCGCGTCCGCTCCGAAAATGCACAAAACTGCTCTTTCCAGGGGTTCGTCTTTGTCAGTCATGTTTCCTTATAACTGATTTCAAACAATCAATCTTCTTACTCCCACATAGGTTGTAGGAGCCAGTTAGCCCTTACACTTGATTGTGGGTGTTGGAGTTTGTTGAAAGGTCGCAACGTAAGCTAAAAACATGTACAATCGGAACTGTACATAGGTATACCTAGTTAGTTTTGGACTATTAAGTATTAATTAGGTAGGTAGTTGTTTTCTTTGCAAAACTTGTGGTGTTACGGAATTTAGTGAAGAGTAAATAATGCTCACACCTGCAACACTACTAAAAAAAATGCAAAATAACTTATATTATAATACATACCATGCCGCCTAAATCCATGAAAAATATATTTAAACTTATGAAAATGTCGGTCTGGGGAAGCGGCCACAAATTCAATACATTCTCATTCATGTAAGTTTTATAGTGATATTGTTTTATTTTCTCGGAATCTAAGTGATAGCAGAGTGTAGGTAGGTACCCGGTCATAAAACCCATTTTATCCTCGACTTAATATCCAACCTCTCCTGACGGCTCAAATGGATACTGTAAAATGATGGTTTGTTTTATTGCCTTGTTGTACAATCTAGTAAATGTAGCATCCGAGCGGTTTTCAAAAAAGTACTCGTATTTAGTTAGTGATAAAATTAAGAACCTTCTTATATATTTGCCGCCATAGGTACGCCAAAAGGCGGTAGGTATCTGTAGGTAGCCAAAGCGTCAATCTCCTGTCGCACTTTGTTAAAGGAGTTTTGTCCGAGATAGTAGTATTTTATGTCTTGTCACTAGCAGTATGTAGCATGTAAAAGTTACCGATTGTTAATTTAAGTCCTTAACTGGGTACACGTTTCTTGAAAACCGCTCATCCACCACATTAGGTAGTGGTAGACATATTAAGATTTTGGGTAAAACATGGACTACTTATGTTACCAATTTCACTCTGAACAGCGCGCCCTCATTTTTTTTAAACTTATGTTGGGTAAACGTACCAGTGAATGAGCAAAGTGAGCATATATGCGCAAAATAAGATTTATGTACTTAAACTAAACAAAAAGGTTTGTTTCTAGGTCCTGTACTGTATAGACTTGAGCGATATATTAAAGGCTCTTGGCAGACAGACGCACGGACGAACAACAAAGGGATCCTACCTATATGGGTTCCTTTTTTACCGTTTGAGGTACAGAAATCTAAAAACCGGCGCGGTACGTCGTCACGACGCCGGCGTGGGTGGACAATTTCAAACGTGTTTTGTATTGCCGGTACATCGGCCCGTCACAATCACGGGCCAAGCTAGCGGTAGCGACGATCTACTCAGTGCGGATAATCTTAGTACTATGAACAAGGTAATATCAAAAAGGTAATATTCAACTTTAACATACAGATGGCAGCACAGAGGTACAGTTAATTACCTAAACTTTTTGATAATCTTTACATTATAACGGGAAATAATATTTTAATTTAAATGAATAACATCATGAATATAAACATTAAATAAAAAAATCCAAAATCCATAAGGTCCAAATTGTATTATTTACCTTTCTAGGCAACACTAAATTTGAATATGTCAACCATCTTAATTTCAAAAAATACCTACCTACTTTTACCAAAAATACTGTTACGAGATTGTGCGCCTTTTACTATTCTTACAAGTGGTTTTCACCATCGAATCCGTTGAGTTCAGACTTGTCGCCTCCGGTTTCACGTTTGCAGTGATATTGTGGGTTTGGAGGATGACCATAATATATAAATATCGCCGAGTTTGCCGTAGGCTGTTTGAACCCAGATTTCTGTGCAGAAACAATAGGATCAGCAATGCAGCAGTCCTCACATTACATTTAGCAGGTTAGTTTATTGTAAGAAAATTGAATATTGCATATTATGTGGCCAAAAGTATGGCTATTGTTTTATTGTTTGTTGTTCTTTAGGCAACTTTTGTCATGTGAGAGCTATGAACTTGCTATGGCCGAAGTTATTATTTCCCTTATGCTGATACCACTTTCTGATTCTATGGTAATGTGTAAAGTTTTCAAAGTGACGAACCTTTTTATTCTCCGACTACAGTCGCAAATGCACTTTTTGGTTTCAGGAGTATTATCTTCCCGCCAATTATTATTTCATCAAAGGAGACCTTTAAGGGAGCTGCAAATCAGTGACTCATTGATATCAAAGGGTAACGTTACATATTTTAATCCTTATATTCATTTTAACTACAATGTTGTAATAACAATTAATACTTTTTTTGGAGACCAGTTTTTTTTGGGATTAGATTTTAGGGTTCCGTACCCAGAGTATCCGTAGCTTTTGAACCGTAGGACGAGTAGAAACTTGAAATTAACACAGTTTGTATTACTATGGCGCTATAACAATAAATAAAAAATAAACGGGTCTCCATACACGATTCGTATATTTTTGTTCGTTGTATAGTTGTATGGATTCCTTCGTGTGCAAGTTCAACTCGCATTTGGCCGGATTTTAGGATGTGTACAATCTGCTGAAATCACAATTTTTAACATACTTATTAAATTCATCTTCCTTGCTACTTTAAGGGCTGGGATCCATACTAATATTATAAATTATATATATTTAAATGCGAAAGGCGTCGGTCTGTCTGTTACGTTTTCACGTCTTAACCGCTGAAATAATTTTGATGAATTTTGGTATAGAGATAGATGGGAACTTGGAGAAGGACATAGGCGGCTTTTTTCCGCGAAAATCTAAAACTTGTAGGAGTTTGAAATAACTAGCTCTCCGCAGCATGGATTGTGTATTTTACTTATTAAAATTTCCAGAACCAGAAGTTGAAGAGATGCCTTCAAGTTTCAAATTTCAAAGTTCAGCAGTGGTCTCCTCTTGTGAAGCGCTGGCAGATTCTTGACGTGTAAAAGTGCCCGTGCGGCCTACTTACTGAATAAATGTCTTTATCTTTATCTGTATGTATTTCATTTATTTCCTAATAGGTACCTAAAGTACTTAACTGACAAAAAAGGCCCCATTTCCACGGCCTGCATTTTTACCCCGTAACGCGCGTTCGGCGTAAAAATGACGGCCGTAGAAACGGGACCTAAACTAACTACAAACTATTGATGCTATAGATACAGACCTATGCATATTTATACACAGTAGTTCTAACTATTAATAACAGATGGCGTTAGTTACGCCGTTACCCATTTCAGTCCCAGAGTTTGTTCTCTATTTCAGTTATATACAATGTACTCTATGGATCTACTCCAAAAGTCGTGGGCCGGGATGACGGCGGCGCCGCGCCGTCATCTCGCTGTCACTGACGGCGGCGTTGGACAAACGGCCTTATACTCTGTGGCGCCGCTCGCGCCGCTCAGTGCAGCACTGCAGCCGCAGAATTCAAGTTGGTCAAACCTCTCTTCAGAAGTATCGGAAGGTAAGTTGTGCATTTTTATTAAACCTATGTCATTGTATAAAGTCTTAAAGAGGTCAATAAACTCTTTTGAAAGTCTTTACTTGTGATTTTAAGTCATATGGTAGCCAATTTAGAATAATTTACGATATACACCGTGTTTTTTTTGATTTACGATAACTTCGGCATATTACTAGGTATAGTCTTTATTATTTCTAGCGAGCCGATCTTCTACACAAAGGCCATTGTTTGTAAACAATACCATTGTCTTTCTTTGTGTCCGTAACACCAAGCCGATTACATACAAAAAAGTTAGAACTACATTGAATGTACATTGAATTATCAACCCTACCCTCTTAGTCAGTAGGTTTAAAATGTAAAGTGTCAGGATACAGATATAAGTCTTTATTATTTGAACTGTGCTTATTCTTTACACTAGCACATAGATAACGCAAGTGCATCTACTTGGCGTCCGAATCCGGACTTATACCCAGACGAAGCGTCGGGGTTGGCCCGGTTGGCCGTCGCTACTGACGTTACGCGCGCCTGTTGTTGCAAAAGCAATATTAAGAAAATGCCGCATGCCCGTTGCAATAAACTGCAATAGCCAAAAAAAAACGACGACTTTCGATCGATTTTGCGCGTAAAACGGAAAATTCTCTTCTCTTGGTGTGTCCCAGTCGGTAGCATAAAGTTTCACGTTACGGTTGGTTTTTATTGATGTGTTTACGTTATTTATGTGTATTTATATCTGTGGTTACTAGCAAGATAAACGTTAGGTTAGGACATGTTATTTTTAATCTTTATTTAAATGTTTTTAGGGTTCCGTACCAAAATGTGTTCGGTGTCTCTCTGTCTTTCCTTATGTATGTCACAGCAGTTTTTCTGAAACTAGAAACTGTCAATATGAAATTTGGCATAGTTTGTATAATATGCTTGCTCACATCTGTTTTTAGTTTAAAAAAAAAACTAAATATTTGAAAAGGGGTCTAGAATGGGGGGTTGAAAAATGAAACTGATTTGATTAAAGCAAAAGGGATGTCATATCAAAGGGCTCGGTATGCATATTTCTTTCGTACTTCTTGATTTATAGCCAAAAATAATACAAAAAATTACCGTTACCTCCGAAGCTTACGGACCAAAAAATCTGAAAATTCCTCATGTAAAGATAATTACTTACTCACTTATATTTTACACAAAAATTGAAGTATTAAAATGTGCTAACCAAATTGGACCTTATTGCATAGATTATAAAGTTCATAACAAAATGAGTATTTTCTTTTGCGTTTTCGAACCATATCATCTTAAATACAGAACCCTCGGTGCGCGAGTCCAACTCGCACTTGACCGGGTTTTTAGAAGATTTTGTATGTTTTTGTTTGGTAGGTATATAAAGTATAAACTGCCAGATAGAATAAAATCAGAGAAAAAACACTATACATTCATAAAACTGTTAAAAGAATTTCTTATTAATAAAAGCTATTATACACTAAGAGAATACAGGTCAATGTGTCTAATTCCGTCTACGGGGTAACACCGTACACAAGCGTTTATGGCCAATCTAAGAACGGTACGCCGTTGCTACCTCTGTTGATAAAGCAGAGGAACTTTTTGGTTCAATCTCTTTAAAAGAGGTGGCGCTATGTTGTCTAAGATTGAAGAAAACAGTGTTTGAAATTTAGTTTTGCTCCGAACTCGAAACGCGAGTGTTGTGTGATGGTGTTTTCCCAAAGGTATGTTTCAAACCGTACAAGTTATGACTTTGTGAGTGTGCTTAATATGTTCTTTAAGATGTGCGCAAACGGCTTCTCTTTTCTATTTTGCATGAATTTCAAGTGTTTTAGAATTATTTGCTGCGTAAAATTTGTAACCTCAGAATTGTCAAGTGGGAAAAACCGTCTAAAATTGAAGGGGCAACACCGTCATATGCCGGTAATTCCCCATTCCAGATATAGTCAACCTTTTTGATCAGCTGTTAAATTACTTAGCACTATGTTAGTTTTGAGTTTATTTACTTAGTTATATTCTGCTGATTATAATAAGTTACATATGAAAGAATCGTGTGTAGCAAGGAGAGTTTTTAGATTATGTCTTAACCAATCCCGTAGATTACGTGACTCGTCTACCAGTGACGCGATTAGTTTAAAAACGAAAGGAATAGAAACGCTAGTTAGCGAAAAGCATCTGAAGTGGTTCTGGCCAGGCAAAATATTTGTTAACAAGTATAGTATTATCTTTGAAGGATAAGAGTAGGTACTTTATTTATTCAGTTTTTTTTTTTTTTTTTTCATTTTAGCCGTAGGGTTCAGTACAAATTATACCTAATTAAGTAAGTATCGAAAATGTTTATTAACAGTTTTGGATTATCTTTAGTTTGATTTACAATAAATACTTAAAAAATGAAACCATTGATTTTTATTAATTAATTTTACATAATTTTATGAGATAATATTTATCAACAATGTTTATACATCAAATTATTATCAAATAATTGATCGCACTCGCATAGTAAGTAAATCGTATAATTTACACTCATACTTACATAAAAAAGTTTAAAAAAAACATTATTTTAAAGCCTTAGTAAAAAAGGTTCAACTCCTCTGATTTTAAGAATATGCCGGAATAGCCCCGAAAAACGTTTTTCGCCGATAAAAGCTAAACTCGACTGTATATTTTACCCGTTACAGAACAGATTTGATTAAAATCCTCTATATTTCTTTCCAAATTGGATATCATTTGAAATAACCGTCTGATTATCGAGATATTGCTACTAGCCGGATTTACCCCAAAACCTCGGGAAAATCCGTCTACTGACCATGTTTTAAAAAAATATTTTTAATCAAATATACAAGGTAGTTACGCTTTTTCTTAAATATGATTTCAAAAGCCAACTAAATTTTTAGTCGATTCCATACACAAATTCTAATAATAGTTTAAAAAGACAGCAGTTTTCATCGATCAAAGTCAAACTAAAATAAACTATGCCGGTATTAGACACATTGACCTATGAAAAACAACAATAAAAACATATATTAAATTCCATCATACACTTATATAATATAATATAATATAAAAATACAAGATAAGTTCCTTTTTAAAATGAACAAAAACACTATATTATGTGCAATTCATCAGTAGGTAAATAATCTAAACTGAATAGATGTCTATATAAATTGTTATAAATTGTTATAATGCATGCAAATTTTAAGAAATATTGCTGTACAAAATATACGTATTCAAGTCGTCCTCTCCTCACCAATTTTGCGGTGCCCATCAGGGTCCACAATTAAGTTTTATTATATATAACAACTAAAACTTAAGTTAACCTAATATCCTGTAAGCTAATATTGTGGAATGCAATAAATGATTGAGTATTGAGTATTTTTTTTGTAGATACACTAATTGAAATCTTAATTAGGTAGTTAATTGGGCTGATAACTAGCGTACAGTCAACAGCAAAAGAAACTGATGAAATAGGGTCTCAAAATAGTATATGCAATAAATTAAGACAGATGTATCTGATTATTGTAGTTTAGCATTAGTAAATTAGCTCGTAATGTGTCATAAGTAAGTGACATGCCATTCAAACAGTTAAAGTCATTACTAAGTGTTTCAAATTAAACTGATTTTCTAAAATAGCAATAGTCAGTAATACTGCCAAACTATCACATGTAAGTGAATATAAATGTTTGGGCCTTCATGTCTTCTCAAGACCACCTCGGAATACAAGTCAGACGTTCGGATAGTGTCGGTTATACTCGTAAGACAAACACGCGAAACAACTATAACACCTCTCATTTCCGTCAAGGGTTGAAATAAGTTCCTACTACTTCGCTTTGTTTTTTTTTTGCAACATTTAAAATAAATCCTTTTTAACTGCCGTGATTACCCTAGTTTTCATTTGGAGATTTAGTCATTTTGACTTTATCTTGTTGGACACTTGACACTCAGGTAAAAAAAAATTTATCTAAGCTGAGTTTGCCGCAGAAGCTTTCCCATTTCATTTGTAATTTCCTTATGGATAGATCTATTGAAGTGAGGCACCGTGATGCCCTTTCCGCTCCAAGATCTATCTGGCAAGGCCTCCCCCAAGGATCCGTACTAAGCCCGCTACTCTACAGCATTTATACCCATGACCTAGAAGAGGCAGTTTCTCCATTCTGCAACATCCTGCAATATGCAGATGACTTAGTCATATACTCCTCTTCCCACTCGATCGATGTAGCCTCAAGTGACCTCAATCAAGCATTATTTTATCTGGGAGAATGGCTTTCCACTCATGGTCTTTCCCTCTCAGTTGACAAATGTACTGTTGTTCCTTTCACCAGAAAGAGATCTTTCCCCCCCATCGAAGTAGCCTTTAATAATGAACTGATCCCTGTTAGGAAGAAGGTAAAATTTTTGGGAGTTATTCTGGACTCTCGTCTTACCGGTTCTGATCATGTTGACTTCATAGTTCAAAAATCTCAATCAAATCTTAACATTGTACGATGCCTTTCAGGTGTGTGGTGGGGCGCCCACCCTTATTCCCAAAAACTTATTTATAACGCCATTATCCGCAGCGTTCTTGACTATGGCTCTTTCACTCTGGTGCCTTGCAGTAAGGTGGCCTTGGGTAAACTGGATAAAACCCAATTTCAGGCTTTAAGGGTCATCCTTGGAGCTATGAAATCTTCTCCCACCAACGCACTTCAGGTGGAAGCAGTAGACCCTCCTCTTTCCCTCCGTCGTCAATTTTTGGCAGACCGGTTCTTCCTTAAATTTTCCCTTCTCAACGACCACCCGCTCTTTCCTAAACTTCAAGAACTCTCTTCTTTAATCACAGATAGTGGTTACTGGTTTAACAAAAATCCACCTTGCTTGATAAATAGCCTTCGCAAATTCTGTAGTCTTCCGGACCCTGCATTTTCTTGTTCTCTATTTCCTCTTTTTTCTGTCCCTTACGATTCTTTAATTTTCCAACCCAGCATAATCCTTGACTTTGGTATATCAAAAAACGACCCTGGAGCTAACAAAGCATTCCTTGACAAAATTAACGGTCTCTGGGGAGACTGGCTGTTGTTATTCACAGATTCCTCCAGACTTTTAGTTTGGGGGGCAGTGGGTTCGGCAGTTTGGATTCCGAAGTTCTCTATAATTCTAAGCTTCAAATGCCCTCCTCTTACATCAGTTTTTACTGGAGAATTAGTAGCTATTTTGGAAGCTATTAAATATGTTATGTCACATGGGATTCATAGATCAATAATTTTTTCAGACTCTCTTAGTGGTTTGCAGTCCATCAAGGCCAATCCGTTTTACACAAAAGTCAGTTATCCCTTAGTAATGTTAATCAGGCAAACACTGTATGAATGTCAACTCCGCAATCTCGAGATCACATTGGCCTGGATCCCCAGCCATTCTGGGATTCAGGGCAATGAGGTTGTTGATTCCTGTGCTAAGGAGGCCGTGGAGATTGGCAGTCTGGTTCACACCCAGTGCTACTTTTACGACCTCCTATCCTCTGCCAAATCAGACCTCGAATCTAACTGGCGTCAGCAGTATGAGAGTTCTACATCGGTCAAAGGTCGTCATTATGGGGACATTCAGCCCAACATCCCTTCCAAGCCATGGTTCTTCCGGTTTCGCCAAGCCAATAAACAGACTACATCTGTCATTTGCAGATTGCGCATTGGTCACACTTGTTCCCCCTCACGCCTGTACAGATGGCGCATTGTTCAATCCCCCCTCTGTTCTTGTGGCCTGGAGGAAGGAACTGCAGACCACATTATCTTGAACTGCCCGAATAGATCGGTTTCTTTATATGACAACCTACCTCCCTCAGTTCCCAAGCCCACCAACCTTAAAACCCTCCTTTTCCTTTCATCATCGAACAAAAAAGTTCTACTTTCCTTAATTAAATTTATAGGCAAAGAAAAAATTAAACTCTAGGTGCTTTTACCCGCTTTTGTGGCTTCCAATTTACATCTGTGTATCCGATCTATATTGTCTCAAATGTTTTGTCTTGTCTTAGGTTTTGTGTCTGTTTATTCCAGGATCACAACAAACATACGTAACTGCAACCGTTATTCAGGACCATCAACTAATTAACAACAAAAACTGGTCATACACGCTGTCAGACGTCATTGGCAGTAATGGTTGCTAACCAAAAGCGACCGGTTGCCAAAAATTAAAAAAATAGAATAGAATAGAATTTAAATTATATTTTATTGTAATATTTTGTGAGTTTGCGAGGAATATGAGTGAAGCAAGTAGAGGATCTTGTGACTCAAGTGAGGAAGGAAGTGTGATATCCTCCGATTTTGTTTGTGGCCAAAAAGTGTGTGAGTCACTTCCATTGGATAGTGTGAGCGTGGTGGACTCGGCGGAGCCCTCCCGACACGAAGGAGTGGATGATGATGATGAAGCTATGTCGTTCGTGCGACGGGTACCGGAAAAGCGAGCTGGTGGTCCCAGTGACGAAAGTGGTGTATCCGAAGCAAGCTTTATTACCGTAGGGAAGAGACCCAAGCGCTTGCGAGTTGCACCAGCTGCGGCGGCAGAGTCAGGTGTGGATGGGGTTCCCGATAGCTTTTTCGAGGTTAACGTGGTATCCAAAAAGGATTTGCCAAAACAGATTGGCTTAGCCAAGTTGCTGCAATGTAAGGGCATTAAAGGTGTTTTAAAGATTAAGTATATGGGTCCATGTAAGGTGCTTATGCAGTTTAGTACGAGAATTGAGGCAGAAAAACTCCTGGCTGCAGAAGAGTTCAATAACGAGGATAGACGTGCGTATTGGTCAAATACTGTATCTTGCTCATATGGGATTGTCAGAGGTGTAGAGTTGGAAGTTGAAGAGGTCGAGTTTATGAAGAGTATTGAAGGATCGCAGGATATCTTGTCAGTGCGAAGGCTGAACCGCTTAGATTGTGATGGCAGATGGGCTAAATCTGAAGTAATCCGCTTGTGTTTTAAGGGTTCCGACTTGCCCCCCTTCGTATATGCATATGGATGCCGATTCAAGGTGAAGCCTTATAATTTTCCAGTTACCCAATGCGCAAGATGCTGGAAGTTTGGACATCTGAGTAGATTTTGTCCATCTGGTAAAACTCTTTGTCCGAAATGTGGAGGAGCTCATGCTAATTGCGAGGTTACAGAATTCAAGTGCCTGAATTGTAAAGGTGCTCACATGGCCTTAAATAAGTCATGTCCGGTTTTTTTACGAGAAAAAGAAATTCGTGGTATCATGACCTCTGAAGGTTGTATATATAAAAGAGCTTTGTGGCTGTACAACCAAGGCAAGTGTGTGCAGGTAAAGTCCTGGAGTCAAGAGGTGCCGTATATTTCGGAGGAACCTACGCGTAATAAGTCCTATAGAGACGTTGTTCTATCCAATTCGACCGTTGTTCTAGAAGATCAGGCGTCTACTAGTGTCTTCAACCAGTCTTTAGTTCAGAGGCCTATTGCTTTGAATAAATCTGTGCGGGGGTCGCCTCAGGAGCCTCGAAAGAGAAAGAAGGCTAAAAGGGGTCCTAATTTGCAAGAGTCGAAGAGTCCGGTAGACGCGCAACCTGTGAACATTGTTCATCAGGAGCCAGGTCGGAGAACGGTCAAGAAAAAGAGGTGTATCGATTTTGAGAAGGTGAAGGATATTTTGCTCTCCAGTGACAGCTGGGGCGAGAAGTTGGCGTTAATTTTTCGAGTTATCGTACATGACTGTTTGGAGATGTGTAAGGAGTTTTTTAAAGAGACTGATTTAATTAAGTTTTTTTTAAATAATCTAAATGGCCAGGTCTAATGACAGAATTAGTTTGAATATAGTACAGTGGAATTCGCAAAGTATAAGACCTAAGCTAGTTGAGTTTGATCTTTTCTTGAATAGAGAAAAGGTTCACATTGCATTAGTCAGTGAGACATGGTTAGACCGTAGTTCGGCTTTTAGAATAAGTTCTTATAATGTGTTTAGAAGAGATAGATCGGATTCGTATGGTGGTGTGGCAGTTTTTATACATAATTCTATAAAGGCTCATGCATTTCATGTCCCAATTAATAATGTTGGTATTGAAATAGTTTGTGTTAAAATTTTGAATTGTGCCTCTTTAAATTATGTTCTGTCTCTGTATTGTCCTTCTACAGTACGGACAACTCAGGGTGACTGGGACTCTATTTTTTCGTTGTTTTCGAGTAAGACCTTGGTGGCAGGCGATTTTAACGCTCATCACACTAATTGGTCATGTAAACGTGACTCTAGAGGCATTCAGTTGTTTGATTCAGCTCTTGATCATGGTTTCGTGTCCCTTAACAGCGGTAAGGCGACAAGAGTTAAATTGGTGAATGGATCGCTTCAAGAAAGCTCACCTGACGTCACTTTTGGTTCTTCGGATATAGCTGTAGATTGCGCGTGGGATGTTACCAATGAACATTTGGGCAGCGATCATCTCATTATAAAATTTGGGTTAAATTATTGGAACAGTCGACAGCTTGTGCAAAAATTTAATTTTAAGAATGCTGACTGGCCAAGTTACCGTGAATCTCTAAAAGAGTATTTTTCCAACGACTTAATTTCTTTTCCAAACAATGTTGAGGCAATGTATAATTTTTTTGAAACTAGTATCAAAACAGCTTTAGGCTCTCATGTTCCGTTAGTTAAAATTTGCGCTGATCCTGCGCGGAACTTCAAGCCTAAGAGCTATTGGAGTCCATTGCTGTCAAAGATTGTTGCACAAAGGCGACTTGCATTGAGTCAATTTAGGCGGAATCCGACTCCCGATAATTTAAAACGTTTGCAGGCAAAGGTCGCAGAGGCACAGCGTGTTATTCGTAACGCCAGATATCAGAATTGGCAGGAGTTTTGTCAAAGTATTGATGAGACTACCTCTGCTTCTGATATGTGGCATCGTATGAGGTGGATGAAGGGTTATAATCGATCTAAAGTAGTTGCATCTCAGGAGAAGGTGGATCTATTGTGTTCCCTTGCTCCCGATTTTGTGCGGCCCGACAAACCAACGTTTTTTTCAGTTAATTCTCTTCTTGAGGTGGATTTTTCTATGGAAGAATTAAGTAGATGTTTAAAAAAGAAAAATTCTGCGCCGGGAGTTGATGGTTTACCGTATGCAGTTATATATAATTTACCATTTATCGCTAAGTCGTTTTTGCTCAAGCTGTTTAATTCAATCTTCGCTTCCGGCGTTGTCCCTACGCAGTGGCGAAATATCCAGGTTGTACCCATTCCTAAGTCAAGTCAGGTGGAGGATCATTTATCGAAGTTAAGACCCATTTCCTTAATGTCCTGTGTGTGTAAGGTATTTCACACAATGATGGCGAGACGCTTGGAATGGTTTGTGGAGAAGAATGAGGTTTTATCTCGGAACACAGTAGGTTTTAGGAGAGGTCAGTCGTGTGTAGATTGTTTGGCTCGCCTAGTTTCTTACATTCAAGTGGGGTTTTCTAAAAATATGTCAACTTTGTCTTGTTTCTTGGATATTGAAGGTGCATACAATAATGTGTCTGTTGAGGTAGTCGTTCGTAATTTAGACAGTTTAGGAGTTGGATCTAATTTTTGTAATTATTTATGGGCTTTCTTGAGCGAGAGACATCTCATTCTTCGAGATGATGATATTGGTTTTTCTATGGAGCGTTGGACTGATAAAGGTTTGGCTCAAGGGGATCCACTTTCTCCCCTTTTATTTAATATTGCTACCTATCAGATTTGTCAAAAGATAGACAAGGTATTTATTTCTCAATATGCGGATGATTTCGTTTTATACGTTAGGTGTAAGAATTTACAAGATAGTGTTTGTATAATGCAGGATTCTTTGGATATAATGGTAAATATTTTGAATACATTAGGGTTAGATATTTCGGTTAGTAAGTCAAAAATTTGCATATTTGGTAAAGGTCGTAAAATTAGTCACGTTAATCTCGATATACGTGGTAATCAGGTGTGTTCTGATCTTACAATGAAGTACTTAGGAGTGTGGCTGGATAGATCGTTGCGTGGGGGAAAACATATTGGATATGTTGTAGAAAAAACTCAAAAATTTCTTAGTATTTTAAAAACTTTGGCTGGAGCTTCTTGGGGAGTTCACCCTAGACACCTGCGTAGATTATACATGTCACTGATTCGTAGTAGGATGGATTATGCATGTTTTTTATACGACAGTAGTGCCAAATCGCATTTATATAAGCTTGAAAAAGTTCAAAATCAGGCGTTGAGGGTCATTGGAGGGTTTATCAGATCATCACCTATTCATGTTATGGAAAGTGAGCTTTGTATAGTTCCTTTACATATCAGAAGGCAGTTTCTGGCTTCAAAATTTTGTTTAAAAACGATAACTTGTTCGAATAGCCTTACCCTTGATGTGGTTCGTGAGTTGGGGTCTTTAAGCCACAAGGGTTATTGGAGCGGAAAAAAGAAACTGTTGCTAGCTGAGGTTTTCGAGGAGGTCTCAGTTGAGCATATTCATGTGTCGTATCCATTACTGATGTTTAAATTAGATGTGTGGGTGTCTAAATTCGAGTTAGAAAACGTTTTATTTTGCAATCTTGAGTGTGTTGTAGCCTTGTAGGTGCGAAACGTTCCTACAACCATTATTCTCTTCGTTCTGAAGTTATCTTAGAGCTGGATAGGAAATATTCAAGTTTTTATAAACTTTTTACCGATGGCTCAAAGTGTGGTGACAAGATAGGTGCAGCATTTTTTGATCCACTTAATGGTAAGAGGGCACAGTTTAGGATTTCTTCTGGTGTATCTGTTATGTCCGCGGAGCTTTGTGCAATCTCTGAGGCCTTGTTGTACGTGGAAATGTTGAGTTATTCTAATATAGTGATCCTTACTGATAGCAAAAGCGCCATTCAGCATATAGCTCGATGTGCTTCGGGCGAAAGGTGCTTTTCATTGGCTTACAAAATTTTAGAGCGTATTAGTATTATACAGGGATCTGGAAGATGCCTGAAACTGCAGTGGATTCCGTCACATATCGGCTTGTCAGGAAACGAGGAGGCTGACCGGCTGGCCGCAACGGCCGCTTCTGATGGTGTTGAGACTGTAATTGCGCCTGATTTTTCAGAGGTAGTCGCTCGGTTCAAAAACAAATCTTATGGTCGCTGGAAGGAATATTTTGATGAACGTTCTCGTGATAAGGGAATTTGGTACAAAACTATTCAGTGTGAGCCTCCTCGGGTGCCTTGGTTTGACTATGCTCGGCTACGCAGAGCAGAGGTTGTCAGCGCGCATAGGCTTCGGTCCGGACATGTTCCTTTAAATCAGTTTGCGCATCTCATGAGGAAAGTAGAGTCGCCCAACTGCGAAGAGTGCGGGATAGTAGAGGATGTGCAACACTTTTTAATGGAATGTGTTCGGACTCGTGCAAAGAGGGAAAAGTTGTTTATACAATTTGGCATTAACTGTTCAAATGTTGGCATCTTCCAATCCATATTGGCAGAACCTTTGTCAGAGGTTGCTAAATTTGTTTATAGTTTTTTTTGTAAATAAGAGTTTCAATAACATTTTTTATTTGTAGCGTTTTTTTATGTGTGATGTTTGTCAGTGTACTTGTATTTAGGCCAGCCGGAGCTGACATGTTCAAGGTTGAACAAAGCTTCAAAATAAATAAAGATTAAATAAAAAAAAAAAAGGGCAATAAACGTCGGCTACCGTTAGGGGTGTAACATGTCGATAAATTATAATGTAAACGTCGATATAATCATTATATTTTGAAATGTTATTGATATTGTTTTTAAAGTTATCTAATGAATGAAAAATACTAAATGTTTAAGATAATTACATGTTAAGATATTTCTTAAATAATTAGCTAAATACGTGATTAGGTAAGTAGATAATGAGAAATGCATTAGTAATTATAGAACGTATGATTGATAGTTCTATTTAAGTCATTAGGAATAATTGATAACAAATTATTCTATAACATAAAAGGGTAAGTAAACATATAGTAATATTAGTACTAGTATTTTCCTTGTTTAGTTATTTATTTTGTAATACCTCCTTATTATTTTATTGTAATACTTTGTGTCAATAGTTCAATATACCTATTTATATGTCGATAGTAACTATACAATACTGGTATATAAAACACAAATTTATATTCTTTGTTTCATTACTTTATCGACATTCCTTTTTATGCGTAACGCTACCTGCCCTATTGCTGCTCGGCCCGCTCCATAAGCCGTGCAGGTGTGAAAGAGATAGCATAATTCCGATGATTTATGACCTGACCGGCCAGATAGTTTTGCGGGTAGTATAGTCGGCCGACTGGCTCGTCGGCAAAATCCGTAGTCGGCCCATCTCTACTGGAGATAAAACGCTCAATAGGTTATTGTTAGAGGAGAAGATGAAGCTGTAGATAGATTACGTAGGTAGAGTACTAGTTAGTAGGTATAGTTTGTTCAACCAACTGTTGGTGATTTAAGTGGTGTTTGATTAGATTGAGTGTAAATTCATTCATTAAATTTGGGACCCACCTTAGGTCCAAAGTCACAAATTACCGTCCGTGACCGTTCGTTCATTGCTAAAGCTTGTCCCAGTAAAAAATGTCGCTTATAAACTTTAAAAAAATCCTTATTAAATATTAAAATTCACCAAATTTTCTGATACCGTTTTATTTGATATTCCTTAAAATATTATTATTTATGCATAAAGACCAGTTTAGGATTAGTTCATCCAGAAACTTCTTAATTTTCCCTTGACCCCTAGCCATCAAAGTTTGTACATCGTCATCGGTGATCAGTTTAGAAGCTTCATTCCACTTCCGCTTGAAGTCTTGAACTGAAGTGGCATCACTACATAGTATAAAACAAAGTCGCTTGCGCTGTCTGTCCCTATGTATGCTTAAATCTTTAAAACTACGCAACGGATTTTGATGCGGTTTTTTTTAATAGATAGAGTGATTCTTAAGGAAGGTTTA
Organism: Acleris emargana; assembly: GCA_927399475.2. Taxonomy (NCBI): domain Eukaryota; kingdom Metazoa; phylum Arthropoda; class Insecta; order Lepidoptera; family Tortricidae; genus Acleris; species Acleris emargana. The sequence goes on from OV656851.1 coordinate 10,469,520, forward strand.
TATGTATAATACATTCCACGCGGGCGAAGCCGCAGGCGGGTCGCTAGTTACTTATATGTTTTAAAAGCTTCTGTTTCACACGAGCCCAATATTTTTCAATGGGTCGTAACTCCGGGCAGTTGGGAGGATTGAGAGTTTTGTCAACAAAATCGTCATTATTTGCTTTGTACCACTCTATTGCTTCCTTCGTGTAGTGACACGTGGCCAAATCAGGCTAAAACAGGGCAGGTGAAGTATGCCTCTTAATGAATGGCAACAATCGTTTTTTGAGGCACTCGTTCGGGTATATATCACCATTTATGGTTCCATTAGCAAAATATGGTGTACTGCGTTTGCCACATGAACAGATCGCCTGCCACACGAGAACTTTATTTGCAAATTTATCCATTTTGATAACCTTATACCTACTCTTCACTTACTACTTTTCTGTCGGTCCCAGAATAATAGTGGTGTCCTGGAAGTCATTTGAATTCAAGTTTGCAGTAAGTTTCGTCATCCATAACTGTACAATATTTTTTCTTAGTCATTTTTGAATAAAGTTTTCTAGATCTCGTTTTAGACTCTTTTGACTGTTTTGCATTTCTGTTGGGCACTTTAGTTTGTTTAAACGTTGTTATAAAACAATTTTTCTTCACTCGTTGCACTGTAGATTTCGAGGTTTTAAATTTCTTGGCCAAGTCTCGTACAGAGAGGGTAGTTTTTTCTGTAAAGCTGTTATAATCTTCTTCTTGATATTCTGGTTTACAAACCCTGGTTTACGTCCACTTCCAGGCCATCGCCGTATACCACCTGTCTCCCTGAACCGTTTTAAAATCCTTTTCATCTCACTAGCTCGGAAAGCCCTTTTTGTTTGTTTGATATCTATTGAGAAAATCGCTTTTTATCCACAAGTGAGGGAAGAGTTTTGACATTTGAAGGCAGCTTAAGTGATATTTGACAGCTAACCAAACGTAAAACCTTACAAGTGCTAAATTTTTAACATCACAATTAATGAATTGCATCGAGTAAAAAACACTAAATACAGTCTTACTACTTTATTTAATTCATCAAAATTAACCTTCATTCTTGTTTTATAAACGGATAAAAAGTTCTGACAGTCCAAATAAGTCGATGTGCAAACAAAACGCATCCGAAATAATAAAAAAAAACTTACGTCAAAACTTTTCTATTAAGCCGTCAACGTTAAAATATTCGCATGTTTTTTGTTATTAAAAATGAGTGATTCGAGTGATAAAGACGTATTAACACCCTTAGAATTACAGGAAACCGTGCAAAATGCGGAATTGAGCTTACAGTACAAACCATTTTCTTAGTTTCCTCGCTGTAGTCAACGTTAAATTCGCATGTTTTTCTAGTTTGTTTTGTTATTATAAATGAGTGATTCGAGTGATAAAGACGTATTAACACCTGTGGAATTACAGAAAACCGTGCAAAATGCGGAACTGAGCTTACAGTACAGACCCTTTTCTTAGTTTCCTTGCTGTAGTGAGGTGAAAAGTTTTGTGTTATACACGGGTGAAAAGTTATTTTACGTCTCGTGTCTTGAAACACTTGCTACGCTCAGGATTCTATTTTTGAACCACTCGCTTCGCTCGTGGTCAATCATAGAATCCTTTCGCTAGCTCGTGTTTCAAATGAACACTCGCAGGTAAAATACAACTTTCCCCACTTGTATAACAAATAACTATTTCACGGTTCTTGTAACGTTTTCAGCTCCGATGCCACTTTCTTCGCAGATACCTATGCCTTTATATTGAGCATATTTGTACTTACAAAAAAAATCGTGTAACTTTTCTTGCACCGACGACATCGTTGAACATCTAGTACCTACTGATAACTTTATTTTTATTTTTTATTTATACATTATAGAGCATCCTAACGGGAAACATAGTTTTCAAACCTCTTTAGATTTCATCCTGATACACAACCCCATCTAATAATGAGCGACATTTTTTTCTGCGACAAGCTTTAGGTTAATTATTAATATCAAACGTAAGTTACCTACTTAGATAGCGCCCATTTATTTACTCTTAAAAGTTATATTTATACTTTCTTGTATTAAAATTGTACCCAGCGGCATCCAGCAGGGAGTAGGTACGACATAGGACAGCTATTTTTAGGGTTCCGTAGTCGAACTAGAAACCCGTATAGTTTCGCCATGTCCGTCCGTCCGTCCGTCCGTCCGTAGCTTAGCTCAGAGACTCTTACTACTAGAAAGCTGTAATTTGACATGAATATACATATTAGTCATGCCAACATAGTGGTAAAATAAAACCTTGTTTTTTTTTTAGTGTACCTCCCCTGCACGTAACGTGGTGATTTTTTTCTCGCCTACCCCATAGTTTGGGGTCTCGTTGGATGGGCATTTCAAAAATATTGCGGGTTTGTGGTAACAGATTTTCGATTCAGGGATCCGTTTATGAAATATTAATCTTCAAAGCGCTATTTTTTGTAAGAATCAAGTGTCCCCACTTCGACCAAAACTACAAATACTAAAAATCTGAAAAATATCTTCAATGAAAGCTCATAAAACGAATTTAAAAGAAAAACTATCACGGCTAAGTAGACTTGATTAATTCTTGAGATACGGGCGACTAAAGTGTTTATAACTACTAAAATTACCTAAGACAGCTCCGAATAACTTTAAAATAGAGAATTAGTTCATACCTACTTGTTTTTTTTGAGATAGTTTTTGTGAAGTAATGGCTTCGGAACCCTACACTGAGCATGGTCAGACATGCTCTTGCCTGGTATTTAAAGCTTCCTACTGCTATCGCTGTATACATATTTATAGGTACCTACTTGCCCTCAAATTCTGTAACTTCTCATATCGACGGTTAAGAATCAATACTGTCGAAGTAACAAAAACACAATTTTACAGGAAACGAAAAAAACTATTTAAAAATTCGAATTTCAAGTTATTGTAAGTATTTAAACGTCATAAAAATGATAAAAATGAACTAATCCTACTGTTGTATGACGCACCTTTCTAACATTGCCCTGCCCTGAACAAAGATATGGTAATTTAGGTGGTATTGGTTCAAAGTATACTTATATTTTTGATAATTTTGTAAGATGAGTGGCTAAAGAGAAAGCAATAAAAAAACGTTTTTATTGACTGGTTACGTATTAATTACTTATAAACTTTGATATAAAATATTTTTAAACCAAATTGTAAGGATCACTGTTGTATACAATTACCGTACAAAAAGTTCGTGTCAGTTAGGTGCTATTGGTTCAAATATGTTACTATTTTTATTTAAATTGGCTGAACCGAAATAATAAATTCTTGGTTTAAGTAAATAAGTTATATAAGATAGCTGAGCCGCTCTCTATTGGTCTCTTTCGCACCCGCATAGTACCCGCGATCGCAGCGCCAATGCTTCGGCACTACTGCCCGGCTGCCCGTCTGGCGTCTGCTGTCTTCAATCCCGCGCAAGCAGCGGTGGAGTATAGACGTTCGTCAGGGCGAATAGGTGGTATTGGCAGAAAATTAATCGCGTTAAATAGTTAGATGGTATTTCTTGAGCGGATAACTCATTAATTTCACAAAATTAAATTTAGACGATTATGGCACGCTATTCAATTTTTTTTTCTAAATCTAACTGCATTAAAAAGTGAAAAACGCCAAAAATGTTAGTTAGACGGTATTGATTCTTAACCGTCGATATGTATCTATGTCTCTATATTTAATCCATCTTATTCAGAAAAAGATCGAGGATATTAAGCAGGGTATTATGGCAACCAGTTTCCGATTAAATACATTATTTATTTAAGCAAGTCATTTCGCGATCTTAAGCCTGTATTTAACAAATATTTTATACTTACTCTATCAAAACCAAAAAAGCTTCGAATGGTGTGAATTCACCACTTTTTTAAAGCTTGCAAGAACAGGTTTAGGAAGGTCTTGGTCATCTCAATGTCATCGAATTATTATGGTACCGGAGATTTTAAGTTGTAGGACAGCATATTTTAATATGTATTAATTATAACACATATTAAATTGAAATATGTATTAATTATGCATTTTAATTTAGTTTGAGTAAGTAGATTAGTGTACTTACTTATTAAATTATTAAGGTTAAGATTGTATTACTTACAGTAGTTATTTAGGAATTGATTTGCAATATCCGCTAATGAACTGTGCCTGTAGAAACTGGTTAAAAATGGACAATGTTACACAGGGAATGCTAGCGCAGGACCCAATCCAATTGTTATGCCTTAAGTTAAGTTTTTCTGAATAAACATTTTTTTTTTTTTTTGTCCTTACACCCTACTATGTGTCTACATTAGTAAATAATCAGCCTACTATACACCCCCCTTAACTGGTCCTTATATTAATATCTTATATTTTATTTCAGCATTATGCCTAAGGTCAAGCTAATCTACTTCCCCACGAAGGCCCTGGGCGAGGGCATCCGGCTGCTACGGGCATCCGGCTGCTACTGGCTTACGGCGGAGAGGAGTTCGAGGACAAGCGCATCTCCCCCGTGGACTGGCCCCCCATCAAACCCAGTAAGTGCTGGACAGTTCTGGCATGCCACATGCCAAATAATCGTCATCCCCAGGAATTTGCCAAACGCAAGCGAGGGGGCGTAATAGCCTAACTTGGTCCGTTTGCAATAGACCCGTGCGCTGATCCATGTCTATTCCCATGGATATGTTAGAAAGGCAGCCTGGAGAAAACACTACGAATTTCTAAAATTCTTTATTAAAGACGCTCTTGGTTAGCCAAAGCTAAAACTAATTGGATTTGTTTGACTTTAGCCTAGTTGGTTTGGTACTGACCCTGCCTACGAAGCTTGCCGTCACATGTTTGATTCCCGGTATGGGTATTTGTGTAATAAGCGAGAGTGTTTATTTCTGAGTCTTGGGTGTGTTCTATGTAGGTATTTAAGTATTTATTTCTTTATGGAAGTATTTATATCACTTTTGTTCTTCTTCTTCTTTTTTATTTATGGCGGTTTCGTAATGACTTCGCCAATGTCAAGTGAATGTGAATATAATCGTTAAATAATATAAATCAAAAGTAAAGGCCGGACATTTTTCAACCGGCAATCTTCCCTCCCTGACAGTTTCCGAATCCCCATCACTTTGGTTCTTTATCGCATTAACCATTTGACAATCTCGTCTGACATTGCTTACGGTAAATAGAGACGGTACAAAAGTAATTTGTATCTACTTTTGACGTTTACTGTACAAGGCTAGAGCTTAGTTTGGGACTAGGTCAGATTATTTATTGTGTGAGATTATCCCCTGATATCTATTATTTTGTTGGATTGAACGAGCTTGCTCTTGCGGTATAAGACACCAATGAAAGATTCTAGCATGCCAAATAACCGAAAGAACAAAGATTGCCAATAACAATTAAGCTCCTTGTATACTTATCAAGTAAATATCAATTAAATAATGATAAACATCTAAAAGTGCTCTTCCACAGAGAACAACAAGAGTTTTCTGCCAATACTTTTATTTATTGTTTTTAGAAAGCTATGTAACTAAAATTATTAAATCAAATATTAATTATCTTTTGTCGGGTAATATTCGCGCGCCTTCAATGGCTGGGTGATGCCGCTGTTCACATACTCCTTTGGCATACTAAGGTGGACTCAGACTGAGCTGGACGCCCTGGATAAGAGGGTCCGTGTACTGCCTAAATCACATCGCATGTTGCGCCCACGCTCATCTGTCATAAGGGTGAATCAACTTTTAAGGTACTCTTTTTCTTTTGCAGTAATAAAACTTTCCTACTGATTAACGGTTAATAATAATGTATGAATATTAAAATCAGACCACTAAATCTACAGACCTTACATGTTAAACACCTCAAATATTTTCAAACCTCGAAAAAACCTGGGTACTGAGGGGAAATTGAACATTATCCATGTCATAACCTAGGGACAACATTGTCCCCTGTGTTACTAACTATATTATTATATAAATCTGTACTATTTTTAATAAAATAATTTCAAATCTTAGTTTATTTGTCTAATTTAATAAGCGTGTAAGCTACATCATTAATTTACGTATATTGTTCTAAAAAACATGTAATTTGTGAAACATGTCGAAAAATGGGGAGTACCTTAAAAGTTGATTCACCCATAAGATTGTACATTCCGAGGAAATGTGGAGGTCGAGGTATTTGAAATGCTAAGAATCTCCACAACCGCGAGTAGGGAATGCAATTTAACCGGTTATTAGCCGTTTCTGTATGAAACTAACCGGTTATAACCGGATATATCCGGTTATTTGCAGTCCCTAACCGCGAGGTGTGCTATCTCGGGGATGATTATACTTGGCATTGAGTGTGGGATGCATTGTGATGTGGTTGCAGTAGACAGGAGCCTCACGACTCTCTCCTTGGCAAACGAGAACTGGCGCAGACCAACGGTGTTGTGTTGACCGAGAAGGACAAGCTCAGCAAGTACGAGTATAGATGTACATACAAGTACGAGGTCTGACTTGGCTCCCGAGGTGACCGCCATGTGGGTTGTCGACTCGACGATAATTGTCCCGATAGTTGTTTCGGCAAACTTTCTTTTAGAGTCTAGACCAACACCTCAAGAGACTCTCACTAGATGGCTGGATCAAGGGTCAAATACAGAAGGTAGTACACCTCGACACGTCACGCATTGTGAGGAGCTTCCTCTATCTGCAGCCAAAACCACCGGTAGCTTGAGCCCTGCCCCGCTGCCGGCGGCGGCACTTGTAGGTAAGTTTTTTTAAATAATGTTTATTTTTTGCATTAGTATTGTTATTTTACTTTTATATTTGAATACTTATTGTAAAAACTAATTTACAGATTTTTTTATAAATACCTAACTGAATAATAATAAATGTTTTTATTCAGATAACTAGATCCATGTGTTAGTTTAGTACATAAAATTCTTACATTTTAGTTAGGCAGTAGGTACAATAATAGAAAAATAAAAATATATACCTACAATAACAATATTATTACTAATTAGCCTACTACCGGTTTCTTTGTTAACCAAGACTATTTGGTGACTATTTGGTTGAAGTTTTTGAGGAATGACCTTGTAACTTCTAAACAGTTTTATTAGTGGATGGTGCCGGATTAGTGAATCTTCGAAAAAAACCTCGACTTGAAAAGTTTTAGAAAAACCAAAGTCCACAAAAAATCACATGTTTTAAGCGTGAGGCGCTCGTATAAGTTGAATTCCTATCCTATACCTACCCCATATTGTTACTTAATGATAATGTACATATAAATAAAATAAATATCGGGGACAATGTCACACCAATTGACCTAGTCCCAAACTTAGAGCTTAGTTGTACTATGGGTACTAGACAACGATATAAATACTTATTTATATAGAGAAATATATACATAAATAACGGGTGATAACAAAAAAATGAGAATTATTTGCAAGGGTGTAAAAAAATAATTGTGTAACATTTTATATTTTTTTTATAGTAAGGGTTATAATACACATTTAACTATTTACAAAATTATTAATGCACGTTACGATAGGGCCCGTAATCAGCTGTTCGACGCAGTTTTGACATAATGCCCGAACAAGACCGTTGGACGGCATATTTGTTCATTTTTCGCACATAGGTTTTGATTTTTTTTATCAGTTGGGCACAATTTTCTGCTTCCCAATTAATTTTGTATACCAAACTGCTCAAAAAACCAGAAAAATCTTCGATCGGCCGACATTGTGGAAGGTTTTTGGGATTTCGGATTTTCGGTACAAATGGCACGTTATGGGAGTCTAGGAATTGCAATGTTTTTTTGGCGTAATGCGACGATGCCTTATCTGGCCAAAACACATATTCTCCATCAGGGCGATGTTGGCGATTAAATGGTATAAGTATTTTTTTCAAGCATTCACTCTATGAGACTTTAGGATTAACTGCTAAACCACTAGGTTTGAACCACAGTTTTGACACACCTTTATCGGAAAAAGCCACATAAAGCATAACTTTCTGCTCAAACTTGTGCTTATACTTGTGTTTTATATTGTCTGGTGATGTTGAAATGTTGCTGGTATAGTACCGATCATTTCCAGTTATATGGGTTTTGCTCAAAGGGAAATAACTTTCATCATCCAAAATAAACGATTTTTCTTTGTAATTTGCGGCATTGTGCTTAATGTTACATTTTTGCTGATCGGTGTATTACGGTGCCCTTATCTTCTTGCGGCACTCCAAACCCACCTTTTTTAAAGACCGGCAAATGTACGGTTGCAAACATTTAAATATTGTCGGGGCATCTCGTTGGCTCATGGAATCACTATCATTGAAAGTGATATGGAGTGTCTTCAGTCTTCCCTTGGTCATTATTTTAGCTGGTCGGCCGCTACCACGTTTGCGAGTTGTCGTCAAGGATGCAAGAATTCTATATATAGTAGAAACTGTTACATTTTCTTTGGTAAAATGATCTACTGTGTACTTTTCCCCCATGTTTATATTTTTATTATAAACTTGTACAACGCGTTTTCGCAGAGCTTCTTGTTTCGGCGTAATTTTGACAATTATAAATGATTGAAAAAATGAAACAAATAAAAATCAAGAATATCAAAAGAGGTACAAATAACATCTTGAACAATTTTTTGTCTATGGCAATAGATATTTTTTTTAAGACTACTGAAAATTATTCTCATTTTTTTGCTATCACCCGTTACATAGAAAACATCCATGACTCAGGAGAACAAATATTTGCGCTCATCACACAAATATCTGCCCTTACCGGGATTTGAACCCAGGACCACAAGCTTCGTAGGCCGGGTCACTAGGCTACCATCTAGGCCAGCGCGTCGTCAAAATGCGTCGTAATGCCTATTGAACTTTCCTACATACCTGTACCCACATACATACATGTAGGGATGTAGACGTATGTATACATCTACATAGTCACCTCAAGTTATGATTTATGATGTTACATGTGTAAAAAATTATTTATAAGTACAAACTTAAACCATTTTTAAACTATGATAAAAACATTAAGTCCATGTTTTTATGAAATAAGGACTGGACCACTAGAATAAAATGTTAATGCTAAGTAAATTTTTAATAGGTACTGTAGCCAAGTAGTACCTACATGAAATATATACAATTACAAATCAAGTGATAGAATGGTAACCTAAGAAGGGCAGTCTAATCTAATGCTATATTTTTTTATTGGCCTGTTCCATTGTCGTCATTCAAAGCTTCAACCGATCAACGTTGTAATCGGCACAGAGATTGTTTGTAATCCGGATACGGTCGTTATATGTCGGGAAATTTAAATTTCGATAAATAACCTCGACGCGTCCATTTTTCAGGCACCCCGTTCGGGCAGATGCCGGTGATGGAGGTGGACGGCAAGCAGTACGCGCAGAGCTTCGCCATCGCGCGCTACCTGGGCCGCAAGTACGGGCTGGCCGGCGACGACACCGAGCAGAGCTTCGAGATCGACCAGAACGTCGAGTTCATCAATGACATCCGCGCCAGTAAGCTATTAAAGTGTTTTTATAAGAATCTTCCCCGGCAGCAGCATAACCCACCGCCGACATTGAGCGGGAACCGAGTAGAGCCAGCGATCAACTATTAATATATATGTCTCTTTTATTGACACGGGATCTGTATCTTTTGTTTCGAAAAACAAGTGGAGAAAATTCTCGCCGGCAGTGTAAAGAAACGGACTGTACTATGTAAAAATACTAAAACCTGCCAATTTCCAGGTAGAGAAAGGGACAGAGATTCTAATTGCTAGAGCGCTGTTCCTTACCCTGTAAATTAAAGTCGGCAGGTTTCGACCCTTTATAAAGCATTGCCAGTATCAAGGCATCAAATCTCGCCGTAACCTAACCTGAACATTTCATAGTTTTAAGGAGGTAGTAAGTACCCTTTCACGAGTTTCACGTAATGTATTGCTTAGATGCAAAGAAACATGCGATACATTCGTTCAAGATTGGATTTATTTAAAAACTACGAGAAATAATTGGAATATATAGAAAGTTCATAAGGTGTAATGATATAAGGTTTTGGAAGAAACGTGTTTTTACTATGATTACTGGTAAATTGATCCGTCACGTTGGCTGCTCTGTTTGCTGATAGTGTGAGCTTGGACGTGCCTAGTCTAGTAATTGAACGACGGTTAATAATGCATTGATAAAATCATAGGTAGCTGCCGGAGAATACCTTGACTAATCATTAGCCACGTTCATGTGGCTTTAGCTTGCATAATGCTTACACATGGCATTAAACCTAGAAATACGTTGACAGCACCGAAATTAGGCCCCCCACTTATCTCCTCGAGTCAAAAAAGTCTTGTTAGTTTTGTTCGTAAAATGTCTACTCAACTGTATCTAATACTTTCACAGAGGCAGCTGCAGTACAGTACGAGCCTAATGCAGAATACAAAGTTAAGAAGCATGAAGACTTCTCGAAGAACTTTTACCCAACGATGCTGGGCAAGCTGGACGCCATCATCAACGCCAACAACGGACACGTCGCCTGCGGCAAGGTAATGGATTAAACACATAATTACATACTAATGATGTGCCTACCCATAGGGATATTTTGCGAATGACGACAAGGGAGCCGACTAGGCCTAAGTATAACAACACAAAAAAGGCAAACATCGCGACCGCGCATGCAACTACGAATTTTTCATGTATGTTTTTAGGTCTCTTGAAAGTAGTTAGAATCCAAGTTTGCAACCCGAAAACCCTGTGCTATGGATTATTGGGCTCGAACATTTTTTTTATTTTATGTTTAATTTTATTTGTTTTGAAACCATTATGTTACACCTTAAAAGTCAACTTGCTTACAATCTTGTTTTTTTCAGAAATACCTACCTATGTTATTCAGTACAATGTTTTTATCATTAACCAAAATCCGATATTTTACTATTTTTAATATTTTTGAAGAAAGTATGAGAGCTAGAGGCACTCTGGTTTTAAATTGAAGCTGATTAAATATTGTAGCAAATTACGTTACCTATCTTTATTAAAGTACGGAACAAAGATAATTGAAAAAACGCTACCTTAGGGTATGGTCTTTTTCAAAGAAACTGAAATAAGTTCCAAAATTTCGCAGTTTTTCAAGCACCATGTGAGGTAGCACAGGGGTTTCACTTTTCAGGTTTGCAAACTTGGGTGTTAATTACTTACTCTCATCAAGGGACCTCATAAAATATAAAAAACGTGGTTATGTATGTACATGCGCGTTTGCGATGTTTGATGTCATTATTCGCTGGCCTATAAGAAATATTTTCTTGGAAAGGAAAACGTATATACCAAGTTTTTCATATACAGTACCGGCAAATAATATATCAGCTTTGTACTTATATCTCATACCTTGTACCTACAAATATTACGACACGTGTTCAGATTTGTATAAACACGTCAGCAATGGTTTTTTACATACTAAACTTTTTTAAACTACGACATGTATGTACTAACATTTGCTATATACCATTTTGAGCCTTATTCAATCAGCTAGCAAATTCAATAATAGCAATACAATTGGTCAAAAAAAAGGTGCAGGGTCATTTTTATTAAGTTAAAATTAATAAAATCATCTCGTAACAGCTAACCTGGGGAGACTTCGTGTTCGCGGGTATGTACGCCTACCTGAAGGTCATGCTGCAAGCCCAGGACCTGGACTCCGAGTATCCCAGCTTTAAGAAACTGGAGCAGCTGGTCTACTCCCTCCCCAAAGTGAAGGCTTGGGCAGACTCCGCGCCGAAGTGTGATCTTTAAGTGACATCATGTTTGTATGACTCCTGTTTGTAACGTCACATTGGCTGCGTAAGATATCAAAATTGATTTCAATTTTGAATGTATTTATTATCTTCAGTATAGATTTGAAAGTTTTCTTTGGATATTGTAAAGACTCAACAGAGCTCATATTCCGTTTTTAATGTGCATAAAAGCAAAAGTATTTGTAGATCATATAATGGGCAGGTCCTTGTAAATTTATCATTGTTATATATATCTTGTTGACACTGATATGAGTGATATGTCTAAATATTTGTTCACTACACGAAATATCACAATAATTTACAATGTTTGTCAAACTTATTTTGCTAAGTAAATATATTCTGTTGCTACCTCTTCTGCATTTGACTCGAAAGATAATGAAACTGATATCATTTTGTTCAATGCCTGTCTTTACTTGAATAGTTTTTCACAAAGTCCGGACCATCAAGTTTACATAATAATATTTACTATAAGTGGAAATACAACTCCTCTTTAGTAATTATAAGATTGTGCATCTGATGCGCATGCTAAACGTGTTTATTTGTGTAAGATTCATATTTATATAAGGACTATTAAAACTATAAATTATAACGTTCGAGTTTTCTTTGGAAATTACTCCAGTATAATGAAATTAATGAAATAATATAACCTTCTGGATTTGATATGACATTAAATATTATAGTGTTAAGCTGATCCAATGTCAAATGTTGGGGTCAAAATGTGGTTACAGGCTTTACGTAACGGAGAATAGGAGACTCGTCGACTTACACCTCGGTAGACCAACTGTCTTAAACTGATTTGACCATGCGTGCAAAAGAAGGTTATGGGTTACAAAATTTGAACCAAAAAGACATACGACCAAAACTAATTAAAATTGTATAAAAAAACAAGTGGTAATCAGTAATTGCTATTACTAATCCCAGTAATAAAATCAGGCTTCTGGATCAGAAAAAGTCTGGTTCCTTGTCGTCGTCTCTATGCAAACATGCTGGTTCCAGGATAACTGGTATAGAGGCAACGACGGATCAGATAATTAACTGTGCTGTGGCGGTACAATGGGCCGGTACTTCTAAAGCATGAAAGGCCATGTCGTCCCAGCTCACTCACTTCCTTCCCGCACGCGCAAGTATGAGGTTCACAGATTCTAGCCCCAAGCTGCAAGCTTATTGCTATGCACAAGCAGCTTAGGTCCAAGAATGTGCTATATTACGGGAAGGAAGAGCGTGGATCCAGTGACCTGATTAGCCTGCTGAGACCGCGAGGAGACGGGCGCGATCTGAATCGTCCGGACTATTTTGTATGAGAGATGCGTGAATTGATATGAGACGAGGTGTATCCCATGCTCTTTGGAAATATAATATTGGCATATCCACTCCGGGGCATTACTCTCACCAAGCATCCCTGGCCTCCCTGGCCTGGTCAGGTTCGCAATCTCAACGTCAAGTATCTGTGGGTGATTTAAGATAATACTGACGAGAGGCAACGAAGAAGAGCATCGAATAAGTACAAAGTCCACCGAAACGAATTGGGAGAACCGCTTGAGCCCAAGGCCTTAAACTAAAACGAATGTTTAATAATTCTGTATCCACATGAATTCAACATTAATACAATGTGGCTCTTTTGGCCACAGGACAAATATTTAAAGCACACTTTAGATATTGTGCATTTATAAATTTAATAAGAAGGCCTCCCCCTCATGCACAAACACATAAACCCTGTTAGGGTGAATGACGGACACTTTTAGCTGACATGACAGGCACCAGTAATGGACACTTCACTCTTAATAAATTCAAATTTCATACGATCTTAAATTGATTGTTGCAAAACAAATGAATAACCCTTGTCTTCTGTAAAATAAGAATCAGTTGTCTATTATTGGTGTCTTGTTCATTACAATCATTACTGGTTCCGCCACCTAGTGCACTGTATTTAATTTATTATTATTATTCATGATTAATAGAGTAATGGTTTACTTAATTCAAAGGATTGTATGAAGTATTTAAATCTCATTCTAGGTACTATGATTTAATATCATGACCAAATGTATCCGGCCGTGGCCTTGAAATGATCGCCTTTGTGCGGAATGTAGTGGAGTTATTATAGGGATAGTAACTACCTAGTCTCGATTTATGAGATGCGTTGACATGCGGTCGCGCCGGTCGCTCAGTCACTGTGCGCGCGAGCACTCGAGCAGCTCTGCGTCAGTGCAGTCGCAGAATTCAAGTTGGTCACACGTCAAGCCGCTCTACAGATAAATCAGAAGGTTAGTTGTACCCTTTTTAGATAAATAGAGCATTAATAAACATATGTCATTGTATAAAGTGTTAGAGAGTTCGATAAACATAAATTACTCGCGTTTTGGAAGTCTTCACTTCTAATTCCAATTTTAATTAATGGTGTATGGCCTGTTGCTATGGTGTTTTTTGCCAATGTCGAGTTAATTATAGATACTCTTATTTATAGTCACACACGAAGACAATAATTGTTCGGTAAAAGAGTATTTTCTTTAATGGACTAAACAGAAGCACGTGGGGTTAGCACTACTTTTTGTTACTTGTCATTTTGTCATTTCGTAGTCAATTCAGAATTGACGGTGAAATTTTTGATGTTGATTATTTTAGGTTCATTAAAAATTACTACCTTAGGTCTCTATAAATAGGTTACTTTTATTGCAGGCAAACCGGTGACAGGCCTATCTATGCAGACAAATTACCTAACACAATTTTAATTAATACATTTCCATAAATTTAAAAATATTATGCCTTGTGTTTTTTTAAGCATCAGAAAGACATTTCAAGAAGTAAATGTCAGGATTTTTATTGTGAATGTGTTGAAATTGGAAAAATTATTAAAAACACATGTCGCTGCATTTGGCATCACAATAGAAAATTGCAAAATGTGTGGTGTGCTTTTACGTATAAATATTATACCATAATTATGCGTACCTTTTCTTTGTGCTAATTTTAATTTATCACCAAATTATTGCTAGATAAAAAAAATCAGCTTCATTGCAATACGGGAAGTGGGTCAAATTTTACTTGCAAGATTTGACCCTTACATACCTACATAGGTACACATACATTGCAAGTTAAATAAAAGCTTGCAAAATTAAAAAACCATTAAAAAATATATATCGTAAAGTTTGAATTATAAACTTCAAAACGAATTTATATTGGCATACTTTATAAACACAATACTGAAATTTAAAAAAAAAAAAACTATAACTTTATTTCTCTAACAAAATAATGTTATAAAGTATTTTTTTTACCATTACGATACAAGTTAATCCAAAAAGTTAATGTCACCAACGGTTCGCGTCATTTTTAAAGCATTGCAAAAAGTTTTTATTCCAATTTTTACTTGTCTGTGACAGCGCCCGCCTTAACGCATGCGCGGTGATGTGCTAGGTTTTGGCGCCATTCATTGAATATGTTTTGCTGTAGTTACTTTATTAACTTTGATCTTTTATTTAGTAGGTTGAATCGCAATGTACGAGAGTAGATAAAGTATAGTGTATGAAACTTCACATAACTAGGTATTAAAACACTCGTGTGATACTATTAAAAACCTCGCCTAGCGGCTCGGTTTAAACACACACTCGTGTTTTAATACCCCTCATTATGCAACAATTTCATAAACTACTATTATATGTGTGTCGTGAATTGCAATAGAAATGTCAGTTCATATAATTTCCGCAATATGTACAGGTTTTTTATTTTTCTGGTCAGTCAATAAAGAGATCGGGGCCCATAAGAGGGTCCATGTTGACCCTCATAAGTACTCATATCATAACTCATAGTGTTTTAAGTCATAATTTCACAAGAGGCTGTCAGACACTTTTAAGCCTCGACAGCTTGGTTTCGGTGTCAAGGGAGGATGTGAGGCAGCTGTTCACGCTGCCCGTTCTTTTTTAAATGGTCCGGACTATGAGGTTTTTCTTAAAATCGATGTTAAAAATGCTTTTAATTCGGTCAATCGTGGTGCCCTTCTAGCAGCCATTAAAAAGGAACTCCCAGAAATATACACTTATTTGTGGCAATGCTATGGGGCACCTTCAAAATTACTTTTTGGGGACAAAATTATTTCATCCTGCATGGGTTGCCAACAGGGAGACCCTCTTGGTCCTGCCATATTCAGTTTAGCCATTCATCCGATTATTTCAGATCTAAATTCCAAATTCAACCTTTGGTACCTTGATGACGGATCTCTTGGCGGAGATGCTTTAACAGTATTCCAAGACCTACAAATTATCATTAACAAATTTTCAGATATTGGTCTCTCATTCAATTTCACAAAGTGCGAAATTTATCTACCCGACAGCCTCTCTACAGATAAAAAAATTGAAATCATTTCTAAATTTAACGCAGTCATGCCCAACATTTCGGTCCACTCTAATACCTCTCTTACTCTTTTAGGTTCCCCAATTTTCGACGAAGCCATTAATCCCATTATAAATTGTAAACTAAATCATTTTAAAAATACTTCAGATCTTTTGTTTGAAATGAACCCTCACATGGCATTGTTCATCATTCGGTTTTGTCTTTTTACTCCAAAATTTATGTATCTACTACGCAGTTGCCCAGTTTGGAAATTTCCCTCTATAATGGCTGCTATTGATAATTCCCTTCAGGACACTCTTTCAAAATTATTAAATATCCATTTTGGCATAAGGCCTTGGACTCAAGCGGTTCTCCCAGTACGTTTCGGTGGACTGGGTATTCGTTGCTCATCAAGTGTAGCTCTACCGGCTTTCCTGTCCTCTGCTTATGTTTCGATGTCTCTCGTCAGTATTATATTAAATCTCCCACAGATACTTGACGTTGAGATACCGAACCTGGTGGAGGCCAGGGATGCCTGGTGTGAGTCATGCCCTGGAGTGGATTTGCCAACGCATAAACATATACAAAGAGCTTGGGATAACCCTCGTCTTATGGCAATTCATGCAGCCCTTTTAGCTAATAGTCCGGACGATTCAGATCGCGCCCGTCTTCTCGCTGGCACTGCTAGTGAGTCGGGCCATTGGCTCCACGCCCTTCCCTCTCGCAACATTGGTACAGTCCTGGACTCAAGCTGCTTGCGAATATCCATCTGCTTGCGGCTTGGAGCCAAGATCTGTGTGCCTCATTCTTGCACCTGCGGCAAGGAGGTGGATGAGCTTGGTAGACATGGTCTTTCTTGTTCAAGGAGCGCTGGCCGCTTGTACCGCCACGGCGCCATCAATGATTTGATCCGTCGTTCGCTTGCCACCGCCTCTGTACCTGCTTTTTTAGAACCAGCCGGTATGATCAGAGACGATGGTAAACGCCCCGACGGAGCTACATTGGTGCCGTGGAAGCTTGGTAGGGCTCTGGTGTGGGACGCAACTTGTGTCGACACTTTTGCCCTATCTCACATACAAGCAACCCGAAATCAGGCCGGCGCAGCAGCTGATCAGGCCCAGACCCTCAAGCGTCGCAAATATTCATCATTAATTAATGATTACGAATTTGCGGCGCTTGCAGTGGAGACTCTGGGACCTTGGTCAGCTGACATGAAACGTTTCATAAAGACCCTGTCTGCCAAGCTCATCGACGCCTCCGGGGATCCCAGAGCTGGCGCTTACCTCTCCCAAAGGATAGGTTTGACTATCCAGAGAGGTAATGCAGCCAGCATCATGGGTACAATGCCGCGTACCGATTTGCTAGAGGGAGTATTCTTTTTGTACTTGTGCTAGTTTTAATTAGATAATAGTTTACTTTCTTAATTATTATAATTAATATTGTATAGTGTATATTATGTATAGTGTTATTTTTTGTATTTTACTTTATTTGTTTCATTAAATAAAATTTTAATGTACATTTAATATCATCGGAATTCGTAAGGTAGGTATTTTTTCAGTAACTACTACTTTTCAGGATTTTAATAAATTAAACCTAACTAACCTTATTTTTTCAACAAGTTTACGGTGTACGGTTCCAGCGATAATAAAAAAGGTGAATAACAATTTTATGAGAAAAAATGCCCTCCCCCCGTAACAATACGGATGGAGCATTTTGAAATTGCAATTGGTCGTATAATAATTTGTTTGTCCCGGTACATATCTGAATATCGAAAGTTAATATATCTAACATTAAAACATCCATGTTTGAATTCACGCGGCAAGGTAAGCATTTTCAAACAACTTTAGTTTCTTTGGTCATTATCATAAATTGTTTTAAAGACCTTCTTGCACACTGGATATCGTAATTGTTTTCGCAATTTGAACATTTTATACTCGTAAATTCTCTTCTGTGAATTTCGTTATTTATTACACATGTAACAAATATTTGGTGCCATATTCATTGCAAAGTTATATCGATTTATTTCAAAGACAAATAAAATTAAAAACACAAAAAGATGTCATTACAAGGATTCGAACCTACGACGGTAGGTCCGAAATATAGAACGTACTCGTTGGTTATGTAATCTAATCAAACATCGAATAACATCGAAGCCCGAAACATTGTTTTTAAACGTCACTCTCATGTCGTATGTTTTACGAGTGCGATACGTTCTTTTAGGTACCTAAATATTTACTGTCCCAGCATATTTTATTGTTTTAAGTTAAATTGTCTGTTAAAGTTTGTTGTTATTGCTTTTATCGTATTAATACAAGAAAAAGGTTAACGACACCTGCTTCTTTGTTTACCGAATTTCTAATGCTAAAAAAAACGAAATATAGCAAAATATACGTTAGGTTAGGACATGTTATTTTTAATCGTTTATTTAAATGCTTTTTTTTTGTTTGGTTTATAATACTTATTTATGTAAGTGGTACATAATGAAATTAATGAAGCATCTTAAGACTGCACCGAGCAAACGTCGAGCGTCCAGTGGCGCCCTCAATACTATTATTGTGTTTTCTGATAAACGAAAGAATTTCCATGGAATTGGACGATGCTTTTTTGTAGCGCAAGTAAAAACACAATTTATGGGATACGTAAAAAACTTTGATAATAGTTACCCTTTGAGTAGTCAGCTTAACGGGAAAAGGTGGCCACTTTTTTCCGTTTAGTTGATAACTCGAAGGTCAATTGTTAGTAAACTATGGGATTTATCGTATAAGTTGTGTTTTTATTTGTAGTACAAAAATGCATCGTCCGAATTCAAGAAAATACTTTAGTTTATTAGAAATCTCAATAATAGTAATGAGGGCGCCACTGTACATCCGGCGTGCGCTCGGCGCAGTCTTAAGGTACGAATGCCGAGGTATGAGCGCGAGCTTGCGAGCACGAGGCACGAGTACCTTAAGAGCTAATTATGAACCATTGTAATATTAACTTTTAATGTGATACTTAAAGAACCTTGATATTTTATTGGGCTTTATTGTGAGCTTCAGAGATTACAGTTTAGTAAAAAATATTGCACAAATGGGTTCAAAATAAGTACACTGCAGAGTAGACCGCCTTTTCTTTGAACTTTTTCGGACACACTAGGTACCATGTGTCTAGATAGGTCTATAATCAGCCTACTAACTTCTATTTAAAACCCCTCTCATGTCGTGAGGGTCTGTATATTTACATCTTTTATTTAATTTCAGAATCATGCCTAAGGTCAAGGTAACCTACTTCCCCGTGAAGGCCCTGGGCGAGGGCCCCCGGCTGCTGCTGGCGTACGGCGGCCAGGAGTTCGAGGACAAGCGCATCTCCCCCGAGGACTGGCCCACCCTCAAACCCAGTAAGTGCTGGACAGTTCTGGCATGCCACATGCCAAATAATCGTCAGCCCCAGGAATTTTCCTTACGCAAGCGAGGGGGCGTAATAGACTAACTTAATCCGTTTGCGATGGACCCGTGTTGTACTAATACTTATTCTGTGCCCGTGCGCAGATCCAAGTCTATGCCCTTGGATATGTTATCAGAAAGGGCGTCATGTCTGTGAAAGATTTCTGATTAAAGACGCTCTTGGTTAAAATCTCTGGAAGATTCCAGCGAGCTCGCAAAACTAAGTAGTTGGATTTGTTTCACTTTAGCCTAGTTGGTACTGACCCTGCCTACGAAGCTTGCCTTACGACGCGTTAGCTTAGGTGGTATCTACTGTCGACCCTGCCTACGAAGCTTGCAGTTCTGTGTTCGATTCCCGGTATGGGCATTTGTGTAATAAGCGGGATTGTTTCTTTCTAAACCTTGGATGTGTTCTATGTAGATATTTAAGCATATATTTCTCTATGTTAGTATTTATATCGTTTTCTAGTATGTACCCATAGTACAGTCAGCGTCAAAAGTAGCTGGTCACTTTGTTCTTTATCGCTTTAACATATTTGACAATCTCGTCTGACATTGCTTACGTGACGGTAAATAGAGGCGGGTACAAAAGTTCGTATCTATTTTGGACGCTTACTGTACAGTCTAGAGCTTAGTTTGGGACTAACATCAGGTGAGGCTGTGGTCAAACGGAAACCCATTATTAATAAAAAAAACTACTTGTGTGAGATTATCACGTGACGTGATACGAGTATTCTATTAATTTCGTTGGATCAAACGCGCTCGTTTTTTCTGCATAACTAAGACACCGATGAAAGATAATGGCTGGCCAAATAATCGTAAGATCCAAGTACCCAATAGCGAGCTCCTTGTATACTTATCAAGTAACACATCAATTAAACAATAATAACCGTCTAAAAGTCCTCTTCAACAGGGAACAACAAGCAAGAGTGTTGTGCCAATACTTTTATTCATTGTTTTTAGAAAGCTCAACGAATTCCATTGAGGCAATGAAACAGTAATGTATTTCTTTCATAACAACGGGCTGCCTAATGCGATAAGAGAGAACGGGTAAACAAGCGTTATCAGAAAACGTTTTACGATTACGAGCATGAATAACCAGTCGTTGAGCTGAAAAGGCGTATCGGGAGCACGGGGGGTCGCAGGACGAAAGGATACTTAACTTTTTTTTTAAATTGTTTATAATCTTTATTCTGTTTTTTCTTTGCGGTCTTCGAATATTTTTTTCTATTTGTATTTCTATTCTGAAAGATCTTTCGCAAATGACTTATCGTTTGACAAATTCAAACTCTTTATTAATAATTTCATTTCTTTATTTGCTATCATGAAACATAATTATATCTGTACATTTATGAACCCTGCAAGGGCACTGTAAAAGGGTATCATAAGTCATAACATAAGAGGAACTTAAAACAAGATATAAATTGAAAGTTATCAAATCAAACATTGATGACTTTGCTAGTTCTAAACAGTTTTATTAGTGGAAAATATATTATAATAGCCTCGAATTGAAGAAGTTTTAGAAAAACTAAAGACACATTTTACAAAAAATCTCAGGTCTTAAGCGCGAGGCGCTCGTATCACTTGGAATCCCTAACCTGCATATACTTACTTACCTACCTACCCCATATTTTTACAATGTCTGTTTGTTCATACATAAAGCTGAACTGAACTTTCCTTCATACCTGGTCTACCTATACCCACATCCATAAAAGTCATCAATGCGTCCGAAATTAGATACTCGTATAAGAAATCAAATCAAATTATAGAAAAAAGACATTGAAATGGAAAATTTGAAAAAAATACAAAATGGATTAAAATAGTTAGCTTTTGAAAGAGATCGGTAAAAGCTGGGGTTATCTTTTTAGGTCTCATTGATAACTAGATCAATCTATCGCTATTTAAGCATTTTTACAGAAGTCTCGAGTGTCTAACCCTACTATTTTATCCTTGGTACATCATTGTATTTCTATCCTTTTCCCCGTCGATATTTTGACACTTCGCAGTCACCGGGTAGTGTCCGCGACATGATACACACATATCGCTCATCCAATAGAATAATGACATAATTGCAAAAAATCGAGTTTTGAGATTTTACCGTCATAAGTGTTCTAAAGGTCAGGTCTATCGCGTGGAACAATAAAATAACATGCATGCTAAAAATGCAATTATGTCATTATTCTATTGGATGAGCGATATATGTTTAACAAAACATATTATGACAATCTTGAACGGATGTTTGGGCAGATAGGAACTGTCAGTGATTGTTTTAATACGCGACTCTCGAAAGCTGTTGCTGTGCCTATAGTCAGGTATCCTGGACTGATATGATTTGTGATATAGTTCAAGAAATATGAATTGGCCGTCCGTAAACTTCACTAAGATCTGTTTGTAAATATCAAACAAAAGGTAATCGTAAAACTACCCTCATTCTTCAAATAGCACAGTGGGTTAAAAGGTTAAGCTGAAGGTTACGTCCGGTGAGTCTTAACACAGAACAAAAGATCGCAAAGTAGATAACAGACGGCGAAGTCATATTTTCTGAACTACCTATACTCAAGTATGATTTTTTAACCGTCTTATACAATACATTTCTTATCTAAATATGCATACATATATTATGCCGATTTTTGTCCATGGCATCAGATGTACAGTTATGGTCCGATTTTAATAAATGATATGTCATTGGATTAATCACCTGCTGGAGAGTAGCATAAAACTCTTCGTTTTTTATTTTTTTCATGATAATGAACTGAAACTTTTATTTAAAAAAACTACTGTGCGCTGACCACGTGACTGGCCGCGAGACGTCACGTAACCCCACCCCTGCTTTGACTTGGGATGACAATGTAAAATAAATAAACAAGAATCCAACACAAACCTGTTGTAAGTTCCTTAGCATGAGGAAATATAAGTTTTCAGTCGGCTACGTACAACCGCAACACCAAGAAAATTAACAAAATACGAAATAATCGGTGTAATTTTTTAATTAACTTTTCTTTTATGCCGTTTTTAAACTGGAGTCTTGTATTTTCAAAAAAAGTTGATATACAAACTCATTCTCGCATATTTACGATATTGATAAATGATATGATGTCGATGATGATATGTCATTGGATTCGTCTGATGCTGGAGACTTGCATAAAACTCTTCGCTTTTTTTTTAATGATAAATTACCTACTGAAAATTCATTTACCAGCGTGCCTCCGCCTAGGAGACATGGTGTCCCCATAAACAGGGTAGGTATACCAATTTAAATATCTGGGGCACTGGCTTAGTACCTACCTCAAAGACGATGACGATATGGAGAGGGAGCGAAGCTATAGGTTGCTAAAGCCCGCAGGTTCTTTAGTTCCTATTTATTAACTAAGTCTAGGATCCTCAATTTCATGAGTATAGTTCATTATAATGAATAGATTTTTTTGAGGTATAGTTGCTACAAAAAAAAATCTAAGAACTATTTGTTCTCTCCGTGCATAAACGTAATAATGTTTTTTTTATCGGAATCTTGTTACTTACCTAACTTGTTCAACTAATAAGTTCGGCTTATCTGTTAATTAACAATTGTTTATTATGTTATAAATGATAACAAAATGATTTGCGAAAAATATATTTCATTTTTGAAGTCAAATACATCTAATTTAAAATTTAGGCTCCTGCGGGCCGATTATGCGTGACACCTTTTTATCGAGTGGATATGTCTAAATTTTTAACAGTCGTTTATTTTATCGAAATCCCTAATATGGTTGACAACGTCGATAAAGTTATTGCGCCGATATAGCGAAATCGTACGAAAAGAAATATATTTTTACCGTTTATGGAGATTTAACCCTTAAAGCCGGCTTAGAATAGTGCCACTCCATCTCTTCCCGTGGAAGTCGTAAGAGGCGACTAAGGGAATAAAGGCTTGTAGTACTGTTAGGCGATGGGCTAATATACACTGTTAAACATCTTAGCCTAATTGTGCAAATTGTGGTTACAGAGTTATCAACAAGTTTTTAGACTTGTTGGTAATTCTGTAGCTCTGCCTACCCCACTCTGGGAATGAAGGCGTGAAGGTATGTATTTGTGTATGTGTAGGAATAAAAAAGGGATTCAGAGTTTGTACGGGATTCCCATTGTTTCAAAGCTGCTGACACTATAAATGATGTGTTCAAAAATCAGATTTAAATTAGTTCAATTTATTTATTCATTTTTACCCGACTGCAGCTAAAGAGAAGCGAGTATCACGTTCAAACATTTATTCCATAACAAAGCATAAGTATTCAAATCCGATTATCTCAGAAAACAAAAACTAATATCTATACTCGAAACTGTAATTAGATTCCAAAATCCTAACCTCAACCAACGCACATTCGCTGTGATTACTGCATTTTGGTTTAAGTGTAGGTATTTTTATCAATTAAACTGACCCTAATATTACTGGTTACACGAGTTCTCATTGATATGTTTATGAAATAATATTTTAATAAAGAAATAATCAAGATGGGAACTGTCAGATTTTGGAATCTAATTAGATTTTCGAGTATACACTTCGTATAAGAACGTTTTCAGTCTTCACCATAGGCACTTAAACAATAAGTTTACCTTTTTTTTCTACTTTATTATTGCATTGTCAGTGGGTTGTGGTACATTGTGTACAAAAATTTCAGCCAAATCCTATAACAGGCACTGGTTAAAAATAAACTTCGAAAATTAGACTCCCATATTATAATGTACCTACATGCTATATACTAACTAACATAAAATATTGTCAAAAGGTTAGAAGTAACGGCAGACAGACTCTTCCGAAAGTTCTATTGCTTTTTCTATAGGTAATGACGATAACTAGGATTAACTAGAATGAAAATACTAAACCACACCCGAGCGAAGCCGAGGCGGGCCGATAGTGTCTAAAAAAGCCAAAAAATACATGTAACATTGAATAAAAAATATTGTTCAACAATTTGCCGTCCACGCTGACATAATCTTCCACTAGGTACAGGCACAACACGGTATTGACCCTGTTAAAGACTAACCCTGCCAACCCGACAATAGAGTGATTACACCCAATGCCAACCAATTACAGGCCTAGAAACAGCAACCTAGCGCAATAAAATTGTTATAACGTAACGCTATCAACGGAAACATCATGATTGGTCATACTCATACGACATCGGGAAAACGAACGTTGTTCACGAGTCTAATAATTTAATAAATTACCGATGTTATGTCCTTGACGTCCTTGTTGTGTCAGATTATTTTTGACAGCTGATTTGATGGAAATACCAAATGACAAAGATAGAATATTCTTTCTATTAGGTACCTACATGAAGATAGACGTCATGTCATTATTCGTTATCAGTCGTTCACGACGATGTCACACGATTATGCCCGATTTGCATTACGAATAGTGTCAAGTGGCTCAACAATCCCGTGTGGTGACTGTACCTACATGTGAAATGTACAGTCAGCTGCAGAGAAAAGGATACCCCCCCTCCTGGTAAGGATCGATTTTTTTCAAAAACCTGTGTTTAAATTTATATGATTTTTCGGTGAATTGAAGATTTTACTATTGTCTATACATAAACGCAAAATCATTTAAATCTAACCACAGGTTTTTGAAAAAAAACAATCCTTACCAGGAGGGGGGGTGTCCTTTTCTCTGCAGCTGACTGTACGTGTATGTTCTTCAAATTAACGAATTTACTCTGACATAGTTTCGCCTCGAAAAATAACAGGTTTAATGTACAAGGGGTAGACAGGCAGAAAAAGCAATATTTACAGTTGTATTTGTAATTTCGCTCTAAAATAAACTTTTTTTTAAATTAGAATCCTATGCCACTGTCAGATTTTTATATAACTAAGTACCTCACTCACTTCATTTAAACCGTAACATGTAATTACTGTATTAGCTGTGTTTTAAGTTTTTAAATTGATCGATACATTTGTACCGAATGTACCTAATACACAGACAGACAAGAAAACGAAAATGTAGATATTAATATTACACGCCAGTGGCACCACCAGTGGTACCATTTATGGAATTAAATAAGTTAAGTACCGTGACTCTACACGATTTTTTTTTGTCAACTCGATAATTTACAACTTGACCTTGGATGAGTTGCGTGGTTTTTCCGACCGTGTGGAATACATTGCTTTACTTACTTTTGCTGACAAAGGGGGAGAGTGGAGGGGGTAAATAATTGTAATAAATCTGCTTACGTAATACTTGAACGGCCCCTAACCTATAACTATTTTACATTTTCAAATGAATGGTTGTATCCAATTTAAGCAATTGAATAATGGGTTGGTTGGTGCGGCTGGATACAATAAGTACTATTTTGCTAGTCGTGCTGAGATGTAACTATTGTACACGTTTTTACTGCCAAGGTCACCTCAAGTTATGATGAACACATGTGTAAAAATTATAAGTAGGTACTCAATCTATTTTATTTTACATGTATGATAAAAACATTTCATGTTTTTATGAGATATAGACTGGATCACTATAAGTAGAATAAAATGTTTATGATTAGTAAATCTTTCATACATTGTAGCCAAGTAGGTACACAAAATAGATACAATTAGTAATCAAGTAATATAATGTTATTACAAAAGTCGCACTCATGCATTCACATTGTCCTATGAAGGCTACTAAATATGTTTAGGTACATACATACCTTTGACATAATTGCTTATTAGTTTTTCCATTGTATTCATTCAAAACTTCAACCGATCAACGTTATAATCTGTACGGAGATTGTTTGTAATTAGGATACGGTCATACTTAATTTATATGCCGGTTTTGTTTTATTCGATAAATGACCTCTACGATTCCATTTTTCAGGCACCCCGTTCGGGCAGTTGCCGGTGATGGAGGTGGACGGCAAGCAGTACGCGCAGAGCTTCGCCATCGCGCGCTACCTGGGCCGCAAGTACGGGCTGGCCGGCGACGACACCGAGCAGAGCTTCGAGATCGACCAGAACGTCGAGTTCATCAATGACATCCGCGCCAGTAAGTTATTAAAGGGTTTTTTATAAGAATCTTCCCCGGCAGCAACAAAACCCACCGCCGACGATGCGCGGGAACCGAGTAGAGCCAGCGATCAACTATTAATATATGCGTCTCTTTTATTGACACAGGATCTTTATATTTTGTTTCGATAAACTAGTGGAGAGAGTTCTCGCCGGTAGTGTGAACAGCTAGCGATGAACTATATAAATGTGTGTCTCATTTATCGACACGGGATCTATATCTTATGTTCGTTTCTTGAGCGAGACAATAGCCAATAGCTAATCGCTTCCTCACCGGCATTAGGAAATGTGCATAACTCTGGTTGCTGTCAGAAAAAGCAGAAACGGACTGCACTGTTTTTTGTTATTGTTATAGCGCTGTTCCTTCCCCTACAAAGTAAGCTTGGCAGGTTTCTACCGTTTATAATTATAACGTAGTTACAGTGTCAAAACATCAAAACTCGCCTTAACCTGAATATTTAATAGTTTCAAGGAGGTCGTAATCTCTGCACATAATTCGTTGCTTAAATACAAAAGCGACACAAAACAAAATGTGTTTGTGTTGCATTTAAATTCGGAATGCTTTTTACTTAAAGTTTTAAATCAAACCATCAATCAATTTACATTCGATAAGACCGTACATGGCTTTATTTAAAAATTAGAAAAGGTACGATGAGGTAGAATGAGGATATGAAAATAAGTGTGATTTTACTATGATTACTAGGAAATTGATCCGTCACGTAGGCTGCTCTGTTTGCTGATAGTGTGAGCTTGGACGTGCCTAGTCTAGTAATTGAACGACGATTAATAATGCATCCTATGTACTTATTTTTTTATTTTTTGTTGTTGATGCAAACATGTCTTGTAATTGTGAAGTGCAATGAAGAGTTTACATACATACAATCATAGGTAGCTGATACCTTGAGTAATCATTAGCAACGTTCATTCATAAAAATCAGCGATATACGAGGTGCGGTCCAAAAATATCTGGCTAGAGAAATATGGCGATTAAAAAAAATAAAAAGAATGTGTCATTTTGATTGTCATTTATTCTGCTTATTCGTGTATAGTTTTGTGGTTTCTGTTGGTTGTGGTTTTGATTTGACGGCGTTTAGAATAATAGGAAGTCTGAAAGTTTTCGAAATGTTTAAGTTGGAATATCGTTCCGTGATCAAGTTCCTGACAAAGGAAGGGGTCAGCCCGACCGATATAAAAAAAAGGTTAGATGCTGTGTACGGGGATACCTATCCGTCATTTTCCACCATTAAAAAATGGAGTAAGCAGTTTCGTTTAGGTCGGGAGTCCATTGACGACGAACCTCGCTCCGGCCGGCCTGTGGAGGCACTCACCGTGGACTGCGTCAAATTAGTGGAAGAGGAAGTTCTGAGGGATCGAAGACTGAAGACTAAGGAAATAGCGGCAAAGACAGGGCTTTCAAAAACTTCAGTTCTTAGGATTCTCCATGAACATCTTCACATGAATAAAGTTAGTGCGAGGTGGGTGCCCAAACTTCTTTCGAGCTTGCAGCGAAGTGAGCGAAAAGCGTGCTCCCAAGAAGTTTTAGACGCGTATAGAAGACACGGAGAGAGTTTTTTGGATTCAATTGATACGGGGGACGAAACCATGGTTTTGTACTATGATCCTCTCTCCAAAAGGGAATCGATGGAGTGGCGTCGTCTTGGTGAAAAGCCACCTAGAAAGGCGAAGGTAACACAATCTACCAAAAAGATAATGGCTACGATATTCTGAGATTGTCATGGAATACTATTGATTGACATAAAAGAAAGGAATACCATGGTAAATGGTAGCTACTACGCCACCCTTATTGAGCAGTTACGAGAGGCGATCAAGCAGAAGCGTCGTGGAAAACTTAGCAGAGGTGTAAGGCTTCTCCACGACAATGCACCCGTTCACACTGCTTCAATAGCCAAGGCTGCTGTTGCAAAATGTGGCTTCGAGGAAATTCGCCACCCACCTTATAGTCCCGACCTGGCCCCGAGTGACTACTATTTGTTATCGAATCTTAAGGCAGACTTAAGGGGAAGAAGATTTTCTTCAGATGATGAAGTGACTCGTGCGGTTTACGCCCATTTTGAGGACAAAACTTCGGAGTATTTTTATAAGGGGATACAAATGATTATTAAGAGATCTGAAAAGTGCATTGAAACAGAGGGAGACTATATCTAAAAAAAGATTTGTAAATATATTATGTCCTTGTTTTCTTTGTTAGGCCGGAAACTTTTGGACCGCACCTCGTATGTGCGATGTGCACACATGGCAGTAAACCTAGGAAACGTTGACAGCACCAAATTAGTTGGGGGGTGTTACACCTATCTCCACCGGTATAATAAAAAGTCATCTTAATTTGGTTAGTAAAATGTTGAAGTTGCATTGTTTTCTCAACTGTTATCCTTTCACAGAGGCCGCTGGAGTAGAGTACGAGCCTGATGCAGAATACAAAGTGAAGAAGCATGAAGACTTCTCAAAGAACTTTTACCCAACGATGCTGGGCAAGCTGGACGCCATCATCAAGGCCAACAACGGACACATCGCCTGCGGCAAGGTAATAGATTAAAAACAAATAATAATTATGTATTCTAATAGGAATATATTGCGAATGACAACCACAACTTTAAAACATAATATCCAAGGCTGTCAATTTTCAACCGTTCACATTCCAAATAATGCCATAAATAACCATTGCTCGGCCCATATTTTTTGCTTGACACGTCACAAAACGAGTACTTTTTTATAGTAGACGTTAAATTAATTAGTACCTATGTAGAGATACATTACACAAACATACCTACCTACTACTGTAGTTAGGTTGCAATATTTCTCAATATGGCCGACACACTATAATGCGATGCCAAAGGGTTAAAATAACCAAAATCGCTCATTTAACGCTATCAGTGTCAAAAAAATGATGCAGGGTATTTTTTATGTTTTTTCAAGCGTATGTAAGTATGTATGTATGTATGTTTGTAATGTATTTTTTGGAGACGCTCTGTAGCCTCAACTATATAAATTGTATTATTAAGCACATTGCTCTGTTCTTACAATTTTCAATAGATTATTAGATGTTTTTTATTACAGTCGGGTTTTTTGTTTATTAAATAATTTATTTTATAAAGTTAAAATTATAAAATCATTTCGTAACAGCTAACCTGGGGAGACTTCATGTTCGCGGGCATGTACGCCTACCTGAAGAAGATGCTGCAATCCCCGGACCTGGACTCCGAGTATCCCAGCTTCAAGAAACTGGAGCAGCTGGTCTACTCCCTCCCCAAAGTGAAGGCTTGGGCAGACTCCGCGCCGAAGTGTGATCTTTAAGTAACATTATGTTGGCTTTGTTTACGTAACGACTCCTGTGTCTAAAGTCACATTGGCTGAGTAAGATTTCAAAATTGAATTTTGTATCTTGAATGTATAATCTTCAGTATAGATTTGAACGTTTTGTTTGGATATTGTAAAGACATCGAATCTCATATTCCGTTTTTAATGTGGACAAAAGCAAGAGTATTCGTAGATCATAATGGGCAGGTCCTTGTAAATTTACTATATTAAGTTGCTACCTCTTCTGCATTTGACTCGAACGATAGTGCAACTGATATTATTTTGTTAAATGCCTGTCTTTACTTTGAAAGTTTTTCACAAAGTCGGGACCATCAAGTTTACATAATAATATTTACTATGTATAAGCGAAAATATAACACCTGTTTAATAATTATAAGATTGTGCATCTGATGCGCATGCTAAACGTGTTTATTTGTGTAAGATTTATATTTATAAGGACTATTAAATACTGTATCATTCAAAGTACCTGCGTGTTATTGCATTATTTTACTAAGTCATCACTATTAACTTAATAGGGGCCTAATTCTACAATGGCATATGAATCTAATGTGAATGAAATAAAATCAAATTTCTAATTACATCAGTAGTAACAAAAACAAAAGAAATTCCGCTTTACTACCTTTGCACTAGATCTTTATTTCATTGGCCGTATTATGTACTATTTTTAGTACAAGGAACCCAGGAAAGGAAGTAAAGTTAATGTAACAAGTTTAATACGTGTTTATATGAGCTGTCACAGAAATCATCTTAGATGAAACAGAGTGTAGTAAAACATCTCTTTTTTGTACAGTCGAAATCAAGTAGCTGTACATTTTAGTACCTTGTCGCAATAACCTATTAAAGTGAGAGTGGATTTAATTTAGAGTATCAATAGCTGCGACACGGTACTAAAATGCACAACTACTCACGTATTCCACCGTACTACACGTCTCAGGACATGGAATACCTGAGTGAATATTATTTATAGCATCGCCATTATCTTGTTTATCGCTATTATCACAAGCTGTGATCACAACATAAGTAAGTACAATCGCCCACACAGCTGAGTGACCAATGAAGATAAACAAAGAGAAACTGTCTCTGTCGTGCGAATGAGATTCTTATGTAAAATCTATATTCATCTCTTTCTACATTTTCTCACTTCTGTCTTTAATGGGCGGTTAAGTGAGTGGCTGTTTGTACATCATTCTTACTTTTGTGATTACTAATGAAAGTTAACATGACGCGGCTCAAACAGACGACGTTATAATATAACATGTGTGTGTTCTGGGAAGATATCTGAATCAGTTGAGATTTAGACCCGCTAGGACACGCACGGGCACGTAAGTAAATTGTAAAAGTGTTTTTTTTTAGTAGACCGTATTTTTGGCTTCTTGTCTCGTTAGCCAAATCTGTGTGCCAGCCGTACCGGCCAATGATTTTAGTTGTTTGTTTTGTTTGTTTTGAATGACCATTGTTTACTTTCAAACGTCTTGGGGCCTACACGAGATGCATAACATTAGCGTTAACGGTTTTCGAAATCTGTCAAAATGTATCGAATTGACATTTAAGCACTCGACGCGACCGCCCGGAAGCTTAATTCGATCCTATACATTTTCGAAAAAGATAATATTCGGTCTTCCGGTAACCTTCGTTGAGGGAAGATGGCCGATTGAAAGAGGTCTGGCTTTTACTTTTGATTTATTCTGTTTACTGATTTACTCTACTCACTTGACACTAGTGAAATCAATGCGGAATACCGCGGAGGAGCGCCATTCATAAAAAAAGAAGAAGATAATATTCCCAGATAGCATTTTTTGTAGGTCAATTATTAGCTTTGAATTTGTAGCCAACTACAACCTACTACCTACCTACTTACAAACTTTCACTTTACTCATATCGTTGATACAACAACGTTGAGAGATTTGATAAGAGCTTATCGGCGGCGTGATCCACTTGTACTTATAGATAACGTGCTCTCAGGAGTTCAAATACACCGAGAACTAGGGAACTGGTTAAACGTATGTTGACGCAGTTTTCCATACGAATTATATTCTCTACAGAATGGCAAAGGTGGAGTTTTCGTACTTTCCGGTGAAGGCGTTCGGCGAGCAGTGCCGGCTGCTGCTGGCGCACGGCGGCGAGGAGTTTAAGGACAACCGGATCACCCAGGAAGATTGGCCAGCCTATAAAGACGGTTAGTCAAACTAGATATAAGGTAGGTAGTTTATTCCGTAAGGTGACCTGAGGTTATTGTTTAGTCAACAAGGAACCGTCTTGTTTCACCATGTCCATCTATCCGCCGAAATCGGATAGGTACTCTTGGGACTCATCATCATCATGTCAGCCGAAAGACGTCCACTGCTGGACATAGGCCTCCCCCGAGGCTCTCCACTCAGACCGGTCTTGTGCTTTTAGCATCCATCGCGTTCCCACGATCCATGCAAGGTCGTCTCCCGTTCCGCGGACGCCACTCAAGAACCCTCTGACCCCATCGGCCATCAGCCCTGCGAGCGAAGTGCACTGCCACTTAAGTTTCTCTTGGCTGTAATTCGGTATACTATTTCATTGTCCCCTGATATTTATTTAATTATTTATTTATTGTTTCTTGAGATACAGAAGCATACACACGACTGAAGTGTTTATACCTACCTAATAAAAAAAATTGGAAACGGCACCTACTAACTTTAAATAGAAAATTCGTTATTAATTATTGTTTTTCGAGATAGCTTTTTATGTTTGTACCCAGTAACCACTGAGCATGTTCCGACATGCTCCTGCCCAGTTTTTTTACATAGCCTTTGCTGGAAAGTGGCATCGAAATGATAGCGCTGTCAATTAATTAGATAACTATTGGTAAATAATACAACTACTGGTAAACATCTTAGCCTGATTGTGCAAGATGTGGTTACAGAATTTTTAGCATTTTTTTTTGAGCGTTGGTTATTCTTTAGCTCTGCCTACCCCACTTTGGCAATGAAGGCGTGAATTTATGTATGTATTGTATGTATCTATTAAGTGACTAAAGAATATACACGTGAATTACAATAAGCAATAACCCTGTGGATACAACAACTCCGGTCACGTCATTTTGGTCTCCGTGCGTTATTTGCTTATTCTCTATAGTTAGTTGCTTAGGTACAAAGAAGATAAACTTGACAAACGCATAATTAATTTCATGAATGGTAGGTAACTTCTTGTAACTGTTCCGTTGCTCGCTAGTTATCAAACATAGTAACAAGTTATACTGGTGGGTGAATATCTATTCAGGTAATGAGTTCAACGTAGCTCGTAGCTTTATCTTATCAAATGTATTCCCGTTCAGAGACACCATTCGGCCAGATGCCGATGCTGGATATCGATGGGAAGAAGTACGCCCAGAGCACCGCCATCGCTCGCTACCTGGGCCGCAAGTACGGGCTGGTTGGTGCCGATATCGAAGAAGACTTCCAGATTGACCAGAACCTTGATTTCTTCAATGACATTCGATTGCGTAAGTTGAGGTCACTTCAATTTTGGAATATAAAAGTGTCTTGATTGTTTCGTAACAATATTTTTTACCCATGATTTTACCATCAGATATGTAACGTCAAAAGATCATACGGATCAGCCAAACGAACCTAATTTTAGAGTTGTGAGTCCCATATTTTTGGTCGCGTAATTTCTGCTTCATACAAAAGTCCAACTAGTTTGCTCGTTTGGCGTCGTCGTCTGAACCAAACAGGGGTTTTGTACGAAACCGAATGTAGCAGAATTTTCGCGACTCACAACTCAAAAAAATTACGCTCGTCTAGCTTCACCCTTAATGTGTTTCATAGAAACAATATTACTCGATGGCATAACCTTGATAAAGTATTATAAGCAGGTGGGGAATTACGACCTGACTATGCAGTTCTGTTTACGCTGAGAGAAAAGGACAGAGATATGTAACTGCTATAGCTCTGTCCTTTACACTCATCGCCGTTAAATGAACTGCATAGCCATGTAATAGTAACCCCCAGGACACTAAAACGAATCGCTTCCAGATGGCTACCAGGTGTCTGTGCAGCCGACTGAAGAGTATAAAGAGAAGAAACACGAGTAGAAGGCAAAGTTGTACCCTGGTCTGCTGAAGAAACTCGAGGAAATCATCATAGCCAATAATGGATATCTCGCCGCGGGGAAGGTAGTTACTTTTATTATGGTTGAAATTACATGCAGGTTTTTATAAAGTTCTCAATTTTGTAAATCTTAAGCTTGTACAACCATACAAAAATAATAACAATAATAATATTGTATAGTATTCCCAGCCTCTTAATAGCTTTTGTCTAGCTATCGCTATCACGCTCGCGCTCGCAACTGACAGTAGATATATTTGTGACTCGTGCGTCATAGAAAAACGAAGATTGCCGATAGCTATAATGAAAACGGTATCACCGTATACATTGGTAACTTTTTGCAAATGAACTCTTATAGTGCATGCACGATACTATTATATCCCCATTTAGATAGTGTGTGTCTGTACCTTATCGCAGGTACCATATTATTACTTTTAAGGATTTTTAGGGTTCCGTACAAAAAATTAAAAACGGAACCATTATAGGATCACTCGTGCGTCTGTCTGTCTGTCCGTCCAATTTGCGCCGTATCTACTGGACCAAATCAGGTCAAATTTGGTAGTAGGATAGTGTAATCCTGACCCAAACACATGTGCAAAGTATTTTTTTTTTAATAAGTGTCATTTTCGGCGTATCAAATTAGGAATTAAAAAAAAAAGTTTTGCTGACCTTACTGTGTCATATCATATATCAAATGAAAGGACTCGATTTGAGGATCTCAAATATATATGCATTACTATTATAAAATAAATAGTTTTGATTTAATTGATGAAAAACGACGAAAATTGACCCCTAGATTCGAAACAACTAAAATTAAAAAAAAAATACAAGATATAGTTTGTAGATTACAGGAATTATATCAAAAAAAAACGTTAGACGTACGTACGGAACCCTTTCCACGCGAGATCAACTCGCACTTGGCCGGTTTTATTTCTATCAGATTAACCATAGGCCATATTCATACTCTAATAAACTATTATCTTTGATCAGCTTACCTGGGCCGACTTCGTGTTCGCCGGCCAGTATGACTTGTTGAAGATGATCCTGAGGATGCCCGATCTTGACAGCCAGCACCCTACCTTTAAAAAACTGTACGACACTGTCATGTCCCACCCTAACGTCCAAAAGTACGTCGCCAGTGCTCCTAAATGCTCCTTCTAGATTAACAATTACGAGTACGCATAACAATTTAATGACTCTATAGTAAACTATTTTATATTTAAGAACTTCTACTTTAATTGCTATTTCAAATGATTAAAAAACAAAGTATATTCACGTGTGTTTACTTTATACCTATGTACTTTTTTTAAAGAAGAAAATGTTTACACTGTCATGAATCATCATCACTTGATCACAAAAAAATATGAAGAACCTAGAATATTTCAAGCTCGCTGCAAGCAACGCCACATGTTAGTTATAGTTAAACCATTTAAATATGTTTCGTCATAGCCGCTCAACTTTCTAATCGACCCTTAAAATGAGTATAGTTGAGGAGTTTCGGTGGCCATCTGTGGTCTTCATCATCAGTTTCACTTCACCAAATGAAACTTTCTGAATGCAGATGCTGGACTTGTTACCGAAATTACCAGCTCCGTGCTTGCCTACAATATGTGAAGAGTTCTTTAAATTCCTCCCAGATTCCCTATCAGATATTAATTTGGTAACTGGTAGTAGTAGATTCCCTCATCAGATACTAATTTGGTATGGGACCATTTTGAGACAACCCTATATAAGGAGTTTTTTAAATCGGTCCACAGTTAAAGGAGTAATCGGATAACAAACGAATTGAGGACCTCCTCCTTTTTCCTGACAAGGTCGAATTTCAGTTAAGTATCAACTGTTTCGTTTGTCCTAATTTTCAGAAAATATTTTAACGCTCTTTATGAAACCGTTTGATCCTGTTCCGTCGAGACATTGAAAAAGGTTTTTCCTAAATTTATGTATTTTTATTGGTACAAAAAATAACTAAAGTGGTTACGGCTACTGGGAAATTTCCAGCTGTTCCAAGTAGTTACAAGTAGGTAGTAACTAGTAACACAGTAACAGGTTGGAATATCCTTGTACGATTGCCGATTGTTACGAGTAGTAACTTACGATCTTAAATTATTTGATCATAAATCATAATCAAGGATAATACCGGAATATGTATATCCTTGGTAACCGCATAACATTAAACTCTTACGTCTATACTACTACATACTTCTTTCTGTACCTATCGTTCGGATTAAAACGTCCTCGACTCGAAGCGAATAATTAAGGTAGCAACACGAGTAGGCATATCTTCAAATATGTATTTAAAGTCAAGGACGCGTAAAGATACAGTGCTCGTATTTTTGACGCATTACATAAAACAGTTGAATATATTATTTGTTTAAGTAATGAATTGTTTTCTTATATTATTTACTTGTTATTAGTTATTACACTATATTAGGTAATTTACCGAGTTCGTTTTATATTTTTAGTTTATCCTGTATGTTACCTTTTCTACC
Source organism: Acleris emargana (assembly GCA_927399475.2). NCBI lineage: Eukaryota > Metazoa > Arthropoda > Insecta > Lepidoptera > Tortricidae > Acleris > Acleris emargana. Next base: position 10,505,893 of record OV656851.1, read on the forward strand.
ACGACTGCAGGGTATGTGCTAATTGCAAGTATAATTAAGTTGCCCTTAAGATAAATTGTCTCTGTGATAGTTATAAAAACCAGATGATTTCAGCCAGTTGAGTTGCGATACGAAATATGATAAGATTATGGCACTGGCAACATTGGCAACGCACGTTGCCGTACGTTCATTTCTTATAAGCAATGCTAACACATTGGAGCTTGTTAATGAGAAGTTTTTATGAACTGTACCTAATCAGTTATCGGCCACTAAAATATGATTATATCGCACCTTTGCGACAAAACTGTGACATCTCCAAAGTTGTGATTTGCCCAGATGTCACAGTTTTGTCGCAAAGGTGCGAATGATTATAAACAATTCTAAGTGCCTAGCTGAAATTTTCTGTGGATTGTAAACATAAACAAAAAAAGGTAGATAGGCTTAACTATCTTGCTTGAAGTATGTTTTGTTTATTATTGTCTTTCCCTAGGTTGAATAATAATGATGCAGCTAAATGAACATAGCCTACAAAAGCTAAAGAACTAATCTTGCTAGTGTTTGAATATCAGTAGCAAATTCATTTAAATGTGACTGACTTGTTGGTCCAGCCAGTGCTGAGGAAGACTATTGTTTTCGAACAGTGTAAGAATAAGAAGAAGAATGAGGTTATTATAGAACTATTGTTACCATGGCAATGCTCATTATAAAATTGTTTTCACGCCTCGGTTTCGCAATAGGTGGTATTCTGATACCATTAACGATATCAATATCAGCGGTTTATAGTACGAGAGAGTAGAAAAATATTTTATTTGCATCTAATGTAAATGTTGTTGAAAAATGTTAAGTATACCTATAGTGCCATAGATTTTACAGAAGCATGCAATAAATTAAGTGCATAAAAGGTATCGATAAATCTTGTAAATATATTTTCTTACACTAAGTACCTACATTTTATATTGCTCCGAACGTTTATACTTATCTACAATAGTTATGAATTTATATTTGCTTCAAGAAGCGAGCATGCTGTAGCCAAGATCAGATGACGTCATCTCCCTCACGCCCACCAGTCAATAACTATAGCAACCGCTGCCTATTCTGATCACGCCTCGGCGACGAATCGGTTGACCTTATTGAATGCTATGTGATTATTTATTATTTATGTATAAAGGCTTAATAAAGGCTACATTAATTAGGAAATAAAGGCTTGTAGTACTGTTAGGCGATAGGCTTGCAACCTGTCACTAATACCATAGCTGGGCATTAACTCGTTAATCCGTTAATCGTTAATTAACGAAGTTAACATTTTGATTAACGGATTAACTTTTAAAAATGTTAACGGACACGTTAACTTCCGTTAATATGCAGAAGTCCGTTAATCGTTAATCCAATGCCTACTATTTACCGCACGGCACCGCGGCGCGGCGCGAAAAACAGGTTCAGACAAGTATGGAACGACAAGTGCCGGGCGGCAAATTCGAAGGACAGAGATAGTTTAAGTGGCGGAGGGAGCAATACGAAATACGAGTAACAACGATGATGACGAGGAAGACTTTTTCAATTCTATCACTCAGTCTATAGAAAAACCAAAGAGCTCCAACTCTTTAAAGAGTAAAGCGCAAAGTCTCGTTAAAATGTGGCTGGACATGAAATCAAAAGACTCGTACAAAGGTGCTGCATTTCTCGGGGAACAGATATTCATAAATCTATTCATTAAATACAATACTGCTATACCCTCAAGCGCTGCAGTTGAACGTCTGTTTTCCACGGGTAAAGACACATACGAGCCTCGCTTTCAGACGAGAACTTCAACGTGTTAATGTTCATGAAGGGGAATATGCACCATATGCCCGACGATTAAATTACACATAACCTAAACCGCGTTTTATAAATTCACTAACGCGACGATATAAAAATGCAGTTTTTTTACACATATTAACGGATTAACGATTAGGTAACGTTAACTTGCGTTAATTCTTCCGAAATGTAACGCTTTAACGTTTAACGAAGCTAACTTTTTTTGTAGCGGATTGACGATTAACGAAGTTAACTATTTTATTAACGGTGCCCAGCTATGACTAATACGCTGGTAAACATCTTGGCCTGTTTGTGCAGTGTGGTTGCTGAATTATCAACAACTTTATGAAGTTGTAGGTAAAATAATTATGTGGCTCTGCCTACCCCGCTCTGGGATTACAGGCGTGAAGGTGTATGTATGTATATGTATAAAGTATATATTTATCTTTATAAGTATATATATCATTGTCTAGTACTCGCTGGCTAGGCTAGTTTTACGTGATTAAAGTTCTGACGCAAGCAGTATGATCAAGTTTGTTGCAAAAATTCAAATTTAAAATATGCTCTGGATAGATTTTGCAAGTTAAAGGGATTAGTTCACCTTTCCGTCTATTTTGTTGTTTATATATTTTCCCGTTTGCCAAGTATTTTACATAGGTACCTACCTACATACTTGCTACTTGCACTGTGTACAAGCACCATAATTTTGTAAGTGTATTCTATCGTGTGTATTGTATCTTCTCTAGAACATCTACCTATATTGAGAGGAAAGGGGGCTAACAGACCATTTATAATATCACTCAAATCGAATATTCGAATATTCGAATCGAACTTCAACTCGTCCGTGTTGAAGATCGCCCGCCGGCCGTCGCCTTCAGAATCAGACACCCGACGCCATGTTTGTAGCCGGCGACCGTGTACTCAGTTGTGTTTGATCGGTGAACGTCAGAACAACGCAACGGTAAGTTTTTTGTGTACAGATGTAGTGCATAAAGGTTTTCCATCGGATTTTCACGGAAACGGACGAACGAGTCTTGCTATTTCAGTCGGCAGTACAAAAAGTACTGAGGTTGACTGACGTAACATGACAAAGACGAACGTTCTGTATTATGTTTTGGTTCTTATCTAAATACCCTAACGACTTTTGAGTACAACCCCCCCAGCTTCTTGATAGCGTTCGGCTAGCTATTGCTATCACACTTGCACTCGCAACTGACGGTGTATTTGTCGTGTTTCATAGAAAAACGAAGACATACATACATACATAAACTCACGCCTTCGTTCCCAGAGTGGGGTAGGGAGAGCTACAGAATTACCAACAACTCTAAAAACTTGTTGATAATTCTGTATCCACATTTTGCACAATTAGGCTAAGATGTTTACCAGCGTATTAAGAACGTAGTAAAATGGGGCTATTTGGGAATCACGGGGCTATTTGGAACTAAGTAATCATAAGCCTTTAGTTGGTATATTTTTTGTCATTGCTATGATAGAACTGTAAAATTTGTTGTCAGGCTAAGTTTTTAGTTTTATTATTGCCATGACAAAAAATATATCAACTAAAAGCTTATAATTACCCCGTTTTACGGTAGTAAAAACGAAGAACATATTTAAAATTCTAATTGATTGTTTGGATGGATTTAACTCTAAAGACACAGTTAATACGATAAACTTAAATAAAACAACCTACTTATTGTGCAATACAGAGAATTTTATCTTGGAATGTTATCCTTGAGTGATTTAGTATTAAGTTATCTGTAATAAAATAAAATACCTAGTTAGCCCTCTAAATTTTGCTGTGCCCTTGCAGGGCGTCACATGGATACCTATTATTTATTTTCCACCCCATATACTTATGTAATGTGATATGCAATAAACATTTTTGATTTTGATTTTGATTTATTGTGTCAGAGGTTAAAAATGGGTGTGACTTATGGACGGTTATTTATTTGTCACGTCAAGGTCGAATTTCAACTACCTACGAACTCTTAAGTTTGTCCGCATTTTAATACGTTTTTCCAAAACCTTTTAACATTCCCGCGATTGTTTTAACCTAACCTACAGGTCCTGTTAGGTATATCTCGTAAAACATTATGAATAGAGCTTGCGATGGGATTTTATACCCTACAGTCAAGGACTTTAAATATTGAGCCTCCAAAAAACCATGTAAGTACTTAACTTAACTTCATCAAGCCAAACATGGACTCAACTATAAAGATTCAAACATTTCTATTCAGCCTTAATATTGAACACAAATTTCCCACATCCTATATCACCATAAAGTGACGCATTGTGCTGTCAGTGCTAGTTTGACAAAATTACCAACGATTACCACCGGACCGAACAACACGAACAAAGTTCAAGGTGAAACGGGTTATTAAGTAAAATGCTACCTATATTCAACCAATTTGTTTGTGATCGATAGACTGATACTCGTGAACATGTCACGTACTTTAATGTTATGTTAGCTATTCAATATACCTACTTGGAAGCTAGAAATAATCCGTTGTTAGTTAATACTTTTGGGTGGATAACATCCAACGATCGGAATGTGAAAGCTGGGGATTGTTAGATTATAATAGGCCCATGTCCACAACTGTCAGGTCAACAGATGATTATAATGAGAGTAGGTCTCTGAAATAACTATATTGCATATCAACACGGTAAGCTATAGGTAGGTGTAGACATTCGTTTGATAACATGGATTCCTCAATGCGAATTAGACTACCAATGAATAATTGCAAAAGTTGACTTGTGTCTAATTACTGTGGTAGAGCAAGAAAATAATAAGGTAGGTACTTCTAGTCTACGTAGTACTAATGTGTAGGTAGGTATAGGTTTCCCAACCACAGTAGCGCGCCCGACTAAGTACCTACTTGATTCTCGCTCGATTCTACATTATTATTACGCGCACTCGTGCAATTGAGTGCATTTGAGAGGCAAGGCGCGTCCGTTTCATTAGTCACGGACTCACGGACGAGATAATAGAAGTATAGTATGAATCTTCTCAAATGAACTTTTCGCTTCGAGCCCTAATCTTCCAAACAAAGGCCATTGTTTCTATTATCGCAAAACCGCTAGCTACCGAGTTAGCACGTGCTACTACAACATTGATATTGAAAAACAAACGGTATCGTCATAGTATTAAGGTTCAAATTGAATGTCACTGACATTCTAGATGTTACGTTTTGGTATTTGCCGTATTGCCTCGGGGCGGTATCGTCCTACACTACCAAAACGTAACATCTAGAATGTCAGTGACATTCAATTTGAACCTTAATACTATGACGATACCGTTTGTTTTTCAATATCGATGTTGTAGTAGCACGTGCTAACTCGGTAGCTAGCGGTTTTGCGATAATAGAAACAATGGCCTTTGTTTGGAAGATTAGGGCTCGAAGCGAAAAGTTCATTTGAGAAGATTCATACTATAATTACGAAATGTAATTTTTCAATTTCAAATATACCTAACAAAGTACGAGGGTGGATTGAAAAGTTCTGAGCCTGGTAAAAAAAAGTAACGGGCTCACTTTTTATAACAATTTTATTTTTCGACATATTCTCCATGAAGGTCAATGCACTTAGTCCACCTCGCCTCCGACTTCATTATCCCATCAAAAAAAAAAGAATCGCTGAGGTCGTTAAAATATAAGTCTACTGCTTCTTGTACCTCCATATTTATCGAAAATATTTGTCCTCCCAAGTGTTTTTTGAGGTTTGGGAAGAGATGATAATCGGGAGGAGCTAGATCCGGCGAGCAAGGGGCATGCGGCAGCACTACAAATCCACAATCATATATTTGTGCCATTGATTTCGCCGAAGTGTGAACGCGAGCGTTGTCTTGGTGAAACAGTACTTTTTTCGACAGCATTCCAGGTCTCTTTATTTTAATTTCCTCACGCAGACGACGTAAAAGACCACAATAGTAGTCCGAATTTATTCTTTTGCCCTTTTCGAGATAGTATATCATGATATTCATGATAACCCCACTGCAATCCCAGAAAACTGAGGCCATTACCTTATTAGCTGACAAAATGACCTTGGCTTTTTTGGGTGGTGGTGAACCTGGTCTTTTCCATTGCCTGGATTGTTCTTTCGATTCTGGTGTACTGTGGTGGACCCATGTCTCGTCCATAGTTATAAAACGATTGAAAAAATCGTCGGAGTCACGTTGAAACATACATAAATAATCTTGGGAAATTGTAACACGTACTCGTTTGTTCTCGACTGAAAGCAGTCTAGGCACCCACCTGGTTGACACCTTAGAAAATCCAAGAACATCGGTGATGATGTTCTGTGCCCGCTCATAAGAAATACCCATTGCTTCCGCTATCTCCACAATCTTCAATCGCCTATCCTTCATTATCGCATCTAATATATTATTGACATTTTCGTCCGTAGTAGCCGTCAACGGCCGCCCACTCCTAGGCTCGTCTTGAACAGTCTCCCGGCCACGTTTGAAACCAGCTACCCATCTTTTTATGGTAGCATACAATGGAGCAGATTGCTCTTATGTTTGATTCATATCTTCAAATATTTGTTTTGGTGTTAACCCCTTCTTTTGCAAACATTTTATGACAGAACGGTGCTCAATTTTATCCATTACTTGAAAAATCAGTGACCTTATGTAGCAGTTCGAGCATAAAATGCAAAATTGTGACAGGAAAAAAACAAAAGATAGTGCATAATGGCGACTAAATATGGCACTTTCACCTGCCAGTATTTATTTGTTTTTTTTTTATTATATTCAACCTTAGGCTCAGAACTTTTCAATGCACCCTCGTATGTTAGGTGCCCAATTCGGTGTTTTTTATACAGTAAGTCCCTAAACTTAATATAAAGTTTTGGAATCACGAATTATAGCTTGGCTTAACCAAGGGAGACAAAGGTACACCGCAAGGTTGCGTTCGTTTTCAATATCATTCGAACCCCAATAATTCCTAAACTAATTCACATATTGGAAAGTTAATACTACTTTGGACCGGTAAGGAAGGGACTTTTTTATCCCTTAATATTTACGTCATGTTCTGGGATACCCTGTATGTATCCAAAACCTATGTCCTATGTATTTAATGTTCTGTACATGTTAAATAACATAAAGGGAGGAAAGTTGAGATGGGGCAGTAAAGGCAGCTTCTAGATCGTTAGATAATGGACATTCACAGTTTTTTGATGAAATATACAGTTAATAAAATAAAATAAATAACAGGGGACAATGTCACACCAATTGACCTAGTCCCAAACTAAGCTCTAGGCTTGTACTATGAGTACTAGACAACGATATAAATACTTATATGTATAGAGATATATATACTTAAATACAAATAAAACATCCGTGACTCAGAAACAAATATTCGCACTCAACACAATTATCAGCCCTTACCGAGATTTGAACACAGCTACCAACTAGGCCAGCGCGTCGTCAAAGTTTAGTGAGAAATGCCGATCGGTCCTATTTCTATCAAGGATTAAAACATTCTTTGAGACCAACTAAGGTTAGAGTACTAGTACACCCGCAAATCAAAGAAATCTTTTTCCATTCATTTCGTAGGGTAATTAATTACAAAGTGTACAGTCGACTATAAAGAGATGTATCCACTTATTCACTTTTGCATTGTAATAATAATAAGGTCCAAAAGTGGATACATCTTTTTGTAGTCACTGTACCTGATTTGATTACCTTTAATCGAATAAGAAAGTTCTGTACCACTTTTGGACCTTAACGTCATACCAACAATAGTACTTAGGTAGTGGTAGTGGTGTTTCTAGGCCAATACACTAAGGTCGATTGTTTTAAGCGTATTTCAACCTCGTTGCTGCACGAGCTAGATTCACTATGTGTTCTTTCTTCTTTCTTACAATTAAGGAACTTTTTAAATCTTAGACGGTTGAATCAAAATTAAACTACAGATAAAAACAAACAGCGATTTTTGCATGTGCAGTGATAGCAATGGTGCTACCACCATTTTCTTAATAGCGATCGGCTATCTTCGTTTTTCTATGATACACGAGTAACAAATATACAGTCAGTTGCGAGTGCAAGCGTGATAGCGATAGGCAGCCAAATCCTATTAAGAAGCTGGGAATACTGTAAGGAGGTTTTTGTTAGTATACAAAATTCACCGACAAACCTGACCCGAGTTCACTGGCAGCGCGAACAAACAACGGATGTGTGACAACTGATTGTTGACAGTGACATCTCTTAACTTCCGGGTTCACGTTGCTTGAATTTAATTTCGAAATTCGATTCAGTAAGTTTTGTCTACTACACATAAGTACATACACATACATAAACTCACACCTTCATTCCCAGAGTGGGGTAGGCAGAGCTAAAGAATTACCAACAAGTCTTAAAACTTCTTAATAATTCTGTAACCACATTTTGCACAAGTAGGCTAAGATGTTTCCCATTGTATTAGTGACAGGTGGCAAGCCCATCGCCTAACAGTACTACAAGCCTTTATTCCCTTAGTCGCCTCTTACGACATCCATGGGAAGACATGGAGTGGCACTATTCTAACCCGGCAACCACACGGCAACTATTGCTTTTGTCTACTATTGCTTTATTTAAGATAAACGTCACCAATATTTTTAGGTACTGAATATTGATATTTTGCAAACAATTATAATATCAACTTTCCAGAAGAGTTATTTTACCCATAATACGTCTTCTGGAAATTTCCCAGTCGTTAATTTATCGGTTGGAAATGTCAATGACGCTTTATCATGATTATCATCATCATCAGTCTATACTTATATGGGCATCACGTTACAATACAATTCAATTAGCACGGCAACATTCGGTAGACTAAACGTGTTCTAATAGTAAAGACGTTTTCAGATGACCATGAATAACGTGAAGGTGTACTACTTCCCGGTGAAGGCCAAGGCGGAGGGGCTGAGGATGATGCTGGCTTACGGCGGCCAGGAGTTCGAGGACATCCGCATCCCAAAGGACGAGTGGCCGCAGTGGAAACCAAGTATGTAAATAAATAATCATTGTCTTAATAATAATCAAGGCGTACTTTTTCGAATCAAATCGGAGAAATACTGGAAAAGGGCCGAATCTTAAGTACCCGAAACCGACGTGCGTGCAAGCGAAAGAAATTTGACAAGATCGTAGCAAGTGGAAAGAAGTGGTCTCTGCCTACCCCTCTGGGAAACAGGCATGATTTAATGTATGTATGACTTTAATAATTTTGTCAGTACTTGTTGGTAGTTAATCTGACTTTGATAGGTACTTGGTAGATTAATTTATACCCCCACCACAATTAAGCAGTCGAGTATAATTACATTATAGTTGATTGCTAAAAATCAAGATGAAGGGTATCCAGTAAGTAGGTAAAGTCTGTTTCTTCAATCGATAACAATGTTGGTGTTTCTTCTTCCAGAGATGAAGTTCGGCCAGATGCCGGTGCTGGAGATCGACGGGCAGCAGTTCCCCCAGAGCGTGGCGGCGGCGCGCTACCTCGGCAGGCAGCTGAAGCTGGCTGGGGCCAATGACAAGGAGGACTACCAGATCGATTGCATGGTTGATCACTGCTCGGACATTTTTACTAGTGAGCCCGAAACACATGCATACATCCGAGGAGTCTGATCCACGTACCACTGTAGAATCTTCTCGATATCAATTGACATACGAGTATTAATGCTATAGTCCCATAAGCAGACCTAGGAACACACGGGGCAAAATTAAATGACAGGTAGGGATTGCCTGTGTCGTCGCATTTAATGGTGAGTGTAGACACAGCCTTATTTGAACTGACATGTTATGATATGACTGTGACTGTCACATGGGTGTTATTAGCTGACCTTGACCACTCTTTGACCTTTAAATTGATAAGACAACAATGTAAACAATGAATAAAGAGTGTTGTAAGAATAATAATGAAATAATAAATATTAAACAATTTAATGCAAAAGCGTTAGTACTTCAATAATTAACGCACCCCACCTAAACATTAACGGGTTTAAAGGTTTGCTTCTCGTCATGTTACATACTGTATATTCTATACTTTCAATAAAAAAATAATTTTACAAACAAAACATGGAGCGATCACTAGTTTAAGGGAAAAGCATCGATTATTGAGTTTATCGATATAGGCAATCCCTAGCTGTCATTTAATTTTGCCCCGTGTATTCCTAGGTCTGTCCTTAAGTAACCATGAGTTGTAAGTGGTGGCGAAAGGTTCTGCGGTACAACAAGTCTCAGTAAGAGTATAGTTGTTCTCACTGGCCTTTGTTCTTATGGACCAGAAAGTTTTTTGAACGCTGTTTTCTGTTAGTACGCAAATCAGTTTAGGACGTAAAACCTATAATTCCGTCTTCTTTCAGGGGGAAGTATGGTAATGTACGAGCCGGACCCCGAGCTGAAAAAGAAACGCCACGAGATCTTCAGCAAGGACTACTACCCGGGAGCACTCTCGAAGCTTGAGGAGATTGTTAAGGAAAACGACGGGTACCTGGCCAATGGAAAGGTAAGCCGTTTAGGTTTAGTAAAAATTGTTTGGGTCGTTTTCTTCCGTCTCGATTTAAGGCAAATTAAAATAAAAGTAAATATTTTAATAGCATATAATAGAAATCACTTTGAACGTCTATCATAAAAATAACGTAGGGTAAAGTCACCAGTGGTCAGCCAGAGACCTGTGGTCAGCCCATGCCTATACTTTGTATAAGTGGGAAGAGTATGAAAGATATATTTCCCACTCTTCGCACTCATTATAAGGTCGACTACTGGTCTCTGGCTGACCACTGGTGACTTTACCCTACATAGTTAATATGTATGTATTATTTATTTCATATTGCAATCATGCTACACATCATGGTACATAAACCCTGTTAGCAAAAAAGTGTATTGCAAATTTTGTTTAGGTACTTCTAAGGGCCTGTTGTTTGATCAGTAGTTAAAGTAACTAATTGTTAAAAATCGTAACTAATGGTTAAATCTCAAGGAGATGTGTCAAATTTTCGATTCCTTTTTCGAATTTTAACAGTTAGTTGAGTTAACTACTGATCACACAACAGCCCGTAAGTAGGTATACTAGTGATTGTGGGAACCTTGGAAACCCAGCTATGGTTTTACGGTTTACTATTAAATATTACTTAGGCATTAGTATAATTATCTACGTAATTGATATGAATTTACGTTTGCCCTACGTACCAATACCAAGTCTTAGCGCCGTACTCTGACAAAAATTAACTCGTTCCTCTTTTAAACTTGGGTATGAAAAAATTACAGTTAGGAACAGTCCTTACATTAACTTACTCTGGATGGCGGCCGTTGTGGTTCTTATTCTCAAAACTCGATATAATAACTTTACCTACTCTAGTTGTTATGAAACTTTTGTCACTTTCAGCTATCCTGGGGTGACTTTGTCTTCGCTGGCATGTACGACTACCTAAAGTTGATGCTCCAAATGCCAGACTTCGGAGAGCTGTACCCCAATATCAAGGCAATCCACGACCATGTTGTGGAGCTGCCCCAGGTGAAGGCCTGGGCAAAAACTGCACCCCCCACAGATTACTAGTAGGTCTATTTTAGTCTACCCTAAGTGAAAATTGGCATTTAAGCGGGTAGGAGGGATATCCAAACAGTCACGTAATTAGCTGTTGCAAATGGACCCGCCTATAAGGCTAAGGGTTATAAACCCGCTATCGTCTCTGTAAAGATCTCAAAATATAAATTACTCTCATTTATTTTTGTGAAATTGCCTATACTCTGTAGGATCACCTTATGATAAGAATTGTTTCTATAACGTGCGTTGTTTGCGTTGTAATACATTATTTTCTGATAATATAAAGGTGTAATTTATAAAAAAAAGTGTTTTATTGATGAGGTGGATATGTAAATAAAAATGGAAAGGTGGAAAAATCCATTTAGCTTAGAAATATTTGTAATCGCTGGATCATAGAGAAGAGACCGCCGTGTCATCAAACCCTGCGTTCTCGTTCCCCCATGTTTTCTGTGCCCTGGCCTGCCTGGCACTGGTCTCCACCTGTTCTACCGTGTCCATGAGGGGAAGGTTGCGGGTCTCTGGAGTTAGGGTGAGACATATGCCGGAGAGTATGGCCGTGGCTCCGAAAAAGAGCGCCGGGAGAGCTTCTGATATAGGAGTCTGAAAAAAAGGGATAACTCGGGTTTTAATATGTTTGAACAATCTTGTAATGTTAACTTGAAAAATTATCGCTTGATTATCGCTTGCATTTGGTGCTTTATATTGCAGAACAATGATTGAAATATTTAAACTTAAAGAAAACTGTGTTATACGAATAAATTTAACCATACTTAAATAAAAAATATAAAATAAAATCATATATTCTGTAAGTAGGCCATGTAGGCACTTTTACAAGTCTGAATCTACCATCTACCAGCGCTTCAAGAGACCATTGTTGAGAAGAAGCACCGCAAGAAACTCAACAGTAAGCCATTTTTTTAAATAAAGAACTTATTACAATACTAAACATAAGCTATCTAATTTAAATGTCACAGGGATGTACAGGTCCCAGTAGTAATAATAATTAAATTAATAAAAATGTCAGGTTAAAATAATAATACAATTCCGGAGATGTAAAGAGTCTCCAAATGTCAAATTAAAATTAAATATAGGTAAGTAGGTAATTAAACAAAAAAACAAAACAACAAACACAAACAAGGGAGATGTAGAAAGTCTCCACGGTCAATTTTGGAGATGTAAAGAGTCTCCAGATGTCAAATTAAAATAATAAGCATACAAGGAGATGTATATAGTCTCCACGGTCATTAATAATTGTAATACAAATAATTCAGTCCCAAGCATTGTCATCATTTATATAATCTTTATATATATATTATAATCTTATTTTTTATTATCAATAAAAAGCAAAGAACTTACGTCAAAGTAACAAAACGTAATAGCCTAAAATTTAATTACGGGTACAGGCAAAATAGCGTAATTTATGTTTCGTTAATCTCGCAGTAGATATAACTTCTATAGTTCTTCAAAGTTACCAGAATAGGCGTGAGTGGTGCCAGCATGCCTCCGATCCTTGAGGCAAAGGAGCAGAGGCCCATGAGCGTGCCACGGGCACTGGTGGGGAACAGCTCCATGGTGTACGTGACTGCTCCCGTGAAGCATGCCGATATTACCATCTTGCCTAGCAGGAACAGGGTGATCTTCGCCCAGGTGTTCGCTGAAAAAGAATGGTAGAAAGGATTAAACATCATTTTACCATTATTATTAGTTATAAAGTTACGAATTGTGGGTGGCGGCTTCGTAGATTCAACTATTTGGATGATTCTTCTAATTAATGCCATCATGTGCAACTTCTCAGCGAAGTTCTGAATTCAATAATATCACGATAAACATGATTTACCTTCAGGGATATAGCCCGATGCAATACAAAGCACTCCGCACACCAAGTATCCATAGAGCAAGGGCGTCCGGCGCCCATACTTGTTCATCAGCACCAACGCTATCAACTCCCCTGGGAAGGACATCACCGTGGCCAGCAGGAAGTTGGTGTACTTGTCTCCCGGCAGCCACACCGAATTGATCATCAGCCCGTAGTACACGAAACTCGCCGTGAACCTACACACGCACAGCACAAACAGCCGCTTCAGTATCTCCTTGGAGCTGAACACCTTCTTCATCGACTCCTTCTTCTCAAAAGCGCCCAAGTTAAACTTGGTCATTAGCTTCTCCCTGTCGATGTTGATAAATTCATTCTTATCGATGTTCAATTTGTTTGTTTCAGCTATGATTAACAAAGTCTTTTTTGCTTGTTCGCATTTGTTGTTTACAATCTGCCATCGTGGACTCTCTCTGATCAGGATAGTGTAAGAGAGAAAGAGGATAGGGGGACTGCAGATGATGCGTATGAGGGTCTTCCAGTAGGAGACGGCCATAGCGATGCAAGCGAAGATGGCTTCGCCCACGTAAATGGAATAGGCAAATATGACTCCAGCCAGGACTCTGTTGTTTTTTCCGCTGCTTTCTATCACTGGAAATAGTTTTTTTTTGTAAATATTTCATCACATCGTCATCACATATATTACATAATAGGGATATACTATTTGTGACCTCGTACAAATAGTATATCCCTATTATGTAAAGTTTGTATAGTTCAGGAAATATTAATTGGCCGTCTGTAATCTTCACTAAGAACTTTTTATTAATATAAAACAAAAGGTAATCGTAAAACTGCCCTCGTTCATCAAACAGCACAGGTGGGTTGAAAGGTTAAGGTTAAGGCTAGATCAGGTCAATCTTAAAAAAATATTCCAAATCATATTTCCTGAACTACCTATACAATAAAGTGTTTATACAGTGTGTGACATCCTAATTAACATAAAACCATAAAACATGTGTAGGTATTGTTAACATAAGTTGTACTTTTTTCCCATACTAACTGATTCGCCACGCAATGTATCAGAAATAGCCCAATTATCCCTCAATGAACTGGCAATTAACTTAGGCTTAATGTTATACATTGCTGCTCGATGGATCCTTTAAAAATGAATTACACTAAATTTAATGTATTGGAGGTATTAACTTAACTCCTTCTTTAAAATTTATGTTCTTATGTATGTCACACACTGTATACATGCATTTATCGAAGATGCAGTTCTTTATTACCGTCGTAACATTTACTTTTATGTAGCGGTTAGGCAAATGACTGATAGCAGTGATGATAAAACGACTGGCATGCAAATTATATAATTTACGTTATCAAACAAGTAAACAAGATGTTTGTCTACCTCATTAGTGTACCGGGGATTATCACGAGACAGTTAAGCAGTTTGTAAAATATTGTGTTACAGGCTTAACAACTATCCTTCTCACGTTTATCACCAAAGAACTTCACTTGTAAGGGCTTCTTAGACAAAATGGCAAAAACGGAGCTGCCTGTTCGTTTTGTACCTAAATATATCAAGGACATGGGACATAATACTACTGAAATAAACCGCCCTACCTAAGTAGTTAAAATACAATCGTTTTGAGTCCCAATATTGTCTACACTTCTAATACGAGATGGCCCTTGTGAGCCACTTCGACCATTGTTGATCTTTTGTGGCAGCCAACTTAGCACGCCCCGCCACTCAAATGACATCGAATAGTTGTGTGGACGTAGTGGAGCACGAGTTTGCGTACCTATTGAAAAAACTGTAAGTATACTCAATCAGTAGGTAAGGGCATTAAAAATTCTAAATTCTTACTGATAACCATGGCTGCGGAGTAGGTGCCCCCTGTGATCGCGGCTTCGAAGAACTCGATGACGATATACGGGTAGTAGGAGGTCACGAAGGTCTTCAGGTGCCCCAGAATCCCGCCTATGGAGCAGATCACCAGGGTCGGCTTCCGCCCGAACCTGGAATTTTGGGCAATTACAATCAATAGGAACCTCGATATGCAAGCGTAATGCGCAAGGCTGGATTCATTATACGTTAATTTTGCAGTGCCTTAATGACAAAATCATACAACGTCTGATATTAATAGATACAATTTGATATTAATAGTGGGTGCAATTTCGTGGAATGAAAACATAATGGTAACTTCATAATCAGACACCACAATACATATAGCGGTTTGGATGTTTGTAACTCAGTCAAGCATCTGTTCTTTATAATGCTTAATAGCTAGCCACCCCTCTGTTACCACTTTGAACACTATGTCCTACGAAGCATGGATGACTTATTTTATGCAATTAAATTAAGTAATCCAAAAGTTTATTCTGAACAGTACCTATTCGTATTTTTACCGAAACACCTTGTCTTAGATTAAAATTGACATCTTTTGAAGTGGCCAGATCTAGAGCAACCTTACTAATACCTCGTTCCTCGGGGCAAGAGAAGTTGCCATCGAATTCATACGCTGGCGTTTGGTGATCACTGGCGCTTTGCGTTGTCGTACAAAAATGATGGCATTGACGTAAGGTACCGACATTGTCACGTGATATATCACTCGTTATAACTGACACGCTGTAACGTGATCTATAGCCCGCAGGGATTTGTTAGATGACTTTCCCAAACGCATTTTTTCTTTGAAGCTAATTTTCTTTTCGCATTTTTCCCCGAACGCGATATTACCTAATTTTATTTTTCACCATTCGGTTTTATTACAGTCGCTTTTTTTGTTGTTCGACTTTTTTCCCAGTCGGTTTTTTTCCCGTTCGATTTCCATCTCAGTCGCACTTTTCCCAAAAGTATTTACATCGTAATTCGTAGGTAGGTTTAGGTTATGTTAGTTTTGCATCAGGCCCGGAGGGCCAAACCACCCAGAAATAGGAGCTCCGCGGTAGCGGAGCTCCGTCGACTCTGTATCTTCGACAAATTGGAACGGGAAAAACACGACCGTGAAAATATGGTGGTAGGAAAAGAAGCGACTGGATAAAACTCGCAAGGGTAAAAACACGAATGTAAAAATAAACCGCCGGAAAAAAAGTGACTGTTAATTATCACTTTCGGGGAAAAACGCGAAAAGAAAATTAGCTTCAAAGAAAAAATGCGTTTGGGAGAGTCATCTAACAAATCCCCGCAGGATACATGGTAGTTCACCATGGAGCCGAGCCAGGAGTACGCGGAAGAAGTCGTGGGTAAAAGCTGGAGTTGTGGTATAACAGTATACTATGTAGTAATGTAAAGGGTATTTACTTGTCCGACAACAAGCCCGACACGGTCATGGCCAGCACCATCCCGGCGCTGTGCACGGTGCCCACCAGATTCGACCTCCACGGCTGGCACGCCAGGTCTAGCTGGAACCAGGGTGTACTGTCAAGTTTATATACTTAAATACTATATGAAAGTTTGACATGGAGCGCTAGCATGGCTGACATAAGAAAAAGTAATTTTTCAGTACGGTTTTTTCTAATGGGGTCATAAAAACTCATGCTAGGGCCGTTCCACGCAATTTAAACGAGACGCACATGTAGCCTTTCGTTTAGCACGTGCTAACCTTTTTCCAAAACATTCGTTCCCATAAAAAAAAAACGTTAAAAATATTTCAATAAAATAAAATACAATAAATACTTACAAGAAGAAAAATAATAATAATACCGCAAACACCAGTTCTGTACATTTTTATTTATTTCTTAGTTGCTAAATGTCGTAAAATGCAATTTGTCTGTAGCTCTACGGATTTAATAAGATGGCGATTGTACGTCGCAGACACTATTAGAGGAAGATTAATGTAAATACATACATACATACATACATAACTTCACGCCTGTCTCCCAATGGGGTAGGCAGAGACTATGGAACGCCAGGTGCATCGATCTAAACATACCACTTTCGCTTCCTCTACATTCATCAATCTCTTCATGCACGTACGTCGGTTTCGGGTGCTTTTTATTTGGCCCTTAGTCAGTACATCGCGAATCTGATCATCATACGTCCGTCTAGGACGTCCCTTACCGACATTTCCGCTCACTCTCGCTCGCCATATATCTTTCGTAACCCTTCTTCCATCCATCCTTTCTAAGTGACCAAACCATCTTAGCATACCCTTTTCAATTTTAGTGACTACATCTTCTTTCAATCCACATCGTTCTCGGATCTCGCTATTTCTTATTCTATCTATCATCCTAACTCCACACATACTTCTTAGAACTCTCATTTCAACTGCATTAATCCGGCTTGCATTCTTCTTCTGCCATACCCAAGATTCGCTACCATACATTAATGTTGGGGTCAATACTCCCTGAACAATAGCAAGGCGAGCTAAAAAAGCCATAAAAAGTAGTTTCAGATTAATAAATGTAGCAAGCAGCTGTTTGTTAGGGGGGGGGGGGGGCTTCTATACTGGCAACTTTTTAAGGATCTATGTATCTTTAACTATAACTTTCCTACTCTAACTTTTTTTTTTATGATGTTAATATGCAAACAAGCACAGCCACCTGATGGTAAGTAATACTAATGCCTTTATGTAAGTTATCCACCGGCTGTCTTACTCTTACCCCAAACTGGAACACTGCTGTCACAGTAAAGCATCTATAGTTAGTAGCCGGCTATAAATCATCGTGAAAATGTTGCCCGTTAAGACGTAACCTAAGGATTAGAGTTAATAATTCTCACTGTTGTCATTATCAAAACAGTGTAAACTTTGAATTTCCACGTTAGATAACGTAACAGATTCTAAAATTAAATATTTATTTTAAGATCGGCTAAGATTCGAACGAGTACAATACGACGTTTATTGAGATACCCAATGAGGCAGATAAGCCCTGATAGACGAATTCTACACGTGTAGTGTACAGTCAGCGTCAATGGTAGGCTGTAAAGTGACAAGGTACAAAAGTTCATATTTACTTTTGACGATAACTGTACTACGTGTACGTGTACACAACATAAGTATTTATTTATATTGCGTATTTTATTCCATGGCCGGCCAGCGTATTTGTATTACTTAGTTCAAAAGATATATATTCTCGATTGGATTTTCATTACATACATACACATACATACCTTCACGCCTTCATGCCCGGAGTGGGGTAGGCAGAGCTACAGAATAACCAACATCTCTAAAAACTTGTTGATAACTCTGTAACCACAACTTGCACAATAAGGCTAAGATGTTTAATTAAATTGAGCAAAACACCAATACAAGCACAAGACACACAGTCAAAGGTTTCGAACATATAAATATCATGAATTGAGTACCTATAACTATAAATTACGTTACATACCTCAGCTACAACCGTGTCATTGCTCTCATACACCCATGACTCGCACCGCTCCAGTTGGCCGCTGAAGCTTGTATTGCTGCAGGCCAGGGTTGAGGAGTTGAAGTCTGCCGCCAGGACCGGCCTTGAGCAGCGGTCTATAGACCTGTCTGGCCACCACGGGGGCACCTGGGCCGGGTGCGGGCTTGAGTCACATTCTGGGATTAGACATCTGAAAAATGTATGTGTACTTGTAACTTGTAACAGACAATCGTATACATATTATTATGAAGTAGTTTTCTCGTATGTTCGCGTTAATTTCAGAAGCTACTTGGTGGATGCGTGCAAGGTATAGAATAGAATAGAATCATTTATTCGGCTATTAAATAAACACAAAAAACACATACATTTGAGAAAATAAAAATAAAATTACAAAATCTATTTAACTCTTATTAAATTTTTTTTTTTTTTTTATGGCATAGAGAAGACAAACGAGCACACAGGCCACCTGATGGTAAGTGGAAACTGTGACCCATAGACATTCGCATTCACAAGACTGCAATGCAATCCTAAGACTGCAAATGCGTTGCCAACCCTGAGGACTAAGATGGAATGCCTCTATGCTAGTCGTTTCACCGGCTGTCTTGTGCCATTTTTTTTTCATTACAAGTTTTTGAGTAAACGCACAAAGTTTGTTTTTCCATACTTGGTGAAAAACAAACGCGGGGTTCTCTTAGTATGGAGAAAGTAACTCTGTGCGTTTACTCAAAGAGTTGTAATGAAAAAAAAATGGCATGTTGCTTTAAAAACTTCCTTATTGCACAGTGATTCTAATCATGCAAGAAAACACTGAAAATAATATAAATTAATACATGAATTTAAGGGTTTTTCGTATCACGAACATAAGGAAAAATGCCAAAAATTCCGATTTAAATGACCAATTTCTCGGAAACTAATAACAATTGCAGAACATACATGGGGGTTAAATCGATAGCTTATGAGCATACATCGTTATCGCGGGAGTAAAAACAAATCTATTAAAGAACACATATAACAGAATGTATATTTAGTATAAATGGAATATTCTGCCTAAACACTTTAAGCCTCTAAGAAGTTCTTCATATCTAGCACGAAGTTTTCGCTGGAAACGGTCAATCAAACTTGTCTTGCACTGAGTGAACGCGTCAACTAGTCAAATTTAATATTTTTTTAAAATATGTCAAATCCAGTATTTTTCTCCAAAAATAGTTTTAACTTTTTAAATATATGTTTTTTATTTGTACTTATATTTAATTTAGATATATTTTTGTATGTTCCTGTACATATGAAATCAATCAAGAATAACAAATGTCTAAAGTAGCAGGAAAAGTGACTGAGAGGTTGACGTTAGGATTACGTAGCTAATCTCTTTAAATATGTACTACTGATCAAGTCAAGTCGGAGGGAAGATATTTGTAAGAAAATTTATACATTTTGAACTCGTAGGTATAAACGTTTCTCGGTACGAGTGTCACTTCTGTTCTTGCCTATTTGTCATAATCTTTCACTACTGTCAAATCGTTTTTGCTCCCGCGATAACGATGTATGCTTATGAGCTGCTCTATCAGCCCCAGGCGGGTTGACGTCGGTTTCTGGGACACCCAGTATGTTGGTTCGTATCAGAAGTCCAACTGACCTGTAGTTGACATCCCCGACGGCGAACACGTAGTTGATGTTGATCATCGTCACGAACAGCGCCGGGAGGCAGCAGTACAGGAACTGCAATTTTTGGAACCTCCCGAAAGTCTCCGTTACCTCAGAAATGTCATGTAACTTGCTTGTTTTATCTTCTTTGGACATTTTGCATGTATTTCTTTAATCTATAAATCAAGTCAATTTTTATTTACTTTATTGGAGATAAAACAGAAACAAACAATACATTACTTATGAACTAATTTACAAAGTAATTTAGATACAGTTGTTTCCTTAAACATATCTCACTGAGGACATAAAAAAAAAATATATATAGTTGGCAACATGCGACAATACCTACAGGGTTTCGTTTACGTTCTAGGAAACAAAATAATTTTATTTTTAATACTCAAAAGAAAAAGAAAAGCTTAAAAAACTACGTGTACATGCAATTTGTTTTTTTTTTTTTACCTTTTTTTTAAATATTGTATATAGTAGTGACAGCGGCTCTAAACCGGGTACGGGAGCAGGAGAACATATCAACATCACATAATAGTTTGTTGTGGTGGTTACAAAGCCTATATAGAGGAGCTCGCTTTGCAGCATTGGTCCTAATTTTAGGAAGAGCAAAAAGGTTTTTGGTCCTGGTGACCTTGCGAGGAGTTCTAAATTGCAAAGTGGTGAGGAGCTGCGGGCAATTGACTTCGCTTACGCAGATATTGCGCAGCATGACTGCGTCCGCGACAGCGCGCCTGTCTTTAAGGGACAACATTTTATACTTCACCAAATGAGTATTATAGGAGCTTTGCGGAGATTTTAATTTGTAGTTTAGGTAACGGAGGAATTTCTTTTGTATCATTTCTATTCTGTCGGAATAGATATTGTAATGCGGGCTCCAAGCAACGGAGACATACTCAAGATTTGGTCTAACTAGTGATTGGTAAAGATAAACCAAAGCCCGTTCTGTTTTGAATGGTTTTGTGATTCGCATTAAAAAGCCCAGCATCTGGTATGATTTCCTTAAAATATGAGCCCGGGCTGCTCGGTGCGAACGGCGGGGCTGCCGAGAAACTACCCCCGTTTTTCACATTATTGCCTTTCTCAAATGAAGGGTCGCACACAACACTAACTACATCACTTGTTAAGGACGCGTCAACACTTGCCACTGGAGCAATATACAAAACCGTTTTCCAAATCGTGGGCACCGACCGTCCACCATCATGGTTATAATTTGGATGACGACTGATTTCGATAGCTTCGCGTACTTTCCTAGGAATAAAATACTTTTCCCTCGTGCGTTGAATCCGAAACCAGTTAATGCTCCGCCACCGCAGAACAACGGCTATCCTGTTTTTTCATGCTCCGTATGTGCTCAGTCACTCTCGTGGCAATGGTCCGGCCAGTTTCTCCTCCGTCTCCATAGTTTTTCCCACAGGAACAGTGAATCTTGTAAACTCCTGGGACTTTCAAAGGCTCTTTATCTTTTGGCGAATTCGTCAATTGTCCAAGTTACATGTGACGACGGAAGATCGTCACAATATCTACGGCGTAAAAATGCCCTACCTTGTCCGTCACACCGTTAAGGTATAGAAGCGTTCGCGACCCTATAACAATGGCTGCAGTTATACCCGTTACTTTCCAAAACCCGTTTCACGTGACCCAACTCACAGGCTACATACTCCGGATCACACAGACAATAGTTACAGTATAAATATAGCTATACATATATACTGTGCAATATGTCTGAGTCTCACGGAAGTTTTATGTTTAAAATTATAGATAACTGTATTAAATACTTATTCCAATGTGACACTTCTTAGTAGGTAATTATTAAGTTACGTTGATCTACTTGGGGTCGGCCGTCCTTGTCCTTTTTCTCCACTGTGCACGATTTTCTGCAGTGTCGAGTTGCGCGTCTTTTAGGTCTTTTTCGACCGTCTCGTCAACCAGGTGGACGGCGGTCTTCCGTTAAGTTAAGTTAAGGGATAGCTTTACCATGTGATCTTAAGGGCGTCTCTGTACGTGCCCATACCATCGAAGGCGTTTTTCTTTTACTGTGTCAACTATGGGTGTGACTTTGAAACTTCCTCTTATGTAGTCGTTTTTATCCAATAATGTGACGCTTGCTGACCCACGGGACCCACCGCTGACATGCGCATTACTGTTGAGAGTTATTTATTGAGGTGCTGTTTATTTGTCGCCCAACATTGATTAAATGTTATGATTATGATTAACGTTTCTTACACAAAATCTTTTAGTGCTATTCAATCGATTTCCATACAAAGTAAACTGAAACCAAGAGTGTAACAAAGGCCTATTTAAGTTTAATTGTATGAAATTGTGTAGCATAATAGTACTCTAATTTACATATAATACCTACTAATATTTCGGAAAATATATGGAAAAGACTTAAAAATAGAAAATTTAAATTATTTATTTTTATCGTTATGCTTATGTCACTTTTTATTAGTTTTGAGTTACGGTTTATGGAAACCGTCATCTTTCTTAATGGACCTATACGGATTTTGTACTGTCCCAGGTATGCAAGTTGTGTGTTCATATTAGGTAGACGTTATCTCTTAGTCATGACTGTCATAAGAAAGTACAATTTATCGATAAATTAATATCGGTCGGAAGTCCCTAGGACAATTTTATTCGTGCCACAAAAACTTGTATGTCTGATTGCAAGTATTGCAACACAATATACCAGACAGCAAGAAGTCTGATGAAGGGTATGTCATTCATTTTCCCCTTATTTTGTTCCCTTGTGAACGGGATAAATATCTATAAGTTTAGGCTATTTCAGCCTTTTTAGTGAAAATGAAGTTCGACTGCGGATCTTTAAAATAAGTGTGTTCCAACGATCGTACATAGGTATATAACAGCTTAACGGATTGAAACGTTAAAAACTCATCATGTTTCTGACCGCAGACATGAGACGATGAACTTTAATGAGAGTAATTGGTGGTGAAGTACTGTGGTAAAATACCTATTCACAATGCCGATTTTAATTCGCGTTATTATATTTTTAAAACACACTGGGATTTGGGATACCATTGTGTTGTTCCATATTGAGAAATATAAAGATTTTTTTTGATAGCTAGCAGGGAATTATAATAATAATAATTTATTTAATTTTGTGAAATATCATGATATGCAGTTGACAAATTATATATTATGCGCAGAAGACCAATTTGATATTTAACCCACCGAGAAACTAGGACTGCCTAACTAGGATATGGGAAGAATAGTCGCGATCAAATGTGTTAAGATCTCCTATATGTACAGGGTGCTCAAGAAAATCTGGAAACGCTCTAACACCTTGAAAAGTAGAGTCGACTTTATTCCTTGATACTATGCTAAATTGACGTACTAAATCAAATATACTTTTTTAATTTTTTACTTATTAGGTCACTGAGATAATAAAATGGTTCCATCAATATCTAGACTATGTCATCAACGCCGTTAACGGTGTAAGAGCGTGTATAGACACTCTGAGCACCTTGAAGGCTAATTAATACAGCTTAAAACTTTTTAACATCACGAATACCTTGTGAAACCCTCAATATTTCACAAACCCCTAAAATAAGAAATACTTCAATTACCAACACATCTCCTAAGGCTTAATTCAGTGGGGCTCTTTGAGAACATCTGCTGTGGTAACACATTTAATGGCAACAATTTTATCCCTTAATTTCCAATATCGACAATAAAAAATATCCTTATTACCTTCAATTCCCCACAGAATCACAATTATCTGACAACAAACAAAACGTTACTGTCACCAAAGCACGTTAGATAATAGGCTGCGCAAGAGTAGAATGCGTCGTCTTGTAGCTAGTGCGCTTAATTGAAGCCCGTCGCTTCCAAATGTGGCTAGTAATCATCATAAGTATAGTGGTGACTGGATTCATCAATTGTTTGGTTATCTAACTGCGGCGATATTGAACGTCGTGTAACGGAGGACTCTTATAGTTAAACTTTTGCTTTTTTTTTACTTATTGAAGATAATTACGACGACAGACCTATATAAATGTTTCATTTTCTCTCAAAAAAACGACAGCGATAGCACAACCTGAAGGAAGATGAACGAACTCCCAACAACACTAGCAGAGGAATATTTTTGCTGTAGATATATTATATTTGTAGCTAAGAGATATATTAAAAATTGGAACCTGCCGTAAGTAAGAATATAAACGATCAGCCTGTATGTTCGCAGTTTTGCTCTCTTTTTCTTCTTTCATTCATGGCACAAGGTGATTAAGCCGGAACATAGCCATATTAATATCGAATGGTCCCAATGTTAATACATTTACTGGCATTTGATTTGAGATTTACAACCTAACTAATACAACATGATAGGAACTCCCACTTTTTACCAATGTAAGCAAACTGCGGAGCTGCGGAAGTTATCTTCTTTTTAAAGGGCCTCTTCAACTTAGTGAAGGTTGGCTATCAACTGCTGGAATATGCCCCTATCTTTTGCGAGGCGGAATAGCTCGGACGCGCTTGTAATTCCAGTCCACTCCCGGATGTTGCAAAGCCACTTTTTTTCTTCGCCTAACTCTTCTTTTGCCAGCAACTTTGCCCATTTGCCAAAGTTGATATCTTTCATGCCTGAGCACGTGCCCGAGATACGAGGTTTTTCACTTCTTGATGATAGACACAAGTTTTTGTTTCTGCTGGGCCCGACGTACAACCTCCTCGTTAACCCTCGTCCTCCACGTGCCCTTTGCATCCAACTTATCCTCAACATACTCCTATAAGCCCACATCTCGAAAGCTTCAATATGTTTCTCGAGATTATTTTTCACTGTCCAAGACTCACATCCGTATTGAACTGTGGCCCGTATGTAGCAGTGTAGGAAGTTATAAAACTTATCTATCGCATGATACACACACTAAAAAATTGTGTAATTATTGAAAATTAGGAATATGTGAGGCAAAGCAATACTTTACATACATAGGTATTCCTAATTTACAATTATTAATTTTAACGCGAGCAACTACAATCCTACTTTAATTCTCTTAACTAGATACCTAGTTTATGACGATGTTCAGAATTTGAATGTTTGTAGCTTTCTGCATCAGATTCAGATAAAATATTTGCCAGTTCCCGAGGGACAAGCGATTATTAGTTTTCACGTGATCAAAGTCCATTAAATAAATAAATAAATAAATAAATAAATATCAGGGGACAATGTCACACCAATTGACCTAGCCCCAAACTAAGCTCTAGGCTTGTACTATGGGTACTAGACAACGATATAAATACTTAAATAAAGAAATATATAATTAAATACATAGAAAACATCCATGACTCAGGAACAAATATTCGCGCTCATCACACAAATATCTGCCCTTACCGGGATTTGAACCCAGGACCTCTAGCTTCGTAGGCAGGGTCACTACCAACTAGGCCAGCGCGTCGTCGACAATATAATTAAAAACAAAACAACCAATAAGTATGAATATAATTACCTATAATTTATCCACATCCACACTCACTAATAATCACACTCTTAAATAACGTGGCACAAACTAGATTTATAATCAAACCTTAATTATTTCAAATTAAGACCGTGACCAAAATTAGGTACCCTACATTTTGCGAGACGGAAGAGAATGATTAAAGATGAATCTGCCGTCACGACTGTTTTATATGTTCTAAGCAGGATTTATCTTATCAATTTATTGTACCTAATGCAAACTAACGATGTTATACTCCTAATTATGTATAATTACTACGTATTTAGCTGAGCCTTGTATTATAAATTTATAATTATACAACCAGTTCTATTCAAAGTAAATCATGGACGTCATGTCGAGCGAGGGTATCGATCTATAAGGCAAGGATCGATCATCTTAGACATCTGTCAATTAACTTTGAAAACCCCGACTGAATGTTTTTATATTAGTCTAAGTATATCATTTATAAACAATTTAGTTCGCTATTTGTATTTTTTTATATTAAATTACTTAGGCACATTAGAGGCGATAAGACTAATCTAATGATACCCACGATTGTTGAAATCAGGCCATACAACATACATTCACACACATACACTAATGCATACATACATACATACAGGTAAATACCAAACCTTCCTCTTTTGACAATTGGGTAATAAGAGGAGCTTTATTGATATAGTTTTATTCTAAAGATAAGATAACATAATCATTTGTTGTCAAAACTGTGTACATAATATTATAAATAAGATGTAATGCATTACTATAGTTGCAATAGTTTATCCATTTCGGAGGTGCAATATAATAGTTTTAAACGGCTACATGATATAACAGAATACCGTTAGAGCCGTAATAACTATTCCTATTACACAAAATTAGATATTTTGGACACAGTTTTTAATAAGTACATATATTAAATCACGCCTGTTTCCCAGAGGGGTAGGCAGAGACTACTTCTTTCCGCTTGCTACGATATTGACAAATATCTTTCGCTTCTTCAACATTCATACATCGAGTCATGCACGCACGTCGGTTTCGGGTACTTAAGATTGGCCCTTTTCCAGTATTTCTCCGATTTGATTCGAAAAAGTACGCCTAGGGCGGCCCCTTCCGACCCTTCCACTTACTTTCGATCTGTATATCTCTTTCGTCAATCTTCTTTCATCCATTCTTTCATCAATAAGTAAGGAACTCGCGGCCTGCTCGCTTGTCCCAGCTGTTCATAATATTACAGGGCGAACGATATGAAGTGTTACCAAATTCAAAAGGCTACGATTTTTTTTTGTTGTCTTAAATTATTCATTATTAAGAAAAAAATGAGAAAAAGATATCAAATTTTTAAGATTACTTTATTTTAACTCGATATGACCACCTTCTGCTGTCTATGGCCTTCAGACGGTAGAAAAATGAGTTGCACGCTGCACGAATGTGATCCTGCGGTATGCAATGGCAATTACGTACGATCGCTTTCTTCAATGCATCCATACTGGCATGTTTTCTTCTCCTCACCTTGCTCTCCACAATGGACCAGATAATAGAAGTCCATCGGGTTCGCGTTTGGGGAATTCGAAAGACATTGTGTGGACGAAATAAATTGTGGCACGCGTTGTTCAGCCATTCTTGTTTCACACGAGCTTTATGAGCCGGGGCCGAGTCTTGTTTTAATGTCCACGGTCTACTACCGAAATGTTTGCGTGCCCAAGGCTCCAACGCAGCTTCCAAAACATTTTCCCGATAGTAAGTCGCATTTACTTTGACACCAGGCTCGATTTTGTGAATTTGGTAACACTTCATGTCGTTCGCCCTGTAGTCAATTTCTCTAGAACTTAAAGGTATTGCTGGTAAAATAAAATTGTGCATTTTTGCGTGTCCTAAATGCTAAGTTAGTATTTAAGGATTATTCGAATTTGGAATTTAGTTGATTTGAACTAAGATCGATATTTCAATACACATACATACATACATACATACATTATATCACGCCTGTTTCCCAGAGGGGTAGGCAGAGACCACTTCTTTCCATTTCAATACACAATAATATTTATATGACATATCACAAATTCTTACTTTTATTTCGAAATTAAAAGGTTTCGGTTTTGGTTTTAATTTGTAATAGTTATTTATTGTTGTAATTTCTTCATTTCATTTCATTATGAAGAAAGGGAAATCCTCTTTGAAAGTTTGTTTGATTTATGGTTAAATTATAAGCTCGTAATGTAAAAATCCCTTTTATTTTCATGGGTACACTAGGTCTGCTACATCTTGGTGTAGGTAGTAGGTACCTACCAAACTGTACAGCCTTGATAAAGAACCCCAGATCCCTGGTCACATGCGTACATAAACGATAACTTCTTTGACAAATACTTGCCTCAAATAATGTTTAGGGAAAATATTGGCTTATGCGCTTGCGCGTATTGCTGAGCTCTTTGTTGACGATCAACGAAATTTTTTTTTATTTTTTTTTGAAACAATCTCTAGTGCTCCGGTCTTCTGTTCGAGCTTGTATGAGGGTTCATAACTCTAGAGAGATGGAATCAATTTTCGTCGAACCCGACTCCTTATCCAAACGTAACCTAATCACCCGACAGAATTAAGTACTATCAAGGAAAAACAGCAACCCTATTCCTACAAACAGTACAAACTATATAAACCGAAAACAGAAAAATACAAACAAAACCACAGTAGAGTTTGCTATTTGGCATTAAGTCCGCTATTAGTAAATAAATATCACGGGATAATGTGATGTCACACCAATTGAACTAATCCCAAACTAAGCTCTAGGCTTGTGCTGTGGGTATAAATACTTATAAAGAGAAATACATACTTACTTAAATACATAGACAACATGCATGACTCAGAAACCAATATTCGCGCTAATCGCACTGGGATTTGCGCTCAGGACCGCTAGCTTAGTAGGCAGGGTTTAACCTAGGCAGAAGCCGACTGGTTACAACCAAAGTGGTCTATGAACCACAGAGTTCAATGAACCTGTGAACAATAGAGTAGGTCTTGCTCAGACGAGCACAGCATCGCATCGCCAGTAGTTTTCATACGCTTTTAAAGGGTTTCTTGTTTCTTGATTTGGGGCACGATGCGGTCAAATCGATCAAATATAGTAAAAGTAACTACAAAATTGCACCAAAACTTGGTAAAGAATAAACTTCCTTTCGCCTGCGGGCCCCTAACCTAAGTACATTCTGGCAACAAATTAGAACATTGCTAAATAAAACGTTCAAAATATTGATTTTCCTGGGCAACAGTCAGAGTTAAATGGGCGATAATCAATAAATAATCATCGATCATCATGTGATCGACATACTCATGCAGTGTTTATTGGAAACTAAAACAAAACGCTGTATAAAAAGGCCCGTGTTGTGATAAAATAGAACAGAGCCCATTTGAATTCAGAACTATAGTGACTTAAAATAAAGAATTTATAATGGCTGGTATTGCAAGAGTGACCGTTATTCTTCTGGTGGTGGTTTTCGTAGCATTGGTTGACTTCGGATCGGCGCAGCAGCAACGACCTCCCCAGAATCAGGGATTTGGGCGGCCGCAAGGACAACTTCCTCCAAACCAAGGAAATGCCAGGCGCCATTTTGTGAAGCGCTCCATCGGCCATCAAGACGGCGACAGCAATGACTTCCTGGAGCCGGCGTACGAGAGCGCCTTCGAGGGACCCCATCGTATTCGGGTGATGCCAGGCTATCTTCATTAAATATGGATTATAAAAAATGCGGACAATGCAATGCTCATACATACTAATATATCTCGTTAAAAGGCTTACATTAAATGTTATTTTATTTCAGTATTTCCTTTTTAACGCCACCGGTGGTAAAATTGAAAAGAAAACATTAAATCCACTAAGCATTATAATTCATTTTATTAAAAAGTAATAAATCATCAGACAGTAATAACTACTTAAGTAACAAAGTTACAATAATATGTTCATCGATAATACGAAATACAATCTCGGTAAAACTCAATATGTCAGTAACCTAATATATGTATATTTAAGCCGTGATAGTTAAATAACTAAAACACAAAATTATTATAATAAGCTTAAACTACAGTGTTTATAATTACAGTGGCTAGTATTAAAATTACAAAAAAGTATGATTTAACTCAAATTGAAGTAAACATTGGTTACTTTTCTTAATATTTGTTTTTAACCAGATGTCAAGAAGTAGGTTCGGTAACTGTTTAACATTACATTCAAGTGCTCCAAAGATAACATTTAAGCATAATGTACAAAAAACAATGTCTTTCCTTGCACTAATTAACATTAAATAAATCAATAAGTAACCAGAAAAGGAAATTACCAAGTAAATTACTGAAATTTAGGAAGGGAATGAAGGCGTGAGTTTATGTATGTATGTATGTAATTACCGAAATTTAATCAATTTTATTGTGTTGAAAAATTTCGCAAGATTTTAGCACCAAGCGTAAATGCTGTTGTTTCACAAACGAACGACATAGAAAGGAGAACTATAACTGACAATAATCATTCACTTAGTATGACAAGGTATTAAAATCGTTTAGCAACAGCCAAACATATGGGCTTAGGCTACTATGGATATTTAAAGTGACGCAGTACGTCGACTCCTAAAAAGTTCCTAGGATTTGACTAAACGGTACTTCCAGATAGTACCTACGCCCAAAAATCCATTCGTTTGACTGTGCATAAAACGGAGTCCGAGCCCTGACTTAAATTGAAATAAAAGATAAAAATCGTTATTAAGGCACACAGTTTGACTTAGGGCCTATTTCACAATCGACAAGTAAATTTATGTGCCAGTTAAAGTTAGCCCTCAACTAGTGATGGGCGATTTCTGAAACATTACAAAACTTTCCTTAACTGCGAAAATTACAACATCTGAAAGTTACATAATTAGATGGAAATGATTCTGACACAAGTAAATTTCATTTAAATTTCATGAAAAGTTTCCGTTACTTACGTTGCATTACAAAACTTAAGTAATTTTCAGAAATTAAACGATTTCACTTTGGTAACTTTCAGAATAATAAGATGAAATTTTAGGTGAAAGTTTCACTTATGAATCTTTCAGAATATTGCAAAAATTTAAGTGAAAGTTTCACTTTTGAAACTTACAAGCCGCCCATCACTACCCTCAAATTGTCTATGTTCAAGTGTAAGAAAAGGAAAGGGTGTCAGATATGCTTCCCTTGGCGATTGTGAAACAGTCCCTTTAAGATACTAATCAAAACTTACATACAATAATATGATCAAAGCCTTTATTTCACATTGTATTTATACTCCTATCTCGCTACGACATCGTAATCAGAAATCATATTTGCTCTTATTTTCTTGTTATTAAAAGCTGCCATAATTTCGACAGTATGATAATACCGATAGTAAAGCAAGATGTGCTAAAGCGAAGTGGAATAAAGACTTGATACTGTAATGTCACACAATGATGGCCGCCACAGACGTTCATTTCTTTATTCGGCTAGCGGTTCGAGTATAACGCATTTGAACCTAAAGCTGCAAACAAACTCAAGTGTTAGTGACGTGAAGGCGGTTCAGTGTAACGACCCCCGTTTTTATCTATCTATGCTGGTTTTATTGCGACCTCTCTCCTTAAAATTCGTACATTACAATGTTATCGCCTTTGTTTCGAACCGTTGCTTTCAGTTTCAGTGCACTTGTAGCATACGTGCATGTGCTTTCCTTTAATTTGTTTCAAATGATAACATCACTACCTTGATACATAAATACTAAAAAATGAGAACCTTTTTTTTATAAAGATAGATAATATATAATCAATGCGAGTCTGTGTAGCTCAGTGGCGGCCCGTATAAACTAGGTACTTATTCTAATAATTTATTAAGCACCGTCAATGATTCAGCGGCCTAACTTATATTTATACAAAACATGAAAAATGGTTCTGGGAACACAAATATGACGTATTTAAAATTTTCACATACTAGCTTATTCTAACATGACAGTATGTAGGGGGTACAAGTCACTTTGGTTTTCAAAATAAAATAGCGAAAGAACGATTAAAAAAAAGAATAAAATAATATAAAATAAGTACACATTACATACTTATTTTTATACAGTGTGATGACATCCATACGAACATATATTTTGACAACAGTTAATATGCTTCGTAATTAACATAAAACATGTGTATTGTTAACATAAGTTTTTTTTTCATACTATCTAATTCGCCACGCAATATATCAAAAAAAGCTCAATTATCCCTCAATTAACTTGCAATGAACTTAGACTTATACATTGCTGCTCGTGGACCCTTTAAAAATGAATTACACAAAATTGATTGGAGCTATTAACTTAATTCCTTATTTAACCGGTTCACAGCACTTAAAGCTATCGTGACTTAAAATTGAGGTTCTTATGGATGTCACACACTGTACATGTATACTTCAATGAGCTAAGTACTAGTATGATTAATACTTTATAAATATATTTTTCTTAAATAAATTCTTATATATCTTGTCGTACCGTTATACTTTGTTTACAATTAATTTGAAACTTTCGCTCTGTCGACCAACGTCGACCCATAGACCAATAAGTTGGTTTACAGTTACACTATATCAAACGAGTTGTCAAGCTAGGTGGTCTCCTTATACATTTCATGTGCCTTTCTAATCAAATTTAAAACTGACAGGTCTATTTTGAAGTAGGTAACCTACTTTAAAACATTAAGCTTATCAGCCAATAGGGAATATGCATGTTTTTTTTTTACAGCTTCAATTGAAGCTGATTCATGTAACAAACAGATCACAAAAATAATTTTTTGAATAACTATAAAAATAACCAAGATATAAGCCAACAAAGATTTGTTCCTATCTCTTTCTAGAAAAACGGAATTTTACATGGAGTTTATATGGCCGCAGTGCACAATGACGTCACGGTGCACATCGGATCTCTCTGTCTAATTAGAAGTTTGAAATGCTTATAACTTCCGTATTTCTTGACCGATTTTAATTTTAATTTCCGTTTTGGTGATCTCTTTTACGGTATTTTCATATTTTGATGAGAAATGCGATTTTTAAAATCCATGCATATTCCCTATTTCTTGACTTTTAAAGGTCGATACGTTTGGTTTATCGCTTAATTGGTCGTCTTGCGCATTAAACGGTTTTACTCTTTTCGATTATTTGGCTAACACAAGGCACATGCTAATCTATATTAGATATAACTATACTTATAATAACTGAACACTTAATATTATTTTTGGCACATCGTAGAATTCACAGATTCTTTGGACACTCACTATCGTTATCTGATTAGTCTGATTACCCTAATGTTAATAAAACAAGTATGACTAATGAAAAGCGGAAAGACAAGTGGCAAACGTCTTTATGAAAATCATAGAAACTTCCAAAAAACATCGTAACACACGACTGCAGCGACGGCGTCTTTGCAAAGATGTCGAAGGACTATTGGGAATTAGTTCCAACTTAAATAATCTCAGGGGCGCTATTCTACTCGGGTTAAGCCTAATTGCTTTGATAGCTCTTATTTACTTGACAGTAATAACGGCCGATTTAAAAGCAATACGATAACAATACGTGTAGAAAATAATGCCCCAAATCCTGGACCTGAACGTCGCTAAAAATAAAATGTGTTTAAAATGGATTATAATATTTATTATTTGGGGTGTTTTTATACATTACTTTAGATAAAGCCCAAAGAGTAATCAAACTTATCTTTTATCATTCCATTATTTACACCCATAGTAATTGATTTTAAATACAAACAATATTAATGCAAAATGTCAAGTGTACTTACTGAATAAAATGAAGATACAAACATGCAACATTTAATAAAAAAGTACCATCTAAATATACAAATAATACAATTTATAAGTAACTGCAATGCCATTTGGAGAGTTAATACTTATCATATAAATCTAATGAAAACAATAATCAATTAATTTTTTCAATTCACAAAAACCGCTAAAGTTGTCTTTTATGTTAAACCTAAAAACCAATTATATGATCGCAGTAAATATTTGTAATGATAATTACTAACTATTTTTTTCTTAGAGTTAGGTCGGTCGATTCGTTTATTTAATAACCGCCGGTCCCATTCAATCGATTGCTCGTGCAGCGTACTGAACATAGAAAAAAATAATGTATCTTGTATATTGCGTCTTAATAGTTTTTTATGGAGGCTATCTATTTCTAATTTTATTAATTACAGAGAGTACTTTATGGAATCGGCGGTTCGAACCAGTTTCGTTTTATATTAAATTTTAGCATTAAAGTATCTTTTCGCGTCTCGTTTGATTTGAATAGATAAGAATCGGATTTAAATAAAAAACGTTGGAGCCTATTTTTTTAAATCTGAATCGGGCGCGGTGCGAAAAGGTTATCTTTTATCGCACAGGCACTCATGGCAAGAAACAGATTGTGGTTCACAGTATATCGCATCTATTTCACACTCATACGGGAAAATCAGATATTTGGAAATCAGCCTAAATTGCATAAACCCGTACAGGAGGCAACAGTTTTGAAAAACCGGTGTTTATTCCCGGACCGTTTTAAATTCGAATTGTATATGTTTTACAACAACAACAAAAAAGTCGATACGCTAGTGTACTTTGGTTGGGTAAACTTATCACATCAGTAACTCTGTATAAAAAAATAATTTCAAACGAAATAAACATTAAAATTGACGTTTACCATTTATGGCACATATTTCTTTTAATTTTTCCTATTTCTTTGGGATAAAATACAGCACCGTCATGTATGACGTAAGTTACCTTTCGCAATTCCTAAACAAAGTTTAAATTTAAATCAAAAATGCTGAGTCTCGAGAAACCTGCATGAGCCATTAGAACCCCAAGACCCGTTTGGCCCTGGTATTTTATTTATTATGGTATAAGGCAAACGAGCACACAGACCACCTGACGGTATGTGGGATGAGCCTAAGGCTATAGACAAGATGCATTCGACTTTCGTTATCGTTATGCAAAATGTATAGGATTGACGTAAGCTGTCAGACAGTTGCGTCGAGTGCCTAATTCAATCCCATACATTCTGTCAGTTTTCGAAAATTGTTTGCGATAGCGTTAAGCATCTTGTCTAGGCTCACTGATATACATGAATTAGATATTAGTATTCGCGGCGGCAGTAGAAGCCGAGGGAGCGGCACTTCTGGCACAGGTGCTGCGGGTGTATCTTGGACTGGTCGCTCACGTCCAGCCCGTCGGGCTTCTCCAAAGGTCTCTGTAATGACAAACATTATTTATTAGTTAGTAATCTGGTTTATTCGTTTAATATTAAAATTGTATTGTGAACGTGTTAAGGACTACGTCATATCATCTGAATAATACTTAATAGCCGTACGTGTAAATGCAACTGCGATTTTGTACTATTTTACTATTAAAAATAGTAAAAAAAATACGGTTCGGAACGAAGATTGGAACGGCGCGTGGCGTTTCCCGCCGTCCGAACTTTACGTGTAAAGGCTTATTTTAGATTCGTAAAAGCTTGTAAAGAGTACTACATAGTATAAGAGCGTTTACGTAATCTGTTCGTATTAATTACACAGATGTTTTACTAATCCAGCACAGCATAACAAAAGTCACCCGTAAATAGTTAGACACTTGAAAATAAAAAACCATCGAAGACCAAATATAAAATGGATCGATTACTTTCCTTTCCGATTGAACATCGGGTATTACTCGACAACGCGAAGCCAAGAATAAGAAGGGAAAGGGTGTGCATGTGTGAATGTATGTGATCTATTGAACCAACTTTTAATAAATGGGCTGTCATAATTGTCAAGAAGGTATTAGTTTCATATTTACAAGTAGTCCATTTTCAGTTGGGCAGATGTATTGAACAGTGCTACCTTTTTTTAATAGAGCATTGCACATCAGCATGGGTGCTACTCGTAAACAAGGCAAACTGAGATCACCCATGCCGATTGCGTATTCGCTAAGTACTCAAAAGTGCAAAAACTTTCCCGATAGAAAGCACACTGTAGTAGCGAGTTAGTTTTTTAGTTTATCACTTTTGTTTTTTTTACCCGTGTCACAAACAAAAATGGTTAGGGGTAAAATGTGTCCTTCTGTCCTTCTAGGCCCCAAACAGGTGGTCCTTTGCAAAGTTTTATGAAGATCGGGGGACCAATCAAAAGGTGATATAACCAGCACGTGAGGTTGTTATATCGTCGGTGATACTGCAAAACAGCGTAACTAACAAATTTATGATAGAGCAAAATAAACCTTACTACCTCATTAAAAAGGTGCATTTTACACCTTATTTACAATGTTACTTACGCGGTTTTGCAGTTTCACCGACGTTATGCTCTTCTCG
Source organism: Acleris emargana (assembly GCA_927399475.2). Lineage (NCBI taxonomy): Eukaryota > Metazoa > Arthropoda > Insecta > Lepidoptera > Tortricidae > Acleris > Acleris emargana. Next base: position 10,541,760 of record OV656851.1, read on the forward strand.
ATGATTTTTCGATGATTCGATTCGATTGGATGATTTATAATTGATGTTATACAGACCTGTTTATGCGGGAACACGTTGATGCGGCACTTGATGCACTCCTGGCCGTTGTTGGCCCACGAGTTCCCCGACATCCACTTGCGCTTGCACTTGGGACACTTGTACTCCCCGAAGCACCGCTTCTTGCCCTGGTACGGTGTCAGACCCTCGCCTTTGGGACGGGCCTGGAATAAATAGAGTAAACACTTAACTACCGACTCGATATTGGCTCCATTTCGTACGGGAATTGAGGAGTTTTTTTTTGTAATATCTGCGAGGGCGTTTGAGGGTAGAGAAGCAATTACGCATGTTCAAAGCTGTTTTTTATTAATCTACGAGTACAACAGTTTTTTACATGGCATGGAGAAAGCAAACGAGCACACAATCTACGTGTACGTGGATCCTGAAGCCCATAGATATTTTTGCAAGATTACGTGACGATCTTAAGTTTCCAATGCGTTGCCAAAAGTGAAGACATGGATGGAATGCCTGTCCTAGTCATTTCACCGGTTGTTTTACCCTGCACCGGAACACACCAAAGCGAACACAGCTGTTCGGTGGCAGGTTAAAGAGTACGACAATGAAACAAGACTCATGTATGATATGACAAGTTAGGTACTCATATTTAAGCATTGAATTAATAAGTTCTACGGCAGTAAGTATCGTCGACCTAGAAAGTTCTTTACCACTTTTGGACCTTAGTCTTAGAAATCGAGTTGAAAAGTTTAAAATTAATTTCTGGTCTACTACCTATACCTACATCTCCGGAATAAAAATAAATATAAAACTTTAAGGAGGCTGGCAAAGTAGCCGGAACGTAACGCGATATAGTTAACTTCTTGGCCACACACGTGCCGCGAAAGGTCGCACTTTCGATGAAACTCGCGAAGAATGAAGTGATGACTGAGTACCCTAACGATAGATACCAAAAATGATTAAAAAAACGCTAAAACCGGTCTTACTACTAGGTAACATTAATAAATACAGACGGACTCGCGTATCGAAAGTTTTGTACGATAAGATAAAAATGTACTTAATGAAATAAATGAATTTGATTTGATTTGAAGATAGAAGCCGTTTCCAACATTGCTATTTCCGTACCCATTAATCTCCTGATATTTTGCGAGATTTCAATTGAAATCATTAGTCTTAAGAATAAGGTCTAACATCAATCCTTCATTCGAAATAGTCTTTGTTCAAAAGAAATTCGAGGAGACAAAATATCATAGAAAACACAACAACCTTAGGTCACAGATACAATTTCGCTCTATCGGTAAAAGCTTGAGAAGTGAATTCTTTAGAGTCATATCCTGTGTTCGTAGTAATGTTAGACAAGGTGAGATCGAGCGAATGCTGACAGAGTAAGACCACACATAGTCGTATAGGTACTTAGGACATTTATTGTAAAACATATCCTCTGTAACTTAAATTAAGAATTGTATGTGTATGTGCAAAATTTTTATTTTATAAGTAGGTAAGTACAGTCAACAGCATAAATAAGTGATCATTTTTGTACCATGTCGCTTTCAATCGTTTCACATTTTTGTATGTCATTTCAAACACAACGTTAAAAAGTATACATACTTAGCAGAATTTCCATTCGCATTTCTTCCGGTACTAAGCTTTCACATCATCATCACTAGTGATGGGAAATAGGTGAGCTAAAATACCTATTCTTTGCGAGAGGACATAATATGGAGTGGTTATAACCGGATAAAAGTATATATTTTTTGGATTCCGGGTATTTGATATTTATCCGGGCACTGCGAATACTAGCCGTAATGTTGAACATACATTCTTTTCCTTATAGAATGTTTGTAAAGTTTGTAGTAAAAATGGTAACATTCCTGCCATAAAGTTAAAATTATAAGTAATCCGAAAATGTGAACGCCCATTTGCAAGTCATAAACAAACAATGCGTGGGAAAACCCATATTATTAGTCCTGCTACTACTTTTTAGAAATCTTGTACATTCCTTCTTTTCTCTAGCCCTTTTTACTAAAAACTAACATTAAACATGCCGTACTTTAAACAAAACATGTCATGTTTTACATTACGATAATTACCCGAATAAATATCGAATACCCGGAACAGAGAAAAATAATAATTTTTATCCGGTTGTAACCACTCTATATTATGTCCTCTCGCGAAGAATAGGTATTTTAGCTCACCTATTTCCCATCACTGATCATCACTTAGTTAAAAGTCGGACTCGCGCACAGAGGGTTCCGTTCGGCCGCACAGAAGGTTTTTGAATCGAATCAGCGCGAGCCTAACACACACTTGACCAATTTTTTTTTTCGGTTTGGTTCTATGAAGGTGCGACCCCCCGGCTGCGTAAAGTACGGTGTCGTTGCGTAAACAAAAGACGGGGTCATAGTAACAACATGGCGCCGTTTTTGAAGCACCGTTAAGCAGCGCAGTGCGGTCGCACCTTTAGGCACCTTTAGGCACCTTTAGGAACCTTTACTTGTATAAGTAATATAATAACTTATTCTGTGCTGTAGGTTACCAAATTTAACGCTTGTATGTTTGACCGCTTTTACGATACAACAAAAATAAAAATACGTTAAAAAAACGTTTCCGGTATATTGGGCCTTTTTTATTTATCAATAAATCCGCCGTAATAACACATATATGCTGGAAAAAAAAACAACAGCTCTTCAAAGTTAGGACGGACGGACAGACGGACGATCTAGGCATATTAATAGGGTCCGGTTGAATTCCTTTCGGGCACGAAACCCTAAAAATTTACTTCCTGGTATTCAGATGTATTTCAGGCCAAGTTATCTGTTATGGATGTTATGATGTAGTGGAGCTAGCACGCGGACATAACGTGCCAGGTCGGTGTCGTACCAGCCCAACAGAGAGGCTTTGTTCACCGCTGGGCCGAGGGGCATAAACAACCTTTGTTGAAGAACTATTGCTTTACTTGTACGCTACGGCTACGGCCTGCGGGCTCTCTGATTTGACGTACGAGTATTATAGAGGGTGATTGTTTTAACGTCGTTGAATCATCCTTGTTGTTTGCCAAGATTTCGATTGGTTTCCTTGTTGAATGCAATATTTAATTATTTACGTGTTTTGGAGTGAATAATGTACGAGCGAATGAAGTTAGGCTATGTTTTCAAGAAACAATTGTTTGTGTGTTTAAAAAAAATATGTTTCTGCGAAGTCAATTCTCCAATGATACTTCGGTATCATGATGTTTAGGTACTTAATTGTTTCATGTTAGTACTAAATTTTAAATATTTTTATATAACACTTAATTATTTAATACTTAAACTATACTATGAACATGTGGCAACCTTATTGATAAAGGTTTTGTCTTATGCTACGTATTTCATTATTTATGTCTTTTCACCCACTTTGATATAAATTATGAACTTGGGCTTATTGGAGTGTGCCATTAGATGCCTTTAGTTAAGTGCCCAGCCTCTTAGAAATATATTAAGTATCTCACTAGTAAACTGCCTAAGAACTCATTCTTGAGGGTAATTCGTTTTCGGATTTGTGTATGTCTATTTCTCTGTGATTTCAGTAGGTAGACGAAATTGCTAAAAAGATTTTGTACTGGAAGGTATCGTTAGAATGATCTTTATCCAAGGACTATCTTATATTTTCACATTATCCTCAAATTCAGATGCTGTAGAAGTAATGCCCATCTAATATGTGGGAATTAGGGGCTCTTTAATTTAAAATTTGTGGTGTAATTATATATATCGAGCAAACATTTTAAATGACACATCAATTTCCTACAGCTGCAGGGTCATCCGGTATGCTACAAAGTAGGTATAGTAATATTAAAATTCTAAACCATACAGTTTAATAGTATAGCTATCCGAAAGCAAACCACCACCTTCCATAGATAAGGTTAAGTTTTGTAATTGCAACCATCTGATTATTGCAGCTGACTTAAATGTCTCCCTCTAGATCACTGTTTTGAACAACGACAGGCGTGATATTGTTTTTCTATTATAAGAATCGTCGTTCAAAACAGTGATAGGTACTAGAGGGAGTTATTTCAGTCAGTTGCAATAACCAGATAGCTACAATTACAAGACTCCACCTTACTGATAGGTCAGAAATGTACAAACACATAATCTAGTAGGTAGTGAGTATAATTGTTTGCACGTGACCCAAATTTCAACGCTGCTGTATTCGTAATATGATGACAGATTGACAGACATAGGTTGGCGAAATCTAAAGGGTTTTGTTATGACTTTGGAGCCCTAAAAATGATCTCGCCCTGAAGCCCAAATGGGAGCAAATATAAAAATAATGCGTGAATAACTGGCAACGTGCCCGCCGGCCTAGGAAATAGCTTCGGTGCGGCCGAGCTTTCGTCAAAATGTCACTTGTTGTTAATTGGAGGTCAACACTACTACAAAGTATCGTTTGCTGCCATTACGATTGCCAGATGTTAATCGCATCTTACAAATCCGAACTACATAGACCAAATAATTTAGTCGACCATTTTTAATGATCGGCTGTATATGGACCTACACGTAGATAACCACCGCAAGGGTTTTGACCTCGGTACCTTACAAATACGAGTTCACACCCTAAGCCATTATATAGACTGGCCTTTTCTATGGTCCTTATAAAATTAAACAAAGGCGTATTGCCTAAAAGTCGCGAGGTTTTGTTGGATATATCCAGCGCAGGATCACTCTTTGTTACAAACCAAAAAGGTTATCTTATTGACCTTATTGTATAACCTATGCAGAATACACAGCTTAGCCAATCAAACAATGAGTTTTTGATTCAATCCAAAGTTCGCTATGCATTCTCCATATGTATTGATATATAGATGCATCAGCTTCGTGTTGCAAACCTTTTTGAGGATAGTCACTGGGTGTGTTTTTGGTTGACCTTACCTGAGGGCAGTCCCCGATGTAGTGGCCCTTGTTGAAGCAGAGGTGGCACATGTAGGCGGGCGGGGGCGGGCGCGGGGGCCGGCGCAGCGACATTGCCGCCAGCTGCTCGGCCAGGGAGCTGGTGTCGTCGGACGGTGCCTGGGTGGACGTGGCGGCGGTCGGCAGCGGGCCCCACACCGAGCCCGGGAGCCACTGAAACGGGTTAAAAATAATGTTGATTGTATAGTTAGGTACATAACAAGTATTAAGAGTTGTTGGCAATTCTGTAGCTCTGCCTCCTACTTAGGGAATCAAAGCAAGAAGGGATGTAAAAAAGATAAAAGATGTTTATTCAGTAAGTAGGCCGCACGGGCACTTTTACACGTCAAAAATCTACCAGCGCATCGCAAGAGACCACTGCTGAGACGAAACGCCGCATGAAACTCAACGTATGTGAAACTCACTGTATGTGTAGTCTTTAAGTTTATACATACATACATACAAATGTACCCTCACGCCTTTATTCCCAGAGTGGGGTAGGCAGAGCTACAGAATTACCAACAACTCTAAAAACTTGTTGATAACGCTGTAACCACAATTTGCACAATTAATTAAGTTTATAGTCATAAGTAATTACACATTTGCACATTTTATCGCAGTGCTGCAGTGGGCTGATCCATATTGACTCTTAAACTAGGTAGGTACAAGCTGTGTTTTAGAGGTGGTTTCAATTACAGGAAAGGTCGTAACACCAATCAACCTGTAAAGGTTGCCAAAAAGAGTGAAAAAAATCAATATGTTTGTGCTGTTTGGAATGACACTTCCCAAATGATCCAATTTAAAGATAACTTCTGATGATAAATGGTTATGACAACTTGACCACGGTTTTGACAATTAACTGAAACCGTTAACAAGCTAATAGGTTCTATAGAATAATCTTTTAAAAAATCCTGTAACGATTTACGATTAACGAAATAAAATCAGTATAATATGTACATTAATGACCATAATGTCTTTTAAATTTAGTATTTTATGATACGATCCCGTTATACATACTAATTACGCAGACAAATATTGCAAAAAAAAACTTTTTTCGGGTACCTACTTCCCGTATAATGGTTTTTTCCTATAATTTTTAATTCTGCGGACGATCGCAGCTGCCACGAAAGCGGCCGACTACTGTGTCGTCTTTACACTTGTGCAGTCGCAGCAACAGCATGCGGCGGACTTACACAATGTAAGTAATTGTCCCTTTACAAAACATGACTTATCCAATAGTTAGTTTGGCTCCCTCATTCCATCCTTATGTTTTTGCGGTTTTTAAAAGTTATTAAAATTGTGAAATCACACTTTAATTTGTCCCTAATAAATAATACATTGATAGGTAAATAAATACATATCAGCTCAGCATAATACAATCTTACTGGATTACTATGTAATTTTTGGCACTATTAAAATTGTATCATGATTTATTTTTAGATTGAGTTTCATAATATGAGGACAATATACACATTATACACTAATTTCATCTGCTTTGTTAGGATTTTAAAATGTGACGGTTCATGTTAAAAATTAAATTTACTGCAAAAAAGCACCCTACAATGCATGCCTTTTTTTTTTTGAGAAATAAAACTATAATGTGATATGTTGTTAGCAACTTGACTTTTGTCACAATTCGCAAATATTTTGGTTGTGCCATATGTGGAACAGTATGCAATGTAGGGTTAAGCTTTTGATCATAATCTTATTATCAAGACCAAATTAACGAATCCTATGTTGGTCTAGGTTATAATAGCAGCGGAGGTGCTGGTGGCATCTTGCGAGTCTATCATCAGGCCAGGTCCATTATCAACGGGTTTACACATATATTCCAAATTTAGGCAATGACGATAACGGAAAGTGGTTTCAAAATTAACTTGCAAGATTTGACCCAAACACTAACATGGCAAGCTATAAATATGAAAGCTTGTAAAAACAGGTTGACCATGCGCATTAAACACATGTTTGTGGTTTATCCAGCCAAGGGCCTGCAATCCCGGAATTAATTTGTATGTAATCCCAGAATATGTTCCAATACTGTATACCCTGCATGCCCTAGTCAGCATCATGAACTGAGTTCTCTTTCTACTAGCAATTCGGCCACATCATCTTTTATCGGCGGGATGCGTATAACGTTTTCGATGATGTATAATATAGATTTGCCTGTGACCTAACCACTTAAACAGAGCCACATGATCATGATGGCACATCCAGTACCAAGATCTCGATATCAGGTCCACAATGCGTATTAAACAGGGGGGCTAGTACTGAATGTGTAAAGCAAATGTCCCGCGGCGCCCGCGCACCGTGCGCGCGCATCTGTCTAACGCATTACCGCGATCCAAATCCGACGCGCGTGCGTTGACGCGTCCTGGTTATAACAGAAACAAAACTTGTGAATCCTAACCCTCGTTAAATCACGCAAGATAAAAATACTATAGCCGGGACACAAAACAAAGCAAGACGAAAACTTTTGAGAGTTCCGTGGACGTCCAAATCAGTAGATTTTCACTCACTTTAGTTCATGACATGGAGAACGCAAACGAGCACACAAGCCAACTGATGGTACACGTGCTCTTAGGCCCATCCGCATATCTGCAATCATAGGACTAGAAATTCGACGTGAACCTACTAGTTAAGATGAATTAGTCTTAGGTTATAGCGGGCTATTTTCCGCAACTCGAGACTTAATGTATGCGCCTTTTTTGTGTGATTAGCCTTATCTCTAATAATTTCACCGGTTATCTTATCCCATACCAGATCACAACAATGTGAACGTTGCTGCTTGGCAGCAACTCGGCTAAGATGTGGGTTACCATGAAATACTTAAGCAGCTATAGCAGTTATTCAGCCCTGTCCCTTTCTCTCAACCTAAACTGAACTGCTTTAGTATGTCATGGTAAACAAACCCCCAGATAGACCCTGCACAACTCATCCCGAAGTAACCAACCCTATTCACGTTTTGAGTATGGGGACAGCTGTAATTATGTTGATAAATTGACTGCAGATTGTAGAAGCAATATAAGATTTGTTCCATCGTCATAATGGTGGATGAAAACAATCTGTATTCGCCTTAGAGAGGTCTATTTCAGTTTTTTTTCTCAACCAACGTTTTGTGACCACTACGCCAGCATCCGAGACTAGAGTGTTAACAGTAACTGTCAGTTCCTTCGTCCGGTCCGGTCGGCATGTTGAAGTTGTCAGTGATGGCAATGCCAAACGTCAATTATTGTAACATTTTATTGTAAATACATTACATACCTATATGTATGATAGTAATAAATAGGTTATGGCGAAGCAACTAAGTTAAGACTTACAGTAGGTAAACGTGAAACTAAAAGTGAGGGAAACGTTACTCAATATTGTAGTGCAGCCGGGCGTTTTCACTAAAAAGTGTACCCAATTAAGGACTGAAATTAAGAAACTTTAACTTTGTCAGTTTTGTGACGAAAATTAGCCATACATTGCGGCCGTCAATATATAGCTAATTTTCGTCACAAAACTGACAAAGTTAAAGTTCCTTAATTTCAGTCCTTAATTGGGTACACTTTTTAGTGAAAACGCCCAGCCGATAAAATGTTTTTGATAGAGACAATAGATATCTATTCAACACAATAAACTACAAAGAACAATAAATTTCTTCTTAATAAATAAATAACGAAAACAAAAAACATCTATACGTATAAAACTCTCCCGTGACTGTCTGGCTGACAATGCTCATCCTAAACGGCTGAACCAGAGATTTGAAATTTCCAGGAGTGATTTTTTTTTTGGGTATTGTCTCTTAACGGGAAGTAGGTAGCGGGAAACTAATTGCGAGCGTCCTCTATCTAGTATATAATACTAACCTAAACCTAATGTGCTAGATCTTATAATGGCCACTGCGGCTTTGTGCCGAAGCTGCTGGCAGCACTTCGCTGAATTTCTGACCTATAGGTACAATACGTAAAGCGTGGAAGCTGCCTTAATACACATTATTAAAATATCGTCCATCCAACACAATTTATGGGGCATTATTAATCTAAATATGTTCGAGTGATCATTATTAATAGAGAGGCGGGCTGAGAGTTCTCAGAACTGACGAGGCTCGTCGGAAGCACTCGAGTGCCGTGCTGATTCGTCATTACCTGCTTCATCTGTTGTCCGCTTTGATCTGCGGGCCCTAGTTACCGCGTGTTTGCCTGTTTTCCAAGTCGCCTATATTCGCAATTTGGAATGACTGTAGGTACGTCACGGCCATCTTCTAGACTGGTATTTTACTAAATATATTTTATTAAAACAGTAAATAGGTACAAGAGATAGTTGTCCTGTTTAAGGCAAGATTTTAAATATGTATACCTAAATATAACACAACATCTATACCAATGACTATATTTATAGTGCGTTACCTACATATATACCTTCGCTCCTGTGTCCCACCATTTAATTATTAAAGCTGTATTGTAATTGCAATAAAAAATTGCTGGAGCAACAACAGTGAACGGGTCTTTTAATGTGAGTCTTTTGTTTAAAATAAATTTAAATAATGTAATGCGCTCCACAAGATTAACGGCTAAACATATAATCATGCCACTTGTTGCCCGTTCAATCAATTTGGATCTGGCTTATCTGCAATATAATAATAGCCCGTGTTGCCGCGGTGTTTACGTTGCGCCTGAGCACAACATCCGCCCGCCTTTGACACCTGACCCACCTTCTCATTAAGCTCTACTCGGTTTCTGTTGCAACGGCCCGTTTGTCGAGATAGCTTGCAGATTTAGCCAACGCCTGGGGTATTGTTTGCAACACTGAACGTGACTGAACCGACAGAGGTTTCTTATGGAGTGTGGTACGCGGCTAGTTTGTCATCGCAACAACGGGCACCCCACGACGTTAACGATATTTCTAAAAGTTCTATTTAACCCTATTTAATGCTGTTAAACAGTAAAATTAAAAAATATATGAATCGACGCCTTTATTTTTGGGTCCGTAGCATACATACATACATAGCTGGGCATTAACTCGTTAATCCGTTAATCGTTAATTAACGAAGTTAACATTTTGATTAACGGATTAACTTTTAAGTTAACTTTATAAAATGTTAACGGACACGTTAACTTCCGTTAATATGCAGAAGTCCGTTAATCGTTAATCCAATGCCTACTATTTACCGAACGGCACCGCGGCGCGGCGGATGACAAGGAAGGCTTTTTCAATTCTGTCACTCAGTCTATAGAAAAACCAAAGAGCTCCAACTCTTTAAAGAGTAAGCGCAAAGTCTCGTTAAAATGTGGCTGGACATGAAATCAAAAGACTCGTTCAAAGATGCTGTATTCCTCGGAGAACAGATATTCATAAATCTATTCATTAAATGCAATACTGTTATACCCTCAAGCGCTGCAATTAAACGTCTGTTTTCCACGGGTAAAGACATTTTAACTCCAAAACGAGCCTCGCTTTCAGACGAGAACTTCAACATGTTAATGTTCATGAAAGGGAATATGCACCATATGCCCTTTTGTATTTTGTTTTGTTCCTATCCTGTTAACTTCCAGAACCTAAACCAACAGGTTTTATAAGTTCACTAACGCAACGATATAAAAATGCATTTTTTTACACATATTAACGGATTAACGATTAACGTTAACTTGCGTTAATTCTTCCGAAATGTAACGCTTTAACGTTTAACGAAGCTAACTGTTTTTGTAGCGGATTAACGATTAACGAAGTTAATTATTTGATTAACGGTGCCCAGCTATGCATACATACATACATTAAATCACGCCTGTTTCCCAGAGGGGTAGGTAGGTAGAAATTTGTCAAGATCGTAGCAAGTGGAAAGAAGTGGTCTCTGCCTACCCCTCTGGTCCGTAGCATAATTATCGAAAATCAAATTTCATAAGAACGAAATTCCTAACACAAAACTTCGAATATCAAAATGTCTAATGTACGAAATTCCTAAAGATTCATGTCCTAATGAACTTTTAATATCACTTTGTACAAAATGCTTAATAAAACCTAATACCATTTTTTTTTACCAAAACCCTACCTTCCATGCCATAACTACCATACCCTACCTAGTTGGTTACTAAGTTCTGTTACTAAGGTTGATGCAAATAAAACTAACTTATGTTTATTTTTTAATTTCAATATGTATAAAAATTAAAAGCTTAATTAATATACATTTTTAAATACAATTAATCATTTTTCTTAGTTTCCGCAATTCCCGATACGATCTTTTAACATTCACAGCCGGCATCGATGAAATTACGCATGACTTTTCTGTAAATTTCATTTTTTGAAATCGCTTAAAAGTTAGTCTTTGTTTACCAAAGAACTTTTTTTGTATAATATTATAAAAAATCCTATCTCTGTATATGTTTAGAGACCAAAATTATATTTCTCAACATGACTTAATTCCAACTTATGAAGCAAGAGATTTGGTGTGTTTTCGTATTTCTGCAAAATCATGTGAAATCTTAAAGTCGATTTAATGAGTCATCAAGATTGACCGGTGTCCAAGCTAGTGATGGGCCGCGGTAATATTCCCGTTACCAGTAAGTTTCCGTTTGGGAATATTCCCAGTAAGTTTCTAATGTTACCAGTAATATTCCCAAAAGGTGGGAATATACTATACTGGTGATTTATATGAGATTTAATGATTATATAGTTAGTTAAATAAGCAATATGCATAGATATATTCCTTTCTCTTTCACACAAATTTCTTATCTGAAATGGCACAAACACAAAGGACTTAGTTTTGCCCTTGACTCGACTCAGTGCACGTGCTTTTTGTGATGATAGTGAAAAATGTGATAATGAATACTAAGCTTAAAAAAAATCGTTTTTCATGAAAAGAGGAAAAACATTTATTCACGCCAAAATTACACAATCTAAATACATAACAAAATTAAAAAAATACAGTAAAACAAATTCTTAAAACTAAACTTAAAACCTAGTGTTACCTCCCCAAGCCCTAATTACAGTCTCCATGCGATCCTTCATTGACCTCACCAACGTCACGATTCGTTCTTGAGGAATGTCACTCCACTCCTCGACGACGGCGTCCCGAAGCTGTTCAAGGGTAGCAGGGGCAGTATCACGAGACCGCACCCGGCGTTTCAGATCATCCCAAAGGTGCTCTATGGGGTTCAGGTCAGGACTTCTCGCTGGCCACTGCATCACGGGGATCCCAACCTGATCCAGGTAGTCCCGAACAATCAACGCCGTATGAGAGCGGCCGTTGTCATGCATGAATGTGAATTCAGGCCCGACTAAACCAGCATACGGGACCACGTGGTCCTCCAGGATCTCTGTGATGTACCGATGAGCAGTCAGGGACCCCTGGCCACGTCCACCTCCAGTGCGGGAGACGCACACAAGGTCGGTTTTGCCCTGGATTGAAATTCCGCCCCAGAACATGCAGGATCCTCCTCCGTAGCTGACGGTTTCTTCAAAGCAGGCTAGTGAGTACCGTTCTCCCTGCCTCCTGTACACTCTTCTACGCCTATCGTTGCAGAAAAGGCATACCCTCGTCTCAAGTCTGACTCGCCTATGCTCTGCTGTCAATTTGGGGCCCGTAGCAGACCTACGAGGCAGGATTTTCTTCTCTCGCAGCCTTCTTCTTACTGTGGAGACGCTCACCGACGTCCTCCGAGCTGTTCGGAGCTGCTGTTGCACCTCAACAGCGTTGGAGAATCGGTTACGCAAACACGTTGACACAATATAGCGGTCGTCTCTGTCGGAAGTGAAACGTCGTCTCCCAGATCCATGCTTCCTGATGTAGCCTCCAGTCTCCTGGAACCGCTGGGATACTCGTTTCACCCGGAAACGGTTTATGTTGAGTTGTCGAGCAACATCAACCTGCCGTAGTCCTGATAACAGTAGTGCTACCACTTGAGCTGCTTCTTCTGCCGTGATATCCATTTTTCAGAGTTTTCTCTTACTGGAGCTGTTCAGGTGTGACTTCTGTGATGTCTGGATAGCAAATTACCCATAATTCTTTTATTATTATTATATAACTGACTATGTAGTTGGTATTTCTCTACCGTAACTACTTCACCCGGGCACGGGTAGCGATGCCCTTAGCGGGGGGCATGCTGAACCCTAAGTTAGAGGTGCGGTTGTGGTCGCACCTCTGGAGGGGTGCCTCCGTCGGGAGTCAGGCCGGTCGAGCGCAGCTCGGCCGGCTGAGTGTCTTGAGGGGCTTCGTTTTCTTCGGTTGCTTCCAAGTGTTCGGTTTCTTCGGTTTCTTGAGTATGTTCGGTTTCTTCGGTTTCTTCGATCTTCTCGATCCCTGCAGTGATGCTATGAGGCTCAGGTCCGGATCTGGGGGGGCGGCCGCGACGTCCCTGGCGCCGAAGCTTCTTGCGGTCTTCAGTGCCCTCATCCACTGCGAGTTGGATGGGATCGGTGGGATCGAGCAGGATGTGCTTGGGGCGCCTGACGGGTGCCCCGAGCGCAGCGAGCACGTCGGGATCGGATGGGGTGAGTTGGGGAGTGTAGGAGGTGGCACGGACTATGAGTGGGTTAGGGTGGTGTGGGCCTTTATCAAAGAAGCGCCTAGACGCTTCCTTGATAGTGTGTCTGATCGACGGGACGCCGAGGTCCCTGTGCAGGTCCGCGTTGCGAACAAACCAAGGGGCCCCCGCGACCGATCGGAGAAGTATGTTTTGAAATATCTGTAGAGTGTTTATGTGTAAGTCGTGGGCGTGTGCGAATGCCACGCTGGCATATGTGAAAACCGGTCTGATACATACTTTGTATAGTGTTAGCTTGTTGCGAGCGCTGAGTTTACTGCGTCGGTTAAGAAGGGGGCCAAGACGACCCTTGATCATCTTGGCCCTGTTGAGTACAGTTTGGATGTGCTGACGGAAGCTCAGGTGTCTGTCCAGGGTCACGCCGAGGTATTTGACCTTTGGTGACCACGGAATGGGTCTATCGAAAAGAACGATATTCTCAAGGTGGAAATGGCGGAGGGACGGGTAAAACCAGACAGCCGCACTCTTCTCGGGGTTAACCTCTATCCTCCAGAGTTTAAACCACCGACCTAGGTCGGTGATCGCCTCCTGGAGGTAGCGCTGGACGACGGAGGCGTATTTGTTGGTTGTGAAGAGTGCGGTGTCGTCAGCGAATAGGGCAAGCTGTACGTTGGGATGGCGCGGGATATCATTAGTGTATAATGAATAGAGGATGGGAGAGAGCACGGACCCTTGCGGGACCCCGGCTCTGATAGGATAGGGGCGGGAGAGCGAGCCTTCCACTCGGTAGCGAAAGCTTCTGTTACTAAGGAAGCCCCTCAGTATTAGGACTAGCCCAATGGGCATACCCATAAGCTGAAGCTTATAGATAAGCCCATTGTGCCAGACCTTATCAAAAGCCTTCGCTACGTCGAGGAAGATAGCGCCCGTGGGAATTCCTCTCGCGAAGGTGGAGAAGCCATCCAGGATGTGCTCCGTGATGCGGTGCACCTGGTGGACGCATGAGTGTCGGGCTCTGAAGCCGAATTGCTCGTCGATGAGGATCGAGTTGGAGCTCAGGAAGGAGTGGATGCGGGATAAAAGGACCCGTTCGTACAGCTTGCCCATAGTGTTAAGCAAGCTAATAGGACGATAGCTGGAAGGCTCGGGGCGTGGTTTTCCCGGTTTGTGGATACCGATCACCACTGCGGTTTTCCACGCCTCGGGGAAGTGACAGTTGGACATGCAAGCGTTAAAGATAGCTACAAGGAAAAGAAGTAGAGCGGAAGGAAGAAGTTTGAGAATATCGTTCGGAATGCCGTCGGCACCCGGCGCCTTTCTCGGTCGCAGATCCCTGATCAGATCCTGAACCTCCTCCAGTGTTGCGGGAGGGAGAGGAGGGTCGGGAGGAGGGAAGGAGGCACGTCTGTGTACTTCGGAGTCGACCCAATTAATATGGGCCTCGTCCGGGTACAACGTACTAGGAGAGCACTGCGACTCGAGGCTGGCGGCAAGGACGTCTGCCTTGTCGCCGTCCTCGAACGCAGGGCCGGAGTTGTCGGGGTGGTTTAGAGGGGGCATAGGGGAGGCTGTGTCGGATTTGAGGCACCTAGCCAACCGCCAATAAGCGAGGTGACTAGGTTGGAGGTCGGATAACAGATCGTTCCAAGAGTCGCTTCTCAAAGTCGCGACGCCGGTTTTGACCTGGTTTTGAAGCGTACGCAGCCTAACTCTATTCTGTTCGGTCGGGTAAGAGTCGTATTGTCTGGTCGCGGCGTTTTTGGCCCTCACCAACTCCCTCAGCTCTCGAGTGAGCGGGGGACGTCTGTCCCTATAGGAGGGCACGACTTTCGCGGAGCTTTTAAGCACTGAGCTGAGGTGATCGGTGAGAGCCCCAATCGCCTTGTCTGCGTCGTCGGTACTCGTCAGAGTCTCTGTTAGGTCAGTGAGGTCGGTCGGGTCGTCTTGGAGTCTGTCCTTGACGACCTTCCAGTCCGTGATAGTCTTGGTCTGGGGGAGCGAGTCGGAGGGGAGGCCTAATGTTAAAACAACAGGTCTGTGGTCGGAGTCGAGTTCGTGTCGCACTTCTATAGAACGCAACACGAGTGATACGTTCTTTAGAAGTACTATGTCCAGTATGTCGGGTCTATGGTCAACGTTGTGGGGAAAGTGAGTGGGTTCCAGTGGGGCTATGAGGTCCACTGAAAGCTCATCCACTATCCCGTGCAGTCTTACACCGTTAGTGTTGGTGATATTCGTATTCCATGAAGTATGCTTCGAATTAAGGTCCCCTGCCAGAATGACAGAGGGCCCTAGGGCTAAAAGAGCTTGAATGTCGGTCGTACCCATAATTCATTTTTACCCCCCCTTTTATTCGTGTTCAGGGTGGCACAAGTAGTGAGTCCTCTAATGAGTTTTCCATCACTTTTTTTTAAAGACCCTAACGTGTCGTGATCATTGTTTTTACGAAAAAGAACGATTCGCGCTTTTAAAATTGATTAACTGTGCTTTCAAATGATACTAATATTGGTAGGGTACAATAAATAAGTTAAGAGCTTTATTCGCTTTTAATCAAATTGCGATTTTTTTGACGCCGTGTGTATTTGTATAATTAAACTGATTTTCCGACATTTTCTTTCATTTCGATCGAAACTAAGATGTTTTTACCGTGATTTAAAGTGTACTTGGCCATAATTACACGATGGGAATATTCCCAGTAACATTGGAAAAATACCTGGTAATTTTGGGAATATTCCCGGTAACATTGGGAATTTACTTTCTGGGGGGGAGCTCCGTATTTTTTTTTATTCTAAATTGTTCCAATGTTCACCAAATAAGCATAAAACACAAAAAATACATTACTTTATAATTCAGTTTTTCTATATTTCCCTAAATTTCCAATACTTGGAAATATTACTGGTAACATTACTGGGAATATTCCCGCCATGGGAATATTCCCGGTAACGACCCATCACTAGTCCAAGCGGATCTTTAGTTGCTTTGAATACATTCGTATCAGAATTTAAAGCTAGAAGTCTGTTCAATATGTCACGCAAATTTGAACTCTCTACAGGAACTCTTACAAAAGTTGGGGCCGTTATCAGTATCATCGTCGTGCGTGATTTTAACTATGATTTTATCGTCCGAAATGGGAATACTTCAAGCTCGTACATCAAATAATTGCAATAGTTTAGAATACATTATTTTTATTATTATTCTATATAAATCAAAGTTTTGATTAATATACAGGTTTATGCAAAACTGCTTTAATTTTTTTTTTAAATTGTAATTAATCTCAGTAACAGAACTTAGTAACCGACTAGGTATACTACTACTCGAAACTCAATATTTCTAGTGCTTAAAATCGCTTAAAAAAAAAACTTAGAAACTCCACCTCTAGTGAATGTAGCATAACTTCAATTTTTTTACTTTTAAGTCTTCGTAGGTTCCAGATTATGGGAAGTGCTTTAATTTAAATATTTTTGTGGATTTTAGGCAACAGGTCATATTTTTAGTCCTAGTTTCGTTTATTTTCAGATTTGTTAGTCATTTATTTCTCAACGGTTACATACAGGACACGTTAACTTCTCCTGCTGACCGGTAGGGCTAAATATAGCGGCTTGCTTTGGCATTCCCTCACTACCTGGCCACGTGTTCAAGTTTATAACACTAGCGGCCCGCGCGGCTTCAAACATTATGTTAAACCTCAGTGAATCAACCACTCTAAGAATCACAAAGAAAGTTTAAAATTTTAATGCCTTCAATTTCTGGTTTATAATAAAAAGCAAAATATAAGAAGCATTTTAAAATTATTACAGTAGGTAGGTAAATAATGTCACGAGATTATTTGTGTTGTTTAACGACACTCGACGCTATTTTATAATTAAGTCAACTACTTTAATGGTTCAGTCATTTTAGAAATGGAACCCTGTCGCACTAAGTCTACTATTGTTTTTGACCTAATTACTTTCTGGTGCGTTTTGACGCTATTAGGGCAGAAAAATCTTTGTACCTTTTTTGAAATCTAAATTTTAACTAATATGTATGTAAACCATTATGAATCCTCAGTCTTAACTATTTATAAATATTATTTTTAATATTACAGTATTCTTGATACTCATTTCAACCTTAAGTGGCCAAAAAAGGTACAGCAGCCACAAACGGTACTTTTATTTATTTTTTATTTATTTATTTATTTAACGAAATTACACAGTATAACAGTAAAACTAAAGCACTGTGAATTTTAGATTATATAAACATAAGACAAAGCAACACAAACAGTAAACAATAAAACATTAAAGAAAAAAATACTTGTACCCTATGACGAGTTTCTTTGGTGGCTCAACAAGTAAAGTTGTTTATTGTACCTACTTACTAATTTGCCTTTCTCCAAACACAGTAAATACGACACTAATAATGATGTGGCCAAACCGATTATTTTATTTCTCCTTTTTATTTTTTTAAACCGTTTGCATAAGTACTTATGCGTGATAGTTGACATACGTCATCTGATCATCGCTATACCTACGAATTGCTCTTTTACCATTGTCACAAGATTGTTGTGTTTGCAAAGTACTTAGGTAGGTATTTACTATTGGCAAAACTAAATCATGCGATACTCATCTCAAATGCCGCTTTAAATGAAGCAGCATAATAGTCTTTAATTGAGGAGTTATTCCAATCAATTGAAGTCAATCTAAACGGATCTAAATGCTTTCGCGCCCCTATTGCCCGGTGGGCGCTGTGGGCAGACGAGTTTGTATCAAACATTTTGTTTAAGGAGTCAGTCATCATCACTCTTCAGTGATATGTTTTCTTTTGTTTCAAATTTTAATATCTGAGGATAGACTTTATGGGAATAAATTCAAAATTCAAACTGCTATTCCTTAAAATTGTATTTTTACAAAAATTGTGCCGGCAACGTCACTTTTCTGATGTCCTATGTTTTAATTACATTTTTGATCATGCAAAATCTACTTTATTGTTCTTGTGGAATAATTTCAAACGTTAACATATTTTACACGTTATAGAACACATGTCTGTAGAAGTTCTATAGAAGACAAAGAAAAAAAATCCATGAAAAGAAAAAAAACAACGACCGCACAGCTTTTGAAAGAGGTCAAGAGACCTTTTAAAGCGGTACTTCACTTGATAATAGAATAGTATTTGGCAAGTAGAGGTGTTCTCTCACGTTTCACAAAAAAAAACCTACTTATACCTATACGAATTAAACAAATGTTCTCAATCCTATTAGTCCTACTAAGACTATATATGCGGAAGTTTGTATGTTAGTTTGTTAAAGATTGCATAGGCTACTTTTCATCTCAGAAAATTTCAAAAGGTCCCGAGGGAAAAACGATAATGGAAATCTACGCGGACGAAGTCGTCTGCAGAAGCTAGTACAAAATTAATTAGAACGACTAGTTATGTGTTTACTACCAAGTGGAGTGTTATCATTACAAAACTATTGTCTACACATAAACTCAAAATCATTTAAATCTAACCACATGTTTTCGAAAAAAAACAATCCTTACCAGGAGGGGGCCGTATCCTTTTCTCTGCAGCTGACTGTACTAAAATATTTTACTGCAAATTTTTGACCCAATTAGCCCTTAACCCATATATGCCCAGAACTATGTTTTTAATTGGTGTCTTATATGCTTTTTTATTGGAAAACGATCAACTTCGAATACGCCAGAATTGTATTGGATGTTGTTCGTTTTCGAATCAGGGGGCAAATATGGGTTAAGCGTTATATCCTAATCAGGTGTGTAGGGTAAAAGTAGCCTACCGTTTTTGGCAACCTCAAGACCGTTTTTGCTCACTCAAAATTTTAACTAATATCTATGAAATTACAAAAATATTTTATCTTAATATTAATCTTCAGACTGTAATTTATAAATATTTATTATTTTTAATTTTACAGTATTTTGGATACTCATTACAGCCAAAAAGGGTACAGTGGCCACAAACGGTACTTCTACCCTAACTATATTCGTATTTATATATCATTTAAAGTTAAGAACGGTGACCGTCAAAGTTAATATAAATTACGAATTCAGAGCCGTGATCAATAACGTAAGTTAGTAACTTCTCTTATTTAATCCGTGCCGCAATGTAAAGAAGTTTCAATACTATACTACCTACAATTCACAGCGTCCGCTTTTGATTACTTTGTTCGACTAAAGTCGACGTTATGATTCTTTGGACTTGCCTTTTTTGAGTTTGTAACTTTGGTCCAAAATGCAGCCATCTTAGTCCTCAGGATTGGCAATATATTTGTTAAATACCATGATTACCGTCTTCGGGAAGTTCAGAAGTTCCTCGCAGTTCTAAACCATTATGAGTGCCTTATGTGCTATGGGTAAATATATGAGTGCCAATTCTATTGGCTGTCCCAGTAAAGAGGGGGGTTAAAGCTGCATTTTGACGGTTTTTCAACAATGCTCTGTGGGCGCTATATTAGTTGAATGTTGGCCACAGCTTTCATATGTAAGCCAGGCGTTGGCACATCTATTGGCACGGCACACACATTGGCTGACGTAAGCCAACTTTACAGCTGGAGGAGTCAACGCACTCGCACATGAAGCAACTCTGCCAGGGTGCGCGTGCGGCGTAAACATGACTCGCAACCGACGCGCCCTCTGGAGCCGAAGGAGAAGTAGGTATACCACACGATTATGTTTAATAATAGCATCTAAAATAGACTCATTTTACAAGAATTGAGAAGGATGAAAGGGAAGTTGTTTACATGCCATTGTTTCGAAAGCTTACGCAATCGTATTATTATTTAATCTTGATTTATGAAATAAAGTTCTAAATTATGAAAGTATTTTATTTAATATAATGTAGGTACTACAAATTACTTAAATTGGACAGAGGACTTTGACAGTACAGTCGACTACAAAGAGATGTCTCCACTTTTTCACCTTATTGCATTGTAATAAGGTCTAAAAGTGGATACATCTTTTTGTAGTCAACTGTACAATACAGGCACTCATTTTATATACTATTTTTAATACAATTCAGCACGTAAAGAGCATACAAAAGAAATGTTAAAAAGTGAGTCAACAGACGCTCTTATCACTAAATAGCAATCTCTTCCAGACAGCCTTGGTTGTTGATGTCCATATCGTTTTTTTACAAAGCACAAATCAGAGTATCAAAGAAGACAAATCGTCCAGTTGTGATATCGCTTAAGCAAATTTGAATACAGGCCCTGAATCACCACTCAAGGAACTATTCTACGTCAACGCACGCATAATGTATCAACCAGGTAGTCGCACGCAGTAGGACAGTGATCCTGTAGCCCAGTATAGAGCTCGACGGATTTCTGCGAACCATCCTGTTTTAAACACTAAAAATGTATATACGGCTGAACTATTTCATAACAATTTACTGAATTTGGGGACCAGAATGAGTTGCGTGGTATCTTCCAAAGGTAACGTCTACAACGTACAACACATCAGCTAGTACTCTATAGCGGCCTTTACACGTAAAGTTCGGACCGCGGGAAATGCAACGCGCCGTTCCAATCTTCGTTCCGAACCCTAAATTTTTTACTATTTTACTATTACAGTTGCATTTACACGTACGGTTTGGAACAAAGATTAGAACGGCGCGTGGCGTTTCCCGCGGTCCGAACTTTACGTGTACAGGGCGCTACTGTCTAAATAAATTCCGATTACTTAATAGGAAGAAGAACGACATACTTTATCTGTTTTATTTGGAGTTTGTCGTAAAAGTTGTGCTCTTAGGTAGTAAGGCTGTACAGTTTTTGTGATGGCCTAGGCAACATTCTCGCCCGGTCGGTCTACGACTGCTGTGTGTAAAAAATTAGCACTGAAATATTTTTAAAATGGACGAGATTACATATTTGTTAAGCTAGAAGACACTGAAATAAAAAAATGCAATGTGGAAAAAACGAGTGTCACTCGCGATCCATAATATCGTTTGTCCTAATGTATCATTCCGCATTACACCCTTTTAGGCTGACATTGCAGAATTAATAAACGTGTATTGTGCAGATTAAGTTAGGTTACGTTCGTTTTTTATGATAATTAAAATAAAACCCTTTCTATTGTAAAAACCGTTCTAAAGTAGGTCAAACGATTTTATGCGAAATGATACATTATCCAAAAAAACTATTGTGGATTCCGATATAGACCCGGAAAAAACATAGGGTAAATTTCATTAGCTTGAAATAATACATATTGTTTTAACGGATTATTTAAAATTTATTTGGTGTTCAAGTATCAAGGATCGAACCGGTCATATGTGCCAAAAAAACATCTGTATCTTTAAGCAAAGATCAAAAGAGTAATTTGATTGGTAACGTTGATGACCCGCTGGCCTAGTTGGTAGTGACCCTACCTACGAAGCTAGGCTAGCGGTCCTGGGTTCGAACCCCGGTAAGTTCAGATACTTGTGTCATGAGCGCGAATATCTATGACGTTTCTGAGTCATGGATGTTTGCTATGTATATAAGTATAATTTTCTCTATATAAGTACAGATGTAGTGCATAATTGTTTTCCTTCGTATTTTCACGGAAACGTACGAACGTGTCTTGCTATTTCAGTTGGTCACAGTACAAAAGTACTGAGGTTGACTGAAGAAGCATGACAGATACGAACGTTTCCGACAAAATACGAAGGAAAACAATTATTTATTTATTTATTAAGGACATCAACAGCACAATACAGAAAATATAAAACCGATAATACCAAATATGCACTACATCTGTATGCATATCATTCTCTAGTACCCATAGTAGAAGCTTTCCTAGAGCCGAGCTTAGTTTGGAACTAGGTCAATTGGTGTAACATTGTCATTTATTTATTTATAAGGTTTTTTCTTGATTTGTGGTTTTCTAAAGATTTATCAGTTTTATCACAAGTAATAAATATGACACAGTGTAAATCTTATGTAATAGTGCAGTTTATGTTGTTTTAAATACCTATTGAAGATATTTCCCTGTCATGTGGCATTAAAAAAGATAAAAAAAAGATAAAAGACATTTATTCAGTAAGTAGGCCACACGGGCACTTTTACACGTCAAGAATCTACCAGCGCTTCACAAGAGGAGACCACTGCTGAGAAGAAACGCCGCAAGAAACTCGGCAGTCAGTCATTTTTTAAATATATTTAATGTTACAATGGTATACTTAGTCTAGCATTATATAAATCTATAAATATTAAATTAAAAATATATATTAAATAAGCTGCGTAGTTTCAGCAGGAAAACACACCAAAATCTTGCGAGAGATAGAGGGAGAAGAAAAAAAAGAGAACACCTACCTAGGTGTAAGTATATAAGACGTTGCAAGACGACCACATAAGATTGATATGTTTTCCTACATCAACGGTGTCCCCTAGACAAGACAAAGTTACTGAATTTGAAAAAAATAAAAAATATTAAGATTCGGGTTTAGGCCAAGCATTTTTGTCTATTAGATAGTCCTCGATCCTATAATACGCTTTAGACATTAACGACTTTTTCAAGTAATTTTTAAGTGCTGGAAAGGGTAGCTTTAAAGCTATGTCAGGTAATTTATTATAGAAATGAATGCATTGACCAACAAATGATTTATATACTTTACGAACGCGGAATTTGCGAATAGCGATTTTATTTTTATTTCTAGTATTGAAATTATGTATATCAGAATTTTTTGTGAAAGAATCTAAATTTTTAATAACATAAATAATATTCTCATAAATAAATTGAGACGCTACAGTTAAGATATTAATTTCCTTAAAAAGTTCTCTCAGCGAGTCACGGGAATTTAAGTTGTAAATAGAACGAATGGCCCTTTTTTGTAACACAAATATAGTTTGTATGTCAGCTGCCTTACCCCAAACCAGAATACCGTACGACATGACACTATGGAAATAACTATAATAAACTAGGCGAGCTGTCTCAATATTGGTTAGATGTCTAATTTTCCTAACGGCGTAAGCTGCCGAACTTAGTTTACCTGCCAGTACAGCTATATGGGGACTCCATTGCAATTTTTTTCTATAGTTATGCCTAGGAAAACTGCCTTTTCTACGATTTGCAAACACTCGTCATTTATAAAAATACTAGAATCTAACGGTTTAACATTAGGCAAAGCGAACCTAACACATTTAGTCTTCTTAGCATTTAGTAGCAAATTGTTGCTAGTAAACCAATTAAGTACTTTAATTAAAGTGGTGTTTATCCTACTGTAGTCTATGGATTTTCTGTCTACCTTGAAAATTAATGAAGTATCATCAGCAAAAAGTACAATATCACAAAGTTTATCTACTGTTGGTGGTAAGTCATTTATGTAAACTAAAAATAGAAAAGGACCTAAAATAGAGCCTTGAGGCACACCTATTTTTACTGTAGCTCCATCAGATTGCGTTTTGTTTACAACAACTGTTTGAGTTCTATCACTTAGATAAGAAGACATAAGACTTATAGCTTTATTGGACAATCCATAATGTTCTAATTTTAAAATAAGGGTTGTGTGAACAACGCAGTCAAAAGCTTTAGAAAGATCAAATTCGTACACTATTTCCGTTATAGTTTATTTATCTATCATATGGTTCTGTGCATGTTCTAATATATTATTGGTATAAATATAGTATATTTATATATCTATTTATGTAGATATTTGAATGAATTAATTTTTTCGGTTGTATTTGTTAGTTTAATTTTTATGCTCTTTTCCTAAATAACTGGCCTACTCAATGCACAACCTTTCACTTTTCTCAATCTCTCAAGGGTTAAATAAGTCTTATTGTATCGTTTTTGTTTTGTACAATAAAGTGTTTACATACATACATTATTGTACCGTGGTTCTGTGTACAGCCTGCGCTGGTTGAAACGTCAATACTCAATACTTTAATGCAATTTATAACGTCCACATAAAGGCAATATAATTTTTTTTCATAGACCTCACTGTGTTCTGCATTAGTTGCAATTATCCAAAACTATGCTTATTATGCCCGCGTAGATATCGAATCGCAATGCCATCGGAACTGTCCGCCTGGCGTTAAGCAATAAAAACGGAACAAACAAACAGACATGCTTTCGCACTAAAAATAATTAACACAACTTCAGCTCAAATTTGCCCAATTTTAGAATGACATGTGTTTTTCAATTGGTTTCTTGTACCTTAGCAATATTGTTGAAACACGGACGTTTCGTTAAATTAATAAAATAATACAAAGTAAACAATCAGTTCCGCAACAAACGGTGGCACTGGCTGGAAATATCTGGGCTGAGTAAACGAATTTATGACACATATACGGATTACAAATAGAGCACATATAAAAATAATTAAGACGGATACGTTTTTCAGTTTATTACACTTTCTCCTTCAACCAAGAAGAAAACTATACCAAATTCCTGAGCAAAAATAGTTTATGGAGCGATGTGACGTTCGCGTTTAATTTTGGTTTCGCCTTACCTGATCATTCTGATCGTGGGTCAGGTATAACCAACCGAGCAGGGCTTGGGGGCAGCTCTCTGCCTTGCCGCACCACTGCGGCAGTTCAGCCCCGAGGGCGGTGGGAGACATCCCCCGCATCAGAACACACTAGCACTCACACCAGAAACAAATGAAGACCGACCGATTCGAACTAGGAATTGGAAAATCCAAACAGCAACGGAACTAGTGTTATCGAATGTGGAATTGTTTTGTTTTTAAAACGCTCGCGATCAGGGCATGTCAACGAATGCGGCCGGGCCGGGTATTTTTGGATCGTGCGGGATGCGCGGGCGCCGACTCGGCCTCGGCTACACTGGACGCCGCTCCTTAAGACGGGACGTAGGCAGTGGTGATGCTGCGAGTCAACGATTATGTTAGTATCGATGTATGCCGATGTCATTGTTAGTCTATGTTATTTACTTTCCTTTAGTTTGGACAACATCAAATACGATACGATTATATTAAGTTTACATACCTACTTAAGCTTATTTACTAGATAGGTACTAATACTTCTATAGCGTTACTGATAATTTTTTTTAATTACTGTAAATTTTACCGAGCAGTGAGAGACGCTCTTGTCACGCAGTGGACTAGTAAGGGTTGTGATGATGGTTACGATTATTTTAAACAACATCAGGGGCCCTAGACAAGATGCATTACGCCGAGTCGCTTTTCTATTCGTTTCGTTTTTAAACCAATCGCGTCACTGCTAGATCACGTGACTTTTCGTATTACGTGATCTAGCAGTGACGCGATTGGTTTAAAAACGAAACGAACAGAAAAGCGACTCGGCGTAATGCATCTTGTCTAGGGCCCCAGGTTTCCAATTACGATATTGCATCTTACGTCTAAAAAAAAATCCTCTCCTCCAAACTTCGTCGAGCCTAAACAATCGACAAGCGATGTGTCCCGTCCCTATCGCGAACATGTGGGCGCACCCGACCGCCGGGGACTCAGAGGAGAGCAATATTTTCGTTCACCCTCCGTACTCAGACAAAACTGTCGCTTAGGCATCGCTCGTGTAAACGATGCATATATCGTAGTAGTAGGGCGTTCTACACGTACAGTACCAGAAAATAATATATCATCTTTCTACATACATATCGTAAGAGATTTTTAAACTACGATATGAAAACAAGTTTAAAAAAGTTTAGTATTTAAAAAACTATTTTCGACGCGTTCATACGAGATTTGTAGAACACATCAGTAATGGTTTTTAAAATATTAAACTTTTTTTGATGATTATGGGAATCTTTCCTCTAAATTAATTGATATGCCCTGTGTTAATTAAGACTTAAAATGACAGATTGTGTCCTATGAAGATTGAAATACTAAGAAACTTTGTGTAAAAATACATTTATTTATTTCAAATACCCATGTAAAAAGTAGTTTACAGTGAAGCATCCATTTCAAAGTGTTTTGTAAATTATGTGACATTCTGGATTGCAGCACTTCAACGACCTTGGGTTGGTCATTAAGTGCGGAGTTTGAATTTGAGCAAAATAAATGAGTCCACTTGGCCGTGTCAGCTTTTTAATGGAAAAGGATCCAATACAATACAAACGGTACAGTACTAAAACAAATTCCATCACTTATTCGTCCTGAGGTGATAAGGGAAGACAGTAAACTTGTGAGTGATTCATTTGACATGGCTTAAGGTCGTGAATTTGATCCTTGCTAGGGAGAAAAAGATGAACGCACACGCACACTATTATTAAATACACTGAATATCACGTATATCTATATATGTAGGTATTTAAATGAAACAAGAGAACTAAGAACTAGAACTTAATATGTGTATTGAAGTTCAAGTGTTGTTTAATGTGCAGTTTCTGGTCCAACGGTCCAAGTGATTCTTTATTAAGCTACACATGTTTCCAATCGAATGCTTATTACTTCTTCTCGCGCTATTACTTGCGTCGAAAAAAAACGCAAGGTGAATGTAATGTGTTCAATACCAGTCTTGCTGAATTCCATACATATTGAACTCAAAATCGAGTTCTTGGCATTTTGATCTGCAACTCCGAAAGTAACTCAGGATGCCGAAGTTTATTGGTTTCCATTCCCTCGTTCCACCTTCCACACCATTACCTATTTTAGACGTGGTCCGACTGTAAACACGTCCATATACGTATAGTCGCAATCGTCGGCTAAAAATGTCCGATTGCTATTGGTTGATCAACTCTTGCGCAAGTACTGCGTTTATTTGGATTCGTTAACCTTATACTTCCTACCTGAAGATTAAGAAACAAATGTTTATCAATATTTTTGTTTGTCTTTAATAGTTTAAAATAATCATCAATACTAACAGGTAAAGAGAGAAGCCCATATTTTTGCAGTTCACCCATAAAAGAAAAGCCTGGTGGGAATTCACGTATCATTTGCATTTGCACGTATCATACCACATCACTGAACAAGACTCGTAAACCATTTTGGACCAAAGATCAGAATAGCTCATGTAAGGTGTTTGTATTGTATATGTGATGTATTGTATATAAAAAAACCAAGTAAATTATTTTTGTTTCGTTTAGACGTTGTTCTAGTGTTTTGCGCGTTTATTGTATTACGTCAGAACCATATTTAGCTTTAAATCACAATCATAACCAAAAACATTGTTTATTGAAGTCATGCAACTATCTCTATTGTCCGGCCAAATCACGACGTCGTATAAAACATTTTAGTTTCATAGCTGACTGGGTGTTTTGCATTTAACAGGATCGTAATATGGTGTAGGGGCCTTATTGTAGTCAATTAAATGGCTCGATGCGAACCAATTGAGTTTATTACTGTGTGGTAACAATTTATAACGCGCGGTGACAGTGTAAAGTGGCCATCGGAAGACGCGTATCACATGAATAAGCGTGTAGAATGAAGAATATTAGCGTAGCACAAACAGACGGCCCGGTTATTCCGGTTGAAAAAACTTTTTACGTTATGACACTAAAAACGTCTACTAAGAGACAGAAAAGAAATAAATATGAGATTGTGACCATGGTCACAATTAATCAATAAAAATAATGTCCCATAACATAGATGAGGTAGGATACGATATCGCTACATATTAAAGTCCATGTTGCGAAGATATATAAAGAATAACCCTATTATTTTTATACGCATTCTAAACCTATATTAGTTAAAGCATTTATTGTCCCTTTCTGTCCAATTCAAACGTTACAATGACAGTTTAGGACAAAGCAGATTTGAAGCACACTAGCTATAACACGTTTAAGAATAAATATGAAGAAAATGTTTAATGGGAATTAAAATTTGAATAATTTGCTGTACGTTCTCCCAAGTTATTTATTCCCTATTTATTATACCCAGTTTTTTTGTAACGAGGTAGTACTATCAAAACGCGAACTATATTTAGATTTTATGAGGGTTGAATTCACAACCAAATTTCAGATCTTTGCACTGTCTAAAGAATAGAAAGTCGTTCTCACGTGGTCGGGGTCTACGACGTACCAGCCAGACTAGACCCCCGGCCCTCTATTCAACTCAGTAAAACCATATTGCTTTTGAGTTAGGTATTATAACTAGGGAATGCAAATAACCGGTTATAAGTGGTTTTAACCGGTTATTTTCATACAAAAACGGTTATTAACCGGTTAAATTGCATTCCCTAATTATAACTCGGCCGCTGTTACTGTTAAGTAAACAAAAGCTATCGTAACGTCGACGATACGATAACACGTCAAAAGCAATATTGTTATATTGTTTTACCGTGTTGCATAGAGGTCCTGTATTGTTTTGTACTTGAGCTTTCTTGCGTTGGACAATAAGACAGATGTTGGCACCAATAAATAACTCGGCGCAACGGGACACATAAGCTCAGATTGGCTGGCACAAGTGCGCATGCGGCCCAAACATATGTTGTTTTTTTCTGGGAAAGAAAGCGTTTTTAATTGTCTATAGATAGAGTTGCTTTGTATAAAGGTACTCCCACACCAAGGCTTAAAAAACGGTGACGGTACGGAATCGCAGTGACGCATCGTATGCGTACCGTTTTTATCGCATGCCCTCCACACCGCTGCTTAACGGTGCGTATATTACGGTGCTTCAAAAACGGCGCCATGTTGTTACTATGACCCCGTCTTTTGTTTACGCAGCGACACCGTTTTTTAAGCATTGGTGTGGAGGGCATGCGTCAAAAACGGTACGGATACGACGCGTCACTGCGATTACGTACCGTCACCATTTTTTAAGCATTGGTGTTGGCGTAACTTAAGTCTCGCAATGCTATACTTGGTCATATTAACGGTTTTTTTTGTTAAATATCTACATTTTAGTATAACTGCGGTGTCTTAAGTTACTTAACCAATTAATACCATACCTAAATATACCTACTTATAAACAACCAAGTCTGTAAAGAACTGCTGTGACATACAGGCAGACGCACAGACACCAAATCTCAATACGGGTTTCTTTTTTACCACTTTGTTGCGAAAGCCATAATCAGCTGCATAAAATTACACCGACGCGGCGCGGCGACGGCAAAATTCAGGACTGAAAGTCCAAAATTTGGTGCAAAACCATTTGAGTGTTTCAGATTTTGATTTCAGGTAAATTTGGTTAGATTCGCAAAAGATCGTATGAGAGTGAGTTTATAACTAAGAGAGAAGTAGGTACGTATATCCGAGATCGTTCCCAGTTTTGTTGTGACCTCCTAGTCCGAACCGAACCCAAAGGCCACTTAAGAGTTACGGCACATTATACATTATTTATTTGTGCTAACTTTTTATAAACTGGCCAGAAACGGAAAAAGTAATCTTACCTTTTCAGTAAACACTCGAAAAGTATGTGAAACTAAAATTTTGAAAAGGACGTTCCAAAATTGTCAGTTTAGATGTCACGCAATCCGCGATTGCTATAGGTTTTTGCAAATAAATAATCTAAAAAGAAAAAATTGCAATCTAATTTGTGAACCGTGTATTGAAATCTTTGTTTTAATTAATAGTTGTTTAATATTTTAACCTGGTGAGTAATTTTAATCTTGTTTTCAATCTAAACAATCCACACAGTGACAGAGTTTTATTATGACAAAAGACTGGAAAATACTTTAACTTCAAAATTGAATATACTTAACAATCCTGTTCGTTGAATCTTGGCATGTTGTTGTTCAGCTTTTAAACATTGTATTTAATAAGTTAGGTATTTAGGCATTTAAGCCAAATACGTGTACCTACAAGCGCTATCCTTGCATAAAAGTGCGTGATATTTTTCACGCGCCATATTTCTCTGTATTGTACGTAAATAACAATTAAAAACTTTCGATAACATCAAAAAAATATTGAAAACATGTAAATAGTGGCTATTTATATGTCTATTTGTTTTGTCACTTCGCAATATATTGTGATTTAATTATTACAAACAATTTGAAAGAGTGACTTAATTATTTTTTTTACATAGATCCCTTTGATTGGAACGAATCCAGGGCGAATCTTTAATAATGTTGCGATTGATTTCGTCATTGCAGTTATACTTCATTGGCACAATTCTATTCGTACAAACAACAGACATACATTGTGCACATGCATCCATGATGCATCCCCAAAATGATTGAACTATTTGTATTCGTCATTCATAAATTGATATGTATAAAAAACATAATATAAAGCACTTCAATACTAGCCGCCCGCCTACTGTTCCGCCTTTTGAAAGTAAGTTGCGATTGCCGCCGTTCCATACATAATGCATGTGTGTTACAGTTTACATAATGAATGTTACAGTGTGTGTAGTGAATAAACAGAACGGCACACGCTGCGCGGAAGTGTCGCCCGTGTCCACACTTCCGGGTCAGAGCCAGGCCGCGTTTTTGTTGGGCAGAGATCGACGGCTGTTGCCGTTCAAAACAATAGGGACCTAGTCTGGCTCACGGGCCTGCAGTTTTTGGGAGGAGATATTGGCATCTATCTCCGTCAAGTCTTTATTGTTGGACACATTATGCATAATTCGGTTAAAAAACCCTTGAATTGATAACTGTGCGGGCAGAAAACTTTTGCATTTATTTAGCTTTTTATGTTCTACAGCGATTCTAGATTGTGCTGCGGTTTCCCGTGTGAACTGTTTGAAATTCCAGGTCAAATGTAGCCCTTATCCTTTCTCAGATTTTAGCGCTTTATTCTTTAAAATGTGTTTGTTAACACCGGTGTTGATGTAAATAAATTCCGTTGTGTAAAAATCTGAACAATATAAATAACAAGTTTTAAATATATAGATTTTGTAGAGGGTTTCGTTATACCTACCCAAAGGGTCATCTCATCAATGTCATCATCCATCCGTCCTTGCTCAAGGAACTTTCTCGAACTCCCCCCTTGTACATTTGCTATTATAACAGCTCCCCTTACTTATTATTTAATAAAACGAGTGGGTAAGTATCTTGTAGTCGTTTACAGCATACTCGACTGTGAACTCAGGGACAATCGCCGGGTTGGTGACCCATCACTTGACTAAATTAAAATTAATAAAGGGCGTATTGAATTCGGATCTAGTCCTCATAGTCCCGTAATTGGTAACGACAAAACTAAAAGTAAAAAACAAAACGAGGTTCTCATACAAGTTTTTTTTTGTAACAAACACCAATCAACCATAAAGGTACTAAAAAAAATATATTTCATAGCAATGTGTCGCCGACCCTGGTTTGGCCCGGTCGTGCTGTTGCGAATTCAATTTTTAATATGTCTTGTAATTACTTTGGCGGTGATACTTGTGATCATATTATTTAGCCAACAATTCAATAAAATGAAATACCATTTATTGATGGTACACGGAACCCAGGACGTGCGAACTTAGTTTTTTAATCATATTTATAAAACGAAGACCGCCCGCCACGTGGTTCTATCGATATGTATTTAAGCGATGGTCTCAAAAACGACTGAAGGGATTAAACGGTTTTCAACGTCAGTTAGATTTCTTATCACATAAGGCTTTTATGGTTAAGTTCTGGTTTATGTAGTAAGTAAACTCAGCATAAACCGTAGCGAAGCGAGGGGGGTGGCTAGTAAATAAGTCATGATAAACATTTAATTTTTAGCTCAGATTGTTGTAAAATGCGTCGTTTTTCATCTTATCTTCACTAATACTGCCCAATTCGTATATTTCCACAATTTTTGTCCAAGTTCATATATTTTCATTATAATGTGTATGTAAGCAATTTTTCCAATATGGAACTTAATTGCATTTTGATTGCTGACGAAACTCTATTTTTTCGGCGAAAAACAAGTGCCTGGAACAATTTAGAACCAATTTAGCCAAGCAATCTAGCTGATGAGCGCTACAGGCGCTGGATTTTAATGGTTTAACATACCCTAAAGTAGGCCAGCTTGTTACATATTTTACTTGGCTGCCTAAAAATATCGCACAGATATTAGTTTTGATTGAAAAAATTGTGAAATGTAGATCCTAAAAGACCCTTACTACTGCAGTCCTTTGTTTATATTATCCTGTGTTTCCCCCCATTTAAACACATTTCACAATAAATATTTTCTTATTCTTATTCTTGTTTACACTAACACAGGCTAATTTTAAAGAAAGATTTCTTACCGCCTGTTTCATAACCGACGATTAAAGCATACCTATTTGACAGATAAATTTAGCCCTAATACACTGGGAAACATTTTAGCCTACTTGTGCAAAATGTGGTTACAGAAATATCAAGAAGTTTTAAAACTTGTTGGTAATTCTTTAGCTCTGCCTACCCCACTCTGGGAATGAAGGCGTGAGTTTATGTATGTATGTATTTAGCCCTTTCTCTTTCTTACACTTAAAAATACAAGGAGAGAGCCAACTTTAAATGGCAGATTTTACTCGTCGATTGTGAAACAGGCTCTTAATAAAATGGTGGCTCCATATTTGAACTCCTTATAACAATCAGTACCATCATACATACGATAAGCGACTCTATTTATAAGATTACAAATATCACTTTACCCGTTCAGCTATTCCGCTAACTATACATACTAATGCGCTATACGCTACTGTACTTGGATATTGAAGTAACCGTTCGTTTTACTAACAATCATCGTTTTATTTCTACGAAGTGATTTTAAGCATTTCTAAATAATGTTTATCAGAGCAAGTTCAGCGAAAGCGAACTCAGTCTCTCCACAGTCGACCATTATAGATTGTTGAGTACTCGGAACTCGGAACTGATAACCCGCTTAAAGTGTTGAAGTATAAAAGCTTTTGTTAAGGGACTTATGTTGAAACAGATATTACAGTCGAGTTCAAAAATATCTACACACTTCGGTACCATGTCTATCCGGTCCATGCCATAAAAAATAGTCAAACAAGGTTAAATTACTTACAATGATCTTAACTTATTATCTTTCCCGCCAATCCGCCAAAACCGCTTACCGCCAATTCACACATCACGTCTTCGTTCTCAGAGAGGGATAGGCAGAGCTTCAGACTAACCTACAACTCTAAAAACTAGTAAATAATTCTGTTACCACATTTTGCACAAATTTAGCCGCCACCTATGTTTTGAATTTGTGTTCCGCGGAGCCCTAAGATTCTGTAAGACTACGTGTCCGCTGGAGCGGAGCGAAGGCAGCGGAGCGGTGTCCTAGAAAAAAACCAACCAATAGGAGAGCTGCGCTGAGCGAGGCTTGTAAAATGAAGTATTCCTATTGGTGGATTTTATCTCGCTCACCGCTCCGCTGCCCGCTCCGCTCCAGTAGATAGGCAGCCTAAGGGCTCTACTAAAAACCAAACGAAAACAAAAGGTTTTTCGTTATGCGAACCATTGCATTAGGCAGTCAAAGAGAGATGACAATATTGAACTTACCATAAAATCAATCGGTGTAGGTGAGGCTAGGATACTTTCTAACCATTCAGCATTACTTATGTGGTAAATGAGGAATGTTTGGTTTTTCTTTCATGAATTTTCAGACATAACATGTCTCCTAAGAATATCATAAAATGCTCTACGAAAACGAAGCCGCAGGCAAAAGTTTGTAAGTAGCTCGTTAATAATGAGTGTCACATTTACACTAGGAATGTGAAGACTAAACATGTTCTCGATTACGTTTGAAGAAAGCGCCAACATCACAATTTAATCTGTTTTGCTTTTGCGGCATTGTTCCTGGTATTTAATTGTGGGTTCAGCAGAAACGTTCTTGAATCTAGCTTTGGCTTGAATTTTGTCTGCCTATTTTTTTTAACCTGTTCAGCCTTTCACGCGTGATTGAAAGACCGCACAATAAGTAGGTAGTCGAATTTAATTGTTGTGTCTTTAAAACAACTAGGTACCTACATTGCAGTCCTTAAAAAGATTAAGGCCTATTATACGAGCACACTACACTTTAGCCTTTAGGATGGACAAAATCACTTGTGTAAGAGTAGGAACTGGAAAAGCCTTATTTTAATTTCGAAGGTGTTTAGAAGCCTACATTCAAAACTCTGCCGCATAAGTCAGCATGTCTCATCTACAGTTTTAAGGGCAAAACAGTTTCAAACTTCTACGATATCGGTAAGTTAGTATTTGCAATAGCATTATTATAACGTATACGGCGTTTTGTATGAGGGTGTAATTACAAACCCCTGGTTTGCCTGACGCACAATTACCCCGGCCGAGTATGATGGAGTGGCCGATAGCGATCTCAGGGCAACGAACCGCGGCCAACTTAGCTTTATCTATTCCCAAGCTAGGCTTTCTAATAAATTCTCAGAACATTGAAAACTAATTATGCTTATAAATGAGGCCTTTGCCCAGCAGTGGGACAAAACAGGCAAGAAAAAAAAGTGGGCACTGATTGCCACCCGTCGCGTCGCGCGCTCAGCTGAAATATGTAACGGCTAACGGTTTTTTGGGCTCATTGTAACCTAAGAACAAATATAAAAGGCGAAAGAAGTGGATCCTCTCCTCTCTAGCATTATAATTTATAATTAATCTCAACTAGAATAATAGTTAAATAGTTGTAGAACTTCTTCTAACTTAGATTTACTTAAACTTTCAAGAGAATTACTCTTATTTGTAGTTAAACAGGACTTAATGGCGTGTCCATTTTTTATTTTTGTGATATTCTTGCTGTTTTAATTGGTTTCATAATATGAATAATATTTAATAAAAAATACGTTTAACATTTTGCGGTTACGCTATTTTTAAAGAGTGACCTAATGAAGATATGGTGCGTGATTAAAAATGTATCGCCGCGGTGGTGTCCTGGCCACATGTTTTGACGGCCTAGTTTACTTCATTATATTTTCACTGCTTTGCTTAGCCGCCTTGATAGCGGCCGGATTTACTTATATTTTTGTACAATGAAGACATGAATATACAGTGGCGGTAAATAAATTATCATCTTTGTATGTACTTACATCTTATACGATTACCTACAAATGGAACTCACCAAAATTTTCAACCAATCAAGAACAAGTTGACCTATTGTATCGCTATTATTCAATTCGTTAGCTAATTAATAACAAATGTTTTGAACACGTCAGCAATGGATTTTAAACACTAAACTTTTTTAAACTGCGATATGTTAACATCTTCAGGTATAAACCTATTTTTGAGCAAAAGATCCAACGTGATCCAAACATCTTGGCCTGATTGTGCAAAATGTGGTTACAGAGTTATCAACAAGTTATTACAGTTGTTGGTAATTCTGTAGCTCTGCCTACCCCACTCT
Source organism: Acleris emargana (assembly GCA_927399475.2). NCBI lineage: Eukaryota > Metazoa > Arthropoda > Insecta > Lepidoptera > Tortricidae > Acleris > Acleris emargana. The sequence goes on from OV656851.1 coordinate 10,577,223, forward strand.
GGGAATGAAGGCGTGAGTTTATGTATGTACGAGGGGAGGTCCAAAAGTTCGCGGAATGGAGGGCTAAATAATTAAATAAAAAGACGTTACTATTTTTCCTTTTCAATATAATCTCCCTTAAGGTTAATACATTTGTTAGATCGTGATATTAATTTTTCTAAACCCACATAAAAATAATTTTCTCCTTTGCTGTCAAAATGAGCCAAAATTGCGTCCTTTACTTCATCATCGGTGTGAAATTTTCTTCCCCGCAACTCTTTCTTCAAATTTGGGAATAAATAATAATCACTGGGGGCCAGGTTCGGGCTGTAGGGGGGATGAACCAATTCTTCGAAGCCACATTTGTTCAGGGCAGCCATCGCAATACGACTCTTGTGAACTGGAGCATTATCCTGAAGTAACAGCACACCCTTAGCCAGCTTTCCTCGCCTTTTTTCTTTGATAGCTTCCCGCAACTGCTCCAGTAGCCTAGAGTAGTACTCTCCAGTAATTGTGACATCTTTGCTTTTGTAATCGATCATCAAAATTCCTTGGCAGTCCCAGAAAATCGTAGCCATCAACTTTCCGGCCGATTCTGACACCTTAAATTTCTTAGGTGGGGGGGTACCCTTCTTGTGCCATTGCATCGACTCCTGTTTAGAGTCAGGTTCAAAATGATGAACCCAAGTTTCATCTCCTGTAACAATCCGCTTCAAAATCGACGTACTTTCTTCTCCACACCGTTCTAAAAAACTGCTACACGCGTCGATTCGCTGCTGTCGCTGATGCGGCGTAAGCATTCTCGGCACCCATCTTGCACTCACTTTAATCATGCCGAGGTGTTCATGTAGAATCCGCAAAATAGTGGTTTCAGATACTCCAACTAATGCAGAAATCTGTTTCTTCTTCAGGCGAGCATCTTCTAATACTAATTTTTCAACTTTTCCGTCGGTATCTGATGTGGTGACCTCGACAGGCCGTCCTGGGCGAGGGTCGTCTTCAATGGACTCTCTGCCAATTTTAAAAAGACCGTGCCATTTGTAAATCATTGTTTTTCCAGGGCAATGATCACAGTAAACTACTGACATCTCACTCATGATGGTCTGAGGAGTTTTTCCTTGCTTAGTCAGGAACTTGATGATGGCTCGATACTCAATTTGCTCCATACTTCCAGGATTTTTCCAGATTGACTTGCTTGCTCGACGATATTTTGTAAAGTAATGAGCTCTTCAGGCTGAAAGTTGGTATATATACTCTTAATGAGTTGGCCATTAGTACTATACTAAAAAATATAGTCATCCCCACCCCCATCCCCTCCATTCCGCGAACTTTTGGACCTCCCCTCGTATGTATGTAGATCATTCACTCAGGTCAGGTCGTCCACTTCTAAATTCGAGTTTACAAATATTTCAAACTCAAAACTTACTACATGAGTTACATGACTGTACTATTTTTGTATCAAAAATATTCGCATTTTTCAACCGGAAATACCGAGCCTATGAACCAAGTGAGCATGAAATGTCATAAATGTCGTAACACGCATAACAACGTAACGGGCATTGAGGCATAACCGTAGCCTTCGGCAGCGGGCGTCGACCCCTCGCGTGCGCCGCGCCCTAGGAGCTGCCCAGGAGTACACTCCGTTCCACCTGCTCGAGGGAAACTTTATCCCCTTACCAAAGGACCCTGGTGACTCTGACGGCTAGATTTTTTCCATTTATCCCTTCTTATACCTATCCCTTTCCTCAGGTTAATTTCGATAAATCCTTCTGCACACCTAGAATACACAAGGAGCATTTTATCCAAATTCCAAGTGGTTAGCTTCGGTGGTTAAGGCAGTGCGTTGTCCGTCAGCCGTGTTAGTAGGTACGTGTAAATTCGATAGTTTTAAAAGCCTAACCTACATAAATCTCAAAATATTGACGACGCGCTGGCCTAGTTGGTAGTGACCCTGCCTACGAAGCTAGCGGTCCTGGGTTCAAATCCCGGTAAGGGCAGATATTTGTGTGATGAGCGCGAATCTTTATATTTATAATAGTATATATTTCTCTCTTTAAGTATTTATATCGTTCGTTGTCTAGTACCCATAGTACAAGCCTAGAGCTTAGTTTCGGACTAAGTCAATTGGTGTAACATTGTCCCTGATATTAATTTGTTTATTTCTAAATATTCATACAAACCTGGAACTTCTTTTTGAATTTACTTCATAAAGCTAAATAAGTATACAGACTTCACAGATGGAGATTGTATATTTCAGTAAATTGCTGTGGCTGACTCGTTGCCTGGTCGTTGCAACACTTCTTTTTTAAAACACAATTTCAATCAGCTTTTTTAAGAGTACACCGGTTAAACTTAATAAATAATGTCCTCGATTAAACCTCGCACCGTTATTTGTAGAACGAGTTGTATTTACACCGCCGCCGTGGAGCTACCGGTCAGATTTGGGGGCTAATTAGGTTGCTGGCTCATTTGCCGCGGGGTGACGATGCGCGATAGCGACCCTAAAGCCTCTTTAGAAACACAGTTTATGTAAACTGATAGATTAAATATGCCTAGATGATGATAGGTTAACAAACAAAATATGCTCGAACTAAATACAAAAGAAATCTTTGATTAAGAGTCTTCTTGCTCTTTGCAAAAATAACGTAAGACTAATGTCAAAGCAAAAACGTATAAACCCGTAATTGCTCCAAGAACCTATCAAGTTTAATTTCATGTTTGGTGCAAGTAACGAATGAGAATGTATACAAAATGTCAAGGACTCGATGCCATGTCACGACTTTAATAAATCTTAGATTAATAGCGTGGGTAGCTCGTATGGTTATTTGTTTAGCGGGGGAATCCTTCGGGAACTACTATCTGAGGGGTTATTATGACATAACTATGCAGTTCAGTTTACGCTGAGAGAAATGGACAGAGCTATATAACTGCTATAGCTCCGTCCTTTACGCTCACCGTAAAAAGAACTGCATAGATATGTCATAATAACCCCCCAGTACTGTGTCGTACTGGAAATATTCGCTGGCGGACAATCGGGCCGCCGAAAACATTCTTGAACAATGCGGGCACTTTATGCTTACCTACAGAGTTCCCTAAATACGTGCATGAAAGACAAAATTATTCATTACATGTACATTTTCTTGTAATCGAATTAAAACTGTAAAGTAGGAATCTAACGGAACCTATCATTAAGAATTTATATTGTGGCAATCACTGCTAAGTGCTAAACACATTTATGAACTCATCATCATCATCATATCAGCCTGTTGCAGTCCACTGCTGGACATAGGCCTCCCCCAAGGAGCGCAACTAGGGGGGGCTTTATGAACTCAGAATAAGGAAAAAAGAACTGTTGGTTTGATGGACAAACAATGGAGCTTTGGTATCCTCGCAGGCTGAATGCCGCCCGCATTGAATGTTGTTGTTTGTGAACGACACCTTGTTGGCAGTGCGATGCGAACAATAATAATGTAAGGTAAATATGTAGTTTATAAAGTGCAAAGCATTAATCTAAAGATACACGAGTACGTATAGGATACACAATAAACATTAAAACAGTAAAACATTACCACACAAAGCTCGATCTTTATATTTATTTCTTACAGCAGAACTGAAATAAACGCTTTTACCCAACCTAGACCTACAAACACACATTCGCTAAGTTCTATTGCAAATACGCTTTACATTCGCATTCAATAGGCATCGTTTTTTCATTCTAGTACACTGATTGGTAGTAGTAATAAAAATAAATTGAAAAGGAAGGCATTTCTGCGAAAGTAGCCCGGGCGACGATCGATGAGAATCCGTAACGAATCTGAAGGTTAACAAATGACATACATTCACACATTTATTACATCAGGGGGGGATCTCACACAAATTGACCTAGTCCCAAACTAAGCTCCAGGCTTGTACTATGGGTACTACATAACGATTGGCTTACTATACAGAGAAATACATGCTTAAATACATTTATTTAATTAATAAAATTCCCTTGATTAACACTAACAGCCGTGAATGCCGTGATACACGTATTAATTACACTGGTCAACAAAATTCAAACTTTTTTTTGTCACACGAAAACTTATACCAAATTTTGAATGTACTATGGCCACCAAACAATAATATATCAACAGAAAAAAAATTACACATCAGGTTTCTTTGTGACATCAAGATTTATATTTTTATGAAAAGTACAAAAATCAGTAACATATAAAAAAAAATTTCTTAATGTAAAATAAAAATCTATGATTTGCGTGAATGTTTGCTCACTGATTAAGTCTTTGTAATTTTCCACTTTATGGTTTCCTAGAAAATTTCGGACAACATTCATAAAACATTTCCAGGCGACTTTTTCCTGATCATTCAGCTTTCCTTCAAAGTTTGTATCCTTCATTAGTTCCCGTATTTGTGGACCAAGAAATATTCCCTCTTTAATTTTTGCCTCGCTGAGTTTAGGGAATTTCTCTTTCAGGTATAAGAATCCACTGCCATCTTCACAAGTTACAGAATCCAGACTTTCTGCTTGATTTGGAGGCTTTGGCACAGGCAGTTCGGTACTATGTAGCATTGGTCTGTTGGCCGATGACACGATTGGGTACTGGACAGTGTGTTTAGACTTAGTTGTTATGCCTTTTGTTTGAATCAAACAAAAATAACAATCACTTACATGATCCTTTGGTTCTGTCCAAATCATTGGTATACCAAAAGCCAAATGTCTAGATTCTTGTTTAGACCAACCTAATAGGAGTCTAACACACGTTGAACAACATATATGTGGAACTCAGGGTTTATCTTGGTGGCAAACAGGAAAACCAAAATAGTCTAAATAGCACTTTTCAATTAACGGCGTAAATTTCCGACGCTGAGATGTAAAAGTTAATTCTCCACACACATAACAAAAACTGTCTGGGTTATTAGAACACTTTCGCGGCATATTTACAATGTAACAAACGTAAGTTAGTTGAATGCAATCGCTATACAGTCGTCTAAATTAACGTTATTCAAATAAAAACAAGAAATGAGGTCAGAAATGAATATGTAGCTGTCACAAAAAAACTGGATGTGACTGATACAAAATAATGATTATTTTTGAATGAGGGATCATCAACATAAATAAAAATCATCACAAAGTTCGTGTGACAAAAACAGTGTTGACCAGTGTTATTAATGAGAAATCGACATACACTTACAAAGTACCTGTTTAAGCATTATCTAAACTTAGACTGAGCTTAAGGTGACAATTGTCTCCAAGTGCCGACTTGCTAATGCGTAGAAACGCGACTCAGAAGTGTCAAAAATATCAAGTTGGCTGTCGCTGTCCAAGATGGCCTAGATGTCATTTAAGAGCTCCAGGGCCCGGTGCAGTGCAGAGTGAGCACATTATTATGCATCAAAGACTTGAGGGTTTGAACCCGGGACCTCTAAGTTCTTACGTAGGGTCACTACCGACTAGGCTACCGTGTCGTCAAGACTTTTTATAAAACGTTTATTGAAATATTGTTCATAATAATGGTTGATGGAAACCCTCGATGTCGTGTCGGTGCACTGGAGTCAATAAAAATAAGAGCTTTCGCTTCGGCTTAGGAAAGTTGGCGAACGGTTTGTTTTTATTTTGGGCGGTTCGTGCGCGCGGTGCAGTTCTCATTGCCTTTGATTTATTCACGACAAGCCGCATATTTCTTCCGTCCTTTGTAACCCTAAACCGAGTGCGTGAAGCCAGTACGTCGCTTTCCAATGATTTTTGCTACCTGTTTGAATTTTTAATATTTACAATTGCTTGAGACCTTTTTTATAGGAGAGCTATAGTTAGCTAATTTATCGTAGGCTTTAACTCTGCTTAGTGTTCTGTACTTTGTATCAGATATATTTTAAAGTTTAGGAAAGAAAACATGGTATTGGTTTATTGTATGCACTACTATTACTCTTTTATTGGGTTAAGGAACATGAATTACACACTATAAAAAACCTTATTGTTTCCAAGAAACGTTGTAATAATAATTAAATTAGTACCTACTGTATACAAAGTAAAGGTAGCTGTAATTATTTATGAATAAAGCCCTGCTGGCTCAACGCCGGCGAGCGTTGCCTCTTATCATATTTTTGTCGTCAGTGCAGGCTGTCGCGCGCCGCTCGCCGCCCGCCCCCGTAGCACGCTCTACGCCGCGTAGCTACTCTGCTACAAACACGTAGCATTTACAAACACTACTTAAAACTAAAAAACAAAAACTATCTGCGAGAAGCGTTAATAAGCAATTTATTAACGAATTGAAGTATTCCTTTACTGTTTTTAATACCTCTGAACTGTTATCTGCTATATAAATTAATTAAGAAAGTTTTGGCCAGAATTAGCAATGTTGATCGTTACGTATAATGTTCAATTTTTTATGGAATATGGTAAGTATGTATACTAGTAAATAGCCTAGCTTTTTGTTGTGTTTATGTATGAATACATTATATTGTAGCGATGATATTGTTTCGTCAAAAGCTGGACATAACGAAGGTGAAAGGTGCCTCATCATCATCATCACCATCAAATTTGTATTTTGGTTTGTTTGTTTGTTTGTACTGGGTAGTCTCTGAAACAAATTAACCGATTTTTTATAAATCTTCGGAATCTTAAAGGATTTGAATTTTCGTTATTCTTGAAAAATATAGTTAATTTTTAATTTTGCTTAAACCGGAGCGAAGCGAGGGCAGTAAGTAGTAAGTACTGACGGGAATCAGTGCAAGTACTTCACGGGTCTAGTAACCTATAAATGACCCGATGCAGGGCGCAGGATTTTCTATTAGGTAAAGTTATTTAAAATTCGATCTGCCCACTAGAATCGCATGCCACAAAATTGCTTTAATTTAGCGGTTAGCATCCGTCCATCAAGCCCCATATTGCTCTAATGCACTTTTTTTTAAACACGCATTACGTTGATATTTTTTTGCACTTCTTCAAAAACTTATATTTAGCACAGCTCGGAAGATATATATCTCTAATTATATACAACTAATGACACTTTCACGAAAGTGTCATAAGATTGTTAATCTTAAGATTGTTTATTTTGTAAACGAATGTATTCAGTCTCTTCAATTCAAAAATATAATCATCTCTAATACATACCCCGGCCGGCGAGAGCAAAAATGCGTTGACAGCTTAATAGTGCGAGGACACACACTTTGGTCGATGTCGATAAAAACAACACGATGTACTGGACCACCGTTATGATAGCAGAAGTATTAATTATTGTTGTAAACAAAATTAAAACCAAGTGATTGTATTTATTCAGTATTTTATGTAATTTTCGTAATATACAATTAGCATTTTTTCTAAATTTTCTGATTTCAAACTCCTTCGCCTTGGCGATAAAATCCATTTCATCCAACTAAAGGACCGTTCTAAATCTACTGTAGTAATCGGAGCAAAACGAAATAATTCATAGTGATTTCACATTTTTTACAAAATAAATGTTCACCTCGATCTTCTATATATTCCGCGTAATCGGCTATCCAAGTACACTGTTTCTTCTTGCGTGGCATGGCGGGTCGATAATATAAATGAATTAAATGATGGTAAATTAATTTGGCTCAATGTAATTTCTACGATTGACACCGATTGATTTGAGTCAATGTCAAATAGCAGTTGTTTATTATCGCGATATACACATATGATATGAAAGAGGTCTATTAGTTACGAGTATGTGAAAAGTATCTATTTACAACTGTCACTCACTCTTATCTATTACGAACATTCCCGTGAGTATGATAAATTTATTATAATTGTAATCAGTTGATTGAAATAGTATATAAGCTTAAAAATAATAATTGTGCTTAATTAAATGTCGACTATTCTATCGACATCCATATGTCGATAGAATAGTCGATATTTAATTAAGCACTAGGAGCAGAAGCATTTTTGCTCTCGCCGGCCGGGGTATACTAATAATGCCTACAAACAATGTTTTTGAAACTCTTCCTATATTTTCCTTACCTATTCTATACCTTATTCATTCAGTCACTTGTTCTATTCAATTCAAAAATGTAATCATCTCTAATAATGCCTACAAAATCAATGTTTTTGAAACTCTTCCTAATAAATATTTTTTATTCAATTAAGTTTATTTTTCTGTTAAAAATAATGTTTAGGTAATTTAAATTTAAGAAGAATTAATACAAGACTGCTATTCATAAACCAAAAAACCGGCCAAGTGCGAGTTGAACTCGTGTGGAGAGGGTTCCGGACATACGTTATTATTTTGATAGAATTCATATAGGTTTCCCTGTAAACTACAAGCTATGAACTATATTTTGTTTTTTTTTATTTAGTCTCAGTATAGGTAGTTTGGGATATCATAGGGGTTATGGTTAATTTATGTATATAATTTCATGAATCAAATCAAAACTATTTACAATAATAACAAAAATATATATAAGATCCTCATAACAAGCCCCTTCATTTGATACATGACACAGTAAGGTTTGCAAAACTTTTGTTTTTAAATTCCTAAAATGACGCTGATTTTAAAAATGTATATTTACTTCCCACATCTGTGTTTTGGTTACACCATCCTACCAAATTTCACCTGATTTAGTCCAGTAGATTCGGAGCAAATTGGCTGTGACAGACGGACGGACAGACAGACGGACGCACGAGTGATCCTATAATGGTTCCGTATTTCATTTTTTGCCCGGAATCCTAAAAATGTGTTTAAGGTATTGATAAAATTGGTAGGTAGTACAGGTTATTTTAAACAAAAAAAAGTTGTTACGAGTCCTGACCTGATCTAAAGATTTATTTTCTAGAAAACATTGATTGTGATGTCCCTCGAGTATTTTATATCTTGATTTTCACGTAACTTTATATTTATTGATTAAAAATTATGTATACTTTCTTACATACTTTGGTGTAATTTTGTTGATATATCCTTAAAAGCGTAAATAATGTTATTTTTTTATTCCGTTCGCCTTTTGCAACGATCATGACATAGTCAAACAGCACGCAGCGATTGGAGTAGGCAGGGAAGTGGTTGATATACAATAAGAACAAAATTTAATGGCCCCAAGATGCTTACTTGTGGAACCTCCACGGTGTAGAACTTTGGAGTCAGCAAGCTGTGCAAAGTTACTTACGATTAGTAAGAATACAATGTTTTATGAGTGATCTACTTTATCAACCCTCCACTGATATGATACGTTGGCCCCTTATTGCGTAAATTTCTATATTCCAATAATGATCTCTAAAATCAGAAGCTGTCCTAAAACGAGTCTGTTACTATGTCTTAGCGTCTAAATTGTAATAATAGTATTTAACTTAAATCTATTAGTTCCGTAAAAATGGCTTTACGTCAAAAGTTACATGTTGGTATTCTTTTAACGGGCCTAAGAACGATAATTTGATTATTCATAACTTTTATTTGAACTGAAAAACCATCTATTATTTTCATTGGTTTCGTTTACAGAATATCTTAAACGCTAATAAGAATAAAATTATGTACTTACTATGAATTAGAAATATCAATCATGAAAAATCTAAGATTACTTGTCAGACAATCAAGGAGTTCCTACTCAATCGCCCAAACCAAAACTATGCATGTTATTTGTATTTCAAACAAAGTACGTCTTTCAGTTTCCCTTACTGTACGAGCAATAATTTAATTGCAAGGTTTTTTGTTGCTTGATGAAATTATGACACATCCACTTTATTCATCGTAGGTGAGGTGACCCTCGAGCACATTTTGCAGCCATAAAACACTTGTTTAAAATTCAAGGGCAGTTTACCCGGAAGATGTTTCGTGCAGTTTTCTTATCGCATTATATTTAATAAGCTTATTCGTTTCACTTGACTTTGGTTACTATACCGTATCATTTGTTGGCGCTGTTTTCCATTATGATAAACATCTTGTGTATTTCCTCCCAAGTATAGAGCGACTGGCCCTGACTCGATTAATAAGTCATTACGATTTTCTTTTCTTAATCATATAACCATTCTGCATGAAAGTACTACAACAATCTACAACTAGCGTACCAAATTTCGCGGGTAAAGCATCCAACCGAAGGCCTTCATGGGCCGTCTGATGCAGCAAAGTGCTAGTCAAAGGGTTTACGTTACTGCAACGAGTTTAAAATTCACTTTCGAAGCCCGTAGAGAAAAGAGGCGGCCTAATACGATAAGTTAAGTAAGAACTATAAACGGAGTACGAATGGGACGTTAATGAAATTGTAGTCGGTGTAGGTAAATCACTCGACAATCGCGTTCTTTGTGTGTAGTGGTGAAGCCAATACTAGCTTGACTCGCAACGAAACTTACGCACACATGTCACCGTGCTTGTATAAAATTGACATTTAGTTGAGATGGTCACCTGTTTGTGCATGCACACACACAAATGCGAACACGCGGCTAAAGCTTTTAAGTGTGGTAGCCGAGCGTTCGGCTGCGGTTACACGACAGTGCGGTACCGGCAACAATAATGTCGCGTGCCCTCGCCGATTTGTAGCGATATCACGATTACTAATCAATATGGCCGCCCGCAGAGCTGCCTTCCGAGCCTTTTTTATACTGTGATGAATCATTATTTCGACAGTATTATCTCTTGATAAAATTGTTCCGGGCCTACATATATTGTAAACGGCAGATTGCTAAATTTTTTTCTTGATTATGTAGGGAATGATAAAACAAAGCAAAATTGATAACGGTTGAAAACAACATTGTTAAAACAACAGCGGATATACATTACCTACTCCCAAACTGGTTCCTAAACCTCGGAATTAAATAAAATGCAAATAGATTTTCCAAATCGTACAGTGGTGCCAGTGCAGCAGTGGTACCTGATAACCCTCCTCGTATAAATCTCTCTCTTTTTATAATATTAGTATAGATTTAAGTGCGTCAAGTACGACTTCCTTCCTCCTCTATAAATAGTATTATAATATAATATGCCATCACTATGATAGTATAGGTTGCCCATTTAATAATAGCGATAACGGCGAGCAACAGTGTGTCAATATCAACACACGTGACATTTCATCGCCTACATGCGTAGGCGCGTAGGCTCTTTTTTTGCAAACGAACATGCTAATACGAATGTTATTATTCTACACATCGATTATAAAAATATACCTCTAAAGTATCAGTTTCATTCTCTACTGCTAATGTCATGAACTTTATCTTGCTCTTTTGCCTCTTTTGTATCCATATGATCCTATTACTAAATATTCAAGAAAGTAATTTCGTAATTTCCGCCTTCGCAGAACTATTGGAGTAAAGATCTTAAAATAAGTTTGGTTGTCAAATTAACTTTTTATTCCGAACTAAAATCTTCAAGGGATACAACTATTTCGCTACAGAGCATTTACAGAAGCACACACGAAATAATATTTCCCCGACTAATGAAATTTTCAGGAAACAAAGGATGCATTGACACGCTATCAAGTGATTGGAGAACGACAAAATCACTAATGTTAATATTTCTGAAAAGGGCAAAAATATTGTACTTCAAAAATACAAACGAAAGTTCTTAATTCCAACATCTTTTGTTTTTTTTATATGAGGTCAGTTAATATCAACGTTTAATAATTAAAATGTTACATAGTAAATACAAATTTCATGCATGACAGTAGTCCTTTGTGGTTTTCATTGATAATGGTGATACGTTGATAAAACTTTACCGATGTAATACTATTATCAAATAATACTCAGATCAGTAAAACAAAACAACTCGACGTTGTACACAGATTAAAAATATCCAAGTATATATATTATTTTTTATTTTTTATTTGTTACAAATGTATCGCAGCATTTGCAAAATATCAAAATACTACGTCTCAACATTGTAACATAACAATATGAATAGGTATATCTATACTTATAAAAAAGTTTATTAATTATAATTGCGCGGCCTTTTGGCCTTTAATAAAAGTTTTTCCCGCACGTTTGTAATGGCGGGCATACTACCATTTATTATTCGCTCCCAACTTTACTAGGGAAATTTATAAGGCTATAAACGGAAAATAAAGAAAAAAATCGGCCAAGTGCGAAGTTACTTCATAATTCAATTAAGATTAATATTAATGGGCGATGTTTCTTTGTAGTAGGTAACTAAATATAACTTATGGCCATTATTCCTAAACTAAAAAATCGAACCCTGTAGTGATCAATAAAGTTTAACTGATTGTGACAGGTAGTCTGAAATAGGAATATTGTAGTATCATTCTGGATCCGTCCAGTTGGTCGCAAAATGAGTGGGAAACAGTATCTAAGTATGTACTCATACTTCTGACAAGAAGTACTATTTATTATATTATTGAAATGCGCTCTTTGCGTAGTATATGTGGGGTGAAACTGATTGATAGAGAAAGAAATGAAACAAACAGAGAGAAATGTGAAATAAAAGAAGATGTAGTGACTAAGATTGAAAAGGGCATGCTTCGATGGTTCGGTCATTTGGAAAGGACGGATGAAAAAATATTGACGAAATAGATATAAAAATCGAAAGTGGTAGTAGGGTCGGGTCGGAAGGGTCGCCCTAGGCGTACTCTTTCGAATCAAATCGGAGAAATACAGGAAAAGGGCCAAAGAAATTTGTCAAGATCGTAGCAAGTGGAAAGAAGTGGTCTCTGCCTACCCCTCTGGGAAACAGGCGTGATTTAATGTATGTATGAATATAAGTACTATTATAATACTTCTGGTTTTATAGAACGTAATTTTATAATGAATCAAAAGCTGTAAGTAAACCTTAAAAAAACATTGTCATCATAGCTCTCGCACTGTTCTGTATTCATATCTTCTGCTACGTTATGTTTGTATAATGCGGAACTCTGGAGCCTTCACAAATGACTAATACCGTGCCCGCGTGTCTCTCACTAACTTTGCCATCGTGCAACGGTAATAACTCTGGTTTTTTATACCTCCCGTGGGTTCGTTGAAGCGGTAAATTACTTGAAGCACAGCATAAACAACTTTGTATCACGGTACTCGCGATATTTCAAGCTAACTAATTTTCTGTAGTCTGTCAATTTATCCGCTCTCAAATACTATAAAGAGTCCGGAAAATAGGTAGTCCCGGAGTCTTATACTTCTCTGTTTTTTAAGTTGGTTTGTTATTTCTCAAAAACTAAATAATTAACACTTTTAGTTTTCCCACTAAATAAAAAGTACCTAATTATCTATGTGTAAGGATGTTTTCAGATTTTTTATTAATAAACTTTCGAGATAAGGGGGAGAAACGGTCACTTTTAGTGCATTTTTAGCTACAGAACAGAAAAAATATATGATTTGAACTGTACAGATTAAGACCATTCATATAATACCCCATTTGCTTTAATTAAACCACTTTCATTGTTCAAACCCCATTATAGACCCCTTTTCAATTATTTATAAAATTAATCCTATTTTTTTTTACTTAAAACAGATGCGGGAAGCAAGTTGTGCAACTATGCCAAATTTCAAATTGATAGCATTTGTAGGTGCTGTGACTTACAGACAGACAGACAATGAAGTCTCACCATAGGGGTTCCTTTTTGGTACGGAACCCTAAAATGACGCCTACATACGTCACGTTGAAACATATAAAAAAAAATGTAAATAAATGCAATCAACTTGATAACTGTATAACCTACCGGTGATTAAAACTAAATGTAAATTTATAACACTAACAGTTTTGATAAAACTAATGCCCTCTAACTTTATACATTAATTAACATAAATGTTTGTATGTTTTACAGTTTAGATTTATAGTCTAGGCTTTAATTTATTATGTTTTTACTATGTGATACAGATTTTAACTTGTTTTATGAGTCTTTAAATCCTACTAAATCCAAACGGCGTTACTTATAAACGTGGAATAACTGTGGGGGTAGCTAAACCATTTTTTGTCCTTATCTGTTCTTCTTCTTCTTCTTTCTTTGCCCCCGCGGCGACTTGAACAGCTACTACCGCGGGGATATGGCGTTTCCACGTCAAAGTGATTTCGCCAGTGTCAAGTATATATAAGTATAAATCAATATAGCAATAAAACAATCCAATCTTCTCTAGGAAGATTGGGGGCAACGTTGTACGGTGATTTGTAGGTCAGAGGTCAAGATAGTTTTAACCTCTGCACCACTGCGAGTCCACTTGAAACGAGAAGAAAGATGCCAGATACACGAAATAAGTCCAAGTCTTCAATCACTTTGCGACACAAAGGCATAAAAAGTAGAAATCACTATCAGAAAAGAACTTTGAACAACTAATTACCCAAAAATTAAAGTCTAAAACAAATTACACGTCCGCCATCTTTTAACGTTGCAAATGGCCCCCTGTCCTTATCTGTCCAATTCAAATGTCACAATGACAGATAAGGATAAAGCATGGTTTAGCTACCTCACGGTTATTCCACGTTTATAAGTAACGCCGTACTAATATTATAAATGCGAATGTTTGTGTGTGTGTTAGTTTGTTACTCCTTCACGCTGCGACGGATAAACTGATTTGGAGAATTTTTGAATGGAGATAGTTTGTACCCTGAATTAACACATAGGCTGCTTTTCATCCCGGAAAATTTTAAATTCCCAATGGAATAACGATAGTTTTATTTATTATCATAGTACATATACGCGGATGAAGCCACGGACAAAAGCTGGTAAATAAATAAATCCAAATCTCTCTTGGATCGGGCACCACACAAACGGACCGTGCAGTTAGCCCATGATAGCATTATCAACCCTTTGGCATTGACCGCCGCCCATTACCAGCACGAAACGTACATTTTTTATCACGTCACCAATGTCGAACGAAAATAAACGAAGGACAAAATCGTTTGGCAATTTGTTATGTATGGGGTGGGGACATTCGTCTGTTAGATGTTAGCGTGCCTCGCGGGTCGATCAACGTGTGCTTCGGCAATAGCTAGGTAATAGGAACAGAGAAATTGACAAAGTCAACAAAAAATCCTGGTTCAGTTAAGTTTGCCGGTTCGGCCAATCGTTTTAGCTTTTTAATGATCATTTGTTAGGCATTTGTGTTTTGTTTGTGGGCATGATAGTTCAATTGTTCGCTATCCAAATGTAGGTATATTTAAATATATTAATATGATACAATAATCGAAACTATCGTTGAAGATCTGAGGGATAAGTTGCTGGTTGTGTTAGATAAAACACTATTTCGTTACATTCAGTGTAGCGTACAGTCAAGTTCATAAATATGTATACACTCTAGTACCTTGTCACGTTCATCGCTGTGACAATTCATGTACGGCACTTTAAACTCTCTAGATTCAATTCTCACCCGTTAGTATTATGGTCGCACTTGGTACACTAGTTTTGTTTAAGATACCACCATTTGGTCTTACAGTTTTTTTTTTTCTTACGTGACTAAAGTTACCGTTTCAAAACTTTTGTCCTTCACTAGGTGTACTTTTTTTTAAACCAACCCTATTGACTCATTCAGACTGTATCAGTCATTTGCTGGATCCATCAACCGACTCATTTTAGACGGCCTTGCCCTTCAAACGTCCACAAACGGTAAAATTAATTCCATTTGTTAGCTTTGGTAATGATAGCCCACAGCCACAGTTTGATGTACAATTAATTCGTGTTTAATTATACTTAAAGGTTTTACTTGATCAAAATGTTGATGCCCAGCAGTGGGTCGTATATTATTATGTGGGGCTCGGTTTAAAGGCCAAGAATCAAGAAGAACCAGTCAAGTGTTAGATAAATAAATAAATATCAGGGGACAATCTCACACAAGTTGACCTATCCCAAACTAAGCTCAAGACTTGCGCTATGCGTAGGGGCAACTGTTGTACCTATGGACGATTGTACCTAAGGACACTAGCAGTAAAAAAAAACTACAAACCTTAGACTGTTATCTCGAACACACCCGAATAGCATTTTTCTCGTATGGCAATGTTAACTATCTGTCATTTTCATATTTGAGAGTAGTAGTTTCTTTTTTGGCTACGGAAAGTTTTCGTCGTCAAAAGTAAGTTTTTATTCGTATTTTGAGTGTGTTTTCTAAAGTTTTAAGCATAATGCTGTGAGTCTCTTCGTAGTTAATGAATGATTTCATGATTTGTTGGATATTTTATGTAGATATTGCTGCTCTCGGGCAACTTTTAACGGACTGACATTAGTTTGAACTGTAAAGTGTCGAATTTGTACCTGTGGACAAGTGTTTTATTGTACCTGTGGACTGTCTAAAGGTACATGTTGAACCTGTGGACAGCTAAATATGAATAGTACAGTATGCCGTAGTGAATAGTATGCCGTCCATAGGTACAAACTATAGTTGTACCTATGGACAAAAGGGGCATTTTTTTTAATATGCTTATATCTCTATAGTTTTAGTAGATAATTGAAAACAAAGCGGTGATTATGAAAGACTGTTTAATTACGATACTAAAACAGTAAATAGTTATACAAAATTATTGACAGCTTTTTTTTAAATATTTGAAATAGTCTAAAAATTGGAAAGTGTCCACAGGTACAACAGATGCCCCTAAGTACTAAACAACGATAAACTATCGTTATACTATAGAGAAATAAATGCTTAAAAACATGGAAAATATCCCAGACTAAGGAACAAATATTCGCGCTGTATCGTGACAGCGATAGATGTAACCACATCTTGCACAATTAGGCTAAGATGTTAGTGACAGGTTGCAAGCCCATCGCCTAACAGTACTACAAGCCTTTTATTCCCTTAGTCGCCTCTTACGACATCTACGGGAAGATATGGAGTAGCACTATTCTAACCCGGTGTGGTTAAACGGGCAAAATACGAGTATTATAGTAAAAATAAATCAATGTTTGCATTATATTTGGTGCGATGGCCGTATGCATATTAGTCCATCTGACTGTACACCCTTTGGAATAATTCGTCTGCCGCTCCGAGCGTGGGGTGAATTTGGTACAGTCGAGTTCATAAAGATGTAGCGCTCGTTCCCATAAAACCATAATTGCAAAATATCTAATTGCCGATTTACCCGTTTTCTGAAATATGAAATACCCAAAATACCAGACTTTCTTTTTACCTTGTTTCTTTTTATATCGGATTGGCAAATCAACATGTTTTCAAAACATCATGTTCTCTTTAAAACCGAATTCCCATAATACCAGATTTTGATAACACTAGGCCGGCAAAACACAATGTACTTGAAACACCCAGTTCCTTAAGCTACCAGATACTCAAAATATCAGATTGCCAGTTTACGTAATTCCCAACACACCAGATGCTGATCATACTTGATTTCCGAATGCCTAAATTCCTAAAACACCGGATTTTTACTTTGGTAGATTACATAAGTACGGTTAGACAACAAAACCAACCGTAAATTTCAATTTTTTATTGTCAACTATTTATAACTAGGTACTGAACTTTATCATTAGCAAATGGCAAATACAGTCTATGAATAAAATAATAATAGTTAGGGAGGCGAGGTAGCTAAATGGCGTAATTCAACGGCGCCGTCGAGACCTATCAAAATCGAAAGATAAAATAATTTCGAAAAGAAAAGCTCGTATGGTAAAAACCATTTTAGCGGTGGGTTTGGCGTGTACGGTTTTTCAAAAATGTTAAAAAAAAACAGTTACTTGGGCATTCTCGAGCGCGTCAGATTTTCATACTACGTATGCCCCAAGTTCCTCTGATAACAACGGTATACTAATCTGCCGGTTTGCGTGGTGGGGGTAGGCATATAAAGTAGTCAAAAAGGCAAAAAAAAAAAAATTACTCGAGGGCGTCAGATTTTCGGAAGGGGTGTTAAGTAGGCCCCAAGGAAGCTTCCTTTAAAAAAACTGACGATTTCGGCGTGACGATAAGTTACGATGAATTTTTGAAAATGCATAAAAAAAAAGTTTTTTTGAAATACTCGAGCGCGTCAGATTTTCATAGGGGAGGTTTATCTCGGTATCCTGAAAGCATATTTTCTTAATCTGACAAAAATGTTGGTGGGTTCTCTTAATCTGACCGAAAAAGGTTTTTTGGTTTCTTTTTTTTCCTTTCTTTCTCCTTGATAAAACGGGGAATTTAAGAATGATAATAAAGCGATAGATATTCCCTTTTTTGTCTATTTAAACCTTTTTTTTGTAAAATGTATCGTTCGCGACTTATATGCCGCAACGCGTTTTTCGGAAGACGAAATGGCTCCTCCAAACTTCCGGTCATGCGGAAACCGGCGGATTTTGTATTTTTAGTAAGTTTTAGATTATATTCTTCAAAATAATAAAAAAAAAAATCGCGCTCGAGAATGCCGGATTAACGTTTTTTTTTACAAGTTCGCGACCCTATAACTCGGCGGCGTCAAGGACTTATCGTCAGATTAGTTAAATTTAGTCTTAAAACACTAAAATCAACCTCCAATATCTTAATCTGACGCGCTCGAGTATTTCAGACAATCGTTTTTTTTTTACTAATCTGATCGTCTATCCTAGGCGCGCGTCACTACATATAGAGCTAAATACTTTACAAAGTTGTTCTATTAGGTCTAAGGTATCTCTCATATCTTAAACTGCCACGCTCGAGTATTACCGAAAATTCCCTTATTCGCCTCCCTAACTATAAGTAATGAAAAAATATTTATAAGTATATACACGATAAACGACTTCCACGCGGACGTAGTCGCTGGCAAAAGCTAGTCTTATATATAATAAAGAGACCTGTCCTGACGGACTGATTCATCGTCGCCCAGCCAATACTTCGGAAGCTAGAAACATTAAATCTGGATTTGCTTTTGTAACGTAAAGATCCGAAAAGACGGGGTTTTTTGAAATTCAAACATAAGTAGGTGAAAGATTTTTTTTTTTTGACCTATTTTTTAAATCTTGGATTGAATATCTCTGAATAAAATTCATTAGACATGTATTTCAACATTTTTTACAACTCGTCCCCAATAGAAGAGAAAAGGAGTGACAAAGTTGGTATTTAACGCAAACGAAGTCCTGAAGCACCTGACCGTACTTGTTTGATATTTGATATTCTGGGGATCTGGTGTTCTTCAATCTGGTATATCAAAAATATGGTTTATCTGAAATCTGCTCTTTGAAAAATCTAGTATTACATGATCATGCTAAGGCGAGATCAAGTTCTTTCGAGAAAATTGTGTTTTCCTAATCAGGTTTGTAAAGTATTTCAGTGTTTTGAGATTCTTGTGATTTCGAAATTTGATATTTTCGGTATAAGGTTTTATAGGGAACATGGTGTATTGAGAACATGGTATTTTATAAAACTGATTTAAAAAGGAACATAATATATAAAAATACTGGTATTGTGGGAATCTAATATTTTGGTAAGCATGTATATCGGCAATTAGATATTTTGCAATTATGGTTTAAAGGGAACGAGCGAGATGTAGGTATACACTTTAGTACCTTGTCTATTTAATGTCATGTTCAAACTGCCATATACGAATAGGGAATATGCATGTTTTTTTACAGCTTCAATTGAAGCTGATTCATGTAACAAACAGATCACAAAAATCATTTTTCGAATAACTATAAAAATAACCAAGATATAAGCCAACAAAGATTTGTTCCTATCTCTTTCTAGAAAAACGGAATTTTACATGGAGTTTATATGGCCGCAGTGCACAATGACGTCACGGTGCACATCGGATCTCTCTGTCTAATTAGAAGTTTGAAATGCTTATAACTTCCGTATTTCTTGACCGATTTTAATTTTAATTTCCGTTTTGGTGATCTCTTTTACGGTATTTTCATATTTTGATGAGAAATGCGATTTTTAAAATCCATGCATTATTATTCCCTATTATCATAGCGATTAAAGTGACAAGATACTAAAGTGATTGTACCTAGCAATTGTAATTTGTTGTCTAACTTATGCCTAGAACTGCTCATTATAAATAGTATCTTGGAGGCACTGTTATTAGCATTCGTAATGAATGAACTATAAAGTTAAATCCGGACCCGGTGGTTAGCAGTCGTGCTGCATCGAATATTAATTCAGGACAAAGATAATCGTGGGAGCGGCAGGTGTACGGCGAATTGACATGTTGACAACAAAGCTTTATTATCACAGGCCCGCGGTGAACAGTACGGTAGTAGTAAAAATATTTTTCGGAGTTCAGATAGGTAACCTCTAACAATTGGCGACGCGTATCATTTGGAGAGAGATTATAAGAGCCGCGTTACCTGTGTCAAAAAAAAAGAACTTAATTAACCAATCATGTAAAAATCGACCTAAAGGCTATTATTTCTAATTCCCTCATAATAATAATTAAGTAATAACACAAAAATGTATACCAGTTTAATTTGATTAGCAAAAAGTTAGAAAATACCTGTCAGTCAGTTATTGGTTTATTTTTCTATAGCATAAAAGCAAGCTAAAATTTACCTGACAGGTATTTTCTACCTTTTTGCTAATCAAATTAAACTGGTATACATTTTTGTGTTATTACTTAATTATACAGCATATCGTAACGTAAATGTACCTACAATCACTATTGCTGGATATACTCGTACAACGTAAATTTTGTACCCATTGCATGGGAAAACATTTTGGTACGTTGAGCTGTGACGCCTGTGACCACACGCGCCGGGACACACAGGGTGCTCAGTGTTTTAACCGACATGTCCCCTTACTGTGCCGTCTGTATTTTGTCGTTTATCGACTAAATGTAATTACACGCCGGACCATGTTGCATTTTAAACTCGTCGCAGCTTTTTATTATTCAGGAGCACTGTCTGTAATTTTAGACATGGAAGCTTTTGCAATGGATAGTTGTGGCAGTGTTTCAGTTCGATTTGTAGGTGGTAGAGATTAGTAGACGTTCTGTTCTCAAGAAACAGGATTGGTAAATGACGTTGTGGTGTGCCCTAAAAAAACATTTTTTATTTACATCTTTGGAACTGTTCTTATTATAAGAGCACCTTCGACGTCATTTATCAATCCTGTTTCTTAAGAACAGAACTTGGATCAATCTCTTCCTCCTACAGATTCAATGGTTTTTTTTTCGTTAAAATGTGTCTCGAGTACTTAAATAAAATTCTGTTCTGTGTGTCTTAAGTAAATTTTGATTAAGTAATTATTAAAGCTGTTGGTTAAGACGTTGCTTTACATTCAATCCGTGAATAAGGTGGTTAAAAATAAATAATTAAATCTTTGCAAGGCGTCTATAATGAAATAAAATTTAATTCAATTAAAATGATATTATTTCATTATAGACGCCGCAATTAAATTTCCGTCAAGAATATAGTGAATAAGCCCAGTAATGTTCCATTTTAGAATGTTCCCTGAAGAATTATCTTACACATTTTATAAAGTAAACGCATATAGATTGAGACGCAATGACTAACTCTTGTTACTGGCATTAAACTCTCAAAAGCCTTCGTGTTTTGTATTATCTTTATGGTAAATTAATATAGGTACCAGTTTTACTGCGAATTTACGTTTTATTGTTCAATTTAACGGTTCAATCGTAACTTCGGGGTATCGTGCTGGTATTGAATCTAGGGCAGTTTCAGACACCGAGTTAAACTTCTGAACTGTAATTCAACTTTATAAAATCAAACACAAAAAGAGTTTGAAGCTTTCCTAACTTATAAATTGATGCGGATTTATAAAAATACCCGATAAGAGTAACAATGACTAGTCCAGCTGCTCTGACTAGGCGACTAAACCTCGCCGATGTATAATTCATTCACGGACTGAGATGCGAGCTATTTTGAACAAAGTTACCAAAAAGGTCGTAAGTAACTTGGGGAGCCGTAGCCTATGCAAGTCTGTGTCAATAAAAGCGTGTCCCTTTTTTCTCGATTTGAAACTAGTGTGTGAATTTTAAAATTAATTGGAAGTTTTGTTTATTGCCCAGATACGTCGTCTACTATTGAGGATGGGTCGTTGTGAAGGGGATGACGCGTCACGCGGCGCTCTCGCCTTCCACGCCTAGCAGCCGAGCTATGGACAAATACGAGCAGCTAGCCGTTGTAAGTATCTCACAATATAATTAGTAGCTCGTCTTCAAACAAAGGCATATCACGCGACTTGCAAGTGTGTGTGCCACGGCCGTAAGGGCCGCGACCCACCACAAGCTACCTGAACAGGACGCACCAAGTAAGTTGAGACGGGGCTGCGACGACGGCGCCTTTACTATCAAGTAAGTATCGGCGATGTGCATCGACGCAATCCTAGCGCCTGAGCGGCAATACGTAACAGAAACATCTATAGAGCAATAGGCGAAAGGAATATCTATGAAGGCTGCCAATTTGAAGCTTAATGAGGAAGAGTAGCAGCCGCTACTCGAGTTTTAAGACCGTTCGTCGTTATTTCCCAAGACTTGTTACGCATGGTCCTTCTTGGCGATTGATAAGGAGAAAATATACGCTATTATATCTCCGCATAAATTGCTGCCTGTGCAATATTTACCCGTCGTGTCGCTCATGATTTACAAGTAGTTATGTTTTCCATACTTCTTGAGGACAGTATGTTAGACGTCTTACTGTGCGTCTTTTGTCCCTAAATAAGTATTAATCTGGGAAGTATTGTGTTTTAAAGCCAAGGAAGCCATGAAACTGATGTGTGAATAATATCTCGGTAACCATTAGTGGACGTCATCTTGTAGGTGGGCGAGGGCTCGTACGGCGTGGTGCTGAAGTGCCGCCGCCGCGACACAGGACAGCTGGTGGCCATCAAGAAGTTCCTTGAGACCGAAGATGACGCCGCCGTGCGCAAGATGGCGCTGCGGGAGATTCGGATGCTCAAGGTAGACATGAACGAACTTCTTTCTTATGAACACTTTCACTTTTTTTATACATGTAGGTGGTATACACTTATACAGTAAAAAAAAATGACATTTGCTACGTACAGAGTGTGTCAAGTATTAACGAGACATCACAAGTCTATACACGGTTTTGAATATTGGAACGCATCATAAGGCTACACAATTAACCCATTGTGTTTCTTTCTCTCCCTTTCCAACTCCTTATTAACATACATACATACATACATACATACATACACACATACCTTCACGCCTTCATTCCGAGTAGGGTAGGGAGAGCTACAATTACCAACAACCCTAAAAACTTGTCAATTCTGAAACCACATTTTGCACAAACAGACTAAGATATATACCAAAATAAGTAATAATTCACTGAAATTTCTTGAAATGTCGTCCACCACTAGTCATCATTATGCTATTAAGTCACACGTAAGCCTTCATTAACTTGGCAACTGAAATCATGAACAAAATAACTCCCATTACTGTTACGAAAGCACTGAAACATTTCTAGACCTACATTTGTACTGAAAGTTAACCGCCGCTATTTTTGCTACGAAATATTTTGTCGTTCGAATAGAAGTTGCATAATTTGGAACGATCCTGTATTAGTACAAGGTTTATGGATAAAGTTTTCAACAAAAAGAAATGCTTTTTGTATCTACTATGAAGGTAAATATCTTGATAAGAATAATAACTTTAGGTATTTTGGGTCACTAAAGCTACCAAATTTTCATTTTACAAACTTTCATTTCGCAAAGAGATACTTCCCGCCGCATTATTTTACAATTTGATGTGGTCAAAAGTCTAAATAATTTATTTAATAAGTCCATGTAACCTATGTTATATGAGATGTAATGATTTGGGTGGATCAACTTTTTGTTGTTGTTATTCTGTCCCGTAAGCCAGGAGACAACAGTGATAGAGTTTCTTAGAAAAAAAAATATAATATATACTTCCAGCACACTCAGGAGAAAGGCCATAAAAGAATGGGTGTGTAATTGCCAATAAAACAGTTTTTTAGTAGACTTATATCCTTTGAAATCATAGTTTTAAAGAGTGACCCAGGAGACGTCACCATGGCAACGACCTACAAAGAAAAGTTGATTGACCCATTTAATAGTAATAGAGGATAAGAATAGGACACGGACCGGGCCAATTAATCGATAAAAAGTATATTATATCAAATTTAAATCTGATATTTATTATTTATTATGTTATCTAGATTTAATATAATATAGGTACTACAATTAAAAGTTAAAACTAAACTTATTTAAATTAATTTAAAACTAAGCTACTCAAATATTAAATATGTAAATAATAATGAATTAATCACCACTATAAAAAGAATACCCACTCTAGCAGGTCCGCTCGCGTCATGGTCCCTATGTCATAAATGTTAAATAATAACTATATTAAATTTAATATCTTAAGTAATATATGGTGAATAGGTAGGCAGACTAAAATTTGTCAGCTATGTATTACTTAGCATATTATATTTGATACATTGTATCGATTAAATAGCCCGATGAAGGTCGTTTCCTATTCGGATCTTAGACTATAAGCACAAACACGTTTTTGCTAAATGAAAGTTTGTAAAATGATACGTTTATCAAACAAGACTATTTTGCATATCATAAATAGCAATTTGACTGAACAATTTGCTGATCCTGTAATGGATGAGTATATGAATCTAAGCATGCACTCGTAGTTTCTTACAACATTGCAGTATGCAGTCTTTCAAAAAGAATTAATTGTTCGCCTCAAGTATTCCAAGAGTTAAGTGGTTATTCCTTACTGCATGCTTAACTTCCGCTGACGTCGTACTATTACTTTTACTAGTAGTACTTTACCCCCCCCCCCCCCCTACGATTTCTAAATTGTATTCGTCGCAAACAACTGCTTTTACGCATCGGAGCCGCACAACCTTAATTAACCCATATTTATACAGGTCATATTGTACTCAGTGAAAGATTGGTTGTAATTGCAGAAGCTCCGTCACGACCACCTGGTGAACATGATCGAGGTGTTCCGCCGCAAGCGCCGGTTCTACCTCGTGTTCGAGTACCTGGACCACACACTGTTGGACGAGTTAGAAGCCACGCCCGGCGGGCTGGGCGAACCCACCGCCAAGCGACACCTGTTCCAACTGCTGAAGGGCATTGACTTCTGCCACCAGAACTCTGTACGTATCGGTCCTTCATTCACGTGCAGACACTTTAAATTTTTCTACCTCAGAATTAAGGTTTATTTGACTTATTTTATGCTGGGTCTGTTAGAAAATGTCAGGAATCGTAATTGGATATTGGTGGTAATTAAATAGTAAATAATAATAATAAATATCAGGGGACAATGTCACACCAATTGACCTGGTCCCAAACTAAGCTGCTTGTACTATGGGTACTAGACAACGATATAAATACTTATATAGAGAAATATATACTTAAAATACATAGTAAACATCCATGTCTCAGGAACAAATATTCGCGCTCGTCACACAAATATCTGCCCCTACCGGGATTTGAACCCAGGACCGCTAGCTTCGTAGGCAGGGTCACCATAAGTAACCATAAGTAGCAGTGAAAGCTTTTCAGCTGGCATTATTATGATGAACTATGATTGCAGATAATCCACCGGGACGTGAAACCAGAGAACGTGCTGGTGTCGAACGCGGGCATCGTGAAGTTATGCGACTTGGGGTTCGCCCGCGCGCTGGCGGCGCCCGGGGAGCCCTACACGGAGTACGTCGCCACGCGCTGGTACCGCGCGCCCGAGCTGCTGGTCGCCGAACACAGGTCAGCCGTCATCATGATCATCATCATCTGATAAATTGAACCTGTGCTAGTGAGACCTGCTGACGGCACCCGTGGCGACCCCTAGAGTACAGTCAAGGTCACGAATATGTATACAAATTCTCAAAAATATGTACATAAACCTATATTTGTAAGTTTGCGCGGTTATTAATTTTACCCTTGACTGTACGTAGACATAGTCCGTTGGCATATCATCGTAGACGATGGTAACTGTTAGAAAAAGTGTTTTCGCCGGATAATTTAGACAGCTATATTTAGATAAAATTAATATTATGTGCCGGGTATGCAGGTATTGCTTATTTGTAATTTAAATCATGATGTGACCTTAGGTATGGTCCCGAGGTGGACATCTGGGCGATCGGCTGCTTGTTCGCCGAGATGCTGACGGGCGACCCGCTGTTCCCCGGCGACTCCGACATCGACCAGCTCGCGCTGATCATTAAGACTGTCGGTGAGTTAGTTTTAAAGGTACTAACTTTTAGTCCTATCGTTCATGCATTGCGACCCTTTTGTTAGTGTCCCTCCGCTATACGTAACGTGGCGATTTTTTTTTTCTCGTCTACCCCATAGTGTGGGTTATCGTTGGATAGTTCTTTCAAAAACTTGAAAACAGTTTTACGAAATTTTGTGAAATATTAAGCTTTAAAGCGCTAATTTTTGTTAGTCACGTGTACCGGTAAATTTAGCCGGTAATTGCATTCCCTGGTTGAAGCTTAGAACATTTATGACGTCGACTCTCTTTGTAGGTGTTATGTGGCTACTAGTTTATATAGGTCGTTCGAATCCTCAAGAGCCGCCTCGTATGAATCGAATGGGTAAATGAAAATATACTTACATTTGTGAAAGAAATTAGATTTAAATTCGAACAACGATTGAAAGCAGTTTATCGCAGCTTTTATGAAAAGACCTACGAAGTAGAATACGTAGAGTGGGTACAGTAAGGCACGAGTTATCACAACTGTGACTACTGTTTTCTATATGGTTTTCTTTATTTATGATTATGAATATTAAAACCCATCCATGTTAGCTGGTCTTACATTACCTATTGTCACAGGGAAGCTGGCCCCACGCCACCAGCAAGTAGTGTCGCGGCTGTCGGGTGGCGCGGCGCTGACTGCGGGCTCGCGCGGCTCGCTGCCGGGTCAAGGCCACGCCAAGGACCTGATGGCGGCCTGCCTGCGCACCGAGCCGCGGGCCAGACCTTCCGCCGGGGCGCTGCTGCGGCACAAGTTAGTGCATCCAACAAGGATAATACAATAGTCTCACAATTAGGCAAAATTGCCAACGGCAGGCTAGGACTTGATGGCATCTCACCTGTGCACATTTTAGACTCGACTCCAGGTATTGCTTTTGCCACGATCAGGCAAGGACCTGATGGTTTGAATAGTTGGGCGGTGCCTGTGCACTACCATGTAGCCATGGGGTAGGTATCCCGCTAGGGCGCTGCTGAGGTACACGTTAGTACACCCATTATCAGGTATTACTTCTGCCAGTGGCATCTTAACTGAGCATTTTGCAGTGTGCACCGAGCACAAATAGGTACACTCGTCAACAATCAAGCAACCTGGGCCTCTATACAACACGGTAAAAACCATATCGTGTTTGAGCTGTCATCGTATTGTCACCGTTTTGATAGCTCTTGACTTGACTTGACAGAAATGGCCGCTGACGTCATAACAATACCATAACAGATTCAGGAATAGAAGCGCAGGTCCTATCACTAGTGCTGTTATCAGTGGTACGCAAGCTGTCAATTAGAGATTATTAGCGTAAGTTAAGCTAAGTATTATCCATAAGTATATTCATTGCATTTATTTTATTTCTTCTTATATTTACAGGTATTTCCTGAACGACGGTTTTGTCGATACCTTCAACGCAGAACTTAGAAAGAAACTTGGGAAGGAAATTGAGGTAGACATCAACATACTTTTTACTTTAATAAGTAGAGTTAATGACGTCGATTTCTACTTGCTTACAAAAATAAGGTAGATAGACTTAAGAAATCATCGTAATGCCTATAGCAAAGCAAATTTTAAAAACGAATCTAATTTAAATTTTGGTTCCCGTTTCATTTGTTCGAATTTTCATTAGTAGAAATGCATTTTTTCTAACCCGATTAACTTTCCAGGATGGTTATAATAGAACAAACCTAACCTAACCATTTTAAGGTCTATCCATAAAAAAAAGGATATCTGACTTATTAATTGTCGTACAAATGAAACATTGGGAAGGTATTCTAAATATTCTAATGCCAACCTAGACAACCAAGATGGAATGCCTCTATATGCTATGCAGGTAGTAGTAGTAGTATTAGTACTTTCCAACTAGTTACCAATTTTATGTAAACCACTTGCTAGATAGTCTTTTATCTTCGCTTTCAGATGCCGCCACAGCAGGGTGCCGCGCGAGTCGCCGGCAAGCCTCGCCAGCAATGGACACTAAATATTATACCTGTAAGTTTAGTCCTTGGTCCACTTGATAGCATGGATATGATAAATTGATAACAAACGTAGGCCTTATACTTAAATAAATCCTAGACATTTGAAGCATGCAAAATACGAAATAATGTTATTAACGCTTCGTTTTATCGCAGGACAAACTACATCATAAATATTTTACTACTACTGAGCTACAGTGGTGGGGTATACAGGAGAAATTAGGGATACTCTGTACCCAACCTAGTTAATGATAGGTACACCTCTTGGCAATAGCGGTATGAAAATTAGTTATTCTACAACCTAAGTATAATAGCATGTATACAGTGCAAGAGATCTTAAACGTCTTTCGCGTAAGGTTAAAGTCGGTTAGACTTGTATAAAAGCATTGCATAAGTGAGTGTGAGAGAGGTACAAACCCGAACGCGTTTTTAAGAGTTGGAGCTGGCTGGATGTCGGGCGCGGATTTTAATCGGACGTTCCAGTGGCAGAACATTGTATACGAAGCTATTCACACTTGCCTGACACAAATTTTGTGTCGGCGGTGCCTACAAGAAATATCGGATGTTTGGCCAGCCCTCTCGTCCGGAAAAAATCGTGTCGGGTCTCGCTCGCCTATGAGTATGTATAACCCTGTTCACATTGGTCGGATGTCTGGGACAAACAGGGCCACTGACACCCGATTAAAATCCGGGCCCGACATCCGACAAGTGGGAACCAACTCTTATCGCACTGTACATTTGCTACAAACGAAGTGTGAATATGACTTTCGTAATCGAGGGTTGTTAGGTTTACTTTAAAAACCGTTTTTGCTTTAGGTTTGGGCTGATTGTTAACTGAACTAATGATTAAAAAAATCGAAAATGAAGCCTAAAATGTGACTCATAGTTCAGATTTAACTAATTGACTCCTAACTATTAGTTCAGTAACCTACTCCTAACTACTGATCTGATCAAAAAACTTTTGCCCTTAGACGCGTGTCCAATTCTAGTCCGTAAGTATTTGCCGTTGATTTCGGTATTGTGTTGCAGGACCACAGCAGGTCGCACACGGAGAGCAGCGTGGCCGGCGAGTCTCTCCTGGACTACAACTACTCGCCCGGTGAGTGGCTCTGCAAGCAATCTTTGATTTAAAACGTTTCTCTTACCTAATTGGCTAGGGCTCAATATTGCCTGTATGTAAATTTATAAGCAGTTTTCGTGATGTCTCTGGTAAGTACTAAACGTTTTCGTTCAGTAGGTACCAGAAACACCACCCAAACGGCGCGGTGAAGACACCCTGAAGCGTGTCTCTATGTTGCTTACGTTACACCGACTTTGGGCGTAGCGTATAGCGGTTTATGGGAGACCAAATCGCTTTCGTTTACGTATATATACATACGTGTGTAAGAAAGTACAGGTGTAGTGCATAATTGTTTTCCTTCGTATTTTGTCGGAAACGTTCATATCTGTCATGCTTCTTCAGTCAACCTCAGTGCTTTTGTACTGTGACCAACTGAAATAGCAAGACATGTTCGTACGTTTCCGTGAAAATACGAAGGAAAACAATTATGCACTACATCTGTACCTACAAATTAATAATCAACAATCGAAACTGACAATCTCGCATGAGCTGTGCGAGTTAATGATAATATGAATATATCTTGAGGTCGCCCTATTGCTATAGCCAAAGGCCGACACTATCAAGTGTCTCACCTATACATTATATCCGCCAAGATAGCGCAAGCGACGAGGAGTGAGCTACTGGACCATCTTTTTTTTTGCTCTATTGCATTTCTTAGGCCGCTTCCTGACTTGGCGGTATGCTTGTAGTAAAACACTTTCGGCATAAATGCTGCGCGTTGATTGGTGGATGCCACTAGTTGCCTAGCAACCCTTGCCGATACCGCCAAGTCAGGAAGCGGCCTTACTCGTAATTCTGCATTAAACTCATGAAATTTTACTGTTTATAGTTTCTGAAAGTCAAGTGGAGCCGGAGAAAAAACTGTTCAACCCCATGCCGCACCCCGCCCACGGGCCCCACCTCGCGCCGACGCCCTCGCATGCCTCTGCCGAGGTGCGTTCTTTCGTTAAGTACTTTTTTTTATTGTACTCGAAGTTTAAAACCGCCACACCCAAACACCGCAAAATAGGAATGAGTGAATACGTACTCAACCCTCACAACGAAGAGTCAATAGAGCGCAGGCGTTCCGGGTAATTTGGAATACTTGGATAACAATAAACGGCCTTAAAATGATATTTATCATTAAAGTTTTTGTGATTGGCTGAGGGGATTGAATTAAATTAACTTATTAAAACAATTTATTGTGATACATAAAACGCTTAAGTGAAAACTGTTAAGGCTATAGTACTTTATAGTTCCTTTTTTAGCATAGTACTTAGGCTGTTAAATGAGTTAATGGACCCAATTCTACGTGCACATCGCTTAAATAGCCTAAAACTAACTAAAACTAAATTGTCTAATTTTAAGACATAGTTTAGATGGCAGATTTAATCAGTCCTATTCCAGAATGTCAAGCTGACAATGTATAAGACCGCCTCAAATAAGAAGCGTCAGATTCAAATTAGCGCTGTCATGGCGTGTCATTTGATTATGACAGCTGCTCATAGAATAGCAAAGTGTTTTAGCTACACCTAAATAAAATTAGGAAGTTTAGAAGCCACTGTAGAATCGGGTCCAATGTGTTATTGAGCCGCATCGGCACAAATGCGATTGTTATACGCAAGCTGAGTTTGCTTATAATTGGGTAAACACCCTGTCACTCTTCCCTATACATATAATTTTAAAATTAAGTTAATGATGTCTGTTATCTGATGTGCATAATCTGTTGGTGAACCTAATAAATAAAAAATAAAAAAATAAAAAAAATGTTACTAAATTATTCCAAATTACCCGGTGTGACTGTACAATGAATAAGGACAGAGTTATATTTGAAATAGCATTGTGTTTATGAGTAGGACGTATACAAAGCTCACCTCGTTCCCTTTGCATTTGCTCTCTATGCCTAAGGCTCTATTTTGTAGCATTAATCACACGACCGGCCATCACAAAACACAGAAATTATTAGCAAAACGGGCAAAAAGCGTGTGTGCCGTTAGTCATTTCTGAATTTTGTTGTTGCTAGTTTCGCCTACTTCTTGCATTGTAGTTGAAGAGGCCGCATTGACAGACTCGTCTTATTTTGGTCGGCAGGCGAGGCGATGTCGAGCTGATATGTGTGCCGCAACCCCTAAACGCTCCAACTGGGTTAAAGAATGCTTTAACCTTTCGCTCAGATTCACAAAAAAACGCGGTTCCAATTCAATTAGCTTTAATACTAAAATATAGTTAATCCAAAAAATTTAAAAAAAAATATGTAAATGTATCAGGTTCAAAAAAAATGTTAAATGATAAAACAATGTAAATGGTGCAGGTTAAAAAAAATGTTAAATAGTTAAAAAGGCAGTGTAAATTGTAACATTTACATATGGAAAGTAACTGTTTTGAAAATGTATTAGTTTATGAATACGGGGGGTTTAAAAATAAATAAGTGACAATAGTACTCGTGTCGTGTAACGTGTGGTGTTTGTTGCGGCGCAGAGCGGCGGGCGCACCTCCCTGCCGGCCGCGCGCCCCGCGCCGCCGCGCTCGCTGGCGCGCGCCATCAACGACACCTTCCAGGTAACTACCACACTGTATTTGTTATGCTACACGGAGTACTATTAATAATGTGCTTTTTCTCAAAAATTACCGGAAATGTTGACATTACTAACTCCATACTGAGACGCGAAGTACATAGTTTACAGACAGTTCCCAAATTTAAAAAAAATTACGTTGCGTGCTCGCTACACAAGCCCGCAATGTTGCATGTTGCATACAAATTTCATTGTTATCCAGTTTGTAACTTTAAAAAAAGTGAAAACGGCCATAATAAAATGAGGGCACAATTTTTATACATCCATATTTTATTCGAAACGTCACTTTTTTGTCTGTGTCTGGAATAGCTCGAGTTTTTTTTTCAAAAAAGCTTGCCTTTCTCCTTGTCATAAAAATAAAGGCGGTAAAAAGTGAGGTTATTTCACGTGAAGTTTCTGTTTATATGCGATTTGTATCTTTCGATTTTTGAGAAAATCACTATATATGCCTCGGCAGGAACGGCAATTGCGGGCCTCGTATTTTTAAACGAATTCTCGGCCCGCAATTGCCTGCTTCACTGCCTAGGCAATAATGTACTATTACTCTGTAAGGCCTCTTTGTACTGGGTAAAACCATATTGCCTTTGAAGGGTTACCGTAATGCTAACGTTACGATAGCTCTAATTACTTGACTGTAATACTGCCCTCCTAATCTAATAGCGCAGTATGTCAGATAAAACTCCTGCAGCAATATCAATCTTATTACTAAGAGAAGAGAACTAAGACTGCTTTGGTTATTGATTTTGGGATACTGCATATTTGCTCAGGAGGGCAGAATGGCGGTCAAGTTAAATTAAATACGTCAACATGCCTCTATATAACTGGGTGAAAACATATCGCCTTTAACCTGTTATCGTATTGTTTTAAACTCGAACGCCATGAATGCCAAGTAGGTAATAAGAGCTATCGTAACGTTGGCAATACGGTAACATTTCAAGCGTAATATGGTTTTACCCAGTAGAATAGAGGCCCAGGTATAGTTTTTCGTGAATAATTAAACGATCTCGGGTTTTTCAGACAATCTGCTTTATCTTTCTTTCATAGTTAACTCCAGTATCAATCAATAAGCTAAACACTTTTGTGACAAAATAAGTACGATGTCGTTTGATAACTTATTCATTAAACCTGGGCCAGTATGAGAATACACGCCTAGATGCGGTGATAAAGATATCGTAGTTAACCTGGGGGTTATTATGACATAGTAGTGCAGTTGTTTTTACGCTGAGAGATAAGGACATGTATATAACTGCTATAGCTCTCTTCTTTACGCTTAACGTAAAATGAACTGCATAGCTATGTCATAATAATAATGTTATGGTATTGCTATGACGTCAGCCGCGCCATTACTTTCAAGTAAATAAGAGCTATCAAAACGGTAACAATACGATAACAGCTCAAACACGATATTTTTTTTACCAGGGATTGTAAAACCGGTGAAATTGAATACCTGTATATAAATTGTCAAACGATTACCGCTAAAATAATAATACCTATATTCGAGTTAGAGGTAATGTTGTCATTCCGCTTTTGTCTTTTTCACTATGTATGCACTATTTACAGTATTCTTTACCTCTATTTAATATCGGTATTCATTGCTCTTGATAGATAAGGTGTCAAGTAGACATTATGACTGAAGCACAACAAATAGGTGTAACATAACTCAATAGCATTGTTGGCTAACACTGGTTGAAAATGTCTGCTAGTACTGAACAAATAAATTGATTTGCGACGTATTTCAAATTGTCAATTGTCAATTTCTTTATTCGCCTTTCTGTAATAATTTAATAAAGTAGCAAAAAGCCACACGAAAAAGAAAGATTTCGTATTTATATAAAAATATCTAAAATGGGCCGCGGACGGAAAAGAAAAAGACAAACCGATCATATGACAGAATAGTAATCTTTTCGTTGATTGTCATAATTCAAAATTAGAAAACTTGCTTGTGTGGACACTGACAGGTATTACCGGTAATGGGTTTATTGGTAAAGTATCAAATAGAGGTAATGTTGTCAATTGTCGAAACCGCTATTACATTTCAATACCGGTTTTGATTATACCGCTTATTAGAGCTTTAGTGATATAAATACCAAAATGCAATTATAACCGGTTATACCTTATTTAAAACCGGTAGTAAGAATACCTAACGATCCCTGGTTTTTACCGTGTTGAATACCGTGCCCTCTATCTACATGCTGAGTGACTTTAACTCTGTCACTTTTTAGCTATAACCAAGGATCGGAAAAATGTCTGACAATTAAAAAAACATGATATACCTATTTTGTACATTATTTCTTGGCACATTTATGCAAAATACCTAGTGCATTCCGTCTCCACTGTATTTAACGGGTGCAGACTCGTGGTCACACCAGGTTGTCACACTACTACTATTCGACGGAGCCCTGCCTGGCAGGGCTCTGTTTCTGAGCGATTTGCCTCGGGCATCTAAAGATACCTAACGAACCTAACCTACCTACTTTTGCGGAATAAAAATGATTTCTGTCGAATTTCCGACCAAAGCGAATAGCAGTGGTGTGACAACCTGGTGTGACCACGAGTCAGCCCCTTATTTAACACGGTTAAGTTTTCAAAAATATGATGCGCATCTTACCGACCCTATACTCAAACTGTTTAGGTACTTATATAAATGTAAACAAAACAATCACGTGACATAGTTGGTCGGCCAATAGAAGCCAAACATTGATACGTCAAAGCTTGACGGAACAGTTTTGATTGGCTTATGATCAGAACCACGTGGTTTGGTTTGTTTACAGTTATTTAAGTACCTAAACAGTTTGAGTATAGTAATACTTTCCCATCGTGAAAACTCGGAACACACCACTACTTCCGAACGATGCCGACGTGTCTTCCAGCCAACCCGGCTAATGTGCTATGTTCTAACTGCGAGCATTATACATTTTCAGGCATACAAC
This sequence comes from Acleris emargana, assembly GCA_927399475.2. Taxonomy (NCBI): domain Eukaryota; kingdom Metazoa; phylum Arthropoda; class Insecta; order Lepidoptera; family Tortricidae; genus Acleris; species Acleris emargana. The sequence goes on from OV656851.1 coordinate 10,611,748, forward strand.
GTACCAGTTAACTCCTACCCACGAACACCTTACATAAAGAAGTAAGTATATTACATCAAATCAATAAACGTCAACCATTACTGCAAAGGCTTTGGTAGAGTGGGGTGTGTAATGATTTGCATAACAACTAATGTGCTAAGTTTCATTTTGCATAACACAAAATGCGTAATTTCAATTTGTATAATAAACAAATAATATGCGTTTTAAGCAACCTAATTCAGAATGCACACCCCAAAATGTTATTTGTACACTCTGACGGGACATTTGAAACTCTCCGGTTTTAAATCACTCAAGATAATTAATTACATGGCTGGTGATGGTTTTTCAGGGTGAACAACAAGCTGGTGATGGACGAGGAGCTGCTGCGCGGGCGCGCCGTCGCCAAGAAAGCCGGAAAGAGCACGCATGACTTCTCGCTCCCTTACGTGCCCGGAGGTAACGCGCCCGCACGCTAAACGCCTAACGCTCAATGAAGTCAGTTTTTCTGCACTTACTTTACTTCATCCCGTTCACTGCACTCGCTGCACCCCTCTGTACTCATTACACTCGCTGCGTCTCTCGCTGCACTCACTACACTCATTGCACTCGGTGCACTCGCTGCACTCACTACACTCATTGCACTCGCTGCACTCACTACACTCATTGCACTGGCTGCACTCACTACACTCATTGCACTCGCTGCACTCACTACACTCATTGCACTCGCTGCACTCACTACACTCATTGCACTCGCTGCACCTTCTGTACATATTGCATTCGCTGCATTCACTACATTAATTGCACTCATTGCACTCGCTGCACTCACTACACTCATTGCACTCACTACACTCATTGCACTCGCTGCACTCACTACACTCATTGCACGCGCTGCACCTTCTGTACTTATTGCATTCGCTGCATTCACTACATTCATTGCACTCATTGCACTCGCTGCACCCTCTGTTCTTATCGCACTCGTTGCACTCACTACACTCGTTGGACTCGCTAAACCCTCTGTGTACTTGGGTGGATCAACTTTTTGTTGTTGTTATTCTGTCCCGTAAGCCAGGAGACAACAGTGATAGAGTTTCTTAGAAAAAATGTTATAATATATACTTCCAGCACACTCAGGAGAAAGGCCATAAAAGAATGGGTGTGTAATTGCCAAGATATGACTTATATCCTTTGAAATCTTAGTTTTAATGAGTGACCTAGGAGACGTCACCATGGCAACGAGCTACAAAGAAAAATTGATTGTCCCACTTATTGCATTCACTACTTACACTCATTGCACTCTTTGATCTCGCTGCCTACATTGACTGCACTCGCAGTCACCTTCTCTATCTTTTGTACCAGATTATGGGTAAAAAAACGAAATCAGAATTACGATTATTGCAATGGCTTACACATTACAATGTTTTTTTTCCAGCGAGCAATAGTCCCGTGAAGAAGGCGAAAAAGCCGCGTGCGCAGGCCGTCGCCGCCAACAAGTCGTGCGACAACTGGCAGTCTGTCGTAAGTTGCTAAGTAAATGTTTATTATAAGAAAATAATTGGGACACTAAAGTTTTTTGAAAGGGTGTATAATTTGTATATATATTTTTTCTGATAGTGTTTGGTTTATTCTACCCCTTCAAAAAACTTTACTTACTCAATTTCGAGTTTGTTTGTTTATAGGCTCTACTACTGACCTCATTCTAAATTATTTAACTAATAGGAACATACATATCTATTATTCCCGAGTGACATGACCAAAATTTTCCTGGAACACAACGCGACTTATTTATATTATTAGACTTTGATCTGAGATTGCATAACATTACACGTCGGACATAGGACACTAGCTTCGAAGTACTAGACGGTATAACAGTCCCCCATTGAAAATGTCGAGCATGCTTACGACCCTTTCATTATCAATGTCATTGGCTAAATTGTGCGTGTTACTCTGTTTAGTATGAACTTTGTTTTCGAGTATGACAAGGCATTTTTTTAAGGTTCCGTACCAAATTGGTAAAAAAGGAACCCTAGGTACAGGGATTGACTTGATAATGATAGTGTATCCCTATTCAGTCAGACCAGTGATAGTGTACAGTATTGTCTTACATTCGATTTTCATCATTCTCGACCTTGCCTTATGCCGCGGTCGTTACTTCTTCAAAGCTTGACCTCTATTATTATTTTGGTTCCCTCGATATTTCTTTCTTTCTCTAGCAATTTCGGCAGAAATAACGAGCGCTATGCTTAGAGAAGCAACGACTAGCGCATAACGAAACTAGAGACTTGCAACAGTGAACCCGGTGAATACCTAGGCTTAGGAATGTGTGCGGAGTTGCAGCGCAGCGGCACGGAGCTGGCGGCGGGCGCGCGGACCACCAACCTGCCGTTCATGTGACAGCGCGGCCGCGGCTGCCTGCAGCCCCTCCGCTCCTGACCGCCCCACCGATATCCACCGCCGCGACGCCGACTAAACTGACGTTAAATCCGCACTCCCTGAACTAAGTTCAACTTACTTTATTTACCTTTTGTCACAGGATGACAGCTCAAATAAGTTTGACATCTCTAGCACAGGGGACTAAGCTAACTAGGAAGACGGGAATAGCAACGAGCATATCTACTTACCTATACGCGCTACGGTATGATCCCTTAACGGATTATGCCTATAACAAGTCAATTAAGTGAAGTCGCGTGTGTGCGCTTGTGTCTGTCTTGCGTAGGTAATGATTGGTACGCTATACAGTAGCAATTGCAGTCTTCAAAGTCGAGCTGATGAACAGACCCTGTGGGCAGATTTTTCAATCCTCAGATAAACATATCAAAATTTCTGTATGCTGCATGTTTGTCGTTGTCTAGAACCTATAGTAGGTACAAGTCTAGAGCTTAGTTTATAACCAGGTTTTTGTAAAATTGTCGCCTGATTTATTTTCTTATATTTGTGAATTATAGCGCTCTCCTTTTCTGTCAAATAAGCACCTACATATCAAAAGACAACGACAGAGCTTGAGTTCAGTTTTGTAGGCTATTTGTTACTTTTATTTATTTTTCATTGACTAAAACTATCTGTCAGTTACTTTTATCTGACAATTGAAAAATCAATCCTTATTTATTGTTCCTGTAAGAAGGTGGCGCTGGTTGACATGCCCTTGCTTTAGATTAAAAGCTGAACCAGTATTTTCATTGGATTAAGTTCAGTTTAGTTGTGTGGCTGCGGGTGGATTTATAAAAAACAATCATTAATCTGATAGAAATAAGGTTAGTTTAGGTAATGTTGGATGTATTACATTAACCATTGATTATATATTGTTAGTATTTTTTGGTGAACTGATAATTTCAATTGAACTGCAAAAGTAGGTTTTGAAAAAAAAATGAAATTTTAATAATATGCATATAAATCCTTAACGGTGTAAAACAAAAAAAGTAAATTCCGCTAGTCCTGGTGTTTTCTTAAATTTTTCGATTTGTTTTGATCTGTTGCTGAAATTGAACGGATTTTTTTCTGACAGTTATCAAAACTAAGATGATGTATGTACTCTGCCCCAAGCCCTGGAGGAGAAAGGGAACAAAATGTGCCCCTGGCCCTTCCCGTCCCCAGTATTTCCCTATACCACCCTGCCACCATGTCCTGGATGCGATCCACTTTGCCCGCAGCGATGGAGAGAATATTGATCAGATGCCTTTCAGCGACAGCTCAGTTCTACTTCGAGATTGTGCCCAATTTCTAAATAATAAAAATAGTAAAAAAAATAGTGGATTTTTAACGAAATAAAAGCGTAAATTTATCTTTAATAAAGCAACTGGGACATAATATATACCCGAAAAAAAATAACCTGGAACTAAACAATAGATCTAATCAATAGATCTAACAAGAGTAAAATTAAATTTGATAATTTCTGCAAATACCTCACAGGTTAATGTACCTACTTTATACTCTACTTTTTTACGGCCCTCGGTGTTTAGTCGTTAGGGCATCAACTTACCTTAATCTTTTCTAAATCTATGAGCTTCTCTTGAAATGTTTGTATTGACACATTTTGTTTTTCTGTACTTAAGCCACTTTTTTATATTTTGATATATTTAAACTTTCTTGTTCATAATCCTTATAATATGTAAGTTACCATATTTGAATAGGTAATTTGTCAGTTTTTGTCATTTAATAGGTCCGTTTAGATTTCTTGCTTGTCGTTTATAATCATCCCTCGCAACAGAGCCGGCTAATCAGTGGCAGCTGTACGTCAGGATTATCACTACTACGAACAAATTAAAATACAATCTTATTTCAAATCATTGTTTTTTTTTTAAAGAAAATCTAAATGTGAACAGAAACCAGCTTCCTTTTCTTAGTGACACGCTAAATGTTTGACCGCGTTGTATTAAATTTTTTTTTTCTTTATATTCAAGCACACCAATATTTTCAAGTAATAAAGATTCCATATGAATATTTTAAAGATCTACGGAAAAATGTGTTTCATAAACAAAATGACATTGCATGTTAATTAATGTTCTTTGATAGCAAATTAAGTAAGGTTATTTAATCCTTCATACAATAAAGTAAATAATTAATTAATTAAATATTTCATCATAATGCCCACCCTAAAATAAAACGGTCATATACCGCGATTTTGCCGGCTCCATTGCGAGGTACCTATGTTCATAATAATATTAAAGTAATACCTACTTAGCCTGCCTGTTCTTGACAAGCAGTATAGGTAGGCAAGGAATTTTATTTATGTATTGATTTAATGTTACTGTAAGCAACCGCAAGAACTGGACCGTTCTCCGTCAAATTGTATTTCAAAAAGTAGATCGAGACACTGCCAAAATGATTTTTAGAATATCGAATTTATCTGATATTTCGAAAGGTTTTGTATAAGTAGATTATCTATAAAGAGAATGTTGAAAGAAAGTGGATTTGTAAATATGTATAGTGTTACATTTTAATACTTGATGAATGAATAAACACTTAGATGATAATAATTACCGGATTGTTTTAACCAGATATTTTTTTGTCTTCGCTTCAACCCATTCTAGCTAGTATATTGTAGAGGCAGCTCTGGGCCTCTGTTTTCTCCATCTTGTTTCTAGGCGATGATTTTGAAATGCTGACCAACGGTTCCATTTTTGAGAAATCGCGCGCATCTAAAGGAATATAAATTGGATGCGAAAAATAGTCACAACCAACCCTGAACTTAAAATATTACGATTTTACCATTTCACAAAAGAAATTTTCGGATGTTCGCTTCTCAAAAATCGATCCGCAAATCCTGGGTGAGTTATCTCATAGGCAGAGGGCGACCTTCAATAGTTGCAGCAACCACTTTCTTCAATGTTTTGAAAATGCAGCAGTGATTTTTATCATCTGGAAGTCTTATCGAGGATTAGTGTTTAGTGTCGTGGGTTCTTAGACCTTTGAAATGAGTGGGATTACGAGATATAACTTTGTCGATGGGACCACTTAATGGGACTACGAGAAAACGGGGTAAATTAGCTCTGCTTAATCCGATTACATACAATTAGTCCAGTCAATATAGACATTCCAGTTTGCATTAATTGCCAACAAGCTGGATTTTTGTGCAGGCCTTGAATACGTCATTACAAATGATATGTCAAAAGTCCCCATCGATCCCGCTTGTGCGTTGTTTTTTATTCGAGGTCAAAGGTCACAAATTTGCGTTTTTTGCGTATATCTCTGAAACAATGAGAGCTACCGAAAAATAGTTCAAACAAAGTTTGTAGATCGTAAAATTGTCTACAAAAAAGATATCAACACTTTTCTTATACAAAGCATCGCTTTCGAGATATCGTGACTTTAGACCGCAGGAAAGTCGTATTTTCGACTATATGCACACATTTCCGCACCACCTTTGAGGTAGTGTACACGGCGCTTTTTTTTTAACGAATAGGAATACTCAGTAGGAATACTCCACAATATATTTTAATCGAGAGAATGTAATGGGACACTATTTTATTGATGTTTTTTTTTTTTTTTTTAATTTAACGAAAATTTTAACAGCAAGAAAATTACATCATCATTCATCATCAAATTTTTCATAGTCACTCGTTTCTTCTTCTTCACTTAAAATTTCTATATTTTTCACGTACTTGTGTGCATGGGGCAAATAAAACTATGTTCTAATATTTTTGTTCAAATGGTTAACCCGATGATGCATAGGTACTGGCCACGTATGAGTGCATATACGTATTTTCTATGTTTAAAATAGCCATAATTCGAGAACAGTGCACCGTAGAAGAAAAAGTGTTAAGATCTTTTTTGTAGACAATTTTACGATCTACAATATATTAGCATAGACAGTAAAATGCGTAGGTAATGGCAGTGCATAAATATAGAAGACATTTTGTTTCTTCACTGACGTCCCGTCAAAGTGTTAAATTATAATAACAAAAAAAAAAAAAAAAAAAAATTAAAAAAAATAGTGTTTCATTTCCAATGACCACATAATATTACATAATTTTAAACGTCAATCATATTATATACACGTCTACAACCCTAGGTCGCTGTCGTGTGTCATTTGACGTCATCGCACCAAGAATGCTGGAAAAAGTACGATCACTGGTAATGACCAGTGGGCGGCTGACGGATGCTAAATAGGGACGTAAACAGAACATGGATAAGACTTTTATTAAATTTTGAGAAATATTTATGAATACAAAATTATGCAGTTTTTATCTTTATCATACATTATTAGTAAATACATAATAAGCTATCCTCTATTGTACGTAGATTGTATACTAAGAAGATACTGGCCACTTATTATTTTATCACCTCTTGAGACTGATGAGCGTTTATGTCTATTACGTCTTAGACTTGTCAATGAAATTTGCTTAGTTTTCAATATTCATATTTAAGATGGCAAAGGAAACCACAATTCGTAAGTGGATAATTGATAAACGTGATCTAATTTACGATACTTCTAAAGGCTCGATCTTTTGTACAAAATGTCAAGTAGGTTTATTTGCGAAACGAAAAAGCGTGATTGATAGACATGTTAAATCTAATACGCATCGCCGTCAAGAATTTTGCACGAAACAGAATCAAGAAGATTTTAATATTGATTTGATAAACTTTTTAGTTTTATGCAATATTCCGTGGAAACGTGTTAACAGTGCCGCTTTTCGACAGTTACAACAATACAAATAACTATTTTACAATTTCGTTCTTTTTATTAAACCCTTTGCAGTCATATCCATATTACGTATAACTTTCGACATTATTTTGACGTAATTTGCATCCGTCAGCCGCCCACTAGTAATGACGTATTCAAGGCCTGCACAAAAATCCAGCTTGTTGGGAATTAATGCAAACTGGAATCATAATTTAATCTATTTTGACTGGACTACAATGAGCATCGAATGCTAAGTCCAAGAGCATGAATCGAATGTCGAATAAAACAATATTTAATTGTCATATTTATATTCTAGTTGGCAGTTTAGAGTACAATATTATAAGATCTATGGACTATCTACAAACGACAATGGCATATAGATCGTTTAAAAATATTTATATAGATCTTAACTCGTAGCAAAGCTGAGAACTCCGTATCTAATTTGAATTTCACTTTGGCTTGATAGAATCCGGATTTTAACAGTAAGCATTTAAATAATACTGAAAGCATCAGAAGGGATAATTATCACAATAAATAACTAATAATTTAAACCTAACATTTGTTCTTTTGAAAAACCAGGGAAGACAGTGTTAGCTTACGTCTATATTGAGGCTAGAATGTCGTTACTCCTTTATTACAAAATGATTAGGTACTTTTTGCTTGAAAAAGCTCCATTGGTTGAAATGGTTTCTTAAGAAATAATTAATATAATATACATGTAAAATCATAAATGCTAGGCTGATACCTGAGCCGAGTATATACAACATTATTCGAGACTGGATTTTTTATTAGGACTTGATATGGCTTTTCTTACGAGTTTCTAGAAAATATTGTAACGTACTCAGAAAGTCATCAGAATTCAATCGAGAAGTGTCTAACAATAAGACGGACGACTCATAAAATTGGTCCCTTTTAGTAATTATGTAGATTCCTACACATACTAATGGAACGAATAAGCTCCTGCTCGAGACACCACCGTCTAGCCGTACAACACGGTCGTAAATCATGAAACGCCATCAACATTTTTCTACAACATGTAACTCGTCAAGGGAGTATCAGAAATTTTCAACACCGTTCACATATTTCAGTTGTCAAGACCTGCTGGGTAGGGAACAAGTCTGCCTAGGGCCCCGCGGGGGGAATGGCGGAGGTCCGGGGGCGGGGGGCGGCGGGGGGGGCGGGCCGCAGCAGCGCGGGCGGCGCGGCGGGCGCCACGGGCGCGCCCAGCACCACGCCGCCGCTCTCCGACACCGGCACGGTGCTGTGGTACTTTATGAGATCGGCTGGAACGGAAACGACAGTATTTCAGTCCTACCAAAAAACTATCAACAGAGTTCATCCAATTTATTGGATAGGACCGGTCCGATCGAGTTAGTTAAATCTAGTCGGTCGGGTAACTAGTGTGGAGTGGTCGGCGCGCAGCAGGCGGTAGCCGGGCGGCGCGGCCTCGAGCAGGTAGTGCTTGGTGCTGCGCGCGGCGCGCAGGGACAGCGCGTAGCCCCACACGCGCTCCGACACGCGCACCAGGAAGCTGCCCGGCGCCGCGCGCGCGTATATAGACATCAGGAGTCGTCGTACCTAGCGTGGGGTGGTCGGCGCGCAGCAGGCGGTAGCCGGGCGGCGCGGCCTCGAGCAGGTAGTGCTTGGTGCTGCGCGCGGCGCGCAGGGACAGCGCGTAGCCCCACACGCGCTCCGACACGCGCACCAGGAAGCTGCCCGGCGCCGCGCGCGCGTATATAGACATCAGGAGTCGTCGTACCTAGCGTGGGGTGGTCGGCGCGCAGCAGGCGGTAGCCGGGCGGCGCGGCCTCGAGCAGGTAGTGCTTGGTGCTGCGCGCGGCGCGCAGGGACAGCGCGTAGCCCCACACGCGCTCCGACACGCGCACCAGGAAGCTGCCCGGCGCCGCGCGCGCCAGCGCGTGCTCCGCCTCCGTGCGCGAGATCAGCCCTGGGGGACCACACCACTCGCCCTTCAGTACACGTGTTATCGTATCGTCAACGTTACGATAGCTCTTATTTACATAACAGTAAGGTAGAGTACCGTTTGTGGCCACTGTACCCTTTTTAGTCACTTAAGGTTGAAATGAGTATCAAAAATACTGTATAATTTAAAATAATATTTATAAATAGTTAATAATGAAGATTTATATTAAGATCAAATATAAAAATATTTGTGTTAGTTCAGAATGTTTTACTTTTTAGTGGCCAAAAACGGTCTTAAGAGGGCCAAAACCGGCACTTTTACCCTAATTGGGGTGGATTTAAAAACGATACCATACACGTCAAAAGCAATATGGTTTTACTGTGAAGAATAGAGGCCCTGTTAGTTGGCCAACCCGAAATTTCCCCTTGTAACTCGTACGTTACCGAGTTACATTACCGGCAACAAGGACATTACAAGGAAAAAATATTCTTCGCACAGAACCGGAAAATGTATTAAGAAATATTTGTTCAGTTTTGTATCCCTACATTACTCGGTTTTGTTCAAAGAAATGGTTGTCCCGTATACGAAAACCGAAATTTTTCCGGTATTATAAGGACCGTTTCGAACAATCTAATTCAAGGTTTCCGAACCAGTTGGGAACCAAAAAAGGTTGAGAAACCCTGGGCGGGGGTATTCTAGACGGTAAAAACCCTTCGATCAACAATACAACTAGATAACGGGTCAGAGAACAAAACACGGCCCAGCGAATATATACCCACTTCAAATTGGGAGTTTACTTGAATTTAGTTCGTTGTCAACTACGCCAACAGTGACACGTGTCACAATGCCTCAATGCGTTTTCAGAAACTGCAAAAATAATCACCTTTACAAAAATCTTTCAGACGGAATGTCATACTTTCGGCATGTAAATGTCGATTCGTAATATTAATTGATAAATAGCTAAGTATTTCTAATAAAAAAATATATTTTAGTTTCGGACCAACAATTGTCAATATTTGGATGTTGGAGAACAGTATGTCAATGGAGTTGTTTTATACTTTATATTATTGCAGTACTTAATAAATTAAATATTAGTTTGTGGATTCCTCGTGATCCATTTTATTGTGCGATATAGAGTTATATTGTCGCGAGTGAACGGCAGGAGTTTTTTAACTGATGAAGACCAAAGATGAACACCGGAAATCATTAATCATAATTGTTTAACGGGCAGTGATGAGATTTCTCTATTAAGAATATGAAATTACTTTTATTCACGTAATGCATGTAGTGAAGTGCAATTGATGGTGAAGTACCGGGAGAACTCTTTAATAATTAACGGCCCTGCATATTGGATAGCGAAATATTGTTAAGGCTGATTGTAAATTGTTATTAGACTAAGGTTTTTTAATGTAATGAACGAGTATAATTATGTGCTGTAGAAAATCTCAATGATATAAGAAATATCACAAAAAGCGATTTTTCTTTTTAAAAATAAAACCGTCTTCAAAAATCCACTAAACATACCTATACCTCGCTTCACATTTGTTCCCCTGTGGTTATAGGCAGAGACTACGGAATGCCAGGTGCACCGGTCTAAGCATACAAGTATAACTTTCGCTTCCTCTACATTCATAATTTTGACCCACTGAACAAGGTGAAATAAATGACCGGTCTCCTAGAAATTCCCTATCGTTGCCTAACAGGTATATCAAATATATGATATTTTATAATTATATCCAAGCCACTGTCAAGTAGGTATACTTACACAAATAGCAATGCCACATGATTTTTGCCACCGAAATAATAAGTCAGTCGATATAAGTTTTTCAAGTAGCTATTAGGGTTTTTGAAGACGCTTTTACTTTTTGTTGCTTAAAAAATATATGATGGGTTACGAGCCCACAATATTATTTATATTGTCTTAAATAATAAAAATAGCGTTGAGTTTTTGTTTAAATGAAACCCACCTGAGACGTCAAAACAGAAATAATATTAAGTATAAAGCTACTCCATTTGTACTCTGTTCGCGGTGACATTAGCACTCCGCTAGTAGAAGCTGCATAAGGTAAAAAAACGAGCCTGTAGTCGAAGCGACATAAGATGATAAATTGTTTCATGCAAAATTAAGCATTGCGTTAATGATATCGCCTTTTACCCGTGGTCCCCCGGCTATGACCCACAGTGGGTCCACGGGTAATTTTTTTTTCCCCGTGGACCCACTGCTGTAGGTTATAATTTATTACTTTCAATCCGCCAGTTTTCGTGGGCCTACGGGTCATAGCAGAAATAATTTCATTCCCCGTGGCCCCACTGTAATATAAATTATAAATGCCCCTCTTTGCCCGTGGTACAGTTGGCTAAGTCCAGTTGACCGGACTGTGGTAATTTTTTTGAACAGTGTTACAGTTGACTGAACTATCTTTTTTTCATTCTTTGCCCGTGGTCCTACTGCGTAGTCCTACCAGTAGTACCACGGGCATTGCAAAGAGATTGTAATATACATAATGAAAATTATCCAACCTGTTTAATCTTATATGACCGCAGTGCGGTGGACCACGGGGAAAAGGCAGTTTTGTTTCAATTACCCGTAGTCCCATTCTAGAACAGTGGGTCCACGGGGAAAAAAAAATTACCCGTGGACCCACTGTGGGTCATAGCCGGGGGACCTCGGGTAAAAGGCGAATGATATACCATTTAAATTAGGATGTTTTATTTTGACAATGATTTTATACAAGTATGAAGTTTGTATAGGTCGCCCTAGGACACTTTTGGGAGAGAATTCTGTATGGAACCCGGTGTCTATTGGTTGGTATGTCGATGTAAAAACCATATCATATTTGATCTGTTATCGACGTTATCGTACTGTCAACGTTTTGATAGCTCTTACTTACTTGACAGTAATGGCGGCCGAGTTAAAAACAATTTCATAACAGGGCTAATACGATATAGATTTTACCGCTTAGAAGCGCTGATCTAATTGCTAAGATCCTGCTCTTTTTGTTTGATCTATAGGAACGGGTACCTAGTTGCAGTTAATACGTTGCACCATACTTGCACTTTAGGACCATCAGTCACCGTTATACGCCACTTATAATGAACCTACCTATTAATAAACAGTTAAATGCCAGTAAGTACTCTTTAATAACGCTTGTGTGGAAATGTAACCGTTCTAGTAGAGACGCCGCGTCTCCATAAAATAAGTTAACTGCAATATTCATAGAAATAGAAACATTTATTCGACGAGCACAAAAAAGTGTCATATGTATGACTTTCAGTACTGGCTGGAACTTGGCAGATTGCAACATTTGCAACGGTCCATAACGTATTATGTCTCACCGTGAAACCAAGGCGCTGGCTTGCCGGCGTCGTCGAGCCCCACGCCGCGCGGCAGCTCGTGCGCGCGGAACCACTCGACCACGGCCTCGCGGCTCGGCGGCTTGCCGGCTGAGGGACGAGTACAATTAACACAGGCTTATACTCGTAGTTGTAAAGAGTAACATCTCAGTTTAGAAAACTCGTTGCTTAAAAAAATATCCATCCATGCATCCATCCATACCCACCCACACAGTCGCCCGTGTAACTAATAATGATTTTCTTAAGCCGAATAAGAGCGAAAACGACGTCGTTCCGTTCGCAACGCCGAATCGAGCCGAGCCGAGCCGAGCGACGTCGTTTTCGCTCTTATTGCATGGACATAAAACTTTTTCTTACCGGCTCAAGCCGATTCGGCGTCGATAGGTCTGGGCCCTGGGGAGACCCTTAGTCACTGTTAGCCGTTAAGTTTAATAGGTTTAAGCATTAAATACTCAAAGAGCAAAATGCGGACCCCATCGAATTAATGGGTAATGGATTTTTAAAGAATCCATTCATAATAATGGTGTGTAGATATTTTTTAAATGATTCATAATCTCACGCGGTGTGGTTGATTAACTGTGGTTCAATTAGGGAAATCAGGTTTACTCCGTGAATGTCCTGGCATTAAAGGATTCCATTAGTGTTTACCTTGCGTGGGGCAGGGCGGGGGCTGCGGCGCGGGCTCGGCGGAGCGCCGGTGCGCCTCGCGAGCCGCGCGCGCGATCTCTCGCATTGTTGCCTCTGCTTCCTTTGCCTTGCGCTCTGGAAGTAATGCACTGTGATGTTACATTCGATCTAATTAATTACAGTATCGGCAGATAATATACCTAGGCAATGGTTTTTTTAATACTAAACTTTTTAAAACTACGATAGGTATGTGTAAACATTTGTTATATACCATTTTGAAACTTATTTAATCAGCTAACGAATTGAATACAATTGGTCACCTAGTTTTTGATAGGATGTCAATTTTGGTAAGTAATATTTGTAGGTAATCGTATGGGGGTGTAAGTACAAAGGTGACATATTATTTGTCGGTACTGTAGTTTCCGCTACAATAGGTACCTATATTCGACACGATACAAAGAAATATAAATTTGTCACCGCAATTCAAGGTTATTTTGTACATTTACATTCAACATGTGTGTGAGAGCATGTGTCTACCTATACCTAGCTCATTCGCACCACAGCACGAGCACACTGTGTTTTGTTGCCTACCATGTTCGCGTGGGGGGGTGCCGTGTGTGTACCTTGTTCATCTGCACCGATTGTTGGTCTTACCCTGCTCGCGCCAGGCTGCGTCCTCGCGCGCGTCGAGCTGCGAGTCGCGCAAGCTGCGCGCGCGGCGCGCCTTGATCCCGCGCAGGATGTCGCCCGCGCGCGCGCCCGCCACGCGCCGCTCCCACGCCTGCACGCGCGAGCTCACGCCGTCGCCCGACGTGTTCAAAGACAGCTCCTGGAAAACGAAAAAAAATATTTTATAATTTACAGATTACGATGAAATGTAACGAAACGATCTGAATTCTGGAACCAAAGCTCGAGTCCGCTGAACGGAAGCTGTGAAATCGCTTCTTAAATACAGCAAAAATCGTAAATAGTCAACCTTAAGGTGCAACAGAAATGATTAACTATTAATGGATGTATACGATACCAAGACTTAAATATGTATACGCGACGCGATAGGAAGTTGTATCGATATTAGTGCTTCCGACTATAACTACTTGTTTTCTTTTTATCTATAAATCAATTTACGGTATAACTATTTACAGATTTCGATACCCTGTACAACTACCGCCATTATATGTAGGTATGTATATGTACAAGGTACCCAACAATATCTACAATGGCACTCGTAAGCTGCATCCATTTTTATCAAAAATTGCTCGTTTTATTTGACCGTGGGCGTGGGTATATTTTTCATTCAATCTAAATGAATGCTTTTTTTTAAATATTTAATGCTTATTTTAGGTTATGTCCCATTTTTCCAAGGAACTACTAATTTTGTATTGAACATTAAGTCATAGGCGTCATAGCTTAATACAAAACTTGAAATTCCATGGAACAAATCGGACACCCCATATTTTATTAGCAAGTAGGTATAGTAGATACGTAGATACATTGAAACTCAGTTCTACAGCTATTTATATTATGTTAAGCAGCAGTATTCCCAGCTATTTATTAGCTTTCGGCTGGCTACCGCTATCACGGCTGCACTCGCAACTGACAGTAGGTATATTTATAACTCGTGTGTCATATCATATCATAACTCATAGAAAAACTAAGATTGCCGATCGCTATTGAAAAAATGGTAGCACACAGCTAGCCTGTTCGATAAACAATTCTCGGTGGTTAAAGGACGATAGACTTCGGTATGAGTAAGAGCAGTGTTCACAAAAAATTAACGGACGGTTAGCGGTTTAACGGTTGCCAAATGTGTGGCGACCTAGCGACATCTAACGGCAACTTGTACCAACCGACTCGCCAGCGCCACCAGCGCAGACAGCGGAACTAAAATGTTCTACCTCGTGCTAACGAAATCTACAGTTGATTGACATATACCACTTCCAACTTTATCCTAATGGACTTCGGTCCCCAGGCATAACACCCGTGCGCAGAGTTCTCTCTATTGTCCTCTATTCCTACAAAAGTTTTGACTAACAGCTGATTAAGACTTAACCGTCTGTGTAAATTGGTTGGTAAACTCGGGCCTAAGTACCAATTTCACCAAACTAACCACTTAACAGACCATTAGAGCTTTAACAGCTGTTAAAATGTATGAACTAACCAGTCGATTAACATTGATTAAATTTAACATCGTTTGATGAAATTGGTACGAAGTATAGCAGTTTGCTGTTCTGCGGGCAGATACGTTTTGTAATAAACTTTATAGAAGGGCCTCAAAGAGACCAATTCGATTGTTGTGTCAACTTTCAACTTCTATTAGAGCCATTTTCTGTAAACTCTAGCGTTTAAAATTATACTAGATAAAGAAGAGCACGAACCTGCAAACCGTCTCTCTTGCCTTCAATGAAGTTGAAATGCAGCGTGCTCTTGCTGAGGTCCAGCTTCATGTCGTCGCTGAAGTCGCTCTTGCCCTTGCCCTCCTGGTTCTCTGACTTGACCTCCGGTTCCAGCTCCTGGATCCGCTGCCGTAGCTCATCGACTGTGCAGTATATTTCGAAGGCGTCCTCTATTGTTTCAACGTTTTTAGGCGACAGGTCGAATTTCTGGAATTTAGAAATGAACTTGGGTATTAAATGCAATATTTTAGGGTAAACCTTACCATCGAACAAATCAAAACATTTTCCAACTCAAATCAAGTAAGTATGTTTTCTTTCTTAAAGTGGAAAGCAGTAATTCTTTCCTGTCATAATAAAGAAATAGTATTAGTAGTACGAGTATGAATCGTAGTATTAGTACCAACTTTAATATGAAGTTAAAAATATCATTAAATCACGCCTGTTTCCCAGAGGGGTAGGCAGAGACCACTTCTTTCCACTTGCTACGATCTTGACAAATTTCTTTCGCTTCTTCAACATTCATACATCGAGTCATGCACGCACGTCGGTTTCGGGTACTTAAGATTCGGCCCTTTTCCAAGTTAAAAATATTCTCGAAATAAAAACATGACCAGATCCTGCACGTGTCTTGGACAATTGGAATTGTTTATATTGCGATTAAGTAACTAACCAAGTAAATACAGTTAACTCAAGACGTCGCAGTTGCCAATTAGCACTTGAGCAGGTATTCACCTACCTACTCAATAGGTGGAGAACATCAGTAGATGCGATTAAGTCAAGCCTAAGAAGCCTGGCTTGATAAAGCGAGGTGTAAATGGATTAGCGATAAAAATACAGAAGTTCACTGCTATACCTAATATCTTACTTGAAAGTTAGAAAAAGACGGCAATATCGTGCTTCTCGCTCTAGAACTAAAGTTAAATTAAGACCAATACTCTTCATTTTTTATTGCCGTTGTCTATTTCGCGCGCAAGAATAGTCTGTGCTCGCGAGCGGTGCAACATTGGTGACGTAGAGGTACTCTTATTATTTAGACAATATAGCTGACTTTGAAAGTAAAGGTGCAGAAAAGATCTAACAAGAATGATGATGATGTTCTACAGGTCGATTTGGACCATTTTAACTCCGTAAAACTTGTCTTTCGTATGCTTCTCTTTTAAGCCGACTGCGGCAAAGCCCAAAAGGAGGGTTATTGGAAAGTTTCGAGCATGCCATCATTAAATTCGGGGCTTAAAATTCCTTGTTAGCGTTAAGTTTCAAATACTCAAGGGTCTTGAAAAAGTATCTGGTATACTTTAGGGCATTGATCATTGGTGGCCTGCCCTGAACTCGCAGAGCGAGACCTCGTTGCTGCACAGCACCTATATAGTAGTTGTATAAAATGTATACCGGTTACCTGTTCAAGGCAGTCGAGCGGGTAGTCGATGAGGTGCGTGAGCTCCTTCTCGACACTCTTGCGCAGCTGGTGCGCCTCCTGCCGCGCCTGCGCCAGAGCGCGCGCCCGCGTCTCCTCTTCCAGGATCGACTCGATCGACTTGTCGTTGGAATGCTCGCCCATCACCCACACCTGCCAACCGTTTTTGTAAAAGTGGGTAATGACGTGAATATGTAATAAATATGCATGCTCTTAAGAATAATTCTATATATGTCGGAGCGTGGAGCTCTTGAATGGCATCACAAGCGCCAGGGACGGTATCCATATTTGTGGGCGGAAATGTTGGGTAATCACGCACGCGAGCAAAGTTACAAAATGTATAATGAATAATAAAATCAATCAACAATAAATCACTAATAAACAGTGTCAATAAACCACGATAAAAGTCACAATATAAAATAAGTTCACCAGTTTCACCATACAACAAAATAGTAACTAATTTAGTCCTTTCTCTAAAATTAATTTATCTCGAAACGGAAATGAGTCCGTGGGTCAAGTGGTACTAGTATACAACAACTCGCACAGTCGAGCCTCGGGAGAGCGCGCGTCCCGTCTCAACCACCGGCCAAAGAATAATGCCCACCCGGCATCCCAGCCAAAACTTAGAACAAAGAACTATATCAAATATCATTAGATACCAGGACCCACGGCCACATTCGACAGTGCTTTCTTACAATAGTTACAATGCTACACTGTCCCGTTTCACCGAACAAAGACTTCCTCTGTGACAAACCACAAATCACACAGCTAATGCTGTTAATGTAAACATTGGGCCTGGAATGCACGTCACCTACGCGCCCAGACAATGAGAGATTATAACCCTCTCGCACCGAAATATATATATTTGAAAATAAGCTGTAACAAAGCCCATCATCATCGTTTAATCAGCCCATTTAAATATACCTCTGGCTTCAGGTTATTTTAAGCTTTATAACTACAACTACAAAGTTGCAAAGCTTTGCAACTTCTAAAGAAAGCCAACATCATCACGCAAACTAAGTGTAATTTATCCTCAAAGTGTTCCCGGGTACTGAGTCAGGTCAGAATTGTCACTAAATTGATATTAATAGGAATTAAATAGGGATTATTCAGCAGTTTAAACTCGTCAACAGATTCATTCAACTCACAGTACCTACTGCGCGGTAACTCGTCATAAGGGGAATCATTGTTCAAACGGAAAAGCTGATTATGCCATCCGGAGTAACAGTTAATAATATACATACATACCGCCTTGTTTAGGTAAAAAGCCACGAGATTAGTATTGTTATTTACCTATAGTGGAAATTTAAAACGAAACATGAAATTACAAAATCTCCCGAAGAACTGCGTTTTTTTAATGATTTTTGTGGCTAATAATGCTGAACAACGAAAGAGCTTATAAAGATTAAGATGTAACAGGAATAAGCTCTACGTCAATCAAACCAAATCTTTCATCTACAATCGGAACTGTTCCGCATGTCTGCCCACAGTTGAAAATTGAAATGAGTTTATATGTATAGGTAACATCCACAATTAATTGAACAAACCCATGTGGCATTGGTTCAACAAAAGACCAGATGTTTCTCAAGGTCACATATATTTACTAAGCAAAATAAAAACGACCTTCGTTCAATTGTAATAGAAATCAAGAAAACTGTTTGACTTGTATTTAACGCCGATGTTAGGAATTCATTTTGTTATTGTCACAAGTGGGTCATTTGGTACCTACAGACATGTTTATTTCACACCTAGTTCCTGTCCATTGTATGAATCGATTTCAGTCGAGTTCATAAATACGTGAGCACTTTAGTACCATGTCACTTTAAACGTTGCGACAGCTCATGTATACCAGTTTAAACATGACATTAAATAGACAAGGACACTTTAATGAACTTGACTGTACATGTTTTATTGATGGTCTCACTAATGTAAAGTTCTGTATAACTTAAGTAGCCTATTGCGCCAAGTAACACACACACACACAAACATACCGAAATGGCTACTTGACAGTTTTCAGAAAAGTATTTTAAAATGTGCGTTTGTTTATTTTATACATCTCACAATATTTTTTTTCTAGAAAAAATGTTAATTATTAGAAAAAACACGTATATAACGAAATTAATTTGAAATACGCGCGTAAACGGTAGGTCACGTGACTTTTGTCGTTGGTTGGTCGAGATTCGAAGTTGAAGCCTTTAAATATCCCGCTTCCATTTAGTGCAACTTCTCACGAATACAATTATGGTAAGCTTACGAGTCGTTTATTTTTACTACGGAGATGTTTGACAACTTTGTATTTAGGCTGCAGTGACGTCACACGTAAATCAGTCATGGCCGCTAGCGTTTGGGTACATTGGAGCCACAGGTAAAAAACGACGATGTTATTTTCCAAAAATAAAGTACTTCATAGTCATATTTTTTATTGCAAATAAAAATATGTGCAGTTATTTTTTTAGTGTAAACTACCATATTCAACACTTTTTATATTTAATTGTTACAACTGTCAAGTAGCCAAATGTGAAGTTCGTATGAAAGTTCAGCTATTTTTAAAGTGAGAAAAAAAGGTTTTGTATATTAGAACAAAACACAATCTTCAAAGTATTTGTGAAAAATCCAGTCCTAGGCGGGAAAAAATGGGAAATATAAATTTTCTAGGAGTTAATTTTGAAGTTACTTTCATACATATCGTCGTTCGGCGTTCAATACCGCGAATGTCAAATAGGGTTACAACATGACATTCGCGGTACTGAACGCCGAACGACGATATATTAATGAAAATGCATAGTAAGTACGCATCCTTGTAATTAAACATTATGTATTCTTAGATCCTCTGTTATAATATACCTACCTTCTACTATATAACTATACATAATATGTTCATTTATAAGGTCATATAATTTCTCGGATTGTGCAGCGTATTGTCTCTTAGCAAAAACAGTTCTGATATGAGAGAAGGGAATGATTCTAGTTTTTTCCTTCGTGAAGATGTGGAATCAAGTTTGAAGGTTGTAGTTTTATGTGCTTTTAGATAGTATTAATATGTAAAGTTTTCTTACAGACAGAATAAATACAGGTGACTAGTAGAAAATCTGTAGGGCGTAAAATGCATGGCTTTGAGCAATGCTTTTTGAGCTCTCTCAAACTACGACAAGGCTACGGGTTAAGGCTACTAAGTCATACGCATTCGGCGTAAATCTACAAAGGGTCAAATGAAAACTAAAGAACTAACTAGTTACGCGGACGAAGTCGCAGGCGGAAAGCTAGTAACACACAATCACACATCCAAAGTTGGTCGACACTTTGAAACATTCATCGTTGTTATTAATTCATGTGCTTGGCTTGGCGTAAAAAATATCAGTAGGTACTTTGTCATAGTGCCTAGTCGCTTTGCGTAGCACGATTCACGAGTAAATTAGTCTGCGGTTGGAACTAGAGCAGCTAAAAACATTTGACGATGAAATAAAATTGGTAACGGTGGCGTGGAGAATACCGTGGGAAGCGCTAGAGGCCTGGCGAATCGACGATTGGAACTAATAACCGTAAGTGATAATTACATGATGTGTGGAGAAGGATACGTTCAAGGTTTTCAGCTAACTTATACATATATGCGGTTACTACATATGGCAAATACGATTGAGAGCATTTTATAGCCCATGTCATTGTGTTTACGTTTGAAGCCATAAAACGTTTCCTTACGATAGAGATGTTGACGCACCAGTGCGCAACATTGCGCTGCACAACGAACCATGCAACAGTAACATTTTCACTGCCACCAACTAGAATTATATGTGTCTTATTTTTTTTTTTATGTTATAGGAAGGCAAACGAGCACACAGGCCACCTGATGGTAAGTGGATACTGTGACCCATAAACTTTCCCCAAACCGAAACACAACAATGCAAACACTGCTGCTTGGCGTTAGGTTTATGGATAAGATGGTGGTACCAACCCGGACGGACTCTGCACAAGGTCCTCCCACAAGTAAACGCTTTACGCGTGTCACATGGGTACTGAATTTTTTTTTACCGGCATGAAGGAGGCAAAAGAGTAATGGTAAGCGCGATCTGCCTGAGACCAATATACATTCGCAAACTCAAGATTGCACTCCTGTCTACTGATCTTACATGGTACCGTCTCCAAACACAATATAACAGTATCCTTTTGTTAATATCTGAAAACAGTTTTGTTTTCTTTCTTTCATTTCTGATACATCTCGAGACGGGCATCTCAGTCAAGATCAGTTTATTAATACGGTAGTCTAACGACTGCCAATGCGTGACTAACCAGGATGACCAAGATTGTATACCTTCATCTTGTAATTCAACCGTTTGTTTTATCCACACATCAGAACAGAACAATGTGTCAACGTGACAAATATTTTAACATATAATATATAATAATCAGGTGCTTTACCCACGGCTCTCCATCTTCTCCATTCATGAACTTGACCTGTTTCTTCCCGTCCTTCTGCTTCGGCCGGTCCGTCTCCTCTTTGCTCAGCTTCTGGTCCCAGATCTGCCACCGCCGCACCTGTAAGATACAAGATTTAGTTTAATATAATTCAATTGTTACAGTGGGCCAATAAAAATGTAGAGCATTCTAGAACCATGTAATTTTCGATCGATTAAATCGCGATTCAATCTTTATCATTTGACATGTTAGTTCGTAATTTGTTATGTCTTTGCTGTCAACCCTAAAATTTAAGCCCTCTTAGTTTAGTTTAGTTTCTCATGTGTGCATGAGCCTCCCTCCAGCCTCACAGACTGTATTAAGCTGTGTAGTGTAGGATGATAATGGTTTAGCTAATGTCTACAGACACCCTCTTACAACAACTCTTTCAATTGTCAGTGCCGATATCTCGAGGTCAGTATCGTCACGAGTAGAGATGCTAAGTTTGAAAGCCATTTGAGGTCGGATGGATATAAAATTAATCTCTAATAAAGAAGAACATTGTAAATTAAATGTTAAAGGCGTTTTATAATCTCGTTATCATAATGATCAGTATTGTTTTCAACTTTCCCTCATTGCCTCAGTGTATCCAGAAATATTGGAATTATCTCTTCATACTTTTCTTAAGATGTTCCAATTTCATTTTTATATTGATAATGTTGATAGGTCTAAAACAAGCTTTCTTAAGGTGATACGAGTTATAAGTAGCTACCATCATTCTCTCAACTCTGATACCTACTACTTATTCACGATCCAGACAAAAACATTTGCAGCCGACCACATTTAACCCCCCGGGAACATGAATGAGTAGAATATGCTCCAACGTCAAAATGTACAATATGTCATTGTCATAATGTTCTCACGACCATAATGATCCTGTGTCACAAAAGTACACTGCCAAAATGTACAATCGACATAACGTATAATGGTTAATTTCCCCAGGATCATGAATGAGTAGAAGTCTAATTGTACTAGGGTTAATATGCTTCAACGTCAAAATGTACAATAAAGGAAATCGACAAGTTTATGTGTAAGTAAGGAGGTATTGTTACGTAACAATAAGAACTATTTCTTGATAACAAAACTCCTTGAAAGATTTGTTAGATCATTCTCCCGAACTCATTATTTCTTCGTAGTAATTTTTCCATTCGCATTTTTCCCCGAACGCGATATTACCAGTCGCCTTTTTTCCTGCGGCAGTTTATATTCACAGTCGTGTTTTTCCGCTTGCGAGTTTTTATCCAGTCGCTTCTTTTCCTACCACCATATTTTCACGGTCGTGTTTTTCCCGTTCCAATTTGTCGAAGATACAGAGTCGACAGAGCTCCGCTACCGCGGAGCTCCTATTTCTGGGTGGTTTGGCCCTCCGGGCCTGATGCAAAACTAACATAACCTAAACCTACCTACGAATTACGATGTAAATACTTTTGGGAAAAGTGCGACAGATAGAAATCGAACGGGAAAAAAACCGACTGGGAAAAAAGTCGAACAACAAAAAAAGCGACTGTAATAAAATCGAATGGTGAAAAATAAAATTAGGTAATATCGCGTTCGGGGAAAAATGCGAACGGAAAATTTAATACAAAGAAATAATGAGTTCGGGAGAATGATTTAACAAACCCCTTGAAATACCACTTGTATTAACCCAAATACAATTAGACTTCTACTCATTCATGTTCCCGGGGGCCTTGTACATTTTGTCGCATGTACGTTAATACATATACTCTTTTCGCCTTTTACGAATTTTGACACGTTCATAATTTGTCATTGTACGTTATGACATAGACACTTTTCGCCCTTTACGAATTTTGACACTTTCATAATTTGCCCTTTGTTCTTTATAACAATCACTCATTAATGAGATTTTTAACCATTGTACATTTTGACGTTGGAGCATATTAACCCAAGTACAATTAGCCTTCTACTCATTCATGTTCCCGGGGGCATTTAACGACCCTGAACCATTATAAGTTCAATCCACATTGAGTTAAACACAATATTACACTGTATCGATCTATTTAATCGTCCTTGCCATTCAATTAATGGTCATTAGTGGTTTAAAAATAAGAGTAACAATTCGATAGAGCAAAAACTGGCCTTGTTAGATGTCGAAAGTACAATTTCGTACAAAAAAAATAATCGGATTAGGTAAGTTCTATTTGTGGCAGGTGTTAGGTTGACCCACGATTGCTGAGGACTTCGATTGTGCTCGAGCCGCATCCGCCTCCATTGGTGTTTCGAGGTTATCGATGAAAGGGACTTATGAAGGCTGACGTGTCATCTGTTCACTTGTTTCAACTGAAACGTACCATCATTAGGTACGTAGAAACCAATTTTGCGAAGCTTTGCTAGTGGATTCAACTATTTAAAAAGATATAAATTGGTAACGGAGGTTTTTAAAACAGCCTGACATTTATTAGTAAACAATCACACCAGCGTTTTGCGATCCTATAAATTATAAGGTAAGTTTGTCCCAAATCTGTTATTTCTTACTAACCTAGGTCTACCAGGAAGCCTAGGAGATGGATTTTTATGACACTTTTATCAGTCTGAACCATGATTTGGTCAATTAGGTGTCCTGCCGTTTGACCAAAAGACATTTGGCAAAATTACACTTGACAAACAACGTCTTGCAAAAAAATGTTAAGTCAATTGATCATTTTACTACTAGTCATTTTACAAATGACTTATTTTTCCAAATGATCAACAGTTAAATTTACATTTTACGAGGAAGACGTATCAGGGCATAACCGACTCGGATAGGTTAGGTTAGAAGGCAAAGGCGGGAGCTTGGCTCCCGCCTTGGCCTTCGAGGTTGTTTTTTTTTCTGCCCAGAAATAGGTAAACTAATTGCTAAATGATCAATTGCTAAGTGAGTTTTTGTAAGATGATACTTTTGTCAATTGTCTCGTTTGCCAAATGATCATTTGGTGAAACGTTGTTTGTCAAATGACTATTTGTCGATAATTTTTTGGTCAAACATTAGTGAACCGGTCAATTAACATAGACGTCACAAACGATGTAGGATTCAGAATAATAAAATACCAAAATTATAATAGCTTCTATGCAATACCTGTTCCTCTCTCATTTTGCAGAAGAGCGTCTGCTTCTGGGTCTCATCGAGCTCGGCCAGGATCTCGGGGTCCACCCACATGTCGCGCAGGATCTGCTGCAACATGGTGCCGGCCCTGCAACCAATAGAGAATATCCTTTAGGTGTCCATGACTGCAACATGGTTCCATGTAGAACTTTTATCTAAGGACTCCATAAACTTGACACATGGAATTAGATTAGCTACTTAATTGGCTGACCTCCGCTTTAAATAAATATCAAGGGACAACCTCACACAAATTGGAGTAGTCCCAAACTAAGCTCTAGGCTTATACTGTATAGTATGGAAACGATAAATCATTGCCACGCAAGAGAATAAACTCTAGAATACGCTTTGATTAGGAAAATTGGTGTCAGGAAGGAAATCGTCCAGAGAAAGTTAAAGCACGTAAAGTACATCTAATTGAATGGGTAAGTATACGATTTCCTGCAGTCGAATGGTTGATAACCTGCAATCGATTAATACTGTATCAACACTTCCTTGTATCGTTGCAAATAATGCGTATGCGCTTGATGTCATTGCAAGGCATAAATCGTTCGATGGAAAAATACTGTATGTCGAGGAAAAAAAACTGTTGCTTTGGTTACATTACATTACATTAAATCACGCCTGTTTTCCAGAGGGGTAGGCAGAGACCACTTCTTTCGTTGCTTTGGTTGACATTGTCTATACTATTATATACTTTTCTCCAGGCTAAATAAATTAAATTCATGTATTTACCTACCAGAAATAACGCCAAAAGAAAAGGGCATTTGGCAAAAACTGTTTTTATAGTATGATTGATTAGGCACGAGCAAAATCTCAGACATTAAATAGCACGACACGGCACGGGGCATCAGGGCCTCTATCTTCCACAGTAAAACCATATTGCTTTTAACGATTTATGATATTTGTGTTTAACTCAGCCGCCATTACTGTCAAGTAAATAAGAACTATTAAAACGTTGACAATACGGAAACAAGTCAAAACAATATTGTTGAATTTAAGTTGAAAGGCGAAGTATTTTCAGAATACGTTGCATTTAATTCGTCACGTCACAATGCATGTTATGTTTATACTTTATAAACAAACAAAATAATTATTAAATACAATTTCTTCTCAGTGTTTTGAAAACAAATTCGTTGCAAAATGTCTGCTAGTATTTTTGTTACTATCTCGAAAGGGGACATCAAGTTACACACACAACACATTATGTAAACGTTAAATATTTTTCAGAAATAAAAATAATGTACTAGGTACTTTTAAAGTTCCAAACATTGAAATAAGGAAATTTGATATAATTTTTACAATTTGACCTTCATAAACATTATTATGTATTTGCTGGCTTTGTGAATAAAAAAGAATTGTCATATAAATAGGGCATATGCAAAACTTATTATGATAAAACACGAGTACATCCGTTCCAGAACTAGTTTAATAGCACCAACACGTAGATCATTCCAAAGCTGGTTATTGTAACAACAAAATTATATACCCTTGGCTCTTATGTCTTGAATCATAGTTTTTTGAATCCGCTATGGTTCTTCTTTTTTAATGGGGCTTTAATGTGATCTCAACAGGTTGTCAGTATTTTTAAACAGGTTTGAAGAACCTGTCATATAGATCCCCGTGAATCAATGCGCAGGCGGCTATTATGCGCGTTGCAAAAGCTCCGATTGATATTCTTGCACGATCACGCGGTCGCGCTTCTATTGTGTCGAGCTTCGAATTGCAAAACTTGCGAAGTTGGGCGGAGTGACGTCACCGTACACCATTACTGCCATACGTTTCTATGTTGTAAATATGGAAGGTCTAAGTAAGTAGTTACCTTGGTAGTAAGTTGTATTATTGTCCAATTATCCCAGAATGCCAAAGTAGCCAGCGTGCCGTGGGCTTTAATATTTTATGAATGTTTATGTTTTAGTGATATGATAAGGCGACTATCGATGCCTTCCTGACATCCTTTCTCACGATTATTATTAATATGGTTTTGACGATTGTTCCGCTCCTAATTTAACCCTTAAAACAGTTGTACATAAATACACTGAATCCTTCACTGCGGTTAGTTTCGCGACCGCCGCGTAGGTTGCCAAGCCTCGGCGTCGCCCTGACAAAGGAGTCGTGACAAGCGGTTACGACACTAATGCAACCAGTTCTGCAATGAGGTTGTAGCCTGGTTGTATTCTAAATGTTCTGCAATCTTCGTAAAATATTATATAGCAGCTTTATATTGATTTACACATGGTAATTCCTCAGTAAATACATGGCTCCTGCCCGGCGGCAGGGTGCTGCTAGATAACTAAGATAAGTGAATTCTATACATATTAAATGTCACAACCTTTCGGGTTAAAATGTTTCATTTGACTTTCTCTTAATTTAAAGCCACATTCGCGTAAGTCAGACTGTTCGTTAATTTCACAAATAAGATTCTAAGACATAGTAGTTTAGTTTTTAAGTCAGGGTCCCTCTGAAAATCAGCGCCGCAGTTTTCCTGCGGCACAATGCTGAGAGAGATCCTGTTCAACGTTCCTCATTATTGTCTTCTTTTCACTTTATATTATTTCTACTGTATTTTTGTGTGCGTTGAATAAATATTTTCTATTCTATTCTATTCTATTCTAATATTACGATGCCTAGTTTTATTTGCTCGCTCCAATGCTTTTTACTATTCGGCCGCAAATTATTTTCAACACACTCAACAACTCCTATTTTTAGTGCCACCGAACAGTTTAGTGTCAGCTAAACCAAACGAACTATTAACTGGTATAGTTTAAAAGTGAAGGTAACTCAAATGTCGTGAGGCGTGATAGATCTAAGACCTGTACCAATAGGTACTCTGTTTGCCTTCGAGCTAACACGCCGTCACTATTAAAATAAATATATAGAGGTCCCATGATTATTTTATTCACGAGGAACGATTGTCTTATTTTTTCAACAGGTACCTACTAGGTTTACGACACTATGTATTTTGTAACAAAGGAGGATGGGCTAAAATGTTCGGCACAAGCAAGACAAGAGGGATCCTACCGAAACCCAATTATGGCAAAACTACGAGTATTTTAATAATAGGGTGACGGCACCAATGCAAATGGACACTTAAAGTTACAAATTGATTGTCTCAAAATAACCTTTATTTTCTTTAATATAAGAATCAAGTGTCCATCATTGGTCCTGTTCATCACTGGTTCCATCACCCTACTGTTTTTTAATGATCGTACAAAGTTTTATATTTTTAAATGTATAAAAAGGTTGCTTTAGAAACCAACCACTCCACCTAAAAAAGGATTGGATTTTAGATAAGAGCCTCGGCTCAAGTACTTGCCTTGATAAATTTGACAATGATAAAGTCAGACATGGAGACAACCATATTACGTTGACCTTTTGATAATCATCAAATAATCAAGCTTGCACAATAGGACGTCGCGTCGCCGGCGTCCCGTTTACCTTGATTAATCACTTGATTATTTTCAGAAATACAAGTAATTTTCAGCTTTGTGCTCGTACCGAACTAACAGTACCTAGACTACACGGAAAAAAAATACTTCTTAAAATAAAGCAAAATTCTTCCATGGAAAGCAATAAAGTTTTAAATATAATCAAACGAATCATATTCTTAAATACAGAATTTTTAGTTTTCTTTTACCCAAGACAATATTTATTAAATAAAAGTAAAATTTACTCTTATTCTAATTCGTCTTTTTTCTATTGTGTTAAGATATCATTTTAAGAATACGGTCCTTTTGATCAAGAGTTTGGGTCAACTTTGCCTGAACGATTGATATCGTCATTCCAAAGACCGATTCTTATTGTAATAACGAAGATTCTTATTGGAAGAATTTCACCTAATTAAATTAAGATAATATTTTCTCACATTGAAATTTTGAATTATGAGTGACTTTAACCGAAGCATATGAATATCTTTAAATGAAATATTTAAGTATCTTAATTCAAAGAAGTCCTATCTTGGTTCCGGGTACAATTATCTTGGTTTAAGAGGTCATTTATTTACATATAAAATGTATCGTCTTAAAAGTCAGTAACGTGTATGCTCCTGAGAATTTCACGTTATATCCAAGAAAATGTAACCTTAAAGCAAATATGTATGTTTTGTGCCCACTACCTTATAACTCTCCAATAGGAAGCGGGTGATTTTGAAATTTACATATATAACACCATTTAAGGTTGCCTAAAAAGAGTAATATAAGCAAATTAGAGATCGCTACCACTGGTTTTAGGAGGTCATTTGATAGTGGATAACCACTTCATATTAGCCTTAGGTACTTACATGTTACTGGATACTTGTCAGGAAATATCTTTCATTCGCATAACAGGTCAAGGAGTTTTTAAAACTACAACTATAGGTTAGTAAAATTGTACATGGAGAATTGTAAGAAATAAATAAAACGAAAGCTTAGGTTTTGATGTCAGTGGTGGTTTTTAATAAAACATTTTTTGAAGTAGGTTGACATAATAATAATTATAAAGGTTACAATATAATCATATACATACCCAATCAATAGAAAAATATAAATAGTTTTTCCGGGTATTTCTAGTCGTCTGCACCGCACCCTTTTGTCCGCCTTTGTCCGCACTGCGGACAACTGGGTTTTTTTCGCAGTTGTCCGCGGTGTGAACGTCCAGCCATAATAATTCCCAGTTGTCCACACCCTCGACGTTAGGTGCGGACAACTGCACACCTTACCTTCCAAGCTCAAGTAGTTTAATGACGCAAATAAGTTTTCTTTGTAAACGTCAGCACTTATCTCAGTTTTTTTGAGTGTCGTCAGTTTTTTAAAGAACGCATGCCAGTTTTTAAATAAATCTGTCTTCTCCGGGTAATCCTCTTCAATCTAAAAAAGAAACTATTATTAGCTGCTTACTATTATTAGTGTCTAATTTTGGTGTTTAATTTGACAGTTCTTATTTCCATCAACCATTAACAATTTAGTTCCTACACATCAAACTTATTAGGGTGCATCCTATATTTAACAAAAAGCATGAAATGTGACAAAAAGTTGTTAAATCCCACAGTATTAGTAAAGGACAAAAATCATACTAAGACTTAAAACCTGACAGATTTTTATAATGTAAACCATTAAATATGTTTTTTAAGTCCCTCAAATTCACACAACACATTTTTTATTATTATATACTGACCACCAGTTCCACTGCCCTTGGGTTATTGTAGATGCTCCAATGGGCAATCATATCCTCTATGTTTCGCCTGTTTTCGGAGCGCGCGCCTGGGCGCTTGCTACGGTTAGTCCCTAAAAATGGACGGATGGTCCGAAGTTAAGTTTGATACCCGGTATTTAAGCTCGGACTACAATTAATGGGGCTGGGCAGGAATCGACGTAGCTAGGTAACTAGGGATTCTCTAAAACTTCGCTTCGCTCTAAGACTTCGCTAAAACACGTGCGGATGCACGGAGCGGGCGCCCGCTACGGACGTTTACATTCAACTCACAGCACGCGCGCGGCCAGTTTGAGCTGTACGTACCTACTATTTTTCAATATAGACGCCCTTAAGAAACAACTCTCGGAAGCCTACCCTCAGAAATTCTATTCGCGGGTGCATGTAAGAATGGCGACGAAACAGGCATAATAAGAAGTTCTTAGTTTGCCACAATTCAACCGACGCCGCCTTTTTTAACATAAAATGTATGGGCTTAACGTCCAACTTATGCTACTTCCGACGTCGTGAAACGATACATTTACAATATAATTAGTTTACTAGGGTATTAGCAACAACAAATCCAGACTCGAGCGTGAAATTACATTAATGTGTAGGTACTTACTTTGAAACGCTGAAAGGAAGCGCGTCGCGACACTTCGGCTTCGGCTTTCAGTATGGCGGGGCGGCGCGGCACAGTGCGCAATAATAAAACAAGATGGCGTACGCGTCGCGAAGAGTAGTGTTGTACCATGGATGTAAAACCAAAACCATAATTAACATCGGAAAATTACACAATATTTAGCTGGCAGTATCGAAGGATGAGTTTTAAAGCACTGGACACGTATGCATGAGACATCGTGTCCGCTGTTTAAATAGTTTGTTTTTATTTCTACCTCTGTTTTAGTAATGTAACTAACGGGGTTTTAAGCCAGACTGGAAACCATTGCAAGGGTGTTCAGCCGGAATTTAACGACTAGTTTTTAGATACTATTACATTTTACAAAAATACATGTTGCGCCGACCCCAAATAAGTTGGGAAAAGGGGAAGAAAATGATGAATGATTACATTTTGTCAAGAATTTCAATGGCTGAACGGCTAACCCATTCGATTAAATCATTTCGACTTAGCCCCAAACCATAACCTATTAAAGGCGTTTTAAAATTGAGAGGTTCCGATTGCGTTTTAACTAAATTGGTCTGTAACCTAATGTAAATACCTACATTCGATTTATTATTGAATGCGTGATAAATCAAAATGTGTAAGTACTTAACTAGGGACTTTCCGATGACTTAGAACTGGGGCCTGTTTTATAAAGCTACAAATTACAATTTACAGGTAACAAAACCAGTTTCAATTTGACACAACCTCGACTAATGACGACCAGCCATTTGAGCAGTGTTGTCAGTTTAGACCTGTAAATTTATAAAAGGTGCCCCTGTTTTTAAAAAAATTTTTTGGAAATTTAAAAATTAGGCCAAGCTCGTTGAAAAATGTTTTTACAAAAATATACTTATTAAGTATGGGGTATGGGGTATCGATGACATAGGAAAAAGTAATGATATCCCATCAAACCATAAATGTTAAAAATAAGCCAAGGTCCATATATTCTACCAAAAGTATTTAGTAATACATTAAAAGGCGCCAAGTCTGTCACTAGATTGTTAACAGTTAAACTAATTTATTGCCAACTAAATCTGGCAACACTGGTGTCAGATTCCATACATTGTAGGTAACTTATCTATATATATATAAAAATCAATGCCATTTTTCGTTGTAATTTTATAACTCAAGAACGGGCTCACCTATCCAAACCAAATGTTTCGTCTTTATTCGGACTGTTTAGTAGATGGTTTATGTAAAGTTTGCACAAAATCGGTCGAGCGGTTCTTCATTTATCACATTTTTTGTAAAAAATGAATTGAAAGTCAGAAATTTGCAGCGGGGCGAAGCCGCTGGCGGGCCGCTAGTAGTTTTATAAAATACGCCCTTGCTGTTTGGAGCGCTACATAGGTTTTTTTTCGGTCCACGGACCATAAATAAAAAGTTATACCGAAGTCGATACCTACCAGTAAGATCACACCACTATCGAATGATTAATTCTTGACCAGTTAAAAAATTGCATCTCTCATGTGAAGCAATTTATGTTCTCTAACTGATGATTTAGTCGAAAATATTAAAAAAATATCGCTTTATATTAACAAAATATTTTTTGAGCGAAGAAAATGGAACTCTTGCGTAAAAAATAACAATTCTCTTGAGCAGAGAAAGTACAGGTTGAAACAGTCAAGAAATGTTCTTTCAATTAAAGAACAAAACTATTGATTTAAGAAACCGGATATTTTACATCAAAAATCAGAAGTTCTTTAACAAAGACACTTGTCCGGGTTTGATCCATAACTTGAATCAATTATCACAAGATTTAAATGTCTTTTCCTAAAACTATGTCTCAATTGATAGGAAACAAATTTATCTTGAACTGAAATAGACATTAATTTAATATCCACGATTCAAATTCTTAAATGAAATGTACAAGTCTTTGTTGAAAAATATATTGCTTGGTTCTAAAACGATATAAACAACTGAAACCAAGAGCTTCAAAATATTACAAATCTTTACCCAAGAAATAATTTTTGAGTCAAGATTTCAATGATTTTGTATCAAGAGTTCAATAATTTTATATTAAGAATTAAAAGCGCTTTGTGCCAAAAATATACAAATCTTAACGCAAGAAAATAAGTTCTTGAATCAATAATTCAATTCATTTATTTGAAAAATTAAAAGCGCTTTATGCTAAAAAATTAACTTCTTATTTTAAAATAATTACCTGGTCAATTCAAAAAAACTGATTTCCGTTTGATAAAAAACTGGTTCAAGTAAAAATGCAAATTGTTTTAAAACGAAGATATCTATTTTAAACTAAAATAAAACCTATCTTGTTTATAAAAAATATTATATACATTATATTGCCCCGAAATGATTTGGATTACTCGAATGAAAATATTCATATTGTCTTTTTTTAAGAATGTACTCTTGGAACAATACATTTTTGTATTTCTAAATTAAGAACACGCGGTCTTCTTATGTGGAGAATCATATTTTTGATAAAGGAAATAAAAAGCTGTCAGGAGAAAATATTTTCGAGATAATATAATGTCTTAGGTTGAGAATATCCTAGAATCTTTTTTTTCCGTGTAGCCGTTTCTCGCGACTCCATCCGCGTAGAAGTCGTTTTTCGCGGCTAAAAACTACCCTATGTCTTTTCTCGGGTTTTAAGTTCTTCTCAGACGTGAAAGCGTTATATTCAGATAGACAGACAGACAGAGTTACGTTTGCACTTAAAATATTAGTATAGTGTGTATGGCTGGATAGAAGTAAAAAACTGTTCAGTGACATTGATGTTACGTTGATAACGTAAGCTTATAATATAAGATTAAAGGAAGCCGGCGAACCTTTAAATAAGCGAAAGCGTATAGTAATGGACGTTAAAAGTGTTAAAACGGTTATTTATTTTTAGATCGCCATCTACCGCGAGCTGCGATCCTTGAAGAAAGCGTCCGAGCCGCCTGCGCATGCCTGATTGATTCAAGGGCACGCATGACACGCCTGAGTTGCCATTCACCGACAAACTTGCAATAAAAAGTGCTTGCATGCAAATGTTTTTATTTGGACCGTCTCGAGGGTTTTTTCATAATGTGTCCCTAAAACAGCATTTAGTATGCATTGCCATGTACCATTAACTGTTTTTTTTTCAGCGACCAATAATTTTATGAAAAAAGCTCCACATCATCTCTTAAGTATAAAGTATAACAATTACACAAATGGCATCTAAATAATGCCATGGTTATTAATGAAAGGAGCGTTTTGAATATTGTTGCTCTTTGTTATTGTAGTTCAGTAAATGTCGTACCTACCTAAATGAAATTTAAACTTTCAGTACCTACGTGCCTACATTTCAATTGCGAATTCATCTTCTTCTGATTCTCCCGAATAAGTTTCGCCGTCGTTACCCACTAAAAGTAACTATAATATACCTCCGGCGCTTAAGGTATACTAAAAAACCTAATTAGATTCCAACATACGTCAAAAAAGTGTTGCCATTAAAATGACATATTAGGTGGATCGGTAAATTTTCACTTCTGTAAATGTTATAGGTAGCTGTTTATTTTATTTATAATATTAAAGGCAACATTTAATTTTACTTCTTAAATAAACAATCTTATTTAAATAGTCGTCGCAAAAAAAGATATTTAATTAAATTGTTTTATAGGAGAAAAGTTTAAATAACAATGGCAATAACTCAGGGTTTAATAACATTTGGTACCAATTATTAGGAAAAAAAAACAATCATATTTTTACGTACGTCTTCAAAACTTGACCGAAATCTTCAAAAAATCTACAAGTCTTCAAAAAATTATCAGTTGATCATGCGTGGTAACCTTTATGGTGGACATGGTGGTTCTGTGGCGGCCATAATCTATTGTCACTTCATTCGACATCTGACGTTTGGATAGCTCGAATGTTTTCTGTACCTATTCGCCCCGTGGTGATTTCCATTGTTAAGTTTTTGTTTTCCGTTAAATTTTTGTTGTTTCATTTCGTTATTGTTTTGACCTTTATCATATTGTGGAAATAACTTATATTGTTTCATTTTAACATAATTATTGTACCAAAAGGTTGGTTTTTCCTGGAACGTCACAATGATGATGACACGTGTAACTGTGACATTCCGCCATCTTTGGTAGTTTTTTTGACGTATATTGGAATCTAATTAGGTTTCCAAGTTTAGGTGTGCAATAACGCGCACCTAACACATTCAGCAGCGATGGCATGGCACTGATAATTAATAGCCGGCTTTACGTCGTCGGTAATTACGCGCGTAACACTGCAAGTGCCACATGATGGCAGCTCTTGCAACATTAATAGCACATTTTAAAAATGCTTTATAAAAATCAGATCAAAACTAACATAACCTAAACCTACCTCATTTTATAGGCAGTAGTATATTTTCCTCATTGACACCAGTGGCGGCGATAGGGAAATATATTCCTCATTGCCACCGCTGGGCGGCAATCAGGAACAAAAATCCGTATCGCCACCAGTGGTGGCCATCAAGGTAGTGGCAACCAGGAATAGAGGGTATTATGTTAAAGGTGTAGTAATTCAATTTGAAGCCTATTTATGTTACCGGTGTTCTTAAAAATTACTATGATACCTACATTGATTTTCATCAATTGCCTAGGTAGAATATTAACCAGTTTTACTTTTGTCAGCAGTGCATACGGCATAGGTTCCATGACATAAAGTGGACGTTGCAGTTTTACATTGCGCTTACTGCTTTAACAATGTCAATTACTTTTATGACCTTTAAAGTTAACTGAGGAAGTGTAAATATAGTCATTATGTCAGCATAATATGACTGGACGTTATTGAGGTTAGTAGCGTGCGTGCAATAATGACATACATACATACATACATACATACCTTCACGCCTCCATTCCCAGAGTGGGGTAGGCAGAGCTACAGAATTACCAACAACTCCAAAAACTTGTTGATAACTCTGTAACCACAATTTGCACAATTAGGCTAAGATGTTTAACAGCGCATTAGTGACAGGTTGCAAGCCCATCGCCTAACAGTACTACAAGCCCTTATTCCCTTAGTCGCCTCTTACGACATCCACGGGAAGACATGGAGTGGCACAATTCTACCCCGGCAACCATAATAATGACAATAAATGGATTTTTTTATTGGTCTACAAACAAACAAACAATAACAGATAAGAATCCATTAAATGTCTAGCTAAGACGAGTAAAAAAACATTTATGCACCTTACAATAGTAACTAGTGATGCAACGAATACGAATACGAATATTCGTATTCGCCGAATAGAAGACATTTACCGAATATTCGTATTCGGCGAATACTAATACGAATATTTAAAAACTAATATTTTTGGCCTTTTGGCGAGAAGATGTCCATTTTCCAAGTCTGAAAAAGCTCGCCCAAAAATATTTTCACTGAAGCCATGTACAGTCGCCTCGGAAAGACTTTTTTCAACGGCTGGGAACATCCAGACTGAAAAAAGAAATCGCCTAAAACCAGAAAATCTACAAATTTTATGTTTTTTAAATAAAAATTTGCCTGTTGTAAATTTTAATTATTAGAAGAGTAAACATTATTCAAATAAATAAGTCTTTGATTACCATGGCGAGATATTCGTATTCGTATTCGTATTCGCCGAATAGTAGGTTTGATATTCGTATTCGTAATCGTATTCGTAAAAGTAGTATTCGTTGCATCACTAATAGTAACCTACATATACCTACATACTTATACCTAATGGGCAATGGGCATGCTAGGTAGTCTGTTCATTATTTAGACATAACTGTAACATAAGTAATATGTATATCTATGTTCGCATTTTTGCTATTATTTTTGCAGTAAAAACAACAAAGTTAAGGCGTTATTTGAAGATGTAACAGAAATGGCACTTAAAATTTAGGCAAGTAGTGGATAAAAAATGTAGGTAGGTATTTCATTCAGACAACTGTGAAACGAGCCTACAGGAAATACAGATAGGTAATAGGTATTTGCTACACTTTGTATTTCAATGAGTCATAGTCATTCATTACCAAGCTTAAACATTTCGGTCTATAGGTATGACACGCACAACTTACATAATATGTATGTATCTGCGCTTCTTGAAGGGATAAAAGTTCGCCTTTGTGCATCCCTAATTCGTGAACATTTTGTAGAATACAGTGCTATAGACATACATAAGTATGTATAATACCTATGGCTTCCTTTAACTATAGTTGTATTATAATAATTGTGTTCGATTTAAACAATTTCCATCCACGTCCCGCCACATCCTCTTGGACCTCTTGATTTAATCAGCATCTTTTATTCATACTGCTATCAACACAGGCCACCTCATCATGGTGCCGTTCACGTTCCTAAATTAAATCTTTAAATAAGGCTACGGGTAGGTAAGCCATGAGACTCATGAGATTAACATAACTTTTTCGTTTAAAGATTTAGGTACCACAAATAACTTAAAGAGACACGATACTAGGGTAAAACAACATGGAAAACATTTTAAAGGTCAAGTAACCACAGTAACACAACCTACCAACAGCAAATTTATGTCAATTAGCGCTTATAGGTACCGAGGCGCTAAACGCTTCGAAAGAATGTCGGTCGCACTGTACCGTCCTATAGGTTGACATACTTTTCACAGGATTTGGTCGGCCAGTATGTCCTTAAAACCGGTTAGTCGGCAAAAAGTTCTTGTTCACATATATGGATGATTACCGATAATAAATAACACTTGAGATCGAATGTCGCAATGTCAGCTCATACCTACCTGGGTACCATTCACACTAACTGTAATGACTAATGAACTTACAAAATAAATACAATAAAATAAAAGTACCTAGTTAATTATTTTAGTGCTTTGTAAGGTGCATCATAATAATCGCAATAGAGTTAACTTTAGTATTTCTCATAATAAAAGTAAAAGTAAACTACACAATGAAATCGTCAATTTATCCAGCGCGCATCATGTAGAACTAAGGTCGTTCGAATCTTTCAGTAGGTATGTTACCTTTGTTAGTGCCGTAAATCTGCAATTTTTAAAACAAAGAAATGTCACAGTGACAGATGTCAGGTGGCTTTTGCGAGGAAAACAATGCGTTCGAAAGTAGGTTGCACAAACTAAACGGATTACAGGCTATGCTTTACACGATGTCACGAGGTTCACGTAACACATTCCGTATGGTTTTGTTCTGCTTGCTAATTTTACTTTCGAAGGATGTTTTTGCAATTGAATAGTAAAAATAAATTTGGCTTAGTTTCCCCTGAACATGAAGTAGGTATATTCGGCATTACAAGTAGCTGCACACTTTTGTACCTTGTCGGTTTAACACCTTCGACAGATTAGTGCAGCAGTTCAAATATGACGTTAAAGTGACACAGCACTAAAGTGCGCAGCTACTTGGTAATAAGGTGGACCGTAACAAATTTTGAAGCTGCAAAAAGTAAAACCAGGAGAATGGGTAGGTGCATTGCCGAAGTTGAAAGCCATTTTGTTGATGAACAAAAGAACGGATAGGTATTTATAGGGATGCCCTATAGATTGGCAAAAACTACTTTATGAAGGTGACAGGTGGGTCCACAACATTCTCGTGTACATACCTTACTGTATATACAAAAATTGAAACATGTTGCCGTTTTTACTCTGAACAACGCCCTTCGACAGTTATGGGAAGGCAAGATTAATAATTATACTTACTTATTATAATTAGGGCAGCGTCTACTAGGTGCCGTGGTGCCTATTCTTTTTAAACCATAACAAATAAATTTACCTACCTAGCCAGTTACATTTGCACAAGAACTTAATGTAACCCTTAATATTCTCCGCATGAAGCAGTCGGCAAAAAACAACACGTGTGTAACATAAATATCACATGTAGCTCGGGCGGCGTCAATGAACTTTAAAAGCGAACATGTACAAGCTTGCCACTTGACGAGGTACTGATTTAAGGCCCCCCACATGAATAGCGCGGCTAGCCAACACCAAAGGTTAATGGTACAGACGGGTGCTTTATCTATATGTTAACCGAAACCACTGCTACGCTGCTGGGGCTTAATTCACGAGTTCCCATTTTGAATAACAACAAAGAGTTTCCATTTGAATAAAAATTTCGTCTTAGTTAAGTGCTAGTTGCTATCTCCGACCGGAGGGGTACGTTATCATCATCTGTGTACCTGCTCGTGTTTATGTTTTTAAATTAGTGAACTATAATAAACAGCACATAATTGAACTCCGGTGTTGTGTCAGTCTGACCCACCACCCAAGGAATATCAAAGATGCTCAGAAACTACGACTCTTTTGTAAAAAGTAGAAAGTGACTGAAGATAACTACATAAAACCTTGTCAAATTACGCACCTAGTTTAATAGCATGAACTTGGCTATTAGTAATTCCCAGAAGAGTCTCCCCATACATAGTGACCCTGAGAACCGGTAGTAAATGTATGGGCATTGTACCGGTCACAACTCTTACTCGGTGTATATTTTACTCATAGGTAGTTGTCAAAATAATTGCAATCCCTTGTTGCATTAGTTAAAGACAAATACCTACCTACTAAAACATACCTATGTAATAAAATAACTAGGTTTTGCACGTGACTACGTCCGCTTAGAAGTTTACCTCGCTTATCGTAATCTTATCGCTATTCCCTCAGGAACCGACTAATTTTCCGGGATTAAAAGTAGTTCATGTGATATTCAAGACTATAATCTATCTCTGTGCCAAATTTCATTCAGATCCGTTCAGCGGTTCTGGCGTGATTGAGCAACAAACATCCATACTTTCGCATTTATAATATTAGTAAAAAAGTAGGATACAGTAAAATGTGCCTATTTTGCTCCCCCATGGGTAACTATGCTCCATAGTGACTTTTTTGTATGTTACTTATAAGACAAGGCCGATGACAAATTTTCTAAAAATAATTGATGTATACATCCAGCTGCGCAGTGAATGAAAGCACTAGAATGATTTACAATACAGAATACCGCAATATAACGATGGAACCAGATTACCCGTGGGGGAGCAAAGTAGGCACATTTTACGGTACCTAAAATAGTGTACACTGAAAATCCTATTCGAGACCGAATTATCGTTTCCTAAAGTTTACTCATCAATTATTTTACTATTTAATGACATAATCCGACGGATGATGTCCGACTCTACTAAAAACTTGTTAAGGGGAAGGCGAAAATAGTTGGCGGCGCCTTCCTAAAACCTACGATTCGAGTTTTAAAAACGAACTTGATTATGGTGCCCAAGAAAATAAACGCGCTCTCATACATAACCGAAGACGACGTCAACAAAAAATACCCCCCTCAAAGTGGCACGAATGAATTGGGTGAGTATAGTTTTTTGTAGTGGTGTATTTTATAATTTATTTCGATAGGAATTATTATATAGATCTGAGAATAAAAATCCTGTAACTGACAAACGAGAACTGTCAACGATTACTTTTCTCATTTCTTTTTTTTTTTAATTGTGGACCAAGGTGTTAGAGAGAAACAGGCATAGAAAGTTATGAACTGTCACCTCAGTATTTTAAAAAATGATTTCGGAAAACTATAGAAGATGAAAATAAAAAGATTTTTATTCTCAGATCTATATAATAAATCCTATCGAAATAAAATGTAAAATACAACACTTCAAAAAACGATACTCACCCAATTGTTATCAATTCACACAGTGTGATATTTTTCTAAAAAGAAATAGTATTTTTCACAATCGTGTTATAATAGAGAGCTTTTTAGTCGAGTACCGTGTTTAGGCCACGAAGCTTGCTGAGTGGCCTAAGTAAGGTACGAGATTAAAAAGCTTAATTATGACACTATTGTGAACAATACTTTTTGTACGAGTTCATTAAAATTAATAATTTAAGTCATTAATACGAGTATACAAGAAATCTAAATATCGTAAGTGTTCTACTATCCGACTTCTTTGACACAAGATAATTGAATAGTAGATTTTTGACAGATGCCGCGACGCTGCTACGTTGCGAAACGCCACAGATTGGCAATTTTGTATCGGATCGAGTCTCCTTAAACAAGGACACATATATGGATATCCGAAGTTCTATTTTCAAATTTTTTTCGGTTGTCTAGAGCGTATCGAAATAGTTATTTCGATTGTTTCGGAAGTAACAACGATGAAAAGAGTGACGTTGCAGTATTCTCTATGAAATCTTAATACACAGATTTTAATCGACGAGTATAAAAAAGCATTTAAGAAGCTCTGCGTCATTAGGTCATTACACTTGGAAGTAGGAAACTAGGTATTAAAAAAACTCATATACCTACCTATGTAGTGTATAACGTCCACTGTTAACCAACTAGACTTTTAAAACGGTTACCGCAATTAGGTCAAATTTAAATTGACGAGCCGAATAGGAAAAGTTGAGTTATTTGTGACTCATGGCATGGCCCGTGTCGGTGACATTCGTCAGAAATACATGGAAAAAAAATAATTACTTAAGCGCATCAGTAATCTGCTGTGCAAATCTTTTTTATTATTTTTATTGAATAATGAGTAAGCACACAAGGCGGCGGTGATGTCGGAACCTGGGTCATTCAAATGTTCAAAGAAAACATTAACATAATGACGGTGTACTTGAAAGTACTCTCTCTGGCATGTCCGTTTTATTACCGCTCTCACGTAAAAATATTGTTGACACGTGGTTGACACTAAATGAAAAACGAGCAAATTCACATGCGTAGTGTTCATTTTTACTCTGCTATTTTCTGCACTCGGCGTGGGTAACCGTATACCGCGGATAAGGTTTCAAGTCATTCTCGGCTATTTATAAGCAAATACCGTATAGTTTTACACCTCATTTGTTCACGTTTTGAAGCTTGTGAACATGCATGCATTCGTGTTTCGATTAAAAGATAATCGATATTGTGAGTTAGCAAATCAATTCTAAACGTTTACTAATTGGTCGCGCTTCTATCAAAACGCATATATTTTTTTAAATTAGTAATCAAAGTTAATCAAGTATTTCAAATCCTTCATAAATTAGTTACTAATCGGTAGCAGTTACAATTACAACGTTCTTTCAAAGTAGCCTTTTATATTTAAATTTTAGAAGCACAATAGGTAATTTACCGAGGCATTAGACGTCTGTACCGAATGAGCCTAAATATAATAAAAACTTGGCACATTAAGGTGGCCATTACAGCGATTCAACAATTCGTCTCGAGTAACTGTACGTTCAAAATTAAACCATTTTACCCGTAAACGACTGCGGTTAGTTCAAAGCGGCAGCTCTTTGATGTGTCGGGTACACGAATAAATATTAACTTGTAAGGGTTGCTGGGATATGTTTGAAAATGCAGTTATTACACGACTGCCCAAGAAGTGTACTGTTTATTGTAAGTATATTTAGTTCGGTACGGTTTAAAATTCCACCCGATTCGTCCATTATGGTTTTTTTTTATTTTTTGAATTAAATGAAATATCTCTTCAAAAATATTCCTTCCATTGGAAATACAATCTAGTCTTATGTATGAGTTGTGACTAATAAGTATTTTAAATCTGACCTAAACTTCTAATACAGACTAAGCTAAGAATGTGTCCATTAACACTTTTCCTATTGTCTCTGTTAAGGTTAATGGTTTTTATAAAATCATATTTTTTTATTGTGAAAATATATATAAGGAATCTAAAAAAAAGTACATAAGAATAATAAATATTTAAAAAAAACACACAAATTAATATAGTACCAAACTAAGCTCAAGGCTTGACTATGGTAGGTTGGTAGGTACCAGACAACGATAAACATACCTACTATATAGAGAAATAAATACTTAAATACACAGAAAACATCCAAGACTCAGAAACAAATACTATCGCTCATCACAAAAACATTTGCCCTTACCGGGAATCAAACCCGGTGTCCACTAGCTTCGTAGGCAAGGTCACTCACTACCATCTATATAGGCTAAACACGTCGTCAAATCTAAAAGATAACTAGTCAAGTTACCTATTTACTTTACTGGCAGCATTTTAACATTCATAGACTAGAAACGAGTGCGTTCTGGACTTCTTATAGTGATTTTATTTGGCTGAATCTAAAATGAGATCTGCGCAAGCGACTGATGAGCAATTAGCGAGTAAAAGTGTTGTAAGGTTTTCTTCGTGGATTGCGTTAGTTTGTTCACGTAATTTGTTAAAAAAAACGCATAAAGAAGTAGCGATACGATGTTCTGGTACCTTCTTACTTAATTTGTTGTGTATTTCCTTGTTTTTTTTGAGATGTGCAATAAAGTTTGTGTTCATGCAAAACACTCATACAAAATGTTGCTGGGAGCAAGGAAATAGCACGTAAATAGCAGGTCAATAATTATACATTCATACCTTCACGCCCGTAATCCCAAAGTGGGGTAGGCAGAGCTAATTATTTTATTAATATTTACTCTTAAACCTCTATGTATACTCTTAAACCTGGTATTTGTGATGAATCTAACCTCAAGCAGCCATTACAAAAATTACAACGGTTTAGGTAAATGTTTCATCTCTCCTGTCACGGTCGGGACTCTCCATTACTTGCCCTGACCGTGACAGAAGGTAGATTCACGGCTCTCACTTGTAACACCTAGCGGTCCGTTGTTGAATACTTCATCCGTGTGACCCTCAATATTAGTAGGAATTTTAGATTTAAGGGCTTTTAATTAACCATTCCGTGGAGCACTAATACCGAAGATGAAATACACTGCTGTAGCGTGGTAAAAAAGACTTTGGAAAATATGAGGGCAGTGTTTCGAGCATGTTAGCTAGATTAATACGCAAATTTTGGACAAATAGCTCCAGTTACGTTGGTTATAATTCTGTGTATCACAGTATTTTAAACATAATAACGGAATTGGAAGAGATAGAGTTCCAAAGTTTTGTATTTAGTGCTTCCGAGTAACGAACCAGGCTC
This sequence comes from Acleris emargana, assembly GCA_927399475.2. Classification (NCBI taxonomy): domain Eukaryota; kingdom Metazoa; phylum Arthropoda; class Insecta; order Lepidoptera; family Tortricidae; genus Acleris; species Acleris emargana. The sequence continues at coordinate 10,654,779 of OV656851.1, forward strand.
CCCCTCATTTCCTTACAAAATAAATAATATGTTATGTGTGAGATATCATTGCATACCTTGCTATTAACTAACGCCATGCATCCACGAAGCCGAATTATAACCTCTCATCAATGCAAGCGGTTTAAATACGGATGTCAAAGTTTAGGATGACAAAATTTCACGGATAGATGTCATATCAAAAACGTAAAAAATGTGTAAACGTAAGTTATTGACATTGTCAACCCGCTGTCTTATGATCTTCTATTGTGTTTATTGTTGAATTGAGCCCTTAAAAACGAAAACCAAAACAAGCCTATTTTAATTCTTGGGTTTCACTGTCTATGCAACCACTTTACAAAGCGTTATTCAATACTGTGTTTTCCATAAACATACGCATTCACAGAGTCCAAGTTAATGTTTTTGCTGCTTAGTTTTCACACAGTCACCATCGCTTTCCCAAGAAAAAAGGCGAAATCTATTAACTCGATAACATTCTATTGGTCAATGTGAAGCTTCGGAGTTTCTAGTGCCCTCTTTAGCTTTCTATGCGATCTAGAATGCTGATGGACTAACATCTGTGCCAATATGGGCCATTAGTGTGGCCGAGAATTGCGGTATCTTGGCATTGTAGAAAGTACCTATCTATTGGTCGGCACGGGACTACATAGTAATAGACGGTCATACAATCAAACGTTTACGTTGTGTAGAATCTTATTATAATTTATCTTGACCAGGCATCTGAAAGCGACGAAAATTATAAGTTACTTTTAACTAAGCTAACACGTAATTTCAAATGGTTTATCTCTGTTGCCAGGTAGTCAGCAAAACTTTACTCTCCAATATTTGGAGAATGGCCACTTGAGTGTTCTACTTCCACCAGGAAGCAAAATTTGGCAACTTTCGAACTACGAGTGTGACGGTTTAACAGATCCTGTAATTGTGATAAGGATTTGGTATTTTTAAACTTCCTAGTAATCACGTAAACAACGCCGTTGGTTAAGCGAAATATTGACACAAACTTTGTATGTGTTTTTCTCTCCTTAGCGACTTAATGGTGTATAAATATGTATGTTTTATCAAACTAATTTATATTTGTCTACATTTCCTCAAAAAAATCCACAACTGCTGTGGAGCTGTAGTCTAATAAATTGTAAACACTTCCTTCCGCGTGCATAATACAGCCAGCGCATTCCGTCGGAACTCGTTAGTTCCACTGGCATTGAATAGCGGTCGAGTCCGATACAGTTCGACGCAACTACATGTGCCAGTTATAATTCAAATATCAGTACTGTTTGTAGATCACTTCCCTTAGTTTCAAATGCAATCGATTTTTCCAAAACTGCTTTTACCACTGATCTGCGTGTGCGTCAGAAAACTGGAGTTTTCTCGAGATGTAAGGAAATTGATGATTTGATTTTTGTTATTTGAAAACTACCTAATGTCATTTTTTAAATAAAGTCGAAAATAATCCAGCAGCCTTTAGAGGTGCCGTTCCACCGACCATACGAGGTGAGACGAGGTGAGACAAGAATTGAAATTGGTATTTAAATAAACCAATTCCCTTCTCGCGCATCTTCGATGGGAATGGATTTTAATACAATTTTTACTCTCGCCCCGCGCAGCCTTGTGTCGCGTTGCTTCTTTTTCTAAATTCTAGATATATAAAAGAAGAAACTGACTGACTGAGTCTAGAGATTCCAAATTTGGCAAGTAGATTCCTTATGAGGTCTAGGGGTGCATCACTACGAAGGGTTTTGCCGAAAATCGACCCCCAACGGGAAGAAATAGGGGAAATAGCGGGAAAGTAATGTTCGGGCGTCCTCTAGTTTTAAACTAAAACTATCTTTATAATATCTTTCAGTTTTGCCTTTCATCAAAGTTAAAAGAATTATATCCCATACCTCGTAAGCCCGGCTCATCTACTACATTCAGCATTGTCTAAATTATCATCAACTCGTGCTCAGTGTTTAAAATTAGTGTACATATGCGTGTGTTGTTCCGTCATAGCTTTTCGACCAACCGCACAAAACAACCAATCTCTATATACGTGTTTTAAATACTGACGCACTGTATCCTAATCTGACGCAATTCTACACACCATACCGATTTATTGCATTCGCGTTTGCAGTATTAACGCTTAGTGCCTAGTTTATAGTAATTTGCATACTCGTATCGTATGCTGCTCCGGAACAATTAATTTAACTACACACACATACACGTCACACATGTTTATTAATTGCGATGTGTTCAATGTTATTAACATCGATTATTATTAAAATACACTTCGGCTCAATACGGTTGGTTTGACAAACATATATCTTGACTAATACGTAACATTAATAACAAGAAGGTGAAATTGTAAATTATTATCCTGTAAATAAATTTAAAAAGTTGAAACATGTTTAAAATGGTACAAAAGTCGCCACCAGTGGATGTTCGGGGTTGATATAATGATTAAACATGTCACATGCATATCAATTAAAATTTAAAACTACCGTCTTATATCTAGCCAAAAATAGGCTATTAGTAAAAAAAATACAATCGAGACACACACGCAAGTAGATAATAAAGCAAAGTTCTATACTTACAAACCATTTGGAGCTAACTTTGACCCAGCCCATTTAATCTTTGTAGCTCAGTTAATAGTTAGTTATAGTTTGTAGTAAGTTAGTTAGTTTGTAATGTTTGTTGTCAGTTTGGCAAACACTTATTGACGAAACGAAGGTCACCCTCTAATCTTATATGCCTATTTGGCAAGTTTTCATATTCAATTGATGGCGTGATCGATAAAAGTTAAGCTGTAGGAACTTGACAAGGTATAAATAAATATAATAAATAATAGTAAGGTGCCTTATAAACTCCTTTTAACAAGCGAAGAAGAAGCTTGTTTAAGTCAGGGACAAAAACAGACCCCACAAATTTTAGACCAATTTCGATACTGCTAGCACTGAGTAAAGTTTTTGAGAAAATCATTCTAAACCAAATATCCTCACATTTTAATAGGAATAAGTTGCTTCACAGTAGTCAATTTGGGTTTACCAAGGGACGGTCTACTACAGATGCCGGTTCAACCTTAATTAAACATGTATTTGATGCCTGGGAAGAATCACTAGACGTAATTGGAGTTTTTTGTGATTTATCCAAGGCGTTTGATTGTGTTGATCACGCGACGTTAGTGCGGAAGCTAGGCTATTATGGAATCAAAAACAGTGCCCTTGATCTAATCAAATCTTACCTTGCTCACCGAACTCAGCGGGTGGACATAAACAGAACGCAATCCCCTGGATCAGCTGTTGCTATGGGAGTACCCCAAGGCTCAATTCTGGGCCCATTCTTGTTTTTGATTTATATCAACGATCTCCCTTACGTTGTGCGCGATAAACATGAAATAGTCCTGTTTGCCGATGACACTTCACTTTTATTCAAGGTAGATATGAAACAGGAAAATTTCAATGATATTAATGATACGTTGTCTACAACTGTTGATTGGTTTACAGCCAACAACTTACTTTTAAATACCAAGAAAACCAAGTGCATGAAATTTTCTCCGTCAAATGTGAAAGGAGTGAATGGGGCTAGTATTAGACTAAAGGAGGAGACGCTGTCATTCGAAGATAAAATAGTATTTTTAGGTATTACTTTGGACTCGAAACTGCAATGGAATGCGCATATATATCCACCCTTGCGGGAAAACTTAGTTCTGCAGCGTATGCAGTAAAGCGAATCCGACAACTTACAGACGTCGAGACGGCGAGACTGGTGTATTTTAGTTATTTTCATAGTGTTATGAGCTATGGGATTTTGTTATGGGGAAAAGCGGCTGACATTCAGACCATCTTTGTACTACAAAAGCGGGCTATACGTTTTATTTATAAACTGGGTTCTCGGGTCAGAGATAAATTTAAAGAAATTAATATTCTTACCGTCGAGTCGCAGTATATCTTTGAAAATATCTTGTATGCACGCAAACACATACATGATTTCCGACATAACCGTGACGTTCACAAGTTCAACACGCGAAATAAAGATAAACTCGTAGTCCCATGTCACCGTCTTCGTAAAGTAAGCACTTCGTTCGCGGGGAACTGTATACGCTTCTACAATAAGATACCTACTGATATTGTCAATATGCCGTTCAATAAATTCAAGTCTCGCATTAAGTGCTGCTTGCTGGGCAAAGCATATTATACTGTTAATGACTTCCTAAATGATAAAGACGTTTTTAAGTAGTTACTACTAGCTTACTTAAATTAAGGTTATTTTGTCTTTTTTTTTTGTAATTATAGCTGAGAACTGGGCAGCGCTTATTGCAAAATGCCTTTAAGCCAATGATGTACACTTTAAAATTTAAATTTACCTTGTGTCTTTTTCGTATTTTTTGTTATTGATTCTTGTGTGCACAAGACATTCTAGAATTGAGAACACATTATGATGTTTCTCACCGGACAGATACTTTTTTACTGTTATCTTTGTCCGGCAGCATGAGCATGTCATGCTCACTTTAAGGTCTTTGCTTACGGCGGCGTCGTTGATCGGGTCGCCACCTTCCCGAACACATGGTTGAGGGAGGCGATGGCCGAGATACGCGTCATACTCGTGAACGGGTGCTGTCTGTGGAGTCCGGTCTGTTCACGCTTGCAAGGACCTATTTTCCAATTTAGTTTTTTTTAATTATCGTTCTTGACGTAGAGACCTCGTCATGTTGTTCTCCTAGTCATTTTACCTTTTATTTTTATTGACCTTACATTTGTAATGATTTTATTTGTGTTAGTTTAAAATAATAATATTTTATTACTATTATGCCTTGTAATGTAACTTACTTTTAAGTATTATTGTATTTAATAATTGAAAAAATGACCTTCTGCTGGAGTTTCTTGCGGCGCTTCTTCTCCGCAATGATGGTCTTTTCCGAAGCGCTAGTAGATTCACTCCCATGTTACTGACGTGTAAAAAAGCCCTCATGTGGCCAAATTACTTAATAAATATTTTGAATTTTGAATTTTTGAATTTTGTACATTCCTGCAGTTTCGCTTACAAGAACCTTCATGTAACTTGGCACCATTTAGATCTAAATTCTGTTATCAGCGAAAGATTTTACATTTACGTTCCTGTTGAGATTATTTCCAACAGCAACATTTATATTTGCCATACCAGAGTACATTAAGTACCAATTTCACCGACCGTTATTAAATGTTAATCAATGTTAACCGACTGTTAGTTCATATATTTTGGCAGTTGTCAACAATCGTTTGTTGTTGGTGAAATTCGACATAACAGTTGCCATAACATAAACACCGTTCTTACAAAGCCAGTGGCGGACTATTATTTTATTGTTATACGAGTATTATACCAAAAACACTTAAGTAATGCTAAGACAAATCACAAGAAGTAAACGTGGAATGACTAATCGATTGTCTTTTATTTCGAGTCCACCATTCACTGCAAAACACTCTCACCAAAACAAAACGGTTGCACTTTCGGGAACATTAATTAACAATACAAACAGGCCATTGTTTCAAAAAGTTCCGTGCTAGAAACCCGAAACCAATAACGAAACCGAAACCGAAATCGTAACCGGAGCGAATGCTGGCGCGGGGAAGTGAAATATAGTCATTTACTCCAACCATTCATTGATTTCCTCACGAAACACTGACGTTTGTGTAAACAGGACCAAGGGCAATTCAGTTGTGATTGGTTCCACCGGTATTGGAGAAGCGAAGAGCGGTCTGGGGCACTATTATACTCGGTAAAACCATATTGCTTTCAACATGATATCGAAGTTGTTTGCTTTTAACTCAGCCGCTATTAAAGTAAAAAGAGCTATAACGCTGATAATTCGATAGAATGTGAAAAGCAGGAAGATAGGTTTTACTGAACAGAATAGAGACCCAAGTTTACGTGTTTCATATGCTTGAATTAGACATCGGTTCATGTGACGGACGCAATGTTGTAGCAAAAATTCACTTTACAATAGTAGGGGATCTGAATAGGGGACGACCTTCACCCAGCTGTTTATTCGATAAAAAGTATTTTACATATTCCACATTTTCATTATCTATAGGATTCATACTTTCGATTAGTATGTAATTTGTCTATTAAAGAAGCAATTGATTTTTATTATAAACTTTTTTTAATTATATAAGGTACCGGACTGAAAATTTTCAGCCAACCTATTCGCCATATATTACTTTACTTACCATACCTATTAAATTTGATATGAAATACTTTTTATCGAATAAACAGCTGAGTGAAGGTCGTCTCCTATTTGGATCTTAGACCATAATAAATGGCTAAAGGTATAAGTGACACAAGTATTTAAATATATACATAAAATATAAATGACAAAAAGGCTAATTAGAAAAGATATTAAAATTCTAAATTAAGCTGCAAACTGTATTCATAAGCTCAACATTTACTTGAATTGATTACTTGATCTTGTTACCATTTAAAGAAGTAAAAAAAATCTATGTAAAAGCAGTTATAAATTAATATTGGTTAGGTCTAGCTAGAGGCCAATCAAATTACAGAATAGAAGCGGGTTAGAGACAAATAAAGCAGAACACACAAGTATAAAAGAGCCAATCTTGCAAGAACACCCAATTGCTCAATTTTATTGTCAGCAAAAGATTTACCGCATCTATAGCCAAGTTTGAAAAACACAACTCTGCCAATCAAACAAAGATAACAAAAAAGTGGAAGCGAGAGTAACGCGACATGCAAGTCATGACCAAACAAGAAAGCTGACAATGACATGACATCCGGCCACTAAAACTATCACATCGCTTACCGATTTTCTGTTGACGACGGTATGAAAATGTAATCTGTCAAATAAAAATATTACTCAGGTTTAATTTTGACAAAATTCTTTTCTGAATAAAATAAATTAAAATAATAATATATAAAAACCGGGCAAGAACACGTCGGACCATGCTCAGAGTAGAGTTCTGGAGCACTTATTACAAACAAAACCATCTCAAAAAAAACCGGAAATATGGACAAATTTTGTAATTAAAGTTATTGGTTGATGCTTTTTAGTAGGAATAAAAACAACTTTATTCACCTGTATACTTCGTCCTGAAAGTTTTTCTTTGATTTAAAATATTTTCCAGATTTATGATTAATGACATACACGTAATATTTTTAACAGCTATCTAACAACACACGCTTACACACACACGGTTTAATAAAGTAAAAAAAAACCCTAGCGGCAGGCGCCCTAAAATAAAAAAAATGCAATTATTTTATTATCAATAGGTAATTCTGTAGCTCTGCCTGGCCCACTCTGGGATTACAGGCGTGAAGGTATGTATGTATGTATTTTATTATCCGGTTTAGTGCGCGACGCGCGTGTACTAAATTTTAGGGTTGTAAATGTGACTGATAGTGTATATGTGACAGAGTGATTGCCTTCAGTTTATAAACAATAATGAAATAATGAAAGAATAGAATAGAATAGAAAATATACTTAATTTCAGGCAACAATTGCTCGTATTTACAAATACCTTAAAGGATTAGATTTAATTCATTCAATAATTATGATGAATTTTAACTCAATTGTTCTCGCCTGGATGATTTTTGCTACACCGCAATGTAATGAATCCATCACGTCCATCACATCGGGTCAATTTAAAGAATGTAGTGCTTAAATCGAAAGACAAAGCAAGCGGTATAAAATACCTTTATCGTATGGGAAAACGGCATCCAGAGTGGAAGTCAAAAACAATGACACCAATCATTTTCATTCTCCAATGAATCTTTCATCCGTTCCTTCCTCAAAACAGATAATCATGAACGTGAGAAGTTACCAATGAACATTACGCTAATAGTAACCCAGTTAAAAAGGTCACAAAGACCTCTTGTGCTGCTTTAGATGGATATGAACTTGATCAGCTTGGTCTGAACTTGAGACTTCATTATTGTTACTCGTTCATTACTTTACGGAAGCAGATGAGCTCGTAGAGTATTTTTTTTTTTTTTTTTTTTTATATCATAGGAAGGCAAACGAGCACACAGGCCACCTGATGGTAAGTGGAAACTGTGACCCATAGACATTCGCATTCATAAGACCGCAATCCTAAGACTGCAAATGCGTTGCCAACCCTGAGGCCGAAGATGGAATAAAATAAAAATAAATAAATATCAGGGGACAATGTCACACAAATTGACCTAGTCCCAATTTAAGCTCTAGGCTTGTATTATGGGTACTAGACAACGATATAAATACTTATATAGAGAAATATATACTTAAATACATAGTAAACATCCATGACTCAGGAACAAATATTCGCGCTCATCACACAAATATCTGCCCTTACCGGGATTTGAACCCAGGACCGCTAGCTTTGTAGGCAGGGTCACTACCAACTAGGCCAGCGCCTAGGCCTCTATGCTAGTCATTTCACCGGCTGTCTTATCCCCAAACCGGAACACAACAATGCGAACACTGCTGCTTGGCGGTAGGTTAATGGATAAGATGGTGGTACCAACCCGGACGGACCCTGCACAAGGTCCTCCCACCTCCTAGTATGTATATAAATGGAAATAGAGTTGAAAAGTGACGAACATTTTCATTCCGTGACCGTACAAGGAAGAACAAGAGTTAACGTAAGGGTCATGTGCTAGATCCCGCCACAAACAAGGTACATATTAAAAGTCCTTCTTAGTGAGTGTATCGACTTGAAAATCTGTCTGTTGACCTATTTTGTAGAAGATATATTTGTCTAATAACTGTCTGGTCGCCTATTTGGAAATAAAATATTTTATCGTCTATCTATTATGAACAACACGACGAATTTTAATTAAAACTGTTAAATGATATCGTAACACACATTGAAATTTTGTTCGTTTTGGCTCTTTTACGCTATGGCGTCACAGCCGAGAGCGAGAGGAACACCAATACGAACCATTTTGCAAAATAACTGAGTTTCGAATTTCCTTTTTCAGAGTAGGTACAGGACCAGTTGAACGCAGTTGACAATTATCTCGAAGCATTACCAAGCAAATTCCGTACTTTCTCTTTCGCCGGTGACATTCACGAGCATCGGCTACCGTTTCTGAAGTCGTTAATTATACAAAATTATCAAAAATGCACGAAATAGTTACAATTTGGAAAAGAGTGCAGACAACCTAGCTAAAGTAAGGAGATAATAATCATGATGAAAGTATACTTCAAACTTTTTACACAGTTCTTAGTCAAAATAACGTAAAATTAATATACTGTATTAGGTTATTTATTAAAATGTAATCATATCATTTAATGATTAAAAATAATTGGGAGCTAAACTTTCGTTGCGCGCTCATTACGAAAACCCACCTTTTCTGCTGTTCAAGTATTTAACCTGGTAGAATGTACTCTAATTATAGTTTAACATTAATTATAATTATATGTGACGTAACGCGTTGCATCGAAATTGTAATTAGACAATTGCAAATTCCTTTGATGCTTTCTCGGGTTTATTACTTTTATTTGAATTATGCTTATGTTATTATAATAACTACCAAATTACGGTGTTGTCTATCTGACATTAGCTTGTCAGCTACAATTACAACCAATGAATACTTTGCTTCTCTAAGTAACTCGTATGTATATTTTAATTATGTAACAATCCGCAGTAAATGTTAAAAATCTATTAAGTAATACATAAAACCACAAATTTATATCAACGACATAAGTATTTCTAGTGAGGGATTTCCTGTTTATTAACAGCAACTATTGAATCCAATAAAGCTTGAAAGATATTTACTCTTTAATCTATTTACTGCACTTGGCAGGCTTTGTTGCACTATCGGAACGAGGTGCGTGGTAATTCTTGGTTTGAGACATTTATATCTTGTTACATTATAGTAAAGCAGTCATGATAACTCGTCACACCATTATGAAACTCATTGAAATGTTGTATGTGCGTCATCAAACACCTTTTTTTTTAACACCATCTTTACTCATTACTCATGAGTTCATAGGGTAGTAAAGGATAGAGCTTGGTCATTATTTAAGAATAGAAGGTAATTAGTGAAATGTCAACCGTCAAATTAAATTGAGATTTCGGAATAGGCATAAGACAATAACAAAAAGCATTCATATAATAAACTTTACACCATGACCTGAATGTGCATATTTTAATAGCTAGCACAATCGCATGGGCGACAATCGGAACGGCGTGCGATAAGCCTTTGTGTGCTACAACTGGAGCATAGAGAAAACATTCCAGCACTGTCGCGCGAAATGTGACTTCTATGGTTTCAGCTTTTAATCGTTTTGATGGAAAGAGTTATCACTTGTGAACGGAAACGTCATCGCTTTGAAGTAACTCATTTGTTTTGTTTAATCACGGAATAAACATCTCAGCGTGTTTATTATTTTTATCTAACATTATGTGCACGTTGATGATCATTTATGTTGGCATGTCGTACATTCCGTATGCGTTATTCAAAGATGGTGATCAATCCACAATTGAACTAACCTTTATCTGTCACCGGGCTATAACTGAACGTGGCAACTCATCAAAACCTGAAACAAAACAAGATGTTCTAATTAATGGCTTCGCACTGTCTAAGAAATGCAATATACTGACTATGTAATAGTGTTTCAGCAACAATAGATGGCTAATAAATCATTGTTTATTTATGTTATGGACTAATATGTAATTGTGTTAACATTCCTTTATACGTTTGTAAATTCTTTCAGAAGAAATCAATGGAAATGTTATCTATTTACTTTTCGTACTTCTCCCGGCCTTGAATCGGACTCATTAAACTTTTGGAAACAACCTGTCTAGTCCAAGTCAGGGTTGCACCTGTGATAATAAATAAATAAAATGCAACAACGTAGGTACCCTACCTACCTGCTATACTTGAAATATTGCGCCGTGCGGCATTACATCACTTAAGCTTGGCCAATACGCGAATAAACCTTAAACATCCAAAAAAAATATTTCATTCAATAAAAATTATATTTATTTAAAATAAAAAAAAATATCAGAGGACAATGTTCCACAAATTCTGACCTAGTCCTGAAATAAGCTCTAGGGTTTTACTATAGGTAATAGGCAACGATAAACTTACTTATATAGATAAATACGTAAGTACTTAACTACATAGAGGTACAGTCGAGTTCATATATGTTTGTACACTTTTGTTCCTTGTCACTTGATCGCTGTGACAATTCATATATGGCAGTTTAAATATGGCATTAAATAGACAAGGTACTAAAGTGTACACATGTTTATGAACTCAACTGTACATAACGCGCTTATCACTCAAATATCTGCCCTTACCGGCAGTTGAACCCGGGACCGCTAGCTTGGAAGGCAGGGTCACTACTAACTAGGCTATCGTGTCGCCGAACATACTACGAGGTTTATATTTTCTTTAAACTAGTGGTTATTTAGCGTGATCCTCGTATTTATTACTCTCAAGCAGTCAATCGATGACGCGCTAGTTAATTGGTAGTGATCCTGCCTACGAAGCTAGCGGTCTCGGGTTCAATAATACCCGTTGAAGAAAAAAAAAATGCAATGAGTACGAGCATTTTTTCCATAGTCATGGATGTTTTCTTTGTTTTTATGAAGGAATTTCTTTATATTAAAAATATGTTTATCATGGTCTACTATAAAGCCAAGAGCTTAATTTGGGCCTAGGTCAATTCGTGTGATAAAACTATTTCCCATTTCACTTTGTAGAAGTAGTTGAATTTGACTAAACTATTTTTCTATTAGAGATCGGATCGATCTCAAGTTATTATCGAACAAACACACAAAACACTGCTTGACTCGTCTGAATAGCTTTTTGCTTGAAATAAATAGCTATGGGTCATTTACATGGCATCTCTACAGATACTTTGCCTATTTACCCTTAGGTACTAACACTTTAGGGATTACCTCCATACATGGACGTAACCACAATGCAACCTAACTGAAAATTACTTCATCCATGTATGAGAACGTTTTTCCTTGTGCTCAATACCTGAAAGCATTTTGCAAATGGGCATATATTACTTGGACGGTCTGCGCAACTAATTACTAATTAGTACGACGTGTTGAGCAACAGCACCTATTATTTGGAGACTTTAAAACACGTACTGAGCCATTGTAACGGTGTTGCGTAAACGACTAAATTTGCAATTCTTCCGACGTTGGCTCGAAGCAACAGGAATAATGGTGGTCGAAGATAAGGAAATGCCTGCATTAGTAAACAGCACAGTAAGGTTGGAACCTGTACGGCCTGTATGGGTGATTTGAATGTTAACGTTTAGTTATACAAGAGTGCATTCAGCTTTAAAAGACAGAAGCTCCCAGTTGCAATAGATAGATAAATAGTGTCAGCCATATGAATAACAATGTTTCTATTTGGCCCTAACGTCTAGAGCCGTATTGGGCGTGACAAGATTCATTCTGCAAACAAAAAATCGAAGTACTGAATGCTAAATGCTATGTTTTAAAGGCTAGACGCCATATGTACACGTATTATGTTAATGCTTGAATAAAAAAGGTACAATGAGATTATTGTATAGCAGATAGCAGTTAAAGGAACCATGTCACTCACGACTGTTATCTAACCCAAGATACTGCTGGAGCCGCCTATACAGTGTTTGCCTGAAGCTGTTTATGGCCAGGGTTTACATGACACATACATCATTACATCAGTAAATATTGACAGCACTAGATACATGATAAAATACGTAACAAGTTGCAGTCAATGATCGATAAAGATTATAAAAAATATCTACAGTTGAACAAAGCAATCTTGATAACATATATGTTATTTAAGTCTAGCTTTATTTGTATTTATAATTCGTCATATTAGAAGTGAAATTTATGTCATTGGGTAGGTATCATGTATAAGTACAGAATTTTGTTCGCTATTTTATCTATTCAGAGCTAGACATTTAAATGTATGTCAATTAGAGATTAAATAATTTATACAACTTATCGCAGCTAATTGAGGTTCTCCTCGATGGTAAAAATGGATAAAATGGTTTTATTGCAAGTCTAGCACAGAATGGTAACAACGCTGCAGCGGTGACATAACCTCAAAACGAGGCGTTTGATATGCGCCGCGCGGTCCTCCGACCGTTGGCTCTTTATTGCATAAATGGAATTTGAATTTGTGTTTGGAATTTATAGCACTTAAAGAATTAAGTATGCTGTTTAGTAGGCTTCCCGCAGCGTTGCTCGCAAGAGTCGCAAGAGTGTAGATATTACGTTGGTTGGTTTGTTGTCAGCATTTTTAAATTGTGAAAATAGTTAATATGGCTACTTTGGAACCTATATAGTTTTCAAATGCCTTTATCGCGATTCTATTTATCAATGAAATATTTTTTTTAATGATTTCAATTATAAGATTTCTAAATAATATTTAAAGAAGCCTATCCAGTACTTACTCCAAATGGATTTTGAATTTTCATATTTTTTAATATATTTTAATATACCTATGTTGTAAAAATCAGGTGTAGTGTACCTATCCCATTTTTTTATCGTGACAGAAATATCAACAATGAGAACTTGAATATTTGAAGAGCATATTATTATCAGTTGTAACACATTTGCCTTTTTTAAGAAATACTAGCTTTTGCACGTTACTCTTGGTGGGATTCGGTTTTCCCATTCTGTCGAATAATCTCTGGGCAAACAGTGTCGTTAAGCATGCTCTGTTACGTCATAAAAATCATACCTATAACGATTTCGTATTTACAATATTATCAGTTAGAAACCTGGAAATACGGCCTCTATTCGACAATAGTAATCTTGTCTATTTATTTAATTTAGTTTGGTATCACAATATTTACAACTCTTTTTCACGTGTAGGTATATACTCGTACAATGTGTACCTACTTAAGATTGTAAACCCTAAATTATCTGCGAATAAATAAGTGATTCATTCATTTGCTCACGGTATTTTCAGTCCTATTGCATTACCACTTAGAATATTTTTGCAAAGCAAAAAAGCATTGTTATTGAGGTATTAATTAGATTACCCTTGAACTCAAAACAGTGGAAAATTAACGAAAATTAAAGCAAACAGACACGAACGTCTGATACAGTGTTCAATGCAAACTTCACGACTAGGTATAATAATTTCATTCATTTGGTTAGTACCCCTCTAGTATCAATCATGTCATTGCATGTATGTATGAAACGATATCCAACTCACTCATATTATATTAAATAATCTTAAACGTTAGTGATGCATGTTAGGATGTTTGTCTTACAAACACGTGTATGAACGGCTAAAGGTTTAGAATCTTGGATAAAATTCAGCACAGAGATGGTGTATATCCTTGACAGATCGCCAGCGTAGCACTAACTTATTTATGATGGATTGCAAGTATTGAAACTATGTTGGTGCTGATGAATATTTTGATCCGTTTCACACTCAACACACGTGACACTATTCCTTTTTACGGTAGATACCTATCCCTTTGAAACGCATACAATTGTAGGTCTTTATGTATTTTTTGGTCTAAAAATATTTTCGGCTTCCAACCTATTGTCTGAAATTACAGAATTTAATGAAATTATTTTGTATCAATCAGGTAATCAAGGTGACGTTAGTTTATACAATAATGAAAAAAAAACCATTTTAATTGTAAAAATCATTTTCGACCAAACAAAACATTCGGACAAACAATGATTATGCCACTCGATATAGACCCCCCTTTTTACAATTCTGATGTATTTATTACTTATGGCTCGACTATTAGCTTGAAGTGGCTTGACAACGGTATGACACTGACATTGAGTCAGCCGTCAGCACGGGCGCAGAGATGATTTTTTGCCTGTCAAAAATTTCGTGTCGACTTATCTTAGCTATCGTGTTTTTCTCGAGCTTGTTTCACCTATCAGGCTATCTCCGCGCTTATCTGCGTTAGATGCGGTTTGTTTGTTTAATTCAAATTTTAAATTTCAACATGAAATTCAATACGCTAAGACGCTAGAACTTTTGTGTAAGTACGTTTTCGGTAAATATTTCAAATTAACCATTTCTGAAAAGGTGAGAAAATCAAGACAGAAATATCACTTCTGAAATAAAACTTTGGAAAACGAAGGGAGATTGATTCGATTTCCCTCTGTCAGAAAAACCAAAAAAAAACAAAATCATAAAAACTCCTTTAAACCAAGCGTGGGAATGATAAACTCTAACAAGAGCACACATTACATACCTATAAGTAGGTACATATACTTAGAAGAAGGCAAAAGCTCTGTTAAACACTGTTTGCTTGGTTGGGTACTTAATATAATAATGAAAACGAGTGTTAAAATGTTGTCCTCGCCAGACAAGGATATATAGGTAGGTTCAGGACCTCAGCTCTCGAACGTGTGTCGAAAAGGAAATTATTCGCATTATCGCTTATTTTATATTCTACCTACCTCCTACCAATAATTAAGTACCTAGTGGTACACGCGATTTCATATTAGGTAAGTATGTTGCAAAACTCATAACAGCCAGAAAGTAGGTAAACTATGGATATAAATTAACCGAGAAAATTGATTTACTGCTGACACGTTTCTACCGACATAGTCCTTCCAAAACCAAGCATACCTTTCGTCTAGGTGTTATCTACCTATATTATTTTTAATAAACATTTTAGTGCGTAGTTTCTTAGGTCAAAACAAAATCACAGCAGAAACAATATTATTTTATAACTGGGCAATTGGCTAGTTTTCATTTTCATCAACAGCAGTCATGTGTCCGTTTATAGTCCTGCAGTACTGTAGTAAATCTAAGTACACTGCGTGGAATGTAAACAAAAGTGTCACTTGCTTAAAGCCCTACCCGAACCTTGAAACTTGATGAGTCACTCATCATCGGGCACAAAGAGGCCATTCGAGCCCATACCTAGTCGCATTCCTTACATGTCGTTGCCGCGCGTTTAAATAGTGAAGTGACACTGCTGCTTTGGGTTACTAAGTATTTGTTTTTAATAATAAGATTCGTCTTATTAGAATAAATATAATTTTCATTTCATCGCCAGACATTTTTTTGTGGTAGTCACATGTTTTACCTTATCTATGTGACTGACCTGACAAACAACGCACAGCCTAAACCGATACACCTAGGGACTCTAAATTTGGAGAGAACATGCACTAAGAGGGAGTGCCGGGAAAATACCTAATTCAACGTGTACAAAGTCGCGGGTGTCCTCTAGTCAATGCTATAAGTAAATGTAAAGATTTCAGCAGAAAATCGCTTCTGGTACGATGTTTCGTTTTAAAAAATATATATTTAAAAATCAGGCGATCTTAGTTTAGATATAAAAACGCTTAAATAAAACACTTAAATATATTTACAATGCATGACAGCATGAATATTTTTTTCAGAAGTTCCTAAACTTAATATCAACTAACCATGTTATTATAACTAAAATGAATTCTAGAAAACTGCATCTAAAATGAAGTAAAATGTATGCAAGTATGGAATTATGAATAAAAAAATACGAAACTTCAAGTTTTAATCTAAACTTAATTAATAAATACCTACCAATAAGAAAAACATTACCGCATTGAACTTGTTCAGAGAATAAATAGTATATTTCCTACTTACAAATCGCGAAATGGAAGAAAGTGGTTCTTTTTCACCAAAACCATAAAATCACAGCACTTTGAAATCCACAGAAATAACTTCAACAAACTCAAAGCCGAAAACTTTTTAATTTATTGCTTATTTTTTAAATAGTAGCGCGCGCACGTTTGCCGCGGCTGCGCGCTCTCGGCTGACTGACTGCGTTCAGAAATAAGAGAATGTGACGTTTGCGTACGGTATGCCGTATGTTACCAGCCAGTGCAATTCTGCACAATATGTGCTTTGGGATTTTCTCTATTGTTTTAGATTGTCAAAATGACATAAGGCCATATAAATTACCATATATGTATTGAATTGGACCTGGTTGGTGAATGTCTATCAAATTCAACCATTTAAAATAATATCTAAAACAATAGGTATCTTTTCTGCAGTAATATTGTACACTGCAATAAATTTAAACATTTACAAAAACACATTGAGAATCGGCATAGACGTGCAACAAACATTTTGACTTTGACTGGTATATTAAGCAACCGCAAGACCGGTGACTGTGGCAATTCTTGAGAGGGGCCTATTTCTAGCAATGGGCTTCTTTCATATCCTTCTCTAATTAGAAACAAATAAGTTCTTAAACTCCAACCAGAGTCTGAGTAATTTCAGAATAAACCTAAATAGTTCCGCAGCGGCCTATCACGAACGCGTTTATCACGACACGGCACGGGCTCTTTGTTCGATTACCTACTCTTTGTAGTTGTGTACGACCGGAAATAAATGAGTTCTGTGCTGCAGGTTAAGTGTTACTTAACAGCTTCATCATCAGCTCGTAGAGATATCGACCCGGATGTTGCTCAAACAAAACTATATACCTGTACATATCATAAGATAAAACCTGTATCGATACTGTAGTTGTATGTTTATAGGTTTCGGTTGGTTGGTAGAGTACGTTTTAGAAATGTTTTAGGGAATAATTATCATTAAAATATTCTGTCTCCAATCGTCACGAGACTATGGGAGTCCCGGTTATTTGGAAGGTGTACATGGGGCCGAAAACACAGAGGTAGGTCCATTAGACCTCTTTTTAAAGTGCCTTTACGCACTTACCTCACTCGACACTTATGCAACAGCAGGCCTAGCCAAGATGCAAGCGCTGGTAACGTTTCTGTTTTCTATCGACTCATATTATGGAGTTAACATAAGCGGTTGATGCGATCTGTCTTCAGCCAGTAGAACTGTATCTGCCTGTTTCGGTGAAACAAGGGGACAGCATTAAAAAAAGTTGGAATAAATAATTTAACTTTTTTGCCATATCC
Source organism: Acleris emargana (assembly GCA_927399475.2). NCBI lineage: Eukaryota > Metazoa > Arthropoda > Insecta > Lepidoptera > Tortricidae > Acleris > Acleris emargana. Next base: position 10,672,586 of record OV656851.1, read on the forward strand.
CGCGGTATAATATTGTTATTGGACCCGATTCTACAGTGGCCTCTAAACTTCCTAATTTGATTTAGGTGTCGATAAAACACTATGCTATTCTATGAGCAGCTGTCATAATCGAACGACAGCGCCATGACAGCGCTAATTTGAATCTGACGCTTCTTATTTTAGGCGGTCTTATACATTATCAGCTTGACATTCTGGAATAGCGCTGATTAAATCTTCCGGTGCCGTCTAAACTATGTTTTAAAATAAGACAATTTAGTTTTAGTAGTAGTAGCCCTAAACTAGGCTATTTAAGCGATGTGCACGTAGAATCGAGTCCATTAGTTAATTAAAAATAAATATTCACAACGGCGTCCGTCGTAGCTCCACGTGAGCATACCGCCAGATACACCATGTTTACACTGCCGCTCGTTAGCTAAACACTTTCTCCGTTGTCGATGGTGCAGCAAGCGCCGACTCATGCTGTGAACTACGACAGAGATTCTCTATCAAACGTGGAGCCATACAATCTGCTGGACACTTAAACTTATTCTCAAGATGAAACACCAAGTGTGTTGTATTGATGCTAAATATAAAATATACTTACCTTACAGTGGAAATTGAGCACTTAAAATGTCTTTTGGGTTCGGGTAAATTCGTTAAGAATCACACAATAAACAGTTTATGAGAGCTAGCGAGAGAGAGAGAGAGAGAAGTACAAACCCGAAGACCTTTTTAAGAGCTATCGTACTCTACGTATGCGATTTCTTTCCGAGGAAGATTTAAGCATTAGATACTTGTGTTGGTGTACTGGTGTTAACTCAACGTTCGGCCCATGTTTTGAAGGAGCCATAACGACCCTGATTAAGTCAAAAATCTTTTAAGTATTGTTTATATAATGCAGACTATTCAGTAGTTTTCCCCTTCTATGTTCTAACTTCCACATTTCATACACCTATCATTCATTGTGTAACTAAACATACATACATTAAGTTTACGTTATTTTTAGCCCACGGCTATTAATAACGGGTACACTACATAATTCCGAATTGATCAAAATACCGAATTTACATAATTCCGAATGCAATGTTTTCATAGAAGACTTTATTTTTATTAATCGCTTTTAAATCAAACCCAACCTAACCTACGTATCGCAATTTAATTATGCATTAAATCTAAAATAGCTCCAGCATAAAATACCTTTAAAAAAAAACCGGAAAAATGGATATTAGGAAAAACGTAATTCGGAATTTTAAGATGTTCCCATTAATAACAATAACATATAGACTGTGCGTTCTTAAAATCACCAACCAAACACGTGAATAACTACCTAATATAATATAACAACGATGTTTTCAGTCTCCCATGCACAAATGAACGTCACTTTTAAGGTCACGCTTGAAGGAAATAGGTTATCAGTAACGGATGACGCCGGCGCAGCGGCCCCAGACAGTTAACTTGATCGATGCGCGGGGGCAACGCACGCCAACTTTCTGTAATGAGATTATTATAATTCTATTCTCAAATTACGTAAGTTAGATTAGATTCAACGGTTTCTATCTTGCAGTCATAAAACATTCAGTTAAGAGCACTTAAGATGTGCTATACGGTTATTATAACTTGTAAAATTACATAGTGGAAAAGAAAGACCGCTTGATGAACTCTATCTTGAACACAATAGGGATTATTTTGCCGTGAGGTGGATGATGCATCTTTTTTTCAACATACACTTCCAAGTTTCACAGACACTAAAAACAACCCTTACAACACCCGAATTTGGTAATGAAACTACCATTTGAGGTTTCTTAATTTAGCCAAAGCCAGCTCGACTAATCGAGACGGTTATTGGTTTTCTCCGACTGGTAACTTTGAAGGGGTTATGCCTTATTTGTGAATCCTATATAAATATATCATTATAACTTACGTTGCCCTTCTTTTGGGTAAAACCATATTTTCTTAGTTAGTTAGTTAGTTATCGTATTTACAACGTAACGATAGACAGTAATGGCGGCTGAGTTAAAATCAATATCCTCGTAAGGGCCAACGTCCTATGTTTAGGATATTGGTCAAAGTGACTTTTGACTTTAGTTGACCGACACAAGATTATTTTTCGAACTAACGAAATTTGACGTGGGCCTCATGAGGGATTACTATATCAAAGGCGATACGGTTTTACCCAGTAGAACAGAGGCCCTGACAGTTTAGTTTTAATAAATAGGTAGTTCATCTAGATAAATTATAACGGCGTAAAACAAAAGAGGTGAATAAATTGCACCAATCAGTGGTACCGCTGACGCAACGCACTTTCGCTGTTAACAATGCATGTCTTCCGTTATCGTAAGTGCAGTTTTTATCTTCGTTAATGCACTTTGACTTTAGGGGTGATAACTAAACGCTGCTGGTACTTAAACATGTCTTAGGCGTAGTGCATTGAACCGGTCTAGTTTAGGAATATACCTAGTTAAGCCAAACCTGACCGCTACCCTCGAGTATGTTTTAACAATTATGTTGTCACGCCATTATGATTTAAGGACATCAAGGACAAATTAACCACTCCTAGGTCAGATTTTTTTTAAATGTATTTAATAATCAGCATCATCGTTGAATCTTACAGAAATTCAATTAAAAAATACTGGAATTATTCCCCAAACGTGTCAACCATCTCTAACTAACAAGGCAAGTAAGAGCTGGTAAAGAATATAAGTAGTTTTAAATTCACATAAGATCGTTATAATATGGTTCATTTTCATTAGCATAGTCGCCGCTAAGACCGTTCGATAACTTTGGTCATTAATCTTCAACTCACGTCGTGACACTGAATTATCTTATTCCAGACACCACGCCATCCATTTAGAGGTCACTCAAAGCTCAGTTGAGCTAATAGGTAACAAATGAAACAAACTAAACAAGTCAGAGTAATTGGCTGTTGCTGTCGCATCACGAACAGCTGACCGTCGTCATCATGCGAGTCAGTCACATCACATGATTCTCAGTGACACAAATTACATGTTGAGGTGACGCTCCAATTGAAATAATACGAGTCCAAACAACTTTGTTATATATTTCACCTTGAATACGAATACATCTTTTAGGTATAATGTTTCAATTTTAAAATGTTATTTTTTCTAAAATTCAATATGAGAGAAGAGCCAAATGAATAAGCAAAATTCAGTCGCGTACAAAGATACTTTTCCCACTTCTACCATTGAAATAATTCTCGACTGTACATAGTGGAAAATGCGTAGTGTTATGTTGTGCGCCTATGCTCGTGCTCGTAATAGCTAATTCTTCAGCGATCTTAGCAGAATCTAATGAGATGATGAGGCTGATATTCTCTTAGAAACAAAGTCAAAATAATCACTTGGAGACATTTTTAGGTGTAGCATGCAAAGCCAACAAAATAATAATTCAGACAGACATTTTCGCGACCCGCCGCTTGTGCAGAGTTAAATGTCATGTAGTTGGGACACGCCATATTAATTTACAATGTATTTATGTTTGTCATTCGAAAGCCATGAGGGAATAGAGTCTGGCAAACGAAAGCGTGACCTGAGAAAACGCGGCAAATTCAAAAAATATACATGTGGTAATACTAATTATAGTAGGAAAAAAATGTGTTGATACTTGTTTTTTTTGTATTTTTATGACAATCAATTTGTTATAATAGTTGTTTGCGAGCTTAATTTCTTATTTGAGGAACACACTACATCTTTAGAAATATTAACCTGTGGTTAACACACACACACTTCAAAAAGTCATTTGTTTTTAAAGGCTCCGTTTGGTGTGACCTAAGGTCTGATGAAGCCTTGACTGTCATGGAAGTGAGTAAAAAAACAAGTGTGTTGATTTATTTATTAGAATGTACCTACATAATATTTACCAACTTAACATTTACTTTCTTCAACAATATGTTTAATCTAGTACAGGTTGATGATAATTAGATAAAGATAAGATAAAGATAAAGACAAAGATAAAGACAAAGATAAAGATAAAGACATTTATTCAGTAAATAGGCCACACGGGCTCTTTTACACGTCAAGAATCTACCAGCGCTTCACAAGAGGAGACCACTGCTGAGAAGAAACGCTGCTGTAATTTCACGTAAATACCGATGTCTCCAAGCAGCAATATCATAACGTTCGACAAGAACCGTTCATTCATTTTTATTTTTCTTGAACTCGTATCCATTTGCTATTAATATTTTACGCGGAGTTTCTCTGCTTCCACTAAAACCAATGCTAGAACGCAATTCTTCTAATAATGTTCGTAATGTCGGTACCTTCTTTCTTACAACATAAAACTCATTGATTTTATTTCTTATTGCATCAATATCAAAATTGTCTAAATCCGACACTGTGCTTTTGTGGGGGCGTTTTTTTCCTGGAGTGGACCACATCCCTTCGTTCACAGACCCTTCCTTTTTAATTTTTTTTACTGTTGTGACACAAACCTCTGCAAAACAAAGTATAAAATTCATGTTTAATGATGTCGTACCCAAAGGGTTCAATGACATAAAAAAGGGAAAAAGAAAACGAAATAGAAAATGGAAAAAAAGTAAGTCTTTTTAGTTCGGCAAGAGTCAAACAGAGAACCACCTTTTTTTGAAGTCGGTTAAAAATAACACAACTTTGTGAAATGGAACTAAAACATAAAAATATTCCAAACCGATGCAGGTACATACCAGTTAGTGAAGATATTTCTTCTAAGAACTTAGTCTGAGTTTCTATTAAAGATTTTTTTTTCCAAATTCCTTAACCTTTCAACAATATTTTTCATTTCGCAGATTCCTTGATTATCTTCAAGATTATCTGTAAACATAAGAAACGGTATCAACATTATCGTCAATATTATTATATCAAATAATCAGCCGACAAATTGGCCGACAAGGATTAATATTACATAGTCATACTAACCGAAAAAATCCGATATCGCATCTAAACATTGTTGTTTCTCTTTGAAAACAACTTCTTTCTCCTCTTGTTTTTGCTTGAACTTACTGAACATAGTATGTAGCAGCTTTCGCACATTACTTTTTATTGTTTTACCCATATTACGGCAATTATAAATAAAAAAGAATTGAGTTCACAAAGTACTGACAACTCTAACCAAAGACTTTGACGTGCCTTTGACAGATTAATAATGTTGCCATATTAAAACTTTAAAAAAAGTCCAGGTCACGCTTTCGTTTGCCAGACTCTAGTTTTGCTGACCCACATTGAAATTTACATATTTTGACTAGTACTCGTATTCTAGTTTTTATTTTCACATTTTATTTAAAGTTAAGTTTTGTTTATACAAAAGACATCAACGCTTCCGAAACGAAAAATATTGTATTCACTGTTTTGCATGTATTTAAATATTTTCAAATTAAACAGGGGTTTATTTTTGAAGGTGTATCCCAGTTGTCATCTATTTATCCATGCTTGCACAGAGCATATACACGTTTCGTATGCAAATGTGAAGCTAGAGCCATAAGCTGGTTTGCCCCGAGAGGCTTACAAACTGTCACGAAACAAATCTCGACAAACTATGTATCTATCTACTGCTTCGTCAGACAACAAAAAAAAACTGCGCGTTAAGAGTCGTTGAAAGGTGCGCTCGCTTCAACTCGCACGCTCTTTTGTTTTAATTGTCATTAGATTTGTTATTATCCTTTTTTTCTTAGCAAAGTTACAATTCAAGTTTCAATTCCCAGCCTTTATAAAAAAATAATATCTTGGCCTAATTGTGCAAAATGTGGTTACAGAATTATCAACACGTTTTTAGAGTTGTAGGTAATTCTGTAGCTCTGCCTACCCCTCTCCGGGAACGAAGGCGTGAATTTATGTATGTATGTATAAAAAAATGGCATGGAGTAGGTAAACGAATACACACACCTGACAGTAAATTAAGTGGGACCTGAGACCCGAGACATTTGCAATTTCAAGACTGCAATCCAAAGACTGCAAACTGCCAACTCTGTGGACTAAGATGTAATTAATGTATATAATTATATTTAAAGTCTATCATTAATTCCTTGCTCGGGACAAGGGACTAAAACTAACCATAATGACACGAGATGTTTACCCACGCGAGCGAGCGAGTGGCTATAGCTCGAGTGTCATTATGGTTGTTTAGTCTCGCGTTAAACACTCTACTTTTCACTTTGAATGCGAGGAAAATAGACGACGCTCTGTACAAAATTACAATATTTAATAAATATGTAACAAAGTTTCTGACAAATTTGTTCCGCGGTTGTTACTTTTTTGTAAAGTGACACTTTAAATGATCGCATATTTAGCCAACAGATACAAACTTGAAAACTAGACCATGCCTAATAAAATAAAATTATCCTTAATATATTTAACATACATACACACACATACATACCTTCACGCCTGTAATCCCAGAGTGGGGTAGGCAGAGCCACAGAATAACCCACAACCTCAAAAACCTGTTGATAATTCTGTAACCACACTTTGCACAAATAGGCTAAGATGTTTACCAGCGTATTAGTGACAGGTTGCAAGCCCATCGCCTAACAGTACTACTCGTACAAGCCTTTATTCCCTTGGTCGCCTCTTACGACATCCACGGGATGACCTGGAGTGGCACTATTCTAACCCGGGCACCACACGGGCAAATAGATTGATATTCGTAATAATTAATCGTGTTTCTTGAAATTAAATCCTTTTTTTATATTTTAGTATATTACTTTTATTACTTTTATTATAGTTGCCAATTTTAGGCTATTTCCACAGCCTAAAAATGGTCCATACACAATCACTGAAAATGGCGATAATCCTCCATTCACAAACACCGTGATTGGTTGTTTAACGGTTTACAAAGTAAAATAAAATAAACTTTACTCCCTAGAGACTAATAAGGACGTTTAGGCCCGATGTGCAAAGACTAAAGTATCATTTTAAGAGCATGAGAAGTGGAAAAGTTTTTTATGCATGCGTGTGTGAAGAAACGCATGCGCACCGCAGTTCAATATGCCACCTCATAAGGAATTCGATTGTACTTAACTCAAACAATAGGCGGCGAAGAAACCCCGTCTTGTTTGCTTGTGGTAACACTAGGGGATGGTTACGGTGAACTTCGCTGTGGCTGCGGGTGGCAGCTGTCTGTTTAGTGTTGTATATAATAATTTATATAATTAAACAGCACCCTAGTTGGGGTGCAGATTTCTATACATATACATATTATAATTTTAATATAAACCTAGCAAATCACAATAAAAGAAAAACCGTCATGTTCGTTTATATCCCTCAGTAACTGCCTTTCATCGGTACTACGAATACTAAGTCAAGAACGCTGAGGAATAATTTATAATTGATTTAGTTAATACCTTTTATGGGTAGTGTAGCGTTACCGCTACAAAATCGCTTCAAATTCGCGCCTTTATTTTGTTTATTTTTTAGGTGTCGAACTCTTTTGTGTGTTAGAGTTGCTGGCCTGCGTTGTTGATGGTTTCGATTATTATTTTAAAATTTTGAATGTGTTGGTTGTCAGATTGTTCGGCATGGATGTAAGATGTTTCTTTTTGACATTGGTGCTTCAGTCTCGTAACCGAAGGGATATTTTTTTTGTTCTCGACTTCGTACATTTGCAATTACAAGTACAATTGCAGTTTTAACAGTGACCTAGTTCGCATAGTTGGGTGCACGGTCACTCTATCTGCTGAGCGAAAGGAAGGAACTTCCTAGTGGTATTCGCACCAAATAATACCGGCTTGATCCGGGTAAGTTGATATTTATTAAGATCTTTCCCCGCTACGCCCCGTTCTGTTTGTCTTGTCGTTCGTTACTCATTAGATCTTTTTATTCTAGTCCACCTACCCCCTGAAGAAGTAGTCCACTAAACAGCTTCGGATGATTATTGGGCAATCACACGCGTATAGCGAAACGCATATACTTACACGCGTTGTGTACAACGCACGCGTGTGACTCCGGAGACTTCGGCTACGAGATCTTTATCTTCACCGTTTTTCAAGATTAGCCTATCGTTACTTCTAATTTTTGTTATTTTAAAAAGAAACTACATTCAATATTTTTTATATTTGCGTACATGTTCTGTTTCATTATGATTTAAGCATTTAAATTTCCCATCTTAGGAACTTCGATACAAAAATACGCGTATTTTTTTAGGGTCTCTTTGATATTAATTGCCATAGGGTTTTGTTTCTCCAAATTCTAAAAGAGCCCGCGCGCTCCATGAACGTTTGTTCTTTTTCGGCCAATATTCGGAAACGGTACTTAAATCATTCTTGAAATACCTTTTAATCTCTAAATTTTTGTGTTAATCCTTAATTTTCGTCTTTTCTAACCTCTAAATTTGTTTGTTAATTTTATATTATCGTCCCTTCACCCAAACCAGTTTCTATTTATTTTTTATACTAATCTTTGTCGCAACTATCTATTTTCGACACTTATCACTACATAGTATAAAACAAAGTCACTGGCGCTGTCTGTCCCTATGTATGCTTAAATCTTTAAAACTACGCAACGGATTTTGATGCGGTTTTTTTTAATAGATAGAGTGATTCTTAAGGAAGGTTTATATGTATAATACATTCCACGCGGGCGAAGCCGCGGGCGGGTCGCTAGTAATTTATAAAATAAACTATCTTTAGGTTTTAATTCATTTTTTTTATTTGTATTAAATTTCAACGTTTATCCTAGGCTCAGTCCTAGGATCAGTTTGTGCTCCCTTTTCCCATTGGAGCGTAACAGTAGGTATTGCACCTGTGGACTAGGTATTTCTATTCAAACCCATAATAACAGGGCACCTGTCTCATTATTAAAAATTATCCCAAGCTGCAGGGCCTTCGGCATCATCTAAAACCGAGACTCCACGTTGGCCTATGTTGGCCAATACTCGTTAGTGGGTACACATTGGCCCAGTATTTGGTAAGCTAAGGTCCAACTACCAAGTCCCAAACGTAACCACTTTAATACACGATGGAATACATTGGTCATCGTGATGATGATGAGAAAAGTTCCTGGTAATTAATAACTTAAGAATGCTCATGTGGAAAGAATCCCTAACAGTTTTTGTTTTCCGAAAGTCGACTGTCAACAATAACAATACTTGTCACGTATGTGAGCTCAGGCGCACGCTTCCCGTCGCATTGTATGCAGATACCTTTACTCGTAGCAGAGAGCAGACAACCAACATTTTCAAAATATGTACGAGTAGAACTGTATTCCCTTGAGTTAAAGGTGATTTTTTTATATAATTAATTTGAATAGACATTCTTATTTATTTAGACCCAGCATACTGGTTCCAAAATTTATTATTAAGTGTGAATTTAAATACTGATAGATAAGCATTGTAAAGAAAGATAATTTAACTACGAAGTAAGTTGTGTCGATTCGATGTGCATTGAAATATTGCATTTAAATGAAATGAGTGAAAATACTTATGGTCAAGAGTAGTAGGTAATCTACAAAGATTGAGGATTGAAACTGTAGGTTAACGCTGGTAGATTTTAACGTGTATTTATAAGTGCCCGTTACTACCGAATAAACATGTTTTATATTTTATCTTTAGGGAGTAAAATAATACAAGAAAATAATCAGGTCAGGGCTATCAAGTGAGAGACGAAGAGGTTATTTCGCAAAACGTCCGGTTGAGATGCAGTTTTTTAATGCTGTTTAATACAAAAAAATCTTAACTTATAGAACTTTCTGTACTATTAAACCGAAGGAAGGGTTTTGTACAACAAGAAACTGAATCACTTCTGATGTTGCACTAATTACCGATGCCCATGGACACCGGATTTGATTCAAAATCTTACATTCGCGGGTCAGTCTGTGCAGTGCATACAAAAATTTTTTTTTTTTTAAAACCGGTAGTTTTGTTTCTCCCGACACCCCCGTGTGGTTGCCGGGTTAGAATAGTGCCACTCCATGTCTTCCCGTGGATGTCGTAAGAGGCGACTAAGGGAATAAGGGCTTGTAGCACTGTTACGTCCGGTTCCTATATTCAATCCGCGGACAGATAGGCTTACTTCGGATTAAAATTTGACACATTTTGTATGGGCAAATGTCAAATTTTAACCCGAGGTAAGCCTTATCTATCCTCGGATTGAATATAGGAACCCGACATTAGGCGATGGGCTTGCAACCTGTCACTAAATGCGCTGTTAAACACCTTAGCCTAATTATGCAAAATGTGGCTACAGAATTATCAGCAAGGTTTTGGAGTTGCTGGTAATTCCGTAAAATAAAATAAAATAAAAATAAAATCATTTATTCTGTAAGTAGGCCCTGTAGGCACTTTTACAAGTCTGAATCTACCATCTACCAGCGCTTCAAGAGACCATTGTTGAGAAGAAGTACCGCAAGAAACTCAACAGTAAGCCATTTTTTTAAATAAAGAACTTATTACAATACTAAACATAAGCTATCAAATTTAAATGTCACAGGGATGTACAGGTCCCAGTAGTAATAATAATTAAATTAATAAAAATGTCAGGTTAAAATAATAATACAATTCCGGAGATGTAAAGAGTCTCCAAATGTCAAATTAAAATTAAATATAGGTAAGTAGGTAATTAAACAAAAAAACAAAACAACAAACACAAACAAGGGAGATGTAGAAAGTCTCCACGGTCAATTTTGGAGATGTAAAGAGTCTCCAGATGTCAAATTAAAATAATAAGCATACAAGGAGATGTATATAGTCTCCACGGTCATTAATAATTGTAATACAAATAATTCAGTCGTAGCTCTGCCTACCCCACTTTGGGAATGAAGGCGTGAGTTTATGTTATGTTATGTTATGTTGTTTCTCCCGATACCCTAACATAACTAATAAAACTAGTCTCTATTGTCATACACTTTATTTTCTATCGTGCGAATTTTCGTTCTTGATTTGAACCTGTGCATTGTCAAAATCCGGGTCATCCGGAAGAGTACTGAGCGCTCGGTAACATAATGGCCGCCCAATTAGAGTGGATGCATGCCTCACTGCGTCCACACATTCAGGGCTGCCAACATATACAAACAAGAGACGTAGAGACTACAAATCTGGGTCTTCTTTCTACTATGATTCAATTTATTTTATCTTTCCAAGTACCTACATTAATAGCTACCATAAGAAATATGGTTATAAATGTTATAATAAAAATAGATGAGGCCCCAGTGAAGCCAAACCAGGATAAGGGTATAGCTAAGAGCCGATTTTGGGATGACAGTAAAAAAATCCAATTGGGAATATGTGGTATTTTGTGTGAAGCGATCACATGCACATTAAGTATTATTATTTCTCTAAGGCTTTATCAACATATATTTATGGTTTTCTAAGGTAGTAGAAACCACAACCAACCAAGAAGATACCTTTTTTGGTATTATCTATAAACCCTGGCTGGTTACAATGTTTAAACTTTAAATCACTGCTTCAATACGCAATGTTGTATAAGGACTGTGTACGGATAGCCAACCCTGGCAATAGCGGCATACGAAGATGATCGAGATATTCACGACCACAAACGGGTTACGTCATGGACTTGCTCCGAAATCCGACATTCGCGGGTCGGACCACAGCACACAGAAAATAAGCACTAACCACAATACGAGTATTATAAATTTATAATATAAAAATACACGTACCAATAAATATGGAGTACGTTCCAAATGTACGTCATCACTCATCAATGGCTGCTGCTCTTATTATAAAGAAGAAAGTTAGCATGTATGGTTATGGAATTATCAACAAGTTTTAAAAGTTCTTGGTAATTCTTTAGCTCTGCCTACCCCACTTTAGGAATGAAGGCGTGAGTTTATGTAAGTTAGCATGTCTCTGTTGGATTCGTATCATTCGTAATTCGTAATTTGGTCGAGATCATTGGTCTGAGACATGTTTGACACCGAGGTGGTTAAATCTTATTTTTTAATATTACAATTCAATATATCTAATATGACTTTACTTCGCCCCTATCAGCGTGAGCTTGCACTGACAGTGTGGACACAAAAAGAGAAAGCAGTGGAACATCTATCGTATTTGTGTGAACTGCATATAGGTAATTAAAAAATAAAACTGTGCACCCAAATTTATTTTTATTAGTCTTAGGCCTACTCTTTTTGTTTTGTCTGCTGCGCCAACGTATCTGCCACAACCCCGTCAGCCGATAGCACAATTGCATTTGTCTGTGCTCAAGACGCCGTGCGACTTATTTCATAACAAGTAATTTGAGTAATTGCATCAAAATTAACCGGGTTATATCACAGGCGGCAGAATGGCACAGATGTGATTATGATGTTATAAATTATAATGATAATTAAGGTAGGTACCGATTTATATCCGACTTACTACGATCTGGGTGCAACATTTATCCGGCAAGTTTCCTGTAAAACGCGTTAATTGGTTCATCAAAAAAGAGTTAATGTAGTGAGTGATGCCATATCATTATGACATGTATAAACAACATCAATTGTTATCGGCTACAAATGTTAGCATAATACATAAGAATGGTAGGCGTAACGGTATTGATGTTAAGATAAATTAACTAAGGCGCATATAAGCGCTGATAAGACATAGAAGAGATATAGGTAACTAGGTTACTAGGTAACCTAACTTTACGCGTGCAGTTTTGTCCAAGGTTTGTTAATCATGGCAAGTATTTATAATCACACACGTTGGGACCCGTTTAAAACGTCGCAGTATATGTATTTACTACATACCTACACCAGTTACAACGTTCCGCATGTCTACTTAAGCAGCCTCAACTACTTCTGAATTTAAAACGTGGCTCTAGTCAATACTAAGGGCTCAAGGCACGGAATCAACCACTTTTTGTATGTTTTACCTATATATTCCCATAGTTTATAAAAATACTAGCGACCCGCCCGCGGCTTCGCCCGCGTGGAATGTATTATACATATAAACCTTCCTTAAGAATCACTCTATCTATTAAAAAAAACCGCATCAAAATCCGTTGCGTAGTTTTAAAGATTTAAGCATACATAGGGACAGACAGCGCAAGCGACTTTGTTTTATACTATGTAGTGATGTTTAATTTAAGAGAACTGGGGGCCTATTATGGCTGCGTTTATCGCATGATGAAATGTGGATAAAACGTCCGTCACTTTCTGATGCTTATATATTATGTAAGTAAGAGAGTGACGGATGCTTTATACCTATTTTGTCACGCGATAAACGCAACCATACTAGGACCGCAGAATAACGTCCGTTCAATATTTTTACAGGAAAAATAAGAGATGATTGTTCAATGTCTCAATTTCTTTTTATTATCTTGGATAAGATTTCAATGCTAATGTCACTAGTATTTCAAGATCACACAATCTTATCAAAGAGTTATTATGTCAGAATGCCCTTGATATACGTTTTAGACTTCCCCGATCACTTGTTCGTAACATGGTGCGAGCGAGAAACTACTACCTTAAGAGGAAAACAAGTAGGTTTCTTGCTCGAGTCAAACGTATATGTAGGTTTACAGGGATATGGGAGAAAATCAATTATGGCTGCAAGTTTGTATCACGTGCAATGTTCAACTAAACATCTGAGAAGGCCCGCCTAGACGATGAGAAATGATCTAACGGCGGGTTTTTATTTAAGAAGTCATACATTTTAGCATTTGCTTCTATAAGTTCTACTGAACTTAACGTTATGCAAATCGCCTAGCCATGACGGGCCCGCTTAAAAAAAAGGTATAATGAAAGTAATTTAAATGCAATTGACATGCGAAATTAAATTCAATAAATATATCATCAATAATCATCAAACTTAATTTTTAGGAGATGAGAATAAACAACGAAGATAACAGGAAACATTCGGCATAGCGTGCTTACTAGTAGCCTTGGTACAGACCTTCCTAGCGAGGGATACACGCATCGGTGCGCCAACAACACTACGTAGGTACACACGCCTGATAAACCTTATGTCCACCGTGTTAGAGCTATATTTACGTGTCTCGGCACTGGTTATGTAGGTCTTTGTTTATCGATCATACATTTTATGGAAGTAGGATTAGCAGTTGTATTTACTGTATTTACCCTCTTTCTTTACAGGCCTGCGTTGTGCTGGTATTTCAATTAAGGTGTGAATGATGCAATTATACGATTTTAAACTTACAATTAGTCGAAGTCAAAGAACATTACACTTCTTTAATCACTACATAGTATAAAACAAAGTCGCTTGCGCTGTCTGTCCCTATGTATGCTTAAATCTTTAAAACTACGCAACGGATTTTGATGCGGTTTTTTTTAATAGATAGAGTGATTCTTAAGGAAGGTTTATACTATCGCTTATACGGTCGCTAGTTCTTTATAATTGGAAATTTTCATTGTTTATTTGTTTTATGTTTCTTGACAAAACTTTGGATTGCAAATGCGGTTTTCTATACTATATGTAAATGTATGAACAATAATATAATTAACAATGAAAAGATACAGAATAGTGGTTTTGCGCAGCATAAATGTTTGTTCATGCATGACTAAATTATTAGTGTCTTGTATTAGGCTGGACGCTCACGAACGGAACGCTTCTTCCAATAAAAATATTAATTTCATAGCTTTGGAGTAGCTGACTATTTTTTTTTGCCAATTTTTTTTTCGATGTTTTATCTTCGTAACATCAGTTTACAAGGCAAATCAGTCTACTTACACAAAATGATATATCTAACTATAGACTATAGAGTCCACAGGCAGTAGATACGAGTAGGATATATGTGTTCTCTTGTGCATCTTCCATTAAGATTGCGGCAAGCATGCGCCGGACGTACAGATGAGGGCGCCCCTTATTACTATTATTGTGTTTTATAATAAAAACGTAGTATCTTAACCCATATTTGCCCCCTGATTCGAAAACGAACAACATCCAATACAATTCCGGGCGTATTCGAAGTTGATCGTTTACCAATAAAAAAGCATATAAGACACCAATTAAAAACATAGTTCTGGGCATATATGGGGTACCGAAGAGGGGTATTCTGATGTACAAATGAATACATGAAACACGTTAAAGGGAGGCTTGCCACCCTAGTGTAAACCACGCAGAGGTCCATGCGCGAGTGTGACCCAGGCCTAACCGGCGCGTGCGCCGCGTAATCGCCTGGAACTATCATATCAAGGAACTCGCGCATCCGTCCCGCTCTAATAACAGCCGCCAATCAATGAACTAATGAATATTTTATTTAGATTTTAGACGCAAAGATGATGAGATCGAGATTTATGTAAATGGCTCGTTTTAATCGACTTTAGTTACTTTCTTATAGATGGGCTCAGCGATAAATAGTGTCTTAACTATGTTTTTCGTACATACAGTTAATATATGTGTCACTAACACGTCATTATGGTCTGCTGCGAAAAAAAATACATTTAATAGCAAAATAATTACACAATCATAAAAAAGAATACGTCAGCTCGGCAAGGATCTTTATAATTCGGATAGCAAAGCGGCTTCTGGTAATCACACGTATTTCGACGGCAGCAAAGAATAAACGGACAACTACACTTTTGACAAATTTCACTTTTTGACATAATTCAACTCAGAATGGGGTGTTTTATCATATCATCCATAAAATTTTAAGCTCAAAATTTACATTTATGAAGATTTTTTTAGCCGTATTGAATGACAACTACCTCCTAATTTAGAAAAAGTTCAAAGCACAAAGAGATATCTTAACTTGTCCGTGTGCTCGTCGAAGGAGCGTCAAGTGGTCTAGTTGTAAACAAAGGTATCAGTTATCTGTCACGTTGTCGTTGGTCTGGAGATGTTTTAGGTGTTATATTTCAAAACTTGGTGTAAAATCAGCTCTAATGTGACTATAAATCGTGCATTTTATGTGATACATCAACGTGTTTAAGCGATCACGTGAAGCAGTGACAATTTATTGCAAAATATACCAAACAGTTCCAGTTATGGTTAAAAAGCTCAATGAATAAAAGGTAAAATGGAACCAACAAAAAATAAGAGTGAAACCTGAAAATTCAAATATCAAAAAACAAAAACTCACGCCTTCATTCCCAGAGTGGGGTAGGCAGAGCTACAGAATTACTTACAACTCTAAAATGTTGATAATTCAAATATCATTTAGTATAAATATGATTAAAATTAAGTTCAATCAATGTCGATTGATTGCACTGGGCGTGCAATAACGAAGCGGCATCAAAATAATTTGGAAGACATTTAAAAAAAAATGCAATGAGACTGTTAATTTCGTTAGCAAAGTACAACGACTAAGTGTCGCTGTGCGATAAAAATCTGATACCACCAAAGGTACTACGTTTTTTATAAGAATTTAAAGCATATGGCACAGATGTTACAGCTTCCTACGACGATGCGTAGAACAAATCAGGGCTTATCTAGGTATGGTTATTTCTTTACTTACTTTGATTATAGCAGTAAGTAATTATATAAATATATTTTGAAAACAAAAACCTGTTAAATGCTGTTTTTTTATCGTATAAAGATAGGATTTTTCTTTAGGTCTTGCAATCTTAGCAAAAATGTCACACCTGGCTTTATTTAGTATAATTTAAGCTGTTGTTAAGTGTAAACCAGAGAAATTCTAAGATAAGTTAATAATTAATAAGGAATAGTATTTCCTATTAATTTGGCCTTCAAAGCAAGCGTTTATACTGATTGTTTTTTGATACTACCAACTGATTACAATAAAAGTAATTGTTATACCTAAGTAACTTGAAAAATAATGATAAGGTGAGTTATGATGATTAGTTCATAAGAAAAAAAGAAAGGGTTGAAAGGGTAAACTGATTCATTATAAAATTAAAAAAAAACAGTTGTCTTATTTAACCCATTTTCAAATAAAGTTGCAACGTAATTCGAGACAACTACGGCAAAACAATAACTAGTGTCTTTTGGTACAAATAAGTGTAAACAATACTATCAGATTGATAATTTAATGGTATTTTAAACACTTTTATTTAATAGAAAATGAAACAAATGGGTTTTAACCATCCCAGGTACAAACAGACAAGTGGCAATTATCTCACTTATTTATTTTTCTCGCCCGACGTACACAAAGACATCTGCATTATTTCGGCAAAAAAACAAATTACCATCAATATGCTATCGTCATTCGTTAGGTACTGCTTTGATTAGGTTTTGTTCCAAATTTCAGCTAATTTGGCCAATTACGACAGAAAATATCATGTTTTTATACAAAAACCGCTGTATCCTAAAGTTGTGATTTTGTAGATACCCGTTTACTCTTTGCTGCCGTCGATTTAACAAATTACTTTTTAGCTACGAATTATATTTAAATAATTTAATGAAATGACCTACTATTTTCTAATCATCGTTACCTAGAATCGGCCTCGCTCGATCGGTGGAAAGTTACCGTGTGGAGTTCAGTCCGTACATGGCGCAGACCAGAGAAAATCCGTCGTAGGTTTCACTTTCAAACACTAGAAACTGCATTCATCAATGCCTTTGTCCCTAGAGTGCGATGGACCTATACCTAGTCGTTTTACAAACAATCATCGATAACGCAATAATTTGAATAAACACGGCCTAATTCATGGTTTTCTGTGCCTGTAAGTAGATGACAAACATTTAGTTGTCATAAGATAGTATTAGTTAGTTTAAATTGTATGTGGTTGTAACGCCTTGGTAGCGCTACTGTTAAGTTACAAACCGTTTTTTTTATAAATAAATAAAAAAATGTAAAAAGGGTGTCAACTATTCGGACTTAGTTTGTGAATGTCAAAACGTAACCAAACGAGACTACAGATATCATGCTGCAACTTTATTACTACTGCTAATGCAAAGTATGTAAAAAGATATGCTCGTATCGAGGCTAACCGAAGTCCGTTAGCGCTGGAGCTAAACGGAACCGGCATTGGGTACGTGGGAAAGAACGAGTTTACCTAAAATTTTCATGTTTCAGTTATCTGTCATTGCTTTCCTTTTGGCATGCGTCCTACATTTCGTAAAGAAAGCAGACTCGGTTACTGGTTGATAAGATATCTGCAAGTAATTATACATAGTGGCACCAAAAACAACCAGTAATTATTTATAGTTAAGTTACGTATAACCGACATCTATAATTAATGAAGTATACAAATACAGTATTAATGATAGATCGGAGTTGACAAGGGTCGAGGAAATCGATGACATATTATTAGATAACAAAGTTAAATATTACGTAACGACTTTCGATAACACGCTCTAGCCATAAACCAGATTGCTCGTTGACAGAAATTTCCACGACCAGGGCCACTAAGTATTCTACTGGGTAAAAGCATTTGGACTTTGAAATGTTGTGCGGGCCCAGTATGGTTGCATTTATCGCGTGAAAAAATGTGGATAAAGCCTCCGTCACTCTCGTGCTTATAAAAGCGTCAGAAAGTGACGGATGGTTTATCCAGATTTTGTCACGACGATAAACGCACCCGTAATAAGGCGCCTGGTATCGTATTTTCTTGATTACGTGACAATAATGGTGGTCGAGTCGAAACAATATGATAACATGTCAAAGGCAATATAGTTTTACCCAGTACAATAGAAGCTCTGGGGCCATTATTTTACATTGACTTTACACCCATAACAATAGTCCTGTTGTTGTGGTATTATAGTTATGTGAAAGCTCTTATTTACTTGACAGTAATGGCGACACCGCTGCATTGGAGGATGCTTTTAAGGTTCTGGACTGGAAAGGACGAGGCATCAACATAAATGGTGAGTACATCACTCACCTTCGATTCGCTGACGATATCGTAGTCATGGCTGAGACCATGGAGGACCTCAGTGCAATGCTCGCTGACCTCAGTAGAGTTTCCGACCGAGTTGGCTTGAGAATGAACATGGACAAGACGAAAGTCATGTCCAACGTCCATGTCGCGCCAACTCCCGTGATAGTCGGAGGCTCTGCGCTCGAAGTTGTTGACGACTATATTTACCTGGGACAAACGGTCCAGTTAGGTAGGTCCAACTTTGAGAAAGAGGTCACTCGTCGAATCCGACTCGGCTGGGCAGCGTTCGGGAAGCTTCGCAGCACCTTTTCGTCCAAATTACCGCAGTGTTTGATGACCGATGGGGTCAGAAGGTTCTTGAGTGGCGTCCGCGGACCGGGACACGAGCTGTGGGTAGGCCTCCAACAAGATGGAGTGACGACCTTGTAAGGATCGCGGGAAAGCGGTGGATGCGAAAAGCACAAGACCGGTCTGAGTGGAGAGCCTTGGGGGAGGCCTATGTCCAGCAGTGGACGTCTTTCGGCTGACATGATGAATGGCGACAGAGTTAAAAACAATTAGTTAGCAATTCGTGTAGAGACAACGTATAATAAGGCCCCTGTAATCACAAGACACGAGAGTCCTAAAACAACACTCAACTCGAAAAAACTGTATTTTAAAATATATATTTTTTGGATGCAGTTTATTCTTCTGCATTTAAGCAGTGAAGTAAAATCAGTGCAGAAAATGTCTGGTTTTCTGACGAAGCCGCACTGAAATACCGTACTAATACGAGAGAGAAAAGAAGATTCCATGTGAAATGTCTCGTTAGTTTCACAAAACCTCTAACTTTCCATTTCCACGCAATAAAATTTAACGTTTCATCAAATCAAATTCAGCACCAACTTCTACTTGTCCCTGATGGGTGGACTGCAGTGCGTAGAGAATGCTTTAAATAATAATATTCATTTTCAAACAGAAGCCACTATTAAATTAGTATCTTCTGTTGGAGTTTCTTGCGGCGCTTCTTCTCCGCAATGATGGTCTTGTCCGAAGCGCTAGTAGAATCACTCCATGTTACCGACGTGTAAAAGAGCCCTCATGTGGCCATACTATTTACTGAAAAAATATTTTGAATTTTGAATTTTTATCAAAAATGTAAGTCTAATGGCCGCACTCAGAGACACTAATTAAAAATCCTTGTTTAGTGCCGTGTTGTCTTATTCTATTGCTATATCAAAGAAAGTGACAACAGCAACTTTAATCAAGTATTCAATTTAATTGACGTCTCTGACTACGGCAGTAAGTTAAAAAGATGAAAGATGTTTATTCAGTAAGTAGGTAGGCCACACGGATACTTTTTCACCTTTGAAAGGCCACCTTTATTTACCTACCTACGCCCGTTTTCAATTTAGGTACCTACATGTGGTTAATTGTGCGATAATATGATTGTCCCCTGATATTTACTTATTTATAAATGTAGCCGCCGTTTGATACATTACGAATTGCGAACGAGCATTTCTGATCTTACTCAAGTACCTGTTTGTATTCGGAAATAAAATAACTACCTACAAAACTTTATAATGGTCAGAGTAGCAGTAGCAGTAGGTACTACCTATTTAGTAAAGACCAGCTAGAAACTCAGTGAAAATGGAAAGCACTAAATGAAATGAGCAAATGCGCGGTTAACCTCTCAGGGAAACTCATCAGCTTGGCTCGTCTAACTCATAGCTCATACAATGTTATTATGCCTAGGTAGGTACTCAAGTTTCGTATTATCTATTACACGTCATATGAAAACACAAAATACATGTACATATTTTCACGAAGACAGATAATTAAGGGGCTACCATGCCCGTAACAGACGTTTTTCATGAAGTTTGAGTTCTTACCCAAGTAGCACACTGGGTGGGAAATAGCTCGTATATCATATCTATTTAGATACTTAAGTGAAATATATAGCCATGACTAAGTTCTATATAGGTGGAAAGAACCCTTAGGCAACCAATATAGAACCACGGGGAGAAAAATTGCAGCTTATTTTTGGTTCTATATTGAATCCATAAGAGATCTCACGATTACCTTAAGTGGCAATTAGAACTATGGGTGAAAGTTATGCGCAGTGAACGACGATTATTGAACGAATGAATAATAATATTTCAGTTCGGTCAATGAGTGATAAATGGGACGCCAAAGTTCCTTTGAGTGACAACAATTAAGTCGGTAAGTTTTTTAAAGTGAATGTGATCTGCCATTTTAATTTTGGATTTATACATCTGTTTGGTAATTGATTAAAATTCACGTTCAGGCATTGAAATAAGCACGAAATTCTTGCGAATGCTTTTTTACCGTGAAACTATAGTATGGTTTCTTTGTAAATTTCGATGCGCCTTTGATTAGATCAGGAATATTTAAAAAGAGAGTGTTAAATCATATAAGGAATTGATACTGATAAGAACTAAAACTGTAAAAACCTGACCTAATGATTGTAGGTTACGTACAATGTTAAAGTAACATCGTCACAACTATCAAAAGTCTATGATTATGCGTCAGTGTGATAAAATTCTGTTTAAAATAAATCATTTTCAAGGACTCCAATTTGTAAACATGGCGAAACAAAAAAGATCTTACAGTGTTTATTTTCACTTATTTGTTTTCTATTTGAAACTATCAGGTCTGAAAATCACTTATTTGTATCTTGCGAGTGGCACAGCAGTGAATGCTATGCCCTAGAGCTTTTGTGCTGTAACACTAGCGGCTTGCGTTAAAGCCTAAAACGGCACAGAGTTCGTGCTTCCTATAAATGCTATGGGAAACAGCCGGCCGTGGACGGAGTTCCGTTTTTGGTGTAATTAAAAACACCGGCCACAGCCGTAATGCCATATCACGAGGGTCTTAGTTTACGTCTCTCGACGTACCTACTGTCCGTGAACGTGTTAACATTGTTTGACAACACTTATAGCTTTAAACACAACTCAAACTTGTATACGAGTTCATCCTGTCACTTATAGTTGCTTAGGAACGTTTTTTGTTTCTACTTTATTACTTATAGTTGGGTAAAGTCGATTTTGCTACTTAAAGTTGCATGCAGGTTGTAATTGTCACTGAATAAGAAGCAATAGTGATATATAAGGCCCTAAAGTAACTTATAAGCCACTTTTATATATAAGTGGCAACATACCCTTATTTGGAACTTTTAATTCCAAATGACTAGTATAATAGAGTAGTATATCACCAATAGTGGCTAAAGAGATAATTTTACGACCCTTCTAGGCCTTAAAGTTGCAATCACTTTAGTTTCCAAAAGGGCCGTAAAATTATCTCTTTAGCCACTATTGGTGATACACTACTCTATTATACTAGTCATTTGGAATTAAAAGTTCATTATTAATTAAATGGACGCAACTTGTGTCGACACTTTTGCCCTATCTCACATACAAGCAACCCGAAATCAGGCCGGCGCAGCAGCTGATCAGGCCCAGACCCTCAAGCGTCGCAAATATTCATCATTAATTAATGATTACGAATTTGCGGCGCTTGCAGTGGAGACTCTGGGACCTTGGTCAGCTGACATGAAACGTTTCATAAAGACCCTGTCTGCCAAGCTCATCGACGCCTCCGGGGATCCCAGAGCTGGCGCTTACCTCTCCCAAAGGATAGGTTTGACTATCCAGAGAGGTAATGCAGCCAGCATCATGGGTACAATGCCGCGTGCCGATTTGCTAGAGGGAGTATTCTTTTTGTAGTTGTGCTAGTTTTAAGTAGATAATAGTTTACTTTCTTATTTATTATAATTAATATTGTATAGTGTATATTATGTATAGTGTAATTTTTTGTATTTTACTTTATTTGACTTAACTAATAAACTTATAATAAGGGTATGTTGCCACTTATATATAAAAGTGGCTTATAAGTTACTTTAGGGCCTTATACAGTGTGTCTCTGACCTTGGGGCTTTAAATTCAACGATCGATTCTACTCGCTAAACTGAACTACTTTTGTTCTGCAACATGAAAAAATAACTTAAATTAAGATAACTAATTGATGTTAAAGTCTAATTGTAAAATCAGTGTATAACATACTGGCCATGTAATCACTATCTCATGGTACGGGGGCGACCTTACCTTGGTACGGGGGCTAAAGGAAAATGGAGAATTGGATCGCGTACATTGAAAATTAGATTTAACTTGTATGATAAAAAATAAATTTAAACTGAACATATTTTTAACAACTTACAGAACAAAAGAAGTTTAGTTTCAGGAGTAGAAATGATCTATGCATTTAAAGCCCCTAGGTCAGAGGCAACCTGTATATCACTATTGCTTCTTATTCAGTGACAATTACAACCTGCATGCAACTTTAAGTAGCAAAATCGACTTTACCCAACTATAAGTAATAAAGTAGAAACAAAAAACGTTCCTAAGCAACTATAAGTGACAGGATGAACTCGTATACAAGTTTGAGTTGTGTTTAAAGCTATAAGTGTAGTCAAACACTGTTAAACCACTCATTTAGAACATAAAGCTATAAGATAAGCTGCAAAATTCACTAATGTGCTGTATGGGTTATAACTCAGACAAAAATAAATGTAATTTTATAAAAAAGTACATTATAAATTACCCATATATTCATCTTTTATTCTGTGGAACTGAATTTCAAAGTAACCCATGGTTATTTTTTTATTTATTTTTAGAAACAAGACTATAAAAACACAAAATTGGATATATTATTTTTATCTTGGCGTCTATTGATATGGAAACTACATCTAAATATTCTTCATTAATATATCTAATAAAACATCGAAGATTTTTTCTCGAAAGTGAAAAATATGGAAATAAATACCTAAAAACTACTACTTCTTCGAAGTAAAAATTACAAACTTTGATAGCATATAAATCTCGAATCACTTGTAAAATAAAAAATTGTCATGGCAGCTAGTTTAGAACAGCAGTGTTAATGCAAAGAGGTTTTAACAAAAACTGAAAGTTTAGACCTTCAGATCGAAGGTCATCTGCAAATGGTAGCCCCTTAATAAGGGGAAATTAGGCATGTTTGAGAGATTTCTTTCAGCTAGTTATCGTATACTTACTACATACACATACATACCTTCACGCCTTCATTCCCAGAGTGGGGTAGGCAGAGCTACAGAATAACAGCAAGTAGCAAGAGCAAGCCCATCGCCTAACAGTACTACAAGCCTGTTGTATACTTAACTTAAATATATTTTGTTACGAACGACTTCTCACTGGTTTTTAGGGCTCCGTACCCAAATGGTGCCAACGGGAAACTAAGCAATTCGTCCGACTGTCTGTCAGTGGGCTCTATCTCAAGAACTGTTATAGGTAGACAGTAATATTTTTACAGATTGTGTATTTTTAATGCCCCCATATCCATAAATAATAAACAAAAATAAACGGGGGCCTTATTCGCTTATAATACAAGAATGGTACGGAAACCTTTATATGCGAGTCCGACTTGGCCGGTTTTATATGAATTATAATTAAGTTCGTAATTGGTAGTAGGTTTTTTTTTTTTTATTTATTGTGTGCCTTCGGATCTTGGAAATATATATATTGAAAATCGGTGATATTTCAATTTAAATATACATAAACCTCGACCTCGGTTATCCTTTACAATAGCAATGACTCTAGCGCACTCTACTAGCAAATAAGATAAGACTTATCTGAGTGTGGATTTGTCCCATCGTTTTCAGAAACGCAAATTGAACCTTTTAAGGGTTCCAGTTATCAGGGTTATCTCAGAGACTCTTAGTTCTAGAAAGTTATTATTTCGCATGAATATCCATATAAAAGTGGTAAAAAAAAAACATCTCATCACGTGGATATGTTTTTTTTTTCTCGTCTACCCCATGGTGTGGGCTTGGAGAGTTCTTGCAAAAATTATGCGGAATTCCGTAAACAATTTTTCGATTAAGGGATCGATTTGTGAAATAACAAGATTTAAGGTGGTAATATTTGTTAGAGTCAAGTGTCTCCCACTAGGGGCAGCCAAAACTACAAATACAAAAACATACAAAAAATATCTTAAAAGAAAGCACTTGAAAAATGAATCAAAAAATATCACGACTAAGTAGACTTGGTTGGTTCCAGAGATACAGGCATACAGGCGAAAGTGTTTATACCTATTCAAATCATCTAAGACAGCAACAAATAACTTAAATAGACAATTAGTACATACTTGTTGTTTTCTGAGATAGTTTTTGTGAAATAACGCGTTCGGAACCCCACACACACTAAGTATGATGACAGGCTCTTGCCCGTTTTTTATGATTTAGAATTAATTCGCTGTCTACAATCCAATAGATACAGCTCTTTAAAGTTAGGACGGACGGAAGGACGGCGTAGGCATATTAATATATTAATAGTGTCCCGTTGCTCTACCATCAGGTACGGAACACTGAAAATGAAACAGGTATGAAGTGTGAAGAAGTAACAGATCCTGAAGCGTCAGCCTGCAGTGCGAAGCCGCCAAACACGCGCACGCGGTTCAATAATGTGTGTGTAGCGTGGAATGTACCCACAAAAGCAAAATACGACCAGTGGAACAGGTTCGAGCGCAGTCGTACACGGTCGCAGCTCGCACACACGGCCGGTTATCGGAAGTGTCGGTACACGCGGAAACAACAAGGGTACAACTCGTACCGAACTATCATTTCATTAACACCATCTTGATAGTTAGAAATCTATCTACTACGTATACAGGGTGTCTCTGACCTTGGGGCTTTAAATGAAAGGATCGTTTCTATTCCAGAAACTGAACTTCTTTTGTTCTGTAAGTTGTCAAAAATATGTCTAACTTAAATTTCATTTTTTTTCATACAATTTAAATGTAATTTTCAATATACGCGATACAATTCTCAATTTTCCTTTAACCCTCGTACCACGGAAACATCGCCCCCGTACCATGAGATGGTGATTATAAGGCCATGATTGAATACACCGATTTTACAATTTAGACTTTAACATGAATTAGTTATCTAAACTTAAGTTATTTTTTAATATTGCGCAACAAAAATAGTTCAGTTTAGCGTGTAGAATCGATCGTTGCATTTAAAGCCGCAAGGTCAGAGACACACTGTATATACCGTGTGTTATTCTAGGGCCTGCTTGCCATGCACCTTATCCATGTGGAATCAGCTCTCGGCATATTTCCGAACCAAACTTATACGACTAGGGGGCCGTATTTAAGATATTATGCTTGGTAACCGCAAAACAAAGTAGGTACTCATTTAGTTATAAACTTTATTTTCTATGCAATCCCCGGGAACAGCTGTTGCTATGGGAGTGCCCCAAGGCTCAATTCTGGGCCCATTCTTGTTTTTGATTTATATCAACGATCTCCCTTATGTTGTGCGCGACAAACATGAAATAGTTATATTTGCCGACGACACTTCACTTTTATTTAAAGTAAGTAGATAGAAAACAGGCAAATTTTAATGACATAAATGACACGTTGTCATTGTTTGGGCATTTCTATTTTTCCTTGTACTCAATTAAAAAATTGTTAACGCAGCGTTAAATTAGTCCATTTGGTAACGCATTTTTTTAATGCTTTAATTTAAAAATATACTTCTTGTTAAAAACTTTAAGATCAATCAGAAAAATCTATTAAAAAGTTTTAAAGTGATTGGGAATAGTATAAGACTAAAGGATGAGACAATGGGATTCGAAGATAAAACAGTTTTTTTAGGTATTACCTTGGACTCAAAACTGCAATGGAATTCGCATATATCCACCCTTGCGGGTAAACTTAGTTCTGCAGCATATGCAGTAAAGCGCATTCGCCAACTTACAGACGTCGAGACAGCGAGACTGGTGTATTATAGTTATTTTCATAGTGTTATGAGTTATGGGATTTTGTTGTGGGGAAAAGCGGCTGACATCCAGGCCATATTTATATTACAAAAGCGGGCTATACGTTTTATTTATCAGCTGGGTTCACGGGTCTCACTCAAAGATAAATATAAAGAAATTACTAATCTTACTGTCGCGTCGCAGTACATCTTTGAAAATATCAGGTATGTTCGCAAACACATACATGTATTTAGGCATAACCGTGACGTTCACAAGCTCAACACGCGAAATAAGGATAAACTCGTAGTCCCAGGTCACCGTCTTCGTAAAGTAAGCACATCATTCGTGGGGAACTGTATACGCTTCTACAATAAGATACCTACCGATATTGTTAATATGCCATTCAATAAATTTAAGTCTCGCATTAAGTGCTGTTTGCTGGGTAAGGCATATTATACTATAAATGACTTCGTAGATGATAAAGACGTTTTTAAGTAACTAGTATGAGCTATTACTGAAATTGTGGTTAATTTTAATCATTTTGAGTAGAAATATATCTAATATGTGAGCACTGAGCAGCGCTTATTGTTAAATGCCTTTAAGCCAATGATGTAGACATTTAAATTTAAGTTTACCTAATGTATCCTTTTTTGTTAGCATTTTTTATTGGTTCTTGTGCACAAGACATTTAAGAAATGAGAACACATTGTGATGTTTCTCGCCGGACAGTTCCCTTTTTTATTGGTATATTTTGTCCGGCAGCTTGAGCATGTCATGCTCACTCTAAGGTCTTTGCTTTCGACGGCGTCGTTGATCGGGTCGCCATCTTCCCGAACACATGGTTGAGGGAGGCGATGGCTGAGACACGCGTCATACTCGTCAACAGGTGCTGTCTGTGGGGTCCGGTCTGTTCACGCTTGCAAGGACCTGTTATTCAGTTAATTATTCTAATTATCGTTCCTGACGTAGAGACCTCGTCATGTTGTTCTCCTAGACATTAGGTATTTTATTTGTATTTTATTGGCCTCACATTTGTAATGATTTAATTTGTGTTAGTTTTAAAAATAATTATTTATTGCTTTATTACCTTGTAATGTAATTTAGATACTTCTAAATATTATTGTATTTAATCATTGAAAAAAAATTACCTTCTGCTGGAGTTTCTTGCGGCGCTTCTTCTCCGCAATATGATGGTCTTGTCCGAAGCGCTACTAGATTCACTCCATGTTACCGACGTGTAAAAGAGCCCTCATGTGGCCAAATTACTGAATAAATATTTTGAATTTTGAATTATGCAAGTCCATTTTGACTAGCCTAAATTTTAAAACAGATTTTTAATTTGTTTTACTATTTTCAAAAACTAAATAATATACACTCTATTTTAATTTTCCCATAAAATATAAATAATTACCTAAACGACAGGATTTTGTCAGATCTTTGATTATTATACTTCGGAGATAATTTGGCTATAAATCAAAAAGAACATACCAAAAAAAAAGTTTTGAAATGTGCAAATGTGATGTGCCCTTTCATATGATACCCCTTTTGTTATATAATTCAACGAAAGACCAGCGCTGATTTGATGCCAGCATAACGCTGAGTTGAGAACATTTCGTGGCTAACAATTTTCTTCTTGTCCGTTTTTATCTGTTCTTTGTTGTTTGTCACGAATAAATGATTTTCTTTCTTTCTTTCTTTTAGTATTTCAATTTCAAACCATATTTTTTTCTAAAATCGTTTAAGTAAATTTCCTGGATTATTATTAAACAAACCAAACAAAACTTACAGGTTCTGTAGGTACAGTCAGCGTCAGATAGATCGAACCGGACAGCGTGCCCATAAAAATGGGATGCATTGGATTTTCAAAAAAAACGAACCCGCTAAAATTTCAGAAAAATGTGATGTGACGGGATGTCCCATGAACATCAAATTCGAAATATTTCCATTAGTGCGCTGGCTGCCGTACTGTCGTCCTTTTCATTTGGGAACATAAAGCTGTGCTATAAATATTTTTAAGCGTTCGATATCGGAATGCATAGTAGATTGGATATGTCTGGTTGATACGTGTACTCAACAGACATAACAGATAAGACATTTTTGTTCAGAATGACTGACGGCGAAGAGCAGGACAACATGCTGCTGAACGGCCTCTCAGTCGCGCGTTACATTATCTGTAGTTTCACATTAACCCTTATTACCAAGGTTTAAGAGTCATACCAGGCAAATATTGTGCTGTTCATTGCGTTTGAAGTGGCAAACAATTAGGAACCTTAACTTCTTGGGACAAAGTTCATTTTTCTCGAATGGTTACACCTTTTAGGCATTCTATCCCATCCCATCTTGTTGGAATTTTAAATGCTTCGATGCGGCTGATATTTTGACCATTTCAATATTTTAGGTAATCTATGCAGTTACATCTTCTTGACATTTTATCCAAGCCGATACTTAAAACATCCCGTCACATCACATTTTTCTGAAATTTTAGCGGGTTCGTTTTTTTTGAAAATCCAATGCATCCCATTTTTATGGGCACGCTGTCCGGTTCGATCTATCTGACGCTGACTGTACATACATATTGAAAAGATAATGTGCTTAGAAAAACATGATTTTAAAAATTATGAATTTTCGGACGAATGAAACAGTTGGGAAACAACTACGACGAACGACCTACTACGAAATATGCGTAGTGGATCAGTAGTTTTAGGATTCCGAACCAAAAGTGTGCCAAAGGTTACGTGTAAAGTTACTAGGGTTCCACTATCCGTCCGTCGGTCCGTCCGTCGTCTATCCCTCTGTCCATTCATGTTGTCCGTCCGTCTATCTATCAGCAGGCTGTATCCCCTATTACCGTAATAGTTAAGACAGTTAAATTTTCCAAGTGTGTTTTTCTATTGTCGCTATAACAACAAATACAAGAAACGTGTTTTGTCGCCGTTTTTGTCGATCTTAATCACTGTATCTCTTGAACCGTAAACATGAAATTTTCATAAAGTTAGTAATAGTACTACTAAAATGTACCAACCCGTCCGTTGTCGGTTCAGTGAACCCGCCGTGCTCAGCAGCCTCTTGCACTATGTTGCCAGCCAAGCGTTTTATCGACTGACATGACACACCCACATTTTTGCCAACGGCCGCTTCGGGCAAGGAATGCGTTTACTATTTGACTCGATAAGTTTGGCCGTAGTAACTTGGTTGTGAAATATTGCCTTAGTTTCACTAAGACAAACAATCGTTTGAGGATGGTTTTCTCTAAATTTATCGTTATCATTCAGAGGTATTTTTCCCCTAAAAACGGCTCTCTGTCGAACGGTCGAAGTCGAGCGAAGTCTCGTATGCGGGCTCTCTTGACGGGTAGAGCAGTTAGGCTGAGACTACATGCAATTAAATGTTGTTTTGTGGCTCTGACGGGACAACTTCAACTTGCCGACTAATAATCGGTCCGTCGAGTTCAAGAACGAATTGTTTAAGAGAATCAACTACCTGGTTAAGGATCACATTTTTCAGTATCCTTCAGATGTTCACAGCTTCTCAGGCGCTTCCAAAACTGCGTTGCATTTTGGAAACAGACGTTTACCAATATTTTATTATTCATGTTATGGCACCATTAAATCGATGAATGCAAATACGTATACATATTTATTTAATTGACTCTCCTAGACAACAATAAGACTATCATCGTTTAACTCCAGTAAGTAATCAAAGCATTGTACTAATCGCTAGTGAATTTTCATGCCTAGGTAAAGAGTATTACATCGAGGTAACGCTGCTAAACTAGGCATATTATTGCGATTTATAGACAGGGTCTTAAATCAAGTTAGTTAACACTAATCGGTGGCGGTCCGTCGGCTGCAGTATCGGCTCCGATCGACATGCACGCGAGTGGATGAGTAATAAAATGTAATATTTTATAATTTATAACATTTTGTTAGCTGGCAGAGATATTTTTAAGTTTTATTATTCAGATAAAACTCCTTTTCCTTTCTCTATGGGTGCTTAAATATGTTTTTCTTACTGGTAGGCGTGTGCGGACTAAGTCAGTTACTAATATTTTTGAAACAAAATATATATTTTGACTTTGTTTAATATGGTGCACTTATATACTGTACTACTACTCTTATAGTTGTAATTTTGTAGCTCTGCCTAGCCCACTCTGGGATTACAGGCGTCAAGGTAAATATGTATGTATGTATATACTGTACGTATACAAGAAGCAATATCTAGTTATATTATAAAATGTTACATCATACAATGGTCGTATACACCGAGCTCAATACTTCCGTCCGGAATTAACTCATAGACGTAAAGAATATAATTCTTAATATCGTTGATTACAGAATATAATTCTTCAGTTCAGATTTTCAAAGTCAGACAAAAAATGAAAAACGCTTTATCATGGGCACTGAATAAATAAAATAAATTTAAAAATATGAATTATTCCGCGGGTTAACATTACCTATATGATAACAATATTTGATATTGCACAAACTATTGTTTCCGATCTTGCATTGTATTGTCCCAGAAGGGACAGATAACGTAGTAACCCTACAAAACTAGCGCGCCCGGGTTCAATCCCCGATTTAAGGATAAATATTTGTATGATAAGCAAGAGTATTTGTTTCTAAGTCTCGATCTATCCAGCTTTTTATTTCAGTAATATAAGTATGTTTATTGTTGTTATTATCCATAATACAAGGCTAGAACTTACTTCGGGATTAGGGTACGATTGTCCCGTGCCGGGAGCCGAGGCAGCCGGGCGCGTTCCACGCGGCGCCGGCGCCGGCCGGCCGCGGTCTCCCCGTCTCCCGCGCGGCGCTGCTGAATAACTCGCTGCACTTTCGTGAGCGAATCTTCTAATTACTCGGTAGAAAGTCATCGGCAACGTTTTTTAAACCGATTTGCGGCTTCCGAGCGTCGGCGGAATGATTTTTGTGCGTTTACTTTATTATTTAGTTTACGTTTAGCCTGTGCTAACAAGATGAAAGTCGCCACCGAATGCCGCGCGCATTCCTATGCAACGGGCTCTTTCAGAAAGTGTATAAGTTATTTAGTTTCCAGAATCGTAGATTACACGTCTAGATTTTTTCTCTCTAATTAGGTAATAACTTTTTTCTGCTGTCATAACCGCAGTATTTACGATTGTAGATGAAAGTTATACATACTAAAATTTAATTTATGATAAGCTGCGAGTGCTAAGTTAGCGTTGCAAATATTTGAGTAAATTGAATGATGATAGTTGTCTACCTACTAGTTGGGGGAGGCCTATGTCCAGCTGTGCACGTCTTTCGCCTGACATGATGATGATGATGAGTTGTCTACCAGCCAATTGTAACGTGGTTTATTTTATGCTTTTCTTCATCTTCTGTCCAATAAGCAATTATTGTTTAAATGGATTATCGAGGTACGCTAGCAATACTCAACTCTAGACGAGAGTCTAGATTTGACTGTTTACATAATATGTACACACATGTCATAAATAATCACTTCTCTAATTCTACTCGGTACAACCATATTGCATGATATGGTATTGTTTTTAACTCGGCCGCGCTTATTGTCAAGTAAATAAGAGCTGTCGTATCTAACGTTGACAATATGTTAACATGTATAAGCCATATGGTTTTACCGGGAATAATAGAGGCCGCTCAAATGAATAAAGTATTTAAGTCTACCGTATAATATTTCTTTATTGTATTTTTATGAACTGTAGGATTATGGAAAGGTTACGCATAGACTGTAAAGATAATGATACAACAAGCGTCGTCCAAAATAAACCTTTAAAATACCTATTAAGTTTTTCTTTAGCATCGCATAGAACAATATTTCAGATGCGTTTCCCCAAAAAATTACAATATTTTAGCAATGCAAAAATAATTTATGGTTAATATCTACGTAGTTCTTCTAATTAACTTTGTTTCGTAACAATCGGCCTTGGCGCCGCGAGTGCAGCCGAGTGGTGTCACTTTCACTGTGAAAACTCCTGCTCGCTGAAATCGCGCAACGTTCTGTTTTCGAACGCACTCCTGCAACTCGGAAATGTTTGTGAAACCTACGTGAATGCAATGCAACCAACCAAACATATTTTTTACCAAATGCCAAGTGCAACCGCATGGCCCGATTTGAAAACGTGCTAACTCCTTATTTACTGTATTAAATTTATAGCTTAGTACATGAGATAATAAGGTGTATTACCAAATGTGGTACCTATGATTAATTTTATATTCACGACGAATTCAAATGGCATGATACTAAACTAATTAATAATGTGTTTTGTCGCATTACACGCAATAAAGCCTTCAGAGGAAATCAAACCAAATCGGTCGTCTTTAAGTTCTATAACCCACGATATATCGAAATATTCACACTTAAGGGCTGGTTGTTCGATCAGTAAGTAGGAAGGTAACTGAAATAATAGTTAAATTCAAAAATGAATTCGAAAAATCTGGCACATTTGGTTTAGATTTAACAACTAGTTACGATTCTTACTCAATAGTGCAATAAACTACTCATCACAAATCGGCCCTGTCATACACAATCACGGGTAATACCTGTTATTAATGTATTATACCTGTTAATAGCCCTATACGTTCGTACTAATCGACAGAAGCCCTGCTGCGCTGCCTAATTGGGGATGGACGCGCTAAAATGTGTTTTGTACGCTCTGATGGGACTACTTAAACTCGCCGGTTTATATAAGCCGCCGCTTTCACTCGTTCACTCATTCGAGTTCGTTCGGAGGCATTAAACTAAAATGAACATTATCTTTAACCTTCGACCAAACAAGAGGAGTATACGTTTGACGCCTATGTCTGTCTGTGTTTCCGCTTGTGGCTTAGTAGCTTACAAACGGCTTTTTTTTTAAATTAAAAGCTAGTTTTAACGAGATATATCTAAGACTAGCCACCCGCCCGCGGCTTCGCCCGCGTGGAATGTATTATACATATAATCCTTCCTTAAGAATCACTCTATCTATTAAAAAAAACCGCATCAAAATCCGTTGCGTAGTTTTAAAGATTTAAGCATACATAGGGACAGACAGCGCAAGCGACTTTGTTTTATACTATGTAGTGATAAATAGGTAAGGTCTGTGATGGGTTTATGCGGCATTTATAATATCCATTAGTACATAAATGCGCAAGTATCCTGTCTGTCTGTATGTTACGCTTGTTCCTACAAAGCCTCTACAGCGATTTAGATTAATTTGAGTATAGAGATAAGTTGTACCCCGAGGAAGGAAATAGGGTACTTTTTACCCTATGGATAAACGCCTTCTACGCCGACGGAGTCACGGGCAACAGGGAGTAACAAATAACATAAATAAATATCAAGGGAAAATCTCACACAAATTGACCTAGTCCCAACTCTCTTGACTTGTACTATGGGTACTAGACCACGATAAACATACTGATATAGAAAAATACATAATTACATACCTAGATAACCTCCAAGACTTGGGAACAAATACTCGCGCTCGTCACACAAATATTTGCCCATACGAATGGGAATCGGACCTGGGACCTCCGTAGGCGGGATCACTGCCAACCAGGCCAACGTGTCGTCTTAAGACCTGTGTGCCAATGTTAAGGCTTTTCTTTACCATAAGGATTTTTAGAACTATTATAAGTATTATATACCGTACACCATTTATCGTTAAATAAATAATGACATATTGAACCACATAAATGAGAAGTTAATAAGGTTGGCTACAGACAACAAGTTTTTAGAGTTGTTGGTATAGTCTTTATTATTTCTAGCGAGCCGATCTTCTACACAAAGGCCATTGTTTGTAAACAATACCATTGTCTTTCTTTGTGTCCGTAACACCAAGCCGATTACATAAAAAAAAGTTAGAACTACATTGAATGTACATTGAATTATCAACCCTACTCTCTTAGTCAGTAGGTTTAAAATGTAAAGTGTCAGGATACAGATATAAGTCTTTATTATTTGAACTGTGCTTATTCTTTACACAATACTATCATCTACACAAAACTTATATCTGTATCCTGACACTTTAAATTTTAAACCTACTGACTAAGAGGGTAGGGTTGATAATTCAATGTACATTCAATGTAGTTCTAACTTTTTTGTATGTAATCGGCTTGGTGTTACGGACACAAAGAAAGACAATGGTATTGTTTACAAACAATGGCCTTTGTGTAGAAGATCGGCTCGCTAGAAATAATAAAGACTATAATTCTGTAGCTCTGCCTACCCCACTCTGGGAATGAAGGCGTGAAGGTATGTATGTATGTATGTAATAAGGTTGGCTAGAATAAGATAGGATTCCCCGAATAAACTTTCGTTTGCTTATAGGTATTATAGTTTATTGACTATCCCTTTGTCAATGGACAAAGATAAATAAAATGTTAACCACCTGAGTATGACTAAAGTAAACCGCGTAGATTCCAGAAAATCAGTGTACCTACTCGTACTTATTGAGTTTGTTTGTTTGTTAGTAACGTTTAATTTCTTAGAGATCCCTTTGTATGAATACAGTAATTGACTCCAAATTAGGGTTACGTGAGAAAATGTACCTAATTAATTTTTAAACCGGTTTAGGTAGACTGAATCTGCGAAAGCAGACGTATTTTTCACGTTAAAGTTAGTTACCTCCTGATAAGGAGGTAACAATTGTTGTTTGTTTTTGTTAACAATGCAATAACAACTCCAACGAACTTGCATGCATTTTCATCTTTATCTACCATCTATATGCTTACCTCAGAACACTGCATCCGTTTCCAATTTCATACATTCAAAATAATAGAACTGAAAGCTACGTCCGTTATTTCAATTGCTCGGGAATGATACGTCGTCACTCGCCGCGTGCGCTCCCGCGGCGGCGGTGACAGGCCGACTAAAGAGCATATTACACCTTCCTAAATTGGTCACTGAAGAGAGGGACGCCGCAATACGTTAGACACGTATAGATATAACTCCATCTCATTCCAGCGTATTGCTGCGTCCCTATTGTTAGTGACTAATTCAAGGAAGGTGTAATAAGCTCTTATCTACTAACGTTAATGACGTTATGTTCGATGGGATGCAAAATCGGCAAGAAAGACCAAAAAGTTTCACTGTAGCGGTTTGTTTACAGTCGAGAGCATAAAATAAAACACGATTTTACTCGTTTCGAGCCTGCCATGCTAGACAACAATAATTATTTTTACGAGCTCGTAGAAAGCTCTTCATCTTGAGGCTGGACCGTTCTTAAGGTTGATAACATCCCTTGACCGTTTCATAAAAGTGGTAGTGACTTCAAAGTAGGGTGATATGATAAACGTTAATATGGTAAAGATTACCGCAGACATTTTATTAGAAAAACTGGTTTTATTTCGGAACTAACTTACCTGGTTTTTGAGGTGTCCATGGGCAGCGGTGATCAACTGATCACTTCACATGACATGAGGTGACCCGATAGCTCGTTTGCCCCCTCTAGCATAAAACTCCATCAACAAAACACGCCTATCGGAAACGTAACGGCAACGCGCAGAACATGCTATACTCGAAACTGTAATTAGATTCCAAAATCCTAACCTCAACCGACGCACATTCGCTGTGATTACTGCATTTTGGTTTAAGTGTAGGTATTTTTATCAATTAAACTGACCCTAATATTACTGGTTACACGAGTTCTCATTGATATGTTTATGAAATAATATTTTAATAAAGAAATAATCAAGATGGGAACTGTCAGATTTTGGAATCTAATTAGATTTTCGAGTATAGAGAACGGCAACGGTGAGTAGTAGCCAGCCAACGTTCCGCCGTAGATGCACATACGGCTCGCCGCCGCCCGTCGAACTTCAAATAAACTAGATGAGAATATTCTCTCATTCATGACAGCACTTGTTTTTGGGAGAATAATATGTGAATTATCTAAGTTCACCCCTTGTTTGTCTGCTTTAAAATGCGTAGATAATATTATTGATTACTCATAACTTTTTCAAATATTTTAGAGTTGGTTGGCAAAAGGCGATTGGACAGTAGTTGTTTGGGTCTGTTTTTGTTTTTTTTCTTATGTAGGTACCGGCTTTATCACGGCAATTTTCAATAGGTCAGGGAAATTCTAATAGCTCCATCCCTGTCACTCGAAATTCAAGACTAAACGAGAGAACGGAACCCAATCCGTATTGTTACGGGGGGAGTGCTTTTTTCACATAAGTCTATTGTTCATAATCATTTTGTTTTCATAAATTTGTTATTCATAAGGGACGATGGGCAAAAGTATCCCCACCCATCAACAGAGATGAAACATGTCTCAGATTATAGATCTTGGTATATAACATGATGTATTTTTAGATTTTTACTATGGCGACGATCGCCATATGTATGGAGTTTTCTTGTAAAAACATAATCGTGTCGTATGGAATTTGTTTATAAATAAACACATTCTTGCCTTGCTTGGCTCTTAAAAAGTTTCTTCATTAAAATCCCCATCGATTTCGCTACTAAAATAGGCACATTTTGTCTCCTAATGAACATATAGACATGCATCCCGTGACTGTTGGAGGGTGGGGACGGGGTCCATACAAAATATCCCATCACCCTTTATTATCGCTGGAACCGTAGACCTCAAACGTGTAGATAAAGCTAGGTTAGTTAGGTTAGGTTTGAATTATAAAAATCCTGAAAAAGTAACAGTTACTGAAAAAATACTTTATGAATTCCGATGATTATGTTATGTTATGACTTACAATTTATGAATAAAAATAATTATGAGTCAATATGACCAGAAAAATTTATACCTCGCCATATTGTGGAAATTATATGAACTGACATACAGTGGTGGCCACATAATTAGGAACGCTTACTATTTTCCCATACAATTGCCTGACTTTTCAGATTTGACAACCAAACAAAAAGTTCTAATGCAATTTAATTTTTAGTTACGCTTATCGTTAATTAATAAAGTAATGTTTAAATTTATGTACAATTCATCTCTGTTGAAAACTAATCTTTCATTTAATAGGGTTTTGAAAAAAAAAATGTTTGACTTTCATACAATGTTATAAAATTTTGTATGAACGCGTCAGCACTAAGTTTTTAAATCCCTATAAAATATAAGGTCCGTTTTTAAGAATAATTCACTGTAGATCAGTTTAAACGTCAGTTAATGAGATAAAGTAAATTGTAATCTTTCTTTACATAGGTAGTATAAAATGAAGTCACTTCCGCTGTCTGTTTGCTTAAATCTTTTAAACTACACGCCCAATTTTAATGCAGTTTTCAGCAATAGATAGAGTTATTCAAGAAGAAGGTTTTTATGACCAATAAATTCTGGATTATGTAAGTACTAGTATCACAGAAAACTCACACAAACCGGAGCGAGGCAAGGGCGGGTCGCTAGTTAGTAAAAAAATTGGTGATGAAATTTTTATTTAACGGCCAAAATTTAAAACTCATATTTGTAGGCAATTGTATGGGAAAAACGCAAGCGTTCCTAATGATAGGGCCACCAACTCTGTATCTTTGCAATACACGAAACACAGATATAAAAAAAAAATAGTGGCGACCCCATTGAAGTTTATATTTTTCTGGTCAGGATATAATTTAGGCGCATTATAAGCTTAAAACGCTCCGTTGGTTTGTGACATCTGCTTCTTCGGGTTGCTTTTTTTTCAAGCAATAATTTTGTGACAAATTAAAATTAGTACAAACATTAATGTTTCCGTCATAACACCGTAAAACATTCCCAATAAAATACCTTACATTTACTTCTTGAAAAGTTTTTCTAATACTAAAAATAAACAAGGTAAGTATACAACTTTTACCGCGACAGTTTGTAAACCATTCAAAATCAAAAATCAAAATAGTTTTATTTGTTAAACATAGGTGTAAACATTGATGTAACATCGACTTAATAGGAATCACTATGTTTTGCCGTTAGGCATACAAATAGCTACAATATGCATGCAGCATGCAATCTTACAGACTAAATATACAATTTGACATTCTAATTTACTTAATCATATTCTTTTTTACATCTCGTCATTCAAATATTCGTGTATGGAATAAAAAGCCTTATTTAATAAAAACGTATACAATTCTTTCTTAAATTGTGACATATCTTGTAGTTTTAAAATAGCTTTTGGTAATTTATATACTTTTCGCTAAAAGTGCCGTTTTGTATGATCCATGGTTTATCTTTCCCTGCATGCGACCACTATTAAACTTCGGGAACTGGCTTATGTTGCTCCTCACATAAATTGCAGTTTCGTAAATATAAAGGGACGGTAAAGTCAGAACATTAAATTTAATAAAATAAGGTTTACATGATTCTGATGGCCCTAAACCACAAACTGATCGTATGCATTTTTTCTGACCTTTAAAGACTAAATCTCTGTCTGTAGCGTTACCCCAGAATATTATTCCATATCTTAATGTAGACGTGACATAGGCGTGGAAACAAGTAAGGACTGCAGATTGGTTAACTACTTTACTAAGCTGGTATAAGGCGTATGAAAACTTATTTTTTTTTTTACATATGACGTCAATTTGATTTTTCCATGTCAATTTATTATCTAAGCTTAATCCTAAGAATTTGGTTATGTCCGTTTCGTCAATATTAGTTTCCTTATAAGTTACATTTAAATTCTTAATTTTATTAATTCTTTGCCTAAAGGTCATAATTTTAGTTTTTTCTAAATTAATGCGTAGGTTATTTTTGTTTAGCCATTCAATAACTAATTCTAGTGATGCATTAATGTTTGCCTCATAAGTACTTAAGTCCTTTCCTACAAATATTACGGTGCTATCGTCGGCAAAGATTACCATAGGTTCTTTGATGGCCAGAGGCAGGTCGTTTATGTAGATCAGAAAAAGGAGTGGGCCCAAAACACTACCTTGCGGCACTCCGTATTTCACCTTCCTAAGAGTGGATGAATAGGTTAATTGCTTTTTGGTTTTGACACATACACGATTTATTTGAGTTACTTGCATACGACCTACTAGATAAGATTCTAGCAAATTATACACATTTCCACGGACTCCATATTTATATAGTTTACCATTGGCGCATCATTAGCGTATTGATAACGAGCGAGAGCGAAATATGATAATAAATGAATATGACTATGACTATGATATTCCCATATGTTCGAATAGATAAGGAGAAACATCAAATTGACAGATTTGTAAACGGTCATTTTGATCAATTGAATCCGGCGATGCCTCTAGTATCAGGTTGTAATTGCACATTGTAATTATAACCTTTATGTTTCAAATAAATCCCTGTTAATTATTTTCATGCCTAAATGCATTTACAATATTAAAATGAAACATCAAATTAAAGTTTATAATTATGTAAATTTTAATGATGCTAACAATTAAAAGTTAAAACTAAACTTATTTAAATTGAAATAAAACTAAGCTACTCAAATAATAAAAATGTAAAAATAATAATCACCACCACCACCACCACTGTAAAAAGAACAGTCCCTCTAGCAGGTCCGCTCGCGGCATGGTCCCTATGACACTGGCTGCATTACCTCTATGGATAGCTAGCCCAATCCTTTGGGAGAGGTAAGCACCAGCTCTAGGATCTCCGGAGGTGTCTATGAGCCGGGATGATAGAGCCTTAATAAAGCTATTCATATCGGCTGACCAAGGTCCCATGGTCTCCACTGCAAGAGCCACAAAGTCGTAATTCTTTAATAACTATGAATATTGGCGACGCTTGATGTTTTGCGCCTGATCAGCTGTAAATTAAAATTATGTGAATTATGCTCGTGACTTATAATATTCCTCATATAAATGATTTTTGAAATAAAATAGTATACTAATCTAAAATCAAATTTGCCCATATTTTTGGGAAGTGGTTAATCAAGTGGTAACTTTATGATGACGTAGTAAAGGAAGTTCAGAAGAGAAGACCTTTATTAGACCATGGTAGCATTCAACATAATATCAATTCTGCCAAAATCGAAGTTGGCAAATATCGGTTATTTATTTCTGAACGGTGGAGAAACGTCACTGTCAAAGTCAGGATTTTCACGTCAGGTGACGTTTTCTCTGGTTTTTATTTATTCAAGGTCCCAATATTGTTGTAAGATTCCCTCAAATAATAATATTTTCTTATCATTCCTGTGGTTTACGTAAGATCTTACTTCATTGAACCTGATACAGAACATGAGCGCTTTGTCATTCATTAAGTCAACCAAGGGCAAAGTCATACTTGCTACTGTCGTCGCTTTACACGTAACTATTTATGTGGCGAAGCCATCATTTTTCAAGGGCGAGGGAGAAAAAAAAACTATAGCCGAGCCGCCTAAATACTTGCCTGGACAGTAACTGACCTTGTGCCCAGTTAGCGTAAAGATCAAACGCGGAAATTAGTAAACTACTTTATACCCGTGAAACTAACTCAATACATGATTTATAAGAGCTTCGCTAGAGTCAATCCTTTAGTCCGTAGCATCATTTCAAACAGCACTTTAAGGAAAATGAGTGATTTCGGCAAACCTCTGGTTTACGTGGCGCGGTCCGACATGCCGGCCTCTGGCATGGACCTACTAAGAAAAGGGTAAGTTGTTACTACTGTTAACTCTAATCATATACCTAAGAGCTCTTACGCTTAGAACACGGGCTTTATAAAATTTTGCTGCATGTTGACTCAAAATATTTATTATTTCATTATTATCCATTTATAGCTGTTTAAATGACTAAATTTGAGCCCCAGAGCTCTTTCATTATTCACAACTTCTTCAATTTTGGAACTGCTGTATAGTTAGTAATCAACAAAATTCATCATCAAATTAAAATAAAACATAATGCAGATACTAACATTAAACTTAAACTAACTTTTTTACAAGCTTTTATTTAACTTGCATACTACAATAAAAATATACGTTCCCAAGACATCAAAAATACCCATACACCTTTATGCCACTAGCAATAAGGTCCAGGTATACATATATTTGACGCAATGGCTGTATAGATATTAATGCCTTTGACTGTATGTATGTACGGGTCAATTCTTGCAAGTTAAATTTGGCCCACTTCCCGGTTACCAATGAAGCTGAAAATTTGCATACATGTGTAAATTGGATGATAATGCAATACTATTATGTCATAGAGCTGATCTGATGATGGAATCAGAAGATGGCGACAGAATCTCCGCTATACTTAATGTAGACCCACCATGTTGGGGCTCATTTTTTTGGTCTTTATAAGCAGATAATGGGTCT
Source organism: Acleris emargana (assembly GCA_927399475.2). Lineage (NCBI taxonomy): Eukaryota > Metazoa > Arthropoda > Insecta > Lepidoptera > Tortricidae > Acleris > Acleris emargana. Next base: position 10,714,202 of record OV656851.1, read on the forward strand.
GCAAAAAAATACAGTCCGCAACAAAAGCTTTGACAAAATATTATTTAGAAATATACTTATGTGGTATATTACAGATGTGAAGTCAAGATGTGGAACAATCCCTCCCCAGTTCCCCGTGCAGAGCTGCTAAAGAGTGTTAAGGGAGCTAACGCTATATATTGTTCACTCACCGAGAAAATAGACAAAGAGCTACTGGATGCCGCAGGGCCTGGCTTAAAAGTGATAGCTACCATCTCTGTGGGCTATGACCACATTGATGTAGCGGAATGTAAAAAGAGAAAGATCAAAATAGGATATACACCTGATGTGCTGACAGAAGCTACTGCTGAATTGACAGTAAGTATTTGTTTTTTTTTTGTATATTTATATTAACCCCTCAAGTGTCCTACGCACAGCATGTGTGCGTAGATTTTTTGACATTACGTGACTTATTTATTTGACATAGAGTTTAATTTTGATGTACAACAATTTTGACATATCGCTCGACGGGTTAATTTCATGCTCAATTTGCTAGTGTGACATAATCGTATTGTACTCCTGCTAATTGTTAAAATATAATTTAAATGGCTGCATGGATCTGAGTAAAATTTGGCATTCATCCCGAATTAATACACAGAATGATAGTATACTTTTTATCCCAGAAGATTTAATTGTTTCTGTGGGAAGCCAGCGGACAAACGCTAGTAAATAATTATTTTGTCTGAGGAGTAGAATTGTATATTGAGTTAATTATTTGGTATAAGGAGTGCAATTTCATAGGGCACTGAATTAAGCATTGAATGGTGCAGTAAAATTACTGAATTGGGCAGTTAGGTGAGGGCATTAACAAATCGGAATTGGTTGGTAAGAAATCTCAGTACAGGTTATATTTTATGATTGGGATATTTGGGATAAACAAGTGTCCATTCAAAATTTATCAAAACCATGAAATGTAGACTGCCTCACTTCACCAATGTTTGACCAAAAAATTATTGACAAATGGTCATTTGGCAAACAACGTTTCACCAAATGATCATTTGGCAAACGAGACATTTGACAAAAGTATCATCTTACAAAAACTCACTTAGCAATTGATCATTTAGCAATTAGTTTACCTATTTCTGGGCAGAAAAAAAAACAACCTCCAAGGCCAAGGCGGGAGCTTGACTTCTAACCTAACCTATCCGAGTCGGTTATGTCCTGATTCGTCTTCCTCGTAAAATGTAAATTGAACGGTTGATCATTTGGAAAAGTAAGTCATTTGTAAAATGACTAGTAGCAAAATGATCAATTGACTTAACATTTTTTTGCAAAACGTTGTTTGTCAAGTGTAATTTTGCCAAATGACTTTTGGTCAAACGGCAGGACACCCTGCCTCCCCTACGACTTTGCCACTAAGTCGAATTTTATTACTTACCGTGAACTGCCGAACTGATTGACTGCCATTTTGACCACCCTTGAATTGTTTTTACCTGCCATTTATTTATTGCACTGAACAATTTTCTTTCCATCAATGTTCATGATTTAATGCTAAACCAATTTAAAGAACAAACTACCGAATAATTAAAAGCCTGTTAAATTTTTCAACTGATCTTAAAAGCCAGTCTAACATTTAAATATCAGTTAATCAACAGAGTTCATTATATTTACAGGTCACACTTCTGTTAACAACAGCGCGCCGCATTCCCGAAGCAATAGAAGAAGCCAAAACTGGCGGCTGGGTGTCGTGGGCACCTACCTACATGATTGGGCCGGGGCTCTCCGACGCCACTGTCGGCATCGTCGGCTTCGGACGCATCGGTCAGGCCGTCGCGAGGCGCGTCAAGTCCTTCGGCACAGCCAAGATCCTATACTACAACAGAAGTGAACGCCCTGAAGCTAAAGAAACTGGTGCTATTAAAGTAGATTTCGACGAACTCATAATGCAGAGTAACTTTGTTATATCTTGTATTCCTTTAGTCCCAGAAACTAAAGAGATTTTCAACAAAGCTGCCTTTGAAAAGATGAAGAAGACAACTGTTTTTGTGAATACCAGCCGTGGTGGAGTAGTGGATCAAGATGCGTTAATAGAAGCTTTGAAGAATAAGACCATTTGGGCTGCAGGGTTGGATGTGACCACGCCTGAGCCCTTGCCATTAGACAGTCCATTGTTCAAGTTAAAGAATTGTGTGGTTTTGCCACACATTGGCAGTGCTACCTGCGGAACCAGGAATGTCATGAGCGAGTTAACTGCAAGAAATATCCTTGCTGGATTAGAAGGAGCAGAAATGCCTGCTGAATTAAAGTTATAAAACTTGAATATTAGATGAAGAACATATTCAAAGCCAGGTTCCATAATTAACCCATCACCCGATTCACAGAACAGAATATGATGTGGTCAATTTCATGGTGCTGAATGTGTTAATATAGACCTGCTTTCGGTAGAATGGAATTAACCCTTTGTATGCTGGATTAAACATAATATCCAAGTTAGTCTTGTCGAACTTATAATTTGATCATTACGAAAAAAATGTGGTTCAGGGCCGGCTTTAAAATGACATTATAATATATAAAAATTAATGACTTGCCCGCGGCGCTTGTATGGTTAAGGTCGGCCCTGAATTGTAGAGTCAAAAAATAAAAAGGATCTAATTTTATCAAGAGCCTGCCATTTAGCCAAAATATTTTTGGTCAAATGTATTTCTCAAAAAGCATTTTGTGTTTATTTGGTTTTATATCCGGGATATCGACACCGCTGGCTACGTCTATTAGATTAGGTTACACTTGTGACTACATAAAAAATAAATCAACTATGACGCGAAACAACTATTTGGGAAATAAAAATTTAGGAAATGATACATTTGATTTGGTCAAACGGAATAGACCCAAGAAATATACATTATGTAAATTAAGTTTGAATAAGCATAAGTTTTTATTTACAGGATGTAATAAATGTGTTTTATATTTATGAAATAAACTATTAATTCTTCTACTTGTGACAATTTCATTCTTCAAACTATATTTAGTGAGGGACCTATTTTACTGAGATATGGCAGTGCAACTAGTTGTAGTAACCAACAAAGATGAGTAGTGGTTGTATAACTTAGTGCTAAGTACCTGTAGAACTCTATCTGTAGACCTTCATGCTGATTGTGACGAGTGTGAGTATTATATCTTGGATATTTTCTATGTATTTAAGTATGTATTTCTCTGTATAAGTATTTATATCATTATCATTATCTACTACCCTTAATACAACCTTAGAGCTTAGTTTGGGACTATGTCAATTTGTGTGAGATCATCACCGTATATATTTATTTATTTATTTTATTTGATAGGACACAGCTGCATTGTAGCCAATTCATATCTAATATTTTATAACATCAATGATACAAGTGCATTTTCTGTTAAAACTAATATAATTGAATAAAAAAAACAATAAACAGGTAAAAAGATCAACATATTCAACAAATCAAAATTTATTCCTCTTACAAATAAACTAATCATTATGTTCGTGCTGGGCCTCAGATTCCCTCCAGTTATTCTGCACCATCTCCACAATCATACTCCACCACTTTGATTGCATGAAGTAGTAAACTGAACACACTGTGATAAACATCCAGGACAGTACTAGGAAATAGTCAGTCTCCTTCTCCACCACACTTGAAACAGGACCTTGAAAGTCTTTAGACGTTACCAGCAACACTTGAGGATGCTGCCCAGTGATTGTGTGCACAAACTTACTGAATGAATGGATGTTATATTCTGTGCCATTAAATTTACCAACAGGCCTACCATTGTGAAACATTTTTAAAGTTGGAACACCAACAATTCCATACTGAGCATTAATTCCATGATATTTTAATGCATCTACACCTACCATTTTGACATTTGGGTATGACCGTGCAAGTGCGTTGAAATGTGGAGCAGCATGTGCACTGAACGGGCAAGCCCTGGCATAAAATAACACTAGAACGCAATCTGCTTCGACGTCACGACTGGTAATATCAGGTTTCACCTGTAATAACTTAGACATACTGCTGCCATTGATTATTTGGACAGATGGTTCAATTTCAGGATTTTCCTGATCAGATGTTATTTCTTTACATCTGACTAGCTTCTTTGTCTCATTTATTATTTGTGTCTTGTTTTCTGCGGTGACATTCGCCGATGTAACGTGGTTGTAAATGTTGATTAACGTTTTGTCAACGTCCGAAACAACGTTTGATAAAAGTGATTCAGACTCGTCGACATTCGGCACGTCAGCCTCCACCTCTTCATAATCAGCTTCTTTAGTAACCTCTGCCTCTTCCTCTACATCGATCTGTGTAGAAACTGCGGCCAAAACTTCATGAAATTGCAAAAAAAAACAAGTTAGTGCATAAGTAAATATTGACATTAAAATAAGCGACACCCTAAGGTTCACATACCTAATAAAATAAATATGGTACAGCGCACATTTTTTTTTTTACAGAACATGATTAGTAGTGAAAAGTACACGTTTTATTCGTATTATCAACAAGTAAAATATTTTATCCGATGTTTATTTCCCTTAACACCTATTCTGTCATTGTTCTGTCAAAAAGCGTTTTATTTTACTGCGATAATATCTACGGATAATAATATAAACTCGGTTGTTTAATTCAAGGCCAAAAGTAAAAAACTACACTAAAATATTTTTGCAGTAGGTAGTAGTTACATTTGCAAATCTTAAAAAACCACGCTTAGATAATTTAATCAAGTGTATTTTTCAACATGATGATTTAAATGAGCAATAAAGAATAACTTACAAAAATACGAGACGCACTGATAAATATTTAAAGAAGAAGCCGAAAGAAGTGCTTTTACGGTAGCAAAATTCTTATTGAATAGAATAGAATAGAATCATTTATTATTGCACTTGTAACACTTCGTTATTAATGACATTTGGTAATATTTTTAAAGATAGGTTTACAATAGTATTTTATGTAACTGGTACATAAAGAGGGTCCTTAAAACACGAGTGTGGTTTTGTGAAACGAGCCGAAGGCGAGTTTCATAATAACATCACACGAGTTTTTTAAAGCCTAATTATGTACAGTTGCATACATTACCTACTTTATCCACACACATATTATAAGTACTCTAAGCTAAGATGCGTTCAGTAGCCGAAGGCAAATAACCTTCATAGCTACCAGTGCTACTGCTACCTACCTGAAATATATCTATAGGTGTTAAGCTAATGTATGAACTAAAATAAGAAATAAATCAAATTAGAGAAAAGAAGTATTTATTTATTATAATAATTGTAAACATTAACATTAGTACAATTTGAAAACGTTTAATTAACAAACAAACAAATGGCGGCAAAGCTAACCTGTGTCACTAATATGAATGTTTTTTTTTAAATCATAGACAAACTAACAAAGTCCCTATTCTAATGTCATTCGACATCAAAACGGCGTACGACACTTAACTTAAAATATACCGAGTCGACGTTTAATAGATACTAGAATTGACCCCCTGTTTGAATTGTGTTGGTTTTGGAAGATGTTCCAAATTTGAACAACATTACTTTATCAAAAGTTGTATCGTAATTTTAACTTTTCATTACAGCTGCAGATAAGAAAAAATATCATAGTAAAATTGTATCTTGTACCTAATGATGGTCATTGTCTACGGATTCTGAACGCATTATAGAATTTATCTACTCTCATATCGTAAAGTTCGAATTATAAACTTCAAAACGAATTTATATTGGCATACTTTATAAACACAATACCGAAATTTAAAAAAAAACACTTTATAACATTATTTCTCTAACAAAATAATGTTATAAAGTAATTTTTTTACCATTACGAT